>CAMTDV010000002.1:70211958-71595708 GCA_947069175.1 Scalesia atractyloides
CCCAAAATACGAAGGGATTGGAGGTGTCACTGCTCTCCTCCGTTGGTTTGAGGAGATGGAAAGCATTTTTCTCAATTGTGATTGTCCCGATGATCGCATGGTGACTATGCTACTGGTCGGTTGTTTGGAGTAGCACTTACTTGGTGGAACACAGAAAAGGGTAAGCGAGGTGCTGAAGCTGCTATGGCCTTGACTTGGGATGAGTTGAGGGAAATCATGACAAGACGCTTCTGTCCAAGAAGCGAAATCAAGAAGCTAGAAGATGAGTTTTACTCATTAAAGCAAATAGAGGGAGACCACACCACTACAACAAGAGGTTTCTTGAGTTGAATCAGATGGTCCCCAATCTGTTCACCCCGCTCTATCGTCTAATCGAGCATTACATTCGAGGTCTTCCTTCGAAAATTCAGGATTCTGTGTTAAGCACTTCACCTGCAACACTCGAAGCTGCCATGGAGCTGGCTACCGAACTAACAGAAAATCGCATTCGAAATGGCGACTTTAAAGATGAGAAAAAGAAAGATAAGGCACCTACTGAAACTCCAACCCCAACTACAGCAGGTTCGTCTTCCAAATTTGCTGGCAAAAGGAAGCACAATGGGAAGAATTTCGCCATTACCAAAACCAATTCCCCCATCACTGCTGCCCCAATCACACAAGTCGCCCCTTAAGCCGCCCCATTTAAGAAACCATACACTGGTCCTCATCCAAAATGCAACCGATGTCAATATCACCATCCTCCTGAGAACCCCTGTCAATACTGCACAAGTTGTGGCCGTGCAGGTCACACGATTCAAACTTGCCGTATCCTCCAAAAGCCAAACCACAATCAATCACAAGCTGAAATCAATAATCAAGTGGTGGGCCAAGCCCAAAACCAACAACCCTTACTTTTACCACCTGCTCAAACCCATGGCTCAACCCTATTACCAACCCAATTATCCAATAATGCAACCTGTCAGAGCATGCTTCAACAATGGTGATCCAACCCATTTTCGTAACACATGCCCATGCCTGGTGAACCTTATCAATGCCCAAGCCCAAGCCAATCTTGTGAACCAATCCAACCAATCTAATCCACCTGCTAGAGGAAGGGCTTTCAACATCAACGCCAACTAAGCTACGCTGATAACAATGTGGTCAATGGTTCGTTTCTTATTAACGGTAGATATGCATCCATACTTTTTGATACTGGTGCGGATAAAGGTTTTGTGTCCTTAGAATTCGAATCCATTCTTGATTTACCTCACGTTAGTCTCGCTGAACCATTCACGGTGGAAGTTGCTGATGGAGAACCTATTACATTAGACTCGATCATTTGTGATTGTACTCTTACTCTTAATGACCATGATTTCTCAATTGATCTTATTCCTATGAAGTTTGGTAGTGTCGATATCATTATCGGTACGGACTGGCAGCATCACACTGAAGTTGTTTGCTACGAGAAGTTTATTTGAATTCCTCTCACTGACAGTTAAACTTTACGCATCTTTGGTGAAACTCCTTCTAAGGGGCTTAAATTGATGTCATGCCTCCAAGCTCGTAGATACCTTCGCAAGGATTATATCGAATTTCTAGCTCATATCGTCAAGAAGGAAGGCAAAGAAAGGAAGCTCGAAGATATTCCCATCGTTAAAGAATTTCCTCGAGTTTTTTCCGACAACGTTTCAGGACTTCCTCTGTGCGAGAAGTCAAATTTCGAATCGATCTTGTACCTGGTGCTACACCAATCAAAATCTCCCTATAGGTTAGCCCCATCTGAGATGCAAGAGTTAGCTAGTCAACTGCAAGAGTTGAGTGACAAGGGATTTATACGCCCTAGCTCGTCACCTTGGTGTGCGCCTGTTCTTTTTGTAAAGAAGAAAGATGGAACTTTTCGTATGTGTATTGATTATAGAGAGCTCAACAAGATGACCATCAAGAATCGCTATCCATTACCTCGTATTGATGATCTCCTAGATCAACTTCAAGGTGCCACCTGTTTCTCAAAGATCGACCTTCGTTCTGGTTATCATCAACTTAGAGTGCGTGAAGAAGATATTCCAAAGACTACGTTTCAAACTCGATATGGCCATTATGAATTCATGGTTATGCCTTTTGGTTTGACCAATGCTCCTGCTGTTTTCATGGATTTGATGAATAGGATGTGTGAACCCTATCTCGATCGTTTTGTCATAGTATTCATTGATGATATCCTTATCTACTCGAAGACCAAATCCGATCATGAGCGACATCTTTGACTTATTCTAACACTCTTGAGAACTGAAAAGCTTTATGCTAAGTTCTCGAAATTTGAATTCTGGTTAGAGGAGGTGCAATTTCTTGGTCACGTCGTCAATGACAAAGGGATTCATGTTGACCCTACAAAGATCAAAGCGGTACAAGAGTGGCAAGCGCCACGTACCCCTACTGAAGTTAGGTCATTTATTGGTCTAGCTGGTTATTATCTACGTTTTGTTGCAAATTTCTCTCGTATCGCTGTTCCAGTCACAACCTTGAGTCATAAGGGAAAACCCTTTATTTGGGGACCCAAACAAGAAGATGCTTTCCAAACTTTGAAGCAAAAGCTTTATGATGCACCTATTCTTACACTCCCTGATGGTTGTGAAGACTTTGTGGTTTATTGTGATGCGTCAGGGCAAGGGTTAGGTTGCATTCTAATGCAAAGAGGAAAGGTGATAGCCTATGCCTCAAGGCAACTCAAAGTGCATGAGAAGAACTATACCACGCACGACCTAGAACTTGGAGCAGTCGTGTTCGCTCTAAAGATATGGAGACACTATCTCTGTGGTACCAAGTGTGAAATTTACACTGACCACAAGAGTCTTCAACATATCTTCAATCAAAAAGAGTTGAACATGAGGCAACGACGATGGTTCGAACTCCAAAATGACTATGATTCTGAAATTCGATATCATCCTGGCAAGGCTAATGTTGTGGCTGACGCCCTCAGTCGAAAAGAGTATGCAAACTCCATCCGTATTTTGTGTTCTCAAAACCGAATTAGAGCAGCTCAACATATTTCCGTCACGGAAAATGATGTACGAGATGAACTGTCTTGTGGAGCTGAAACCAAACTAGAATCCAAGTCGGACGGTATTCTCTATTACTTGAATCGTATTTGGATACCCGATCGTGACGACCTTCGTGCTTTTCTCGTAATGAGGCTCACAAAACATGATACTCTATACATCCAGGAGCCGATAAGATGTACCAAATCTACGCTACTCCTACTGGTGGCCTGGCATGAAGAAAGATATCGCTATTTTTGTTTCCAAGTGCCTTACATGTTCCAAAGTGAAAGCTGAGCATCAAAGACCTTCTGGACTCCTTGTCCAACCCGAAATACCTGTATGGAAGTGGGAAAATATAACCATGGATTTCATTACCGGGTTACCTCGCACCTCTAGTGGGTATGACACCATTTGGGTTATCATTTATCGTCTCACCAAACCAGCTCATTTCATTCCTATCCGTGAAGATTTCAAGAACGAGAAGTTAGCTCGTATCTGTATCAATGAAATTGTAAGTCGTCATGGTGTACCTTTAAGTATCATTTCAGATAGGGATGACCGTTTTACTTCACGAACATGGCAAGCTGTACAATCCGCTCTGCGTACACGTCTTAATCTCAGCACTGCCTTTCACCCTCAAACTGATGGTCAATCTGAGCGCACCATACAAACCCTTGAAGACATGTTACGAGCATGTGTCATAGACTTCAAGGGCAATTGGGACACTCACTTACCGTTAGTGGATTTTTCCTACAACAATAGTTATCATTGGGTATGGCTCCTTTTGAAGCCTTATATGGTCGAAAGTGTCGATCTCCTGTATGTTGGCACGAAATTGGTGAAGCACAAATCACTAGACCCGAACTAATTAAGAAACGACTGACAAAATTCTTTAAATCTGAAATAATCTTCTATCAGCTCAAAGTCGTCAAAAGAGTTACGCTGATAAACGACGAAAGCCATTGGAGTTTTGTGTTGGTGATCAAGTACTTTTGAAAGTATCACCGTGGAAGGGAGTGGTTCGTTTTGGTCAGAAGGGCAAGCTAGCACCACGCTATGTGGGACCATTCAAGATACTCGAAAGAGTAGGGCCTGTAGCATACAAGCTTGACCTACCAGAAGAACTCAACAGAACTCATCCCACATTTCACGTATCGAACTTGAAAAAGTGTCTCGCCGACGAAAATCTCCATATTCCTTTATAAGATATACAAATTGATGAATTAATGCACTTCGTTGAAAGATCGGTAGAAATCATGGACTTCGGTGAAAAGCGTTTGAGACGAAGTCGTATTCCAATAGTTAGGATGCGTTGGGAGGCTAAACGAGGACCCGAGTTTACTTGGGAATGAGAAGACTCAATGCGCATGAAATACCGAGTTCGAGTCTTGTTTTGATCCATGTTGTTAAACTTAACCGGTTTCCTTTTTAAGCTTATACACCATCTGCCAGTAAGATGATAAGAACAATATAAATTCAATAATAAACGGGTTAGACACCCAGCCCAACTGGTTGGGCTGGGTTCAAATCACATTTAAGGTCTCGGGTTCGAGAATTTCAGTGCACGCTGGTTCAAGTATTTTAAATCCGTTTTAGATTATGTAATGCCTGAATTAATCTAATAAGAACATAAGAATGATTAAGACAAAGATCCTAACGGGTTAGACACATAGCTCAGTTGGAAGAGCTGCGTGCACGCAATCGAGAGGTCACGAGTTCGAGCCTCACTATACGCAGCCAATAACAGGCATAAAATCGGTCAAACTCTGACAGTCTGACAAGGCCAAAATATTTTTTTGTATTATTTTTATTACTACTTAATATTATTATTTAATTATTCATTCTAATTATTTGCACTTATTCTAAACACTTTCAATTACAATAAGCTTAAAAATCCATTAAATGCCACAAAAATAATCGAAAAATCAATTGAAAAGTATTAAATTGGAATATTGATTTTTATTTATTTATCAAGTTGATACGTTATTATTTAGGTTAGTTTTCCTTCGTCGGCAAAATCCTAAATTCGTGCGCACTCTTTATCAACCAAAGAAACGCATCCACTGTGAGTGAATCCTTACAAATTCCCCTTTTTTATTCATGTTTTGGGGTGTATCATGTGTCGTACATACTTTATTTATTTATTTAAACACTTGTGCAAATATCATTTCGTGATCAAATGTGAATATTTGTTTGTATGATTATGTGTGGTTAAATTTTATCATTTCAGTGCAATCATTCATTAGGCCCATCAGTTCCTCGTGGGTACGAGTTGAGCATGAGGTGCCTCATTAAATTGGCTCTGTTTGATTGAGCCTTGATCTCAAGTTCATCATTCATCATGTCATGTGTTCATTGTGGATATTATGTGGTTTGTGATTGATTATATATATACATATTGTCACGGAGTTACTTCTTCAACTCTCGTGCGGCCTTAGAACACGGTCTAAGTAAGCCTTGCCGACTTAGTGTCATTGGGTTTTGGTTATGAAAGATGCAAAAGGGAACGTTGGATCGCAAGAGTATTGCTTGTAGTGCTTGAACACAAGTATACAAGATAAAAGCTTTGTATTATACAAAGAGTGCTTACAAGTGTTTAGATGTTTACAAGTATTTGGGGATGCCTCAAATGAGCTCCCCTGATCCATTTTTATACTACATTGGTGCCTATCTAGAGTGTTCTAAATCTAGAACACTCCTTACAAAATATCAAGTGTAAATATCTAAGATATTTGTTACGAAAGATCATGATATTATGCTGAATTCTAGAATGTTCTTTTGCAGATTTTTATGGCTGAATTAACCAGCCATTTCCAGCAATTTCTAGGCCTTTCTTGGCTGATATTTGTACTTGTTAACGTCTCATGTTGCTGGAACAATACGGGCTGTTCCGGAGTCTTCCGGGCGGCTGTTGATGCGTGTAGATCGTCCCGGAAGGTTCTAGAATGCTGAATTTTTAGGCTGCATTTGTGCGGGGCGTGACATCCTCATCCACCTAAATTCGCAACGTCCTCGTTGCGATGTCCGTATGCCTCATGAGTCTTCATGAGTTGTATTGTGGATAATATTTTGCCTCGGTTATTGGACTTCAAGGGTGCAGTGTCTACTTCATCGCCTTTGATGATGTAGAGTGTGTTCATGAATGGTGTTGGCATGGCGTTTTGTTCTCGAAAGAAATCCATCCCAAGCACTATATTGTAGTCTTTGATTGGAGCAATCGAGAAGTGTAACTTGCCTAACCATGTCCTGATTTTGGCTTTTACGCCCCAAGCAACACCTTCGATCGGTATGGGATCTCCATTAGCGGCTTTAATCCAGCCTTCTTTGGTTGTGATTCTTAAGCCGAGTCTTCTTGCCTCGTTTGTTGTCATGAAGTTGTGGCTGGTACCGGTATCGACCAATGCTTCTAAGGTTTGTCCTCTGATTTCTAGATTGACAAAGCGAAGACCTTTTCCTTTTGTATTGCCCACGACTGTTGTCGGGTTAGCTTGTTTTGTCATCGCCAATGGTTTTCCGTCCATCTCGGCCATAGCATTTAAAACTTGCAGTTGCATTGCGCCTTGGTGAACCTCTTCGGTTTGCTCAGGTTCATCATCATCGGTCCTTATAAGGGCCGTTAATTTGGATTTCTTTGGGCAATCTCGAGCATTGTGAGGCCCATCGCAAAGGAAGTAGCCTTGGTTTACGGCTTTTCCTTTGTTATATAATGTTAATGCCCGGTCGTCATTCTTCCTGTATTGGTTTTGGTTGGTGGGTTTTGCTCCCCCACCTTTTGCATCGGCAGTCTCTGTGATTGCTGGTTTTATCGAATGATTTTCATTTCGGTCATGTAAGTTTTCAGCAACAAAGATTGCCGATGATAAATCTTGAACATTCCGTCGTTCAAGTTCAGTTTTGGCCCATTGTTGCAAGCCATCAACAAAGTAAATAAGAGCATCCTTGGGCGACAAGTCCGGAATCTCAAGCACAAGGGTAGTGAATTCATTGATATAATCTTTGATGCTACCCTTTTGCTTAAGGTTTCGTAGCCGAATCTTTGCATCGTATTCGGCATTTTCTGGATAAAACTGCTTTTTGATTTCTTTTACAAAATCAGCCTACGTGTTGATGGTGCACATACCTTTTTCGATCTCCATGTGCTTTCGTCGCCAACATAGAGCCGCGGTTTCCTTTAAGTATAAAGTCACTGTCTTGATTTGCTTGCCATCGCCAACGATGTCTATAGCTTCAAAGTACTGCTCAATCTCCCAAATGAAGTCGTCAATGGCTCGTGCCTCCCGTTTTCCAACAAATGGAGATGGCTTTGGGACTTCAGACTTTGAAGAAATGATGGAGTCGCCTCGGTTCGCTAGTGCTTGTTTGCAAATGTTTAGCTCCTTTTGCAACTCATTGAATTTTTCAGCAAACTTGCTCTCTATTTTGCTTTGTACCTGCCCAGCTCCTTCATAAACATCTCTTTTAGTTCAGCTTGCATGACTTGCATAGCAAGTTTGATGTCGTCTCTTAATTCGCCGAGCTCGCGACCTACTTGATCTAGAGACTCGTTAGTGTTTGTTTGGAAGATGTCGACTTCAGCCTTGAATTCTTCAACATGTGTCTTGAATTCAGCTATCGATGTCTCTACGTCTTCCACGTGTTTGTCTAAGCTTGCGACCAAGTCCTTGGACATGTCTTGATTCTTGCTTCCACCTTTGCGAGTTTCATCGCGCCCACGGGTCTCTTCTCCAGTAGCCATGGTTTGAGTCTTATCTTCAGCCATCTTGGATGGATCGAAACGTTGCTCTGATACCACTTGTCACAGAGTTACTTCTTCAACTATGGTCTAAGTAAGCCTTGCCGACTTAGTGTCGTTGGGTTTTGGTTATGAAAGATGCAAAAGGGAACGTTGGATCACAAGAGTATTGCTTGTAGTGCTTGAACACAAGTACAAGATAAAAGCTTTGTATTATACAAAGAGTGCTTACAAGTGTTTAGATGTTTACAAGTATTTGGGGATGCCTCAAATGAGCTCCATGATCCATATTTATACTACATTGGTGCCTATCTAGAGTGTTCTAAATCTAGAACACTTACAGAATATCAAGTCTAAATATCTAAGATATTTGTTACAAAATATCATGATATTATGCTGAATTCTAGAATGTTCTTATGCAGATTTTTATGGCTGAATTAACCAGCAATTTCTAGGCCTTTCTTGGCTGATATTTTGTACTTGTTAACGTCTCCATGTTGCTGGAACAATACGGGCTGTTCCGGAGTCTTCCGGGCGGCTCTTGATGCGTGTAAATCGTCCCGGAAGGTTCTAGAGTGCTGAATTTTTAGGCTGCATTTGTGCGGGGTGTGACAATATGCCCACTTATGATTCATGCACAATTTCTATTTAAATAACGAATGTATAGCAACTGTTAAAATGTTTAATAAGATTCACTCACCAACTTTTGTTGACCCAAACACACGACACTGTATATAGACCTGCTACCCTCGTACAAACTACAGCTTTTAACTTCGTACGAACTAGTTACCTTCGAACTAATCAATGCAGCTTATCCATTAAAACTTTAATGCAGCTTATCCATTAAAACTTTAACCAACTTGAAACTTCAATCTTCACGAATAATCACCAACTTGAAACTAATCAATGCAGCTTATCCATTAAAACTTTAACCACATCCGTATTCGGTTTTTGATTTAACATTGTAGCACGTGAGCTGATATCTTAATCTTCAATAACCCAACCTACAATTGATAGAAACTTCGAATATCACACTAAAAAACTTCAACTGAGTGAATACCTGTGAAAATCTGAAATCCCATTTTCCATAATAACATTTAAGCACACTCCTGAATGATTGATCAGCAAAACTGTAATCTCTTTAATCAACAAATCTTCATCAGATAACAAATCATCTGGTAACACATTTAGATCTCAGAAACATTCTTTCATGATTAGAATCACATTCTTCCTCTTCAATCACAATAACAGATGTTTAATCTTCTCTGTTAGTCCCGGCAGCAACTTAATCAACAAACATCTTCATTTCCCAGCGGTTAGTCCGAAAAACAATTGATCTGCTCGAATATTAACCATTCTGACACTTTAGAGTATATCCTGCTAACCGGCTTGACGAAGACCTAGGACTCAAACCCTAAGACATCAATCTGGTCACAATCTGAAAATTCTGAACTTCCTATGATCATGAACTAACGAGTCTAGATCCTATGCACCCCCGGATAATATGAAGTCGGAACCACTCAAATACTTTTGCACGTCAGAATTTCAAAAATGCCGGAATTTCAATATATTTCTGAAATTTTTATTCCCGCTCATTTTTGCAAATGCTGATCTCTCTAAAACGTATAATTGAATTTCCCCCTCAAACTTGGCAAATCCAGTCCTATCTTTTCACTGAAAAACTCCACTACGGAAAATATGTCATTTTGGTCCACAAAAATGCGTTTTTCATCAATGTGGATTTTTCTTTTAAGGCCCATTCATAGTCACTATACCAAATGATAATCATTCTGCACAGGTATCTGTGGCTACCCCATTATCTTCAACCCTCTGTGATTGTAACACCCCGAATTTCCAACCAAACCTCGGTGGGCCCGAGTGGGGAATATCGTGACGTAAGTTGATATCATCATAGCTAATTAACACAGCACAGCGGAAGTCTTGGAGTTTAAAATACTAGTACAAACCAAAATGTTCAAAGTTCGAAAATAATATACAGACGGTTTGTAACGAAAGATCCACAAGCGGATCGTAAAATATACAAAAGATTTATATCAGACTTTAGGCAGATCTAAGGATTTGCAGATCCCGTATATCACTACCAAGCAACTTCCATCCTATTTCGTATTGTACCTGCAACTTAGTCTTTTGAAAATACGTCAGCTTTCGCTGGTAAATACAATTAACTGACTCTTTTGAAAACATTTCAAAAAATTGATTTAAGTGCACAGGGCACATAAAAATCTTTTATAACTTGGGAAAGTTAAGCTTTTAACCTTGTATACAGGTTCACATGTTTGTCAATACATATGGGCCCAGTATAGAAATCGAGACATGATCAACTGACACACCACTTATGAACCCACGAAGGAGTTATCCCCAACTTGTGGGTAAAAGTATTGTAGCATTCGCGTCTGTCAGGTGTATGCCTACACCCCGTGCTTTGGTCATGGCCATTAGTAACTTAAATGAGCCAAGGATATCCAAGAAACGGTCGTTAACCCCCAATGTTTAAGTTATCAAACAAAACTGATCAAAACGGAATATGCGGATTTACAGCCACAATCCGGCATTCGATTGATCCCATTTCCGTCCAACGGTAATAATTTACCGTAACCCAAGTTCGTATGGGGAAAATAAGTTAAGAGTATTTACCTAAGCTTGTACTTGACTTTTAATAAGCAAAGTTTATATTAGCTCAGCCGTTTAATCAATAGATAAGTGCAGATAGCATTTACTGGAAGGCTTCTAATCTGGAATAATGGCATAAGGTAACCAATTAGAATGCTAACGGTCCTATTTAAGTCATAGACTTAGACCGACTAGCTTAAAGGATCAAAACGGTACGACTCGCTGGATTAAGCGACGACCAGATAGAATGTAGTTTAAACCCAACAAGTACTAAGACTTGTATGACATGGGTAAACAATTATCATTCTGGAATTTGAGATTAAAATGATAAGGTTAAACCAGTTTCGGTTAATTTTCGTAAACTAGTTACATATACTTAACCGTACGCATATAAGCGCTATCGGGTAACCGGGAGAGTCATGAACAAGTTCTATATGTCATTATACCTTAAATAAGTTGTAATATCAGTAGGATATCAACTTATATGTCTGTTAAGGTTTTAAAACGAAACTATGCCTCATAAGGCGTTTAGACCATTATGTGATAAAAAGGAACTTGCATATATTCTGATTTTATGATCATAAACATTTTTGAAAAATACTTAATTTATGATATATGATGAGTAGGATATCACACATAAGTGTTATTTATAGTTTAGGACCAAACTATGCACCGAAAGGGCATTTTGGTCTTTTAAAAATATAATTTACAATATTATATTAAAGTTAGTTAATGATCAGAATATTAACATCATAATATGTTAATTATATTAACTTATCAGTAGGTAATTCATTTGCAAGTTCATTGTTGATTAAAACCTTGTTTTGTGTAAAAGGGCATTTTAGTCAAAATTTAACATTTTAGTGGAACTTGTGCATAAACTCGGATTATGATTATGATCAAGTAACCTCAGAGGGTTATACTATACTATATTACGATCATAATGCAACCATAAAACTGTGACAACTGACATTTTTCGGTTGTAATTACGCGCATAACGTGCATCAATACCATCATAATTAGCGTAATTAGGCGTAAATTAACTCGATCAGGCCCCTGGAAAGCTTAGGAACGTCTACTTGATTCATGTTACGTGATTTGGCGATAATCGAGAACCTTAATGTGAAATTGAACTTTAAGCGAACTAATGCCGAACAAATACTGACAACGCCTAAAAATACAAATTTTGTACTTGTATGTATCATACATTTATAATTATGCGATATATTTGGATTGTCGGACATCTGAAAGCACAACGCGGAGGTTACGCGAAAATCGGAACACACCGACAACGAAACAGAAGCCACGGACTAGAGATACGTCTAAATATCAATATATTATGATATATTGGGCTTCTTTTACAAATTTTAATACTCACGGTAGAAACCGGATCGAAAAACACATACAAGTGACAACCGAAGCCTTTTCACGCAATTTTTAACGCAACCAACAAACGATCACGTAAATTGGTCGATTACCGACAACATATACGTATTTTGATCCTAAATAAACGTATTACGACATAACACAACTTTCGGGTTTCAAAAACGGGTCGTAGATAATGTTTGGGCTTGGACACGTTAACGGACTTTGGGCCCGACCCACTTGAGAAACCCTAGTTATATATATGTGCACATAACCCTAATCCCCTCATTCTCAATTTAAATCCTAGCCCCCCTTTTACAACACTCCCTGTCTCTCTCCTCGCTGAATCTGGTCGCCGGATTCCGGTGACCACCGACCGGTGCCAGTCACATTCCCGGCAGCCACACACACCCACACACCTGCAACCCTCCCTCTCTTACCCATACCCCCGCAAACAGACAAGAGCAAGAGAGAGGGCAGCGGAGAGAGAGAGAGAGAGACCTGTGGAGAGAGAGAGAGATCAGTGAGTGAGGGAGACGGCGGTAGCCGCCGTGTCTTCGTGGCGCAGCGGTCGGGGTGGTGAACAGCGGGGTCGCCGGCGATGATTCACGGCGGCGGCAGCGTGTGGGGATCTTGGCGGCGGTCAAGTTGTTTTCGGGTTTGGGTTGTAGGATTGGGTGTAACGGGCGCCGAACTCGCCGCAGGCGGTGGCGGTAGTGGGGTTACCTTGGTTCAGTTCAGTTCGGGTTGGATTTTGGTTGGATCGGATCTTGGTTCGATCAACAGGTTCGAGTTCGATCCGGTTCAACACGATCCGTTTCGTTTCGGGTCGAATTTCGAGCTCGGGTTAACCCAGTTAAAACAACGGTCAACGGGTACCCCGGTTCAGTTTCAATATTTCAGTTTCGTTTTGGTTCGGGTTATGTTTGACTCACGTTTTCAGGTTCGGGATGCGTGTCTCGGTTCGGTTTTCGGTTTGACTCAGTTAACAACAGTCAACTACGGTCAACGAAACTCAACTGGTCAAACCCGGTAAACACGAGTCAATCCAGTCAAATCTGGTCAACGGGTTAACCCGAAACTCGGTAAAAATTAATTACGATGCGAAATTTATTTATATTTGTTATATAAATATTAATATTGATTATCGCCAAACCGAGCTCAAAACCGACCCGCTAACGATTACATACCGCCAAGATTTAAAAATATATAATTGAACCGACGTACGTTATTCGCGTAAAACTACTAGTTAAAACCGAACCTATGACATAGCGATATATATATATAAATCGGAATTATGATTGGAAAAAATTATATTTGAAATACGACGGGAAGTATTATATATTGCGTACATTGATTAATTGCGTTTTGACTAATAAATCGACAACTTGTATTGGCGGGATCGTCCAAAAACAGAGGAAACTCTATCCGTTTTTCGGAAAATATATAATACGATGTTGTGTTTCAAAGACAAAACATCCGATTCAAGCGATTGTTATAAAATAAATATAGATATATTTATTTTGCCGACGCTATTATAACTTATAAAAAAATCAAGCCGATAACGTTACAACGAGCGTAAGTACAAGATAACAGAATTCGGCAATCCGTTATAAAACAAGTATAGTTATTTATATTACTTCAAACGCCTAACGAAGTACGACACGATACCGCAAGATTATAACAAGCGTACGATTATATAATTATTTATTAATTAGAAACGATACGCAAGACTATTGTACGGATACGAAGCGCTTTACATATACGGGTATATTTACAAGTATATATGTATTACATCTTACGAAAACTACGAAGGGTCGTACTATTATCCGGCAATGTACATGACGACTAATACGATTTCATGAAATATATTTATGTTTATATGTAAGCATATATTTCAAATCGCTCGAAAACTAAGCCGTTTCCAAGAAAACCATAGATTGGTTATTCCGAGATAAGACAATAACACTTTCACAGAATCGTATGGTTAACGATTCGGTAGAGCTCGGTGACACGTAGTTTAGCTACGTTATATCTAGAAACTTATAAGTTATTCCGTTTTATGAATGTCTTAGATTGCATGCTAGCAAGCCACGTTGTGGAGATGGCATTATGGAATCACATTAAGCTAGCTTTGCACAAGGATATCAAGGTGAGTTCATAACCCCCACTTTTTACCGTTTTACATTTTTTTAAATGTTTTCAGGGGTGGAAAGAAATGCAAGTTTTGCAAAAGCGAACAATGTTTTGATAAACGGAAATCACTTATTTCTAAACCATATTACATACAGATTTCAACAAACACGATGGTTTATGAATGGTTTAGGCTAAATTTACCGGTTCTCACTGCAATACAAGGCTTTTCGAAAAATGCATGAGTTTCATGACTAGTGACGGGATTGTCTTAGTCACAACTAGGGTCTAGGATCCAATTTTATTTATAACATGGGCTAGGCCCAATAACACGGATAACATGGGCGAGGCCCAATAACACAGATAACATGGGTGAGGCCCAGTAACACGAATGACATGGGCTAGGCCCAATATCAAAAGTTTGAGTAACGAAAATCATTGACGGGCGAGGCCCATTCATACACATCGAAAACATAGATTTTGTATGTAGCTACGGGATTAGATGATAACAGATCACTGTACGTAAGTAGGATGATGACAATAGTAACCATTAATCACGTAGTGACCAAGGTGCAAAAGGTATAGATCTATAGTGTCACACCCTGACCCACAGCGGAAATGGTAATCAGGGCATGATTGGGTTTTCATCAAAGCTCATGACATTTACTAAAAAGTTTCATATTTATTATTTCTTTTTAAAGAAGAAATTACAATAAACATACAAGCACAACATGTTCAAATACATTTTTCATGACTTCTTTATTTTTCTTCTAAGACAATTTCCTATGTGTTCCTTGCTTCAACCTGTCCACCTGTATCATGTGTAAAAATAGGGTTTTTGGGTCAACAAAAGTTGGCGAGTGAATCTTATGAAAACATTTGAACGAATTTGTTATATTGGTTATAAAAAGGTGCATAACCACATATGACTATACGTAAATGTAAATTTAATCACAATACACATAATATCAATTAATGCACATGCACACACCAAATGATGAACAATGAGATCAAGGCTCAATCAAACGGAGCCGATCTAATGAGGCACGCGATGTTCAACTCGTCTCCAACGAGGAACTGATGGGCCTAATGAATGATTTGCACGCAACTTGACAAAATGTAAACACACATCACAACAAACAACATTTACATCACACGTTTAGATCATAAAATGGTAATAGCACAAGTTTGAATAAACGAAATAAATAAAGCGACACATGATACACCCCAAAACATGAGTAAAAAGGGGAATTTGTAAGAATTCACTCACAGTGGGTGCGTTTCCTTGATCGAAGACGAACGCGCACGAATTTGGGATTAAACAGACGAAGAAAAACTAACCTAAAATAATAACGCGATAAATAGAAAAATTAATATTTTTAATTTATGCTTTTTATTAGATTTTTAGGTTATTGGGGTAATTGATACAAATTTTTAAAAGCTTAAAAACCTTATTTTGAGGTATTTTTTAACTAATTTTCAAAGAAAATAAAAAGGATTTTAATTAAAAAAAATTACCCTTTTTCTAAGGGTTGACTGGTCAACGGCCGGTTCAACCGGTTTAATTATTGGTAGTGTGCGAGGTTCGAACTCGTGACCTCTCGGTTGCGTGCACGCAGCTCTTCCAACTGAGCTACGTGTCTAACCTGTTAGATTCTTGATTTTTATTATACTTATATACTGATTAGAATATTTCAGAAATTAATTAATTAAAAAGGTTTTTTTTTTAAATCAACTAAACCGGTGTGTTGGACATAACTCGAACCTGCGACCTTAGTGTGACTTGCACCCAGCCCATCCAACTGGGCTGGGTGTCTAACCCGTATAAGATAGAATTTTTATTTTATTTAACCACTTTCTGTGAAGCGATATGATTTGTTTAAAAAAACAGTGGATTTAATTTTAGTGGATCGGTGTGGTTCGAGTATCGAACTCGGTACCTTCCGCATAAAATGCACACAGTCCACCGCTGGACTGTGTGTCTAACCCGTGTGTAAACCAGTTTTTATTTCTGATATATACACACTTCAGTTCATCTTCTACGTTTCAAACACAGAAGATGATTGAGAAACCGATTCGATCTGAGATAATTTAAAACTTAACTTCAGACGAGATTATATTTGAACAGTAAAGAATAAGAGTATAGGATGTACCAATCCGAGTGGTCTTTCTAAGCTCCGGTGAGACTTTCCGGCAAATGAGTGTAACTCCGGCGAAGTATAATTTCGAAACAGAGAATTTGTATGATGCTTTTGTGAGGGTGAGCGAGTTCTACAGAGGTGTAGAGATCTCTATTTATAGTTGAAGGTTATTTAAGTTGATTTCATGCTTCTTTCGGTTTCGGTCAAAAGAGATTATGACCGGATGATTTGTAACCGATCTTGACCCAATGATTATGCTTAATCACTTATTTTAAAACGTTTCTAAGTTCAATTTTGTAGGAATGATGATGATTGATGATGAGATTGGGTGGGTACAGCCGTTACCATCGACTATTTGAAATGGGTTTTAAGAAGTTGGTTCAATATAAAATCTATTTAATTCTGGTCTATATCAGATATGTGTGTTCAGTGTAGTGGTGTCTTGAGTGTGTATTCAGACGGAAGACCCGGGTTCGAAACCCGGGTTCCTCCATTTTTTGTTTTAATTTTTTTTCCATTGAATCTAAATTACTCTATTAATTATTATTATTATTATTATTATTATATTATTATTATTATTATTATTATTATTTATTATTATTATTTTCGTCTTAATTATTCATTGATTATTTTTAACAAATTAAATAATACAACTAAATAAATATGCGACGAACTTCGAATAAATATTTGATTTTTAAACGGAGCGGGTTTTGAAACCCGTTTTACGACTAATGTTACATATAGAGTTTGAGACACGCTCCACTCCTGGTTTGCTAACCGGTTAGGGGTGCTTTTGTGATCCCAATGATGTTAGAGTTGTCTCGGGTTGGTTACTTACTTATGGCACATAGGTTAGTGTATTAGCTACACACTGACAGATCCTTAGATTCCATAGGCATCCTACATACTATGATTTCAATACCGGTTTACAATCATAACAGAAAACATTTCAATACCGGTTTACAAATATAAGAGAAAACATTTCAATATTGGTTTACAGACATGACAAAAAACATTTCAATACCGGTTTATGAATAAGATTGAAAACATTTTATCACTGGTTTACAAACATAACAGTTATATGCATCGGTTTACAAACAGCACAGATTACATTTCAATACTGTTATACATATATGACATTTCAAATGCTTTGGGATACTATGATCCTACAAACCGGTTTTCGAATGCAAAAGGCTCAAATGTTTTATGACTCATTTGAAACAAAAACAGACAAACTATGAACTCGCCAACTTTATGTTGACTTTTCGCATGTTCTTTCTCAGGTTATAATTTCAAGTATGGCATGGCTGAAATAGGAGAACCCATGGGGATTCGAGTACTTAGCGGACGTTCACTCTCTAAAAGTCTTAGCACGCACGTTTACTTCCGTTGTGCAATGAAGATACAAGTTTAGTTCACGCCCAGCTCTAATGTGATGGAATTATAGGTGGTGTGACAAAAACAATAGTAAACTAATCTATGTCGGGTCAGAATCGAAAGTCAAAGCAGAAGTCAAACTTTGCGATTTTTGGTTGCGAACCGACCCTAGGACTGGAATTGACGGGTTGAACATGTTCCCACATGTTCTAATAATTATTGTCAATTTGTTTAAATGTCAAAAACATATTTATATCATATATAAACTCAAATTATAATATTTATAAAATCTGACCCGTTTAACTTTTAAAACATAAACTTTGACCCGTCAATTGACCTAGTAAACGTGATTCTTAGGAGGTGCCCTTTTAAGGGGTTAATACCTACCTAATTACGATCATTTAGCCATGTTCGTCTTGAACAATGGCTAGACCATAATGGTCTTAACCGAAAGTCAAGGCATTTGTCAAAAATGCTTGACTTTTGGCTATTGAAAGCCTATAAAAGAAAAGAGCATATATGGAACACTTACAAGTGATCCAAGAGGAAGTTTAGAACTCCAAGGGATACTCCTAGATGACCAGGAACTTCCAAGAGTGTAATAGAGAGGAGAAAAGGAAATGAGCAAGGAATGAAGTGAACTTGGTGGTCTATTTATAGTGCAAGAGGGTGTATGAGGATGAAGCCAGGTGTTGGAGGTGTTTTAGGATCAATACAAGTGGCTAGTTAGGTGTCAAGAGCTGCAAGAAGGTGGCAATTTGCAGGATAGATGGCATCTTGGCATAAATTTGGAGTTTGACTCTTTTGATCCCTCAATTATAGCTTAATTAAATGTCATGAATTGTCCCTTGACTTGTATTCAATGACATTATGACATAACTAGTTCTTTTTGTTCAACACATGATGTATTGAAGATGAGTGTGAATAACCGAGTGTTAACATGTATTATAATATGTACTTTAGTGACTTAAAAGGATTACTAGCTTAAGATACGATAAATACGAGTTCTTATGGTTTTATAGGTTAAATTACCTGAATTAATTAGGTTAAAGGTTCGGTGATAATGTGGAACACTTAAGGTTAGTGAATCAAAAGATATCACCTCAACCGGGAGTTGTTCGGATCGAAAGGTGGCTTGATTATGCAAGAAACACGAAAATAATGAAGTCTAGGGGCCTTTGGGTCATTAACTGAAAGTTGAAATGATGAAAAACAAGGGTTTCAGATGCTCGCCATAGGATATGGTCACCAGACCGTAGCTTACGGTTAGTATAAAAATCATCCAGCAAGACTAGACCGTAACCTACAGTTCTTGACCGTAGTTTACAGTTTGGTTTAGATTTTGTTCAGAGATGTCGAACCGTAGCTTACAGTTTAGGACCGTAGCTTACGGTCCAGCTTATGAAGATTTTGTGAATTTGATATGTTTGAGCTAGTTGAGTGGCTAAATCATTTGAGGCAACATCCGAGGGTACGTACACGTGTCGGTATATTACCAATTTTTGATGTAGCGGAAGCGTGCGCAAGGTGTGGCCAGAGCGGCAATCGTTGCGTTCAACCAAGTAAACGACAATTGTATTACATTACAAAACGTTCATCCATACTTTTTATTTAACACAAAATTTACATAATAACTTTTGTTTTTAAAGCATACCACAAGTTTAACAACATTACTTAAAATTCAAACATAAGTTTATAAAACATAACAACAAAAGTCTGGATGAAATATAACGTCTTGACTTCACAACATACGAACAAGTTTCCCCCCGATGACCATCCACTAGCTTCCTGTAATACATGTTAGTTTTGAAAACAACGTCAACAAAAACTGGTGAATTCATGTTATAAATTTTCGTATCAAATGAATCTTCAAAAACATTTGAAATAATAAATTCGTTTAATATAGCTTAATGAAACTTGTAAGATCATTAGTGTGTTGCAAGGACACTAATTTGTATGCCGAATAAGGTGGCAACCAACCCTTGACGATTTATTGTGTCTGAGACACTTGTTTTAGACACACAAGCACTCTAATAGGGTCTGTTATTAATGCCGTAATAAAGTCGGGCTCGCCCAAACCCAATAGATCTATCCCCTTACTTCTCGGTACTTGTTATTCATTAATGGTCCAAATGCTTGAGCCTTATTCACATGTGATCTAAATATTTTCATTTTCCCAGCTATATTATATGTAACATGTATACATCCCCACACGTTTAAAAAATATAAAAACGTTAAAATAAAAGGGGAAACATGAACTCACAGATTTGCGTTCCGTGCAAATCTCTATTCGATTCTTGATACTTTGTTCGTTTCTCGACCTACAAGTGTTCTAATCTATTAGACACTTAGGTTATCTTTTGTTTTTCATACAAGTATTTTATCTTGAATTTCATACTTGTAATTGTTGGTTTTTCTTTGTTAATAAACATATATATATATTTCTTTCATATATATATATATATATATATATATATATATGTCTTTCATATATATATATATATATATTTATTCTAGATTGATTACATGTAAATGGACCTAGTCTATAATTTAATTGTAAAATCTCAATCTAAAAATTCATTACATATGCGCCTAGCCCAATAGGTTTGTAAGTATGGGCCTAATCTAATTTGCTTACTATGTGTGGGCCTAGCCCAATTCTTTCATATGAGTGGGCCTAACCCAATTCATTCCATGTATGTGGGCTTAGCCCAACCTAATTTTATAAAGTGGGTCAAGCCCAATTTGGTTTGTAAAAGTGGGTCTAGCCCAAGTTAACAATGAAAGAGTGGGCTAGCCCAAAATAGTTTTATAAAATTGGATTAGTCCAAGTTTTAGTTTTATAAAGGTGGGCTTAGCCCAAAGTTAGTTTTTATAGAAATTGATTAGCCCAAATTTTATTTTATAAAAATGGGCTTGGCCCAAAGTTAATTTTTATATAATTGGGCCTAGTCCATGTAAATTTTATAAAAGTGGGCTTAGCCCAAAGTTAATTTTATAAAAGTGGGTCTTGCCCAATTTATTTTTATAAATGGGCTAGTCCATATATTTTATAAAAATGGTTTTAGCCCAATATAATTTTATAAAAATGGCTTAGTCCAAACAATTAGTTTAGTTGGACTTAACCAAGTTTTTAAAAAAAATACTTACTAGTAAATATTTATAACTTATAAAAATTTATTTATAAAACTATTAGTTATAAGTTAAACTTTTATAAATCTTAGTAAATATAAAATGTAACGGTCGATCTGTTCGTTTTGACCGTTATGTTCGCGTCGACTATCTTATTGGTTTCGTCTTTGTCGTTTGTTTCGTTATACCATATACTTTATTTTGTCCGAATTGTCCAAGTTGTCCGAATTGTCCAAGTTGTCCGAATTGTCCGATATATATTATTTTTTCAAAAGTTGAAGATTTATATATTTTTGTATTTGATTCAACATGATCAAAATATATAGTTTTTATACAAAAATATATGTACACATATTAGGTGATTTCAACATATATATTCTTATCAAAAATATATTTTTATCTCCTTTTTAGTTTAAGAAAATTTAAGTATTATATTTAACTTTTTCACCAGTCTTTTGTTTAAACAAGATTAAAGTCCCTAATCACTTTTAATAATAAAATCTTTAGTTTAATCACATCTTAATCAAGATTAATTTTTATAAAAATTTTGTCATAGTTTCCTTTAAAATATGAGCTTTCCCATGTTTATAAAACATGTTTTAAATCACTTTCTAATTCAAATCATCATCAAATTACAAGTATTATACTAATGTATTAACAAAAATGTCATTTACTTGTGGTAGTTTAAAACTTTCTTATAATGGAAACTTTATTATTACTTTTTAACAAAATTTCTAGATCATAATTTATATTTAGTAATCTATAATTTGCATATTAAATATGATCATTTTAAAATATACAATCATGTTAATGACAAATTTTGTTAATGAATCTTGCTATTCTAAACATGCATGTTTTAGATTATCTTTTTATACATAAAAATGCAAGATTCAAGTTTACTAATTTATGACAAATTCAAGATCATCCATAATCATCAAGAAAACCACATAATTATATTAGTGATCATAGATTTATTAGTGTTTTTCAAGTGGGTTTTGAATATGTTTTAAGATGATCTTATGCATTTTTATAAAATATTAAGTATGAGATGAGGTTTAAAGATCTTACTACTAGCACAAGGCTAGGGATGATCTAAAAGATGAAGAACATGTGTTGATCAAGAGCAATGACGGATCCAGGAATTTTTTTCAGTGGGTTTAATGAAAAAAATTGAAACAGTTTTAACACCAGGAGGAGTCGAACACGTGACCTCAAGCATGGAACTACATGACTTAACCACTCCACCATCCATAAATTTGGTTACTGGGTTCATCCCAGATGTTTTTTATGGGTTCATACCAAATTTTGTATTAACATTTCTACTAAAAATTTGAAACCGAGTGGGTTCGTGTGAACCCGTAGTTCTCAACGTAGATCCGCCCCTGATCAAGAGTTCCAATCTTCAAAGTGAGCTCCTAATCTTTGTAAACTCTTTAGATCATCTTTAGGTCTTCATGCAAGCTTGATTTCTTTGTGTTTGGATTTTAAAAATTGAATGTGAAGATGGTAGTATATGGCGATTTATGGGAGCAAATTGGAAGTGTTCTTGAGTTTTTGGTGTTATGAAAATGAAAGGAAATGAAGATAAGTGTTGGTTTTGTGATGTGATCAAGTTCTTACACCACTAAATCCACTAAACTTACCCACAAATTGCCAACACACAAACAAAAGATTAGTGGCATGGGAAAGCCCCATATAGCCGTGAGGGGTGGGGGTTGGTTTTATAGATATATATATATATATTTTTATAAATAATACGTAACTTTTATAAACTTTAATAATTTTATATATAAGTTTTTATAAAAACTAATCCCCTAACACTTTAAATTGATGTTTTAATATGCCAAAATAATTCAGTAGTCTTATTGTTTCATTGTTCGGTTGATAAAGTTGGTTCGGGTCTTGTAACGGGTAAAATACTGATATATTGTGTTACTTATAAATTTTATTTTCACAATAGTTCTAGTACAATATTTATTGTCCCGTTAATTAATCTAGCTCTTCTCAGACTAATAAATTTGTCGTTTTGAGTTAAGTTCCTGTTCCAGCTTTGTTGTCAGGTTTTTACTGAACAAACCGTATAGCTTTAAATAATAAGATTTATATATGGTTTTATACTATTTATAACACCCCTTATTATTATTCTTTAGCTAAAAATATTTATTTTTGGATTTTTGGACATTTGCTATTTTGTGCTACGGAATGTTGCATTTTGCTGCAGACTTGGGCAATTTGATATTTTAAATAAAGTTTTATGGTATAACAGTGCAGGCATATCTTATGTCTTAATTCTGAAATATCAGAGCCGTAACCAATACTGATATTTAGTACTTGTTCGCGTCTTTGTCATCTGTCTAGGATATGGTTTTATATATTCGTGATTGTGACATATCCATTATCATACCAATCTATGATTTGGTTAAATTCCTAGACTTTTAAGACTTAAAATTATAATTTAAGTCAAGTTGTGCGGTAAATAGACAATGTAATAGTTGTTCAAGTTGTACAGAATTACCGGAATTTTGCCAATTGTCACATTGATAGGTTCAACCGAACCCGAAAATTTTAGATCAACGCAACCCGAACCCGAAAATCTTGCCATACATATGAATCCAAACACGACCCGAGTATTAGTGGGTTGACCCAAACACGACCCGTTCAACCCGAATTTTCATTTTTTTTTATTTTTTTCACAAATTAATATATTAAAATCAAAACTTAGCTACAAAAAAAAAACAAATATATATAATATGTATTGAATTTTAATTATAAAACTTTATGTCACACTCTTTTTTTAAGTTATAATTATGCATAAAATACATACCCAAATTAATTTTTGACATAAAATATATTGTAAAAAATAAAATATAATATAAATGGGTTAAACGAGTCAACCCGTCAACCCGACCGGGTTAACTCGAACCCGACCCGCTTAACTAAACGGGTTAACCTGAAACTGACATGAACCCGTTTAGACTAAACCTAAACCTACGAATTTCGTGTTAGGTTCGTGTTGTGTTTTCGGGTCGTGTCAGAAATTCACACCCCAACTCGACGGTGTCCTCGGACAGCCCATGTTTGTCGTTAAAATCTCGAAAAAATTCAATCAATAAATTTTTTATGGACACTCATCTCGTCACCAAGATCAAAAAATGCCTTCGTACGAGGGTAAGGTGTAACATCCGTCAAAAACGGATTTACCAAACCCGCTCTGTTTATCAACCGAACAGTCAGTCAAAATTTTCCTTGCGAATTAAATGCCCAAAATATTTTTAAACGATCCGTAATCAATTATTATACAAGAATATATAATTAGTTTTTGAAAAACTGTCAAAAATCGCAAAATAAAAATGATTTGCATCTGCCGGGTTTCGAACCCGGGTCTGTACCGAATCAGTTCAACACTTAACACATAACACTGAACCACTGCGCCAACTACTTTGTTTGTGATATAATAGAATCATTTAATTGATAAAGTGTCGTTACGAATTCAAAATCGGCGCCCAAACGATTCAGTCGTCGGAATCCCGGAAATCCCGCGAATCTTAACTACAATTTACGTTATAACGTAAACCATTAACCAGATATCGGTTATAACCGATGTTTGAAGTCCGCGACCAAAATCAAAACCGCCGGAAAATTTAAATAACGAACACAGTCCGAAATCAGACCAAATACATTTCGATTATTCCCTATAAATTCACCCTCAACCGACGACAAACCTTTTCGCTCAAAACCACTCTTTCTCGGTGAAAACTCCCTCGCCGGAACTTTTCTGTTCGTCGCCGGAAAACCGATTTCATTATTTCTGAACCTCACTGAGCCCCTGAAGCTTATACCGGAGATACCCTTACCTTTTCCAAACTTTCCGGAGACTCGCTGCTGCAAGACACCTGACGCCGGAGGTGAATTCTGTCGCCGGAGTTCTGCCGGAAAACAGAGGATCCAGTCGGTATATTTCTCCGCTCAGTTCCTTTTCCTTTTCACTTTTATCTTACCTTAATCGACTGTAAAACACTAATAAAACTGATAAAAATCTCGAACCAGTCAGACTTCATCTCTGGTTATTTTTCAGTGAAGAAGACGATGCACTTTCGTATCTTATAAGTTTAATTAAAATCATGATATTAATCGGGTTAGACACACAGTCCAGCGGTGGACTGTGTGCACATAAAACGCTAACGTCTCAAGTTCGAATCCCGTCTCACACACGCTGCCTTAATAAAAATCCATTTTTGTTTACTGAACCGGAGTCGCCTTAGATATATGTTAAGTATATTAATAACCGGAATAATAACCAAGTTAGACACACAGTCCAGCGGTGGACTGTGTGTTTGTTTATATCGCTGGTCACGAGTTCGAGTCCGGTCTTCAGCACCGACTCGGACCATTATCTCTTCTTTTTAATTAAGGCAGAAAAGGAAATAAATAATTAGTACTTAAGTATAATAAAAACCGAATGATATAACATGTTGAACACACAGTCCAGCGGTGGACTGTGTGTTGGATTAAACCACAGGTCCCGGGTTCGAGACCTATGGAGTGCATGACCGTTTCGTTTAAACCGTTTTTAAAATAAAAAGGATTTCTGTTTAATTCTAATTAATGTATATATGTAATTAAAATCGGATATATAACGGGTTAGACACGTAGCTCAGTTGGTAGAGCTGCGTGCACGCGTACGAGAGGTCTCGGGTTCGAGCCTCACTCAGCACACAATAATCTGCCATCGAACCGGTCAACGGTCAGGTCAACGGTCAAAGGGTCAGTCAACGGTCAGAAAAAAATAAAATATTTTTATTATTTTTATTTAATTATTTTAATTAAAAATCAATTATAAAATACTTAAAAATAACATTTTTAAGATTAGAAAATAGCCTCAAATTCACAAAAATACACCCAACAATCCTACTAAAATAGTTTAATAAAATTCGTTTACTTACCAAACCATAATGCAATTTATCTAGGTTAAATCTCACTCGTGGTTAAAACCACTTCGCGTGCATTCAACGTCATCAACCGAACGCACCCACTGTGAGTGAATCTTACAATTCCCCCTTTTAAATTACACGTTTTTGGGGTGTGTCATGTGTTATGATAATAATTAATTTATTTATTTAAACTTGTGCCATACCACATCATGACTTAAACTTAGATTGTTTTTATTGTTGTGATTTACTTATTGCCTTTTGTCAAGTCATATGAAACTCATACATTAAGCCCATCAGTTCCTCGTGGGAGACGAGTAGAACATCGCGTGCTTCACATAAAATTCATTATTATTCATGTGTGTATCATTGAGTTTATATTGTTTGTAGTGTGTTATTCATATTATCATGTTTATGCAATTCATTCATCAGGCCCCTCAGTTCCTCGTGAGAGACGAGTTGAGCATCGCGTGCCTCTAATTGTTCCATTATTGTTCATGTGTGTTTTCATTTAACATATTATGATTGTTGATCAAGTTACATCTAATTTTACTCATGTTTGGTTGTGCACATATTTCATAACCAATTTAAATAAATTGTTCAAATGTTTTCCATAGGATTCACTCGCCAACATTATGTTGATCCAAAAACCTTTTTACACATGATTCAGGTGAACAGGTTGAAGCAAGGAAAACATAGGATATGCCTTAGAAGAGAACAAAGAAGTTTAGATTGTAGTTAGATCATGTTGTAGCAATCATTGTAAATTTCCATTTAAATTGTATTAATGAATATGAAACGTTTAATAAATGTCATGAGCTTTGATGATAACCCAATCATGCCCCGATCACCTTATCCGCTGCGGGTCGGGGTGTGACAGATTGGTATCAGAGCCATGACTATAGGGATATAGGATAGGTTATTAGACCCTTAGAGCCTATACTATAGTCTGCCTAAATTTTAAATTGATTAGGTGGTTACATACAAACTTGTGATATTTATTTGTTTCATATTTGTTTAAATTTCAGTCAAACATACATGCTCATATACATATTCATTATACATATATACATTATACATATATCGATGTTCATGAATTCAATTTATTTTCATATTCTCATTATCCAAAGATTTTGTGCAAATTTTCAAATCTCATCAAAGTAAGTTCTGCGACGGGCATGTAGTAACTGGAAGGGTACGAGTACCGGTAGTCGGAACGTCCTGTCTAGGCTGGCATTCGTATAAATCCAATATAACGGACCAGTTTGCCTACCTGGGGACCAACGATGAGAGTACGAAGGACCTATTAGGCCAAAGCATGCCACACCAAACGTCGTTCGAACTAACCCTACTTTGAGGTGTCACCGTGTCTACACCTGGACACATTCCGAACATCACACGTTGTATACATATTTCTCGATTTTCTCCGGGTTTTTGCGTACGCAACCAGGCAGAAACTGTGCGAACCATATGAAAAACCGGTATTCATGGGGGCCCACATGATTACACAGGTAAAGTATGGCGGCATGACGGGCCTAACAGCGAGCAAAGCCCAAGACATCCTATGGATGTAGTATTTTTGTATAATTATTTTATAAATGATCATTCTTGAATGCGACCCATGATCCCAAAAGCATCCAACTCATACTCTTGTCATGTATTCATTGTAGATGTCTTCTAACCTCGCCCGTAGGAAGACGAGAGCAAGAAAAGCCCGCGAACGCATGGCTACCTTAATCGCTCAACAAATGGCTGCCGTAATACCCAACATTGTAATCCAAGTTCAACAAGCACTTACTGTTAATCCTGTCAATCAAGCAAACCAAAACATTTTCAACTCTCCCCCAAATACCACTAAATGCACCTACAAGCATTTCAAATCATGCGACCCTCCGAAATACAAAGGGACTGAAGGTGTCACCGCACTCCTCCATTGGTTTGAAGAAATGGAGAATACTTTTCTAAATTGCGATTGCCCTGATGTTCGCAAAGTGCGTTATGCTACCGGTCGACTATATGGGATAGCACTTACTTGGTGGAATACAGAGAAGGCAAAGCGAGGTGTTGAAGATGCTATGACCCTAACTTGGAATGAATTGAAGGAAATCATGACCAGACGATTTTGCCCAAGGAGCGAAATCAAGAAGTTAGAAGATGAATTTTACTCATTGAAGCAAATGTAAGGAGACCACACCACCTACAACAAAAGGTTCCTCGAATTACATCAAATGGTTCCCAACATGTTTACTCCCCTCTACCGTTTGATCGAGCACTACATTCGTGGTCTTCCGTCAAAGATTCAAGACCCTGTGATAAGTACCAAGCCTGCAACTTTGGAAGCAGCAATGGAGCTAGCAACAGAGCTCACCGAGAACCGAATCCGAAGCAAAGACTTCAAGGAGGAGAAGAAGAAGGATAAAGAATCGACTGAAACCTCCGACTCCACTCAAACCGAAATCCCCTTCTTAACTCAATCCTAAGAGAAGAAGAGTTGGACGACTTTTCGCTGCTACTCAACGAAATCAACCAGTTTTTCATGCCATACCCATCCGAGCTATCCCAATCACTCAAGTGGCACCCAACTCAGCTTACCCAAATAAGAAACCATATCTTGGACCTCACCCTCGATGCAACAACTGTTTTTATCACCATCCCCTTACTTTACCTTGCCGGCTATGTACAACTTGTGGATGCTATGGTCATGTGAACAATGTTTGTCGCACCTTTCAAGACCAAACCTTTTCCCCTACTCAAAACATGGCCCAAACCTATCACCAACCCCAATACCCCATGTTCCCATATGCGCGAGCCTGTTTCAATTGTGGCGACCCTACCCACCTTAGAAACACATGCCCTCAATTGGTTAACGTTATCAACACTCAAGCCCAATCAAACCCAGTTAATCAAGTAAACCAAGAAAACCCAACCACTATGCCACCAACAAGAGGAAGAGTCTTCAATATCAACGCCAATCCTGTCGAAGATAATGACGGCCCAGATGAAGATACTCAGCTAGTCCTCTTCACCGAAGATCCAGATTCAACTCCTATTGCTTAGTCTTGTGTTTTTCTTTATCACATGTGTAGACTGTTAGAGAAGTTATTGGATATTATATATTATATATTGTTTTCAGTATATGCTTTTGCCGAGGCCGTAGCTCCCCATCCATCGAGGTTGAGTTTGATCCCCATTTTATTATGGGTTGATCAGGGCGTGCCCGCACGATCGGCTCCGTTTGTTTGAGCCTTGATCGGTTATTTCATTTTACATTTCAATACATGCAATACGTTCGGCTCCGTTTGATTGAGCCTTGAGCACACAGACAATTTCATTATCAGTATCTTATGGTTGTGGTGTTTGTAGTAGAGTCGCATCGGACTAACCATAACTTTCGGATAAAGTCAACGAAAATTTGACAAGGATATGGTGGATACGCCGATGGTACTTCCTATATATAAGTATTCTTGTCAAATGATCGGAGGCATTATCAGGCAGTTATGAGAGGTTCCATGCATAGGCTGATTGTGTGATGGTTGTTTAGATTAAGTTGTTCAATTTCAGTACATTCAATACGTTCGGCTCCGTTTGATTGAGCCTTGAGCGCACATACAATTTCATTCAATACGTTCGGCTCCGTTTGATTGAGCCTTGAGCGCACATACAATTTCATTATCAGTATCTTGTGGTTGTTGTGTTTGTTGTAGAGTCGCATCGAACTAACCATAACTTACGGATAAAGTCAATGAAAATTCGACAAGGATATGGTGGATACGCCGATGGTACTTCCTATATATAAGTATTCTTGTCAAATGATCGGAGGCATTATCAGGTGGTTATGAGAGGTTCCATGCATAGGCTGTTTGTGTGGTTAAGTTATTCATATTCAGTACATGCAATACGCTCGGCTCCGTTTGATTGAGCCTTGAGCACACAATTTCAATTTCAGTACATTCAATACGTTCGGCTCCGTTTGATTGAGCCTTGAGCACACATCCATTTCATTTTCAGTACATGCAATACGATCGGCTCCGTTCGATTGAGCCTAGATCGCACATATATATTTCATTTCAGTATTTTATGTTTGTTGTATTGATTGTAGAGTTATAGGACTAATCATAATTCACTGATAAAACCAATGAAAATTTGACAAGAATATGGTGGATACGCCGCTGGTACTTCCTATATATAAGTATTCTTGTCAAAGGATCAGAGGCATTATCGGACGGTTATGAGAAGTTCTATGTAGGATTTATTAGTTTCTTGGTAACCAATCATAACTTGTGGATAAAACTAATGAAAATTTGGCAAGAATATGGTGGATACGCCGCTGGTACTTCCTATATATAAGTATTCTTGCCAAAGGATCAGAGGTATTATCAGGCGGTTATGAGAAGTTCCATGTAGGATTTAGTATTGCCTTGGTTGGAATTTGTGTTACATCTATATCATCATGTTATTTAAAGAAATTGTATTGTGATCCATTTCTACATAAACTAACCTCTCCATCATAACAAACGAGAGAGGAACTTCCATCATTCAAACATATAGGCTATCGGAATGTGGATTCAAATATTTGCTGATGTGTTTATTCATGTTCAAATATTTGCTGTTGTGTTTATTCATGTTCAAATATATGCTGTTGTGTTTATTCATGATTAAATATTTGCTGATGTGTTCATTCATGTTTGAATATCAGCTGTTGTGCTTACTTATGTTCAAATATCAGATGTTGCGTTTTTATTTATGTTCCATGTAGATTGTAGTGTTAGAAGTTTTGCTTTAGGATATAACCATATTTTCCCAAACATACCTAAACTCTTATGCATGATATCATTTTTAGCGAATCATTCCTGTTTATCAATATTCATACAGTAGGCAACAAAAAGCGATTCCTGAATAGGGTACTTAACCTTTACAAGGAACGTTACCGCCTCGAACAAAAACTTAAGCCCTTATTTTGTTAAGCATACAACTGTCAAACAAAACATCATCATTCTTTTAGTCAAATATATCACAATTTAAATTTCGGGACGAAATTTCTAAAAAGTAGGGGATACTGTAACATCCATCAAAAACGGATTTACCAAACCCGCTCCGTTTATCAACCGAACAGTCAGTCAAAATTTTCCTTGCGAATTAAATGCCCAAAATATTTTTAAACGATCCGTAATCAATTATTATACAAGAATATATAATTAGTTTTTGAAAAACTGTCAAAAATCGCAAAATAAAAATGATTTGCATCTGCCGGGTTTCGAACCCGGGTCTGTACCGAATCAGTTCAACACTTAACACATAACACTGAACCACTGCGCCAACTACTTTGTTTGTGATATAATAGAATCATTTAATTGATAAAGTGTCGTTACGAATTCAAAATCGGCGCCCAAACGATTCAGTCGTCGGAATCCCGGAAATCCCGCGAATCTTAACTACAATTTACGTTATAACGTAAACCATTAACCAGATATCGGTTATAACCGATGTTTGAAGTCCGCGACCAAAAATCAAAACCGCCGGAAAATTTAAATAACGAACACAGTCCGAAATCAGACCAAATACATTTCGATTATTCCCTATAAATTCACCCTCAACCGACGACAAACCTTTTCGCTCAAAACCACACTCTTTCTCGGTGAAAACTCCCTCGCCGGAACTTTTCTGTTCGTCGCCGGAAAACCGATTTCATTATTTCTGAACCTCACTGAGCCCCTGAAGCTTATACCGGAGATACCCTTACCTTTTCCAAACTTTCCGGAGACTCGCTGCTGCAAGACACCTGACGCCGGAGGTGAATTCTGTCGCCGGAGTTCTGCCGGAAAACAGAGGATCCAGTCGGTATATTTCTCCGCTCAGTTCCTTTTCCTTTTCACTTTTATCTTACCTTAATCGACTGTAAAACACTAATAAAACTGATAAAAATCTCGAACCAGTCAGACTTCATCTCTGGTTATTTTTCAGTGAAGAAGACGATGCACTTTCGTATCTTATAAGTTTAATTAAAATCATGATATTAATCGGGTTAGACACACAGTCCAGCGGTGGACTGTGTGCACATAAAACGCTAACGTCTCAAGTTCGAATCCCGTCTCACACACGCTGCCTTAATAAAAATCCATTTTTGTTTACTGAACCGGAGTCGCCTTAGATATATGTTAAGTATATTAATAACCGGAATAATAACCAAGTTAGACACACAGTCCAGCGGTGGACTGTGTGTATGTTTATATCGCTGGTCACGAGTTTGAGTCCGGTCTTCAGCACCGACTCGGACCATTATCTCTTCTTTTTAATTAAGGCAGAAAAGGAAATAAATAATTAGTACTTAAGTATAATAAAAACCGAATGATATAACATGTTGAACACACAGTCCAGCGGTGGACTGTGTGTTGGATTAAACCACAGGTCACGGGTTCGAGACCTGTGGAGTGCATGACCGTTTCGTTTAAACCGTTTTTAAAATAAAAAGGATTTCTGTTTAATTCTAATTAATGTATATATGTAATTAAAATCGGATATATAACGGGTTAGACACGTAGCTCAGTTGGTAGAGCTGCGTGCACGCGTACGAGAGGTCTCGGGTTCGAGCCTCACTCAGCACACAATAATCTGCCATCGAACCGGTCAACGGTCAAAGGGTCAGTCAACGGTCAGAAAAAAATAAAATATTTTTATTATTTTATTTAATTATTTTAATTAAAAATCAATTATAAATACTTAAAAATAACATTTTTAAGATTAGAAAATAGCCTCAAATTCACAAAAATACACCCAACAATCCTACTAAAATAGTTTAATAAAATCCGTTTACTTACCAAACCATAATGCAATTTATCTAGGTTAAATCTCACTCGTGGTTAAAACCACTTCGCGTGCATTCAACGTCATCAACCGAACGCACCCACTGTGAGTGAATCTTACAATTCCCCCTTTTAAATTACACGTTTTGGGGTGTGTCATGTGTTATGATAATAATTAATTTATTTATTTAAACTTGTGCCATACCACATCATGACTTAAACTTAGATTGTTTTTATTGTTGTGATTTACTTATTGCCTTTTGTCAAGTCATATGAAACTCATACATTAAGCCCATCAGTTCCTCGTGGGAGACGAGTAGAACATCGCGTGCTTCACATCAAATTCATTATTATTCATGTGTGTATCATTGAGTTTATATTGTTTGTAGTGTGTTATTCATATTATCATGTTTATGCAATTCATTCATCAGGCCCCTCAGTTCCTCGTGAGAGACGAGTTGAGCATCGCGTGCCTCTAATTGTTCCATTATTGTTCATGTGTGTTTTCATTTAACATATTATGATTGTTGATCAAGTTACATCTAATTTTACTCATGTTTGGTTGTGCACATATTTCATAACCAATTTAAATAAATTGTTCAAATGTTTTCCATAGGATTCACTCGCCAACATTATGTTGATCCAAAAACCTTTTTACACATGATTCAGGTGAACAGGTTGAAGCAAGGAAAACATAGGATATGCCTTAGAAGAGAACAAAGAAGTTTAGATTGTAGTTAGATCATGTTGTAGCAATCATTGTAAATTTCCATTTAAATTGTATTAATGAATATGAAACGTTTAATAAATGTCATGAGCTTTGATGATAACCCAATCATGCCCCGATCACCTTATCCGCTGCGGGTCGGGGTGTGACATAAGGTACCTTCGTACGAACAGTGCTGATCACATTTTTCGATCCAAAATCTTTATTTCTTTGAATTTCATGATGATTTTTCCATAGACATGGTCGAAATTCATTTCTAAACAATCTTAAGGTTTCAATTTTAGTTTTTGTCTATGAATTGTCCGTTTATTTGATGATTTACGTGTAAAACCCCTCAAAAGTCCATAATTTATGAGTGTAGGTGATTCAATCAACTATTAGATCAACTACATCGGTACCGTAGCTCTGATACCACTTGATAGTCCATGAACCGGCGGGATAGACAGAAGTTTGGGTAGAAAAGAACTAATTCGGTAGAATGTTATTAAGAACAGAGTAGAAGCAGAAGTCGAATGATTCCTGTCACACCCCGACCCGCAGCGGAATAAGAGTCGGGGCATAATTGGGTTATCACCAAAGCTCATGATGTTTACTAAAATGTTTCATATTTATTAAATTCAAATTACAACTTAAATATTCAAATCAAATCCATACAATTACAAGGAAATGAAACTAAGTAAAACAATCCAAAGCTTAAACTGATTTATTCTTCTAGGCCTTCCTATGTGTTTCTTGCCTCAACTGGATCACCTGTATCATGTGTAAAACGGGGGATATTTTGGGTCAACAAAAGTTGGTGAGTGAACCTTGATAAAACATTTTTATTAATTTCTTGTTGTATTTAATATTGAAAATTTGTGCAATAATCACATGTGAGCAAACATATATATATAACAAAACACAAACCACATTGGATGAGTAAATGACATGAATGATGATGTATATGAGATCAAGGCTCAATCAAACGGAGCCGATCGAGTGACATGAATGATGATGTATGTGAGATCAAGGCTCAATCAAGCGGAGCCGATCGAATGAGGCACCTGATACTCAACCCGTATCCCATGGGGAGCTGATGGGCCTAATGAAATGCATGCACTGAAAATGATAACTTCAATCTAAACATAATTCACACAACAATTGATACACATTTGATACACATTTGATCACGGATATGAAGGATGCACAAGTGTTTAAATATAATAAGGAATTACACGACACATGATACACCCCAAAATGTGATTAAAACGGGGAATTGGTAGAGATTCACTCACATTGGGTGCGTTCTTTGATGACGTTGGATGAGCACGAATTTTAGGATTTGATCGACGAGGAAAACTAACCTAAAATAATAACGAAATGATTCGGTAAATTAGTACTTTTAATTCATACTCTTAATGTGATTTTTAGATTTATTTTTGTGAGTTTAAGGAGGTTTTCTAACTTTAAAATCTTATTTTTAAGCATTTTAAATGATTTTCTGATTAAATAAATTACTAAAAATAAATAAAAAAATTTGACTTTTTGACCTGTTGACCGTTGACCGGCCGGATTGTGTTTATTTATGCGCTGGGTGAGGTTCGAACTCGGGACCTCTTGTTTACGTGCACGCAGCTCTACCAACTGAGCTACGTGTCTAACCCGAAATATTCTCTGTTTTAATTATATTTATATACTAATTAGTTTTAAACTTATTTGGTTTTATTTAAAAATGGTTTATATTGCCGAACCGGTTGCAGGGACCCGGAGTCGAACTCGGGTCCTTCGGTTCGAGTGCGCACAGCCCAACTAGTTGGGCTGTGTGTCATATCTGTTTAACTTATGGATTAAATTATTTTTACTAACATTTGATGACCTGATCCGATTCAGTTGTAAAAATGTTGGTTTTAATTCTGAAATTCGGTAACGTGTGCGATTCGAACCCGGGACGTGTGCATTGTTTGTGCACACAGTCCACCGCTGGACTGTGTGTCTAACCCGTTCGAATATCCGTTTTTAATTATTCTTATACACATATTCAACTTCGTCTTCTTCGTTTACAAAGACTCAGAACAGTGATGTCCGACTGTTCTTGTTTAAATCGGTCATCGGACTTATAATTGATTGGAAATGAAATGGATAAAGAGGATTACGGAGTAAAATGTACCGAACAGAATGTTTTTCTCAGATTTCCGGCAAGAGTCGTCGGCTCTGATTGGTGACTTCCGTCTGAGTGAATCAATTAACAGTTTTGATCAATGAGTTGTGCAATTAAGTTACTAAACAAGGGATATCAGGAGAGTTTAGATGATTGTACCGATTGACAGTGAGACCTCGGAATTTCAGTGATTTTCCGGTGAGTGCAGGAATTCTTGAAAACGTCGTCTGAGACCGATTCTGTTTGCACGATTTATGTTAATACATGCTGAATAATGAATTGCAAACAAAAGAGTCGAGAATTTTACCGATTCGGAGTAAGTCGCGGTTTTCCGGTGAAAGTCCGGCGAATGCAGTATATCTCCGGCGACGAGCTAGAGCTTCGAAAAAGTGAGCGGTTCTTAGCGAAAGGATTTCCGGAAGATTTGAGTGGGTATTTATAGGAAAGAATTGAGTGAATCGGGTCCGACTTTGGGTCTTGATTCGCGGTCAAGGGTTTTTCCGGCGGTTACGACTGGAATTGGGGGTTAGACATCGGTTATAACCGATGTCGAAATTAGTTCACGCGTTTCAGTCAAAGGAAACGGTCGTGATTTGCGAAATCGTCGGTTTTTCCGGCGACTGCGGATTGGGCGCGCTGATCATCAGTTTGACTTTTGGGTTTACTTTAAATGTTATTTGTTTCTGTATTTGTCATAAAAAAATTGTGTGGCGGAGTGGTGTAGTGTGTGCTTGTGTATGTGGCCGACCCGGGTTCGAAACCCGGCAGCTTCATTTTATTTTTTTCTTCACTTACTTTTATTATTTATTAATTATAGTTTTTAAATTCTAAAATATTTATTAATTATGTATTGTTTAAAATTAAAATGAACAATATATACGCAACGAAAATTATAACTGAATATTCGATTAATAAACGAAGCGGGTTTTGGAAACCCGTTTTTCGACGGATGTTACAGTATCCCCTACTTTTAGAAATTTCGTCCCGAAATTTAAGTAGTAGTGGTAACAGGAAAAAGATGCGGGTATTTCTCGCGCATTGAGTCTTCATGTTCCCAAGTAAACTCAGGTCCTCGTTTCGACTCCCAGCGTACCCTGACAATTGGAATATGACTTCGTCTTAAACGCTTCTCTCCGAAGTCCATGATTTCTACTGGTCTTTCAATGAAGTGCATAGATTCATCGATCTGAATGTCTTCTAGAGGAATATGGAGGTTTTCATCGGCCAGGCACTTCTTCAAGTTTGATACGTGGAATGTGGGATGAATTCTGTTGAGCTCTTCTGGTAGGTCAAGCTTGTATGCTACAGGACCTACTCTTTCGAGTATCTTGAAAGGTCCTACGTAGCGTGGTGCTAGCTTGCCCTTCTGGCCAAAACGAATCACTCCCTTCCACGGTGATACTTTTAAAAGTGCTTGATCCCCAATGTCAAACTCCAATGGCTTTCGTCGTTTGTCTGCATAACTCTTTTGACGACTTTGAGCCGCTAGAAGATTGTTTCGAATTTGAATGACCTTGTCGGTTGTTTCTTGAATTAATTCTGGACCGGTGATTTGTGATTCCCCAATTTCGTGCCAGCATACTGGAGATCGGCACTTACGACCATATAAAGCTTCGAAATGAGCCATGCCGATACTTGAGTGATAACTATTGTTGTACGAAAATTCAACTAATGGAAGATGAGAGTCCCAATTTCCCTTGAAGTCTATGAAACATGCTCGAAGCATGTCTTCAAGAGTTTGGATGGTGCGTTCAGATTGTCCATCAGTTTGAGGATGAAAAGCGGTACTGAGGTCTAATCGTGTACCCAAGGCGGTTTGTACGGCTCGCCATGTTCGTGAAGTGAAACGACCATCACGGTCTGAAATGATGCTTAAAGGTACACCATGACGGCTTACGATCTCGCTGATGTAGATACGAGCTAACTTCTCGTTCTTGAAGTCCTCGCGAATCGGTATGAAGTGAGCTGATTTTGTAAGACGATCAATGATTACCCATATGGTATCATACCCACTGGAAGTGCGAGGTAACCCGGTAATGAAATCCATGGTTATGTTTTCCCACTTCCATACAGGTATTTCAGGTTGGATTAGGAGTCCTGAAGGTCTTTGATGTTCAGCTTTTACTTTGGAACAGGTAAGGCACTTGGAAATAAAAACAGTGATATCCTTTTTCATGCTAGGCCACCAGTAGGTGTATCGTAGGTCTTGATACATCTTGTCGGCTCCTGGGTGTACAGAGTATCGTGTTTTGTGCGCCTCATTCATGACGAAGTCACGAAGGTTGTCGCGATCAGGAATCCATATGCGGTTTAAATAGTATAGAATACCATCGGATTTGGTTTCGATTTGAGCTCAGCTCCACATGACAGCTCATCGCGTACATCATTTTCTGTCACAGAAACATGTTGAGCTTCTCGGATTCGATCTTTGATGTCAGTTACGATTTGCGAACATAGAAGACGAATGGAGTTCGCATAACCTTTTCGACTAAGTGCATCAGCCACCACATTTGCCTTGCCAGGATGATACCGAATTTCACAGTCGTAGTCGTTAAGAAGTTCGACCCATCTTCGTTGCCTCATATTCAACTCCTTTTGGTTGAAGATATGTTGGAGACTCTTGTGGTCAGTGTATATTTCACACTTGGTACCGTAGAGGTAATGTCTCCATATCTTGAGAACGAACACAACGGCTCCAAGTTCCAGGTCGTGGGTGGTGTAATTCTTTTCATGAACTTTAAGTTGCCTAGAAGCATAGGCTATCACTTTTCCTCTTTGCATTAATACACAGCCTAGCCCTTGCCCTGATGCGTCGCAATATACTACAAAGTCATCGCAACCCTCAGGGAGTGTGAGGATAGGTGCGTCACAAAGTTTTTGCTTTAAGGTTTGGAAAGCCTCCTCTTGTTTAAGTCCCCATATGAAGGGTTTTCCTTTATGAGTCAAGGCCGTGAGTGGTACAGCAATACGGGAAAAATTGGCGATGAAGCGTCGATAGTAACCAGCCAAACCTAGAAATGATCTTACTTCAGTAGGGGTACGTGGCGCTTGCCATTCCTGTACTGCCTTGATTTTTTAAGGATCGACATGTATTCCCTTGTCATTGACGACATGTCCAAGGAATTGTACTTCCCTTAACCAGAATTCGCATTTTGAGAACTTAGCGTAGAGCTTTTCAGTCCTCAAGAGAGTAAGGATGAGTCGAAGGTGTCGCTCATGATCGGATTTAGACTTGGAGTAGATGAGGATGTCGTCGATGAAGACTATGACAAAGCGGTCGAGGTAGGGTTTGCATACTCTATTCATTAGATCCATGAAGACAGCTGGGGCGTTGGTTAAACCGAATGGCATGACCATGAATTCGTAATGACCATAACGAGTCCGGAAGGCGGTTTTTGGGACGTCTTCTTCATGTACTCTGAGCTGGTGATAACCAGAACGAAGGTCGATTTTTGAAAAGCAGGTGGCGCCTTGAAGTTGATCTAGGAGGTCATCGATGCGAGGTAGTGGGTAGCGATTCTTAACCGTTAACTTGTTGAGTTCTCTGTAGTCGATACACATGCGAAACGTTCCATCTTTCTTCTTCACAAAAAGAACAGGTGCACCCCAAGGTGAGGAGCTAGGACGTATGAATCCTTTGTCAGTCAACTCTTGCAGTTGACTGGCCAGCTCTTGCATTTCGGATGGGGCTAACCTATAAGGAGATTTTGCGACTGGTGTAGCGCCAGGTACAAGATCGATGCGGAATTCGACTTCTCTCACAGGAGGGAGTCCTGAGATGTCGTCGGGAAAGACTTGTGGGAATTCCTTCACCACTGGTATATCTTCGAGTTTCTTCTCCTTGTTTCCCTTTTTGACGACGTGAGTTAGGAATGCGACATAGTTCTTGCAGAGATATTTTCGGGCTTGAAGGCAGGACATTAATTTGAGTCATTTCGAAGGGGTTTCTCCAAAGATACGTAGGGTCTGACCGTCTGCAAGAGGAATGCGTATGAACTTTTCGCGGCATACTACTTTAGCGTGATGCTGGCTGAGCCAGTCCATACCGATTATAATATCGAAACTTCCCAACTTCATAGGAATGAGGTCAACTGGAAAATTGTGATCGTTTAGAGTGAGGGTACAATTTTGTATAATAGAATTTAGTGAAACAGGCTTTCCGTCGGCAACTTCCACCGTTAGAGATTCCATGAGATTATCATGAGTTTGGTTGAGGATGGGTTCAAATTCTAAAGACACAAAACTCTTATCCGCGCCAGTATCGAATAACATGGATGCATAACTACCATTGATGAGAATGGTACCGTTAACCACGTTGTTGTCAGCCCTAGCTTGGTTGGCATTGATGTTGAAAGCTCCTCCTCTAGCAGGTGGAGGAGCTTGGTTAGCTTGGTTTACCGGATTTGCTTGAGCTTGGGCATGGATGATGTTCACCAAGCGTGGACATGTGTTCCTGAAGTGGTTTGGGTCTCCACAGTTGTAACATGCTCGCATAGGTTGCATCATAGGGTAGTTGGGTTGGTAGTAGGATTGGGCTATGTGTTGTGCGGATGGTAGGAGTAAGGGTTGTTGGGCTTGACCCACTATCTGATGGTGGGTTTGGGTTGAGGGTTGATTGCGGTTCATTCGTTGAAGCGTGCGACAAGTTTGAATAGTGTGACCCGCACGGCCACAGCTGGTGCAATGTTGGCAAGGAGTTTCGGGGAGGTGATGGTATTGACAACGATTTCATTTTGGGTATGGGCCGGTGTATAGCTTTTTAAATGGTGCAGCTGAGGGAGAAATTTGGGTAATTGGTGCGGCAGTGATAGGAGGGTTTGTTTGTGTGACGGCAAAATTTCTGCTGTTTCGTTTCCTCTTACCAGCAAACTTTGAAGAGGAGACGGAATGATTTGGAGTTTGGGCCTCAATGGGGGCTTTCTTTTCTCATCCTTAAATTTGCCGTTTCGGATGCGATTCTCGGTAAGTTCGGTAGCTAATTCCATTGCGGCTTCAAGTGTTGAAGGCGAAGTGCTTAGAACCGAGTCTTGAATTTTCGAGGGGAGGCCTCGAATGTAGTGTTCAACCAAGCGGTACACGGGGGTGAACAGATTAGGGATCATTTGGTTGAGTTCGAGAAATCTTTTGTTGTAGGAAGTGTGATCTCCTTCCTTTTGTTTCAACGAGTGGAATTCATCTTCCAACTTTTTGATTTCGCTTCTTGGACAGAAGCGCCTTGTCATGAGTTCCCTTAACTCTTCCCATGATAAGGCCATGGCATCTTCGACTCCTCGCTTACCCTTTTCTGTGTTCCACTAGGTAAGGGCTACTCCAAACAGTCTCCCTGTTGCATAACGTACCTTGCGATCCTCGGGACAATCGCAATTGAGGAAGGTGTTCTCCATTTCTTCAAACCAGTGGAGGAGGGCAGTAACACCTTCGGTCCCTTCATACTTTGGGGGATCGCAAGATTTGAAGTGTTTGTAGGAGCACTTTTTGGGGTGAGGGTTGGCGACGCTCTGGTCTTCTTGATTGGGAGGGTTGATGGGATTTGCGGTGAGGGCTTTTTGAACTTGAATTACAATGTCAGGAAGCACCGCGGCCATTTGTTTAGCAATTTGTGTGGCCAAGCGTTCGTTTGACCTTCCTGACTTTCTACCTCCACGTAGTTGCCTAGCCGACATCTACAGGAACATATATAGGAAGATTGTGAGTTTAAGAAGTTTTTAGGTGTCATGTGTCGTTAAAAGAATAAAAATAACATAACTATCAATAATGCAACTACATCCATAGGATGTCTTGGGTTTGCTCATGTTTGGGCCTCCAATGTCCCCCATACCATCGCCTGTATAGTCATGTGGGCCCCCATGACTATTGGCTTAGTAGGATTCACATTGGTGTTGGCGGTTTAACACTCGCATCACCCGAATGAAAACTATGAAATATGATTGCGAGATGTATGGTAGGAGGGTGTCCAGGTGTAGACACAATGACAACTCAAAGTGGGGTTAGCTCACACGACGTTTGGTATAGCATGCTTTGGCCTAATAGGTCCTTCGTACTCTCATCGTTAGTCCCCAGGTAGGCAAACTGGTCCTTTATTTTGGATTTATACGAATGCCAAGCCTAGACAGGACGTTCCGACTACCGGTACTCGTACCCTTCCAGTTACTACATGCCCGTCATGAGAACTCACTTTGATGTGATTTGAAAAATACAAAAATCGTTGCAAAAATCATGGGAATTGTGAGGTGTGTGCTCTCATGGATATGATATGTTATGAGGATATGATTCATGATGAGCATTGTATAATAATATGTACTTATGAACATGCTTGCATAACATTGAATGTAACAATAAACATAAAGCATATAAACATCATGAACTTTGTATGTAACGCATAAACAATTTAAAATTTTAATTAACTATAGTATAGGCTCTAAGGGTCTAATAACCTATCCTATATCCCTATAGTCATGGCTCTGATACCAATCTGTCACACCCCGACCCGCAGCGGAATAAGAGTCGGGGCATAATTGGGTTATCACCAAAGCTCATGATGTTTACTAAAATGTTTCATATTTATTAAATTCAAATTACAACTTAAATATTCAAATCAAATCCATACAATTACAAGGAAATGAAACTAAGTAAAACAATCCAAAGCTTAAAGTGATTTATTCTTCTAGGTCTTCCTATGTGTTTCTTGCCTCAACTGGATCACCTGTATCATGTGTAAAACGGGGGATATTTTGGGTCAACAAAAGTTGGTGAGTGAACCTTGATAAAACATTTTTATTAATTTCTTGTTGTATTTAATATTGAAAATTTGTGCAATAATCACATGTGAGCAAACATATATATAACAAAACACAAACCACATTGGATGAGTAAATGACATGAATGATGATGTATATGAGATCAAGGCTCAATCAAACAAAGCCGATCGAGTGACATGAATGATGATGTATGTGAGATCAAGGCTCAATCAAACGGAGCCGATCGAATGAGGCACCTGATACTCAACCCGTATCCCACGGGGAGCTGATGGGCCTAATGAAATGCATGCACTGAAAATGATAACTTCAATCTAAACATAATTCACACAACAATTGATACACATTTGATCACGGATATGATGGATGCACAAGTGTTTAAATATAATAAGGAATTACACGACACATGATACACCCAAAATGTGATTAAAACGGGGAATTGGTAGAGATTCACTCACATTGGGTGCGTTCTTTGATGACGTTGGATGCGCACGAATTTTAGTATTTGATCGATGAGGAAAACTAACCTAAAATAATAACGAAATGATTCGGTAAATTAGTACTTTTAATTCATACTCTTAATGTGATTTTTAGATTTATTTTGGTGAGTTTAAGGAGGTTTTCTAACTTTAAAATCTTATTTTTAAGCATTTTAAATGATTTTCTGATTAAATAAATTAATAAAAATAAATAAAAAAATTTTGACTTTTTGACCTGTTGACCGTTGACCGGTCGGATTGTGTTTATTTATGCGCTGGGTGAGGTTCGAACTCGGGACCTCTCGTTTACGTGCACGCAACTCTACCAACTGAGCTACGTGTCTAACCCGAAATATTCTCCGTTTTAATTATATTTATATACTAATTAGTATTAAACTTATTTGGTTTTATTTAAAAATGGTTTATATTGCCGAACCGGTTGCAGGGACCCGGAGTCGAACTCGGGTCCTTCGGTTCGAGTGCGCACAGCCCAACCAGTTGGGCTGTGTGTCATAACTGTTTAACTTATGGATTAAATTATTCTTATTAACATTTGATGACCTGATCCGATTCAGTTGTAAAAATGTTGGTTTTAATTCTGAAATTCGGTAACGTGTGCGATTCGAATCCGGGACGTGTGCATTGTTTGTGCACACAGTCCACCGCTGGACTGTGTGTCTAACCCGTTCGAATATCCGTTTTTAATTATTCTTATACACATATTCAACTTCGTCTTCTTCGTTTACAAAGACTCAGAACAGTGATGTCCGACTGTTCTTGTTTAAATCGGTCATCGGACTTATAATTGATTGGAAATGAAATGGATAAAGAGGATTACGGAGTAAAATGTACCGAACAGAATGTTTTTCTCAGATTTCCGGCAAGAGTCGTCGGCTCTGATTGGTGACTTCCGTCTGAGTGAATCAATTAACAGTTTTGATCAATGAGTTGTGCAATTAAGTTACTAAACAAGGGATATCAGGAGAGTTTAGATGATTGTACCGATTGACAGTGAGACCACGGAATTTCAGTGATTTTCCGGTGAGTGCAGGAATTCTCGGCAACGTCGTCTGAGACCGATTCTGTTTGCACGATTTATGTTAATACATGCTGAATAATGGATTGCAAACAAAAGAGTCGAGAATTTTACCGATTCGGAGTAAGTCTCGGTTTTCCGGTGAAAGTCCGGCGAATGCAGTATATCTCCGGCGACGAGCTAGAGCTTCGAAAAAGTGAGCGGTTCTTAGCGAAAGGATTTCCGGAAGATTTGAGTGGGTATTTATAGGAAAGAATTGAGTGAATCGGGTCCGACTTTGGGTCTTGATTCGCGGTCAAGGGTTTTTCCGGCGGTTACGACTGGAATTGGGGGTTAGACATCGGTTATAACCGATGTCGAAATTAGTTCACGCGTTTCAGTCAAAGGAAACGGTCGTGATTTGCGAAATCGTCGGTTTTTCAGGCGACTGCGGATTGGGCGCGCTGATCATCAGTTTGACTTTTGGGTTTACTTTAAATGTTATTTGTTTCTGTATTTGTCATAAAAAAATTGTGTGGCGGAGTGGTGTAGTGTGTGCTTGTGTATGTGGCGACCCGGGTTCGAAACCCGGCAGCTTCATTTTATTTTTTTCTTCACTTATTTTTATTATTTATTAATTATAGTTTTTAAATTCTAAAATGTTTATTAATTATGTATTGTTTAAAATTAAAATGAACAATATATACGCAACGAAAATTATAACTGAATATTCGATTAATAAACGAAGCGGGTTTTGGAAACCCGTTTTTCGACGGATGTTACAATTCCATTCATACCGAAAGAGTATACATCTTTACAAGTTGGAGAAATCAGCATTTCCCCTCTGGGCATTCTAAAACTTAACAAACTATGAACACATGACGCTATATATAGACCTGCTACCCTCGTGCGAACTAGAGCTTTTAACATCGTACAAAATGGTTACCTTCGTACGAACTACTTGCCTTCGCACGAAGTGGCTACCTCGTACGGAGTGACTACTTCATACGAAGTGACATATAGACACATCTCTCGTTCGCTCTAAAGTCATGTGTCCGTATCGCTTCTATACAATATTCAACACACACTCTATCTAGCCTATTTGTATAGTGGCGGACACACAGAACATGCACCAACAGTTTTTTGTTGTTTATTATCATTATCTGTGCTCAGAATCACAATATTTTTTTATTGGTTTTACACAAACAAATAGTATAACAACATAAAATTTTAAGTAACATATATTAGACACAATGGAATTTTTCTTGAAAAAAGATGATTCTTACCAACAGTAATGATGTTAGATTTTCTTTCTCCTCCAAATAGCCCCAAGTTTCATGTCACCTGCAAAAATTTGTAAAATTTTTTTTTAATGATCACAGAAGGCTGAAGATCTCAAACGAAATTAATATGGTTGGTCGGAAACTTACTTTAGAAAAGCATACATCTAAGTTTGGATGGAAGGTATGTTGAGTTTTTTTTAACCCGTCTTGTCACTCCTCTCCCTCAATATATATCCAACACACGCATCAAATTCGCACACCGGTACGACTCTGGTGAAACATCACCGTATGCACATTTAAAAAAATCAATGTTAACCTGCAACTTAAAAAAGAAAAGAAAAAAGATATACAATCATTAAACATGAATGAAAGAATCCAATAAAAAAATTTTAAAAATCGATGTGTAGAAGGGACTAAGATTGCATATTTGAGAGGTAGAGAAAGAGAAGAAAGCTTTGTATCCTCGCTATACTTCGAAAAATCAAGCGGAACTTCTCCAACAAATCCAAAAACCGTATAACCCTTCAGAACGTTGAAAAATGCATAATATCAAAACTATGTTCAACCAAGATGCTTGATTTGGAAGCCTAGTGGATACAATGTGAATGAATATGCAACGATTTTATACTGTTGCCGCAACAAAACGATATAGCTTCTCGTTGATCTTTCTGTTTTTTGATCCTAAGTGAATTTCACGGTTCGAAATGTGGTTTTTCCCAGTTGAAACCTCCATCTTTAACTTTTGTTTTCTCTAATCTTGCTCTTGGCTTTCCAACATCTTTTGGAATCACAACTATTGTCAAAGAATCTCCTGCAACTACTTCTAACTACAGATACAGAAACAATAATAATTAAAAATGTAACAACCAAAAAAAATAACCAAGATGATTTTTTATGGTTTAAAAATTAAACAATCAGAAATCTAAAGATTCTAACCCTTTTAAGAAAAAGCACCAATATTTAAAGCAGGGTTGAGTTTCATCATCTTGTAGAAACTGGATCATAATCTTAGTTTTAAGTTTAACCAAATCTCCGTATTTTCAAATAAAATGTGAAAGAAAACTCAAAACACTACTAACCCAATTCACTCACACTTAGACGATGAAAATTATTTTTAGAAAATTACTGAAATAGGAGTCTTTGAACGACTTATACCATGTAAGTAAGTACTGATTTTTGGCAGTGCCTGCAATTCACTGACATATTTATAAGTACGTTTGGTTCGTTTGCAGCCCTATTCACGAGCCTAACAAAAGAAAATCAGTACATAAATCGGCTTATACCTAATGTGACAATAACCCACAAAACAAAATTAATTTCAAATAAACATAATTAAAATAATACCTTCTTATCTTCACTTTCCTATCTCCTCCTTATCAAGCCTACGCCTCTCCCTATCCTTGTTGCTCAACCTTAAACTCATAATGTTAGATTATTATGTTCATTAATTCCAATTCTACTTATCACACTCCTTTAAAGTTCTCAAATTTTTAATATCTTCGTTTCATGATCCAAATGTAATTGATTTATGTATTATAGTTTGTTAAATGAAGTGATAAAAAGGAATTATTCAATGAAATTAGGTGATGTAATAATGAGATAAGAAAAACGTTGTTGGCATAATGTAAGATCGACACATAAGCGTTTCTTAAAACTATCAATGCATAATGTAACAGCCACGATAGATATCACGATCAAATCACCAAAAGGCAAGACCCTAACATAACTTCCATCCTAGCTGGTTAATAATATTTACCGAAAGTATAAGGTCAAATGATAAAACTAAGTAGAATCATACAGTTTGGATTATCAATGCATCATGTAACAACCACGACTTATAGCATGATCAAATCTCCAAGGACCCTAATATAAGTTCCATCCTACCTGAGTAACTAAACGTTACGATATATGTAAATTCGAAAGCTCTAAAGTCAAAACATGATCATATACCAATCCAAATAAGATATAATCAATGCAAATAAACTGTTCTTATTCATATGTGCTCTCTATTTGTTCTAAAAATTGTAAATAATAGTTTCTAAAGTTAACGATAATTACTTCTTCAGAAGGAAGATGAAACAACTGGTGATACTCTTAGCTCCTAAACGATGGCTAAAATACATCAACAAACAAAGTAAACAAAACAGTCGAGTTAAATCACAATAAGTAAAACAGTCAACATGATCCACAACTTCCGATTCAAATTCTGTTTACGAAACGTAACCGCACCTGAAACAAATCAACAAATAAATCAAACAAAAACATTCAGATTCAAAACTCACAATTAGTCAAACAGTCAACACGATCTACAACGGCAAATATGGCGGGAGTTGTGGCGACTCTGTCAGGAAACTAAAGAATGGATAGTAGCATAGAAGACAAAAACCTACTATTAAATGTGCTTGGGCCTCCCTAATTTTAACTTGAGCCTAGTATTGAGTATTAGACTGACACACTAAAATAAGTAATTTTATCTTTCCTAAGCATCCTATTCTTAAATAAACAGCAAGCTATCACAAGCCAGAATCAAGCACAATAATCTAACCATATATCCATTCATGAGTCATATTCAGATGTATATATACATATTTATTTTTGTATGTGTGAGAGAGAGAGAGAGCGTTAAAGAACATACAATTCCATTGGTGGCATAGGTAGTGAGAGCCAACTTATGGTTGCTTTGGTAATCCTTGTACAGAAGATCCGCAATCACAGTTTCATAATCAACACAAACTTGCAGGATGCAGTTGATACGAACAGATACAAAATCGAAAACAACATAACACGATGCAAATTCAATAAAATTAGATTGCTTTAGCAATCCTTGCACAGAAGATCTAAAATCACCAACTCTATAATCAATACACAATCTCCATCTCTCTCTCACACACACATACACTTGCAGCACATACAAACATATGCAAAATCAAAAACATAGTTAAACCTAAGACCAACAACTACAACACCGCAAACACGTAACAAAAATGACGGAATCGAATCAGAGATAGTTCATACATAGTTCAATTGATTGACAACGGAAATCAAAGTTCATGAAGAACAACCACATACAATAAGTAATCATCGAAGTCGTTAGTTGAACCCCTTGGGTGTAACCGTAGATGACTGCTCTGCCATCAAATTTCGGGTTAATTATTGTAAACCCTAAATTAAAACAGGTGTCAAATCATTCCACAAGGTGGCAGGCTAGAGGTAACCAAGAGGGTGAATTCAAACTGATGATGATCCGGATCTTGAAACCTAGATGGAAAGATTGCTCACTAAGAGGAGAAGAATGAGGTGCTCTGGATTTGAGAGAAAGAGAAGGATTGAAAGTATGGTTATATCAGTTGTATTAATGTTATTAATTGAGCCCCCTTGTAAAAAACCTTCCTTTCTCATATTTTGAAATTCAAATGAAGAGGTTAAATATTTTAAATATGAAATGTATTTAAAAATAAATGAAAGTGTTTATATGATGTAATAATGAGATATGAAAATCCTAGTTGGCATATATGAGAGAATGACACCTAAGCGTTTCCAATGTCAGCGCTTAGTCTCCTTTAATAGTAAGTAAAGATACACACATGTGTACATGTGTCACACGCACACATATACATGTAAATTGCACCATGCTAGACTAGACTGGGCATTAATGATGTTATTAGGATCATCAACACACCCGAATTATAAAGTAGGCTTAATGTCCATTTACCTACATATACACTCTTATTGGATAAATAAATCACTAATGTTTAGTGATGGATGGTGTTCTCGAAGCTCTGCCTTCGGATCACCTTCTAATGAGTTCTTTAATGTTGTAGTTCGGATCCAAGATCGAGACTAGCTCATTCACACTCATGGTAGCTCCAACCAACGTAAGTACCCGACCCAGATTCTTGTTGTAGGAACACATTGTAGTTTTGTATTTCATTAGAAAAAGAGTTAAATGCATGGTTGGACCATGTGATTTGCAAATATTACAAATTTGGTCCTAGTGGTTGTAATTTTTGCACTCGTGTGGTCCTTATCGCTAACCTATATTGAGTTTCTCAGTTAAGTATTGTTAAATTACTATAATACCCTTACTTATTAAGAAAAACAAAAAAAATTAAACAATACAACTTCTTCTTGTATTCGTTGTTGCTTTCTTCTACTGTTTGATCATACTGATTCTCATAATTTAAACTCTGCTACCAATTTACAAATTCTTCTAGATGTTAAAATATCTTTTACACAAGACCCACAAAAATGTTCTCCATAAGTTGTCAGAACAAAACCCAAGTTACTACAACTGGACTGGTGTCACATGTGCAGGAAAGTTTAATCAGGTGGTGAGTATTAACTAATTATCCTCTCTGGTGCATCACTTAATGGCTCAATCTCACCGTCAATTTCGCTTCTACGTAATCTGATCCACCTATATCTTTCATCAAATCAGCTTTCTGGTCCAATCCCACCTAATATACCCACTCTTGCCTCCTTGTCAGCTCTATTTCTGTTTTCCAACAAACTTTCCGGTCACATTCCAGTATAGCTCGGTTCACCTTACAGTTGTGTAGGTGGTGTGTCAGTAGTGGAGGAGGGAAGATGGTGGTGTTGGGTGTTCAGTGGTGGTGGAGTTGAGATGGTGGTGAGGTGGTGGTTTTAGGGTAGAAGAAGAAGAATTGATGGTAAAGTTGAAGAAGATATGCTTGTTTAATTTTTTATTTTTGTTTTTTTTATAAGTAATGGTATTATAGTCATTTAATAATATTTAACTGAGAAAATTAACATTGGTTAGTGATTAGAACCATACGAATACAAAAATTACAACCATTAGGACCAACTCAATAATTATTGAACCACAAGGACAAAGTCTTTAATATTTGCAAACCACATAGACCAACCAGGCATTTAACTCTTAGAAAAATGTTTCGAGTATGCTAAACAATAATATTATTTGAAATATTTTCTTTGAAGTAACAACATACGCCTAATATGCTTGTTTAAGTATTGGGCCTAAATGTCGTTAACTAGTATTATGACACGCATGTTGCGTAGGAGACTGTACCGCTTATATGCGTGTTTGATGGGGGTGTGTGTGATCTTCCTTTATAAAAACCATGGATCAAAGATAAAGAAGTAGGATTATTGCAAATTTACTAATAACTTACATACAAATTATATTTTTCAACATGGAAAAAGCAAAAGCAAAAACAAACTATCCTCCACTGGAATCTTTCAATCGATGACCAACAAAATGGAATTTAAGCTGTTACGTAGACAAACTACAAATATAGCCAAGGGAGATCCAAACCACAATTCAACATCATTGTTCCAAACTTATAATGCGTATTTGAAAATCGCTTTCTTTACACATAAACCTCACTATTATTTGTCAAGTATGATAAACATTCAAGCAGAAAAGATTAAATAATCACACACAAAGACAACCAAATAAACAAACTTTAAGGTTCTTAAGTGGTAACCAATTAATATATATATATATATAATAAATAAAGTAAATGCCTTTTGAAGTTCTATGTCTATTTAGTAAGTCTGGGTCAATCTTTGCCCATACAAAAAAAGAAAACGATCAAAATAGATGCCACAAGTAATAGAATTGGATTAAACGACCAATGTTTGACCATGCTTTTTAGCCCTTTCCAATTTGGATTAAACCAAAGGGAATTGACCAATTTCTTATTCTATCTATTTTTAGAAACTTTAATAAGCAATACATGCTTGAAATGGCTAAGCCTAGACTTATTCAAAAGCTAGTGGGGTAAGCCTAGACGAAGCATGATTGAAATTGATTTGAATAGCTAGCGAGGTAAGCCTAATGTTTTTATAACTGGCTTGAACGTTGAACCAGTCACCATACTAATACATTACTAGTTCACCTGTAGATATTGCTAAACATACAACCCAAAATCTCGCATGGGGCAACGTGAGCTATGATGTACAACTAGTAGATATTTCTAAAACCATCGAGGTTCAAGGCGTCTCGACCGACCTCGAGTTTGACAGGGTCGTCTACTAATCATGGTGTGAGATTTGGTTATTAATTGCATGTTGCAAACATGTAATAAGAGAGTATGCAATCTAACAGCAACTAAAATCCATACCGTTAATTCGTGTGAAAAAATTCGAGACCGTTGATTAAATTGTAATCAACAACACCCACGATGATCCATGTATGAAACTTAAGTTTAATCATAGCTCTTCCCTAAACCTATATAACAATATTTTTATTTTAGATTTTTTCTACAACTCTACCTACATGATTCTCTCCATGTCTTATGAAATGTGTTAGCAAGTAATTTGTTGTTGTTCTTGGTCATGGAACTTTTTTTTTTTTGACTTTGGTTGTTTTCCCAAGTTACTTATTAAGCGTTGAATCAAACACTTTATTGGTTCACTTGTGGATATTGCTAAACATATGACCCAAATACCCGTTCGCTTTTCAATTTATCCTCACACAATGCCTTAATCAGGTGCTACAGTCAGTTGGCATAACTTTACCTGAATAGGTGCGTGTCTCTCCTTACGACTCAGCACGTCAGCGACCACATCGTGTTCTCCCTGGGTGATATAGGATTTCACAGTCGTAGTACTTAATCAATTTGAGCCATCTCCGTTGTCTCATATTCAACTCCTTCTGCTCAAATAAGTATTTCAAACTATTGTGGTCCATGTAGATAGTGTACTTACGCCGTACAAATAATGTCTCCAAATCTTAAAGGCAAAAACCATTGCCACAAGCTCTAAATCATTAGTAGGGTAGTTAACCTCATGAATTTTTCAACTGACGCGAAGCATAGGCAATCACTCTCCCACGCTGCATCAAAACACAACCCAGTCACTGATATGAAACATCAGAATACACTACTAAGTCATTTGTTCCCTCCGGTAATGTCAAAACCGGCACTTCGGTCAATCTCTTCTTTAGCTCATAGAATGCAGTTTCCTGCTCCGCACCCCACACGAATTTTGCCTCCTTCTTAGTCAACCGATTCAATGGCGTTGCTAGCTTGGAGAAATCCTTAATAAATCTCCTGTAGTAACCCGTGAGACTCAAAAGCTACGGATTTCTGATGGAGTCTTAGGAGGACTTCACTTCACTATTGCCTTTATCTTAGCAAGATCCACCATAATTCCTTATGAATTAATAAGATGCCCAAAAACTGAACCTCGCGCAATCAAAAGGCACATTTGGAGAACTTAGCATAAAGTTCTCCTTCCGTAGCATCTATAACACTTCTTGCAAGTGAATCGTGTGATCCTCCTCACTCTTAGAGTAAATCAAGATGTCGTCAATAAACACAATCACTGACCGATACAACGTCGGGCGGCACACCCGATTCATCAAATCCATAAATACCGCAGGGGCATTTGTTAACCCAAACGACATTACCAGAAATTCATAATGATCGTAGCGTGTACGGAACACAGTCTTCGGAATGTCTTCCTCTTTTACTCGTAACTAATAATAACTGACCTTAAATCGATTCGAGAAAACCAGTTCGCGCCCTGAAGTTGATCAAATTAATCGTCGATGCACGGTAATGGTGTGACATTTGTGCCTTTTCAATCATTGCACAATTACAAACAATTTCGTATTCAATGAAACCCTGTGTTTTCTTCCCAAATATTTTTGTATTCAATAAAATCTTGTATTTTTTTGATGAGAATGCAAAAATGTCAATCGTTGCACAATTTCGATCATTTTCGTGTTCTGTTAAAGCATTTTACGCATTTTTGCGAAACGCATAACCGTACAACCGAACAAACCGACATCCACGATATTTTCTGGCATAATCCAATTACACATGTCTTAAAACCTTTATATAACCTAAATATTAGGTTAAAGGGGTTAAAAATGGCAAACAAGTGAAAATACAAGTCCAAGGGCCAAAAATGTCAAAAAATAATAAATATTTTTGCTTCTTCACCAAGTTTGCCACCTATCTCCAATTTTTGACACCTAGCACTCACTTTGCCACACTTAATATGGTGTTGACACATGTTAGGACACTAATCCACACTTGAGGACACTTGTCATCACCTCCTTAATCCTAAAATACTATAAATACCCCATGATTCTTCCATTTTTTTCACACCACTTCAAAACACTTCAAAGCAAAGTGTGAAGTTCTTCTTTCTATCCTTCTTGGAGCTTGTTTCCAACCTTTGGAAGCCTCCTATCTTGAGTTCCGAAAGTGTTCTTCAACACGAGTAAGTACTCTTCCTAGTTCTTTAATTTTTTTAGCTATTTTGAGCTAAAAGTCGAACAGTTTGGCTTCCTGATTGACTTTTGGTTCTGACCATATTTGGTCAAGTCAAAGTTCAATTGAACTTCGCAACGTGATCATAATCACGAAGGTTATAATCTCTAGCGATTTCACCTTCTGATTACCACGTTTACTAGTCGAAGTGACGAGTTAAAGTTTCGGTAAAAATGCACATGATGTGCATTTTACGACGAAACTATTTTCGGGTATCAAAACACCAAGTTTTGATACCAAATCAGTTTTATAAACTTAGTTAGACATATTTTGACATGTCTAACTCGCCACTTCTAGTTTAGTGCTTATTTAGGGTCGTAAGTCGAGCGGTCTTAACCACCGCTTCGACTTTCGAATCCGACCCGTTTGGTCGATCTTAGGATCCTACCAAACACATATTTGTGACCAAGTTTTATAGGAATAACCTACTGAGGTTATACCTTATGGTCACATCGTTTGTTGGTGTTATGATAAGTTACTTCTATGTTCTTAAAAAATGATGACCAAAATGCCCTTTTGCGCATAAATCCTTTTAAACACATGTAACCAAATTTTTGACATATAAAGTGATGTTTTAACATTTTCAAATATGCTTGGGCATTTAAGACTTATCATAGGACATGTTTAACATCCGATCACACGTTTACGCTAATGACCCGTTAAGTAGCGTAAACTACCTTAACGAGTCATAATGGGTCAAAAGCACTTACGATCCTTTCTAAAGTCAGAATGTTAAGTTTGTTAAACCATATCACATGAGTTCCAACACTCGTTTGGTTTATAAGACTTCATTCTATCCGATCTACCGTATGTACTCCGACACGCTAACATATTTATCTGACACATTAGGACACGTTTGAGCTTTGTTTATTCCGTTGATCAAGAACACTTCGCAATCCCAAGTGAGTACATAGTTCCCCTCTTTTACATTTTGTAAATGTTTTGAGGTAATTCATATATGCCTATAATTATTTTCAAGCGTTCAAAACAATATACATGGTTTATATATACAAAATGATTTTCAAAGTGATACATAGGTCCCTTCTTTTACGTTTTCTAAATGTTTTGGGGTGATTCATATGTTCCTATTATTATTTTCAAGATTTCAAAACAATATATATGGTTTATATATACAAAATGATTTTCAAAGTGAGTACATACCCCCCTCTTTTACATTTTCAAATGTTTTGGGGTGATTCATATGTGCCTATAATTATTTTCAAGATTTCAAAGCAATATAACATGGTTTATAAATACAAAATGATTTTAAAGTGAGTACATAGTTCCCCTCTTTTATGTTTTGCAAATGTTTTGGGTGACTCATATGTGCTAAATCATTTTTAAGTTTTAAAAACAATGTCTATGGTTTATATAAAACAATACGATTTCAATAATGTGAACAACTTATTGATGTGTTATCCATAACACGAATGACATTCATTAGCTTTGGCCAAGCCGACCAGTAGTATGTTATGGTACCATAGGACTGACAATCCCATTATCGGACTGTTCACTGGATTTGGTGGAAATTTGGGTAATGACAGAAACTGTTTCTGATTAACAAATCAATTGTTGATTTGTTAGTCTAGTTAAAGAGACCCTTTGGTGGTCTATTAAAGATACCCTTTGGTGGTATAGTCAACAAAGGTTTGAATGTGTTCATTAAAGAACGATCAAAAGTTTTCACAATTAAAAACACGGACGATTTGTTTATGACATGGAAAATTGGTTTATGACACGGATGATTGATCTATAACACGGACAAATGGTTTATAACATGGACAAATTGTTTTGAACAATGTCACGCAATGATTTTCACTTAAAGATATAAACCATACGAAGTTTTCTTTTGAATCAATCTATTACAAGGTTTTTACAAAAGAAATGTTTTTGTCAAGATCATGGCTACAAGGTTTTCAACTCTAACCAACTTGTTTTAGTTGGTTAATTGTATTGCAATATCAAACACTTTTGATACGAGGTTTTCACTTAACGACTCTTGAAGTCGGACGAGGTGTTGCAATACGTATATAAGGCCACGAATTTGACAAACTCACAAAACCTATGTACTCGCCGGCATTTTTTTATGCTGACCTTTTTTTCACATATGTTACAGGAATCAATACTTGATAATATGATGCATGCTTCACGTAGGAATGGACGCGAGCCTTAGTGACTTAAAATATGAAAGACAATTTATTTATGTGTTGTTTCTGTTTATCCCAAGACAATGTAAACATTTAACTTAATCAAACATAATTTTAAATTCCATGAGTTGTGAAACAATAGTTCTGTGACATGACTCCCCGATGTTTCCGCCGCGTTTCGTTGTTTTACGCGGTCGGGGTGTTACAGAAAGATTGGTATCAGAGCTTATGGTTATAGGGAATTAGGTTATTAGTAATGCTTTGACCTAGACTATAACCTTTCTAGGACTCTAACGCGAGTTTTCTTGCGTTTAGATTATTAAAACAATACCATCACCTATCCTTAGGTGATTACCAAAACAAATACACAAGTTACAAATTCGTTTTGAAAATCAAACATCTATCCTTAGATGATTTGTTTTGGCTTAAAGCCTTGTAAGTTTTCAAAATCCCGTCAAAGTTTGGGTTTTATTAATGTGAACACATGCAATCTGGAAGGGTGTATGCATGTACCCTGAGTTTTCTGTCTAAGGTTAGAGTGTTCGTACAAATCCGCATTATCAGACCAGTCACTCTTACCTAGGAACTCTTGGGGTTAGTGTCCCACTTATAGGCTAAAGCATGTCTTCGTGATACATTATAAAGACCCATTTACTTTGATTAGTCACCGTGTGTCGTTTGTTTGTTTTTAAGTAACGAATGAATGACCACCATCCTATATTTCGTCGATATTTTTAACATATCTCTTGATTATCTAATGCCAACGAGGCTCTTGCTGATAACGAAGTCATTAACGGTACGTTCCTCGTTAACAATCATCCAACTTCTATTCTTTTCGATTCGGGTGCCGATAGAAGCTTTGTATCACTAGCCTTTGAACCTTTGCTTTCGATGCCTAGAATTAAACTAGGAAAACCCTTAACGGTGGAAATAGCAAATTGTGAACCCCTTGTGCTCGACTTTGTCATTCGTAATTGCCTATTGAACTTGGATAACCACCTTTTCCCATTGACCTCACACCAATGCAACTCGGGAGTTTTGACATCATCATAGGAATGGATTGGTTAACCAAACACCATGCTGAGGTGATCTGTTTCGACAAGGTTGTTTGTATACCTCTTTCATCTGGCGAAACCTTAGAAGTTCACGGAGAGAAACCCTCTAGTAGCCTAAAACTCATGATATGTACCCAGGCCCAAAAATACCGACGAAAGAATTATGTAGCCTTTTTGGCACATGTCATAGAGGAAAAAGGCAAGGGCAAAACTATTCAGGACATCCCCATTGTTTGGGAATATCCTGAGGTGTTTCCTGAAGAGCTACCTGGTTTACCCCCAATTCGTCAAGTTGAGTTTCGTATTGACCTTGTACCTGGTACCAACCCAATTGCTAAATCTCCTTACCTTCTTGCACCGTCTGAAATGCAAGAGTTGTCAAAGCAACTCCAAGAACTTTTAGACAAGGGATTCATTCGTCCGAGCTTTTCACCTTGGGGCGCTCCTGTCCTATTCATGACAAAGAAGGATGGATCCTTCCGTATGTGTATTGATTATCGTGAGCTCAACAAACTCACAATCAAAAATCGATACCCCTACCTCACATTGATGATCTCTTTGATCAGCTACAAGGTGCGACCTGCTTTTCAAAGATTGATCTGCGTTCTGGGTATCATCAACTTCGTGTACTCGAAGAAGATATTCCCAAGACTGCTTTTCGCACTCGATACGGCCATTACGAGTTCACTGTCATGCCTGTTGGTTTGACGAATGCTCCTGCCGTCTTCATGGACTTAATGAATAGGGTTTGTAAACCTTATTTAGACAAGTTCATCATTGTTTTCATCGATGACATCCTCATTTATTCTAAGTCTCGTGCCAATCACGAACAACATCTTCGTCTAACGATAGAACTCCTGAAGAAAGAACAACTTTACGCCAAATTCCCCAAATGTGAATTTTGGCTAAACAAAGTTCAATTTTTGGGACACATTGTTAATGAACAAGGTATACATGTAGATCCGCCAAAATCAGTGCGATTAGGGATCGGAGTACACCTACTACTCCTACCGAAGTTCGTTCATTTCTTGGTCTTGCTGGATACTATCGACGATTCATCGCGAACTTTTCAAAGATCGCGGTTCCCCTCACCACTTTGACTCATAAGAATAAACCTTTCGAGTGGGGACCCAAACAAGAGGAAGCCTTTCAAATACTGAAACAAAAACTCTGTAATGCTCCAGTTTTATCTTTACCCGACGGCGACGACGATTTCGTTGTCTATTGTGATGCATCAAACCTAGGGCTTGGTTGTGTTCTCATGCAAAGAGACAAAGTCATAGCTTATGTGTCAAGACAATTGAAAATCCATGAGAAGAACTACAAAACTCATGATCTTGAGTTAGGAGCCATAGTTTTTGCTCTAAAATTTGGAGACACTACCTTTACGGTACGAAATGTGTGGTTTTCACTGACCACAAAAGTCTCCAACACATATTCAATCAAAAGGAGCTTAACATGAGACAACAACGTTGGCGAGATTCACTACCATCCTGATAAGGCGAACGTTGTGGTTGATGCGCTTAGTCGTAAGGAACGTGTCAAACTTCATTGTGTTCAAGTTCAATCTGATATCCAGACACGTATCCTTCAAGCACAACATACATGTGTGACCTAAAGCTTGTTGAAAAATGACCTGCCACAAAATCTCGAACTTCAACTCGAAACAAAAGATAACGGATTACTCTACTACAAGAACCGTTTGTGGATTCCTAGTCAAGACAATCTCCGCACCTTATTGATGGACGAAGCTCATAAGTCTCGTTATTCATTCCATCCTGGTGCAGACAAAATTGTATAAGGATCTCCGTACCCAGTATTGGTGGCCGGGTATGAAGAAGGACATTGCCTTATGTGTGTCTAAATGCCTAACTTGTCTTAGAGTTAAGACAGAACATCAACGCCCATCTGGTTTACTTGAGCAACCACAAATACCGGTATAGAAGTGGGAGAACATTGCGATGGATCTCGTCGCTAAACTACCGCGCACACCTAGAGGTCATGATGCCATTTGGGTAATCATCGATCGTCTAACAAAGTCAGCACACTTTTTGGTAATTCGTGAGGATCTATCTGCTGACAAACTCGCCAAGATCTACGTTGATGAGATTGTATCTCGTCATGGTGTTCCTTTGAACATCATATCCGATCGAGATGCTAGATTCTCATCTCACTTTTGGAAGACCATGCAATCTGCCATGGGAACCAAACTCAATCTGAGCACTGCTTATCATCCTCAAACGGATGCACAATCTGAAAGGACAATTCAAACACTGGAGGATATGCTTAGAGCATGTGTGATCGACTTTGGTGGTAGTTGGGATTCGCATCTACCATTGGTCGAATTCTCCTACAACAATAGTTATCACGCCAGCATCAATATGGCACCTTTCGAAGCTCTATACGGTCGAAAATGTCGTTCACCTGTCTGTTAGAATGAGGTCGGTGAAGCTCAGCTCACTGGGCCTGAACTCATTCACGACACAACAGACAAAGTCAAGAAAATTCGCGATAACCTTCTAACAGCTAGGAGCCGTCAAAAGAGTTATGCGGACAAACGATGCAAGCCCTTGGAATTCCAAGTTGGTGATCAGGTCCTTGCCAAGGTATCCCCTTGGAAAGGTGTGATTAGATTTGGAAAGAAAGGAATTCCAGTTCAGGTCCAGTGATTTGCGCTTCACCAATTTCGTGCCAACATACTGGAGATCAGCATTTTTGACCATATGAAGCTTCAAAAGGAGCCATACCGATGCTTGAATGATAGCTATTGTTGTACGAAAATTCAACTAATGGCATGTCCGTGTCCCATTTACCTTTGAAGTCTATGACACATGCTCGCAACATGTATTCAAGGGTTTGTATGGTGCGCTCAGATTGACCATCAGTTTGAGAGTGAAAGGCAATGCTGAGGTCTAAATGTTTACCCAAAGCGGATTGTACGGCTTGCCATGTTCGTGAAGTGAAGCGGCCGTCTCGATCTGAAATGAAACTTAGAGGTACACCATGACGGCTTACAATCTCATTGATATAGATACGAGCTAACTTCTCATTCTTGAAGTCCTCGCGAATTGGAATGAAAAGCTGATTTAGTAAGACAATCAGTGATTACCCATATGGTGTCATACCCACTGGATGTGCGAGGTAACCCGGTAATGAAATCCATGGTTATATTTTCCCACTTCCACATAGGTATTTCAGGTGGGACAAGAAGTCCTGAAGGTCTTTGATGTTCAGCTTTCGCTTTGGAACATGTAAGGCACTTGGAAACAAAGATAGCAATATCCTTCTTCATGCCAGGCCACCAGTAGGTGTATCGTAAGTCCTGATACATCTTATCGGCCCCTGGATGTATAGAGTATCGTGTTTTGTGCGCCTCATTCATGAGAAAAATACGGAGATTGTCGTGATCGGGTATCCAAATACGGTTTAAGTAGTAAAGAATACCATCGGATTTGGTTTCTATTTTGAGTTCGGCTCCACAAGACAGCTCATCGCGTACATCGTTTTATGATACGGAAGTATGTTGAGCTGCCCGAATTTGATCTTTGAGGTTGGTTACAATTTGAGAACATAGAAGATGAATGGAATTAGCATATTCCTTTCGACTGAGTGCATCGGCCACAACATTTGCCTTGCCAGGATGATATCGAATTTCACAGTCGTAATCATTTAGGAGTTCAACCCATCGTCGTTGCCTCATGTTCAACTCTTTTTTATTGAAGATATGTTGAAGACTCTTGTGGTCAGTGTATATTTCACACTTGGTGCCATAGAGATAGTGTCTCCATTGTAACATTTGTAAAAATCGGGTTTTCAAAACCCGCTCCGTTTTGTAATCGAATATCAAGTTATAAAAGTTACGTCGAATATTTATGATTATTTTGATTTAAAACGATACATAATTAATAAATAAACTAAACTATAAAAATTATATTTGATAAAAAGTTAAAATAAAATAAATAAAAAAATTATGATGCTGCCGGGACTCGAACCCGGGTCAGCCAAGACACACTTCAGCGACTTAACACACACTCACAAGACCACTCCGCCACATTGTGTTTTCTGCTAACCCTAGGGACACAAATGAAATTTATACACAAACCCAGTTAAAACCAGTTGCGCCATCTGAGAAACGGTAATCGGCAAACCAATCGTCAATTCGTAGTTTATTCACACATTCAGTTTATAACCGATGCACCGACGGTTTTTAATCAAATCGGAATTGATTAAACATAAAGCCTTATCATTATCGGTTTTTAAAACCAAAAAATCATCAGGTCCAGAGTTCTTCAACTTCAGACCACTCTCGCGACTCAGAGATATCATACCAATACTCCATTTCATTTTCGTCGCATTTTCAGACCATCAGAACGCCTAAATCAGCTCGCCGGAATTTTCTGCAAAAGTCGCCGGAAAACCGTATTCAACTCAAACCGGTAAAATACCTCTACTTTACTGTTTCAATCAATTGTTAGAACCTTACTAACATTAACCCATCGCTCATAATCAACCACAGACGACATTGCTGGACTTTCTATTTTCGCCGGAAAACTTCTGGAATTATCGGAAACTCGTTGATTACCGGTATGCTCATTCCAACGTGCTGATAATCAATACTCATTAGTTCAATTTCACATCTAATCCCTTAAACCTGTTAATTGATTCTCACAGCCAAAGGTTCCAAAAACAGAGCCGATGAGCTTCGCCGGATTCTCTGAAGAAGACGATCTGTTCGGTATCTTCTTTCCCCAAACTTTTCGGTTCAATGCATTCAAATTGGTCATCATGTTCATTAACTAAATTAATCGCGTATCAGTTGTTTTGATTGATGTCTGTGTTTGTAATGAAGAAGACGAGTTCAGAGATGACATAAGATTAATTAAAATCGGAATTATAAACGGGTTAGACACACAGTCCAGCGGTGGACTGTGTGCAAACAAAAAACATACACGTCCCGAGTTCGATCCCTGCTAGACGCACTCCTTGTGTAATAAAATGCCTTTTTGATTAAAAACTAAACCGGGTTAACTCAGTTAGTTGTTAAGTATAATAAAAACCGAGATAATAACCGGGTTAGACACACAGTCCAGCGGTGGACTGTGTGCAACACTAAGTCCTACGTCGCGCGTTCGAAACCCGTTACTAGCACCGGTCCGTAGAATTAAAATGTTTTTGGCAATTAAAAGAAATTCGGTTAAATTGAATAAGTATATATATATATAATTAAAAACAAGATTATTTCGGGTTAGACACGTAGCTCAGTTGGTAGAGCTGCGTGCACGCGTACGGGAGGTCTCGGGTTCGAGCCTCACCCGGCGCAAATTAATTCGCTGACCGAACCGGTCAACGGTCAACGCTAAATAAACAATTTTTTTTATATTTTTATTTATTTAATTTAATTTAAAAATCAATTAAAAGTACTTAAAAATAACATTTTTAAAGATAGAAAATAGCCTTGAACTCACAAAAATATATCTAAAAATTTCATTAAAATCCTTAATAAAATCCACTCGTTTAATATACTTTTCCGTTATTATTTAGGTTAGTATTTCTCGTTGTTCCGCTCATCTAATTCGTGCGCATCTCACCATCTCCAATCCAACGCACCCAATGTGAGTGAATCTTTACAAATTCCCCGTTTTAATCACGTTTTGGGGTGTATCATGTGTCTTGATATATATATATTATACTTAAACCATTGTGCATACATCATATCATGAACTAGTGTATTCAGTTTGTTTCCTGTTGTGTTGTTATTGTTGGATGCAAGTTTATTATTTTCAGTACATGCAATTTCATAGGCCGCCGCTCCCCATTACATTATGAGCGTTGAGCATGTTCCCCATTTCATTATGAGGTTGAACCTGGCGTGCCCACATACGATCGGCTCCGTTTGATTGAGCCTTGATCGCACAGACATTTTCATTTTCAGTACATGCAATACGATCGACTCCGTTTGATTGAGCCTTGATCGCACAGTTTCATTTATGTTATATACAGTATGATGTTGGTATGTTCATGTATGCTGTCATGTGTTATTGTATGTTATAGTTGTGACTGCTATTTGCCATTGCTTGATTATTTACATTTGCTCATCTATGATTATGCACAATTTTTCATTGATAAACTAAAAATTAATTCATTAATAAATGTTTATCTAATAAGGTTCACTCGCCAACTTATGTTGACCTAAAAACCCCCATTTTACACATGATACAGGTGAACCAGCAGCAGCTAGGAACACATAGGACTTGGACTAGAAGAATAAAACGATTTAGAGTTGGGATTGTTATGCTTGGTTTATTTTCTTTGTATTGAATGAACATGTTTGGATTTTTGGAAATGTAACTTTGACTTTATTAAATATGAAACATATTAGTAAATGTCATGAGCTTTGGTGATAACCCAATTATGCCCCGACTCTTATTCCGCTGCGGGTCGGGGTGTGACATCCATATCTTTAGAGCGAACACGACTGCTCCAAGTTCTAGGTCGTGAGTGGTATAGTTCCTCTCATGCACTTTGAGTTGCCTAGAGGCATAGGCTATCACCTTTCCTCTTTGCATTAGAACACAACCTCACCCTTGCCCTGACGCGTCGCAATAAACCACAAAGTCTTCGTAACCCTCAGGAAGTGTAAGGATAGGTGCATCACCAATCTTTTGCTTCAAAATTTGGAAAGCCTCCTCTTGCTTGGGTCCCCAAATAAAGGGTTTTCCCTTGTGAGTTAAGGCTGTGAGTGGAATGGCGATACGAGAAAAATTTGCAATGAAGCGTCGATAATAACCAGCCAGGCAAAGAAATGACCTAACTTCGGTAGGAGTACGTGGTGCTTGCCATTCTTGTACTGCCTTGATTTTTGAAGGGTCGACATGAATCCTTTTATCATTAACAACATGACCAAGAAATTGTACCTCTTATCACATTTCGAGAACTTAGCATAAAGCTTCTCAGTCCTCAAGAGTGTAAGAATAAGTCGAAGATGTCGCTCATGGTCGGATATGGTCTTGGAGTAGATAAGGATATCATCAATGAAAACTATGACAAAACGGTCGAAATAGGGCTTGCACACCCTATTCATCAAATCCATGAAGACAGCAGGAGCATTGGTTAACCCGAAAGGCATAACCATGAATTCATAGTAGCCATAACGAGTTCGAAGGCAGTTTTTGGAATATCTTCATCGCGTACTCTAAGTTGATGATAACCAAAACGAAGGTCGATTTTTGAAAAACAGGTGGCACCCTGAAGTTGATCTAGGAGGTCATCAATTCGAGGCAATGGATAGCGATTCTTGATAGTCAACTTGTTGAGCTCTCTATAATCAATGCACATGCGAAAAGTTCCATCTTTCTTCTTTACAAAAAGAACAGGTGCACCCCAAGGCGACGAGCTAGGGTGTATGAATCCTTTGTCAGTCAACTCTTGCAGCTGACTAGCCAATTCTTGCATCTCAGATGGGGCTAACATATAGGGAGACTTTGCGACTGGTGTAGCACCAGGTACAAGATCGATTCGAAATTCGACTTCTCACACAGGAGGAAGTCCTGAAACGTCGTCGGGAAAAACTTGAGGAAATTCTTTAACGATTGAAATATCTTCGAGCTTCCTTTCCTTGCCTTCCTTCTTGACGATATGAGCTAGAAACGCGAGATAATCTTTGCGAAGATATCTTCGAGCTTGAAGACATGACATCAATTTGAGCCCTTTCGAAGTAGTTTCTCCAAAAATACGTAGTGTCTGACCAACAGCGAGGGAATTCGAATAAACTTTTCATAGCAAACTACTTCGGCGTGATGCTGACTGAGCCAGTCCATACCGATGATAACGTCGAAGCTACCCAATTTCATAGGAATAAGATAAATCGAGAATCGTGATCATTTAGGGTAAGAGTACAATCACGTATAATCGAGTTTAACTTAATGGGTTCTCCATCAGCAACTTCCACCGTGAACGATTCAGCAAGAATAACATGAGGTAGATCAAGAATAGATTCGAATTCTAAAGACATGAAACTCTTATCCGCACCAGTATCAAACAATATGGATGCATAACTACCGTTAATAAGAAACGTACCATTGACTATGTTGTTATCAGCCTTGGCTTAATTAGCGTTGATGTTGAAAGCCCTTCCTCTAGCAGGTGGGATAGTTTGATTAGCTTGGTTCACCGGGTTGGCTTGGGCTTGGGCGTTAATGATGTTCACCATGCGTGGGCAGGCATTTCGGAAATGGTTTGGATCGCCACAGTTGAAACATGCTTTAATGGGTTGCATCATTGGGTAGTTGGGTTGGTAGTATGGTTGGGCCATGGGTTGGGCATGTGGTAAAAGTAAGGGTTGTTGGGCTTGACCAACCATTTGATTATTGGTTTGCGCTTGAGGCTGATTGCAGTTTGATCTTTGGAGTGTACAACAAGTTTGAATTGTGTGACCTGCGCAGCCACAACTTGTGCAGTATTGGCAAGGGTTCTCAGGGGGGTGATGATATTGGCAGCGGTTGCATTTCGGGTGAGGACCAGTGTATGGCTTCTTGAATGGGGCGGCTTGAGGGGCAACTTGTGTGATTGGAGCAGCAGTGATAGGAGGATGGCTTCTTGCATGGGGCAGCTTCGAGCGTTGCGGGAGAATTACTTAAAACCGAATCTTGAATTTTCGAGGGAAGACCTCGAATGTAATGCTCGACTAAACGGTATAGCGGAGTGAACAGGTTGGGGACCATCTGGTTCAACTCGAGAAATCTATTGTTGTATGAGGTGTGGTCTCCTTCCTTTTGCTTTAATGCATAAAATTCGTCTTCTAGCTTTTTGATTTCGCTTCTTGGACAGAAGCGTCTCGTCATGATTTCCCTTAACTCTTCCCACGTTAAGGCCATGGCATCTTCAACACCTCGCTTACCCTTTTCCGTGTTCCACCAGGTAAGTGCTACCCCAAACAAACGTCCAGTAGCGTATCGCACCTTGCGATCCTCGGGACAGTCGCAATTGAGAAAAGTGTTTTCCATCTCCTCAAACCAATGGAGGAGAGCGATGACACCCTCAGTCCCTTCGTATTTTGGGGGATCGCAGGACTTGAAATACTTGTAGGTGCATTTAGTGAGTTTGGGAGGAGGGTTGGCAATGTTTTGGCCTTCTTGATTTGTAGGGTTGATGGGATTGGCGGCGAGAGCTTGTTGAACCTGCAGAATGATGTCAGGAAGTACCGCAGCCATTTGTTGAGCAATTTGGGTGGCCATGCATTCGCTAGATCTTCCTGACCTTCTACCACCTCGTAAGTGTCTAGCAGACATCTACAGAAATATATGTAGGGAGATTGTGAGTTTGATAGTTTTCTAGGTGTCATGTGTCGTAAAAAAAGAATAAAAACAACATTTATGAATAACTGAAGAAAATAACTTAACTACATCCATAGGATGTCTTGGGCTTGCTCATGTTTGGGCCTCCAAATGTCTCCCATACCATAGCTCGTATAGTCATGTGGGCCCCCATGACTATTGGGCTTGGTAGGGTTTACATTGGTGTTGGCTTGATAACACTCGCATCACCCGAATGAAAATCGTAAAACATGATTGCGAGATGTAAGGTCGGAGGGTGTCCAGGTGTAGACACATTGATAACTCAAAGTGGGGTTAGTTCACACGAGTTTGGTTGTAGCATGCTTTGGCCTAATAGGTCTTTCGTACTCTTATCATTAGTCCCCAGGTAGGCAAACTGGTCCTTTATTTTGGATTATACGAATGCCAAGCCTAGACAGGACGTTCCGACTACCGGTACTCGTACCCTTCCAGTTACTACATGCCCTTGTGAAAACTCACTTTGATGTGATTTGAAAAATATGAAAACATTGCAAAATCTTTAAAAGAAATCATAAAAATTGTGAAATAGTGAGGTGTGTGCTTGCGTAGGCATAATATGTTATCGAGATATGGACTATAATGAACATCACATATTAACATGTATGGTGGATGTGATTGCATATATTCGTGTGGCAAATAAACATGAAATATTTTAAACATCATGAATTTTGCATGTAACACATAAGCAATTAAAGTCTAATCAACTATAGTATAGGGTCTAAGGGTCTAATAACCTATCTATATCCCTATAGTCACAAGCTCTTATACCAATCTGTCATACCCCGACCCGCAGCGGAAATAAAAGTCGGGCATGATTGGGTTATCACAAAGTTCATGTATTTACTAATAAGTTTCATATTTATTAATTTGAAATTAAAACTTCAAATATTCAAACACCATAATTCATACAAACACAAATAAAACCAACATATTGTTCAGAACACAATAACTTTGTTTAATCTTCTAAGGCCATTCCTATGTGTTTCTTTCTTCAGCTTGTTCACATGTATCATGCGTAAAACAAAAGATTTGGGTCAACAAAAGTTGGCGAGTGAACCTTAGTAAAACATTTAATCAGTTGAATTGTATTTGTTGTTAAAATAAAAATTATGCATGAATCATATGTGAGCAGATGTATATATATAACCAATCACAAACCACATTATATCCACAATGAACTACAGGACATGATGAAATGATGTACCGAGATCAAGGCTCAATCAAACGGAGCCGATCTAATGAGGCACCTGATGCTCAACCCGAATCCCACGAGGAAATGATAGGCCTAATGAAATGATTGCATTGAAATGATAAATTGTAACCACATATAACCACACAAACAATACACACATTTGATCACGAAATGATGTTAGCACAAACGTTTAAATAAATGAAATAAAATAAACATGTACACACATGATACACCCCAAAACATGATTAAAAAGGGAGATTCGTAGAGATTCACTCACGTGGGTGCGTATTCTTGGTTGATGACGAGTGCGCACGAGTTGAGAATTTGACCAACGAAAGTGTACTAACCTAAAATAATAACGCGATATATCGATAAATAAATAAATTAATATTTCGGTTAGAAAATTTGTTTAGATTTTTAAGTTATTTTGTGATTTTTTTATTGGTATTTTAAAACCTTTGAAATTATATTTTTAAGAATTTTTAATTGATTTTCAACTTAAATATTAATATAAATCCATAAAATAAAAATAAAATAATATTTTAAAAAAACCTTGTTAGGTCTGACAAGGACCTGACCGGTTTCATAGTGATTTTAGGCAGCGTGTATTAGGATTCGAACTCGTGACCTCTCGGTTGCGTGCACACAGCTCTTCCAACTGAGCTACGTGTCTAACCCGACATATTTCTGCTTTTAATTATTCTTATACACAAATTAAGTTGATTTGAAAATCAAGAATTTTAAAAAGGTTTTTAAGTGGTCTGACCGGGTAAGGGTAGTCGGACTCGAACCTGAGCCCCCTACTTTGGCTTGCACCCGGCCCAACCAGTTGGGCTGGGTGCTTAACCCGTAAAACATAGCATTATTTTTAAATCTAACAACTTGTTGGGGGGAATCTGTGTGGTTTGGTTTAAAAGAATTGTTTATTTCGACCGTGTTGGTGGCAAGAATCAAACTCGGAACTGTGTGTTTAGTGTGCACACAGTCCACCGCTGGACTGTGTGTCTAACCCGGTTATAACCCGAATTATATTATATAAATACACATTCTGCACTTCATTTCTTCATTTAAATTTTTTACCCAGAACATATACCCGCCTGAATCAATTCCTTCGATTCAATGATAATTAATGAATTCATAACATGATAATTAGGGAAAAATTTAAAGGATTTCGAAAGAGCACTACCGTTGAACAAATCGGCGGCGATACTGAGATTCCGGTGAGCTTGCAGAACTCCGGTGATTCAATTTCTCCAGCGACAGGGGAGTTTTGAGGCGAGTGATTCAAAGGATGAGCGAGTTTAACAGTGGGGGTATGATCAGTATTTATAGACTTGAAAGGGGATGCTTGATTTCGATTTTAGAAACCGAATTGGTGTGATTGATTGCTTGCAGAATGGTTTGATTGAGGCTAATTAGGAATTCACGCGGATTGACAGCTGGTTCGTAACAACTCGCAGCAACAGCAACGAAATCAGCGGGTTTGCTGATTTGAATTTGCAGACACAAACAGGATTCGTATTATATATATATATATATATATATATATATATATATATATATATATATATATACATATATATATATATATATTATATGATTTGAAATCTTAACAAAGGTGCATGTGTCTCGGTGGTGTTTGATGTGTGAATTTTACCCGGGGGACCCGGGTTCGATTCCCGGTTTACCCTTTTTGTTTTTATTTATTTTATAAATTCAATATGTTTATTTTAATTCATTTATGTATTAATAATAAATATTTGTTTTTAGTATCCTTGAATAATAATAAAAATGCTAAAAATATACGTAACGTATAAATACGTGCTTGATTAACAAACTGGTGCGGGTTTTTCGAAACCCGTTTTACACAAATGTTACAATCAACTCCTTCATTTCGGTCGAGACAGACAGTAAGGCGCTTTGGCTACTGGCTGAGCTCCTGGTAGCAAGTCAAATTTGGAACTCAATTTCCCGTTGACACTCCCATCAAATCATCGAAAAAAACATCAAGGAAGTCACACACCACAGGCACATCAATCAACTGCTTATGCTCCACATCGTCATTGGTGACATATGCCAAGTAAGCTCCACACCTACGCTTTAAATCTTGCCCTCTGCGAGACCCTTGCATTCCTTGGATATATGCCCCAAACCCCCACATTTGTAACACTTAGGATTAGCCTTACAATCATTAGCAAAGTGTCCCGTTTGCCCACAACAGAAACATAGAATGGTCTTCATTGAGCACTCCCATAGTGCGCCCTTTTACACTTCCTGCATATACCCAAGTTCCCAGTTTTAACCCTCTTATCACTTGTATCCCCATATTCACCCCTGAACCTCTTATTTGAACTAAACCACTTCTTGTTTTCCGGTTCTTCCGCCTTCTCTTCAACTCCCAATACATCATCTTAAAGAGTCGCACTTAACTCAACTGCTGCATCAAAATTTGGAGGAGCATGGGCCTTTACCAAATGCCTGACCCTATCAGGCAACCCCTCAATGTGATATTTCTTCCACCTTTCATCATTCCCAGACATATGCGGTATGAGACGTGCCATCTCAATATATTTGGAGGTATACTCCTGATGTGACAATTTCCCTGCTTTGGAAGTCTTGAACTCTTTCTCAACCTTCTCAATTTCGTTAGGAATGCATAATTTCTTTTTCACCATCTGATTCAAATCTTCCCACTTCATATCATCTAACTCTTGTGCACTCTTCCTTTCCCTAATAGTGTTCCACTAGTGCAGTGCCTCGGCGATAAGCGAATGAGCAACAAATTTTACCGCCTGATCGGCGCGACACTCACTAATAAAGATTACAACCTCCATCTCGAATAGCCAGTGGCAAGTCGCCACTACATCCTTGCGCCCATCAAAACGAGGTGGGTCAACCTCTTAACGATGCATAACTACAACCCCCTTCCCATTTTTGCATGTACCATCCCCCTCACCATCAGAATCATCATCAGTTGCCTTCTTTTTCTTAGTCCCAATATTCTTCAACACGTCTTCCTTCAACAATTCAAAAGCCCCTGTCATGATATATGGCAGAAACTCTTGAATCATCCCAAGGATTTCATCCCTAATAGCTTCACGGATAACCAGTTATAGCACAAACTTCTCGATGGGATTGGTACCGTACCCGTACCCATACTTGTACCGGTACTGAAAATACTGGTACTGAATTTGAACAAAACTTGGTACCACATACCGTACCAAATATATAGGTATGGTACAGGTACAGGTATTTTCAGTACAGTACCCGCTTTGGTACCATTTTGTTTTTACATAGTTTTTGAGCACTCGTACGGGTACTAAATATGTAAAATTGACATGAGTACCAATATAGTACGAGTACCAAATATGTAAAATTGGTACAAGTACCAACATGATACGGGTATCATATATGTAAAATCAATATAAGTACTATAAATACCATAATACGAAATAAAACATAATATAAAAAACTTTTAAAGGTTTATATAAAATTCGGTACCAGTACCCGTTTTTACCCATACCAATACCGAAAGTACCGAATACCAAAATTAATAAAACGGGTACCGATACATGTACCAGGTACCTAAAATTAGTATGGGTACAGGTACGGGTCGAGTACATGTAATTGGGAAAAAAAGCCCATCCCTACTTCTCAGTATGTTGTGAGGGGTCTGAGTGCTAGGAAGGCTCAAAGTGTCCAGCATGAACCAACTCCTCATCAACATGCCCAACAGTCTTATTGTTCTTGCGGGTGTTCTTAGCGCCTCCCTTGTTAATTGTTTTCCTTTCACAAGCCATCTATGAGTTACTGAAATAAAACACTAAACAGAGCAATTCAAGTACAATTTAAAACACTACGGGCAAAACAATTAGTTAATGACACTGGCCGTCGCCATTACCCTCTCGCCTTGCGTTTCGGGTTTTAAACCTCCTTGTCCTGCATCATTGGCATTTCGCCCCTGTCCTAACCTACTAAACACAACTATACACACAGTTGGCGCTCCTGGATTTAGGTTACTCATATTGGCATTCCGACTCATGGTCCCATTTTTAGTCCAAGTCTAGGCATCGGGGATGCCAGATCTCTCAAACTACGGCTCTAATACCAACTTGTAAGGCCCCAAAACTTGGGAACCCAACTCGTTGGTACTACGATAAGCAAACATAGTTCTAGACCAAAATGTCACCGATACGAAACGGAATAATTAAATAAGTAGGACAAACTTAAAAGTACTAAAACAAGTGAAGTGTGCTACTCGTTCAAAACACGGGGAATGCCAAAACATTGAAGGATGTCAGGTAATGCTGCCAATACCAAAGAGTCGCCAACATTCAAACATTCTTCTTAATACATGTTAAAATCGTCAACTAAATTGAGTGAGTTCTATAGTAATAAGTTCTTAATTTTTATTATTTTTTTAACACTTTAGTTCAAAACATTTGAACCCATTCCGGTTCTAATAAAATAGTTCGCAAATCGTCATTTCATCTCCATGAATTAAATATACATATTGTACAATGTAGGTGACAATTTTAGGTGTTACAATTGAACACATAGTTACCTAAATCGCCAGGGAACCCACGATCCACGTATTAGATCATGGTGTACCCAATCGGGAATTCGTTTGCGTGCCGGAACAGCATGGTCCGGCGAACCGAGTTGTGGCGATACGGTGTTCCTGTTTGGGAGGTATGGCGATCTGAATTAATCCGGTTCAACGAACCAATTAGACAATCTAGATGTTCCAAAACGCATTCCATTAATTTGAAAATGCAAACTGAAATGATTTATTAGGGTTCCGTTGTCCTGGAAGAAGGTGAAGAAAGAAGGGGAAGAAGAAGAGCGGCTGCTGGGTGTTTTAGGCTCTTTAGGGTTTAAATAAGTTTAGTTTTTTCAACATTTAACCCTTTATTTTTACTAGTTTACATTTAAACCTTAAAACTTGTAGCTTTTTACATAAAAAGTGTAAAAGTAGTTTTTGTATTTAAACATTTAACCCCCTCTATCTTCACTAGTTTACATTTGATCGTTAAATTTATAAACTTATACATACATATATATATATATATATATATATATATATATATATATTATAATTTAACTAAATTACATCATCAATTTCTACTCCTATTCAATTTCAATTTTTATCTTCAACCTTCAATGTTCATGTTCATGTTTTGCAATTTGAATTTTGGAATTTGGTAATTTCTGTTTTAATTTGTGTACACCGAACCAGACTCTATGCTACACTGTCCTGGTTCGTACCAAATGAACCTACCCCCCTCTGTACCGAAAACGTCACAACTAGCTAATCGCGTACCCGAACCACATACCCGTACCGGAGCGAACCGCGAATTAGGTAACCATGATTGAACAAACACGACATATGTTTGTGTTCATTTATGTAACTAATCGAATGAAATTCCTTATTCATGTCAATTTATTTATTAATCAAACAAACATAAACGAAGCCCTCACCGACGATTCATAAACAATTCACTAAACGTTCTGTTCTTTTATGACCTCAGTCACCACCCAATAATCAACTAAGACCAAAGAGACATTTAGCCTGATGTTATCTTGTTGTATTAAATGATGCCACCTCCCTAGATGTAGAGGTTTCTGATCCCTGTGTACTAGATTACTAACCGATTAGATGGGTGTGTGTGGGTGAGAAAATTAAGATGCTTAATGGATCAAAAATCTCTGGAAGAAAGTGATACCGATTAAGGGTTGTGTGGGTGAGAAAATTAGATGCTTAATGGATCAAAATCTCTGGAAGAAGTGATAAGTTTATTGCGATGACTACAATGTGGCTTATTTGGAAGACACGAGAGCAGAGAGAGTTCAATGATGGTAACTTTCCGACTAATAAAACGGCAGAAGATGTAAAGGCAAGTTCGGGAGATCGAGTTTGAAGAACTTGGATTAAGGTAGATGGTGTGATTTTATTGTAAGAGATATTATAATATAGTTTTCTAAGTCGGATTTTACAGCATTGCTCTATTATATTTCCATAGAATCTTTTGTGTTAAAAAAATTTGATGGGTGTGTAACCTTGGGGGTTAAGAAAACAATTAACTAGTTTCGGGTTCCGATTCAATGGAAGCAATGGATGATCTGAACAAGTTTAAAGTGGGCTCTGTTCCGACGGTGTTCTACATACCGGACTTCATCTCCGATTCCGACCAAAACCTACTTCTAAATCATGTATGTAAAACTTCTTCTACGCCTTTTATCATTCAACAATAGGCTGATCAAGTACACTACGAATTCCCAGTTCAAAATAGTCTTCATCAGTCTAGTTAGTTGATCTTTTTTCCTCCAATTGAAATTTAAAAGAAGGTTTTTGTAGATTTATACAGCTCCGGTTTCCAAATGGAAGGTCTTGAAAAACAGGAGATTGCAAAATTGGGGTATGCTACATTGCTAGTGTTTGTTTTTAGAGTTATAATTTAGACATTTTTGAGGTGGGTATGATGGGTTTTGTTTTGTTTGTAACAGGAGGGATTGTTCATGAAAAGGGTCTTTTGCCTCAAGATTGTAAGCTCTAATTCTTCTCATTGGTTAAGATTATTAGTATATGTGTGTGTGTGAACGTTCATACTTCATAGTTGTTAGGTGTCAATGGTATAAGATACTTTGAGCGTTATTCAGATATCGGAGAGGTGTTCTGTAAAGTCGAAATAACAGTGTCTTTTGGATCAAACTCAATGATATTGATCTTTTGTAAGAATTGCTAAAGGTGAAATATGTACCAATATGATGAAATCTTGATAGTCATAGAGTAGAACTAGTTATTTGTTTTGCTATGAGAGGATTTTAGTTTTTTCGTTAAAGGGTGTTTGAGGTGTTCTATTAGAATCGAGTAGTTGTGAGTTTTTGGGATGAGTCGAGTATGTTGAATATAATGTGCAGTCAAATGAGCATCTTTGTGAATGCTGGATCCAAAAAAGTGTGTTGAACGCATCTGTATAAATGTAACGTTGTTGATTTCTAGCTACTTAGATAAGATGAGAAAAATCGGTCTAAACTGATGCTATTAGCTGATTACTTCAGTCAATCCTCTTTAAACTGTGGCAGCACTTATATTTTATATTTTGGAAATTATACGTATAAATATGTATTATATTGTTAATTCAAGTTTAAATCTTTTTCTCACTCTCTTTTTTGTGTATGTGTAGTGCCACCATGGCTGAAAAAAATTACAGAAAAAATTAGTGAAGTATCATCTCTATTTCCGTCTGCAATCAATCATGTCCTCATCAATGAGTACCTTCCTAACCAAGGCATAATGGTTTGTAACTTTGTACTAAAAAAAAGTTATTACTTATTTGACCCATTAGAGTAAATGGGTCAAAATTGCTTCATCTCACCTTTATTGACTAGTCTTTTTTTTGTTGAAATGTAGCCTCACCAAGATGGTCCTGCATATTTTCCAGTGGTGGCTATTCTTTCAATAGGATCTCCTGTTGTTATGGACTTCACGCCTCATTGAGTTTATCAGGTAGTACAAGCAATATTGAAGATAAAGATTCCATAGAAGGAGCTGATCATGAAAATTTACCAAACTACCCCCCTTTTTATGTTGGGCTGATGTCGGGTAGTTTATTAATATTTAAAGACACAGCATACTCAGGTGGGTCTGGTACACTAATTTAGAAAATTCTGGCAAACCGTTAACTACGATTTCCAGAAACGACAAACCAAACTGGCCAGTTTGGCTTTAACGGTTCGGTTTTGGTGGTTTGAACCTTTTTTTCTCAAATCATTAGTTTGTATTAATTAAAAGTTTTAAATGATAAAGATGGTTTATGAGTATAACACGTATACATAACCCTATATTGTAAAAATGAAAAAAATATAAATAATAAAGGTTAATCGGCCGGTTAGGTTTGCACGCCGGTTCCAAGTTCCAAACTGGACCACCGCGTTAAACCACCAAAACCGAACCGTTTGGATCTCAAACTGGACCACCCGGCCGACTTGCTTCAGTTTGGACAGTTTGGTTGGTTTTGAGGATTTATAAACACCACTAATTGAAATTGCTTTTGTGCTTGATCTTTATACAGTCTCATCACCTTTTGAAATTGCATTTGTGCTTGATCTTTATACAATCTCATCACCTTTTAATATCTTCAATTTACCTTGTTTCTTGCAGATTACTTGCACGGTATAAAAGATTCTGAAATTCAGAGATATGACACGGTAAGATAACCGAAGAATCATCATGGTATATGGTAAATTGATAACAACATAAACTTTTTTTTATTCAGAATCTCATTTTTATACATTTTTGGTTTTCAGGCAGTGAATGCCGCTGAGGTTATAGGCACAAAAGTCTCATTGAAACACATGAGGAGGATTCAAATGCAATTCATAGATCTACCACTCGGGTTTCTTTGACATGTCGGGTAGTATCCAAGGTTCACAGGAATCTGTTTAGGTTTTGAAAGTGTTTTAAGTTATTTTGGCGAATTTGATTCACGAGGATGAAATGGTTGTTTTAGTTTACGTGTAATGTACAATGAGTTCAGAGTATTATGTATGTTTACAGAAGCTAACTAACAATAATCACTTGTATGTAGTGAGTGCATCAAGATAATCACATAGTAAAGCTGGTTTTGTGGCTTACATGTGAAAGTTTTGAATAAAATTTTCAAAACTTCAAACGTGACAATGTCTAAAGCATTTGTGTCAAGTTATGGTTTTTTATCATAACAAAATTGACATACACAAAACTATGTTAATATTTAGACGACCTCTCAGTTTAATATTTTAGTAACATCTTAGTTGTCACTTTAAATAAAAAATAATTAAATACTAATACACCTCCCGAATTTAAAGGTAAGTTTTACATAAAATTGACATGAATACAATACAATCTCCATGTAAATATACCATATATTCATGTTTGTGGAATATGGCGTCCTAGATCAAGTCGAGTCGATATAGTTTTAAACTTAAGCTCGGCCTGACTATAGAACTCTAAGCTCAAAACTCAATCTGGAGTCTATAGAGACATAATTCTTGAACTCGAGTTCGATTACACTTAACTAGTCGTTTTAAGTTAGGCTTACTTTTGAACTTGACTTGACTCAATCCGTTAAAACTTTGTTCGACAAATAACACGATAATGATTTAAGTTTATATTAGACATTAAAGAAATACAAGTATAAGAATTATACAATTTCAATAGGAATCAAAGTGTGGCGTTTAGTGTTGTTATTTTAGAAAATTGAAGTTTGTCAAGAGAATTGTCATTTGAAGGAAGTTGATTTGAAATTCATATATGAAAAAAGTTGGAATTTAAAGAAATTTGAAAATATTTAAATGAATTTGGATTTGTAATACAGTTTAAGAAACAAACCATTAGGACAACGAGTATGGTCGCCTTGAACGAGGCATGAAGATGATGTTACGTTGTTCCATGACGTGGAACATCACGCTGCCCTGACGTGGTCACGATATGGAAAAGCAATGAGGATTCAAGAAATACACGATAGTTTCCACACGTGTGAAAAGTGAAACTACACCCCTTATATGTGAAAACAATGTAGGAATAATGTGGTGCATATGCGATAGTTTCCACACCAAAAATCCATATGACCACACTTCATGGCTTTATGATAGAATTAGAGTCTACCATTGTGGCCACCACCAGCCACTTGTTGCAACCATCACCCTTTCCTCGCTCTCCTCCATCATAGCTTCCCCCACCCAACACCTCTGTTATTCCTGCCCCTACCGTTCGTTGTTGTCGCCACACACACCACCACCATCAACAACGGTGGGGGTTGATGGAGGCGCGAGCGACAAAATTATTACGACGTTGGGGTGAGGGGGTAATATTAGTAACAAGGTGACAACAACAACAACAATGGGGAACAAGTGAGGCAACAAGTAATAAAAAGATCGATTCTAATTCTAACAAACTACGCGAACAAAACAAATTAAAACCTACAACTCAATTCCAATTTCATTGAATTTCGCAAATCAAACCATGCAAAAAATCTATTCAAGCCTTTCTTGAACCCGAATCCAACCAAACCGAACCGGTCACCTGAAAAACCTGCTAAACCTAGTCGACTTAAAAGATTTATCTAGATTCATCTTATAAGTAGCCAAGACGTTTGATTTGTAACCAAAACTTTCAGTCCTCTGCTTCCTCCCCACGCAGACTACTTCTAGGTTAAATTCCCGCCCAAAATCCCTTTCATTCTCAAAATCGCCATAGGTTTTGCACATTTGATCCTTCAAGCTACTAGTTACACCATCAATGGCGGAAACCGAAGCTCCAGATGCCACTACAAATGTCGTCAAAGTCACTGAAGAAATCGACGGAGACCAAATCCCTTCCAGAAACTACCGTTTCAGCATAATCGGCGAACCGCTTCCGATCGTATCAGATGCCGATTTCACTTTCGATATGGACAGTCTTCCGTCTCGTCCGCTGGCAGTTTCAGAGCGATTTGGAGTCATTTTTGTTGCTCATTCATCTGGTTAGCCTCGTTCATGTGTTCGTTTATATATATTGTTATCATTAACTGGATAATTAGGGCTACATGTAACATTTATGATGTATCCGGTACGTTTACTGCTTTATTGAAGCCGTTATTGTTATGATAATATGATATATGTTCTCATTGTTAGGGTTTGGGGATAGTGTTTTAATGTGTATGTGTTTACTGCTATGTGAATTGAATTTGAAACATATTTGATATTTCACACAATTTGATATATGGATGACTTGATAACACAAATTAGATATTGAAAAACAATGATTTTAGATTGGTACCAAAGCCTGTATGCATTATTATCATTCAGAGGATAGTTAGGGCAACATGTTATTTATGATCTAGATTTGTACCAAAGCCTGGATGCATTATTATCATTTAGAGGATAGTTAGGGCTACATGTTGTTTATGGTTTACTGCTTTATTGAAGTCTTTACGGTTACGATATTTGTTCTCACGATTGAATTGTTAGGGCTTGGGATAGTGTTTCAATGTGTCTGTGTTTACTGTTGTATGAATCTAATTTTGAAACATCTTTCACACAATTTGATATATGGATGACCTGATAATACACACTACAGATTGAAAAACAAACATTGTGTTAAATTTGCACCAAAATTATTATGTTGTTTTTTTAACAGATAAGACACGTGTATGAAAAACTTTTGATGATTTTCATAATGTTTTTTACTTGGATGCTGGTAGGGTTTTTGGTTGCAAGGATGAAGGATGTTATTGATGCGGCAGAAGAGTTGAAAAATGGGGTTGAGGGTTCTTGTATACAGGAACTGAGTGTTGTGGATGTTTCTCTTGGAAAGGTTTCTATATTGGCATTATCGGCAGACTCTTCAATGCTTGCTGCCTCTGTTGGTTTGAATCTTTACTTTTTCTCAGTTGATGGTCTTCTTAATAAGGTTTGTGATTTTTTTGTTATTTATTTAACTAACTATATATCCATGTGTTTGCAACTATGCATACATTAATAACCAGTTTCATTTGTTTACAAAAGTATATTCTCTATTTCTCTGATAGCTCACTTCTTGAAGTTGAGTTATTGTTTCTTCTTTGACATCACTAAATTTCGAGATGTGAACCATCAGTTACGTTTGGCTATTTCTGTATTTTAAGGATCATGAACCGTTATACTCCAAATCACTTGATGGCTCAAGTTACATCAAGGACATGCAGTGGAATCCACACTTGGAGGACCGGTATGTTGTGCTTACACGTGATGGTAGTTTATACTGTGGAGCTGGCCAAGGCGATCTTAATCATGTTATGGACAATGTTGATGCTGGTAAATTATATACTTTTAAAGTGTGCTAAAACGGAATAACAAGTTTCTTTTATTAATTATAAGCTGATTTCTTTTTTTTTTTTGCTTTGTCTAGTTAATTGGAGCATGAATGGCAAATTTATTGCTGTGGCAAAACTTGATTTTTTAAGCATTTTGTCATCAAAATTTGAAGAAAAGTTGCGGATAAAGCTACTGTTTGATTCATTGGTTGATGACGATCCAAGCTGTGTTGTAAAAGGTATATTACCATTCGAACCTTGATTCCTGTAGTGTAATAAGCTTTTATGCATGCAATAGACCTCCATATAACTTGCTTACAAGCTGAGATGGAACCTGAAGTGTGTTTGTTCTTTCTTTACAGTGGATTCTGTCAGGTGGGTCCGGCCAGATTGCATCATGTTAGGATGTTATTGTCTGAGTGTTGATGGAAAGAGGAGAATCATCTACTTCAATTCATCAGTGTCAAAGATGGCAAAATCACAGATGTAAGTAAGTCATACTGAATAAGATATAGATTAGTTCTTGACCTTTTAGTTCTGATCCTTAAAACTTTATGCGGGTTTATTTGAATTAAAAGCAATTTAAGTTAGTGTTGATTATTTGTTGTCTTACAGCCTTCCAGTCCAGTAGCACTGAACTTTCCTGATGCATTTCTTGCTATAAATGAAGACGACATTCCGTCTGGAAGTGGACCCTACACATTCGTTAGCTACTTGGATGAGTTGTATGTCATTATCCCTTTAGTGTATATGGTGTTTTTTCTAAAATAGTGGTGTTAGCGTCATTTTGAGGTTACCACATTTGTTGCTAAGTTCTTTTTCTTATGTATCGCATGCAGTGACTTGCGTTTGTTGCTAATAAGAAGAACACAAATCAACACATTGCGCTATTCAATTGGTCAGAGACTGGGGCTGAAATGATAGATATCGAGGTTGACTCATGGGTGCCAACAATCAATCTTCAAGGTAACATTTGCATCTGCTAACATCTTTGGTTGATATATCTTTATAATAAATGTATCTAACGAACCTGTTTTTTGCTTCAGTTCACAATGACGATGATAATATGATCCTGGGGCTTGCCATCAACAAAGATTACAAGGATGAGATAACTCAACTCGAATGTGGGGAAATAGAAAAAAGAGTTTCACCTTGTTGCATTCTTATGTGCCTTACCGTTGATGGAAGATTTTGTATGTTCCATTTTGCCAGGTATTTCTCATTTTCTGATTTTAATATCTTTTTTTGCATTGTCTGATGTGTGGCTTAACCAGATAATGCTTAGTAAGTAGGGTGTTCTTCGGGTTTAGGGTTACTTGGGTCGGGTTATTTGGGTTTTTTGTTATAGGAATCCTATCCGTAACCCAACCCAAATAAGATCCGGGTTAATCAGTTTCGGTTATTCGGGTGGGTTATTTGTATACGGATTTTTTAAATACAAGTTGCAATGCATGCTTTACAATTTAATTTTAACATAATTATTATGTAAAAACACAAATTGTCAAATAAAAACACTCTAAATATGATATTTTGTTCAAACCCATGCATTAAACATATATATTAAATCATTAACTAAAAAACGTCAAATGCAATAAGCATAAAACCAAACCATCTCAACCAATTGTATAAACTAAAAAGAAAACGTCAAACTTTATCAACCGAACCGAATCGAATCTTTTTAGTCGCTCAAACAACCAACGGAACAACGTAACAAAACATCATGTTCACACAAAAAAACATATGGGAGGAAATTTAGACTTTTCTGTTAATATGTATGTATAAATGTACTTGACATTTTTTATGTAGTTTGGGTTAATTGGGTCAACTCGATTAACATTTTTTAACCAAATTACTGACCTGAATACTACTTTCGGGTTTCGGGTTCCATCTTGTTCGGGTTCGGATTAATCGGGTAACACCATAATCGGGTTCGGGTCAGTTTTTGGGTTTCGGTTAAAAAAACACCCCTAATTAGTAAGTAGAGGATACCAGATGAGCGGGATGGGTGATGGGTCAAAACAGGTCGGGTTGTACAGCTAACAAGTCGAGTCGGGTGTGACCCACTAACGATTTTGATGTTGTATGCCATTAAAATAGACTTTGGATGATGCTCAACCTATTTGACATGTTCTCTACTTCTCTATGTTACTATGTAGCTAAATTTTTGAATTGACCCGTTTGAGATAAAGCACAATCTAAACCGGCCATCTGTCAATAAACGTGCCAAAATCGCCATCTCTAATATTTGTTAACGTAACTTTCTTATGTAGTGCCATAGGCCCGTCGGCTTCATCAGAGGATTTAAGTTCTGTTTCTGGTGAGGAAGAGGAGTCTCCTATCTCCAGTTCTCAGCATCTGGTGATGAATATTGTTAACAGCGAAAAGCAGATCGAGGATCAAGATATTCAGAAAGTCGAAATCAGTGACCAAATAGTCAAAGTCAATGAATCAAGTGGTACACAACAAGATGTTCCTATTGTAAAGCCGAATAATGACCAGAAGAAGGAAGGCAGTTTTGAGGCAACATTGTTTAAAGCATCCGATTCTAATCAAGAAGTTACCCCAGTTAATTCTGCTTCAAAATATGTGAATGATAAATCAAACAAATCGTTTTTTGGAGCTTCTACAGAATTACCAATCGATAAATCATCATTCGGTTTGCAGGGTTCATCTGGAACCTTTACAAGCGGATCACTCTTTTCCTCTAGTGGTTTTGGAGTGCAATCTTCCTCTTCACCAGGATCATTTTCTAGCGGAGGCATGTTTGCTTCAAAAAGTTTTGATATGAAATCTCCCCAATCATCAGAAAAACAACATGGTACAAGTGGAACACTATTTTCCTCCAGTGTTTTAGGAGCGCCACAATCGTCTTCCTCTTCACCAGGATCGTTTTATAGTGGAGGCATGTTTTCTTCAAAAAGTTTTGATCTGAAATCTCTCCAATCATCAGAAAAACAACATGGTACAAGCGGAACACTATTTTCCTCCAGTGTTTTAGGAGCGCAATCGTCTTCCCCTTCATCAGGATCATTTTCTAGCGGAGGCATGTTTGCTTCCAAAAGTTTTGATATGAAATCTCTCCAATCATCAGAAAAACAACATGGTACAAGTGGAACCCTATTTTCCTCCAGTGTTTTAGGAGCGCCACAATCGTCTTCCTCTTCATCAGGATCGTTTTCTAGTGGAGGCATGTTTTCTTCAAAAAGTTTGATCTGAAATCTCTCCAATCATCAGAAAAACAACACGGGACAAGCGGAACACTATTTACCTCCAGTGTTTTAGGAGCGCAAACGACCTCCTCTTCATCGGGATCGTTTTCTAGCGGAGGCATGTTTTCTTTCAAAAAGTTCTGATCTGAAATCTCTCCAATCATCTCATGCTGTTGTCCAAGAAAAACATGGTACCAGTTTAGGGACCACACAGTTCCCTTTTTCGAAAACCGACATCTGGACCATCGACTTCGAGCAATCTGCTTCCTCAGGGAGCTTCAACTGGAGCTGCATTTACCAGATCATTGCCTGTTGTTTCTACATTTGGGTCATCAACTTTGAGCAATCTGCTTCCCCAGGGAGCTTCAACTGGAACTGCATTCACCAAATCATCGCCTGTTGTTTCTAATGCACAACCGATCCGGCTAAATCTTTTGACTTCAAATTATCTGACAAGGGAAATTATAAAAACCAAATACCTTCAAGGCTGTTAAATACCGAGTCAAATTTGTCTGAACAACATAAGTAATTTTCAACTTCTTTATATTTGGCTTTCAATTAATAAGGGGCTGTTTGGTAGCCTCTTAATGATTCCATTAAGAGGCTACCTATGAATTAGTAAGCGGTAAGGGTGTTTGTTTCACAAAAATAACACCACTTAATGATTAAGTGATAAGATGATGCTGAATAGTTAAGAGGCAGATTTACCCTTGCCCTAATAAACTTCCTTGACCTTAATACTTCAGCCACCACCACCACCAACAACCACACCCATACAAACACCACCACCGCCACTCAACCACCACCACCACCTCTCTGCCACCACCACCACCACTGCACCCCTAACCACCACCACCACTCAACCTCACCCAGACACATACCTCATTCGCTAACCACCACCACCACTCAACAACTCGCCAACCACCACTGCACCCACTCCCACCGCCACACCACCACACCACCACCCCACACCACAGATACATTTCATTCAGCACAAAATAGTTTAGAGGGGTAAATAGTCATTTTGCATAGTTATTAAGAGCTTTAGCCCTCTAGACCAGAAAACTCTTCAAATTCATAAGATCAAAAAATCATTTTTTTTGGATTTAATTCTATAATCATCCAGGTTGAAGAAATGGCGAAAGAATTAGATGCTCTGTTGGATTCTATTGAAGAACCAGGTGGTTTCTATGATGCCTCTGTTACTGCCCATAAGGCATCTGTTGCAGAACTAGAAGAGGGCATTTTGGTACTTTCAAATAGATGCCAAAAATGGACAGTGAGTTCTTCTCGTTCTACATTTTTTCGATACTTCGCATTTTTTTACATTTTAGTCCAGTTGAACCCAATCCATCCAAATACATTGTGTTGCCAATTTAATATTTGATATGTAATAGTTGTCATACTGATTGTAGGACAAAATGCACCAAGGGTTTGAAGAGGTTCAACTTCTTCTTGACAAGACGGTTCAAGGTACATCAAGTTTATACTAAGTTAATATTTTTTTAATCTTTATATTGGTTATTTATATTACCAAATACTGATTTTTATGGATATCTTACTCATTAATCAGCTGCTTCATATTTTTCTTTAAAGTTTTGGCAAGGAAAATATATATAGAAGCAATTGTGAAGCAGGCTACAGACAGTCAATACTTGGATATTTGGAATCACCAGAAGCTGATTCCGAATTAGATATGAAGCGTAGACATATATTAGAGATAAATCAGGTATCCGGTTGTTTTTTACTGAATTTTTTTGTTCAGTTTGGGTGACATATATCATAACAACAGTTTCGTATGCCAGAGTTTGACAAACCAACTAATAGAACTCGAGAGGCATTTAAACACCCTTGAGCTTCAAAGATTTGGTGATAGAAGTGACACACTAATGAACCGTAAATCTTCTCATATGAAACATAATCCACCAAGGTATTTATTTTTTTTTATTTTTTTAGGACATTTGTTTTTATTTATTGATGAAGTTTGATTATAATAAATGAATGCTGTTTTGCAGGCATGTTCAGTCTCTCCATAGTTTACGCAACACAATGAATGCACAGTTAACAGCGGCAGAGAAACTTTCGGAGTGTCTTTCAAAGCAAATGGCCGTGCTTAAAATAGATACAGAACCTGAGAAAAAACAGAGTGTGAAAAAGGAGTTATTTGACACAATTGGTATCTCGTACGATGACACCGCTTTCAGTTCTCCAGGTCAAGAAAGGAGTAGGTCCGTCCGTCAAAAAGTCAACATCTGATTTCTTCTTATTCAACTGCTGTTAAAACGGATTTGAAGAAAAGTCAACAAAGTGCTGTAAAGGGTTCTGAACCAGAAACTGCAAGAAGGCGCATAGATTCGCTAGATAAGGTAGCATTTCTGTATTTAATTGTTCTTTAACTCGCGCCAACATTAGAGTTTAACCTCACAAACTTTCATTATAGAGTTGGGCTAGCGTTGATCCTCCAAAAACAACCGTAAAAAGGAGGCTTTTGCAAGAGGACCGTCAGATGAGTCCCGCCAGATTATCTTTACCAACTGCTACACTGAAACTTAATAATCGACTGTACGAACGCTCTGCAGTTTCTCATGATATTCCACACAGTGCCTTAAATATGTCTCAAATTAAAGGTAAAGATACCTTATACATTCTAATTTCGTGCAGTAGTGGTTTCTGATTATTATTATTATATGTTGGTGTTCTGTAGGCAGCCAGGCTGTACAAATAAAAAGAAATCCCGAGGGACAATCGAGTTCTTCACTCTGGGGTAGTTACCGTTCGGATTCGTTAAGTTCTGGTTCACAGTCAACTTCTATTGTTAGTAGAGATGCTGCAAAAGACATACATAATTTGACTGCTGAAAAGTCAAACCGTTTGACTTTTGCTTTAAAGCCTGATACCGTGGTAGTCAAAGACCCAAAGTTAAGTGAACAATCCAAGCATTTTCCGGAACCTTCTATAAATACCGCAGGGTCACCAGCATTTAATATGTTCCAAAAGAAACCTATCGAAAATTCAGAACCCAGTAGTAAAAGTACTGATGGGAACCAGCAAACTTCTATTTGGTCTAGGAAGAGTCCGGAATCATCTGCTGTCTCGAGTTCCAGCCCATCAACCGCTTTTTCGGGAAAAAGTTTCTCCCTGGAAGCTTCTACAAGAGAAAGTCAGTCTTCTAGTGCATCATTGCCTGTTCCTGTTACTTTAGCACCATCATCGTTTTCGTTTAAAGACACTTCATCATCTTCAACATCTGCAATATCACTCGGTAAATCATCAAGCGGTTTCGGGTTTAAATTGAGTACTACTCAGACCACTCCAGCGTCTGGACCTTCACTAGCTTTTTCGTCATTTTCTTCTACCACTTCATCCACTAAACCCACATTGAACATAGATTTAAACACATTCAAATCTGGTACAAGTGAAAGCTCTAAACCTCAAGTGGTATCAGTAGCCGACTTTGACTCGAAACCAAGTGAGAGTTCTTCTGGTCAAACGTTAGCTAAGCCCGTGGTTTCAACTCCTTTGGGATCTACAGGTCAACCTTCACCTTCTATTCTCTCGTTTCCATCTCTCACTTCATCCACTAAACCCATATTGAACATAGATTTAAACACTTCCAAATCTGAGCCATCCAAATCGAATCCAGATACGAGTGAAAGCTCTAAACCTCAAGTATTGTTAGTGCCCAAGTTTGACCCGAAACCAAATGAGAATCTTTCTGGTCAAACTTTGCCTTTGCAGCCTGTGGTTTCAACTTCTTCCGGATCTACAAGTCAACCATCAACCAGTTCTATTTCAGAAAGTCAACTCAACTTAAATTCTAAACCAGATCAACCATTGGTAGCACCACCTGCTGTATCCTCGCCAGTCGTCACAAATCCAGTGGATGCGGTTAGTGGACAGACCAACGGGTCAGATTTTACGGTTACCCAAGAAGATGAAATGGAGGAAGAAGCTCCCGACACCACTCAATTTACATTAGGGAGCCTTGGTGGGTTTGGGCTTGGATCAAGCCAAACCCAAACCCAAACCCTTCTGCACCTAAGCAGAATCCATTTGGTGGACCATTTGGTAATGCACCAGCAACTACACCAATCACTTCTTTTAGTACTCCACCAAGTGGTGGTTTGTTTAAACCTGCATCTTTTAGTGTTGAATCGCAAAAACCTTCCCCGCCACCTCAGCAGACAGGTTTCGGTGCAAGTTCTGGCATCTTTGGTGGTAACAATAATCAGAGTACTGGTGGACAAGGGTTCGGACAGCCAGCTCGGGTTGGTTCGGGTCAACAGGCTTTAGGGTCGGTTCTTGGCTCGTTTGGGCAGTCAAGGCAGTTTGGTGCTGGTCCATTTGGCGGTGGTTTTGGTAGCAGCCAAACTGCTGGTGGTTTTGCCACTGCTTCCTCAGGTGGTGGTGGTGGGTTTGCCAGTCTGGCGTCAGGAGGTGGTGGTGGGTTTGCTGCTGCAGCCACAGGCAGTGGTGGTTTCGCCGCTGCAGCTACAGGCGGTGGTGGTTTTGCTGCTGCAGCTACAGGCGGCGGTGGTTTTGGTGCTGTAGGCACAAGTAGTGGTGGATTTAGTAGTGCTGCTCCTGCAGCTGGTGGTGGATTTGGCGCTGCTCCGTCACTCGGTGGTGGATTTGGTGCTGCTCCTTCTCTTGGTGGATTTGGTGCTGCTCCGTCTCTTGGTGGTTTTGCCGCTGCTCCAGCCAGTGGTGGCTTTGGTGCCGCTCCAGCCGCTGGTGGTGGATTTGCCGGAGTGGCTTCTGGTAATTGATCTTCCATTATATTTTTAATCCCTTATCATAATAGTCATGAGATGATATTTTGACCCATTTGCGCATAAGTACGAATAAGTTGATTTGGGGCTGTATCTCAAAAACAGGTCAAATAAAAAAATAGCTAAAAGTGAAATGGTTCAAAGAGGTTGAAAGTAGGGGTGTGGCCGAGCCGAGCCGAGCCCAAGCTCGAGCTTGATTAACTTATTAGAGCTCGAGCTCGAGCTCGGCTCGGTTTGAGCTTTCTTTCCAAAGCTCGTGCTTGGCTCGTTGGTAGTTTCTCAAGCTTGAGCTCGAGCTCGGCTTGTTTATAATCTATTAATTTATATATTAAATAAAAATAATATGAATAATAGACTCGTTTAGGCTCGCTAGCTCGATAAGTGAAGCTCGGGCTTGGGCTCATTACTAATAAGCTTATTTTTAGGTTTGGGCTTGGCTCGTAAACAAGCTTAAATAAACTCGCCTCGGCTCGTTAACTAGAAAACTTTAAATATGGGGTAAATGTTATTAAATATTTATAAAAACTAATATTAAACTAAGGCTCGAGATCGGGCTCGATAAATAAACAAGCTTTATTTTAGGCTCAAGCTGGCTCGTTTCGAGTTTTTTCTCAAGCCGACCTCGAGTAGCTTGCGAGCCGCTCGGCTTGTTTGCACCCCTAGTTGAAAGTCACCAAAAGACATTTTTAATCATACACCCTCCTAAATCATTTTATTCAAAGACTTAGATTATTGTTGAAATAACAATGTTTATGTATCACATTAATCTTTTTACAAATTATAAAGTGGACAAAGTTTTTTGGGTCAACCCTATCCAACTGGTTACCCAATCCAGGTTTAGATTAACTTAGTTAATTTTAATTTTCATTTGCGATGGTGTAGGTGGGTTTGGAGGTTTTAGCAGCCAAGGAGGAAGCGGGTTCTCGACATTTGGCAGCAGTGGTGGAGGAACAGCAAAACCTCCATCTGAGCTCTTCACTCAGATGAGGAAATAGTTTCACTGGAAGAAAGGTTGATTAGGAATTTGGACATTTCATATAAACTTGACCGAAATGAGTCATGTTGGTCGGGGTGCATTTCTCATGACATATGTCGGAAAGCTAGTGTTGTATGAATTTATTGTGGGTCATGAAATTCTGAGCCGAAATCTCAAGTGATGTATGTTCTTCTGAGTGTACAGACAATTATGACCTATCCTTCGATAAATGATTCGATTTAGCTAATTTGCGTTCGTTAAATGGGTTAATTTTGATATCACAAATTATCCAGTGGGCCACTCTTATAAACCAACTAAATTAGAACGGGTTAAAATAAGCTAGCTGCTAGCATCAAACATAACCACTGTCTTTTTATAGAGTCTAATTTTGAAGTATTTTCTCGATTTTAATTTGTATGGTTATAGTTGTGTGTATATGTTTCTAAAAAGGAAGCTAGATTATGTCATCGTATGAATTATTTAGTTTTCAAAGCACTATACTGCATGTTGGAGTGTAATATCCATATAGAGCCTCAGATTGTAATCTTTATTTTTTCAATAAAATCACTACAAATCAAAACCAATGTCAAAACCTTAAAATATTGGTTGTTGTGAGGCTAGCTATGCACATAGAGAGATCCTAAGTTTAAACTTAGACAAGAAAACAGTTGAAAACTGATATCTAAAATAAACGTTTTTCGTTAAAAAAAGCCATGATCGCCCCTTCACTTTAGCATTTAATACTTGGCATAAGATTATACACCATATTAAAAAGTGCAAATTCCATCGACCATAAACAACCATTTGCTCAAACTTTAGGGGGGTAAAAAAATCATCACTCAATTTAACAAGGATAATAAGTGTATATTTTTTTAGGCAAAAAAGCATAAAGAAATGCAAGTAGCGGGTTCATGACAGTATTGAACGCTGTCCTTTTTCCCCATCTTCCTTCCTTTCAAAAATCTTTTCCCCATTCTCCAATCTCCTCCTCAATCAAACACACAAATCGCACACGTATTCACACCCACAGTTACTCGAACAATCGAAAACCTACCACAAACGATCACACAATCCTCTCGAACACCGATTCAAACGTTCCGTTTCTTCAATGTAGCCATCCGATCGAAATCCACGTTTTCCGCAACTTGTTTCGCTAATCGAGGCTCGAATTCATACCTAGGGTTTGTTCTATGATGCGTTGTTCTGAATTGAACACTCAGATACACACATGGCTTCGTGATTACGATAAGATTCAATCATTCGCCGTCATTCTCATTTACATTCAGGTATATTCTCTTAATAAATTAATTGAAGAATTCATTGATTGATTAATACCTGTTAGGGCTCTACATTGTGATTTTAGTGTGTTTTTATTATCGGTAATTGTGTAGAGGTAGAATCAATGAATTTGCGACCTAGAGTTTTGATCTGAGTTGTTGTTGTTTTGTGATGATTTTGAATTGTGAGAATTTGTATTAATTGATTGAGGTTATGTTGGTGTTTGAAGATTGCTTGTGCTTTGGTTGGATCACTGGGGGCGTTGTATAATGGAGTGTCCCTTATAAATGTTGGAATTGGTTTATTCGCATTGGTTGCCATCGAGAGTAGCAGCCAGAGTCTCGGTAGAACTTATGCGGTTCTTTTGTTTTCGGCGATGTTGTTGGATATTTTGTGGTTCTGCCTTTTCTGTCATGAAATCTGGTTAGTTTTTACATTTTTTATATTTATCATTTTGTCTGTGTTTAATTTTTAGGTTTTTGTAGTTTTATGAAATAGTTAAGCCCTAGTTTTAGTTTATAATGATTTATGGTTGACAGGTGAACAAAAACACATATAAATTAATTTCTGATGACTTTATAGTTTTCTAATGACTTGTGGCTAGTTTTTAGACTTATTATACATCTGTATTTAATTTCTAGGTGTTCTTAATTTAATGAAACAGTTGATGACTTATAGTTAAGTCCTAGTTTCTACACTTGTCAAGCCTTTTAGTTTTTGATGACTTATGGCTGACGAGTGAATAAAAGCACATATTAAATGATATTTTATATTTGTATATGCAAGTAATCAAGAAGCATTTGGTGTGACCCAGTCATACATATGAAACAGTCTTGGTCCAGCATGACCGAAACCTATAGTTTCAATAGATTCTTATAGTAATTAATTGGAAAAAAAGGTATTAATAGTGCTCAACAACTTTAGCAGAAAATTATGTAGAGATGGTTGTTATGGTTTAAATAATGCACTCTGATATGCTTGGTGGGTATGCAGGCACATTTCTTCAGAGATTTACGGAGAAAATGCCATATTATCAGTGAGACTGACTCTATTAATGCAAATTATCGGGTTCACTGTAAGATCGACATCCTCATTATTATGGATACAGATGTATAGATTGGGGCCATCACTTGTAGATAGTACGGCTCTTCGAGATGCTGACTTGGATTTGAGGAACAGTTTTATGGGTCCCGCCACCCCTCGTGTAGTTAAAACCGCTACTGGCTCTGTTGATTCACTCAACGATCCAGGATTCTTCTCATCTCTTTTTTCTGATAACCCAGATGATGGATCATTATCCTCGGTACGTATTATTGTTCATTTCTAGAGGTGCGAAGCTGAACATGGCGGGCTGGTTGGGTAGTGGGCCAAAACAGGCCCAGGTTGAAATGGCTCATTTCCATCGGGTCAGGTTGACCTGTGAACACTTCCATGTTCATTTTTTTCAGTCTTTAAGCAAATGATTTACTTACAGTTACAAAAATGATATTATAACAGTAATATCTAAATTTTAAGAGTTAAATGCCATTTTCGTTCTTGAGGTTTGGCCAATTTTGCGACTTTCGTCTAAAGGTTTGTTTTTCCACATCTGGATCCAAAGATCTGAAATCTTGCCATTTTCATCCGGCTCGTTAACTCCATCCATATTTCTCCGTTAAGTCAGGGGTATTTTTGTCTTTTTATGTAGTAAGGGCATTTTGAATACTAGTACATTATGCTAAATGCTAGTATATAAAGTGAAAAAGACCAAATTGCCCTTTAAGTTAACAAAAAAGACGAAAATACCTGACATTAACGGAGAAAAATGGATGGCGTTAACGAGCTGGATGAAAAATGGCAAGATTTCAAACCTTTTGGATCCGGATGTGGAAAAACAAACCTTTGGACGATAGTCGCAAAACTGGCCAAACCTCAGGGACGAAAATGGCTTTATTCGAATTTTAATTAATTATGATTTAGAAGTTGTATGCTGTAATGGTAGACTTTGGGTATCTTTTAACCCTTTGACACTTCTCCTTTTAGCTATTTTTATTGGACTTGCTAGAAAAAAAGCAACTCAAATCCACCTTATTGTAAATAAATGGGTCGAGATTGTCACGTCTAAGTAATTACTTATTATGTTTCGGGTTCCTGTGAATTCGTTGTCAATTTGTAGGGTCAATACCATCAGATTGGCATAGACGGTTCACTGTCTGATCCTTTGTTGAAGTCACCTATGAGCAAATCTCATCGATCCACACACGTATGTTTTGATTTCCACTCACACTTTTATGATCATATTAATATATAAGTGCATTTACGGTTGTTTTCTGTTGGAACTTATACACAAATTTTCAAAAGTAAATTGATCACCAAACGCCAGCAATGTCATCCTAAAATACTTTTCTAACTCATTACCTGTCATAAAATGAATCTGTTACAATATGTTTAAATACAAAAATGCCTAGATTATTGAAGAAAATAATGGAGTCTAATTACACAAAATTAGGCCTGTAAATGAACCGAACGAACAGAGGCATGTTCGAGTTCATTCATTTAACTTTAACCGAACACACGAACATGAACATATGATCGAACAAATTCTTGTGTTCATTCATTAAGACAATGGGCATGTTCGTGCTCATTTATGTTTGTTCGTTTAAAAGCTAAACGAACAGTTCACTACCTAAATGAACATAAACAAACAAACTTAAACGAACATAATTTAACAAGTATAAAACAATACGAACATAATATAACAAATATAAAACAATACAAATAATGGCCAAACATAAACGGACATAAAGTAGCTTTTTTATACAGATTCTCGATTAATCACGATAAGTTCTGTTGGAAAGCACATTTTTATTATTGGAAAGCCCAATTATCAATTAGTTATATGTATATAAGTAGTTAGAAAACCTCTTTTATGTTGTATTTGTATAAATACAATTCCATATGTATTTGTTAAAATATAAACAAACATAAATGAACGAACAACATGCGTATTCATGTTCGTTCATTTAATTGAACGAACAAATAAATTTGTTCATGTTCGTTCGTTTATGAATAAACGAACATAAACAAACTTCCTGCCGAACAAGTTCACGAACAGTTCATGAACGTTCGGTTACTGGCCCACCCAAAATCCAACCTTTCAACAACCTGTTGGATAACAGGTCGAAGCATGTTATGTTTGTAAAGGTTATATCAGGGTAGTTGCGATTGGGTTGATATAAACAAGTGACATGTTGAGTTCATAAGAATGTATGACCACAAATATCACCAACGCTTTTTAGCTCTGTCTGTGTTCGTGATTCAAAGGCTTTTTATTTTATGCAGGAAAGGAGTACAGTAACCAGGCTCGCGAGCCTTTGAAGTAGAGTTCTTCATCTTATATATAATAATGATAATACCTATATGAATAATCAGAATTTTCTAATTATTATTTTTACCCAATTGAGCTTCATTCTTATATTCTAATGTTGTACGTGAATGATTCATGGCAACAATTCTGTATAGTTACATATTAGATGTTATCATTAAAGGTTTTGCTTCAGGGCTTGTACTTCATGCATGTGTGGATTGTACCTTTTATCCTATATGTGCATGCTTCAATTTTCACATTGCTACCAGGGTTGTACTTGGTGCATCCTGAATTGCACCTTCTGAACTTAGCTGGTTTTGCTCCATGAGTGTTTCTCAAGTGGCTTCCAAAATTCATCTCCACCATAAACGTACTTTATGTAAGAGAATGAGTTCTAAATCTTGGGTCATGTGTTTTGTAGGGTACTTTATGTAGGAAAGTGAGTTCTGCATGTTGGTTTATGTGTTTTGTGTGGGTGATTAAGGTGTGGTTTGGTCGGTTTTGATAAGAAATGTGAACCGAATTGCCAACTGCGGTTTGGGGGGGGGGGGGGGGTATGACAAACCAAACCTATTTAGTATGACAGATTTTCTTGATTGTGATACATATACCTAACCACATATTGCAAAACAGAGAAAATGTATAAACAACAAAATGTAAAATGACCGGTTCCAAGTTTCAAAAAAGACCAAACTGTTGGGTGAACCAAGCCGTTTTGTTCTCAAACCAACTAATTTGCTTCCGTCTAGACAGTGCTGCGGCTAAATGCTCATGGATTGTTTATATACGGCGATAAGTGTTCTAAAAGCCACACTTACCTATATCTCAAAAACGTATTTTATGGAAGCGGTACACAAGTACTTCATACCGAATTCTTTCAAACTAGAAACAATGTAGTTAATTCTAAGACCATACGGTGTGGGACGTGGTTTCTAACGTGGAGGCCTCAACCACGCCACTACACCACTCCGATGGCATTTTCGCTGATGTGGAGGGAAGGGTGGCATGTTTTCCACCGACGTGAAGGTTCGGTGATGTGTGATGTGGAGGCTTCTCATTGGGTGGTGGGTTTTTTTTGTTGATTTTCTTTGTTTTTTAAATTTCAAATATTTATAAAAAGTGTATGCCGTGTGTGCCACCACGCCATCCTTCCACGCCCAATCCCACCCCGCAAATGGTACCACGCCCTTTTTAGACGCATGCTTATATGTTATCCACGTGTCAATAATGCCTCATTTTCATACACCTCCACACCGTATGATCTAACCATATCCAACATCTATTTCCTCATCCTCTTGAATATCATATTGTTGAATAAGTAATTCAATGTTATTGTTAATGACTTGTAACTTGCATTAGTTGATTAATGAGACTAGAGTTTTCTACATTTCATTATTAGCCATTTCACATTAAAACTCTTATTATATTTTTTTCTAGGCAAAACACTCTTTTGAGTGTAAGGGATGTTCACTTCAATTTATAAAGGTAAATTTTTCATTTACCTAATATTTTTTTGTCTTGTTAACTCTTCTCTCCAAGTCTTCTTTTACCCAAAAATATAATGGATGGTCACCTCTCTTGTGCATAGGCAAACTATTTTTTTCCTCTTTTTATTAATTAGCATTAATAAATAAATAACCCTTTAACAAATAAAATTTCTTTTTTACAAAATAAAAGTACAATAAATTAAAAACAATGGCATTTGATCCGTCACTTTAAATAAAATAGGGGTAGAAATTAGTTTTGAAGAAATGAGAAAATAGGTTGATGAGAATTTGTTATCAATTTGGTTGGGTTTATATATAATGTAAATTATTTTTTTAAAAAAAACTGGCTATAAAGCCGTTGCATTTAACTCCTCCAACATTCATAAATGAATCAACGGTCACAAAATGATGCGGTGAGTAGTCACCGAGTTTCACCTCACTGCGCGGTGAGTTAAACAATGGCGGCGGTGTTTCCCGCCAGTAAAACCCCTCACCGCATACTTTACTGAACTCATCCGTACACCCTAAAGTGTCAAATCTTCCATAAAGTTTTTTCCATTTAATCAGTAACTTAAAACAATAAAATACTGTTCTTTTTCTATCAACAATGACCTACACATAAAATAACTCTTCATATTTTTTAACAACAAACTAATCTACTCTTAAATATTTTTGTACATATATCATGCAGGTTTGAACGTTCCACATCTTTAATAAATGGATGCACCTTATTACCATATCATATATCTCTTGAAAATAAGCACCTCTCCATATGCTCTTGTTTTTTTTTTTCCATGGATCGAACTTTATTTATTTTAAATAAAAAACCTAAATTATAGAAGAAGGGGGGCTGAGGTGGTTTGTGTTAAGTTAGCTTTAAATAAAAACTAAACTTTAGTCACTTTTCTTGTAATAGAAGTTATTTGTATGCTAATAATATAATTATTTTATAAACTTATAATAATAAGACATAATGTAAAGAAATTGAGAGATAGATGTACCATCACAGAATCACAAATCACATATATATATATATATATATATATATGTTTTGAAAGGACAACACAAACTCCATTCATAAAATTTATCCTCATGCTAATCTATAATCTTAATCTAATATTAGAAATGTTTAACAAACTAGATATCAATTGAAAGATAAATAAATTGAAAGATCATGTTTGTAAGATGTGAGTTTGTTACGAGTCATAATAGTATAGGGATCTGACCTGGGTTGGGTTCACAGCCCAGTGGTCATGGCAATGAACAGGTAGAGGCTTGGTCACAAGTTCGAAACCCGGGAGCCACCTGAGTTTTCTATTACAGCGCATTTACTCCAGAGAGTTGGCTTTCACAATAGGGTCAACTCTTGTGGAGGGTGCAACTCCTGTCAAGTGGCAGGGGGCTGGAAATTTTCTCGGGGATAGCCAAGCCACATTCGACCAAGGCGTGGACCCGGTTTAGACAACATAGTCCTTGGTAATGAGTGGGGTGACGGGCCTGCGACTAGCAGGTGTGAATTAACCGTCTGTTGTGAAGTCCACCTATAAAAAAAATAATAGTATAGGGATCTAAATTGTAAATGTTGAATAGATAAGGGGTCTTTGTATTAGTGAAGTATCTGATAGTTGGTTCGTGATGTACTTATCAATGGGATCTCCCCTCTAATCTCTCTCCCTCAAATCGTCTCTCTCTTGGCTCCCTGACTCTAAATGTCTGGAAAAAAAGGGTTGGTCGCCGGATGGTGGTGGTAGTCGATTAGCAGAGGAAGAAGGTGAGGTGAATGGTGATGTATATATATGTAGATCTGGTGGTTTGGGTTTGAATTATGTCGCCGGAGATGGTGCAAGGTGGTGTACGCTGGTGGTGGTTGGGTGCAGTTGGTCCAAGGTGGTGGTGGTGTAAGCCGGAGATGTTTGAATCTGATTTTTGAAGAATGAAGAATGATGAAGAAGCCATGAAGATGCAATTTTGAATCTGATTTTTTATGTGAATTTGTTTGGAGTTTTGAATCTGATTTGTTTAGAGAGAGAAGCCGCCTTGAAGATGCCATTTTTGAATCTGATTTTCTAATATAATATAATATAATCTTTATTTGTTGTTTTACTAAAATACTTTTAGTTTTATGAGTTAAATGCTTGGTTGGTTCCTGTGGTTTGCAAATCTTGCAGACTTGGTCCCAGTGGTTCACTAATTACATACTTGGTCCCAGTAGTTTTAAATTTTGCACTCGGGTGGTCCTTACCACTAACCTTTGTTAGATTTCTCAGTTAAGTATATGCAAAATTACTATTATACCCCTCGTCTTCTTCATCCTTTCTCTGCTACCACCTGCAACTACTCTGCTACCACCACCCTCACCCTCGCCGCCTTTCACCGCCATACCACTCAGCCATACCCTCGCCGCCTTTCACCGCCATCTTCCCCATTGCCACAACCATCCACCAGATTCTCAGTTAACGGAACGAAGAAAACCGTTGGATTACTGTCGTCACATTACGGTTACAAACCAAACCGATGGGTCTACTCCGACCAGCGGCGACACGTTGACTCGCCGGAATAGACCTCAACCACGGCGACATTGCTGGTTACCTACCGGAGATCTAAAAACTTTAATTTAGGTAATTTAAGCACAACGCGAGGGAATATTCCGGCAAACCTGTTGTTGCTGATGTCAAGCTCAAACAGAATCTTCAAATTCTTAAACTTTTTCGGAATTGTCCCGCAAAACCGGTTCGAGTTTATGTGAAACAACGCCAGATCGGTTAACAGACCGAGCTCCTCCGGTAGGTAACCAGCAATGTCGCCGTGGTTGAGGTCTATTCCGGCGAGTCAACGTGTCGCCGCTGGTCGGAGTAGACCCATCGGTTTGGTTTGTAACCGTAATGTGACGACAGTAATCCAACGGTTTTCTTCGTTCCGTTAACTGAGAATCTGGTGGATGGTTGTGGCAATGGGGAAGATGGCGGTGAAAGGCGGCGAGGGTGAGGGTGGTGGTAGCAGAGTAGTTGCAGGTGGTAGCAGAGAAAGGATGAAGAAGACGAGGGGTATAATAGTAATTTTGCATATACTTAACTGAGAAATCTAACAAAGGTTAGTGGTAAGGACCACCCAAGTGCAAAATTTGAAACTACTGGGACCAAGTGTGTAATTAGTGAACCACTGGGACCAAGTCTGCAAGATTTGCAAACCACAGAGACCAACCAAGCATTTAACTCTAGTTTTATATTAGAAGTTATCAAATACTCTTTAACTTAACAAATAATTTGAATAGAATTAAAGGCGAGGAGCAATGAAAAAAATATATTAAACTATTAAATAATTAACTATTATTAAAGGATTAAAACAAAACCATTAAAACAATCAAACCAATTTTACTCTATGACCAAAATCTCAATTTAAACACCACACCATTTATTCTAAGTTAATAGTATCTTGAATATTCAAACATATGTATGATCGTTGTTGACTTGAATTTTATTATCTAATTTTACAAACTTATGTCGTCATTCCTTTATCATTATATCTTCATTTATTCGATTTTTGATATCTTGAATATTTTATTACTGATGTTTTAGATAGGAGGGCATTAGCATATATATATATATATATGCCCTACTAGTTTTTCTGACGTCGCGAGTTACGACAAAAATGAGCAAATGATAACGTAAAACAAACGTAATTTGAAAATAAAACATGTTGTTTAGAAAGCCAAACTATTAGAACGGTTTAGTTTATCATTGTATCGTTTTATGATACCCTTTATTTTGAGTACAACTTCGTTTTTAACAAAATTTATAACGGAATGTCGAGGGAAAATTCAAGCACAACTACGTACTTAAGTTTTTAGAAAAAAAATTATAAACGCAAATTATCAAAGAAGTATCAAATTATTTTTGTTCTCAAGACTAAGTATGAGTTGCTCTCATGTAAGTCTTGGCCTTGTGCAAGGTTTTAGGACTTCGCGGCTAGGGGATTGTTTGATCTGCGTAGGCCAGGGACCTGCACTTCCAGGTCTAACTTGCCATTGCGCAGTGTGCGCAAGGTTTGTTGGGCAACCTGCTAGTATAAAGGTTGGCGTACCGTTGCGTGTTGCGCGCAAGGTTTGTTAGGCAACCTGCTGGTTTCAAGAATGGCGCACCGTTGCGCGTTGCGCGCAAGGTTATTCTTGTGATCTGTTATCATTATGAGGGTATGGTTCCTTGCGCAGGCGCAGAGTTTTTGGGACCATACTCCTCCAAGTCCCCCAGTCCAGTGGTGCTCCTATGCGCATGTTGGCAAGTAGGTGGAGTGCTGGACTATAAGAATTCATGTATGCGCGCTTATTTCAACGGCAAGAATTTAATAAGGGATGAAGCAAACCTTTGCGTGGGGGAAACCTTTGCTCATGATGGGTCTTTGAAATTTGAATCTTCGTCATGCTGATGTTGCAGGAGATTTGGTGAGAAAAAAGGTGAGGCGGAAGTGACTTTTGACAGCAGCAGCATGCTGTCAACAGTGCAGCCTCTCTTTCATTAATGATAAGCAGAGAAAGTACCGGCCACGCATGCGTGGCGACTGTCAGTTATCCACTTGCCTTCCACGCGTCAGACGCGGATTGGTTGAGGGGCTTGCGGATGCGTCACGCTTCTCCATCGCATTAAATGCGATGGGCATAAATAGGCGAACCGTTTAGGGTTACAACCACGCTTTCAAATCTTCTTCTTTGCTTTCTCTAAATTCTTGTTCTCTCATCTCTATGAAAACTTCTTGTTTCTTTCTTCACTCCGGCGATCGATATCGCGACTCGTGGTCCAGAAAGTGCTTCTGCTAGTGAGGCTTCTACATCGTTGCCGGTGTTGAAGTGGTCTCCAGCCAGTTTCCAACGGCTGGCCTTTGGGTTCCGGTTTCCCAAGGAGTGGGGTGCCCGGTACCCATCCGATGGAGAAACCGCCGCCGATGCTCCGGCCGATTTTATTACTTTATTCTTTGATTTTTTTTTGCCGACGGCAACTTCCGGTTGCCAGCGACGAAATTTTTTCTTGACGTGCTTGATCACCACCGCTTCCACATCTCCCAACCCAATTCGTTGAGGATGGTGAGAATAAAACATTTTGAGTTTTCGTGCAGATCTATGGGTATTCACCCAACCGTTAATCGGTTTCGGGTGTTTTACCAGTTGCATTGTTCTCTGGGCTTCTATTCTTTTCAGCATAGGGTCCAAGCAAAGAAGATCTTATTCTCTCCGCCGAAGTCCTATCATGACTGGAAGGAAAAAAAATTTATGTGAAGGCCGGCGTGATTCCCCTCGGATGCACTTCCGAGGGGCGGAGGATATTCATTTGAGACTCCTCGATACCGACGGAGGAGTCTTGGTACCAGGAGATAAAAGAAATCTCGGCAGTTCAGTTGCCGAAGAGGACGTTGGTGACGGCGGATATGAGCCTTGTGTCGAAGCCCAACCGCCGGGAGAAGCCGGTCTACATGGAAGAGGATAAGAGTAAGTACCCTTCTTTCATTCTTCTATTATTTTCTTATTTCTCCTTGTGCGCGAACTAACATTATGCGCGCTTTAACAGGGGTGACGTTTTATATAGTGGCCTTCCAGAGGGAGAGGGGGCGGATGGAGAATATATCCCTCGGCCTAGAGGAGCCAACCTGGTACGCGCAGATCCTTGGAAATTTTGAGCTACCAATGAGCGCAGATCTGGCGGCCCCTGCGCCTGAGAGTGGTAAGCCTTCATAGTTTTAAGTGTTATCTTTTCAGATTACTTACTATGTTGCGCTTTGATGCAGGCGCGCTGAAGAACTTGGTGTTAGCCCGGATTCCAAGAAAAGGAAACGCGCGGGGCCAAGCGCGATGGCTGAGAAGAAGGTGGCTCAACCCAAGGTAGACTCGCCCAAAGGTACGTGTTCTGTGCCAGACACTTGGAATGACTATGTAGTGGTCTCTTATTCCTTGGAGGGTCTTGCGCCTGTAGGTCTGAGCAGGAGATGGCGGAGATTTCGGTTGCCAACCCGGATGACCCTATCGATGTGGATTCGAACCCAGAGCCTCTTAAGAGGAAGAGGGCTCCTAAGAGCGATATTGCCGCGTAGCCTCCCAAAAAGGTTGCGCGGAAGATCATAGGGAAGCAGCGGCAATCTGGATGCGCTCGCCGCCAAACTCTTTCCCTAGGTAAACACTTGTGTTTTATTTCCTTCCTGCTTCACTTGTCTAACTTTTTGTTATTTTGCAGGAAAAGGTGAGACACCTTTCATCCCTTCGTCTACTCCGGCCGCGCCCGTTGAGATCTCTATGCCCCCACCCGTGTTTGAGACGATGCAAGCGTCAAGTGTAAAAGGTGGGGAGACCAGTGTCGGGGCGGCGGGGGTATAGGTAGATGGAGGCCGTTGCACCTAAGGAAGTTGTGGAGGAGGTGTTTGGTGTTGAAGAGGTGGTGGTTGGTGGTGAACCAGTGGAGGAAGTGGTGGTTGGTGGTGAACCAATTGAGGAGGTGCCTCGGGTGCTCATGCAGCAGAGCTGGCACCGGGAGTGAAGCCGGGGGATCTGGGGGCGCCCCTCTGATGAAGGGTCCCTAATCCGCCCTGATGAAACCCCGAGTGATTATTATTACAAGTCTTACTCTGACGGACACGCTGATGAGATCTACACACTTGTGGAAGTTGAGGTAGGAGACAGGTTTAGCCACTGGCAGGCGTGCCGGGATTGGTTTAAGGGTGCCTTCCCCCCAGCAGAGGTGCGCGCGCGCGTAGAACAAGTTACGAACAAACCTATCGAGCGTACCTCCAGTCAGCTGCTAGTTCCGCTTCCAACACACATAAGATCATAAGAGAGTGGCAGAGTATGCATCGGGACCAAGAGAAGTTTGAAACTGCCAAGAAAGCACTGATAAAGCAATGCGGAAGGGAGAAGCGTTACCTTGTGGTGTGATCCTTATTTCATAGCCGAAGAGAGGTGTGTAGGAGATGGGCTGATGGGCCTTGGGCCTGGTCCCGACGACCAGGAATATCCATTCTGTCTCCTCTACATAGACCATTAATGGTCTTTGGCAGGAGGTGCGCTTGGCGCATGGTGAATGGAGCCATGTGTCCTGGCAGTTGTCCTTGGTGTCGGACCTGTCATCAGCTGATAGTGGAGATTGTGTGACAGTCGCTGGTGTTAGTTGGTTGGTGCTACGTGTACGCCCTCGCATACAGTCTGCCCTCTGCATGATTGTTCATCTTGCGACGTGGTCTGGCACAACCTGCCAAGCGGTTATTAGGTCACAGCTCTGCCACTCTGTACCCTCGTACTTGGTCAATGCCTCTTTGCGCTTCTCCCTTCCGCATGGCTTTATCAGTCTGGTACTATCAAGTATTTGTTTAAGTATATCAACAAGGGTCCTGATAAAGTTACTATTGCTATTAATAAGGACAATTCAGCTAAGCCAAATGTTAATGATCAGAATGAGCAGCAAAATGTTGATGAGATTGAACAATTTTATGATTGTAGATATATATTTGCATATGAGGTAGCATGGAGGCTTTTTCAATATGATATACACTATAGGATTCCTGTTGTCAAACGATTACCATTTCATATTCAAGATGAACAATGTGTTACTTACGAAGATGATTCTGATTTATGTAAGGTTATTAACAAGCCTTCGGTTGCTACATCCATCTTTTTGGGTTGGATGGAACGTAACAAAAAAGATCCATACGCAAGGACATTGACCTATGTCTAGTTTCCAATGTATTATGTTTGGAACTCAAAAGAGAAAAAATGGGCAGCTAGACAAAAACGTGGATCTGTTGGAAGAACTCATTATGTCCCTCCATCTCTCGGAGAATGTTATTATCTTAGGATTCTTTTAAATAAAGTTACAGGGCCAACTTCATTTGAAGATATTCGTACCATCAATGGTCAATTGTACGCTTCTTATGAGGAGGCATGTTTTGCTTTAGGACTGTTGGATGATGACAAATAGTATGTTGCCTTTATTAAAGAAGCCAATGCATGGGCATCCGGTAGATATGTTCGTTCGCTTTTTGTTATGTTGTTATTGTCTAACAGTTTATCTAGACCTGCATCTGTATGGTCTCAAACATGGCAGGATATGTCAGATGACATTCTTCATACAAAAGGATTAGTACTAAAAATCAGGTTATTTATAATCTTTTTATCTACATGTCACAGTTACTGATTTTAATTTATCATTTTCCTTTACACACTTTATCATGTTTAATAAAATGTAAATATTTTTGCATAATTAACTCTCCAACCAGAAGAGATCCAGAATCATGCATTAGCTGACATAGAGTGGCTGCTTAGAAACAATGGCAGCACATTGGCCAATTTTGCCGACATGTCTATCCTGATTAACGATATGTTCTTACTTCATCCAATATGTTGATCCATCAGGAACTTTTATATCACAAAGATTTGTTACAAGTTAAGCATAGTAACCTTCTAAACAGTCTCACAAGTGAGCAAAGATGTGTTTATGAAACTGTCATGGCTACTGTTGATAATCAACGTGGAGGTATGTTTTTTGTTTATGGATATGGAGGTACTGGTAAGATGTTTATTTGGAAAACTTTATCTGCTGCGTTGCGTTCTAAAGGTAATATTGTATTAAATGTTGTTTCGTCTGGATTGTATCCCGTTTGTTAAATGGTGGTAGAACTGCTCACTCAAAATTTATCATTCCTATTAACGTTAACGAGGATTCAGTATGTTCCATTCAACCTAATGGTGATTTGGCACAATTGTTGAGGATGACAAAACTTATCATTTGGGATGAAGCACCAATGACTCACAGGTATTGTTTGAGGCTCTAGATAGAACGTTGCGAGATATTCTTCGTTTAAATGATGCATCCAACAAAGACAAGCTATTTGGAGGAATGGTTGTGGTTTTTGGAGGTGACTTTAGACAGATTCTTCCCGTCATTCCCAAAGGAAGTAGACATGACATAGTTAATGCTTCCCTCAACTCTTCTCAGCTTTGGAATCACTGTCAAGTCCTTAAGCTTCATGTTAATATGAGATTGCAAGTTGGATCAGCATGTGATAAAAATGAAATCAAAGGGTTTGCAGAATGGATATTAAAGATTGGGGATGGTAAATCGGAGAACCAAATGATGGAGATGGCATTATTGATATTCCCGAAGACTTTCTTATTACAGACAAAGTTGATCAAATTGGTTCTCTTATATCTTTCACATACCCGGATATTTTAAGAAATGTTTCTGATCCTATTTTTTTTTTGAGAAAGTTATTCTTGGGCCGACACATGAGATTGTTGATACAATCAACGAAAGATTGTTGTCAATGATTCCAGGAACTGAAACCGTTTATCTAAGTTCTGATAACATTTCAGAGTGTGAAGATGTCCCAGGAATGAATTCTGCTTTATGGTCTCCTGAAGTACTTAACAGCCTCAAACTATCTGGTTTACCAAACCATAAGCTAATACTGAAAGAGAATGCTCCGGTCATGTTGTTTCAAAATATTGATCAACCAAATGGCTTGTGCATTAGTACTCGATTGCAGATTGTGAAACTCTGGTAAGAATCTCATTGAAGCTAAGATAATGACTGGTACCACTATCGGAAACCATGTATTCATTCCCAGGATGCGATTAACTCCTTCGAATAAGAGGATACCGTTCAAGATAAAAAGAAAGCAGTTTCCTCTAGTAGTCTGCTTTGCCATGACTATTAATAAAAGTCAAGGCCAGTCTCTATTACATGTTGGATTGTACTTGCCACGGCCTGTTTTCACTCATGGATAATTATATGTTGTTGTTTCAAGGGTAAAGAGTAAAAAAGGATTGGAGATATTGATATGCGATAAAGATAACAAGATTAGCACTACTACAAGTAATGTTGTTTACAAGGAAGTTCTTCAAAGTAAATACCGAGAATGTTGTCTGTACTTTTGGAGTTGTTTCTTTATTTTTATCAATATTTATATTTTTCGTTTTTGGTTGTGTTATAAATATGACTTCTTTTCTATATTGTTAAGTTTATCAGTTTTTTTATGAATTTCTGCATTATTATCTTTAACACTAACTTCATCAAGTTTTAAACTCAAAAATATTTAGATAGTGTGCTAGTTGAATACAATATATATAATAGTTATATGTAACACAACACAAGATAATCGATATAGATATTTCAGTTATATATTTTACACATGCCAAACCAAAATTACGATAACATCGTAATATGTGATTGTTAAAGTTCTACATGAAGTTAGTTTGAGAAGAGGAAAGTTGTCCATCAAACATACTAACAAAAACATAAACCATTAAATCCAAAAAAGATTTTCAAAATCCATATCAACAAACTTCAAAGTGGACTGTCACACCCCGACCCGCAGCGGAATAAGAGTCGGGGCATAATTGGGTTATCACCAAAGCTCATGATGTTTACTAATATGTTTCATATTTATTAAATTCAAATTACATCTCAAAGTTTCAAGTCAAATTCATACAATACAAGGAAAGGAAAAATTAACTAAAACAATTCAAAATCTAAACTGGTTTATTCTTCTAGGCCGCCCTATATGTTTCTTGCTTCAACTTGATCACCTGTATCATGTGTAAAAATGGGGAATTTTGGGTCAACAAAAGTTGGCGAGTGAACCTTGTTAAAAACATTTGTTATGGATTCCTTGTTGTATTTAATATGGAAAAATTGTGCAATAATCATATATGAACAAACGTATGTAAACAAACAATCACATATCACCTTGCATGAGTATATGATATGAATGACAATGTATATGTTGGCAACGTCTCGTTCACACTCATAGGTAATGGGGAACGGACGGCCTATGATGATGTATGTGAGATCAAGGCTCAATCAAACGGAGCCGATCTTATGTTGGCAACGCCTCGTTCACGCTCATAGGTAATGGGGAACAGCTCACGCTCATAGGTAATGGGGAAGCGGCGGCCTATGATAATGTATATACTGAAAATGATAACTTTAATCTAAACATTAACCACACAAACAATAGATATATATTGGCAACACATTTGATCATGAATATGATTAATGCACAAGTGTTTAATTGAAATAAATAAATAGCGACACATGATACACCCTAAAATGTGATTAAAACAGGGAATTGGTAGAGATTCACTCACATTGGGTGCGTTCGGTTGATGATGTTGAATGCGCACGAGTTTAGAGGATTGATCGACGAGGAATAACAAACCTAATTAATAACGAAAAGGTACGGTAAATAAGTGGATTTTATCAACAATTTTAATAGGATTTTTGGATATATTTTTGTGAGTTTAAGGCTATTTTCTAACTTTAAAAACGTTATTTTTAAGTATTTTTAATTGATTTTTAAATTAAATAAATAAATAAAAATAATAAAAAAATGTTGACTTTTGACCGTTGACCATGACTGTTGACCGTTGACCGGTTCGGTCGTGAATATTATTGCACTGAGTGAGACTCAAACCGGTGACCTCCCGTACGCGTGCACGCAGCTCTACCAACTGAGCTACGTGTTTAACCGAAATATTTCTGTTTTTAATTATATTTATATACTACTTAACTTAATCCGAAAATCATTTATTTAAAAGGGATTTTAATTGTATCAAACCGGTGATCTCCACAGGTCTCGAACCCGGGACCTGTGGTTTAGTTTGGCACACAGTCCACCGCTGGACTGTGTGTCTAACCTGGTTAATATTCCGGTTTTTATTATACTTAACATCTTACTGTGAGTTAACCCGGTTCGGTTAAAAAAAACATTTTTATTTCTGAGGATAGGGTCGTGATAGGAATCGAACTCGAGACGTATATGTATTGTTTGCACACAGTCCACCGCTGGACTGTGTGTCTAACCCGTTTATTATCCTGATTTTAATTAGTCTTATACACTAGTTCAAACTCATCTTCTTCGTTTCAAACACAGACAACGGTTAACCAAACTGTTTCTTGTTTAATTCGATTAACGAACATTATAAGCAATTGAAAGGTAATGAACAGAGAGGGTTTGGGGAAAGGATGTACCGAACAGGTGTCTTTCTCAGAACTCCGGCAAGGATTGTCGGCTTTTTTGTGAACTTCGGCTGTTCGGATCAATTAACAGTTTTGATTGATTAGATGTGAAATTGAGTTACTAAACCATGATTAACAGTAGGTTTAGATGATCATACCGATTAACAGCGTGATTTCGATAATTCTAGCGATTTTCCGGCGAGTACAGAATATCCGGTAACGTCGTCTGGGATTGATTCTGGGTGATGGAGTGATGTTAGTAATGGTTTAAAATCGAATGAAAGAGAAAGAGTCGAGGTATTTACCGTTTTGATGTGAGTCTCGGTTTTCCAGCGAAAGTCCGGTGATGACAGAAAAATTCCGGCGAGTGAAATTTCTTCGAGAATTGGTGTGATTTTGAGCGAAAAGATTACCAGAGGCTAGGGTGTGTATTTATAGGAAAAGATATTGATGAATTGGGTCCAATTTCTGTCTTGATTCGTTGGTCAATTATTCTCCGGCGGTTATGACTGATGTCGCGGAACTGGACATCGGTTATAACCGATGTAAGTGTTAATACGCACGTTAAGTCACAAGAAACCGACAATAATTGGCGAAGTCGTCGGGATTTCCGGCGACTGCGAAATGGGCGCGACGTTGACTGGTTTTGATAGCGAGTTTTGTTATTTGAATTAATTGTTTTGATATATCATCAAAAGGCACAAGTGGCGGAGTGGTTGGACTTGTGTGAGTTAAGACTTTGAGGTTCCGCTGACCGGGTTCGAATCCCGGCAGCCGGTTTTTCTTTTTAATTATTTTATTTTTACTTTTTAACAAATATAGTTTATAAATTCTAATTTGTTTATTAATTATGTATCGTTTAAAATTAAAATAAGTCATAAATAAGCAACGAAAATTTAAACTGACTATTCGATTAATAAACGAAGCGGGTTTTGAAAACCCGTTTTTCGACGGATGTTACATGGACTTTATCACCTGCCACACTTTTTTCTTCAACCAGCTCAAACCTCAACACTTTGTCTATAGACATCCCCACTTTACCCAAGATACCCTGCCATTTCGAATACATTATCAAATGGGTGTCGTCATCAGCTTTTCTAGGATCTCCCCTTACACGTAGAGGTACCAGAAACTTCACATGACCAAATGACAACACAACATTATAGTACTTATTGAGTTGGTGATCCGGAACAAACTTCTTCGGTATCGTCTGTAAAATAAATTCTTTGTTTTGTTATTCATTCTCCATAACATATACTTTAAGTAATAGATAAATCCAACATTATAAGGAAAACAAAGTATATTAAAAGTAGACATGTAAATACCAGGCTGTGTGTCTTTATGACATGGTATTCAAACTGTTTCCTGTAGCTGGGACGCCTTTTGCGGTGTCGGTTGTTGCTACGGCTGCAGTGATGTCCAGCGGCTACATGAAGCCTAATCCCGTCTTTGTTAAATATCTGGTCATTGAAGTTAAAATGGTCTTCAGGAGTACTTCCCATCCATTGAAACAACAAATGGCAGCCCTCTTCAATGTCATTTTCAAAGCAAAAAACTAGTCCATCCTGACCCCATAAAACCAGCAGCTAATCCCTTTTCATTTCTAGGAGGGAAAACATAACACACATCAACTTTACAACTCTGCTTTGGTCAGTGTACTTTTTCAACCAAGTTATCAATTTTTAACCGCATATCTGACAACAGAAACAAATCATGCGATATGTAACATCCGTCAAAAACGGATTTACCAAACCCGCTCCGTTTATCAACCGAACAGTCAGTCAAAATTTTCGTTGCGAATTAAATGCCCAAATTATTTTTAAACGATCCGTAATCAATTATTATACGGGAATATATATTTAGTTTTTGAAAAACTGTCAAAAATCGCAAAATAAAAATGAATTGCCTCTGCCGGGTTTCGAACCCGGGTCTGTACCGAGTCACTCAGCGACTTATCACCTCACACACAAACCACTGCGCCACTTGTTCCGTTTGTTAAATAATAGAATCATTTAATTGATAAAGTGTCGTTACGAATTCAAAACCGGCGCCCAAACAGTTCAGTCGTCGGAATCCCGGAAATCTCGCGAGTTTTAACACCATTTTCAGTTATAACGTAAATCATTAACAATACATCGGTTATAACCGATGTTTGAAGTCCGCGACCAAAATCATAACCGCCGGAAAATTTAAATAAACGAACACAGTCGGAAATCAGACCAAGTGCATCTCGTTTTTCCCCTATAAATTGACCCACAACCGACGACAAACCTTTTCGCTCAAAAACACCTCTTTTCACGGCGTAATTCCACTCGCCGGAATAAATCTGTTCGTCACCGGAAAACCGGTTTCCCCACTGCCGAGCTTTTCTGAACCTCCTAAGTTTATACCGAAGTCACCCTTACCTTTTCCAAGCTTTCCGGAGACTAGCTGCTATAAGGAACCTGTCGCCGGAGTTGAATTCTGTCGCCGGAGTTTCTGCCAGAAAACAGAGAGTCCAGTCGGTATATTTCTCCGCCCAGTTTCTTTTCCTTTTCACTTTTATCTTACCTTAATCGACTGTAAAACACTAATAAACCGATAAAAAAACCTTGAACCAGTCAGTCGACTTTCTCTGGTTATTCTTTGATGAAGAAGACGATGTACTGGTTATATTATAAGTGTAATTAAAATCATGAAATTAATCGGGTTAGACACACAGTCCAGCGGTGGACTGTGTGCACATAAAACGCTAAAGGTCTCGAGTTCGAATCCCGTTTCACACACGCTGCCTTAATAAAAATCAAATTTTTGTTTAACTGAACCGGAGTCGATACAGTTATATGTTAAGTATATTAATAACCGGAATAATAACCAAGTTAGACACACAGTCCAGCGGTGGACTATGTGTTTGTTTATATCGCTGGTCACGAGTTCGAGTCCGGTCTTCAGCACCGACTCGGACAATTATCTCTTCTTTTTAATTAAGGCAGAAAAGGAAATAACTAATTAGTATTTAAGTATAATAAAAACCGAATGATATAACATGTTGAACACACAGTCCAGCGGTGGACTGTGTGTTGGATTAAACCACAGGTCCCGGGTTCGAGACCTGTGGAGTGCATGACCGTTTCGCTTAAAATGTTTTTAAAATAAAATGAATTTCGGTTTAATCTAATTAATATATATATATAATTAAAATCAGATATATAACGGGTTAGACACGTAGCTCAGTTGGTAGAGCTGCGTGCACGCGTACGAGAGGTCTCGGGTTCGAGCCTCACTCAGCGCACAATAATATGCCATCGAACCGGTCAACGGTCAACGGGCCGGTCAACGGTAGAAAAAAATAAATTTTTTTTATTATTTTTATTTAATTATTTTAATTAAAAATCAATTATAAATACTTAAAAATAACATTTTTAAGGTTAGAAAATAGCCTCAAACTCACAAAAATACACCCAACAATCCTACTAAAATAGTTTAATAAAATCCGTTTACTTACCAAACCATAATGCGATTTATCTAGGTTAAATCTCACTCGTGGTTAAAACCACTTCGCGTGCATTCAACGTCATCAACCGAACGCACCCACTGTGAGTGAATCTTACAATTCCCCCTTTTAAATTACACGTTTTGGGGTGTGTCATGTGTTATGAAATAATTAATTTATTTATTTAAACTTGTGCCATACCACATCATGACTTAAACTTAGATTGTTTTATTGTTGTGATTTACTTATATTCCGTTTGTCAAATTATATGAAACTCATACATTAAGCCCATCAGTTCCTCGTGGGAGACGAGTAGAACATCGCGTGCTTCAATTCAAATTCATTATTGTTCATGTGTGTTTCATTGAGTTTATATTGTTTGTAGTTGTGTCATACATATCATCATGTTTATGCAATTCATTCATCAGGCCCCTCAGTTCCTCGTGAGAGACGAGTTGAGCATCGCGTGCCTTTAATTGTTCCATTATTATTCATGAGTGTTTCATTTAACATCTTATGAATTGTTGATCAAGTTACATCTAATTTTACTCATGTTTGGTTGTGCACATATTTCATAATCAATTTAAATAAATTTGTTCAAATGTTTTCCATAGGATTCACTCGCCAACATTATGTTGATCCAAAAACATTTTTACACATGATACAGGTGAACAGGTTGAAGCAAGGAAAACATAGGATATGCCTTAGAAGAGAACAAAGAAGTTTAGATTGTTAGTTAGATCATGTTGTAGCAATCATTGTAAATTTCCATTTAATTTGTATTAATGAATATGAAACGCTTAATAAATGTCATGAGCTTTGATGATAACCCAATCATGCCCCGATCACCTTTTCCGCTGCGGGTCGGGGTGTGACAGATTGGTATCAGAGCCATGACTATAGGGATATAGGATAGGTTATTAGACCCTTAGAGCCTATACTATAGTCTGCCTAAATTTTAAATTGATTAGGTGGTTACATACAAACTTGTGATATTTATTTGTTTCATATTTGTTTACATTCCAGTCAAACATACATGCTCATATACATATTCATTATACATATATACATATTCATTATACATATATCGATGTTCATGTATTCAATTTATTTTCATACTCTCATTATCCAAAGATTTTGTGCAATTTTCAATTCTCATCAAAGTAAGTTCTGCGACGGGCATGTAGTAACTGGAAGGGTACAAGTACCGGTAGTCGGAACGTCCTGTCTAGGCTGGCATTCGTATAAATCCAATATAACGGACCAGTTTGCCTACCTGGGGACCAACGATGAGAGTACGAAGGACCTATTAGGCCAAAGCATGCCACACCAAACGTCGTTCGAACTAACCCTACTTTGAGGTGTCACCGTGTCTACACCTGGACACATTCCGAATATCACACGTTGTATACATATTTCTCGATTTTCTCCGGGTTTTTGTGTACGCAACCAGGCAGAAACCGTGCGAACCATATGAAAAAACCGGTATTCATGGGGGCCCACATGATTACACAGGTAAAGTATGGCGGCATGACGGGCCTAACAGCGAGCAAAGCCCAAGACATCCTATGGATGTAGTATTTTTCTATAATTATTTTATGAATGTTCATTCTTGAATGCGACCCATGATCTCAAAAGCATCCAACTCATACTTTTGTCATGTAATCCTTGTAGATGTCTTCTAACCTCGCCCGTAGGAAGATGAGAGCAAGAAAAGCCCGCGAACGCATGGCCGCCTTAATCGCTTAACAAATGGCTGCCGTAATACCCAACATTGTAATCCAAGTTCAACAAGCACTTACCGTTAATCCTGTCAATCAAGCAAACCAAAACATTTTCAACTCTTCCCCAAATACCACTAAATGTACCTACAAGCACTTCAAATCATGCGACCCTCCGAAATACAAAGGGACTGAAGGTGTCACCGCACTCCTCCATTGGTTTGAAGAAATGGAGAATACTTTTCTAAATTGCGATTGCCCTGATGATCGCAAAGTGCGTTATACTACCGGTCGACTATATGGGATAGCACTTACTTGGTGGAATACAGAGAAGGCCAAACGAGGTGTTGAAGATGCTATGTCCTTAACTTGGAACGAATTGAAGGAAATCATGACCAGACGATTTTGTCCAAGGAGCGAAATCAAGAAATTAGAAGATGAATTTTACTCATTGAAGCAAATGGAAGGAGACCACACCACCTACAACAAAAGGTTCCTCGAATTACATCAAATGGTTCCCAACATGTTTACTCCCCTCTACCGTTTGATCGAGCACTACATTCGTGGTCTTCCGTCAAAGATTCAAGACCCTGTGATAAGTACCAAGCCTGCAACTTTGGAAGCAGCAATGGAGCTAGCAACAGAGCTCACCGAGAACCGAATCCGAAACAAAGACTTCAAGGAGGAGAAGAAGAAGGATAAAGAATCGACTGAAACCTCCGACTCCACTCAAACCGAATCCCCTTCTCAACCCAATCCTAAGAGAAGAAGAGTCGGGCGACTTTTCGCTGCTACTCAACGAAATCAACCAGTTTTTCACGCCATACCCATTCGAGCTATCCCAATCACCCAAGTGGCACCCAACTCAGCTTACCCAGATAAGAAACCATATCTTGGACCTCACCCTCGATGCAACAACTGTTTTTATCACCATCCCCTTACTTTACCTTGCCGGCTATGTACAACTTGTGGACGCTATGGTCATGTGAACAATGTTTGTCGCACCTTTCAAGACCAAACCTTTTCCCCTACTCAAAACATGGCCCAAACTTATCACCAACCCCAATACCCCATGTTCCCATATGCTCGAGCTTGCTTCAATTGTGGCGACCCTACCCACCTTAGAAACACATGCCCTCAATTGGTTAACGTTATCAACACTCAAGCCCAATCAAACCCAGTTAACCAAGTAAACCAAGAAAACCCAACCACTATGCCACCAGCAAGAGGAAGAGTCTTCAATATCAACGCCAATCCTGTCGAAGATAATGACGGCCCAAACGAAGATACTCAGCTAGTCCTCTTCGCCGAAGATCCAGATTCAACTCCTATTGTTTAGTCTTATGTTTTTCTTTATCACATGTGTAGACTGTTAGAGAAATTATTGGATATTATATATTATATATTGTTTTCAGTATATGCTTTTGCCGAGGCCGTAGCTCCCCATCCATCGAGGTTGAGTTTGATCCCCATTTTATTATGGGTTGATCAGGGCGTGCCCGCACGATCGGCTCCGTTGTTTGAGCCTTGATCGGTTATTTCATTTTACATTTCAATACATGCAATACGTTCGGCTCCGTTTGATTGAGCCTTGAGCGCACATTTCAATTTACATTTCCAGTTCATGCAATACGTTCGGCTCCGTTTGATTGAGCCTTGAGCGCACATACAATTTCATTATCAGTATCTTGTGGTTGTTGTGTTTGTTGTAGAGTCGCATAGAACTAATCATAACTTACGGATAAAGTCAATGAAAATTTGACAAGGATATGGTGGATACGCCGATGGTACTTCCTATATATAAGTATTCTTGTCAAATGATCGGAGGCATTATCAGGCAGTTATGAGAGGTTCCATGCATAGGCTGATTGTGTGATGGTTGTTTAGATTAAGTTGTTCAATTTCAGTACATTCAATACGTTCGGCTCCGTTTGATTGAGCCTTGAGCGCACATACAATTTCATTCAATACGTTCGGCTCCGTTTGATTGAGCCTTGAGCGCACAGACAATTTCATTATCAGTATCTTGTGGTTGTGGTGTTTGTAGTAGAGTCGCATCGAACTAACCATAACTTGCGGATAAAGTCAATGAAAATTTGACAAGGATATGGTGGATACGCCGCTGGTACTTCCTATATATAAGTATTCTTGTCAAATGATCGGAGGCATTATCAGGCGGTTATGAGAGGTTCCATGCATAGGCTGTTTGTGTGGTTAAGTTATTCATATTCAGTACATGCAATACGCTCGGCTCCGTTTGATTGAGCCTTGAGCACACAATTTCAATTTCAGTACATTCAATACGTTCGGCTCCGTTTGATTGAGCCTTGAGCACACAATTTCAATTTCAGTACATTCAATACGTTCGGCTCCGTTTGATTGAGCCTTGAGCGCACATCCATTTCATTTTCAGTACATGCAATACGATCGGCTCCGTTCGATTGAGCCTTGATCGCACAGATATATTTCATTTCAGTATTTTATGTTTGTTGTATTGGTTGTAGAGTTATAGGACTAATCATAATTCACTGATAAAACTAATGAAAATTTGGCAAGAATATGGTGGATACGCCGCTGGTACTTCCTATATATAAGTATTCTTGCCAAAGGATCAGAGGCATTATCAGGCGGTTATGAGAAGTTCTATGTAGGATTTATTAGTTTCTTGGTAACCAATCATAACTTGTGGATAAAACTAATGAAAATTTGGCAAGAATATGGTGGATACGCCGCTGGTACTTCCTATATATAAGTATTCTTGCCAAAGGATCAGAGGCATTATCAGGTGGTTATGAGAAGTTCCATGTAGGATTTAGTATTGCCTTGGTTGGAATTTGAGTTATATTTATATCATCATGTTATTTAAAGAGATTGGATTGTGTTCCATTTCTACATAAACTAACCTCTCCATCATAATAAACGAGAGAGGAACTTCCATCATTCAAACATATATGCTATCAGAATGTGGATTCAAATATTTGCTGATGTGTTTATTCATGTTCAAATATTTGCTGATGTGTTTATTCATGTTCAAATAATTGCTGATGTGTTTATTCATGTTCGGATATTAGCTGTTGTGTTTACTTATGTTCAAATATCAGCTGTTGTGTTTTTATTTATGTTCCATATAGGTTGTAGTGTTGGAAGTTTTGCCTTAGGATATAACCATACTTTCCCAAACGTATCTAAACTCTTATGCATGATATCATTTTTAGCAAATCATTCCTGTTTATCAATACTTATACAGTAGGCAACAAAAAGCGATTCCTGAATAGGGTACTTAACCCTTACAAGGAACGTTACCGCCTTGAACAAAAACTTAAACCCTCATTTTTTTTTTTTTGAACATACAACTGTCAAACAAAACATCACCATCCTTTTTGTCAAAATATATCACAATTTAAATTTCGGGACGAAATTTCTAAAAAGCAGGGGATACTGTAACATCCGTAAAAAACGGATTTACCAAACCCGCTCCGTTTATCAACCGAACAGTCAGTCAAAATTTTCGTTGCGAATTAAATGCCCAAAATATTTTTAAACGATCCGTAATCAATTATTATACGGGAATATATATTTAGTTTTTGAAAAACTGTCAAAAATCGCAAAATAAAAATGAATTGCCTCTGCCGGGTTTCGAACCCGGGTCTGTACCGAGTCACTCAGCGACTTATCACCTCACACACAAACCACTGCGCCACTTGTTCCGTTTGTTAAATAATAGAATCATTTAATTGATAAAGTGTTGTTACGAATTCAAAACCGGCGCCCAAACAGTTCAGTCGTCGGAATCCCGGAAATCTCGCGAGTTTTAACACCATTTTCAGTTATAACGTAAATCATTAACAATACATCGGTTATAACCGATGTTTGAAGTCCGCGACCAAAATCATAACCGCCGGAAAATTTAAATAAACGAACACAGTCGGAAATCAGACCAAGTGCATCTCGTTTTTCCCCTATAAATTGACCCACAACCGACGACAAACCTTTTCGCTCAAAAACACCTCTTTTCACGGCGTAATTCCACTCGCCGGAATAAATCTGTTCGTCACTGGAAAACCGGTTTCCCCACTGCCGAGCTTTTCTGAACCTCCTAAGTTTATACCGAAGTCACCCTTACCTTTTCCAAGCTTTCCGGAGACTAGCTGCTATAAGGAACCTGTCGCCGGAGTTGAATTCTGTCGCCGGAGTTTCTGCCGGAAAACAGAGAGTCCAGTCGGTATATTTCTCCGCCCAGTTTCTTTTCCTTTTCACTTTTATCTTACCTTAATCGACTGTAAAACACTAATAAACCGATAAAAAAACCTTGAACCAGTCAGTCGACTTTCTCTGGTTATTCTTTGATGAAGAAGACGATGTACTGGTTATATTATAAGTGTAATTAAAATCATGAAATTAATCGGGTTAGACACACAGTCCAGCGGTGGACTGTGTGCACATAAAACGCTAAAGGTCTCGAGTTCGAATCCCGTTTCACACACGCTGCCTTAATAAAAATCAAATTTTTGTTTAACTGAACCGGAGTCGATACAGTTATATGTTAAGTATATTAATAACCGGAATAATAACCAAGTTAGACACACAGTCCAGCGGTGGACTATGTGTTTGTTTATATCGCTGGTCACGAGTTCGAGTCCGGTCTTCAGCACCGACTCGGACAATTATCTCTTCTTTTTAATTAAGGCAGAAAAGGAAATAACTAATTAGTATTTAAGTATAATAAAAACCGAATGATATAACATGTTGAACACACAGTCCAGCGGTGGACTGTGTGTTGGATTAAACCACAGGTCCCGGGTTCGAGACCTGTGGAGTGCATGACCGTTTCGCTTAAAATGTTTTTAAAATAAAATGAATTTCGGTTTAATCTAATTAATATATATATATAATTAAAATCAGATATATAACGGGTTAGACACGTAGCTCAGTTGGTAGAGCTGCGTGCACGCGTACGAGAGGTCTCGGGTTCGAGCCTCACTCAGCGCACAATAATATGCCATCGAACCGGTCAACGGTCAACGGGCCGGTCAACGGTCAGAAAAAAATAAATTTTTTTTATTATTTTTATTTAATTATTTTAATTAAAAATCAATTATAAGTACTTAAAAATAACATTTTTAAGGTTAGAAAATAGCCTCAAACTCACAAAAATACACCCAACAATCCTACTAAAATAGTTTAATAAAATCCGTTTACTTACCAAACCATAATGCGATTTATCTAGGTTAAATCTCACTCGTGGTTAAAACCACTTCGCGTGCATTCAACGTCATCAACCGAACGCACCCACTGTGAGTGAATCTTACAATTCCCCCTTTTAAATTACACGTTTTGGGGTGTGTCATGTGTTATGAAATAATTAATTTATTTATTTAAACTTGTGCCATACCACATCATGACTTAAACTTAGATTGTTTTATTGTTGTGATTTACTTATATTCCGTTTGTCAAATTATATGACACTCATACATTAAGCCCATCAGTTCCTCGTGGGAGACGAGTAGAACATCGCGTGCTTCAATTCAAATTCATTATTGTTCATGTGTGTTTCATTGAGTTTATATTGTTTGTAGTTGTGTCATACATATCATCATGTTTATGCAATTCATTCATCAGGCCCCTCAGTTCCTCGTGAGAGACGAGTTGAGAATCGCGTGCCTTTAATTGTTCCATTATTATTCATGAGTGTTTCATTTAACATCTTATGAATTGTTGATCAAGTTACATCTAATTTTACTCATGTTTGGTTGTGCACATATTTCATAATCAATTTAAATAAATTTGTTCAAATGTTTTCCATAGGATTCACTCGCCAACATTATGTTGATCCAAAAACATTTTTACACATGATACAGGTGAACAGGTTGAAGCAAGGAAAACATAGGATATGCCTTAGAAGAGAACAAAGAAGTTTAGATTGTTAGTTAGATCATGTTGTAGCAATCATTGTAAATTTCCATTTAATTTGTATTAATGAATATGAAACGCTTAATAAATGTCATGAGCTTTGATGATAACCCAATCATGCCCCGATCACCTTTTCCGCTGCGGGTCGGGGTGTGACACGATAAATCCTATAATTTTCATACATTTCAGAAATCTGATATTAGATTTTATACAAAATACAAAATATAAATTAAAAGTTTCTCTTCCAGAAAATAGAGACTGACAATATATAAAAACAAGGTAGCAAAGTTTTAATCAACTATTAGTACGTTTCTTCTTTAGCCTGTACCAAGCAACCATGAACATAATCTCTCCCTGAGCCATCCGTTCTGACTTCCAAACCCTCATTACTCAAAACAGTTATTAACTTTTTTCAATCTTTTTAAACACAGTTTCTCTATATTCTTACCTTTTAAAGATTCAACAAACCTCATCTATTCTGGCCCGTGTATCGTTTTACTCCTATGACCCATGCTTTCGACCGCAACCTTATACTTCAACCCCATATAATCCACAAGCTTTATTACTTCACATTCTCTTGGTAATTGGTTACTTAATATCTTTGGAAGTACCTATATATACAATACATTACTGACATTTAAGTTTATTTTTTCATTATAAACACACTTTTTAGCATACAATCGTGATTTTAGTTAAGTTGTTATAAGAATGAAGCTTACCAATCAGTCTCTTAGCTCTGTGAATTCATTGACATTGATAATTATCATAAAATCCATCTAAAAGTATAAAAACAATAAAAATCAAATACTTAAACATAAATCAATTGTATCTGAAAAGCATGCTATGTAAGACTTAAAAAAATCTAACACTCTGTAGGACTAAAGTTACATGTTGTCTACTTCAACTTGGTCCCTACAACCAACAATATGACACTAAACTTTCCAAAGATCAAGGTTGATCCCAATTTCAAACTTCAATTTTTTTAACAACCAACACTATATTCGCTGACAAATCAGATATATCAATACTATGAACCGATTGCAGAAGTTTTACCAGTAAAATATGTATTTTTACCAAAATTATTAAGTTTGATACAAGTAATATATCAATACCACATCGCATTTCATACTATAATTCTAAAACCATTCGAAAAATATACAACCAAATATTTATGAAACAACATTATCTCAGATTCTTATTTAGATGGAATGCATCGAAATCAAAATAAATAAGTTCATATAAATCTTATTATAAAACAAACAAAATAAGTTCATATAAATTTCTCTATTTTAACATCAGCAGATTATGATTTTGATGGAATTAATCGAAATCAAGAAACCAAAATGAACATGTCAAAACATAACTGTAAAATACAGAAGAAAAAATAAACCTGATCCAAACCTTCAAACTTCTGATCGCCAAGGCTGGAGAAAAAGAAACTGTTCAGTTTTTTCGCCGCAGAAGGAGAAGAGTAAAAAAGGTTGTATTGGGATTGTTAACATTAAGATTCTTAATTATGTAATGCAATTGTTTATTTATTTATTTTATAATAAGATTTAATATTGGGATGATAAAAACCGATTTTTAATTATTTAATATTTTTTATTTGCTTTATAATAAATAATTAATACATAACCTTTTCTTATTTAGTTGTAAATTTATATGTTTTTATAATTAATAAATTTATAAATTAATAGATAAGATTTTGTTAAACAAATAGTTTTTAATAGATTTATAGGTAACATATTTTAATAATTTTGGTTGTATTATACATTCAATTAGTAAAGGTAAAATAACTAACAAAAAAATGAAACTTTCTAAATATTAAACAAAATGTACATCTGATAATTACAATTAATCCGTAATTACTTTGTATTTCTATCCATTTATGATTATTGTTGTAACATTGTGAGCAAATTTATAATGTTCGCATATTGCATTCTGTATTTGTATAGATTAATGAATAAAAGTTATAGCATTATATACTTATGATTGATTCAATAAAAACATTGATCTTATTGTCTAAAACAAATCTGTGTAATACACGAGTCATAAGCTACTATATAATATATCTCTCTTTCTTGACCAACACTTTTTTCACATCCTAAATGACGCAATTACCCCGTTCATTTATCTTGCTTTTTCTTTTCTTGATTTATTCTCTTGCACTCCCTTTCTCATTTATCAAGTTTTATTTAGTCTAGAATATATTTAAATAAACAAAGTTTTTAATTATTTTTATTAACTTTCTTCACAGAGTTATGCTTAGGTGTTATGGTAGACGCTTAGGTAGTTATGACAGATTTAGGAGAGGAAGATAAAAAAAAATGATTAGATAATGATAAAACAACGATTTGATGATCGGATCCAACGACCAAATAAGAAAATCATCCATATAGTGTCGTATGTATCACAAAATATCATAATATGGGTTAAAACAACTAAACAAGTACTGGTAATATATTGCTAATTCGTCTCAACTGGTGCCCTATATGGTTTATTTTTCCTAATTTTTTCGTTACACTGTTTAATCACTGCAGATCATGATTTAAAAGCCAATCCAAGGTGCGAATATTGCAATGCTTAATGAGAAAACAAGCATCAAATGGAGTTTAGAGGTTATGAAGACCTCGAGAAATTGAAGTTGGATACGTGACTACATCTTTACTATGGATCTATAGTATTTTACTAACATTTTAAATAATTTTTTGTATCCATTATCCGTTATAGCAACGCTTAACAACAAAACAAGCATCAAATGGAGTTTAGAGGTTGGGAAGTTGGTTTGTTTATCATTTTGTTTGTGTAGTTATACATTATCCGTTATTCGTCAATGTGTAATGCATATATATTTTGTAATATTTATTTTGTTATCTTCACAAGGAAACTTTTCAATCACTTAACCATTTCATTAGTTTAAAATAATGATTACTATAAAATAAACCCTAAAGCAAACCATTTTGGCTCGCCCGGTTGACTCATTCCATCCCGGCCCATCCAACCAACCGATTTAATTTTATTTGTTTCTGTTTATAACTGTAGTTACTGGTTTGACCTAAAAACTATTTAAAACCGGCTTAATCAGACTGAAAAGATCCAACAACTAATTTAGTTGCGCGTGTTGAAGAGGTGATTATGGTTGCTATGTAGCCCACACATATTAATTATCATGTTCTCGATTGAATATGATCCATGAACTAAATGTATCAACATTATTATTGGAGTTATTGCATATGTATAATATTTTGAAAAGCTTTAAACTGAATCTATATAGTAAAAGATTTTCTTATACAAATAATTGATAAAACCCTGGATCGCAATGAAACTAGTTTGAGAAGCAAATTTGTAATCCATATTCATATTCGATTGTAAATGTCTTATATCTGGCCCGATGCTTGTTGGGTATCTTGCATACATGTTAGTTTGTTAGTAATCAAGTAGATTATTCTATTACCAAGTATAAAAGAAGAAATTTACGAATATGATAAAAGTAAATGACAAGATTGTCCTTGATAATTCGATGGCCCTCTAGGAGCCCATGCAAGTAGAAAAATAGAAAAATGGGTCAATAAATATAAACTTGTATAAAAAAAGCAACAATATGACTATAGTAGAGACAAGATCATAACAATAAACAAAATAAACAACACCATTGTAACAAATATGATTTATTTTAAATGCTTACACTTACACGAATCGTGAGCCTCGTTTTTAAAAGCAAAGTTGTTGATTAAATCTTGATAGTTCATATTTCATACTCTCTAATATCACGTTCTCAATTATATGATATATAATTTGACACTCTTACCAATTGGGTGCATTTCCAAAGCTAATACAAAGCAAAGCAAAAGAAAAAAGGGATGTCAGATTTCAATAACCCTAACTTTCACTATTTGACCGATAACACTCTCAACTTTGAATTTATTTTTCTCTGTCACTCCCAAACTAATAAACCCTAACCTAAATACCCCATTAGTTTTTTTTGCTGATGTGACACTTTTTCCTAACGTGACATCTGACATGGCACTTGACAGGACTTTTTTTTGTTGACGTGATATCTGACATGTCACTTTTTTTTACTGATGTGGCATATGACGTCACTTTTTTTATGGCGAGATATCTGATCCGGCACTTGTTTATTATCGCGGCATCTGACGTCAGCTAACTGGGTTAGGGTTCAGTTAGTTTGAAAGTGACAGAGGAAAATAAGTTGAAAGTTAGGAGTGATGTAAATTTAAGAAATATCAAAAATTAAAAGCTAGAAACTATAAAAAATGTTTAAAAAACCAGTTAAAGAATATATTATGAAATTAACTTAACATGTTAAAAATTCATTTTAAAAAAAAAATTCAACCTTTTCCTAATAAAAATGGATAAAAACTATTCCAACTAACATCAGCTAACTCAGTTAGAGTTCATTTTTTTTATGGCAAGACATATGATGTGACACTTGTTTATTTAAGTTCAATATCCCAAAGAAAAATAACAATACTAAAGAAGTTACTAAAAGAGGCTCATATGAAACATAGAACAGAGGTTTTTTTTTTTTCTTAAAAGTAAAGATAACCAATTCCAGAGATTGAACCTAAAACTTTTGGTTTCATAGACCAACACTATTTCTATTGTATTAGAAAGTGATTTTATAGCTTTCCTTTATGATAAATTTATATCTAAAATATAAAATATTTTTAACAAGATTATAGGCTCCTTAAAAGCGAGGCCTATAGTAGGCCACCTACCCCGCACATAGACGGCCCTTGTAACGGGTATTCATGTTTTGATGATCAGCTTGAACATCATCTAATACCCTATCATCCATACCCACATATTTTATTAAAGCAAACCTCATATGAGAGCCGACTCGATCATTTTGGGGGCTCTCGACGAAAAGAAAAACCAGAGCCCTTTTCAACATGTCATCATTTAAAATAAAATTATCAAAATTTTTAAAAAAGAATTCAATCTCCACTTTTCTTGTGAACACAATTGATACCGTGATTTTCTCCTAGTTGATTAGTTATTAATCATTTTCATAAATGTTAATGATAGTGTAGCATGGCCTTCCAATATGACTAAAAATAATTCAAAATTTAATCATATTAGGAAGTGAGTGGGCTAGTTTGTTATAATTTGAAGGCCCCAAGTCTTGTGTGGGGGTGCCAATGACCTAGTTTCATAAAGCAATAGATCGACCCTACCTCATAATCAAATACCCGTAATATTACCTATTCTGAACGTTTTAGACCTCTACTCAGGTGCGGATTCATTTACCGCACTAATAAAAACATGATAAAATTGATTTTAGAGTAAAGTGCAATTTGTGTCCCTGAGTATGATAGCGAGATCAACTTGCGTCCCTATTTTGAAAAAAAAGGATACCTAAATCTATGAGGTTTGATTTTTGGTAAAAACTATGAGTCCCTCATGTAACGTTTTGTATTTTCATACTTTCTATCTTTAGAAAGCTTGTATTCAAATTTCATTTTTCAATACTTGTAATCCGAGACTTTTAATCACAATGAAATTTCATTTTATTCATACTTGTTTATTCATACACACACAACAAATAATCAATCACAAATACGCGTTTTGTATGCAAAAAACCGGACCATACTTTATGTTTCTATTTATTCGGACTATTGTTCATACATGTTCATACCTTACGCATGCTTATACATTCCTTAAAAGGCCCTAAAACATGCCATGTATTTAAAATATTACATAAAATGTCAAACCAACAAAAAAACAAGGGCCAAAAAGGCATTTTTTGAATTTTGGGATGCCTTAAGGACCGCAAGGGGCTCAGGTTGGGCAGAATGTTGGACAGCTCGTGAATTTTGCATTAATCACATCTTCCAACCACCCAAACACTCAACTAACTTCATTAACACCCAAACCCTAATACCCACTTATATATACCCCTCCTCCACACCTCCTAAACAGTTTACACACTCTCTAATTATTCTCAAATCCTCCTAAATCATCAAAACTTTCACATGTTGGCAGATTATACACAAGTCCAAATCAGTGAGTTTTGGACCTTCTTCTTCATCATTTCTTCTTGTTTCTTGTCTTTAACGTACTTGGAAAACCTATAGGAATGTTTCCACAAGTTTACCATGGTAAACTAAGTTGGAACATCACCATTTTGAGGTCCAAAGTTGGATTTAAATTATGTTTTGTTAAACTTTCCAAAACCTTGTTTATACTACTTCATTTATTGAACATCTTCAAGTTGCCACAAATCACATTGTTTGGATAGGTTGGAGTGATGATTGTTCCAGAAAGGATAGGTGTTTTAGCTCACCTTTGAAGTCACTAAACAACTTTCAAGGAATCAATTGGCCAAACTACACCAAGTCTCCAACCATTCCCATGTTGGAAGCACTCGTTAGTTAAACCCACTTGGTTTCTTGGTGAATTAGATAAACTATATACAATCTTGTACTTATGTTTCATGACCATCTGAACCATCCATGTGATGATTTGTGCATTGGTGAATTATAGGGTTAATGGATTCATCCAACCCATGCATGACCATACTTGACAATCTATGACTTAGACACAAAATATAACTATATACATATAAGTATATGTAACACCCCAGAAATGTATAATTTATTTGTTGTGTCTTTAAATATTTTAGTATGTAAAATAATAACTTTAGTTGATTAACTAAGTAAAGTAGAATGACCCTTGTGTAAAAGGGATGAAAGTTGTGCTTGAATAAATAACAAATGAAACTATAGGGGCTAAAAGTGTACAACTGAATGAAAGTTTATAAACAAAAAAGGAGTGAAGTGTGTGTGTATATCGTGCGAGAGAGAGGGAGAGAAGGAGAAAACCTTATCCTTCAACAACAATAGGAAATTCAGCAAATCAAAGAGGTTCTATGGCTGAAATTGAATGCATGTATTGAGATTCTTGATCATCTAAGTGTCTCTAACATAAGGTCAGTTGAATTTGATAATTTGATGATCTTTCATGAAGTAGGTTGTAATCAATCCGTGAAATTATATAAAAATAAGCATGAATATTGGTTGGAATTATCATGTAGGAGATGAATTATGTTTGATTTTTATCTTGATTATTTGAAAGAAAACCCACTTGTAGTGATAGGATGATGAAGTATGATGATCATGTAGGTGCAAAGTTAGTGCAATGTTGATGTATGAATGTGTATGTGTAGAATATTTGATAAATGAATTTCATATAGAATGTATGTTATGTGAGCTTAGTTGATTTGATGATCCAAGATATGAAATTATGAATTAGTAGGAATGTGCATAGAATACTTGTACATTATGCTTTGCTAATGGTACGCACACCAAGTGTTCGATGAAATGCCTTGAATAAAGATTTCTGTATGACAAAGATGATCTCATGTGAATATAATGTTAAATGGTTAGAATGGTAAACGATAGTTTGTTAACTCAATTATGTTGAGAAAAGAATGGAAACGAAGACATGAGATTAAAGTATATCGATTGTGAAATTGTAGGAGTAAAGGAAGAAGACACAAGCCATTCCGGGTCACAAGCGAAGCACGACAAAGGTAAGTTATAATGCTTACAAGTACTAATAGTTTACAATGTTTATGTTAAAGATATAAATTTGTATTTTGTTAAATGAAAATACATGTAAGTTCGATTCGTGTATACGGCTCGAATAAGTAAGAATGACTTATGTATGAATTGGGAATTAGTGTCGAACCGGGTATAGAAGATTGAAGGGATTCGACATCAAGACCCGTTAGAAAGCATGATTGAATGAATGTTAATGAAATGATTATTATCGTGTTCAACGGAAGGTTTGAATTATATGTTTGTTAATTTTGATATAATCAATTTGTTCGATATGGTTGTACGTAAATCATCATGTTAGGTGGCGCCAAGCTTGGAATGAACACATCACCCGCATATCATGTTTCCGCGTTTTCATGTTCAAACGGGTCAAAACATTTTGTAGTTATGTTTAAGTTTAGTCATACGCTTGTAAATTGTGTTTAAAATTTATCATGATAGTATGTTATTTACTAGTAAACTTTTAAGTAATTATGTCTTGATTGTGAATGTTTGGGTTTCTGTATGATAATGAATGACAAAACTTTTGTTAAATGCTCGTACATTTTCAATATGTGTTTTTAGACCCGTGTACAAATGGGCGTCACAAGTTGGTATCAGAGCCAAGGTTTGAGGGATTCAAGTACAAGTACCGAGGTGCTTGAACTCAAACCGAAAGCTCGTGCATAGTATGTGTTCGCTCTGAGGCGCAAGTCAAGTAAATACATTTAAATTATAATAATTATGTATAATGGATGATGATACGAGAAGGGATTGTGGGAGTTTGACTAGAATAATCAGAGTATGGATGTCACAAAATGTTACGGGATGTTACGAGACGTTATGGGCCAGTTCGGGTTGGAACGGGCTGGGAAACAAGTTGTACAAGCTGAAAACAAGGGAAACAACGTCTGATAACAGACGAGGCATCGCCGATGGCCCCATTGGGCATCGCGACGTGGCCTTTACATTTCGACACGCTAATATACTGTCTACTCCACTTTTGTGGCGACACGGTCATGCGGGGTGTGTCGCCGACGCGGCTTTAGGCCGTCGCCGACACCACCTATAATGTTGAGACACTGAATTTTGTTAATTTTTGGATTCACACCCCCAAACCCATTCTAACGCTCCGTTAAACTCCTGAAACGCACCATATGGTTATTAGGACCCTTAAAATTTACTCGGGTTACATCAAAGTGTCTTTGGAAATGTAAATGTGTGTGGTTTGAAAGTCACGAATGCGAAATTTTATCAGATTCATTGACTTTATGGTAGAAAACATGTAGTATGTGGTCGTGAGAGACTACTAACACCTAGAATGAACGGAAGGAAAGTCATGAAAATTCAGAATGTTCGAATGAATTAAGTATGTTGAAAGAAGAATGATAAAAGTATTCATAAGAATGATATTTTAAATTGGATGAATAAGAAATGGTATTGATCTAAAATGTTTTTGTAGACGGCAGACGAGAATGTGTGATTCATATAAAGAAACCAATTGTATTGGATATGCAAGGTGAGCTTAAGTGTGTGAGAAGGATGATCCGAGGATGTGGTCTAGGATGAAATCCAAGCATGTAATTAGACAGATGGACCCCAGGTACACAATATTAATATATTTGGGTACCTGTGTTTTAAAAAAAAACTTCCTTAGGGAGGATAAATGTTAAAAAAAAAAAGACAATGATACTGTCTTAGTAAGGTTTTAAAAATGTTGCACAAACTGAAAACCCACTTCTCCGGGCATAAGGTGATGATTACATGAAGGCACGAAAATAGTACGTGGATTGCGCAACTGGCCAGTACGCAAGAAGTATATGACATTCGTGAGACCATGATAATCATCACAGGTATGTCCGGTAGAATCGGGAAGTAGGTTGACGTGTGGATAAAAGGAGTTGTAGGACTCTTAAGAAAATGAGAGTATTCTATAAGAATGAAAGGTTTGAATCCGTAGGTAAGTACGGATCAAACATATAAGAAAGAAATGTATGAATGAAAAGTTTGAATCCGTAGGTGAGTACGGATCAAACTTATAAGAATGAAAAAGTTCGAATCTGTATTGATGTACGGATTAAACTTATAAGAATGGAACACAATAATGAAAGGTTTGAATCCGTAGGTAAGTACGGATCAAACATATAAGAAAAAAATGTACGAATGAAAAGTTTGAATCCGTAGGTGAGTACGAATCAAACTTATAAGAATGAAATTTTGAATCCATAGTTGATGTACGGATTAAACTTATAAGAATGGAACATAATAATGAAAGGTTTGAATCCGTAGGTAAGTACAAAACAAACATATAAAAAATGTACGAATGAAAATTTTGAATTCGTTGGTAAGTACAGATTAAACTTATAAGAATGAAAAGGTTTGAATCCGTAGTTGATGTACGGAATAAACTTATAAGAATGGAACATAATAATGAAAGGTAAAATGTGTAAGCAAATATGGATCCGAACATATAAGAGTCATAAGTAAGAAAAAAAGACTTAAATCCATAAGTATCTACGAACCAAACACGTAAGAACAAAATGTCGAATCCATAAACAAGTGGGAATGGGTAAGAATGAGAGAGGAAATGTGTTTCTTCCTCCTACTAAGGTAGGTATAAATCTTGTAAGTAAGTGGTGTCTGTAGCCTTGTCGAGTCAGGTAGGTCACTTGACTAACATGATGCATATATACATATGATGCACTTACGAACAAGCGAGGGGTAGGTTGTGTTTAAAAAGAATAAAGTTAACCTATCTAAAAAACCTTGTTGGAGTCAAACGGATTATATGGGTAAGTGTAAGACCAATGACAATATGATGGCAAGGGAGATGAAGCTAATTGTCACATAAACAAAATATCGTAAGAAACATATTAGAAGTCAACTCATGTGACTTGGGGTGAATGACAAGCTAAGACCCAGAGAATGGCATAAGTATGGATGAGGAAGAAAAGTATCGAACCAGGTATAGAAGATTGAAGGGATTCGACATCAAGACCCGTTAGAAAGCTTGATTGAATGAATGTTAATGAAAGGATTATTATCATGTTCAACGAAAGGTTTGAATTCTATGTTTGTTAATTTTGATATAATCAAGTTGTTCGGTATGGTTGTAGGTAAATCATCATGTTAGGTGGCGCCAAGCTTGGAACGAACACGTCACCCGCATATCCCTTTCCGCGTTTTCATGTTCAAACGGGTCAAAACATTTTGTAGTTTATGTTTAAGTTTAGTCGTACGCTTGTAAATTGTGTTTAAAACTTATCATGATAATATGTTATTTACTAGTAAACTTTTATGTAACTATGTTTTGATTGTAAATGTTTGGGTTTCTACATGATAATGAATGACAAAACTTTTGTTAAATGCTCGTACATTTTTAATATGCGTTTTTTAGACCCGTGTACAAATGGGTGTCACAGTATACTATCCAATCCAAAACCAAACCATGAGTGTTGTGGGAAGGTGGAACTTATCTTAGTTTTAGCCTCCCCATTATGAGCTTCCCTTGAGTGTTCAAATGAGTATCTAAACAAGATATACTTTCATGTATTCCATATTTACAACTTCCTGAATTCATTTCCGTCATCAAATTCGACGAACTTACACACCTTTGCTTATCCTTTTAGGATAACTTCGGTGTTCCAACCTCCCAAACGCTCACTCACTCTCGGTGGAATTAACTTCGCAAACCATGAGTATACTTGACCTATTTTTGCTTTAAAATCACTTTGGATGTAACATGTATAAAATAATAAACTCACAAAAACGCACACAATCAAACTCATGCAAACACTCAATCCACCAAACATGCTATTTGTCATATGTTAGGTTTATACGTGCTAGATTATGCTTGAATGTATGCTAATTGCCATTAACTTTGCAAGACTACCTTAACATGTATATCACTATAGGAGTAGCACACCACCCATTTTGTGGTCATTGTTAAGTATTCTATCATAACGGTATCGTTCACTTCGGTGATGAGATTGCGCTAGTGGACACTTTGGTTTGACTCTTAGTTTATGCATGCTAGTATGTTGTTAAACTTAGTATACAATTGCCATGTTGGAGTTGAGACTTTTCCATATTTATGCTATGTATACAAACTCGTATGCTCACTGACCGTTTTATGTTGATATATACTTTAATACACATTGCAGGAAATTTGTGATGCTATGACAAGAAATCTATCTAGGGTGGACTAGAAACTCATTTGAAACTTTATTTATGAATTTTTGTACTTGTTATGTCCTAATTTGAAATGTGTTGTACTTTCATTTTCAAGACGATGTAACCTTTAGCAATGAAATGAAATTTTGGTATTTAAATTATTGTCACAATTATAGTGTTATTATGTTGCCTTTGAATAATCTTGTTCGTCTCACTCTAATGTTTTCACCTTAGGTTGGGGTGTGACACCTCAAGCTAGTTGCAGTCAGTAGATTTTGTTATCAGACTAACGGAATATACTGTATTAGAGGCAAAACCGTCTTTTCACCATTAAATAAACCCTGACCCCTATTTTAACCCCACTTTTGTAAAATCTAACACATTACATCCTCCTTTTTTGCCCCAATGATTCCATCTACTCTGATCCTCCAATTGCCGTCCCACCATCCCGTCGTCGTCCCACCGTCGTTCCGTCATCGCCCCACCAACCCAACCCCAACGACAACCGCCACCATTGATCGTCTAATCGTCCCATCGTCGTCTCTAAACCGTCATGGTCCCATCCACTTTCGATCTCTGATCCCCCAACACAATCGTTTGCTCAACACCTCCAATCGCCCACCACCCATATCAGACATGCCTAATCCGTTTTATGTGGAGGCGTACATGGACACACAAGCGGTTAGAGGTAATAATTAGTTCGTGATTAGTGTAGTTTACTTGATAATACCATACTTGAACATAAATTAGAGGTCATAATAGTTCATGATTATTGTAGTTTCGTGATCAAACTTGTTTAGTTTGAACATTTTGTAGCTAGGATTAGGGTGAACGATACCCTAAACCACTTCGTGGTGCACTTGAATGTGATTATGAGGTTTTTAAATAACATGAACTTAGAACTTCGATTTGGACGTGGCGGCCAGATAGGAATGAAGGTAGGATCAAGTAGGAAGTTGGATCACATTTTTTGTTTGGTAATGACGCTAATTATGTTAACACTAAGTATATTCATTATGATCTTGGTCTCTTGTAGACCTAGATCATAGTTATTAACTCCAACTCTTGTTTTTATTATAATAGTTTTTAGTTGATCATTTTGGTATATATGTAAGTTTCAGTATGGTTGTAATGCATTAATGTAGGTTTCTTTATGTCTGCAAGGCATTAATGTAAACTTCAGTATGTTTGCAATGCAAGTCTCAGTATATTTTTGTATATTTGTTTGATGATTTCGATATATATGCAACCTGATCATTTGGTTGATAAATTTGGTATGTTTGCAATGCATTATTGCAAGTTTCAGATTAGTGTATTTGCAGTGTAGTTAGTTCCGTAGTGCAAGTTGACATTAGTTAGTATTTTTGCAATTTACTTAGTTTGTACTTGAAGAAACACTAGCTGAACGGAGAGGTATCCGGAGATATCTTAGTTACAGCTCAACGACTCTGCATAAAAGGTTATGTCTCGTTTGCTCTTTGGAATGATCTTGCTCAAGCTCACAGCCAAACTAGAAACGTCGTTAGCCTCATCACGGGAGAAAGCGAGAGGGTTTTCTCCGTGACCACACTCTGCGTGAGAATAAGTATTGGGGATTGCAAGGTAATAAGCAAATAGCATGTAGTTAGTGAGTGAGCTAGAAAACATATGTATTACCTTGTGGTGTGATCCTTATTTTATAGCCGAAGAGAGGTGTGTAGGAGATGGGATGATAGGCCTTGGATCTGGACCTGACGACCAGGAATATCCATTATGTCTCCTCTACGTCAACCATTAATGGTCTTTGGAAGGAGGTGCGCTTGACGCATGGGGAATGGAGCCACGTGTCCTAGCAGTTGTCCTTGGTGTCGGACCTGTCATCAGCCGGTAGTGCAGATCGTGTGACAGTCACTTGCGTGAGTTGGTTGGTGCCACGTGTACGTCATTACATACAATCTGCCCTCTGCATTACTGTTCATCATGCGACGTGGTCTGGCACAACCAGCCGAGCGGTTATTGGGTCACAGCTCTTCCAATTTGTACCCTTGTACTTGGTAAACGCCTCTTTGCGCTTCTCCCTTCCGCGTGGCTTTATCAGTGCTTTCTGGCCAGTGCGGTGTTGTAGGGATTAAGTCCTTTTGTTCTTAAGACTAAGTATGAGTTGGCTCTCATTTTAGTCTTGGCCTTGCGCAAGGTTTTAGGACTTCGCGGCTAGAGGATTGTTTGATCCGCGCAGGGTCAAGGACCTGCTCTTCCAGGTTTAACTTGCCATTGCGAAGTGTGCGCCAGGTTTGTTAGGCAACTTACTGGTTTCAAGAATGGCGCACCGTTGCGTGTTGCGCACAAGGTTATCCTTGTGATATGTTGTCATTATGAGGGTATGCTTCCTTGCGGAGGCGCAAAGTTTTTAGGACCATACCCCTCCAAGTCCCACCAGTCCAGTGGTGCTCCTATGCGCATGTTGGCAAGTAGGTGGAGTGCTGGACTATAAGAATTCATGTTGCGCCCTTATTTCAACGACAAGAATTCAATAAGGGATGAAGAAAACCTTTGTGTGGAGGAAACCTTTGCTTATGATGAGGTCTTTGAAATTTGAATTTTCGTCATGCTGATGTTACAGGCGAGTTGGTGAGAAAAGGGTGAGGCGGAAGTGACTTTTGACAGCTGCAGCATGCTATCAACAGTGCAACTTCTTTTTCATTAATGAATGACAGAGAAAGTACCAGCCAAGCACGCGTGGCGACCGTCAGTTATCCACTTGCCCTCCACGACTCAGACGCGGATTGGTTGAGGGGCCTGCGAATGCGTCACACTTCCCCATCGCATTAAATGCGATGGGTATAAATAGGCGAACCATCTAGGGTTACAAGCACGATTTCAAAACTTCTTCTTTGTTTCTCTCTGAATTCTTGCTCTTTTCTCTTGAAAACTTCTTATTGCTTCCTTTCTTACTTCCATTGATTCCAGATGGCGACTCGTGGAGCAGATAGTGTTGTTGCTAGTGAGGCTTCTACATCGTTGCCGGTATTGAAATGGACTCCAGCCAGTTTCCAACAGCTGGCCTCCGGGTTCTGGTTCCCGAAGGACTGGGATGCCCGGTATCTGTCTGAGGGTGATACCGCCACCGACGCTCCTGCCGGCTATATCACCCTATTTTTTTATTTTCGCTGACGGCAACTTCCGGTTGCCGGCGACGAAATTTTTGCTTGATGTTTTTTATCACTACCGCTTTCACATCTCCCAACTCAATCCAATGGGGATGGTGAGAATAAAACATTTTGATTTTTTATGCCAATCAATGGGTATTCACCCAAAACCGTTATTCGGTTCAGGGTGTTCTACCAGTTACACTGCTCCCTGGGTTTCTACTCCTTCCAACATAGGTTCCAGGCGAAGAAGATCCTACACTCGCCGCCAAAGTCCTACCACGACTGGAAGCAGAAGTTCATTTTTGTTAAGGCCGGCGTGATTCCCCTCCGGATGCATTTCATGGGGGCGGAGGATATCCCAGTTGAGACATCTCCAATACCGACGGAGGACTCCTGGTACCAGATGATCAAGGAGATCCCGATGGTTCAGTTGCCGAGAGAGGGCATTGGTGGCAGCGGGTATGAGCCTTGTGTGAAAACCCGACCGCCGGGAGAAGCCGGTCTACATGGAGGAGGATAAGAGTAAGTACCCTTAATTCATTATTTCATTATTTCTTCTTGTGCGCGAACTAATGCTGTGCGTGCTTTTGCAGGGGTAGCGTTGTATATAGTGGCCTTCCAGAGGGAGAGGGGGCGGATGGAGAATGTCCTCCTTGGAGTAGATTAGCCAACCTGGTACGCCCAAATCCTGGGGAATTTTGAGCTACCAAGGAGTGAAGATTTGGCGGCCCTGCGCCTGAGAGTGGTAAGCCTGCATAGTTTAAATGTCTTTACATATTTTTCAGATTACTTACTGTGTTGCGCCATGATGTAGGCGCGTTGAAGAACTTGGGCATTGGCCCAGTCTCCAAGAAGAAGAAGCGTGCGGGGCCATGCGTGGTGGCCCCAAAGAAGCCGGCGCAGACCAGGACAGACCCGCCCAAAGGTACGTGTTATGTGCTAGACACTTGGAATGTTTATGCAGTAGTCTCTAATTCCTTGGAGGGTCTTGCGCCTGTAGGTCTGAGGAAGCCAAATCCGGAGCCGTAGGGAGATGGCGGAGATTTCGGTTGCCAACCCGGATGACCCCATCGATGTGGCGTCTAGCCCGGAGCCTCTCAAGAGGAAAAGGGCTCCTAAGAGTGATACTCCGTGCAGCCTCCCAAAAAGTCTGCGCAGAAGAAGATCATAGGGAAGCGTGGAAATCTGGATGCACTCACCGCTAAACTTTCCCTAGGTAAACACTTTTGACTGTGTTTTATTTTTCTTACTGATTCACTTGTCTAACTTTTTATTATTCTGCAGGGAAAGGTGAGACGCCTTTCGTCCCTCCGTCCACTCCGGCCGCGCCCATTGAGATTCCTATGCCTCCACCGTGTTTGAGACGGCGTAAGCGTCAAAGGGTGGGGAGACCAGTGCCGGGGCGGCGGAGGTACAGGTAGATGTGGAGGCCATTGGGCCTGACGAAGTGATTGAAGAAATTGTTGGTGGTGTTGAAGAGGTGGTGGTTGGTGGTGAACCGATTGAGGAGGTGCCTCGGGATGCTCATGCAGCAGCGCCAGCACCCGGGGGTGAAGCTAGGGGATCTGGGGAGTGTCCTTCTGATCAAGGGTCCCCAATCCGCCCGGACGAAACCCCTGGTGATTATTATTACAGGTCATATTCTGATGGCCGCGCTGCTGAGATCCACACCCCCGTGTGGAAGTTGAGGCATGGAGATAAGTTCACCCACTAGCAGGCATGCCGAGAGTGGTTTAAGGGTGCCTTCCCCCCAGCATAGGTACGCACGCGCGCAGAACAAAGTTACGAACAAACATATCGTGCGTACCTCCAGTCAGCTGCTAGCTCCGCCTCCAACACACAGAAGATCACAAGGGAGTGGCGGAGCATGCATCAGGACTAAGATAGGTTCGAGGCTGCGAAGAAAGAAATGGTCCAGGAGCGAGCCCAAGTGGCTGCGCAAAAATCAGAGCTGGAAGCTGAGAAGGTGAAGTTTGCGGAAGCCAGCGGACCGAAGAATGGTCCGTGCTGAGGTGGAAGAAGAAGGTGGAAGGCTCCGTTGCCACACTTGCGAAAGAGCGCAAGTTGTAGAGGGAGGCCTGTGAAAGGGACAACCATGAGAAAAAATCACTAAGAGATGAGATGGTGAAGATGCGCGCAGAGGTAGAGCGCTTAAAGAAGGAAAAAGAGGAAGCTGCCGCTGCGGTCGAGGAGGCACGATCGCATTGTGAGCAGAGCGAGTAGAAGGAGGTAAGAACTGCCTTTCTTTAATTTACAGGATCAAAAGGTTTTTAGACTAACCTTGTGTGTAACCAGGTGGAGGCTTGCGCAACTCTGGAGAGCGCGAAGAAGGATCTCCAAGCTGCCTTGGTCGAAAAACTGCAGCGCAGGCACTTGGAGGATCTGGAGAAACTGCACTTGGTGGAGGCAAAGGTGGGCGTGGGCCAGGAAAAGTTGGAAAACTCTGAGGCCGTCCGCGCCACCGTGGAGAGTCTGTTGGAGCCGCTGAGAACAACATGTTGTGGATGCAACAGCATGGAGTTGTCAATGTAAGTTCTCTGTTGTTATTTTGATCACTTTATCCTGATTCTCATTCTATTTTCCTTGCATTGTGCAGATCACAAACTGTATCTTGAACTCGGTAGAGTTAGACAACATTGTGGCCAAGTTAATGGTCACAGCGCGCCATGATGGGTACGCGCAGGGCTAGGCCGAGTGCCACACCATGTGACTCGTGCATTAGACCTTCAATAGGACACAAGTCGTGCTTCCACTCGTGGGGTCGATACAGAAGCTGCCTTCTCCCAGGCGAAGCGAGAGTACGATCATCTGCAACTGTCGGTGATGGATTTAGTGAGCGAGGTGCTCCAACATGACCACTATGTGGATCGCTTAAAAGATATATTTCAAGATGTTGCTGAGGTTGAAGAATCGAAGGGTAGGATAGAATGTTGAATGTAGGCTTCTGAATGTTATATCTGAATGTAACTTCGCATTGCGCTTGATGGTTGTACTCTTTTATCTTTACATGAAATGAATGTTCTATTTGAAGTTACAATACTTGCATGAACATAACAACTTTGTGTAGGTAGAGCGAACAAAACTGGTAATGAACTCGTGTATGAACGTCACATCCCATGCGCATACAGTAGGTAGTGAATTTTGTTCATGAGTCATGTTGTACCATGGTGTTTTCGCGTATACCCAAAGTGGTTTCGTGCATTTGTAACAAAACATCTAGATAATGAAATCATGCATCGATTATCGTGTATTAACAATAAGGCGTAAGAGCCATGTACAAAATAGACAAAATAGGACATAGGTTTTGCAACTTTGTTGCGCGAACATTAGTGAGTCGTGAAGCCTTGCCATTTGAGCATGCTTAGATTACATATAGCACCGCCTTAGCTGTTGCGCATTCCAGGTCTTAGGAATGTTTGTGTCGTCCAAACGTTTGAGGGCGTATGCACCCTTTCCTGGGACTTCATGAATTATGTATAGTCCTTCCCACTTAGGCGCGAGTTTTCCTGGACTTTCAGCGTTGGACGCTTCGTTGTCTATCAAAATGAAATCTCTAGGTAGGAAGGTACAAATGCGGACTCGCGGATTGTAGTATTTTTCGAGCCTGGACTTGTACTTTGCTTCATTGGATTGCGGCGTTTTCACGCCTTTCTTCTAGGAGGTCCAAGTCGAGTCTGCGCTCTTCTTCATTATTCTGGTTTTGTATAGCCAGCATGCGCGGTGATGGGATGCCTATTTCAGCAAGAATCACTGCCTCCGTCCTGTAAACCAGGATGACGGTGTCTCGTCAGTGCTGGTTTTTGGCATGGTTCGATAAGCCCAAAGGATAGTTGGCAACTCATCTACCCAACCTCTACGCGACCAAAGTGAATACATGTTCGATATGCCTTTCTTTCATCCACCGTTGTAGCTCTTCAGCAACAAAATTGGGGCCGTTATCACTAACAATGCGCAGGGGTAACCCAAAGCGGCAAATGATGTGCCCCCAAATGAATTTGCGAACTACCGTTGTTGTGGTGGATGCAAGGGGCTTTGCTTCTACCCACTTGGTAAAGTAATCGACGACTACGATTATGAACTCTACAGCGCCTGGGCATCAGGGAAAGGTCCCACCATATCGATTGCCCATTGTTGGAAGGGCCATGCTGTTGTCACTGGGATCAAGGGATTTTTGGGGTGAAACGTCTTAGGCGCGTGACATTGACATGCCGCACATTTGCGCAACGTTTCGACTGCATCTAAGTGCATGCCGGGCCAATAATAGCCAGCATTCATGATCTTTGCTACTACCATGCGCGGACCGACATGAATTCCGCACAACGCTTTGTGTATTTCGTGGATCAAGTATTGTGTGTCTTGCGGGTCAACGCAGCGGAGGAGTGGTCCAAGGTATGACTTCCGGTAAAGGATTTCGTCTGCCATTTCGTAGTTCAGTGCCTTGTTCTGGACCTTTCTAGCTTCCGCCTTGTTCTCTGGGAGGATCCCGGATTGCAAGAACATGATGATGGGTGACATCCAGGAAGGACATCCCATTCGATGACGTTTACTTGACGCAACAGAACAGAAGGATTTTTTGAGCACCTCGATGCGCACTTCTCGCGCGAGGTGTTTGAAGCTTGTAGCTGCTAGTTTGCTGAGTGCGTCAGCATGTTTATTCTCGCTTCGGTTAATGTGGGTTATTTTGAAACTTTTGAATTTGGTTATTAAGGACTGCGCCTATTCAAGATACAGGGTCATCATTTCGCCCTTTGCGTCGTACAGGCCATTGATCTGCCCTGCGACCAAAAGAGAATCGACGTGTGCTTCCAAATTCTTGGCTCCCGTTTTGATGGCTAACCGAAGGCCTGCCAAAAACGCTTAATACTCAGCTTCATTATTCGTGCTTTTGAAGTCCAACCTGATGGCATAGGTGAAATCCTGGTTATCGGGGCTTATTAGACGGAGACCCGCCCCTGCGCCATCATCATTGGATGCACCGTCAGTGTGAAGTATCCATGCGCGGTCGTCTGTGACAGGCGCTGGATTCTGTACAGCTTCACACTCTTGCACTTTATTACTTGGTACTTCTGTAACAAAATCGGCTAGTATCTGGCCTTTGTTAGCTGGGCGTGGTTTGTACACGATATTGTGTCCACCAAGCTCGATCGCCCACTTCGCCAGACGGCAAGATATGTCTGGTTTGGACAAAACTTAGCCCAGGTGATAGTTCGTGAGAACTGTTATCACATGGCCTGAAAAATACCGACGCAGCCTGCGGGATGCGTGGATTAAAGCTAGAGCAAGCTTCTCCATCATTGGATATCTTGTCTCCGGGTCAGTTAGCATTTTGCTGACGTAGTAGATTGGAGTTTGGACTCCTGCGCGCTCTACTAACAAGACTGCGCCCCGAGCGATATCTGATGCGGAAAGGTAAAGGATCTGTGGCTCGTTCTTTTGCGTTGCCGTGAGTATAGGCAACTGAATTAGGCATTCCTTCATCTGTTGGAAGGCTTTCTCCGCATCCAGAGTCCACTGAAACTTGTTTTGCTTTACACAATTCCTCAGGATGCTAATGAATGGGAAGGATTTCATCGCGTGGTTAGCCAAGAACCTGTTCAGCGCAGCCAGTCACCCCGCCAACCGTTGTATTTCTTTGATGGTCGAGGGGGAAGGCATACGCTGAATCGCTTCCACCTTCTCAGGATTGACTTTGAAACCGTCACACGTGATGATGAATACCAAAAATATACCTTCTTCCATTCCAAACGAGCACTTCCTGGGGTTCAGCTTCAAGTTGGCCTTGCGCAAGGATGCGAAAGTTTTCTGAATGTTGATCAGCATCCTTTCCTCGTCTGGGCTCATGATGACTAGGTTATCAATGTACACTTCCACGGTTTCGCCAATGTCAACTCCGAAGACATGGTCCATCAAACGCTGGTAGGTGGCTCTCGCGTTGCGCAACCCAAAGGGCATCTTTGTGTAGCAAAAGATTCCCTTGTCAGTGCGGAATACGGTTTTGTCTTCGTTCGCTTTCTTCATTTGAATCTGATGGTAGCCTTTGTAGCAGTCAAGAAAACATTTCCACCTGCATGAAGTTAGGGAATCCACCTTTTGTCGATTTCGGGCAAAGAGTAGCAGTCTTTTGGACATGCTTTGTTTAGATCATTGAAATCAACACACATTCGCCAATCACCGTTCTGCTCTAGACCAAGACTGGATTGGCTACCCATGTTTGGTAGCGTACTTCTCTGAGGATGCTGGCTTGGAGGAGCTCTGAAACTTGCTCGTTCATTGCGCGAGTTTTTCGAGGACCAAAACTACACTTTTTTTGAACGACCGGCTCAACTGAAGGGAATGTGTGCAACGCATGCTCTGATATTTCTCTTGGTACCCCTGTCATATCCGCTGGTGACCAAGCGAAAACTGCAGGGGTCATGGCGGGTCCTAACAGCACTGTTTGCTCCGGGTACTTGTTTAGTATCCATTTCTCCGGCTCACCATTTGCGGATGACTTCGGTACCTTCACTGGTGGCTCTTCTTCGATGGACATGACCTCCTTCCTCAAATACATGATGGCCACCCCGGTTTCTGTTGGAAACCCGCAGGCAGCGTGATGAGTAGATGCGATCATGTTGCACTCTCTTTGGGTGCGACGGCCTAGCAACACGTCATGGCGCGACGTTGCTGGCATTACCATGAAGTTGACGGAGACCGTGCGCGAGTTTCGTCCATCTGAAAGAGTTACCGGAAAGAGATCTGACCTAGCAGAAAGACGACTTCATTGCAGAAACCAGTCAATGGGAAATCGGCCGCTCCAAGCACGCCTTATCCTCCGGGTCCAACTGTTGAAAGCATTGTTCATAGATAATGTCCATAGAGCTTCCCGGGTCTATGAACATGTGGTCGGTGCGATAATGGCCGAAGATGCCTGTTATCAGAACCTGACGTTCCTCCTGTGGGCCCCCGGGAACTATGGGGAAGATGACTTGTTGTTCGTGCCAGTGTGGCGTACAACTCTTCTGATGGCTGCGCTTGTGCGCTGGGCCACCCTGTATCATATGAACAAATGCTTGTTTCATCTTTTTGTTATTCGGGCCCTCCTTGCCGCAAGTAATCTGGCGCACCTCCTTGCGCACGTTTTGAAGTTGGTGGGTGAGCTTCCCACTCTTTAGCGCCTTTTCGATTTCCATGCGCAAGCTGAAGCAGTTGTCGGTTGTGTGCCCTGTATCTTTGTGATAATCGGAAAAAAGGTTAGGGTCTTGGCCTTTTTTGTTTCTCGTCGGCGGTGGCTGCTTGAACTGATGATCTTCTGTGCTGATCACCTCCGCCGGGGTCTTCGTTAGTGGCGTCCACTTAATATCGTGATTATTTTGTTTGATTGCTCTTTGAGCAGCAATCTTATTGATCTTTGCGTGCATCGACCGTTGAGTAGGAAGGATTTTGGTTGGACTCCTTCCAACTCTTCTTATTCTTCTTCGCGAAACTCCTACTCATGTCTTGCGGACGGTATTGGAGTAGAGGAGGTATGTTGGAGTTTAGGTTGCGCTGCGTCTGTGCGTAGACCTATGCTGCCGCCATTAGTTTCCACGGTTTCGCCAATGTCAACTCCGAAGACATGGTCCATCAAACTCTGGTAGGTGGCTCTCGCGTTGCGCAACCCAAAGGGCATCTTTGTGTAGCAAAAGATTCCCTTGTCAGTGCGGAATACGGTTTTGTCTTCGTCCGCTTTCTTCATTTGAATCTGATGGTAGCCTTTGTAGCAGTCAAGAAAACATTTCCACCTGAATGAAGTTAGGGAATCCACCTTTTTGTCGATTTCGGGCAAAGAGTAGCAGTCTTTTGGACATGCTTTGTTTAGATCATTGAAATCAACACACATTCGCCAATCGCCGTTCTGCTCTAGACCATGACTGGATTGGCTACCCATGTTTGGTAGCGTAACTCTCTGAGGATGCCGGCTTGGAGGAGCTCTGAAACTTGCTCGTTCATTGCGCGAGTTTTTTGAGGACCAAAACTACGCTTTTTTTGAACGACCGCTCAACTGAAGGGAATGTGTGCAGCGCATGCTCTGATATTTCTCTTGGTACCCCTGTCATATGTTGGAGTTTAGGTTGCGCTGCGTCTGTGCGTAGACCTATGCTGCCGCCATTAGTTTCCACGGTTTCGCCAATGTCAACTCCGAAGTCATGGTCCATCAAACGCTGGTAGGTGGCTCTCGCGTTGCGCAACCCAAAGGGCATCTTTGTGTAGCAAAAGATTCCCTTGTCAGTGCGGAATACGGTTTTGTCTTCGTCCGCTTTCTTCATTTGAATCTGATGGTAGCCTTTGTAACAGTCAAGAAAACATTTCCACCTGAATGAAGTTAGGGAATCCACCTTTTTGTCGATTTCGGGCAAAGAGTAGAAGTCTTTTGGACATGCTTTGTTTAGATCATTGAAATCAACACACATTCGCCAATCGCCGTTCTGCTCTAGACCATGACTGGATTGGCTACCCATGTTTGGTAGCGTAACTCTCTGAGGATGCCGGCTTGGAGGAGCTCTGAAACTTGCTCGTTCATTGCGCGAGTTTTTTGAGGACCAAAACTACGCTTTTTTTGAACGACCAGCTCAACTGAAGGGAATGTGTGCAGCGCATGCTCTGATATTTCTCTTGGTACCCCTGTCATATCCGCTGGTGACCAAGCGAAAACTGCAGGGGTCATGGCGGGTCCTAACAGCACTGTTTGCTCCGGGTTCTTGTTTAGTACCCATTTCTCCGGCTCACCATTTGCGGATGACTTCGGTACCTTCAATGGTGGCTCTTCTTCGATGGACATGACCTCCTTCCTCAAATACATGATGGCCACCCCGGTTTCTGTTGGAAACCCGCAGGCAGCGTGATGAGTAGATGGGATCATGTTGAATTCTCTTTGGGTGCGACGACCTAGCAACACGTCATGGCGCGACGTTGCTGGCATTACCTATGAAGTTGACGGAGACCGTGCGCGAGTGTCGTCCATCAGAAAGAGTTACCGGGAAAGAGATCTGACCTAGCGGAAAGACGACTTCATTGTAGAAACCAGTCAATGGGAAATCGGCCGGCTCCAAGGACGCCTTATCCTCCGGGTCCAACTGTTGAAAGCATTGTTCATAGATAATGTCCATAGAGCTTCCCGGGTCTATGAACATGTGGTCGTGCGATAATGGCCGAAGATGCCTGTTATCACAACCGGACGTTCCTCCTGTGGGCCCCGGGAACTATGGGGAAGATGACTTGTTGTTGCGCCAGTGTGGCGTACAACTCTTCTGATGGCTGCGCTTGTGCGCTGGGCCACCTGTATCATATGAACAAATGCTTGTTTCATCTTTTTGTTACTCGGGCCCTCCTTGCCGCGAGTAATCTGGCGCACCTCCTTGCCACGTTTTGAAGTTGGTGGGTGAGCTTCCCACTCTTTAGCGCCTTTTCGATTTCCGTGCGCAAGCTGAAGCAGTTGTCGATTGTGTGCCCTGTATCACATGATAATCGGAAAAAAGGTTAGGGTCTTGGCCTTTTTTGTTTCTCGTCGGGGTGGCTGCTTGAACTGATGATCTTCTGTGCTGATCACCTCCGCCGGGGTCTTCGTCAGTGGCTTCCACTGAGGATCGCGATTATTTTGTTTGATTGCTCTTTGAGCAGCAATCTTATTGATCTTTGCGCGTGCATCGACCCGGTGAGTAGGAAGGATTTTGGTTGGACTCCTTCCAACTCTTCTTATTCTTCTTCGCAAAACTCCTACTCATGTCTTGCGGACGGTATTGGAGTAGAGGAGGTCTATTGGAGTTTAGGTTGCGCTCCGTCTGTGCGTAGACCTATGCTGCCGCCATTAGTTTCTCCCTACTTTTTGGGAGGCCAGAAGTTCCCGACAAGACTTTTATCATCTCGTCGCAACGGAAGCGTATTTGAATTGTGCGCGAATCAAGTCTTCATGCACATCTCCAATTTCCAACAACTCTTTGTTGTAGCGGGTGATGAAATCTTCCAGACTTTCATCATCCCGCCGCCAGATATTCATTATGTCAGAGGAATCTCTGACGTACCGTCGTTGTTGGCAAAAATGAGTCAGGAACTTATCTTTGAGATCGTTCCATGACGTAAGCTTACCCGTGGGTAAGTTGTCAAACCATAGGCGCGCAACGCTTGTAAGAGTTTGAACGAACATGTGACACCACATGGGCAGCGTCCAGCCTCCGATTAGCCCCGCGCCAGTGAACAAGCGCATGTGGTCGTCTGGGTCTGTCAACCCATTACACTTTCCCACATTTGATGGTAGTTTTGCGCGTTCAAGTGGGGCTAACACAATTTCCTTCACAAACTTCGGTTGTTCGGCTGCTTCAGCCGGCCTGTAGATCAGATTGTAGTTATATTCCGCCTCCGGGTTGTACACAACCATGGCGTAGGCTTATAGGCGGCATGATCTTTAGGCAGCCGGTGAAACACGCTAGCGCTTTCACCCTCGCCATATGTTCTATCTTCTTAACGCTGGGTGTCCCGCCCCTCTAGAGGACGCGGGCCCAGCCGTGATGAATAGACGCTCGCCTATGAGTGTTTGACTCATATTTTGGCAGCGACTGGGAATACTCCTTTCCCTAGTACGGAGGTGTGAGGGAACACTCGCTCCTGCCGGCGAGTCATAACTAAGTACTCGTGGAGCAGGCGAAGCATGCACATGAGTTGTGGGTGGCTGCGCTGACGCAGCGGATGCATTAGTTTGCGCACAGAGTTGCGCATAAACGGCATTCAGTGTCGTTTGAGATTTGATGTACCTAGACATCGGAGTTTCACCTGGAGGTAAAATAGATGTGATTGGTACAAAGGGAGTTTCCACTTGAACTCCGGGAGTTACCGGGATATTCACACGACCTGAGTCGTGGTGAACACCGGCGTTTCCGGAGGAACCTTCGTCCACTTGTCCATCGGGTCGAGGAGCATGAACGGGGTTCTTGCTCTCGGCCCGAGGACCTCGTGGAACACTTGATAGGATATCATCCATTTGAAAGTGAGATTTTGGAAAAAACGAACGAGAGACAAATGTGCGAGTCAGAAAAAATCAGATGGCGCCAATGAAAAACACGGGCTGAACGGAGAGGTATTCGGAGATATCTTAGTTACAGCTCAACGTCTCTACATAAAAGGTTATCTCTCGTTTGCTCTTTGGAATGATCTTGCTTCAAGCTCACTGCCAAACTAGAAATGTCGTTAGCCTCGTCACGGGAGAAAGAGGGAGGGTTTTCTCCGTGACCACACTCCGGCGTGAGAATAAGTATTGGGGATTGCAAGGTAATAAACAAATAGCAAGTAGTTAGTGAGTGAGCTAGAAAACATATGTGTTACCTTGTGGTGTGATCCTTATTTTATAGCCGAAGAGAGGTGTGTAGGAGATGGGCTGATGGGCCTTGGGCCTGGACCCGTCGACCAGGAATATCCATTCTGGAGGGGTATGGTCCCAAAAACTCTGCGCCTATGCAAGGAACCATACCGTCATAATGAAAACATATCATAAGGATAACCTTGAGCGCAACACGCAACGGTGCGCCATTCTTGAAACCTGAAGGGTGCCTAACAAACCTTGCGTACACTGCGCAACGGCAAGTTAAACATGGAAGCGCATGTCCTTGACCCTGCGTGGATCAAACAATCTTCTAGCCGCAAAGTCCTAAAACCTTGCACAAGGCCAAGATTAAAATGAGAGCTACTCATACTTAGTCTTGAGAACAAAAGGACTTAATCCCTACAACTCCACGCTGGCCAGAAAGCACTGATAAAGCCACGCGGAGGGGAGAAGCGCAAAGAGGTGTTGACCAAGTACAAGGGTACAAAGTGGCAGAGCTGTGACCCAATAACCGCTCGACAGGTTGTGCGAGATCACGTCGCATAATGAATAGTCATGCAAAGGGTAGACTGTATGCTAGTACGTACACGTGGCACCAACTCACGTCAGTGACTGTCACACGATCTCCACTACCGGCTAATGACAGGTCCGACACTAAAACTGCCAGGACACGTGACTCCATTCACCATGCGCCAAGCGCACCTCCTGCCAAAGACCATTAATGGTTGACACAGAGGAGACATAATGGATATTCCTGGTTATCGGATCTAGGCCCAAGGCCCACCAGCCCATCTCCTATACACCTCTCTTCGGCTATAAAATAAGGATTACACCACAAGGTAACACATATGTTTTCTAGGCTCACTCACTAACTACTTGCTATTTGCTTATTACCTTGCAATCCCCAATACTTATTCTCACGCCGGAGTGTGGTCACGGAGAAAACCTTCCCCCTTTCTCCGTGACGAGGCTAACAGCGTTTCTAGTTTTGCAGTGAGCTTGAAGCAAGATCATTCTGAAGAGCAAACGAGAGATAAACTTTTATGCAGAGACGTTGAACTGTAAGTAAGATATCTCCGAATACCTTTCCGTTCAGCCAGTGTTTCTTCAGTATTATGCATGCAAATTTAGATTGGTCATAACAAGTTGAATGATGCAAAACCCGCTAAATGTTAACCTAGTAGAACTAGTATGATACAAACCTATTAGTATAGTTAGTTGATTTTTAAGGAAACACAAAATCAAACTAAAGAAAAAAATCTAAAAAGCACAGGGACGTTAATTACAATAAAAACACAATAGAGGGATTCAACCGAAAACATTTTTCCTACTTAATTACGTTAATTACCATAATATTGAGATATTATTAGTACGGATAAAGAGAGAACGCGGTATTCGTGGTCAGTTTCCTACTTTCTTCGAAACAACTTCTTCTTCATAAATTCCCCATCAAATTTCCATTCATTTCATTTCATGTAAATTTCTATTGACTTCATACAAAATCGGTCCCCAATCCGGTTATAGCGACACGTTGGACCCAGAATTTTCTCAATTCTCATCCATACAAAGACAAAATCCCCCACTAATCGTTCTTACCGCCTTCAATTTCACCCTCAAACCCCTTCGATTCTTTCTAGGGTTTCATCAAACCCCACTTATTTGCTTATACTGGTAATCGCTTCACTTTTTTCACTCAATTTGTTCTGATTTCATGTTTTCTTAAGTTAATTTCAAGAATTTGATCATATTGTTTCGGTTATGATATTCAACGAACTCGAATTACAAAATCCTTATACTCTTTTATATGTATGTATGTATGTATGTATAGAGTCGTGCTATGCGCATCTGTATCGATATATACGTATGAAAAAGTTCGACTTTTTGGATCTGTGTTGAATTAGGGTTTATAATAAGGCTTTTTTTTGGAAATATCTTGTTTAATTTCAGATAGATCTAAGTGTTTTTGTAATATTTTGTTTGGCAAAACTTTGTTTTTAGTAGGATCTGTTTTGCTATTCACAGACGCCCAACCACTTTTTTTAATCGTCTGTCTAAATTTGAATGCAATTTCTGAAAAAATGGTATAAAGAAAACCTCTAGAAGTCTTTTTCAAGATTTCTAGGGTTTTACATTTTTTATTTTTATTAGCAGCATCTGTGAAACCTTAGTTTGATTTGTAATTTGATTTTGATGAATTGATTATGTGATACAAGAGGTTGATTTGAAGTGAAGTGAGAGATGGAGGAAGATAGAGAGTCAACAAGGTATTGGTGTCACCAATGTAATATGCAAGTTATTCCAATATTGGGGGTGGAAACAGTCAAATGTTCATCTTGTAATGGTGAGTTTGTGGAAGAAATGGCTGGGTTAATCAATGACCATCACCACCCGGAAGGTGGTTCTGACCCAGATAATGACCAGGACCGTGCGCTTTCGTTATGGGCGCCTATCTTGCTTGGGATGTTGAACAATCGGCGTGGTCGTCGGAGGTTTACGCACATTGGGTTTGATGAGGATGAGGAGGATGAAGACCGTCATGCTGACCGTCTTGATTTGTCGGAGCGTTACCGTCGATACCAGTTTCGACATCCTTTTGAGAGATCTGATCTGGATTTGGACCGTTTGCGTGAGGCTGCCATTAGGCGGCAGCGGAGGAATGATGCCACAGCGTTCCAGATCTTTCAGGGTAGTCGAGGTGGGATTGGTTCCGAATCTGAAAACAACACGGATATCGAGAATGGGGCCGAGAGTAACAGTAACAGACGGGAACGCGTTATTCTGATCAACCCTTTTAATCAAACGATTGTCGTTCAAGGCGGCGGAAACCCGTCTCAAACTCACTCGATTGGTTCTTTAGGTGATTATATTTCGGGTCCGGGATTAGAGCAACTGCTACAACATTTAGCCGAGAACGACCCGAGCAGATATGGGACTCCACCGGCACGAAAGGAAGCTATTGATGCATTGCCAAATGTGACAATAGAGGAACCTTCGGTCCAATGTTCGGTTTGTTTGGATGATTTCGAGGTTGGAACCGAGGCTAAAGAACTGCCTTGTAAACATAGGTTTCATGGCAAATGCATCTTGCCGTGGCTTGAGCTTCATAGTTCGTGTCCCGTTTGCAGGTTGGAGTTGCCTTCTGATGAATCGAAACTCAATCAAGAACGAAACGGGTCGGGTAGTAGTGAATCGGATAATGTTAGGAATAGTAGGTGGTTCTCGGCTTCTCTTCCTTGGCCGTTGAATTTATTCTCGTCAACATCTGGGACCGAAACTGGGAGCTTGGTGACATCAACATCAGCATCAGGTTCAGGTTCACCACCACGTGCTCATGGCGAGGAAGATACTCACTAGTCACTAGACTCTTCATCTGCCCTGTGTAAGTTGGCTACTTGTTTTTCTGCTTTGTTACGGAATTGTGTACATTAATAAGTGTATATTGACAGAGATATGTTGCCTTCTAAATTTGTCTACCTTTATGTATCATATAGCGTGTTCCTTTATTCGATTTAACCGAATTTTCGCGTTTTAATCGGGATATTCAGGATTTAGAATTGTTATTGTATGTTGCTACAATATTTATCCGGGTCATGTTTGGTCGTTGGGTTGTACCGTTCTAGCTTTCCGGCTCTGATTGAAGCAAGGTCATAGGAGGCTGGGGCATCGAGAGACACTTTTAGATGGTTAAGTCAACATCGAGTTATGAATGTATATTTATCTGTATGCGTATGTGTGGTTAATCACTGGTTATAGGAGGAGGATATTGGGTTGATCTTGTTAAGCTCGAATAGAGATGCACAAAAACCCGGTTCCGACCCGGAACCGGTTCTTATCCTATTAATTCCAAACCCGGGTGTAGAAAAGGAAATGAACCGGAACGGACCTGGTTCAACCTCTACGCAGTCAAAAACCGGACCCGAACCAGCCAAAGCGGTCAAAAACCCAAATGTACCCAGAACCGGTTTCTACCCTACCCGGTTCTTGACTTTATTGACCAAACCCGAACCTGGACTTGGTTCCAGGCTCTAAAAAAGACTCGATTTGTGAATCTCTAGGCTCGAACAGAGGATTGTACCCAAAAGCTGGGCCTAAACCCAATCTTCAGCTACCTCTGGTCTCCCGAGTCTAATATGATGTAGTTTTGGTTTTGTTTATACTAAATTTACAGTATCATCGCCTTTGTATTTTCCTTTCGTTGTCGTTGCTTTTCAAAACTCTGTTCATACATTAAACAAAAATGTTAACTAACCTAGGTATTAGCACAGTACAACATACGACCTTGATCTTGTATATACGTCAATGACTTATGGACTTGGGACTGTATCGGGCATTTAGTTTTGTTATCTTGGTTAGACTATCTTGGTCTAGTATGTGTGTTTTGAGTAATGCATGTCTGAAACATCAAAACTAAAATTCAATTCATGTAACAAGTTGTTACATAATATTGAGTTGCAAGTCATGGGACAAATTATCGAGGTAGCTCAACCTTATAATGACAAGACTTAAAGCGGAATTATGGAGTGAATTAGAAAGGTAGTTCAACCAATAATAACAGGACTTGTGGTTGGTGCTTGACCGGTCATCCCTAAATAGGGAATGGTAAATCTTTTCTTTAGCCGATAATTTCATGTCATGTTAACTTTCTTCTCCACTTTCCGTTTTGCACTCAAACACTAGGGATGCTTCCCACATGATGAGTGGTAAACAAATTTTTTTTTAAATAAGTGTGATTGGTTAGAAGAGAGTGGGACCCACCATTAACCCCCTCTCTCTCTTCTCTTCACACATCGGTCCATGCTCACCATCTACCACTCACCAAAACACGGCAGGAGCGCCTCCCCGATCGGCAAACATACTCACCGAAGGGGTCACAGAAGGGTGCCCCTTCTACCCTTAGCATATAGTCGAAGGTCGTAAAGCGAATCACAGCGTGATCGTTTAACCAATCAACGCCCATTGAGCCCCCAATAGTCTGATGATTTGGTTCTAAGGATGTATCTTCGTCATACCCTGCACGAAGCAAACTCGATAATTTGGTTCTAAGGACGTAACTTTGTCATTTACACAGTTAACCAACCACCTTGGATCGAAACAGTCCGCCAAATCTTGGACTGTCCTTTTATATGCCAAAATATATAAACCTTCCCATATAAACATGGGCAATTCAGTTTTTATCGATGGCGGAACCATCGACAGTAGTCCACTGATATTCATACATGCCAACCAACTGGCGTTACAGGAAACAAATTCTAAACAAAGATGAGATCACTCGCGTTTTTTACTTGACGTTAATTATCTTAATAACAGAAGCGATTCCCACACGATGTAAAGCCACAACAGCATCGCCTTCCTTGCAAAGTCCCTTAAGTTTCGCATGTTGCAACGCAAAGTCCAAGACCTCTTCGGTTGACTCAGCATGGGAAGCTTTAGCAGAACCCGCAGATAGAACCGGGACCAAACCTCTGAAAATAAGACTATGCCTAGCTGGCGTTTCGTCACTGCACGACCAATCGAAAGAGTCGGTTTGGATTTCAGGAACCACTACGGATAATATAGGCATGCCGGGTCTGTACTTCGCCACCAGCTTGGCGGTGCTTCCGCCTCTGGTTAGAACCAGAATGAGGCTTGCTTTAGATGAGTTGGCGGTTCGGACCGCAGCAGAGGCTAAACTCTCGAGTGGGCTCATGGGTATGGGTGCATTTGCCGCAATTCTTTTGAAAACATCCGGATAATCGATTGTGTTTTCGGCTTCAACGCAAATTCTAGCCATGGTTAGGACCGCTAGCTCTGGGTAGGCTCCAGCGGCGGTTTCACCGCTAAGCATAACGCAGTCTGTACCGTCTAGAACCGCGTTTGCCACATCTGTGGCTTCGGCTCGAGTTGGTCTTGGAGATTTGATCATTGACTCGAGCATTTGAGTGGCGGTTACCACCGGCTTTCCTTGTATGTTGCATTTATAGACCATGACCTTTTGCGCGAGGAATATCTTCTCGATCGGAATCTCCATTCCCAGGTCACCACGGGCCACCATGAAAGCGTCTGAGTTGGCTAGGATTTCGTCAAAGTTTGCTACACCTTCTTGATTCTCAACCTACCAAAGATTTCACAAATATGGTCATAATCATGTTATTTAACCATGCAAAATGTAGAATGTAAACGAATACAGCCACTCATAGCTACTTTAGATTGGTTTGTTAAAAGCTCAAATCAAGCCGACCTTAAACGAGCAAGAACCCGAGCCTGTATTGGAGGCTGGAGCTCAATAAGTAAACAAGCTATAGCCTGAGCTCGAGCCTATATTGGAGCTCATTTAATAAACAAGCTCGAGTCTGTTACGCATCGAGCTTGACTAGGCTCGCGAGCCTAAACAAACTATTTACCTAGCTTTTTTTTATATTTCTTAGTTATATATTTCCATAACAAATACTATTATATAGTATATATTAAATTTTGATAAAAACAACTAAAATCTATATATTATGTATATAACTATAGATACATATACACATAGTTATAATTAGGGGTGAAAACGAGCCGAGTGGCTCGAGAAAAGCTCAAAACGAGTCGAGCCTTATCGAATCCGAGCCGAGCTTGAGCCTAAAATAAAGCTTGTTTATTATCGACCCCGTGCTCGAGCCTGTCATGTGAAGCTCGTTAGACTTGTTGAGCCTAATCGAGCCATAGTGTAAATTAGTTTTTAATAACATTTGCCCCCTTTTTAAAAGTTGTCTAATAAACGAGCCGAGCTTATTTAAGCCTGTTTACGAGCCGATCCTGAACCAAAAAATAAGCTTGTGTTGTAAATGAGCCCGAGCCTAAGCTTCACTCATCGAGCTCGCGAGCTGAGTCTAATATTTATATTATTTTCATGTAATATATTAATTAATTATATAATAAACGAGTCGAGCTCGAGCTTGAGAAACTACCAACGAGCCAAGCTCGAGCTCTTATGAGTTAATCGAGCTCGGCTGGTTTGCACCCGTACTTATGATATAACAATTATAGATAAATAAAATAATAGATAATAAACGAGCCATGCACGAGCTTTAAATGGAGCTTGAAAAGAGTCAACATCAAAGCTTAAATAAGCTAAAGTTCGGCTCGGCTTGAAATAAGTGTGTTTACAAAAATGATGTAATAAGAGTGGAGAATTCTAAACAACATGAACATACCTTTGACATAAGAAGGATGCTCTTAGCATGCTCACCCAACAGCTTTCGAACCTCCACCAAATCCGAACCTTTGCGAACAAACGACAGCGCGATCATATCAATCTTGTTCGGGACTCCCCAAGTGAGTATATCCTCTTTGTCTTTCTCAGTCAAAGTTGGTAAGTCAACGATCACTCCCGGAAGATTGACATTCTTTCGCTCACCAAGAACCGCAGTGTTCTCACAGCGACAACGGACCAAACCATTTTCAGTGTCACAAGCGAGAACAGTAAATGATATAGTGCCATCTGCGCATAGTATGATGCTCCCTGGCTTTACGTCGTAGGCTAGCTTTTTGTAGCTCATGCAGATCATGGTTTCGTTGCCTTTGATGTCGTAATCTGTTGAGATGGTGATTTCTTGGCCTTGTTTTAGTTGGATGGGCTTGCCATCTTTCAGAAAACCGGTTCTAATCTCTGGACCCTGATAAATTACCAAAAGATGAACAGGTGATATGTTAGAACTAAAAAAAAGGTTTAAAAGTTGCTCTACGTGACATTCGACACGTATAATGTCCACAAAACCGAAAGATACCTATTAGCAGAGGCGTTTATAAACCTGTGAAACCATTCAAACCAAAGCAAGTCGGTTGGTTTAGCCGGTTTGAGATTTATGTGATTCAGTTTTGACGGATTGACTGTTAACTAGTTAGATGGACGGTTTGGAACTTAAAACCGGTGGTTTAGTCTTTATATATTATTTTCAAAGTATACAAATAATGTATATGTATTATGTTTATGAATATTATTTTCATTTTAATAATATTAATAATACTAATGATTTTGAAGAAGTTTAAAATATAAAGAACATGTTTCTTGGGAAAACGTAAATTTGCAAATCATTGTATATGTACAAAGGACATTGAATATTTCTTATTATATATATTTTCATTTATTAAGGTTCCAACATTTAGTGACACATGATTTGCCATAGACATTGAAAAAATATTACACAATGAATAAAGATCAATGCAGTCGGTGATGGTAGTACGTAATTGTGCACTAAAATATAACATTTAGATCTATTAGTATGCATCTCAGTTAGATCTAAAGAATATAACTAATATTAAATTGTCTGAATGTATGTCTCTATGTATATTGCGAATCGAAAAATACCCTGTTTTGTATTGATTATTATGGGTATTTTTTTTGGCATTGGTATTCTTTTCTAGGAATGCTAGAGATGTTTATGGCTTGTTTTAACGAAAATTTTGGACCGAACTTTATTAAGTTTTGAGAAACGAGAAACCAAATCGGTTAGATTTATCTACAATTTTTAACCATTTTACTTTCCAAGAGCGTTAGTTTGTATTAAATTTCTTATAATAGTTAAGATGATTCATAAATAATAAAGGTTAAACAGATAGTTTAGCTTAGACTTTAGACGACTTATACTAAGTTCTTAATTGTCAGCAAAACGGTTAAACCCACATGCCAAAACCAAATCTTAAATATCATTACTTTGAGCGGTTTTACCAACTTATTAACACCCATAGTTGTCAATAGCGGCTATAGTGCGCGGCGTAAGGTATAGGTCATATATCGTCGCTATACTGTATTTACCGACACTTTAATTTTATTTTAATTTTTTTCTCTATCTTCACTGCTCGATACCTCAGATTGGGTCTTATAACATGTATTTTCTGTAATTTCCTCATCTCCACTGCCCGATAACATGTATTTTTCTGTGTCTATGCTTTATCGCAAAAATATCAACCGCTATTCTAACACCGATGCGATTGGTGGATGGCATCAATTGTATCATACCAATAAGAAGTTGATTCTACTTCTTACCACATATAATAAACCAACCAAATATAGCAACAAATAATAATAATAAATAATCTAAAATTCAATCTCCCAACAAATTAGGAGTCTTGATAAAAGACCTATGAAGTAGTAGTCAGTTTGACTAGCAAAGTCAAAATACATGAGGTATTGTTAAACACATCTAGATTGTTAAATCTATGTATAGATCCAAACTAGAGTAAACAGAAGACTAACCTTTGTATCAAGCATAACCGCACAAAGAATACCAGTATTATCCATAGCAGTCCGAAGATTATCAAGTGTTTCCTGATGATACTTGTAAGATCCATGCGAGAAGTTGAACCTCGCAACGTTCATTCCGGCTTTCAACAACTTCTCCACCATGGGAACAGATCTGGAAGCCGGTCCGAGAGTGCAAACGATCTTCGTTTTCGGCCTCTTCACGCCGATCTGTTGCACACTCTGATCAGTCTTCATCTGTTCCATTTGTTCAGGTCAAGTGGTTCTAGAATGGAGAATTGAGATGTAGAAGAAGTATGGTTGGATGAGAAGAAATTGGTTGTGTAACAAGGAGATGAAAGGGATGTGAATGGTTGGTTATTGGAGGTTTTAAATTATTATATTATTATATTCATGGCACTCTGTGATTTGCCAACCAAAATCTTTTACCTTTTTGGCTGCTTTTGATTTAACTTTCATGGTGATTTCGACCTTAGGTTTGTTTATTTGTCAATTATTAGATGCTAAAACATGGATTTAGAAAGATATTTGTTTTATTTTTTTCTTATTTATACGACTATGACTATGTACGAAATGAATTTTAGTTTAGTGGTATCCAAGAGTGAATACGAGTGTTTCTCCGAAGTATAGTGGAGTAGAAGATTCTAATCTCATGGTAGGGGTGTAAATGGCCGTTTGTTTTGCTTTTTACCTTTATCCATATCCGTAATCGCTAGTTTCTGAAGAAACATCGGACTGATCCAAGAGGTATCCGGAGATATCTTAGTTACAGCCTAGTTTTTCTACATAAGAGGTTGTCTCTCGTTCGCTCTTCTAAGTGATCTCACTTCAAGCTAATCTGCAAAACTAGCAACGCCGTTAGTCTCGTCACGGGAAAATGGGAGGGTTTTCTCCGTGACCACACTCCGGCGTGAGAATAAGTATTTGTGATAGCAAGGTCATAGCAAGTAAGTAATAATCAGTGAGTGAGCAGGAAAGCATGTGTTTTACCTTTTGGTTCGATACTCATTTTATAGCCGAAAATAAATGGGTTGAGGAGATGGATTGATGGGCCTTGGGCCCGGCCCAGACGACCAGGGATATCCGTTTGTCCCTCTGCAGCGATCATTAAATGATCTCTGGCGGGAGGTGTGCTTTGTCGGATGTTGAATGGTGCCACGTGTTATGGCAGCTGTCCCTGGTGTCAGACCTGTCATCAGCCGAAAGTGGAGCATGTGTGACAGTCACTGGCTTGAGTATGGTTGGTGTAAAGTCTGGCCTCTGTAAAACTGTTCAAGCGACGCAGTCTGACACTACCTGCCGAGCAACTATTGGGTAACAGCTCTGCCACTTTGTACCCTTGTATATAGTCAACACCTCTTTGCTCTTTTCCCTTCCACAAGGCATTTCGTGCTTTCTGGCCAGCGTAGAGTTGTAAGGATTAAGTCCTTTTGTTCCCAAGACTATGAGTTGCTCTCTTGTCCTCTGCAAGGTTTGGGACTTCGCAGCTAGATGGTTGTTTGGTCCGCGTAGGGTCAAGTGCCCTGCGAGTCTAAGTCTAACTTGTCGTTGTGCCAAGTACACGAGGTTCGTTGTGTGACTTGTATTTCCAGGTCTAGCTTGCCGTTGCGCAGAGTGCGCAAGGCTCGTTGTGTGACCAGGGTGTGTCGGTCTAACTTGCCGTTGCGCTGAGTGCGCAAGGTTGTTGTGTGACCTTTGAGTTGGTCTAACTTGTCGTTGCACTGAGTGCGCAAGGCTCGTTATGTGACCTTTATGAGTTGGTCTAACTTGCCGTTACACTGAGTGCGCAAGGCTCGTTGTATGACCTGCATGTATTAAGGATGCATTTCCATTGCGCATTGCGCGCAAGGTTGTTAGGCAACCTGTTGGTTTCAAGAAAGGCACACCATTGCATGTTGCGCACAAGGTTATTCTTGTAGTATGTTGTTGCTGAGGGTATGGTCTTTTGCGCAGGCGTAGAGTTTTTAAGACCATACCCTCCAAGTCCCCCAGTCCAATGCTGCTCCTATGCGCATGTTGGCAAGTAGGTGGAGTGCTGGACTATAAGAATTGTTCTATGCGCACTTGTTTCAACGACAAAAATTCAAGAAGGGTTGGAGGAAACCTTTATGTGAGGGAAACCTTTTCGTAATGATGTCTTTGAAATTTGAATCCCTATCATGCTGACGTTGCAGGTGGGTTGGTGAGAAAAAGGGTGCCCTGGAGGTGACATTTGACAGCTGTGGCATGTTGTCAACAGTGCAGCCTCACTTTCATTAATGAATTGGCAGAGGAAGTGGCGGCCACACGCGCATGATAACTGTCAGTTACCACTTGCCTGCCACGCGTCCGGCGCAGATTGGTTGTTAATTCTTCGCGTACGTCACAGTTCCCCATCGCATTAAATGCAATGAGTATAAATAGAGGTGAACCGTCTAGGGTTTCATTCACGCCTGAGATCTTGAGTTCTTGTGTTCTTGTTTTCAAAACTTCTCTTTTCTTCTTGATTTCCATGGCGACTAGGGGTCCTGAGACCGTTTCTTCTACAGAGGCTTCGACCTCTTTGCCGGCGATCAAGTGGAGCCAGGCCAGTTTCCAACGTATGGTTTCCGGCTACCGATTTTCTAAGGACTGGGATGCCCGGTTTTCTGGCGGAGGGTAATACTGATGCCGATGCTCCGGCCGGTTACATCACATTATTTTTTTTGTTTTTTTTTGCAGATGGTAACTTCCGGTTACCGGTTACAAAATTTTTTCTTCAAATTTTGAATTTTTACAAATTCCACATCTACCAACTCAATTCGATGGGGATGGTGTGAATAAAGCACATTGAGGTTTTGTGCCGGTCGATGGGTGTTACCCCAACCGTCGACCGGTTTCGGATTTTTTACCAACTCCATTGTTCTATGAGATTTTATTCTTTCCAACACCGTATACAGGCGAAGAAAATTTTGCTCTCCCCCCCCCCCCCCCAAAGTCTTTCCATGATTGAAGGCTAAATTGTTTTACATAAAGGCCGGGGTGATACCCCTCCAAATGCACTTCCGGGGGGTAGAGGATATCCGTGTGGAGACCGTCCCTATACCGTTGGTGGCCTGGTACAAGGACTTGAAAGAGACCCGGGCGATCCAACTGCCATAGAGGGCGTTAGTGGCGGCTGGGATAAGTTTAGTGTGGAAACCCAACCGCCGGGAAAGGTCGGTTTATATGGAGGGGGATAGGAGTAAGTACTTTTGTCTTCTTGTTGCATTTTTTCTTGGTTTCGCCTTGTGTGTAGACTAACCATGTGTTCTTGCTTTGCAGGGGTGCTGCTGTACGTGGTGGCGTTCGAAAGGGCGCAAGGGCACATTGAGAACATCGCCCTAGGCCCGGAGGAGCCCACCTGGTACGCCCAGATCTTGGGGAATTTTGAACTCCCCAAGAATGAAGATCTGTTGGCCCCCGCGCCTGGTGCTAGTAGGCCCTCGTATTATTAAGTGTTTACATCTTTGCAGATCACTTATTGTGTTTGCCATCGTGCAGGCGCTTTAAAGGACTTGGGCATTGGCCCTGACCTGAAAAAGAAAAGGTGCGTGGGGCCTAGCGCGACGGCTGAGAAGAGGGTACCTCAACCCAGGGCAGACCCGCCCAAAGGTAAGGGCATTGTATCCGATCATTGGAAAGACTATGTAGTAATCTCTGACTCATTGGAGGGTCTTGCACCTGTAGGTGTGAGGAAACCCCAGCTGACGCCGGTGGTGATCCCGGTTAACCCGGACAACCCAGTTGAGGTCGAGTCCAGCCCGGAGCCCCTCAAGCGGAAGAGGGGTCCGAAGAGCAATATCTCCGTGCAGCCCTCCAAAAAGGCTGCGCGGAGGATGATAGGAAAGCGCGGGAGCCTAGACGCGCTCGCCGCCAAAATCTCCTTAGGTAAAGACCTTCTAACTTGTTTGTCACCCCACTTCTTTCTTTTGTGTTTGTCAAACTGTTTGTAATCTCGCAGGGGGAGGTGAACCAGTTTTTGTGGCTCCAACCACTCGGCCCTTCCCAATGATACTTCAATGCCCCCACATGTGGGTGAAAGCGCGTAAGCGTCCGGCGCACAGGGTGGGGATTCAACTGCCGAGGCGGCGGAGGTGCATGAGGCTGTAGAGCATAAGGTGGTGGTGGAAGAAGCTGAGGTTGTTTTTGAGGAGACGGAACCGGTGGTGGTTGCTGGTCAAGGTGTTGAGGAAACAGAGCCGATGGTGGTTGCCGGTGAGGAAGTTCAAGTTAATGCTCCACAGGGGGTGCATGCAGAAGAGCCTGCACCTGGGGGTGAGGCCAGGGGATCTGGTAGAAGCCCTTCCTCAGAAGGATCTCCAATCCGCCCTGACGAAACCCCGAGTGATTATTACTACAGGGTGTATCATGAAGGCTGCGCAGCAGAGATCCACACCCCTGTGTGTAAGCTAAAGAAGGGAGCCGACTTCTCTCACTGGCCGGCGTGCCGTGAGTGGTTCCAGGGGGCTTTCCCCCTAGCGGAGGTGCGTGCGCGCTGAACAAAGTCATCAACAAACCTACCGCGCGTATCTCCAGGCAGCAGCTAGCTCCGCCTCGGTCACGTAAAAGATCGTAAGGGAATGGCGGAGCTGCAGAAAGAGCAAGACAAATTTGAAGCTGCCAGGGCTGACCTGGTCCAAGAGCGAGCCCAAGTGGCTGCACAAAAATCTGAGTTGAAGGCAGACAAGGCTAAATTCGCCGAAACTCAACGAACCGAAGGATGGTCTGCGCTGGGGTGGAAGAAGAGGGCCGAAAGTTTCGCTGCCACACTTGCTCAGGAACGCAAGTTGTGGAGGGAGGCTTGTGAAAAGGACAATCACGAGAAAAAAAATCCTTGAAAGATGAATTGGCCCGGTTGCACGGAGAAGGAGGCAACTTCTGTTGCGGCCGTAGAGGCCAGAGCGCACCGCGACGCAGTAAAAGAAGGAGGTAAAAACTTGCCTCTCTATTATTTTTCTTTTATTTATATGATATATAGGATGTCATACTAACCTTATTGTGTTTAACCAGGTTGCAGCTTGCGCCGCTTTGGAGGGCGCAAAGAAGGATCTCCAAGTGGTCTTGGTGGAAAAGGCTGAAATACAACGCAGGCACCTGGAGGGATAAGGAGCGGCTGCGATTGGCGGAAGTCATTGTGGATGTGGGCGAGAAAAGATTTGAGAATTCTGAAGCCGCCCGCGACATATTCAAGTCATTGGTGGAGTCGCTGGCCAACAACATGTTGTGGATGCAACAGGATGGAGTTGTCAATGTAAGTACTCCATTTGTTTTATGGTTAGTTTGCGTTGATTCTAACCTTGCTCTTGTATTGCAGATCGCAAATTACATTCTGAATTCCGCGGAGCTGGACGGCGCAGTGGCCAAGTTGATGGTCACTGCGTGCCACGACGGGTATGCACAGGGCTATGCTGAGTGTGAGCATCATGTCACTCATGCGCTGGACGTTCGATAGGATAACAACCGCGCTGCCACTCATGGTGTTGATACCGAAGCTGCCTTCTCCCAGGCTAAGCGGGAGTATGACCGTCTACACTCCCGGCTATGGAATTGGTAGCGAGGCTCTCAAACACGATAACTTCGTTGATCGCCTTAAAGACATATTTCCGGATGAAGCCGAGGCCGCTGGGGATGAAGACTAGTGTAGGATCTTTATTGTAATATCTTTGATGTAGCTTGAATGTAAGTGCGCATTGCGCATTTATGTACATATTTCTTCTTTAATGGAATAGATGTTTTTCTTTCCTTCCAAGTTACAATATTTGCATGAAAAGAACCAACTTTGTGTAGGTATAGCGAATGAAACTGGTAATGAACTCGTATGAACATCCCCTCCCATGCGCATGTAGTAGGTAGTGAGTCATTGTGTACCAAGGTGTTTTCGCGTAGACCCAAAGTGGTTTCGCGCATTTGTAACAAAACATCTAGATAAAGAAATAAATATATCCATTGTCTTTATTAATCAATAAGGCATAAGAGTCATGTACAAAGTAGACAATAAGATAATATGTTGCTAATTTACACGTAGCACCTTCGTACCTGTTGCGCATTCCATGTCCTAGGAATGTTTGTGTCATCCAAACGTTTAAGGGTGTATGCGCCATTTCCTAGGACTTCATGGATAATGTAGGGACCTTCCCACTTAGGTGCGAGTTTCCAGGACTTTCAGCGTTAGACTCTTCGTTGTCGCGTAAAACAAAGTCACCGAGTAGGAAAGTACATATGTGAACTCGCGCGTTTTAGTATTTCTCGAGTTTGGACTTGTACTTTGCTTAGTTGATTACAACGTTTTCACGCCATTCTTCTAGAAGGTCCAAGTCAAGTCTGCGCTCGTCTTCGTTATTTTGGCTTTGTACATCTAGCATGCGTGGTGATGGGAGGCCTATCTCAGCGGGAATCACTGCCTCCGTCCCATACACTAGGCTGAAAGGAGTTTTGCCTGTGCTGGTTTTTGGCATGGTTCGATGAGCCCATAGGATGCTTGGTAACTCATCAACCCAGCCTCTTCGCGCCGTACCTAATCTTGTCTTGATCCCTTCGACAATGCTCTTGTTAATACTTTTCCTTTGGGGATGCGCGACCGAAGTGAAGACACATGTTCGATATGTATTTCCTTCATCCACTGATGTAGTTCTTCGACTGCAAAGTTGTGGCCATTGTCGCTGACTATGCGCAGGGGTAACCCAAAACGACCTATGATGTGCTCCCAAATGAATTTCCGAACTACAGTTGCTATGGTAGATGCAAGGGGTTTTGCTTCTACACACTTGGTGAAGTAATCGACTGCCACGATTATGAACTTCACCGCGCTAGGGGCATCTGGGAAAGGTCCCACCATATTGATTGCCCATTGCTGGAAGGGCCATGTTGTTGTCACTAGGATCAAAGAATTCTTGGGGCGCAAAGTCTTCGGTGTATGACGCTGGCATCATGTGCACTTCCGCAGTGTTTCAACTGCATCTAGGTGTATGCCAGGCCAGTAGTAACCAACGTTCATGATCTTAGTTATGACCATGCGCGAACCGACGTGAATTTCGCATAACCCTTCATGTATTTCGCGTATCAAGTATTGCGCGTCCTGCTGGTCAACGCAGTGGAGGAGCGGTCCAAGGTATGACTTCCGGTAAAGGATACCGTTCGCCATTTCGTAGTTGAGTGCCTTGTTCTGGACCTTCCTTGCTTCCACTTTGTTTTCGGGGAGGGTCCCGTATTGCGAGAACATGATTATGGGGGACATCCAGGAAGGATTCCCCACTCCGATGATGTTTACTTGACGCAAAGGAACAGAAGGGTTCTTGATTACCTCAGTGCACACTTTACGCGCGCGTGCTTGAAGCTTGTAGCAGCTAATTTGCTGAGCGCGTCGGCATGTTTATTCTCGCTTCGGTTGACATGGGTTATTTTGAAGTGTTGAAATTTGGTTATTAAGGCTTGCGCCTGTTCAAGATACAATGCCACCGTTTCGCCTTTTGCATCGTATAGGCCGTTGACCTGTCCTGCGACTAAAAGGGAATCGACGTGTGCTTTCAAATTCTGTGCGCCCATTTTGATGGCTAACCGAAGGCCTACCAGAAACGCTTCGTACTCAGCTTCATTATTCATACTTTTGAAATCCAACCTAATGGCGTAGGTGAATTCTTGATTGTTGTGGCTTATTAGGCGGAGACCGGCCCCTGCGCCATCGTCATTAGATGTGTCGTCTGTGTGAAATATCCATGCGCGGTCATCAGTAACCAGCGCTGGGTTCTGTACAGCTTCACACTCTTGCGCTTTATTGCTTGGTACTTCTGTAACAAAATCCGCTAATATCTGGCTTTTTATTGCTGGGCGTAGTTTGTACACGATGTTGTGTCCACCAAGCTCAATCGCCCATTTTGCTAGACAGCCAGATATGTCCGGTTTAGACAAAATTTGGCCTAAGTGATAGTTCGTGAGAACTGTTATCACATGGCCAGAAAAATACCGACGCAACCTGTGGGATGCGTGTACTAAAGCTAGAGCAAGCTTTTCCATCATAGGATATCGTGTCTCTGGTCAGTTAGCATTTGCTGACGTAGTAGATCGGAGTTTGGGCTCCTGCGCGCTCTACTAGTAGGAGTGCGCCAAGAGTGATATCTGATGCGAAAAGGTAAAGTATCAGTGGTTTGTTCTTTTGCGGTGCCGTGAGTGTAGACAGCTGAATCAAGCACTCCTTCATTTGTTTGAAGGCTTTCTCCACATCCGGAGTCCACTGAAACTTGTTTTGCTTTACACAATTCCGCAAAGTGCTGATGAATGGGAAGGACTTCGCTGCGTGGTTGGCCAAGAACCTGTTCAACGCAGCCAATCGCCCCGCCAGCCGTTGTATTTCTTTGATGGTTGAGGGGGAAGGCATACATTGAATCGCTTCCACTTTCTCGGGATTGACTTTGAAACCATCGCGCGTGACGATAAATCCCAAAAATTTGCCTTCTTCCATTCCGAACGAGCAATTGCTGGGGTTCAGCTTCAGTTTTGCCTTGCGCAAGGATGTAGAACGTTTTCTGAACGTTTGTCAGCATCTTCTCCTCATCCGAGTTCATGATGATGAGGTTATCAATGTACACTTCTACGGCTTCGCCAATGTCGTCCCCAAAGACGTGGTCCATTAAATGCTGATAGGTGGCTCCTGCGTTGCGCAATCCGAAGGGCATTTTTGTGTAGTAAAAAATTCCCTTGTCAGTGCGGAATGCGGTATTGTCTTCATCCTCTTTCTTCATTTGTATTTGGTGGTAGCCTTTGTAGCAATCAAGGAAGTATTTCCACCCAAATGAAGCGAGGGAATCCATCTTTTTGTCGATTTCTGGAAAGAGTAGCAGTTTTTAGGACATGCCTTGTTAAGATCTTTGAAATCGACGCACATGTGCCAACTGTCGTTGTGTTTCTGGACCATGACTGGGTTGGCTACCCATGTCTGATAGCGTCCTTCTCGGATGATTCCGGCTTGGAGGAGTTTTGAAACTTGCTCATTCAGTGCGCGGGTCTTTTCAGGACCAAAGCTGTGCTTTTTCTGAACTATAGGCTGAACTGAAGGGAATATGTGCAGCGTGTGCTCAGCGATTTCCCTCGGTACCCCTGTCATATCCGCCGGCGACCAGGCGAAAATATCTACATTGCGGAACAAAAGTTATTTCAATCGCGCCTTGACTGCGGGGGTCATGGCGGGCCCTAGCTGTACTGTTTGTTCCAGGTACTTGTTGTTTAGTACCCACTTCTCTGGCTCGCCATTAGATGATGACTTCGGTAGCTTTGTCGGCGGTTCCTCTTCGACGGACATGATTTCCTTCCTTGCGTACATGAAGGCTACCCCAATTTCCGTTGTAAACCCGCAGGCAGCGTGAGGAGTGGAAGTGATCATGTTGAACTCTCTTTGAGCGTGCCAGCCCAGCAATACGTCATGGCGCGAAGTCGCGGGCATGACCATGAAATTGACTAAGACCATGCGTGAGTGTCTCCCATCGAATAAAGTCACCGGAAAAGAGATTTGGCCCAGCGGAAAGACGACCTCATTACAGAAACCAATGAGTGGGAAGTCCACCGGCTCCAAGCGCGCCTTGTCTTCTGGGTCTAGTTGTTGGAAGCATTGTTCATATATGATGTCCATAGAGCTCCCGGGATCTATGAATAAATAATTGGTGCGATAATGGCCAAAGATGCCATTTATCACGACCGGACGATCCTCTTGTGGGCCCCCGGGGACTACGGGAAGATGACTTGTTGCTCGCACCAGTGTGGTGTGCAACTCTTCTGATGGTCGTGCTTGCGCGACGGGCCATCTTGGATCATATGAACAGACTTCGCCTTCTTGTTACTCGGGCCCCCGGCGCCTCGAGTAATCTGGCGCACCTCCTTGCGCACATTTTGAAGTAAGTGGGTGAGCTTCCCACTTTTTAGCGCCTTCTTAATCTCCATGCGTAAGGAGATGCAGTTGTCAGTTGTATGCCCCGTATCTTTATGATAATCGCAGAAAAGGTTGGGGTCTTGACCTTTCTTATTAGGCATCGGCGGCGGTTGCTTGAATTGGTTGTCCTCAGTACTGATTACCTCTGCCAGTGTCTTCGTCAGTGGTGTCCACTGACGATCGCAATTATCCTGCTTTATTGTTCTCTGGGTAGCAATTTTATTGATGGTCGCGCGAGCGTCGACCGGCAAGTAGGGAGGGTGCTGGCTGGTTTCCTCCAACTCTTTTTATTCTTCTTCGCAAAACTGTTGCTCATGTCTTAGGGACGGTAATGAGGTGGGGGAGGTCTACTGTTATTGAGGTTGCGCTCTGTCCGCGCATAGACCTTTGATGCCGACATAAGCTTCTCCCAGCTTTTTGGGAGACCGGTAGTTCCCGACAAGACTTTGATCATCTCGTCGCAGCGGACAGCGTACTTGAACTGTGCCCAAATCAGATCTTCGTGCACACCCCCTATATCCAAAACCTCTTTATTGTAGCGGGTGAGGAAGTCTTCGAGACTTTCGTCATCACGCCGCCAGATGTTCATCACGTCGGAAGAATCTCTAACGTAACGCCGTTGTTGGCTGAAGTGCGTCAGGAACTTGTCTTTAAGGTCGTTCCATGATGCGAGCTTACCTGTGGGTAAATTGTCAAACCATAGGCGCGTAGCGCCTCTAAGGGTTTGACGAACAAGTGACACCACATGGGCAGCGTCCAGCCTCCAGTTAGTCCTGCGCCGGTGAACAGGCGCAAGTGATCATCTGGGTCTGTCAACCCATTGTACTTTCCCACGTTGGAGGGAAGTTTGGCGAGCTCCAGCGGTCCGAGCGCAATATCCTTTATGAATTTTGAGTGTTCGGCTGCCTCAACCGGCCTGTAGATCAAGTTATAGTTATACTCCGCTTCAGGGTTGTAAACAGCCTGTGGCGCAGATATGTAAGAAGCATGATCTTTTGGTATCACCCTTGCCATAAGTTTGGTCCTCCTCACGCCGAGTGTCCCGCCCCTCTAGAGGACGCGGGCCCAACCGTGAGTGGATAGATGCTCGCCTATGAGTGTGAGACTCGTATTTAGGTAGCGATTGAGAGTACTCCATTTCTCGTGTACGGAGTTGTGACAGAACACTTGCTCCAGTCGGCGAGTTATAGCTGAGAACTCGAGGTGCAGGCGAAGCATGCACGTGAGTAGTTGGCTGCACCGGCGCAGCGGAAGTGTTGGCTTGTGCATAGAGTTGCGCGTAAACGACATTCAGAGCCGTTTGAGACTTGATATACCAAGATATCGGAGTTTCACCCGGAGGAAAAACCAGAGTGATTGGTGCGCAGGGAGTCTCCATTTGGATTCCGGGGGTATCTGGACGTTCACACGACCAGAGTCGTGACGAGCACCAGCGTTCCCGGAAGAAACTTCTTCCACTTGTCCGTCAAGTCGAGAGGCATGAACTGGGTTCTTGCCTTCAGCTCGAGGACCTCGTGGTGTGTTGGATGGAAAACCAACCATTTGTAAGTGAGGTTTGAGAAAAAAAATGAGACGAAAAAATGGATGTGAGAGTGAGAAAGTAGCGGATGACGCCAATGAAGAAACACCGGACTGAACCGAGAGGTATCTGGAGAGATCTTAGTTACAGCCTAGTTTTTCTGCATAAGAGGTTGTCTCTCGTTCACTCTTCTGGGTGATCTCACTTCAAGCTAATCTGCAAAACTAGCAACATCATTAGTCTCGTCACAGGAAAATGGGAGGGTTTTCTCCGTGACCACACTCCGGCGTGAGAATAAGTATTTGTGATAGCAAGTAAAGTAATAATCAGTGAGTGAGCAGGAAAGCATGTGTTTTACCTTGTGGTTCGATACTCATTTTATAGCCGAAAATAAGTGGGTTGAGGAGATGGATTGATGGGCCTAGGGCCCGACCCAGACGACCAGGGATATCCGTTATGTCCCTCTGCAGCGATCATTAAATGATCTCTGGCAGGAGGTGTGCTTTGTCGGATGTTGAATGGTGCCACGTGTTATGGCAGCTGTCCCTGGTGTCAGACCTGTCATCAGCCGAAAGTGGAGCATGTGTGACAGTCACTGGCTTGAGTATGGTTGGTGTACAGTCTGGCCTCTGCAATACTGTTCAAGCGATGCAGTCTGACACAACCTGCCGAGCAACTATTGGGTCACAGCTCTGCCACTTTTTACCCTTGTATATAGTCAACACCTCTTTGCTCTTTTCCATTGCGCATTGCGCGCAAGGTTGTTAGGCAACCTGTTGGTTTCAAGAAAGGCGCACCATTACACGTTGCGCGCAAGGTTATTTTTTAGTATGTTGTTGCTGAGGGTATGGTCCTTTGCGCAGGCGCAAAGTTTTTTAGGACCATACCCCTCCAACTTCGGTTATGGAGTTTTCTTAACCATAACCGTAACTGAACTTTGATTCAGCTAATCGGTAAACTCAGTTATGGTTCAGTTTCAATTAATTAACTGATCTAGATTTGAACTAAAAACTAAAATAAATGAACAACAATGTCTCAATTACAATCATTTTTATAAATACAAAAAGACAAAAAAAACATAGACATGCACAAAAAAATAAGTCAAATTTTATAGAATAACTATGTTTAAACATTTTAAAACTAATTACATAACAAAAAAATCTTTTGTATGTTTTTTATGTATATAGAGTTTGATTCCTTAAACATGTATATTTTAAATATGGATATATTTTAAAAGCATGTCTAAATTTATTTCTGTTTGGTTCGGTTAAAGTTCAGTTCATCAAATAACATTATTCAAACCGTCGATTAATCAAATAACATTATCTATAACCGTCGTCTAATATCGGTTATCAGTTAATTTGATTCGATAATAGTTCGATTATCAGTTAATTTTGGTTGTTCACCCCTATCTCATGGTATACATTGTTAGGCATTGGCGTAAATTTGGAAGTGACTTAGCATGTGTGTTAGTGATTAAATAAAAAAACATTTGGAAGTGACTTAAGCATGTGAGTTAGTCATCAAATAAAAAACTAAAAAACTTCAAAAAGAAGTCTTTAATTACCAAACAAATCAGCAATACCCACAAAACGTTCCTAAAAACATCTAAAGAAACAGCTTTACCTTCTTAATTCATCAATCTAAAAAAACATATTTACTTGTCTTATCATCATATATCTCTTTTTTTTTCTAATCAAATTACATGAAAATTACGCATGGCATAATAGCCTAGTGGCATATTGGTGGGATAAAACTTAGATAACTTTAGTATCTAGGTTCGATGAGGGTTTTCCAGATTTATTAGGTTTCCTCCTAAATTGGTGTATAGTCATTATTCTAGTAGAGATGGATATGATCAGGTGGTTCCGCCGGTGACACGATAATCCTCCAGTAGTGTGTCGGTGATCCAAATTTATTGTTCAAAAAAAATTACTTGAAAATTAAATCAATAAATAAGACTTTTAATAAAATTGATATTTGAAACTTAATAACAACATAATGAAAAATCAAATGAACTTATAATGAAAAAAAAAAAGAAATACAAATATCATCACTCAACCCAACTTTCTTCACCATCACTCTTTATGCACATTACCTTCTCCTCCTTTCTACAAAGCATTCTCGCCGAGGAAAATGTTAAAAGGAAAAAACTAATGGCCCACCCCACCACTAATGCGACGTCGTGGAATTTATATGCAATATGGTGTGTTTATATAATATGACATATAAAATAATACATAACTGAAACCAAAAAAAAAAAAAGTAAGCCTAAGAGAATGAAGAAATCAGATTTCTTAATTTTTCGAAAAAGATTTCTAAGAACATGTGTTAGGACATGTGTTAAGATTTCTAAGAACATGTGTTACGGAGACGTGAAGGGGTGCAGTGGGGCGTGGGGACGACCGTTCAGTTAGGACAGTCATCAAAATGGACAAAAACATCATCGTCTAAGACAGTCCAGATGCGTGTAGTCAAATCAATCTAATCTCAACGGCGATGAAGAAGAACTTGAAACTCAAGAGGAACCAAGTCTCCCCCCGGGAGGAATAACAAAGGGAAACGGGCAATATTTTCTAGCGATCCAGACTACAAACAAAGTTTGGATAACATGTCGTCGAGGGATGACAGACTTCCTTGACCTTAAGAGAGAAAAGCAAAAGAAATCAGATATGAAACTGCTTCGGACTAACACCGATTACTTGTTGGGACAATATCGTAAGACGACTGAGAAGAGGAAACAAGCAATTAGGGAAACATACAATAATTTTAGGAATTATAGTTTTATTACATTAATGTTAATTTTATAAAATATATTGTTTAAAATAATTGTTTCATTTGTGTTCTATCATTGAAAACCATAGGTTTTCAAAATGTTGCACAGAACACACTCATACAAAATTAGCAAAACTGAAATGAGTATGCAATTGCAAAGGCATCATAATCATCATAGTGGCATTGAGAACACACACAAGGGATTTCTAACAAATCCTAAAAATGTAAACCTGAACCGCAAGGTCGACTTCATTCAAAATCACACACATGCCAACAATCTCTTTATGGTATCAAACTTCAATTCTGAAAACCATAGGTTTTACTCCAACCTACAATGAAACCCGCAATGCTAGCCCGTATTCAGTTTCATGCATAATTGTAGACACACGGTTTTAATCGTAATCGCACAAGCAGTTTGTTCCATAATTGTTTACATCGCTGAAAAAGATAACAGGCGGTGAAGGCGGCTTTTAAATTTTAACAAGCTTAATAAATTAAGTATGCATAAAAAGAGTTTAGGTATTTATCTGCAAAAGGAGAAGGTTTAGGTTATAATGTCAGAAAGTTAAATCTGTAAATATCCTAAAGATATGTTCATAAACTTGCCAAACAAGCCTGCTAATCAAAATTCCCAGTTGCAGCAAGTAGAGGTGGCAAGATGTCGGGTAGAACGGGTTTTCGGTAAGGGATTTTGTTAGTTCAGATCAAAACAAACCAGCCCTGTTGGGTCTACCAACTTGTGTACATTTTCTTTATAAAAAGTTATTTTGACAGTAATAATATAGATCTTAAAATTCAGAGGTTGTATGCCTCAAAAATCACTTTTGGAGTGGTTAACTTTACAAATTGACCCGATTATAAGAGAACGGGTCAAAATTGCCATATCTACTAACTATGCACATATCTTCTTTGTTATCTGTACCAAACTCCTTACCAAATCCACTAATGATTTACATACCACAAAAGCAGGTAAGGTCATCTCCACTAGCATTCTACGATATAGCATAACCGAGTAACTCCCCTCATTATTTACTACATGTCATTACCAAATTCAATCGTTATCTGCTTAAAAGCTATTACCTAGATCACTAGTCGGTAATTACACCTAGCAGTTACAAAAAGTCCCTATCATTATTTACTTAGATCTAACCATACTCTATCACATTCACTGATTGAACAACAAATCAAACCAACTTCTTATAGAATGCTTCACACAACATAGGTATGTATGAACCAAGATGCACCAAAATAGTCATTAGAGCACGGGTTAGTCAGATAAGTGATAAGTCGTCCGTAATGTGATGAAGTCTTACCATAAATCAAACTTAACTCTATAACCATAATTAAGGCAACGTAAACATGGTAATAGATCACTTGGAGAGTGCGTGAACTCCAAGGATAGCAATCAATTCTGTCGATACAAAAAGCAACAGCCAACAAGATACGTGATTCCCATTCGCCAGTGGGATCAATAGCAAACCACAAGATAGAATCTTGTTACTTAATGGCATAACTGTATGAAATTCATCTCAAGATTTCTCCATACTTTCTAGGGCTTTCAGCTAACACGTGTCTTAACTCCATAGGGCACAAGGATGCCAACATACAAACCAATCAACAAACAGTAACGAATACACACAAATGCAAGTCAGTTAGTAACATACTACTAACACGATTCGCAAACAAATCATCAACACCATAACAATCTGTATAATCTTCAAAGATGCCATATATGAACTGCATAAGCATAACATGTATCTTATCTTTCGTATTACCTTAACTTGATAAGTAATACCACTTGTTAAACATGGATCCCCTTATTCTGTATATAAGACTATAAGTCAAAAGATGAGTTCTGAAAACAACTTATCAGCTCATATTTATTCTATATCTAAACCGAAACCCGATCACTTTTTAATCCTACGAACCCGCTTAGATCCCCATACCTCCAATCTCCCAGCAGGACATCCACAAGGCGCTCGAAAAATAAGCACAGTCCGTCCATTAACCGGCGCCATTTTCTTCAACTCCGCCTCAAGCTCCTTATGATCCTGCCCCAATTCCAACGGCTTCACATCGCTTTCCGCAATCACACCGGCCGCCATATACCTAACACACTCTTCCGGCTCGAGCTGGATATCAAACTCAACCGCTTTCCTTAACCCTTTACACTTTGGTTTCCCGCATTTCCTCGACTTAACCTCGAGTATTTCCCACGCGGCTATCGTCGCAATCACGCCACTAACCGCAGCGATAACCCCGATCACATACGCGATCGGGGCATCCACAACAATTTCATGGATCACCTCGATCAATAAAGGGAGAATCTCTAGAAACTCATGGTATAAAATGTTAAAATATGGTATGATTAAAAACCCTAGTGCTCCTAGCACTAGAATCAGCATCAGAATATCCAACGCAGCAAAAGAAGATTTGTCACAAAACGGGTGTGATAATGGATTAACCGAATTGCAACAACCTTGACTATTATTTTTATAATTGTTGTTTTTGTTTGTTGTTCCACTTCCTACGTGACTGATTATTATTGTTTGCAGACATCGTATTCTTGTGTTGTTCAAAAGCGCGACAAAATTCGATTAAACTACGGCAATCAACCATCGGCAATCTCATGTTAATTAATCCTTTCACGTGAATCGTTACCCTTTATCAGATCCAAAATTCAACCACCGATTTATCTGGTGATGGAATTAGATCTCAACTTGTTGGGGGTGGCCGTACGGATGAATCTCGAATGGATCGAAAGGGGTGGAGAGGAACGACGTCGTTTGAGGGGGTGATAATGTTGGAATTGAGATGGAGAAAATGGTGCGAATTGAGCGATTGAAATGGAAGAAGTCAGCGGTGGAGGATGCGTGGATTACGGGGATAGATCGGGACGAAGGTTTAAAAAGCTGCATTTTTTTGTTAAATGGTCCTCGGATTATTGTAAAAATTCTGGTTTTTGTCCCTTTACTATTTGAATTATTTACTTTTAACATGTTTATATTTTTTGTAGAATAATAATCTCACCTATCTGTCGTTGGCTGGCAACGGTCTTAATTTAACAAGTTACCAGTTGTAGTCTCATCTTTTCACGTATTATAAACCAATAAATCTTTACTAATAAAAAAGGAAAAGAGGACAACAAAAATTAAGGTTCTATTAGTAAAGATCCATTGGTTTACACTATGTAAAAATATGGGACCACCACTAGTTAATTTTGAAGTTAGAATCGTTGCCGGCGAACGGCTAACAGTAAGAGTTATTAAAATCCATTACTACTTTTAATCGTCATTCGAGTGATTTATTGGTTTTTACATTTTACTATTGTTAAGAATAGTAAAAAAATTTATGATGTTATGATTGTAAACGAAAAAATCTTTATGATTGTAAACGAAAAAATCTTTATGATGCTTGCATTATTCCTTGTGTAGTGTTTGTGGTTCCATTTGACGGGTTTTGATAAAAGTTATGGATTGAATCGATAATGGTTTTGGGGAAGGGGAAACCAAAGTGGCTAGTTTACCGGGTTGGTGACTTTACGGTTCAGTTTTACCTATGAATCAATATGCTTTTTGTACTTTTCTCAATTTATTAGTTTGTATTAAACTTTATAAAAAGTTAAGGACGATTCATGATTATAATACATATACATAATAACTACACACGTATATATAAGTTAAACATTTAGTTCGGTTTACACGCTGAGTTCCAAGTTCAAAATGGACCAAACCTCTAAATCATCAAAATCAAACAGTCTGAATCTCAAATCAGTTAACTTGCTTAAAAGACCATTCGATGGGTTTATAAACACCATAGTTACAATCACCATAAAACTTCTACTTTGAAACCATTTTTCTTTTCAGTTAGTTTAGTTAGTGATGCCCACATTTGTAATTTTGTGCAAATTACATTACGGTGTGTTTGAAATTTATATAATTAAATTGTAAATAAGCAAAAGCAAACATGATTAATAACTTTGTTAACTAAGTTCTTCTTTTTTACCCTTACCTTTTGATAGGTGATTTGTACACCCATAAATATTTGCTTACGAATAATCTTATCTTTTATTAAGAAAAAATACACAAGAATGAAAAGTAAAACTATAAATATTTTTATACAAGTAGAACCATTTTTAAGTAAAAAAAAACTAAAAGTCATTTATGTTAATTGTAATACATAAGGTGTGGTTATATAATTGTTTACTTCATTCTTCTTCTAACTTTCAATATACCTATCAAGTATGTGTAAAATGCATAATTCCTGTTTTTATAGATTCTATTTAAATAATTATATGAAGGTATCTTAATAACCTTTATTCAAATTAAGTCAAAAGTTTATCTATAAGTTAAGTTTTGTATAACTCTTACTTTATATCTACGAGTTTATATAACTCTTATTAAAATACATTTTTTTTTGCATATTTTTAATAAACACATAGTTTTATTTAAAGAAAGGTGGATGCTAATAATGTTTACTTTATTGCTATTCTCCTATGTGACAGTTAATTGAAGGGTTAAACTGTAAAAAAGCAAAAGCTAGTGTTTGTTTGGATGACATATTGTATGCTAGTGGATGGAAAATGACCAAAACTCGTTAGAAAAAATATGGATTGAAAATGAACAAAAAAATATGGATTGAAAATGAACAAAAAAATATGGATGAATGACCAAAAAAGGTCAAACAAGCTTGTATCAAGTAGTTCACACGAGTCAACTCATTATGTCATTATGGATCAAAGATTGGTTTAACCCGACCCGATAATCCTATTTCATTATATAAATAAAATTAATTTTTCGCGTTGTGGGGTAGATTTTTTTACATGACATGCGTGCATCGAAGGTTTTTGCAATTGCTTGTCGATCAAAATGTAAATCAACTTTAATTTAAATACCGACTCACATATAAAACTAAATACGTAAAACTCGAGTGAGTCAAAATAACATTTTACAAACTTTTTAAAAATTTGAGGGGTATAAATATTAATAATAAAAGTTAAAGAGGTTATTTTCAAAAATAAAAATAAAAAAGATGGTTAATCTACTATGGCTAAATGGTCAACCTTTTTCAGTTAAATCAGATAACATAAGGGCATTTAGTCTTTTTACCTATTTATTTAAAAATATATTAATAAAAAATACAGTTAAATTTAAAAAACTAATATAATATTATACATGTATACATAATTACATCTCTCTCTACCCTCCTTTTTCCATCTCTCTCTCACAATAGTTCTTCGCCACCACCATCAATCACAAGTGACCCCTGCATCTGCCACAATAATAAGAATTATATTAGCTTCTCCTATAAATCATTTATTTTATCCAATACAACTAAACATCGACAAGCAAAGATTGCAAAAAATATACACACTCACCCATCATAGAAAATGAAAAAAAGAAGAAGGGGAGGGCAGATTTAAAATATGAGGGAGTATATTATACAGCAGAAGGTAGGTCTTCATTTAAATTTGAGGCATGGCTTGTTTGCATAAAATAATAACTCCCCATTTCTTTTTCTTCCTACAATCCTCCATAAAAATACAAGAATTGAAATAGAATGTGGCACTACCCACTTTTCAATTTCAACAACAAATTTTACAACCACCATCGTCTTCCCCAATCCAAGAACTCTAGAACCATTCCCACTTTCATATCAGAAATTCGTGTTCATTGTTCAGTGACAACAGACCAAATCATAGGGTTTTTGTTTAGAGAATCAAAACGAGTTAAATGATTGTATGTTTACCTCTTATCGTGCTCGATTTAACAATGAAGTTCGCTTGAGAGGTGCGGCGATGGTGTAAAAGAGGGTGGGTGGCAGGTCTCCCCTGACGGCTCGATTTTCGGGTTAAACAAGATCCGGTGTGACAGTGGTGGTGTGGGGTGGTGCGGTGGTGTTGCTGGTGTGGGGTGGATGATGCGGTGGTGTTGCTGGTGTGGGGGTAGATGGTGATAGGTGGTGGCAGCAGGTGGTGGTGAGGGTGGGAATTCTTAGTGGATAAAGAGAAAGTAGAGTAGTTTTAGAATTAGTCCCTACAAAATTGAATATTTATGTTTGGTATTTATGTTATTTACACTATTAGTCCCTAAAAAATGAATAGAAAAAATCCACCTATCAAAAATAAAATACACTCCTTTAAATTCATTCTATAATAATTTTCACAATACACATGTTTGGACTTTGGATCTTCACCTGTTGCTATAATCTATAAATTTGATTGGTGCTTTTTAGACTTATTGTCTATGTATATACAAAACTTAATTAGTTAGTTTACAATAGTTGAACATGTACAAGAATAATTTGATTCTTTTTAATAGGACGTGTAAGAATCGAATCGTTAACTGAAACTGAATTGAAAACCGAAGAAACCGAATCAAAATTAACCGAAATCAAATTAACCGAAAGTCGCCGAAAGTCGGTTATCGTCTATTTTTTGTACCATCGGTTAACCGAAGTTAACCAAACCGAACCGAACCGAACCGACCATTTGTATTTTCGTATATTTATAGCTTTTATACATTAATTTCAATTGTTCATCGAATGCAAAGGCTTTGCACGCTCACTATAAATCTACCGGTTACAATCAGTTAAAAATTGATTTTTATGTTTTTAATATGTAGAACAACTAAAATATGGATTATTATAAAAAAAATATTATGAATATTCCCGGTTTTACGTGTGTCCTGCTCAACTCTTCCTTCTATAATGATCGATATGTCATTAACAAGACTGCCTCAAAGTTTTATTCCTTGATAAATACCTTACAACACGTTACTAGCATGATTGTGTCAAGAAAATGTAAATGATTATTTACTTCTATTTATCATTTCTGTTGTTGTTCATCTCCCCTTCCTTCTCCTTGTTACAATCTTAAAAGTACAACACTCAAGATACAACCAATTATAAGTGCAACAACCAAAATAGTTAGTTGTTCTACACATTAAAAACAAAAAAAAAACAATTTTTAACTGATTGTAACCGATAGATTTCTAGTGAGGGTGCAAAGCCTTTGCATTCGATGAACAATTGAAATTAATGTATAAAAGCTATAAATATACGAAAATATAAATGTTCGGTTTCGGTTCGGTTAAGTTCGGTTAACCGATGGTATCAAAAGTAAACGATAACCGACTTTCGGCGACTTTCAGTTAATTTGATTTTAGTTAATTTTGATTTGGTTTCTTCGATTTTTGGTTCAGTTTCAGTTAACGATTCGATTCTTCCACACCCTATTAAAAAGAATCAAATTATTATTTTACATGTTCAACTATAAAAAACTAATTAAGTTTTGTATATACATAGACAGTAAGTCTAAAAGCATCAATCAAATTTATAGATTATAGTAACAGGTGAAGATCCAAAGTTCCAAACATGTGTATTGTGAAAATTATTATAGAGTGAATTTAAAGGATTGTCTTTTATCTTTATACCTATTTTCAAATGTTGTTTTTTATGTTTAAAATTGATGAGTTTTTATAAAAATATAAAAAAATAACATCAACCAATTAAAAACACACACATAATCCACCCAACAATCAAAAGCCCCACCTCACAACCCAAATGCCCCCCACGCCTGTAGAAAACTCCCGGCCCTCATCACCATGGATGTCCACTTTAACGCTCTGCATTTTTTGATTTTCCTTCTTTAGAAAGTGTATTCGCATTTCTATTTTTGAAAACTTGTAATTACATTCGTGTCTTTCATTTTCCACTCTTATACTCTGAGATTATGATCACGATGGAAACTCATTTTATACTTATACCTGTTACATACTTGAATTATGCTTACAATTCTTAATACATGATTACAGTGAGAAACTCATACTTGAATGTACGAATACTCAATTTTATGCACTACTATACTATACATCATTCATACATGCTTAAAATGCTTAAAAACCATCAAATCGTACGAAAACAACTCCAAACAGCCAACTTCGCACGAAACGTAGCCACTCCGTCCGAAGTGGGCCACCTCATACGAGGTGATGCCAACTCGTACTAGGTGACTCCAACTCATACGAAGTGGCCTGTTTTCCTATAAATACGGCCATTCACCCACAGTTCCAACCTTCCGAAATCTCATGAACCCCACTCGAAATTGCTAGAACTTGGCAGAATTCGATTAGTTCCTAAGTGAGTCTTATAGCTCACCATACCTCAAAACTTTTATAAAAGTGCTTTCAAAACCTTTCTTCTATCTAGCTTCTATTTTCTTTTCTTTTGTACAAGCCAGTAAACTAAGTCCAAGAGACTAAGTTCGGCTAATGTGAGAACTTTGGCTACCTGAATTAAGTTCCACACCTCACTTGAACAAATCTTTGCTTTCTGTTATTAATGACAAACCGGGTTTATGAACCTTGTGCTTTGGTGAATCATATAATGAGGTGTTCGACCCCATGCTTGACTTTTATGATATAATTGAAGAATTCAATGAACTGTACTCGTATTTTACTTACCACTGATCCAGACATAATGTTGATCGCAATCCGATCTAATGTTATGGCTCGGATTATCCTGCCCCGTTACCACGTTCTCCGTTCGCAGAGATCAGTGCGGAAATGGATACAAAACGGGCTAACACATTCCAAAACTGTCACCTCGCACGAGGTGGACAGCCAACTCATACGAGGTGCAAGTCAACTCGTACGACGTAACAGTCAATTCGTACGAGTTGCAAGTCAGCTCGCACGAGGAGGACAGACCACTTCGTACGAAGTGGTATTTTTCCTGTTTTCATTCCGTATTTTCTGTCTCGTAATTTGGATCAATCATTACACTCAGATTACTCATGTTCTCCTAATTACCCCATGTAGGGTAACTCCGTGTTGCATTACCTGATCACTCGTCCATCCACGAACTTGCTTAAGAAGCTTGCAAAATTGTGAACATACTCAAACCCATTTTACGCTTTATCACCTTTGGGTGCAATACATGTACATTATGCAAAATTACACAAACATGCTTATACTAAATGCACGAACAATCTTTATACATGCTCTTATACCAAACTTGAAATCACACATGCTTATACTCGTTATGCTTATGCTCAGTCATTGACTTTAATCAAGCCTCCCTTTACATGTATAGCGCTATAGGAGTAACGCACCGCCCATATTCGTGAGGTCATGTTAAGTCATTCATTACGGTCTTATCGTTGCGACGATAAGATTACGCTAGCAATAAACTTTGATTTGACTGGTATACTTATGCAGAATAGTTTAAAGTATGTTAGCCTCAAGAATATATAAGTATGCATAAAGATTTGTTAAAATGTTACATATGCTATTATTCAAACTTGTATGCTCGCCAATGCCTTGTGTATTGAACTATAGTTTAACATGTATTGCAGGGTGAGGTTGATGATAACTACGGATGGAAACGGATAGGACGACTTAGATACACGCCTAGAATTGTAACATTAAAGTTGTTGTATTTGAAATTTGTTATCCATGATGTTGTAACCTGAAATTGTATTTGTATGTTATTCAATGAAATAAAAATTTGTTATATAAATTATTGTCACATTTTAGCGTTACGAAGTCTCGAGCAATCTTTTTCGTCCCGCCCGATGTTTCCGCCATCGGTTGGGGTGTGACATCCACGCCACCCAAGGGGTGGTGTTCTTTAAATTGATTTTCCGAGTGTTTACGAATATTCAATCAGATTCACATAAAGAAATCAAGAACGAATTTATAATATATTGTGAAAATCGTGTACCCTAAAAATGACCAAAACAAACTTTAAATCTAGAGGTGAACCACATGATATATGGCGATTACAACTGCCAATTAGTAGTCGATGTCAGTTTTATAATTGATGCTTTGATTTCTGTACTAAAAACACCTTTGGTACATTAGTGTTAAACAAAAATTTCAAAACCGAGCAACAACTCCAATACTGAAGAACACGTTTGCTGTTAAAGCACGAATTTCAACACACAAACCTAATTTGGTACTATAGACCAAACTCACTATTGATTTTCATTTATTACCAAGGGCATTGCCTGATGTGTGTGAATGTGTACTCAATTTATAACCGAGTTAAAAATGAGTTTAACTAAAAACTACACACAAACGATAACTGTGCCGACGTATATAGTATAGAAAGCAAGATCGAGTATCATACATAGGAACTCTAATTTAGTAACTCTAAAACTCGACCTAAACCGAATTAATAGCCTAAAATTGATTTGATTTTTAATAGTGATTTTTATTAACTGATATCCTGAAATTATCCTAATGAGAACAGAGCAAAGACGAGAGCAATTAGCACGCAAGAGTGAAATCAATGATGATGAACAAACTACCTAGGCAAGACTCCTTAACCACACGCAAGACTTCTACGCTTGACAATTGCCAAGTTCTCCGATTTTAGACCGATTACCCACTCGTTAGAGAAGATAAGTCCTATAGTAATTAGGGATGAGCATTTGGTACCAAGTAACAGTACCAAACCGGTATCGAAGCGTACCAGGTATATTCGGTACTGGTACCCACTTTCCCATGTTTTTCGATACCGGTACGGTACCTATATATACGGGTAGAACACCATATATTCAGTACTAGTACCCACTTTTCCGTTTTTTGGTACCGTACTTTCGGTTCCGGTACCGGTTCGGTACTAAACGGGTACCGTGCTCATCCCTAATAGTGATTAGACAAGATCAATGTGACTCCACACACAAAGGCCTAAAAACCAATTTATGAATGTGCAATTAGATAGTGAATGAAGTGCTAGAATGACATGACTCGACCTATCGAAACCGAATCACACAACTAGAGACATGAAAAAGCACACACTTTAACACATTTTAGTTATAAAGCTAGTTCTAAATTGATACACCACAAAAACCTAGAATCACCTAGACGCAAATAAATAGAAAGACCTCGAGCTATCGAGTGTCTAAAACTAACAACAACGACTAGACATGTCCTAGCAAACCCAAATTATATTACTATTCAATGGGAATTGGATGCACACTTATGTCTACTGATTTTTATTGATTAGTTAACCTATATTAGTTCTAATGATAAGGTTAAAACGATAATTGGCCAGATTAACTAGTTAAGTAATGATTTTAACGTGTCTATGGCCAATTTCTTCTTTAGACACACATCAATAATGACAACCAATCAATATCAACCAGTAAATAATAGCACACACGATCAAATTTAGCAATAATCATAATTACTTTAAATCAAAGCACACGAACTTGAATAAAAGTCAAACCGAACAAAAGTCAAGCATGGAGTTAGTTCATCAAACCTAGGTAGCTATGAAAACTTAGTCTCTAAGCATGTTTGTAAATCAAAACTCATTTTAGAAGTAGTAAACATCATGTTCATCAACTCAAAGATCAAAAAGCAAAAAACTTTATCGATTATAACCGAATTGCAACTTGAATCTTCAAAGTTTTAGCTCCCAAAGCTTCCAATCAGCCTCTTACTATCTCTCTGTAGCTCTAAGTTCGTCTATTCAGCTTTGTATGTGTAATGCCCAAATTCCATAAAGTCACAACGTCAAGAGAATTAAAATACGTTATCTTTGTAACATGAAATTCTTGACCAAAATATCCTCATGACGAGATTAAGCAAATCGTCATCATAAAAACTTCTTAAAACCATTCAAACAAATTACTAAACCATAGGTATCAACTTAATATACTTACAAAAGACACGAGTATGAAATTTATAATTTACAACCAAAAAGACGTTTTGACCCGTTTGGCATTTTGAACATGACCGGAAGCGCATTATGGGCATTAAGATGTGTTCGTTCCAAGCTCGCCAACTTAAACCTGCAATTTTCCTATCATTCACAATATGAAAAACATAATTTAGTAAGTATGTATCAATAATCGGTAAACTACGTTCATTAGTATCTTGGGTTGTTTGACCCGTTTGTGTTAAGTCAACATAATGACTATTTCGTTCGAGTATAACTCATTCGCCTTGACTCATTTGAAAATGATTTATATTATTTCCAAGAGCAAGATCCAAGTATTTCTATTCAATCTCACCCGCTAATAACGGGTCTAAACATATCTCTTTCTTTCTCATTTTTAATGAGTGCTTCAAATCTAACTCTTTAATTTGCTATATCTATACTATCATTTTCAAGTAGAATCAACATAATGAAAACTATTGTCATGCTCATATTAAAAGTAAACAAAGTTCATATGAACTTACATCGATCTTGTGTTTCAAGTGCTTTCAAATTTGGGACGTATCCCTTCTTTCTTCACTCCTATAAGATGCAACATTACATATTTAGCTTTCACAATATCCATTACATACACACACTTTGACTTTCAATCATGGTGTTAATTGATCGCATACAATTCCATCTTCATACTAATTTATCAATTTAATAAGTTTTGGTATCAAAACCTCACTACTTCAATTCAAAACATTTATCAATACATGATGTGCATACCATCCTAAAGCATAAGGTACAAGTGGTTAAAGCACATTCTTCCTAGTTCATCTATGGATTAACACCATTGCTCAATTCTCATAACCATTATCATAATCATGTATCTTATGTTTTGTATCAAATTATTCACCAAAATTATTTCCACAACACTATCCCAACATTAACATTATAATAATTTAAACATAAATTCTCTAACCTTCATCATTCTATAAACATAAATGGGTTTTATCCCAAATCATCAATATAATCAAATTCAAGCATATCACAACGCCTACACATCGTTATTATCTAATTTTCATGTTCATTTTTATACTACATCACGGGTTGGATATAACCCACTTTCTCATTCATCACTAGAATCTAAAATTCAACTTACTTATGTTAGAAACACTTAGATGATCAGGAATCCTAGCTCATGCATAGGTTTTATCTTCAATTTTACCTCCAATTTTGCAAATTTGATAGATTTTAGGGTTCCTCTTCTTCTTTTCTGGCTTGGGTCGATACACAATACATCCGTAAGATGTGTGTGTGTATTTTCTTTATTTATCTAAATTTTAATTCAACTTTACTATATATCCATTTTCAGTCCCTCAAGTTTGGTGTCTAGTTAATAATGGCTAAGATTTTATTTTCATATTTGTTTATCTCTAACTTAATTAAGTAGTATAGAATTTGGGGTGTTACAGTATGCGAACTAGGGTTATAATCCTCCTTAAATAACCTAAAACTTATCAATATCTCTTTTTCCCCACTTGTACCTCTCCCACGGGGCGTGGAGGGTTGTTATTCATTAATCCACACGGTGGCATTTTTGTAAATAAATCAACTTGATCCACCCTTGTAACGCTTCACATTTTTTGTACTTTCCTTATTTAGAAAGAGTAATCGTATTTCTATTTATGAAAACTCGTATTCGTATCTTATTCATATTTCAACTCCAACTTTGTAATCCGAGACTTTGATCGTAATACAGATTCATACTTTATACATGCTTGTTATACTTACAATTTAATCGTTTATACGCAAACTGATACTTATTATACGTGCTCTATACTTATACATACATTCTTGATACTCAACTTATACTTGCATACACTTATACTATACTTTATCACACGTTAAGTACCTAAAAACATGCTAAATTATGAGTTTCTAGCATAAAATAATGGAATTATCAAACTCTAGGGGTCAAACAGCAAATTCTATAAAGTTTGGTAAATTCTGCAGGTGGTGCACGGCCATGCAACTGAGGCGCACGACCATGCACACTGCGATCCGCATGACCAGCACCTGATGTGCACCCCCTACGATCTGCGACCCCACGACCATGCACTTCATATGCACGGCCTTGCAAAATGACTATGTCTGGTAGAATCTTTTAAAATACGCGAATTTTGGCTCCATTTCCCTTTTTCCAACTCCCAACAACCACCAACTTCATTAATTACCTAAATTCTAATCCCCCATTATAAATGGGAGCCTCCTAAACACTTTCCAAACACTCAAATCACTCACAAATCTTCTTAGTTACTCTCTAATTTCTAAGACTTGGCAGAAAGTTGCAACCATTCTAAGTGAGTTTTAGCTCACTTTTCTTCTTATGTTCTTATGTTTTCTTCTTTCTTTCTACTCGGATAAACTCTAAGGAGGTTTTCACAAGCTTGCCTTGGCAAACTAAGGTGAAACTTCACCACATTTGAGGTCCAAAGTAGGATTACAATTCGACTTTCATTTATAGTTTTGTGTCTTGCTTTTCTTGATTAAAACTTGTTTGAATCTTGTGCCTACTTATTCTTAAACCTATCTAAGGTTATGAGACTTGTTAGGACTAGATTCTTATGATCTTAAGAGGTGCAAACACCTCTAAACTTTATGTTTTTGCAAAGGGTTTATGCAACCCACAAGTGATGAACCATCCGAGCTTGCCATGAAGTTGATGGCAAGACTTGTGTTTTGGTATAGGTGTGAATACTTGGAAGCCTTGGCTATCCTAACTTCATTCCACCACCTCACTTGATGTTTTTACCTTGCTATCTTAAGTAGTTTGCTAGACTTAAAGTAACCTAACCCCGTCTAGCCTCCAACACTTAGTTAACTCTTTCCATGTCGGGAATGACTCACTCGGGTTAATGTTACTTGGCTACTTGATATAGTAAGAAGTTGTACATTTCCTTTTCATTCATGACCATCCGTATCATCCTTGTGATGATTTGTGTATTGGTGAATCATACAATGAGGTTAATTCTCCATGCTTGACTTACATGACAATTATGATACTCTTGATTGACTTAGCTTAGAATTATTAATAAATTATGTAATATATATATATATACACACACATAACCGAATCCTTGAGAATAATCGACATGGTTACTTATCATGGTAATAGGTTATATTATCTAAGGCTTGAACCTCTTGTTACGATTCTAATGGGCACTTAACCCATGAAATCACATGTAACACCCTGTAAATCGTGTCCAATAGTATAGTGACACGTGTTGTATTTTAAATATAGTCTATTAAAGACCAATAAGGACTAAAGGCGTCAACATGCTCAAACTGAGCCTCTGAGTGACGGTCCGATGTCAACATGCATAAATAACAGCCTCTGAGTGATTGATACGTCAACATGCTTGAAACTTGGCCTCTGAGTGACTGATATGTCAACATGCCCAGCCTCTGAGTGACATCGGAATCAACATGCTTATAATAAGCCTCTGAGTGATCCTTTGTGAAGTCCTAACTCTCATTCGTGCCTTTTGTTGGACGTGAGGGTTCAATTTTGTAAATATGTGAAAGTTGGATAATAGAGGGATTAAAGTGTCAACATGTTAATTTATACCTCTGTGTGACCTTTTAACGAATCGAGAGCTCGACAATGTCCGGACATAATCCCGGGTATGCCAAATATTGGCTACAGAGGGCTAAAAGTGCCAAAAAGGTGTTTAAAAAGGTTTTTAGAAGCTTTATAAAGTTTAGGGGCTAAAGTGTCAAACTTTGAAACGGGCCAAGGGGCGGTCGCGGGCAGCGAGAGACGTGGCCTGGGTCTCTCACGGGGCGAGAGAGAGGCTCTGCTGCAGAAAGGTATGCTTGGCCTCCAAACAAAACTCCAAAAACCATTAAATCGAAACCATGGCTTCCCAAACTGCTATGCCACGTTTTGGGACACTTGTAAGCTCCCTCTGTCACACCCCGACTCGCAGCGGAAAAGGTGATCAGGGCATGATTGGGTTATCATCAAAGCTCATGACATTTATTATACGTTTCATATTCATTAATACAATTTAATGGAAATTTACAATAAATATTACACATGTTCTAACTATCAATCTAAGCTTCTTTGTTCTCTTCTAAGGCATTTTCTATGTTTTCCTTGCTTCAACCTGTTCACCTGTATCATGTGTAAAAGGGTTTTTTGGATCAACAAAAAGTTGGCGAGTGAATCCTATGGAAAACATTTGATCAAGTTTATTTAAATTGATTATGAAATATGTGCACAACCACTCATGAGTAAAAATAGATGTAAACTTATTCAACAATAATTAAATATTAAATAAAACACACATGAACAATAATGGATTGGTTTTGAGGCACGCGTTGCTCAACTCGTCTCTCACGAGGAACTAATGGGCCTATTGAATGAATTGCATAACCACGATAATATGAAAGGCATAACTACAAACAATATAAACTCAATGATACACACATGAACAATAATGGATTGGTTTTGAGGCACGCGTTGCTCTCTCGTCTCCCACGAGGAGCTGATGGGCTTAATGAATGAATTTCATATAATTTGACAAAATGAAATAAGTAATCACAACAATATAAACAATCTAAGTTTAGATCACGATATGATATGGCACAATTTTAAATAAACGAGTTAATTATTTTGTGACACATGACACACCCCAAAACGTGTAATTAAAAGGGGGAGTTGTAAGATTCACTCACAGTGGGTGCGTTCGGTTGATGATGTTGAATGCACGCGAAGTGGTTTTAACCACGAGTGAAATTAACCTAGATAAATAGCATTATGGTTCGGTAAGTAAACGGATTTTATTAATCCATTTTAGTAGGATTGTTGGGTGTGTTTTTGTGAGTTTAAGGCTATTTTCTAACCTTAAAAATGTTATTTTTAAGTATTTTTAATTGATTTTTAATTAAAATAAATAAATAAAAATAATAAAAAAGTTGACTTTTTTGACCGTTGACTTTGACTTTGACTGTAACAGTGACTGTTGACCGGTTCGCTTGTATAATTGTGCGCTGAGTGAGGCTCGAACCCGAGATCTCCCGTACGCGTGCACCCAGCTCTACCAACTGAGCTACGTGTCTAACCCGAAATATATATGTTTTTAATTATATTTATATATTAATTAGATTAAACAGAAAATCCTTTATTTTTAAAAACGATTTTAATCCAAAGAATCGGTGCGCTCCACAGGTCTCGAACCCGGGACCTGTGGCTTATACTAACACACAGTCCACCGCTGGACTGTGTGTCCAACTTGTTAACTTAACTGATTTTTATTATACTTAAACACAAACTAATTATTTTTATTTCTGACTTATTCAAAAAGGTAAATAATTGTCCGGGTCGATGCAGAAGACCGGACTCGAACTCGTGCGCTTTGATTAAACATACACACAGTCCACCACTGGACTGTGTGTCTAACTTGGTTATTTTTCCGGTTATTAATATACTTAACATATAACAGTGGTGACTCCGGTTCGGTTAACAAAAAAAGGCATTTTTATTAAGGCAGCGTGTGTGGAACAAGATTCGAACTCGAGACGTTTGTATGTTTAATGTGCACAAAGTCCACCGCTGGACTGTGTGTCTAACCCGAGTAATAACTTGATTTTAATTATACTTATATGATACCGAACTTCGTCTTCTTCGTTGAGTTATAACCAGAAATGATGACTGACTGGTTCGAAGTTTTTATTCATGTTTCTTTAGCGTTTTATGATTAATTACAGATGAGATTAAATAAAAAGAATGAAGAAATTAGGCGTGAGGTATACCGACTGGCTTCCTCTGTTTTTCCGGCGTAACTCCGGCGACAGCAATCACTTCCGGCGACGAGTGTCTTGCAGCAGAGAGTTCTCAGAAAGCTTATAAACTATGTGGGTGACTTCGGTATAAGTTCAGAGGGTTTAGTAAGGCTTAGAAGTTAAGGACTCGGTTTTCCGGCGATGAGCAGAAGAATTCCGGCGAGTGAGTTTTCGCCGAGAGAGGGTGTGGTTTTGAGCGAAAATGTTTGCAGAGGTTCGAGGGGGTATTTATAAGGCAAATCGTCAATGAATTTGGTCCGATTTTCGACTTGATTCGTCGGTTAGAAAAACTCCGGCGGTTATAATTTGTGTCGCGGACTCAGACGTCGGTTATAACCGATGTGTAGTTAAAGTTTACGTTATAACGGAAAGAATCGTTAAGTTTCGCGAGATTGCCGGGATTTCCGACGACTGCAACTTTGGGCGCCGATTTTGAATTCGGAAAGACACGTTATCAATTAAATGATCCGAACATTTAACAAAGAACATCAGTGGCGCAGTGGTTTAAGTGTTGAGTGCTAAGTCTGTTGTTGAACCGTGACTGACCCGGTTCGAAACCCGGCAGGAACAAAACATTTTTATTTTCATATTTTTAACAGCTTTTCAAAAACTAATTATATATTCCCATATAATAATTGATTATGTATCGTTTAAAATTATTTTAGGCATTTAATTTGCAACGAAATTTTTAACTGACTGTTCGGTTAATAAACGGAGCGGGTTTGGAAAAATCCGTTTTTGACGGATGTTACAGTATCCCCTTCTTTTTAGAAATTTCGTCCCGAAATTTAAATAGTGATATATTTGACTAAAAGAATGATGGTGTTTAGTTTTGACAGTTACATACTTAGAAAAAGTAAGGGTTTAAGTTTTTGTTCGAGGCGGTAACGTTCCTTGTAAGGGTTAAGTACCCTATTACAGGAATCGCTTTTTGTTGCCTACTGTAAAAGTATTGATAAGCAGAATTTATTCGCTAACTATGATATCATGCATAAAAGTTTGGATATGTTTGGAAGAGTATGGTTATATCCTAAGGCAAAACTTCTAATACTACAACCTACATGGAACATAAATAAACACAACACCTAATTTTTGAACATAAATAAACACAACAGCTAATATCAGTATGTTATGATTGGTTCTATGACTATAGAACATAAATAAACACAACAGCTAACATTTGAATCCACATTCTGATAGCATATATGTTTGAATGGTGGCAGTTCCTCTCTCGTTTATTATGATGGAGAGGTTAGTTTATGTAGAAATGGATCACAATCCAATTTCTTTAAATAGCAAGATGATATAAATGTAACACAATTTTCAACCAAGGCAATACTAAATCCTACATGGAACTTCTCATAACCGCCTAATAATGCCTCTGATCCTTTGGCAAGAATACTTATATATAGGAAGTACCAGCGGCGTATCCACCATATTCTTGCCAAATTTTCATTGGTTTTATCCACAAGTTATGATTAGTTACCAAGAAACTAATAAATCCTACATAGAACTTCTCATAACCGTCTGACAATGCCTCTGATCCTTTGACAAGAATACTTATATATAGGAAGTACCAGCGGCGTATCCACCATATTCTTGTCAAATTTTCATTGGTTTTATCAGTGAATTATGATTAGTCCTATATGACTCTACAACCAATACAACAAACATAAAATACTGATATGAAAAATGTCTGTGCGATCAAGGCTCAATCAAACGGAGCCGATCGTATTGCATGTACTGAAAATGAAATTGTCTGTGCGCTCAAGGCTCAATCAAACGGAGCCGAGCGTATTGCATGTAGTGAAAATGAATAACTTAATCTAAACAACAATCACACAAACAGCCTATGCATGGAACCTCTCATAACCGCCTGATAATGCCTCCGATCATTTGACAAGAATACTTATATATAGGAAGTACCAGCGGCGTATCCACCATATTCTTGTCAAATTCTCATTGACTTTATCCGCAAGTTATGATTAGTTTTATGCGACTCTACAACAAACACAACAACCACAAGATACTGATAATGTAAATGTCTGTGCGATCAAGGCTCAATCAAACGGAGCCGATCGTATTGCATGTACTGAAAATGAAAATGTCTGTGCGATCAAGGCTCAATCAAACGGAGCTGATCGTATTGCATGTACTGAAAATGAATAACTTAATCTAAACAACAATCACACAAACAGCCTATGCATGGAACCTCTCATAACCGTCTGACAATGCCTCTGATCCTTTGACAAGAATACTTATATATAGGAAGTACCAGCGGCGTATCCACCATATTCTTGTCAAATTTTCATTGGTTTTATCAGTGAATTATGATTAGTCCTATATGACTCTACAACCAATACAACAAACATAAAATACTGATATGAAAAATGTCTGTGCGATCAAGGCTCAATCAAACGGAGCCGATCGTATTGCATGTACTGAAAATGAAATTGTCTGTGCGCTCAAGGCTCAATCAAACGGAGCCGAGCGTATTGCATGTACTGAAAATGAATAACTTAATCTAAACAACAATCACACAAACAGCCTATGCATGGAACCTCTCATAACCGCCTGATAATGCCTCCGATCATTAGACAAGAATACTTATATATAGGAAGTACCAGTGGCATATCCACCATATTCTTGTCAAATTCTCATTGACTTTATCCGCAAGTTATGATTAGTTATATGCGACTCTACAACAAACACAACAACCACAAGATACTGATAATGTAAATGTCTGTGCGATCAAGGCTCAATCAAACGGAGCCGATCGTATTGCATGTACTGAAAATGAAAATGTCTGTGCGATCAAGGCTCAATCAAACGGAGCCGATCGTATTGCATGTACTGAAAATGAATAACTTAATCTAAACAACAATCACACAAACAGCCTATGCATGGAACCTCTCATAACCGCCTGATAATGCCTCCGATCATTTGACAAGAATACTTATATATAGGAAGTACCAGCGGCGTATCCACCATATTCTTGTCAAATTCTCATTGACTTTATCCGCAAGTTATGATTAGTTCTATGCGACTCTACTACAAACACAACAACCACAAAATACTGATAATAAAATTGTCTGTGCGATCAAGGCTCAATCAAACGGAGCCGATCGTATTGCATGTACTGAAAATGTAAAATGAACTGTGCGATCAAGGCTCAATCAAACGGAGCCGATCGTATTGCATGTAATGAAAATGTAAAATGAACTGTGCGATCAAGGCTCAATCAAATGGAGCCGATCGTATGCGGGCACGCCAGGTTCAACCGCATAATAAAATGGGGAACAGGCTCAACGCTCATAAATGGGGAGCAGGCTCAACGCTCATAAATGGGGAGCAGGCTCAACGCTCATAAATGGGGAGCGGCGGCCTCGGCAATTGCATATACTGAAAATAATAAACAATAATTACTCTAACAGTCTACACATGGAACCTCTCATAACCGCCAGATAATGCTTCTGATCCTTTGACAAGAATACTGATATATAGGAAGTACCAGCGGCGTATCCACCGTATTCTCGTCAAAGTTTCATTGGCTTTATCCTTAAGTTATGTTTGGTTCTATGTGATAAAGAAAAACATAAAACTAAACGATAGGAGTTGAATCTGGATTTTTGGTGAAAAGGACTAGTTGGGTATCTTCGTTTGGGCCGTCATTATCTTCGACAGGATTGGTGTTGATATTGAAGACTCTTCCTCTTGCTGGTGGCCTAGTGGTTGGGTTTTCTTGGTTTACTTGGTTAACTGGGTTTGATTGGGCTTGAGCGTTGATGACGTTAACCAATTGAGGGCATGTGTTTCTAAAGTGGGTAGGGTCGCCACAATTGAAACAAGCTCGAGCATATGGGAACATGGGGTATTGGGGTTGTTGATAGGTTTGGTTTATGGTTTGAGTAGGGGAAGAGGTTTGGTTTTGAAAGGTGCGGCAAACCTTGCTCAAATGACCATAGCGTCCACAAGTTGCACATAGACGACAAGGTAAGGTATGGGGATGGTGATAAAAACAGTTGTTGCATCGAGGGTGAGGTCCAAGATATGGTTTCTTATTTGGGTAAGTTGAGTTGGGTGCCACTTGGGTGATTGGGATAGCTTGGATGGGTATGGCGTGTGAAATTGGTTGATTTCGTTGGATAGCAGCGAAAAGTTGCCCGTCTCTTTTTCTCTTAGAATTGGGTTGAGAAGGGGATTCGGTTTGGGTGGAGTCGGAGGTTTCAGTCGATTCTTTATCCTTCTTCTTCTCCTCCTTGAAGTCTTTGTTCCGGATTCGGTTCTCGGTGAGCTCTGTTGCTAACTCCATTGCTGCTTCCAAAGTTGCAGGCGCGGTACTTATTACAGGGTCTTGAATCTTTGACGGAAGACCACGAATGTAGTGCTCGATCAAACGGTAGAGGGGAGTGAACATGTTGGGAACCATTTGATGTAATTCGAGGAATCTTTTGTTGTACGTGGTGTGGTCGCCTTCCTTTTGCTTCAATGAATAAAATTCATCTTCTAATTTCTTGATTTCGCTCCTTGGGCAAAATCGTCTGGTCATGATTTCCTTCAATTCGTTCCAAGTTAAGGTCATAGCATCTTCCACACCTCGTTTAGCCTTCTCTGTATTCCACCAAGTAAGTGCTATCCCATATAATCGACCGGTAGCATAACGCACTTTGCGATCATCGGGGCAATCGCAATTTAGAAAAGTGTTCTCCATTTCTTCAAACCAATGGAGGAGAGCGATGACGCCTTCAGTCTATTTTGGAGGGTCGCATGATTTGAAATGCTTGTAGGTGCATTTAGTGGTATTTGGGGAAAAGTTGATAACGTTTTGGTTTGCTTGATTGACAGGATTAGCGGTAAGTGCTTGTTGAACTTGGATTACAATGTTGGGTATTACGGCAGCCATTTGTTGAGCGATTAGGGCAGCCATGCGTTCGCGGGCTTTTCCTGCTCTCGTCTTCCTACGGGCGTGGTTAGAAGACATCTACAAGGAATACATGTCAAGAGTATGAGTTGGATGCTTTTGGGATCATGGGTCGCATTAGGAATGAGCATTCATAAAATAATTATAGAAAAATAAATCTACTACATCCATAGGATGTCTTGGGCTTTGCTCGCCATTAGGCCCTACATGCCGCCATACTTTACCTTTGTAATCATGTGGGCCCCCATGAATACCGGTTTTTCATATGGTTCGCACGGGTTTGCCTGGTTGCGTACACTAAAACCCGGAGAAAATCGAGAAATATGTATACAACGTGTGATATTCGGAATGTGTCCAGGTGTAGACACGGTGACACCTCAAAGTAGGTTAGTTCGAACGACGTTTGGTGTGGCATGCTTTGGCCTAATAGGTCCTTCGTACTCTCATCGTTAGTCCCCAGGTAGGCAAACTGGTCCGTTATATTGGATTTATACGAATGCCAACCTAGACAGGACGTTCCGACTACCGGTACTTGTACCCTTCCAGTTACTACATGCCCGTCGCAGAACTTACTTTGATGAGATTTGAAAATTGCAACAAAAATCTTTGAATAATGAGAGTATGAAAATAAATTGAATACATGAACATCGATATATGTATAATGAATATGTATATAAGTATGTATGTTCGACTGTAAATATAAACAAATATGAAACAAATAAATATCACAAGTTTGTATGTAACCACCTAATCAATTAAAATTCAGGCAGACTATAGTATAGGCTCTAAGGGTCTAATAACCTATCCTATATCCCTATAGTCATGGCTCTGATACCAATCTGTCACACCCCGACCCGCAGCGGAAAAGGTGATCGGGGCATGATTGGGTTATCATCAAAGCTCATGACATTTATTATACGTTTCATATTCATTAATACAATTTAATGGAAATTTACAATAAATATTACAACATGTTCTAACTATCAATCTAAGCTTCTTTGTTCTCTTCTAAGGCATTTTCTATGTTTTCCTTGCTTCAACCTGTTCACCTGTATCATGTGTAAAAGGGTTTTTTGGATCAACAAAAAGTTGGCGAGTGAATCCTATGGAAAACATTTGATCAAGTTTATTTAAATTGATTATGAAATATGTGCACAACCACTCATGAGTAAAAATAGATGTAAACTTATTCAACAATAATTAAATATTAAATAAAACACACATGAACAATAATGGATTGGTTTTGAGGCACGCGTTGCTCAACTCGTCTCTCACGAGGAACTGATGGGCCTATTGAATGAATTGCATAACCACGATAATATGAAAGGCATAACTACAAACAATATAAACTCAATGATACACACATGAACAATAATGGATTGGTTTTGAGGCACGCGTTGCTCTCTCGTCTCCCACGAGGAGCTGATGGGCTTAATGAATGAATTTCATATAATTTGACAAAATGAAATAAGTAATCACAACAATATAAACAATCTAAGTTTAGATCACGATATGATATGGCACAATTTTAAATAAACGAGTTAATTATTTTGTGACACATGACACACCCCAAAACGTGTAATTAAAAGGGGGAGTTGTAAGATTCACTCACAGTGGGTGCATTCGGTTGATGATGTTGAATGCACGCGAAGTGGTTTTAACCACGAGTGAAATTAACCTAGATAAATAGCATTATGGTTCGGTAAGTAAACGGATTTTATTAATCCATTTTAGTAGAATTGTTGGGTGTATTTTTGTGAGTTTAAGGCTATTTTCTAACCTTAAAAATGTTATTTTTAAGTATTTTTAATTGATTTTTAATTAAAATAAATAAATAAAAATAAAAAAAAAAGTTGACTTTTTTTTACCGTTGACTTTGACTTTGACTGTAACAGTGACTGTTGACCGGTTCGCTTGTATAATTGTGCGCTGAGTGAGGCTCGAACCCGAGACCTCCCGTACGCGTGCACCCAGCTCTACCAACTGAGCTATGTGTCTAACCCGAAATATATATGTTTTTAATTATATTTATATATTAATTAGATTAAACAGAAAATCCTTTATTTTTAAAAACGATTTTAATCCAAAGAATCGGTGCGCTCCACAGGTCTCGAACCCGGGACCTGTGGCTTATACTAACACACAGTCCACCGCTGGACTGTGTGTCCAACTTGTTAACTTAACTGATTTTTATTATACTTAAACACAAACTAATTATTTTTATTTCTGACTTATTCAAAAAGGTAAATAATTGTCCGGGTCGATGCAGAAGACCGGACTCGAACTCGTGCGCTTTGATTAAACATACACACAGTCCACCACTGGACTGTGTGTCTAACTTGGTTATTTTTCCGGTTATTAATATACTTAACATATAACAGTGGTGACTCCGGTTCGGTTAACAAAAAAAGGCATTTTTATTAAGGCAGCGTGTGTGGAACAAGATTCGAACTCGAGACGTTTGTATGTTTAATGTGCACAAAGTCCACCGCTGGACTGTGTGTCTAACCCGAGTAATAACTTGATTTTAATTATACTTATATGATACCGAACTTCGTCTTCTTTGTTGAGTTATAACCAGAAATGATGACTGACTGGTTCGAAGTTTTTATTCATGTTTCTTTAGCGTTTTATGATTAATTACAGATGAGATTAAATAAAAAGAATGAAGAAATTAGGCGTGAGGTATACCGACTGGCTTCCTCTGTTTTTCCGGCGTAACTCCGGCGACAGCAATCACTTCCGGCGACGAGTGTCTTGCAGCAGAGAGTCTTCAGAAAGCTTATAAAGTATGTGGGTGACTTCGGTATAAGTTCAGAGGGTTTAGTAAGGCTTAGAAGTTAAGGACTCGGTTTTCCGGCGATGAGCAGAAGAATTCCGGCGAGTGAGTTTTCGCCGAGAGAGGGTGCGGTTTTGAGCGAAAATGTTTGCAGAGGTTCGAGGGGGTATTTATAAGGCAAATCGTCGATGAATTTGGTCCGATTTTCGACTTGATTCGTCGGTTAGAAAAACTCTGGCGGTTATAATTTGTGTCGCGGACTCAGACGTCGGTTATAACCGATGTGTAGTTAAAGTTTACGTTATAACGGAAAGAATCGTTAAGTTTCGCGAGATTTCCGGGATTTCCGACGACTGCAACTTTGGGCGCCGGTTTCGAATTCGGAAAGACACGTTATCAATTAAATGATCCGAACATTTAACAAAGAACATCAGTGGCGCAGTGGTTTAAGTGTTGAGTGCTAAGTCTGTTGTTGAACCGTGACTGACCCGGGTTCGAAACCCGGCAGGAACAAAACATTTTTATTTTCATATTTTTAACAGTTTTTCAAAAACTAATTATATATTCCCATATAATAATTGATTATGTATCGTTTAAAATTATTTTAGGCATTTAATTCGCAACGAAATTTTTAACTGACTGTTCGGTTAATAAACGGAGCGGGTTTGGAAAAATCCGTTTTTGACGGATGTTACAGTATCCCCTGCTTTTTAGAAATTTCGTCCCGAAATTTAAATAGTGATATATTTGACTAAAAGAATGATGGTGTTTAGTTTTGACAGTTACATACTTAGAAAAAGTAAGGGTTTAAGTTTTTGTTCGAGGCGGTAACGTTCCTTGTAAGGGTTAAGTACCCTATTACAGGAATCGCTTTTTGTTGCCTACTGTAAAAGTATTGATAAGCAGAATTTATTCGCTAACTATGATATCATGCATAAAAGTTTGGATATGTTTGGAAGGGTATGGTTATATCCTAAGGCAAAACTTCTAATACTACAACCTACATGGAACATAAATGAACACAACAGCTAATTTTTTAACATAAATAAACACAACAGCTAATATCAGTATGTTATGATTGGTTCTATGACTATAGAACATAAATAAACACAACAGCTAACATTTGAATCCACATTCTGATAGCATATATGTTTGAATGGTGGCAGTTCCTCTCTCGTTTGTTATGATGGAGAGGTTAGTTTATGTAGAAATGGATCACAATCCAATTTCTTTAAATAACAAGATGATATAAATGTAACACAATTTTCAACCAAGGCAATACTAAATCCTACATGGAACTTCTCATAACCGCCTGATAATGCCTCTGATCCTTTGGCAAGAATACTTATATATAGGAAGTACCAGCGGCGTATCCACCATATTCTTGCCAAATTTTCATTGGTTTTATCCACAAGTTATGATTAGTTACCAAGAAACTAATAAATCCTACATAGAACTTCTCATAACCGTCTGACAATGCCTCTGATCCTTTGACAAGAATACTTATATATAGGAAGTACCAGCGGCGTATCCACCATATTCTTGTCAAATTTTCATTGGTTTTACCAGTGAATTATGATTAGTCCTATATGACTCTACAACCAATACAACAAACATAAAATACTGATATGAAAAATGTCTGTGCGATCAAGGCTCAATCAAACGGAGCCGATCGTATTGCATGTACTGAAAATGAAATTGTCTGTGCGCTCAAGACTCAATCAAACGGAGCCGAGCGTATTGCATGTAGTGAAAATGAATAACTTAATCTAAACAACAATCACACAAACAGCCTATGCATGGAACCTCTCATAACCGCCTGATAATGCCTCCGATCATTTGACAAGAATACTTATATATAGGAAGTACCAGCGGCATATCCACCATATTCTTGTCAAATTCTCATTGACTTTATCCGCAAGTTATGATTAGTTTTATGCGACTCTACAACAAACACAACAACCACAAGATACTGATAATGTAAATGTCTGTGCGATCAAGGCTCAATCAAACGGAGCCGATCGTATTGCATGTACTGAAAATGAAAATGTCTGTGCGATCAAGGCTCAATCAAACGGAGCCGATCGTATTGCATGTACTGAAAATGAATAACTTAATCTAAACAACAATCACACAAACAGCCTATGCATGGAACCTCTCATAACCGCCTGATAATGCCTCCGATCATTTGACAAGAATACTTATATATAGGAAGTACCAGCGGCGTATCCGCCATATTCTTGTCAAATTCTCATTGAATTTATCCGCAAGTTATGATTAGTTCTATGCGACTCTACTACAAACACAACACCTGGCATCACCTCCTTTGAGTTCTCCAACTATAAATAAGTACTTAAGTTCACCATTCCAACTTGCACCTTTCTCATTTATTCACTCTTCTCCCTCCTCTGGAAGTTCCTATCTAAAAGGAGCATCCAACATAGTTCTTTTGCACCCTTGGAATCACTGGTAACTGTTCCTTCATTGTGCATTTTCGTTTGTAGGCTTTTATAGCCAAAAGTCAAGCGTTTTTCGGAAAACGCTTTGACTTTCGGTTAAGACCATTATGGTCTAGCCATTGTTCTAAATGAACATGGCTAAGTGATCATAATAAGGTAGGTGTTAATCCCTATAAAGGGCACCTCCTGAAGATCACGTTTGTTAGACCAATTGACGGGTCAAAGTTATGATATTAAAAAGTCAAACAGGCCATTTTTCGGAAAAATCATAAATTGATCTTATATATGTTATGAAACCTGTTTTAACACTTAAACAAGTTGGTAATAATTATTAGAACATGTAAGAACATGTTCGGCTCATCAATTTCAGTTCTAGGGTCGGTTCACAACCGAAAGTCGCAAAGTTTGACTTCTGCTTTGACTTTCGGTTCTAACCCGATTTAGATTAGTTACCTACTGATCTAAAGTTGCATTATGATCATAATATAATGTAGCATAACCCTCTGAGGTTATATTACATGATCATAATCAGAATCCAAGGATTATTTGGGATGTTAAACCAAGTTATAAACTGAGTTTTCAAGCAAGTCCTTAAACTATGTCGATAAATAACGATTTAGCCCTTGTGGCTCATAAAATAGTTTTAATCAAATATGTTCGAGGTAAATCTTTTACCTACTGATATGTTATATTAAATAACATATCTAAGACATTTAAATGTGACCTTAACATCAGTTTTCGTAAAAATCGCATAAAGACGCCATTTTACGACATAAGCGCCGTTTAGGCGCATAGTATGGTTTTAAACCATATTAATTGACCAAGACTTGCTACCTACTGATTTTAAAACTAAATTTCAACATAATTATAGTAGGTACATGTTATAACTCAGGATCCCAAATAATTTATAAACTTTGTGTAAAATGACCAAAATGCCCATTCGGTGCATAGTTTGATCATAAAAGATAATTTACATATATAATTGACATCCTACTGATATTATATCATAAATAAATTATTTTTCTAGAATACTTATGATTATAAACTTGAAATATATTCAAATTCCTTTTATATGGTATATAATTACCGAAATACCCTTATAAGGCATAATTTCGTTTTAAAACCTTAACAGGCATACAAGTTGATATCCTACTGATATCTTAACTTATTTAAAATATAATGGCATATAGAACTTGTCCATGACTTATCCGGTTACCCATTATCGCTTATAAGCGTACGGTTGATTATACGTAACTAGTTTACGGAATTTAACCGAAACGGGTTTAACCTTGTCATTTAAATTTCAAAATCCAGAATGTTAATTGTTTACCCATATTATGCAAGTCAAAGTACTTGTCGGGTTTAAACTACATTCTATCCGATCATCGTTTAATCAAGCGTTATATGTATTGATCATGTACACTACTCGGTCTAAGTCTATGACTTAAAATAAAGACCGTTAGTATTAATTGGTTAGCTTATCCCATAATCCAGACTAGAGCCTTGCGGTAAATGTTGTCTGCAATTAAGTACTTTTGTATACGGCTGAGTTATTAAATTAAAAGAAGACTAGCTCAGGTAAATACTCTCGACTTATTTTCACTATACGGGCTTGGATACGGTAAACTATTACCGCTTGGTCAGAAATGAAATCAATCGAATGCCGGATTGTGGCTAGTAATCCGCATATTATGTTTTAATCAGTTTTGTTTGATAACTAAACATCGAGGGTTAAATTACTGTGTCTGGATATCCTCGGCTCATTAGATTAGTTAATGGCCACGACCTTAGCGCAGGGTGTAGGCATACACCTGACAGACGCTCAAATGCAAATACCCAAGACGTTGGGGATAACTCCTTTGTGAGTTCTAAGTGGTGTGTATTTAATCATGTCTCGTCTCTGTACTGGGCCCTGTATGTATGGACAAATATGTGAATATGTTAACAAGGTTACAAAGTAACTTTCCAAGTTATAAAAGATTTTGTGCCCTGTGCACTTAAAATCATTTAAAATGTTTTCAAAATGAGTCAGTTGGGTGTATTTACCAGCGGAAGCTGACGTATTGTCCAAAGACTAAATTGCAGGTACAATACGAAATATGCCGGAAGCTGCTCGGTAGTGATTAAGAGGATCTTGCAAATCTTTAGATCTGCCCTAAAGTCTGTTTTAAATTCTTTCTTTGTACATTTTATGATCCGCCTGTGGATCTTCTATTACGACCCTGTATATTATTTTGTATTTCCGAACATTTGGTTTGTAATAGTAATTTTACTCCAAGACTTCCGTTGTGCCGTGTTTAATTGACTATGATAGTTATCAACTGACGTCACAATATCCCCCACCCGGGCCCACCGGTGTATGGATTTGGGTTGGAAATCCGCGGTGTGACATCACAACAACCCATACGGATATATAGTGTCAAAAACGAGTGTTTAAGGCTAGATAATTTATTTATTGAAGACATACTTTTACATACTTTAATTCCGAATCCGAGTCGTCCGTTATTATCCAAATACTCACACACCTACATTTCCTCATGTAGGATAACTCGGTGTTCCATCCTTCAAACTCTCCAACTCTTCACGGGATTACCAAAGGAAGCTTTGCAAAACCGTGAGTACACTCGAAAGCCTTTTTTAGCTTTACACTTTTGGGTGCAATGTGTTTAACCTATCAAAATACACTCAAACACACTTATACTTTATGTGAACATATACAATCCATTATACATGCTTAAATACGTGATACTTGTTTGTATTCTTGGAATATTCTTATGTGATTCGCTTGTCATTAACTTCGTACGAGCCCCCCCTTAACATGTATAGCGCTATAGAGTAACGCACCGCCCATAGTCTTGATGGTCATGTTAAGTCTTTAATTCTTGCGGTAATCAAAGGGTTGACTTGTAAAATTGCATGCCTTGATATGTTAATCTAGTTAACTATTTTTGCCATATGGATTTGCTTAAACCTTTTTTCATACTTATGCTATATTAAACTTGTGTACTTGCCAATGCCTTGTGTGTTGAACTATATACTTTTAAACATGTTGTAGGTTGATAATGTTGATATTGACGAAATCTAGTAGGGACGACTTAGAAACGCATCTAAAATTACTAGATTTTATTATTGTATTGTACTTTGAGGTTTCCAATTGTTGTACGTTGATTTCTTGTGATGTACTTGACGATTTTATTTATGAATGAAATCGCTTTGAATTAAATATTTCACAATAGTGTTATGAAGTCTCGAGCAATCTCGTTCGTCTCACTCCGATGTTTCCGCCATCAGTTGGGGTGTGACAACCCTCCCCTGTGACGTCTTCCTTCTGCGTGGCGCGAAAGGTACCTTTTCAACAAATTTCCAATTCAGCCCCTGGACTTCATCCTTGGCACCAGGTTGTTTGTTTCTTGATCATTTTAGCTCCTTTCAGTTTCTATTCATCTCGTGGCCGGCATTTACATAAACTAATCAAATATACAATATTTTCCATAAAACAACATTAAAATTATACAAAATCTATATGATAGCAGCATGTGTTTTGAAACACATCACTGCCCCCTGTTGTTCTGTGGGCTTAAAATCAAAAGATTCTAAAAACAAGTGTGCACTCCACATTTTTCAACTTGATTGATCTTTGATAATTATTTCTCATTTGGCCACTAGGTAAATACAATTACATAAAATAGTTAGATGATACTAAAATCACCAATATTTACCATATGGTTGACAAATGTAGTTGCATCCTAATTGAAAGAAGAAGAAATTGTGACGAAGAGAAAGAGGTGACCCGTAAGAAAAAAAAACGAGAAATAGAGGTAATAAAGTAAGAAGACATATGTGTAGTGCTTTGCACTAAAACGGTAAAAGGTGTTGTAACATAAATGGTTTCTAAACCAACACCAATTCCGAGTTTGAGAGAACCCACATTTTTTGGATTTTGTTCACTCACTTAAAATGCATAGTTACCAAACAAACATCTACCTTTTCGTGTTCTCATTACCATTCTCTTATTCTCACACCTTCATGTAAACTTAAATAATCACTCTCATACATGTTTTTTTATTCTAAATTCTTAAATTAAACATACCTTATATACTTGTTTTAGAAATATGTCAACCTGTAACATCCTGAATTTCCATACCCTATATTATTTTATGAGTAGTTAACATGACTTGCAAGCACAAGATAGTGCATGGTTTTAGACTACGTATAGTTTCGGTTCTGTGGAACTTGAGGGGGCATTATATAAATAATGAAACTAGAATTATTACTTTGGTAACAAGATAATATATGTATGAACTTCGAGGGCCTTAGTGAAATTTATGGGATTAAAATACTTATCTCAAAACCCTAATCTCCATCTTGGAGAACGACCAATAGAGAGAGAGAGAGAGAGAGATCATGAGGAAGAAAGAGGTCAGCTGGGGACGAGACGAGTTCGTGATCTTGGCTTCCAAACACGAAGGAAGTTCAAGTAATCTCCACTACTCGTTCTTGATTCCTGATCGTTACTTTTAAGTTTTAGGGTTTTAGGGGAGGTGTGTGGCGATTGCGGTGGTGAGGTTGATATGGTGATGATGACGGTGCTTGTTGAGATCGGTTGTTGTCATGGTCATGGTGGTGTTTGGTGATGGGTTGTGACAGCGTGGAGGGTAGTGGGGATGATGGTGGTTGACGGGATTCGTGGTGGTGGTTACTGGTGTGAGCTGTGGTGATAGATATGATGAGAACTACGAAGTGGTGGGGTTTGGCCACGGTTATGGTGGTGGTTGAGTACGATGTGATTGGTGGGGAAGGTTGTATACGCGACGTTGTGCGATGAGGGTGGATGGTGAGCCACAGGGTTTTCGGTAAGGGGTTGGTGATTGTCGGGTGATGATGTCCTTTGACAACATGTGTGTGTGTCTTGGTATTTTTTCATAAATGAATCCCTATTGAGGTGTTTAAAGAATGGTCACATTTTGTGACAATTATGAAGCCCTAGTGGCAACAACGTATTATGCTGGAGACGATGATGGCTGCAAATTAGTAATTTGACCCAAGGAGGGGGGAGAAATGCGGCAAATTGAGACGAGCTACGGTCACTTCTTAGTGATTTGATCGAACTATGAGTTAGGTTCCTACCTTATGTGTTTTATATGTTCGCACTAGATAAACTGATGGGTGTGTTGTGCATTTGTGGTACGATGTTTATTCAGTGTTGTTGTGGTTCGTACCAAGGAGTTCCCTAGTACGATTTTGAGACGAGTACAAAAATGACGTCGTATTTACCAACATATGTATGTATATGTCCCAAGGAGGGGGATTGCATATAAGATTAGGGAGTTGTCGAGTCCTAGATATCGGTCGGTTTGGATGACAGGTGGTGTTGGTGTGTTTTAGGTGTGAGTGGTTTGTACATGTTGGGATTAATCTATCACAAAGAAGAGCATTACGTGTAGGTATCACGAGTCTTGATGGTGCGGGTCGTTTGGGTGATGGGCTTGGTGCCGTGCGAAATGGTTTGGGTGTAACGTGTTTTAAAGATGATTTTGGTATATTGTAATACTAAGTTTTAATAATAAAATAACGTGTTTTGGCGTATCTTTTGTACTTTAAACTAAATTGTTAGAACTCACTTAACGTAGTTGACTTTCGCATGTATGTTAGAGTATTCGTAGGTATGTGGTTGGGTTGGTGACGCTCCTGGCCAACGGATAGAATTACTCTTGATTATGGAGGATGACATTTGTATTATTTTGATTTAACAATAGTTTCTGTTTTTAAAACAACCGGGACTATTTTTAATTGAATTTCCAGTGCATGTTTTTGAGAGATCTACTTATTTTAAACAGTACATTATGATGTGACCTGACTACATGTTAACCAATTTAAGGGCCTCACGTAACCTTATTGTGTAAAAACAAAAACTATACACTGTGTTGCCAACTTGCCATCAAATATGCGAGCGATCTAGTATCGTTAAACATATTTGGTCTCTACGATGTTATTAAAAATATCTTGAGTGATAAAACTCACAAATCTTCGTAAACGTGACTAATCATCTGACACATAACCAACACCTAAAAATGTCTCCACAAAGGATCATTAAACACTGATTGTAGACAAAAAGAAAAAGTAGCCATTTATGTCTTCATCTTCAGTTCTTCACAACCTCTATTTATACATTTGAGTTTCCTTGAAGGGTGGCTAGAAGTGGGACCCGCTCCTACTTAGTTTTATTGTAATTTCAGTTATCTACTTTTAAATACATTTCAACAAATTTATGAAAATACTTCAATGTGATTCTTGACTAAATATTTCCTCATCACTTAATGGGGTGTTAATGTGGGACTTCAATATATTGTGATAAAAGTTGTTTGAACTCATTATTGTTAAAGAAATGTAAAAGGTGTGAAGTAAAATAAAAGTGAACTCTCTATTTATGATGTTTTTTTTATATTGGCAAAATGTGTGTTTGTAGGAAATAGAAGGGGAGGGAAACGAAATTTTGATGATTTTTTTTTTTTCAAATTCACAAAACAGTTTATTTCAAATTTACAAATTTTAATTATAGAAATTCCAAAATTAGGGCATTACTGTACATGCATACATAATGTGTACACATATACACGTATTATATACATAAACTAGTGGAATTCTCACGCGTGTTTGACTGGAATTCGATCGGTATCAATTTGGTTCGTTGTAGTTATATGTACGATACGAACATTCAATATATCAATCGAAAAAGAAAACCAAAAGTAATAAACTCATGTTATGTTCAGTAGGATATTGACACGTGTTTTACATCGATAAAAAACATAGAAATGAATACCGGTACCGATGTTATTTTGTTGGAATCAGTTTGGTTCGTCACAACACCGACGTTGTTATAGCTTATGATACCAAAGACACAATATATTTTTAGTATAACTTTATTTTCAACAAAATTTATAGTGTCACGTCGAGATTTTTTTTTAAACTGAGTATTCCGCCTTTTCTAAAATCCTAACAAACACAAGTTATTAGAAAAGAATCAAAGTAAATAAAAATAAATAAGTTAAAAACGTATATAAGATGTGAAATAAACTTTAAAAAATAAAACGCTAATAAAGTACTCTTCATTAACCGACGAATATTAGGCTATAGGGTGTGATCATAACGCTCAAGACCACCATGACCCTCCACGTCAGTACCATGTCATCCACCTCTAATCCACCATCCAAAACCACTACCTAAGGGTATGGTCATGACCCAAACCACTATCCATTTATTTATTTTAAATTATTTTGTCTAAAAGAAAGGAAAGAATTTCTTGAAAAATGGAAATGAGGTCCATGGTTGCCATGGTTTAATCCATGTAAACCATAGTGAATCACATAAGAGAGTGGTGTAGCTTTGCATTCATATTCTTAGGTGATAATCATGTCTCAACTATAACTCTTACATCCTTTAGTCTTAGTATCAATGAAATACATACACATATGCAACAAATTAAATTTAATGAAATATACACTATTATGCTAAAAGCATTTCCTCATACATTATCAAAATTTTACCTACTAAAAAAACCATGGCTTATAATCCATGCAAACCATGCTTTATAATCAATATTATGCTAGGTGTCATTGACCAAAATTGTGTATACAACTTGCTTAAAAAAATTAGTCTCTATTTTGAAATGCAAAGTGTATAAAGTGCAGAGCGCTAAATATTGATTATAAACAGGGGCGGAGTTAGCATGTAATTAGGGTAGCTCGGGCTACTCCTTAAGTTTGTCAGCGAAGTGTAAAACTAGTGTAAAAATTTCTTTTTCTTCTCCATTTTATGTATCGGATACCCCTTAACAAATATTAGGAACTCCTAAGCCCCAAAAATAAATTAGGAAAACCATGATTTTTTTTTCTAGATCCACCACTCTTATAAACATGTGTTATGTATATAGTTTCTAAAGTTTCCTTTGTTGTTTCTTAGAGTTAATTACAAAAAATTATAATTGTCTTTTTTTTTCGTTAACAACTTTTTTTCTCATTGTCTCTTTGTGCCTAAAATGTGTGGGCATTCTCGTCATGTCCTCCTTGATCTTCAACCACCTAACAACTTGAACATGTTCAATTTTCAACTGAAACATTGTTCAACCACTAAACAACTTGAATATGTTCATTTTTCAACTGAAACATTGATCAAATGCATTTACTGAAAATTTGATTTTTCAACGTTTATAACAAATTTTGTCACATCCAAATTGCATCAATAAATACTTAACATCTATGTATTTACATATATTGCAACTTAAGTGGTAATATTTGTAACAACTTTTAACTACTAAGACAAGGTGTAAATGAGGGTGTGGATAGGTGGCACCGTGTGATGATGGAAGGCGTGGGCCCATGGCCACAACCATGAGATTTGGTTCACGCTTCACAGCTTCTAGCTGCACTACTCATGTTCCCATCCAATCCAACTTGAACATTTTTTATTGACAGTCGCATGACCACTCGATGGTCTAACAAAACAATAAAGATTTAGGCGACTTGGCTATAATTTAACCTCAGTAAATAAACAAAAACAATGCATTAATAAAAATAAATCCGCAGGGCCGGCCCTACGTTTTTAGAGAGCCTAAGTGAACTACAAAATCGAGCCCTTTTGAATTGGCATAAAGAAAACAAGAAGATTGGACTTTAATAATCTCAACTATTCGTTGTTGGTCGCCAACGGTCCCAACTTAAAAAATAACCACTGGCAATCCCAACTATTAACATTTTCGCCTTTAATGGACCCTGACTAACAGAACTCTAACACCATTACTCTCCGGTAGCCAGAAAAACGTTTTTGCCAAGAAAAAGGTTTCTAAAGGTCCGCTCTAAGGTTACAAAGAGGTTTAAGACAAAAATGTTGTGTTTTCTAGCCAAAAAGTTGAGTTTTCCAGCCAAAAAGAAGTTTTCCGCCAAAAAAGAGGTTTTCGGCGACCTTAATAATTGGGGCTTTTATTAGAAAAATGTTCCTAAAGGCCCGTAATAAGATTACAGAGAGGTTTGAGACGAAAAGATTGAGTTTTCTGGTAAAAAGGAGTTTTCCGTCAAAAAGTAGTTTTCGGCCAAAAACGTTTTTCCGGCGACGGAGATTAACGGGATTAGGATTCTGTTAGTGAGGGTCCGTTGGAGGCCAATAATTAATAGTTGGGACTGTCAGTGGTTATTTTTTAAGTTGGGACTGTTGGCGGTCAACAACGAATAGTTAGGATTATTAAAATACAATTATTCCAAGAAAATACTGGTTTTGCTTTCTACCTTCCAAGTCTCAATCACAAATTCACAAGCAAAGTCTCAGTTGCAAGCACAACATTAAAATTCAAAGATTCGAAATATCAATAAGGGATCCAGGGCAAACATTAGGGATTCAGGGTAAATAATGATGGAGTAATTCGTAAAAATAGCGATTACATAAAAATAGTCATTTAACCAATGGAGTATCCTTGTGACACCATTGATTTCCCCTAATTTCTCCTCTAATTTCACCCCAATCGGCGATGCCACTAAGCAAAATAAATGTGCGGCGTTACAATTTGCGAGAAGACGATGGTGGCCTAAACTAAAAACGAACGACATACTGCTTGGAGTTGATATTGGGTCCTTTTTATTATAAAATTGGTTCTTGAGTTGGCCATTGCAATAAATATAGTTTTTTTTTATAATTCATTTGGGCCTAATACAATAATACACATATACAATATAAAAGTTTTTTAAAAAATTAGAGGCCCTTTTTTCTGGCCCTAGGCCCTTGCCTAGGCTTGCAAACTTATAGGTACGGCCCTGTAAATCCGCATCTAACTAACCTATCTAAACAGTAAACTCACATAAGGTTTAAAACTACTTATCTTTTTATTACGGATAAGCAATATTAACCATATAGTAGAGGTGTAAAAAACGGTTTTAGAACCGAAACTGAAAAAAAAAACCGAAACTGTTTTTTTTAGTCGGTTTTTCTATAACTGGTTTTAGAACCGAACCGGACAGGTGGTTATAGACCCGTTAGTGATCTTTATCTTCGAAACCGGTTGGACCGGTTATTGTTTTGAGTTTAAAAAACCGGTTAGTAACTAGAACCAGTATAAAAAACCGGTTATTGTTTTTTAAAGAGAAAAACTGGTTTGGTTATTAAGCCGAAACGATTTTTGAAAAAAACCGATTTGTACACCTCTACATATACAAAACATGAAAAATAAAATATAAAGACTTAAATAGTAATAAATCAGTGAATGAGATTTTAAAAGAGAAGTAAAAATCAAAGCTGAAAATATGATCCAAATGTCAATTTGGGTTGTCAGTTCAACTGGTCTGGGTCATAACCAACTGTCCCCAAATGAATACATCTAAAAACATATAACCGAGCTGTTTATATACAACATAAATAAAATATAAGCTTAAAGTGTAATAAATCGTAAATGAGATTTAAAAGAGAATAAAATCAAGCTGAAATAGATCCAATCATTTTGGGTTGTCTTCAACTGGTCTGGTAAACCAACTGTCCCCAAATGAATACATCTAAAAACATATAACGAGCTGTTTATTTAATAAAGTGGTGCCATTACAGTTTAAAAACACTGTCTTTACCCTTCAACAAACAAATGGTTAAAAGTCCCATTTAGTCTAAAACCAATTTAGCTAACATAAAAGTGGGCTACATGATTATTCCCCCCTTATTTTGACTTTGATTCGATCTTAACCAAAACAAAAGTCTCAATGTTGACCATGAGTAATTATATATTCGAGGTTGTGTTCGTCATATCGAATTGACGGGTTAGCACATGGCATTATGAAATTGGTGAATCCGGATAACACTCGTATATTTATTTGTTTTAAAGACATCAACTTAATCTAGACACATTTAAAACCACACCAAATCCAGCATATTTAAACTGTATAGGGATTTACCTAAATCCTTAAATGAGCTATAAGGCATAAATAGTTTGATGAGTTGTAATTAAGTTGTAAACTAGTTAACCGAGGATTAACATATTAGCAAGTTGTAAACATAAACAAGTTGTAAATAGACTAGCAAATTAAACTTATTATTCCAATTTAAAAGGATTGACATATCATGTGGCGAAGCTTGAGATTTCCGACCGGGGGTCGATATACCTAAAAAATTTATAAAACTGGGGGGTCAAAAACGTATATACTTAAAAAATTTTATACGAAAACTATATATTGGACACTACTAAGCGAAAAGTTCGGGGTGTGCCCCCCCCCCCCCCTTCCCCGGGCCCTTCTATCCTGCGCCCATGGACATATCGACATGCTTTGTTTTTGTGCAACTTATTTTGAATAAAAACTAATCCACACCTAAATACTTTTATACTTGTATCTTGTAGATTAACTTTCATTTAGATATGTATTATCACCTCATGTCGTATGAGATTCTAGAAATTACATGTTCATATTTCACTTTTCGGTACAGCCAAAGATAAACATATATATTTGTTATAATAAAACAAGTTAAATGGTCGACCCGAAAGTTTTCAAAGTGAAAGGTAACTTATATCAGATTTTTCTAACTTCTCATATATTTATAAGGAGGCAACTTAGGAAATAGAAATCGTATGAGTGAAGCTAAAACTATATTAAAAGACATTAAATTATATTAAAGAACATTTAATCAAAGATTATGACTTTTATATTGAAAATGACATTGTGGAATTACAGTTTATAGAAACGTTCATTTTTCAGAATTATTATTTTAGCTTAAACTAAAAATATACAGTTACAAATTTGATAAGAATTGTTATTTTGGCTTCATTTAAAAATATATAGTTATAAATTTAATAAGTTAGGGCATCAATCTAGTGGTCTAGACCAAAATTTCAACATTAATGTTTTAATTTTTTAGGTTATTGAATTTTATCACCTTCAACTATCGATCATCTGTCGTTGCCACCCCAACTAACATTTTGACATCCAGCACCTCCAACTTGACTTTCAGTCTGTGCTGGAAACTCCGTTAACAGAACACTAACATTGTTGGTGTTTAATCCAACGTCTCAAGCCCTGTCCCACGTGGACTTAGTGACATGGAGATTGCGTGGCACAACCCACACACCCACACCCATACGTACTCACCTTTGCATCTTCTTATCCTTTTCTTTCTTCTCAACACAAACACACACACACATTTACAAACTTTTTAGAGAGAGATTTAGAGTGAAAGAGTTATCGGAGATTAGAGAGAAGCAGAGAGATCAGAGACGGAGGACGACCATGTCCCTAGTGGAGCGATTCTTTTGGTGGTGTTAAGTTCCGATGGTGAGTGGTGGCGACGGGGTGAACCTGAAAATAGCGGTGGGGATGGTTGTGGAAATCAGAGATGATGTCCTGTTCTAGAAACAATGAAGATCCGTGGCGGTGTTGATGATGATTGAAGGGGTTCTGCGGTAAAAGGGCGATGGTGGTGACTGCAGAACAATGATAATGATGGTAGTGGTTTGTGATAAGCGATGGTGAGAAAATTAGGCTTGATAGGCTCGATTCGATCCTAGTTTGGCACCTTGATGAAGAAATTATGGTTTGTTCTATAATTCCAATCGACTAGTGTGTTTTAAAGGGAAGATGAAAGATGTTGTGACACGTAATTGCGATGTCATTAAGTCCTTAGGACAAGGCTTGACACGTAGGAATAAACACTAACAGTGTTAGTGATCTGTTAACTGAGTGGTGTCAGCATAGACTAAAAGTCAAGCAGAGGTGTCGGGTGTCAAAGTGTTAGTTGAGGGTGGCAGCTGCCAATGGTCGATAGTTGGGGTGATAAAATCCAATAACCCTAAATTTTTTACCATGCTTTCATACAATGTAAACAAAACAAAAATAAAAATACGATAATAAATAAAGTTAAATATATACCTAATAAAATCTCCTCTTTGGTTTTTGAAAACTTGAAATCGAACCATTACATCTCTTGTTTTACTTTATGAAAAGTTTCTCTTTCGACCACACAGATTAAAGCATTGTTCAAATACTCCTCACCAATTGGATTGCGTAAATCGTCTTGACAAGCTTAATTTTAGAAAAAAAAAAAAAAGCATCTTCCAATGGTTGCAATTGTATCTTCCAAGTTCCAATCACCCTAATTTTAAAAGAAACAAAATGTAAACTATAATAAATTGCACATAAAGTCATAAACCCTAAGCCCCTAATCAATTACACATAATGACATAAACCTTAGAAAATCTAAAATCAATTGTACATAAACCCTAAAACCAATTGAACATAAAACCCTATCAATTTCATATATAATTATAAACCATCAATGTAAACCATAAACAGTTGCAATTTGTATATAATCTATTAGAATTTAAAACTAGATTGCACATAATCAATTGCACATACCTTCTTTACAAATTGCAATGGAGGTTTGAGATTGAAGATTTGGAGGCATGGAATTGGATGACAGTGGGACTTGGGAGGCGGCCAGAGGGCGACGTTCGGCAATCGACAGTGAGAAGTGGAGTGGCGAAGGCCATAGGGTGGGTAGCAAATGTGAGAGGCGGCCTGAGGTGAGGTCGCCGACTTGGTGATGTTGCGCGTTATGCAGCTATTATTTGTTCCGTTCCGAAATCAAAACAAATTATTTGAGCTTTTAACCAACCATGTGAGCTTTTGTGTTTTAATTATGTGGCCTGTTGAGTTTTAATTATAATAGTTTTTTAACTATTTATTAGTGGGCTTTTAATCATAAATTTGTGCTTGGACTTTCAATAAAAGCCCAATTTTTTTAGGGTAGCCTAAAATAATCTTAGGGGTAACGTATTTTTTTTCAATGGTAACAAAAAACATAAGAAAATGTACTACATCATAAAAGTTGAGTGACGGTGAATGCTACCATACTAACTAGCTATGTCCACTCTTCATGAATCCTCTCACTATTTATCAAAACTAGTGGTGTTCCCTCACGCTATGCGGCGGGTAGGCTGTTCAAAACTATCCGTATTCGAAAATCTGATCCGAATTATCTGATATTCGAACTATCCGAAAATTTAATTTTAATATTTTCGGATATCCAAAAATATCCGAAGTATCTGAAATTATTCCGGAAACTATCTGAAATATATGGTTCCGAATATTAAAAATAACAAAAAAATAAAACTAAATAAATAATTGGATATTCAGATATCCGATTCACTATGTGATCAGATATCCAAAAATTCGGATATCCGAAATTTCGGAAACGGGTTCGGATAGTGAAATCAGGTATCCGAAAATTTTGGATATCGGGTTTGAACAACCCTAGCGGTGGGAACTCAGCTGGTATTGGTTCATTTTGTTCCGGTACCGGCACTTGTTATAACAAGTTGAAAGAGGAAACTAAAAAGTAAAGTCATAATATGCCCAAAATGATATTAAATCGTGTTTTATATCAATCGAAACCATAAAAATATCGGTTTTGATACTACCAATATTGGTACTGATGTTCCACCGGTTTGGTTCGGTTTGTCACGTCACGATACTCGTATAGTTCACGATTAAAAATGCGAACTTTTAATATTGTTATAGGCGCTCGTATAGTTTGCGATAAAATAAATAAATTACTATTCACTGTCAGTTTCGGTTCGATTTACTATGATAGCGGCACGATATCCGTTTTCAATAAAAATCAAAATAAATATGATATTACAACTTTAGATTTCTATTCATCCAAACTTTTTTTATATATTTCGTTTTATATATATAAATAAATGACATAACTTTCCATTCTTTAATAATTAAGCTATCTCAATTTAATATATAATCTCTAATAAAATACATATATAACTAAATATCTACATTCTTATTCCCGGTAACCCTCATTGCATTGAATATGTGATTCAATTCATATGTGAAGTACAAAAGTTTTTGTCTCTGGATTTTAGAGGTCAAAGCTAATATGTCACAAAAGCCAAAAACACATAAAGAACAAAAAAGAAACATCCTCTAATAAAATACATATATAACTAAATATATCCACATTCTCATTACCAGTAACCCTATGTGAGTTCAATTCATATATGACTTACAAAAGTCTATCTTTGGACTTTAGAGGCAAAGCTAATAGGTCATAAAAAGACAAAAACATACAAAAAAAATAAAAAAGAAAAATTTTGTTTCATTGTAGTTAAGAAGTTAAATTATATATATAATACGTATTAGTTCAATTTTTAAGAATATTTAGAATCAACCTATTTTTTAAATTTAAATTTGTCAAAAAATAGTTTTTTTTATTTCCCTAATTATTTAAAGTAAACTTGAACGTCCACGTCAATAAAAATATGGAATTAACTCCTTTGATTACTCACTCATGTCCGTATGCTTAATCTTGAATTACCTTTTTTGGTATTTTTTTCTAATATTCAATTTTGGTATTTTTTCCTAATATTCAATACAATTTTTGTGAAATTGCTCAACTTAAAGTTTATACGATTACAAAACAACCATTTATTACTTAATTTTATGATTTTGTGAAATTGCTCCAACTTAATTTAACGATTGACAAAACAACTATTTATTACTTAATTCTTTAGATTTTGTGAAATTGCTCCAACTTAAAGTTTTTATATGATTTAACAAAAAACAACCATTTATTTACTTTAATTCTTTATGATATAGGAATGAGGTTCGTAAGTAGAAATAATTTAATAGAAAGCAAACATGTGGATTATGTATTTATTGTTTAAATTACATGTTTCACTCTCAATTCTTATTAATATGCTTTATGGTTCTTGTGCTTTTTCTTAAAATTGGTTACAGAGTCTCAATTTGATTTTCTTTATCAAAAGAAAAGTTAATCAATAAAATAAAATTGTCATTATGATCAATAAATCTCATACGCATTAAAAGTCTTACGACCTGGTTTAGAAGGTTTTCAAGTTAAATTATGAGTCTAACCATTACTAAATGATTTTTTTGCATTGTAAACCAATATCAAACCATCACCAAGTCCTTTGTCTCTGGTTTAGTTTCACAGTTCGGGCTTATCCTACTTTTATAATGATAATAACATAAAATACAAAGGAGTAATAATCTTCCAAGAATTAAAACTTATTGTTAAGCAAAGACTGATTATGTGTATAGCACAAGTTAAAATAACTAAAGGCACATCCAAATATAAAAGTCATATACTCCAATAAACTAAGGTCCGGTTCTTGCGAGTATAAAGCGTACACAAACCGTTCTAAACAGCGTAAATCTATTAATCAAAATAAAAAATAAAAAAACAACCATGAAACTAAACTGAAATCAGACACTTTTACGGTTTGAAACAAAATCATAACACACTTGATAACTAAAAGTATAATGATATACAAATTTCTTGAAAGCTTTATTGACAATATAAAATAAAATAAAAGTAATAAAAATACAATAAAGGGGAAAGTGGGAGAGATGCATGGGATGGGTAGACATGTACAATTGCATTTGCTCTGTTTTTGTGTATTGTTATGTACCACCACCCCATCTCACACACACACACCATCATATCATATGCATTGCTATTGTTTTTCATGGCCCCCATTGCTCTTCACTCCTACCACCTATGAACCATAATAAAAAATAATAATATTACTCCACCATTACGCCGCCTCTCCTCTTGATCTCGCTACCACACTCCCACCACATTCCAAGATTCACATCAAAATCCCTCAATTTACATATAATAATTCTCTACAAATCATCACTGGTATGTGTCCTTTTTTATGAGATCATATATAATTTTCATCAAAGATTTGATGTTTTGTTGTTGATAATGATGTTTGATGATTATGGTTTTCTGGGTTGGTTTGGATTTGAGGAAATGATCCATCCTGAATGTCGTACATTTTATATATGTAGATTTTGATTTGTTGTGTTGTTTTGTCTTTTTGACCAATTGGTTTCTTGATCCAATCATTTTCTTATTTTGGATTTTGTTTTGTATTATTGTTAGTGTGTCAAATTATTATTATTATTATTTTTTTTATATAAAAGCGGGACTATTTAGAAAGGTTGTCGATACGGAGTGGTTCTTTTAGCTTTGCTTTTATGTTTTTCGTTTTTAGCGAAAGTGAATTCTCTTTTTGGAGTTGCTAATGATAGACATTTTATCTTATAGTGTTACCTAGTTTTGCTATTAGCGATAGTGAATCTTGTTACTACAAGATAAGAATTATGACCAATCGTATGATTTAGCCATTTTCATAAGAGAGAGAATTCACTAACTAATAGCGAAAAGCATAAATAGAGCTGTAAAAAGCATTAAATGAATCGTTTTTTTTTTTAATTAGAGCCCGCTTATGTCAACTTGTGATTGGTATTTTCGTTTCCAACACCATATTTAGTGTCTATGTCCCATCTTCTATAGTATCCCGGCATAGGACACTAAAGTATATTCCTTTATTAATAAATATTTTTTTAAATATAAGTTTTTAAAATATTACAATATTTGTTAGAAGAAGTGATTACGCATCTTTATTCTCAACTACAGATATAGAACAAGTACTTACACATCTTGTAAAATGCCTGAGCGAGCTCATGAACTGGAATATGATGAATTTGATAAGCTTCTTGGTGAGATACCCCGAGCTACCGTGACCGCAAACACTGAAGAATATGGAAGCATTCCGTCTTCCAAGAACCCGAAAAATCTCTACACACCTCCTGAAAATGGTACATTTCTTGATACATCAAGTGATGAAAAGTTATCAATGAAAAGGGTTCAATTCATTGAAGGAAATCTTTTGAATGACCGATCATTTGCGTCGGTTTTTCAAGACTTGAGCATCAAAGACGGGCCAATCATGCTATCTCCAACCGTGCCTTTGGTTAATCCTCCAACACCCTTCAATGGGGTCGAGTTTAACGGGCAACAACTTGTTGCGATTCCTATGATCCCGAATATGAATCAACAACAGTTGTTTTATCATCCTTCGCAACACAAACCCGAGCCTCATTTAACTTGGAGGAATCTTGAAAGTGAACAAGATTATCATCATCAGCTTCATATGCACCAGTTTTGTAAGAATCTGCATATGGATAGTCAGCAGGCTGCACCACCTTCGCTAACTCGGTTCATGACTCATGCTAACGGAATGCATGGCTCGAACCAAAAGGTTCCTGAAAGGATACTCACAAGGTCGCGTGCAGGGATGACCCGTGACCCTCTTGGGTCCCTAAAGTTTGGTAGCTTTGAGCGAAAAGATCCTGTTTCGAGTGTCGTGAAGCAGCCGTCGCAGAAATCTGATGATCTTGGAGAAAGGATATATTTCATGGCTAAAGACCAACAAGGATGTCGTTCCTTGCAGAAGAAGTTTTCTGAAGGAACTAGGGAAGATTTGGAGAACATTTTCCGCGAGGTTATAGTGCATATTATTGAACTAATGACGGACCCTTTTGGGAACTATCTTGTTCAGAAGCTTCTTGACGTGTGTGACAAGCATCAACATATGCAGATTCTTCGTGTTATTACTCGAAAGCCCGGAGATCTTGTTAGGATCTCGTGTGATATGCATGGGTTTGCTCTCTTTTGTCATTTTAACTGAAGTGTTGTTTTGTGATCATCGTATCGAAATATTATCATTGTTGCTGTTGTTGTTTATTTGTAGGACCCGAGCTGTTCAAAAGGTTGTTGAAACTCTTAAGACGCGTGAGCAGTGCTCTATGGTTGTTTCTGCTTTGAAGCCCGGTATCATTGGCTTGATGAAGAACATGAATGGCAATCATGTAGCACAGCGGTTCTTGCAGTACCTAAAGCCCGAATTCAACGAGGTATAACAAACATGCATATTGTGAATGTTTTCTGAATAATGTATTATTTTTAAAAGACTTAATGGCAGATGGATTAGGCACTATCTAAGATAGCAGACTTATGTGTCTTGAAGTTCACAAAACTGAAGTTATCACACCAGTGTTCCAGATTTTTGTCTTGTAGTTGAAGTCGCTAAGTTGCTATTTGAGATAGCGACTTCAACTCCTACAAAATCAAATCTAGCACATTGGTGTGATATTTTCAGTTTTGTGAACTCCAAGACACAAAAGTCGCTCAGATAGCGAATAACCCAAAATTGTAAAAAAAAAGGAACCCCATTTGTCATAAACGTTTTGAAAACAACCCGTTTTTAGGAAATAAAAAATTTGCATATTGATGGGAATTCAGACTTAAAACTGTTTATTACAATTAATATTCCGATTCTCTGACTGTTCAAAAATCATAATTCAAAAGGCACATCTAAACACCTTACGAATCTTTATAGTGTTATGATCATCGATCAAGAAGCAAGACAGGAAAACTGTAAATCAAACAACAGAATGTAACATACTTTTTACGCCTTTAAGTTTAAATTCCTTGATTCAAATCTATACTTTATTCGCGCATATGGCCTCTCAGTTTCTTTTTGAAGCCGCAACTGTGAAATGCATGGAACTGGCAACAGACCGACACGGATGCTGTGTGCTTCAGAAATGTCTGAGCCATTCTGATGGTGAACCACGAAGGCGTCTAGTTCGTGAGATCACTTCAAACGCTCTAATTCTTTCACAAGATCCATATGGGTATACCCCAACCCGGACCTAACCTGACCACCCTATCTTGTTACTTTGTTAGCAATATTCCATGCTTATTTGAGTTTTGCATTTTCAGAAACTATGTTGTACAATATGTGTTTGAGCTTCAAGTTCCATGGGCAACATCAGCCATTCTTGATCAACTGGAGGGTAACTATGGTGACCTCGCGATGCAGAAATATAGTAGTAATGTTGTTGAAAAATGCCTGAAATACGCGCGAGAAGAGTGTCGTGCTTGTATTGTTAACGAGCTAATGAATAATCCTCGTCTAGATCAAATCATGCAGGATCCTTATGGAAACTATGTCATCCAGGCTGCACTTCGTTCTTCAAAGGTTGGTATATATTTTGACCCCCGCTCGATTCATTTGATGTGTTACATTTTTAGTTAAATATTTTAACCTAACTTATTTGACGTGTTAGATAAAACATAACTCAAATCGACCCGGTTGTATATATATGAGTTGAATTTACCGCGTTTACCAACCACATTTTGTTTTTCAAGTGTATATGCACATGTTTATATTTACTTGTCTCATTCAGGGAGCTTTACGCGAGGCGTTAGTCGAGGCAATAAAGCCCCATGTCCCCACACTTCGCACAAGCCCGTATGGCAAAAAGGTTTTGTCAAGTAACGGCCTCAAAAAATAAGCTAATTTGGTAAGATGCTTATGTTTTTAATTACACTTCTTTATAACTGAACTTCATCGTGTGTGATCCGTTATGACTGAAATGGGTAACCACATTTAAAATTTGCATAAACGAACCGAATCTGAATCTTGTCTAATTTTCTTTGCAGGTTCAAGATTTTGTTTCTAGTTAAGACGATCATTTGTTTTTAGAAATAAAGGTTTTAAAAGCTTCTACCGGCCATTAACGGCTAATTGTGTTTGTGCAAGAGACTAGGTCAGGAGTAACTTACTCCTCGTGTCAAATTATGGCGTGGGTGAGTTCTTGATACGCGAAGGCTTTGGCCATCCGTTTGTGTGGTTTGTTGTTCAACTAGAAGTAGTTGTTAAGGTTTTTTTGGTGCGATTAAGGATAAATCGGCTTTCTAACCGTGTATGCAGGGTATGCATACACAAGCCGATGTGCTAGTTTGAGCGCGCATTTGGAGTTTTATTTGTCGTATTTTTTTGTAGAACTATAACATTAAGAGGTATTATTCTTTGAATAATATATAAATTTGCATTCATAAGCATTAAAGTAATTACTATACTACATTACTGCCTTCACTCCTTCCTTTAATCTATTAAAATTTCATCTAGCATACAACCACGAAATCTGCAACACCAATTTGCTACAAAGCTCAACAAAAAGCCCATTAATATTTAAGATTTGGAGTTCATGCATGTGAAATTACCTAAGGACCCTCACAGGATCCTAACATATATGTTATAAGCATGAAATTATTCAGTTAAAAGTCAAGATCCTGAATCATATATTTGGAGATCATGAAGAAAATAAAATCAAGATTGTTGAAGCTAAACATGGGGAGGGTCCTCTTCCATATCCTGAGGCGCGTTCTCACCTGGTTTGCTGTTTTCATTGGAGGCTGTCGAGCTAGAGGAAGCCCCGTTCAGCTGAGGATCGGTTGACAAACTATCGAGCTCATTCTGCAGAATAAATAAAAAGAAAGATTAAGTTAGCAATCACAACATACATTATAAAGTACAAACATAATGCGTGATCCGAGAGTTAATAAGCACCTGCACGTAGGTGATAATGTCGGTTGAAGTAACTGATTTTCCCACCTGAATTTGTGATGAAATCCATTCGTATGCTTTCGTCTGCATGATCACACAGGAACATGTAACTTCACATTGTTTATAATTTGTGATTATATTTTTGTGAGTCTAATACTTTATGATCTAATTACATGAAACAGCCTGTGGTCTATGTTCATCCCTCTTTTACGCATCATGTATGCCACCAGATTAATCGCATCAACGTTTTGCTTCTTACATCACGTCTCTAATATTGGTAGGAAGTAAAAGTATCTGGGTATTAATTGTCATTAGTCAAATGTCAATTATCTTCTTCTATATGTAGATGATATCATAATTACGATTTCTTGGTTCTCTTATAGTCTTATATCTACCATTATTACTCGCATGTCCTCATGCAACACGTGTAACACTCTTGTGGACATCGAATGGCTCTCTTGTATCATCCTACTTTATATTGTAACCTTGTTGACACGCTACCATACTTGACGTTTCCACGTCCTGATATAGCCTACGTTGTTCAACAAGTTTGTAATTTCATGCACAATTTGAACCTCATTTTCATGGCTTGAAGTGTATTCTCCGGCCATTTTTCTTCCCGCTCAACTAGTTGCATGTACTAATGTGGGTTGGGTCGGTTTCCACATACTCGTCAGTCCACCCCTAGATATTATGCATTTTAAGGTTATTATGATAATCTTGTTCGGTGGTCCTCAAAACGCCAACATGTTGTATCAGTGTTAAAGTTAATAAAGGGGGTTGCAAATGTTATTGGTGAATCAACATGGATTCACAATCTTCTTGGATTACATTTTCCTTACTTGGAAACAAATGTGCTTTATTGAGAAAATCTAAGTGCAGAATTATTGTTAAGTTATTAGTGAATCAATTTACAGTCTTCTTCTTGAGTTACATTTTCTTCTCTTGAGAGGTAATAGCGGGGGCTACCCTATTAACAAGCTAGGTCCGCCCCTGACCTCATTCTTAGATAAAGATCCAAAGTTAAAACTTAAATATTTTTATCAATCCATTTTGTTTATACTGTAGGTTAATACACAAGCTTAACCTAATTACTAAACAAGGTTAACCTAATTATATAGTGCGCTCGACCCTTTAGCGCTTTTTATGTAACCTTGTACCGATCATGTAACAACGTATCCTCAATCCAGTAATACATAATACCTTAACGGGTTTTACCTAGTTTAAACAATGTAATCTTAGAATACCACAATGATGACATTATTCCTCATTATTACTCTTTGTACTTTTATTTTTGTAGGTCTATTATTTCCTTTCTTGGGACCACATCAATTCTATGTTTATTTGAAATGAAACACCGAAATCCAAAAGACGCATTTCCTAAGTTTAGAGATAATCAAGACCATCTGCAATCGGCGGTCTTAAAAATTTCACAAACCGCAACCCTACCCCATGGACCTCCCTCTCTCCTCGAGGTTCGTGCCCAAAAACCTTCATCTCTCTCCTCCACTTTAAAGGGGTCAACTATCTAAAGTTCATGTTTAAGATAATCCATACACAATTAAAAAGGGTCAACTTTGGACCACTTCTCACATCCAAAATTCACATTAGCATATCAAATTCCCAAAATAAAAGTTATATCTCACATAAACATTAAGGAGCTGTTTGTTTAGCTTTTAATGAGACTATTAATGGTTCAGACCTCTTACTGGTTCAGATTATTTGTTTCGCGAGCGGATGTTTGAATGGTGAAGACATTTGCCTCTAAATGGTTAAGCATTATAGTGAGTATAAATGGTTAAGATCTCTAATCTGAATTGATCAGACATTTGTCTTTATACAGTTAAACATTACATTGACTCTTAATGGTTCAGACATCTCACTAACTTAGTAATTGCCCATTCAGAAGTTGCCAAACAGCCCATATGCAACTATTTTTTTTAACACCAATTCTAAATCTTGACTCAAAAGGTTAACATGAACAAATAAATGAATATTAGTCAAACACATTAGTCTTGATCAGATTTCAAGTTTGTAAAGTACCACTTTTGACTAAAAAGTCAAAACATAAACTAAACTTCCAAAATTCAACTATATATGATGCAATCAATTAAACCCAAATACCATACCAAACACACAATCAACCCCAAACGTCAAAACCAATGCATGCTAACCCGATTATCCCCAAACGGGTCAACTAAACCACATCAAATTAAACAAATATAAATCAAACAATATAAAATTCAAACAACAATAAAAAAACTGAAGTTAGGGTTTATCGATTCTCACAAGGGAATGCTTTCGACCAGCATCAAAAGAAATGGGTTGCAAATTCAGGGATTGTTGATAAATTTAGCAACTTCAGTGGCCACTTGTTGCAAATCGAGACCAATATCGGGTTTATTTGTAACGGGTGTCTCGATTTTCCTCCTTGCGCCATTGAATTTAGAGCACTCTAGCTTGAAATTGATCGTCATTTTGCTTGTGAATTGGGTTTATTAGAAGGAATTTGGGTTCATGAAATATGGTAGTGGATTTTGGTAATCTCATATACGTAATTTGGAATTTGAAAATACAACCTTTTTTTTCTTTTTGTTTATTGAAAGTCAAATCGGTTTGTTGAGTCAACGTAGAAAGTCAAACCCTTTTTTACTTGAGTTAGTTTTTTTTATTTAAAAATTTGATAAACAACTAAAAAAATTTAGGCAAAGAGAGCGAAATATATTGTTAGGATAACCATATTATACGTCACTTATATACATGTCTTTATATGTTTGTTATAGTTTTCTACTTAAAATAAGTACATATCGAATATTTATCTCTAAATGATTACTAATTGTCTAGAAACAAAGTCATTATACATACAAATAATGGAAGCGGTGGTAGAAATTTGGAATCGGGTTAGCAAGTAGTACAGATTGAGACAAATATTAAAGAATTCAATAGTATTATAAGCGGTTATACAATACTCCTAACATTTGTTATGCGTTTTCTATCTTAGGATTATATATTGATACCATAGTTTTAAAAGTTTATAATACATCATTTATTGGTTTAAATAACTTTTAATTTAAAAGAGTTATAACTAATCTTCCATTTTTAACATCCTACTTAATTCACAAAACAATTTCAAAACACACTTAATAGCTCTACATTTCCTTCTAAATTTGGTCAATCTTAAAACATAATATATTTGTATGTTGGCAAGAACACCTTGCTCCATATTGAGTAAGGGGCAAAATGCCATGTTGTATTCTTTGTGAAACACGTATATTACATGCAAACATCGCCAAGCATTGATTTGTTCAAAACAATGTCATGTTACAAACATTGAGGGGTGATAATTCATAATTATGGAGTATTTAAACAACAAGAATTCATATGATAAATGATGAAGTAAGTAGCTTTACGACCAAGGATAAGCACCTCAGACTACATAACCTTGTGTTACTTGACAATATCTTACTTGTGTTATCGTATCGTAGGCTACCTAGTTTGATCTTTCCCAGCCTTAACTTACCTTACCTTACCTTGTGTTACCTTCAGGCTATCTGGCATGACATGGCTTCACCCGACCTTGCCTTACCTTGTATTACCCCACTTTAGATTACCCTGGTCACATGGTCCTTAGCCTTGTCTTGATAGACCATGTAGTTCAGAGAAAAACTAGACCTGAAAGTGGATTTATGTTCAAGCCCAATCTGTATAGTGAGTTTAATGTCAAACTCAAGAAAACATAATGTTACAACCGAATCAATTGACATTAGCTAAGCCCTAAAGGTTTATAGGCTTACCTAATTAGCATATATAAATAGGGCTGGCAATAGGTAACCTGTATAAGACACGATTAGACTTGTTTACTGAAAAGTACACCATGCGATTTTTCACCCTTTTTTAAATAATTAAAATTTGAAGGTTAGGATCCATCATTTTTCATGCTTAGTACATAAAACATACAAATGTGTTATAGACATTGGATATAATGTAGTTAAACGAGTCATATTCATGTTTAGAACTTGTGTTGTCCGCATCGTAGATACCTTTTAAACCCGTTAAGACACGATTTTTCGACCCTATATAAAAAGAGGTACTCACCTCATACATATCATTCATCCGATATTGAATAATAGAAGCTCTTACAATGTAAATCCCTCTTAACTCGTTTATCGAATATGATTTATCTCCCTCCGTGTAACGCTTCGCATTTTGTATTTTCTTTATTTAGAAAGTGTAATCGTATTTCTATTTATGGAAACTTGTATTCATATCATGTTCGTATTCCATTTCCAACTTTGTATTCCGAGGTCTTGATCATAATGAAATTCTTATTTTATACATACGTGTTATACTCGCAATCAATTGTAAAAATACGTGTTTACTTGTGATATACACTAAATTGTACATGTTTTTGTCCCTTATTTTACTTCCGTTTTACGAGTTTTTGACTACAAATTCGATGTTTAGGTTCTTAATCGTGTACTTTTGGGTTTTCAAGTTTTAAACGACTTTCCACAAGGAAATTTAGAGAAAACGAGGAGTTACCAGGCATTTTGGATGAAAACAACCTAATCTGTTGAAGATACAAGTCATGTATGGTCGTGCACTCCAACTGCATGGTTGTGCAGGTTCATTTTATCCGAAGCACCAGAAGTTTCTCGGTAACGCATGTAGGTCCCCTAATCCGTATGGAACTTTACAGAATCGTCGATCCAATCTAGAGTGCGGAATCCTCTAGATCAGATTATCACAGAAATACAAGCAATATCAAGAACACTAACAATCACTTTCAATCCGTCTTCTATTGATTATCCAACACGATTGCTTACAATCAATTCAAGACTCACAAGAAATCCCTCAGCCATTCTCTGTTGATTTCTCACACTTCTCTCTACTCTCTTTTTCCAACTTCTTACCACCTAAACCCTAATGCACAACATGTGTATATACTACATGTCTGCATACTGGACAATGGACTGGGCTAGGCCATTCTCCAAGCCCATTACAACTTTAAACAAGCTAAACACAAATGCTAAGCCCAAAACAAAATATCCAAAGACTAAACTATTAACTCTTAAGTTGTTGTCACAAAATATCCACCAACAACGCACAGCCGTACGTCTCGGCTGCACCCCCGTGCGCCCTCTGATCCTCGGAAGCACACCCCGTGCGACCAACCGTGCATCCATTTTCTCATAAATGCGCACGGCCGTGCGCGCACTTTGCCGCCAAATCAGCCACTTGCTTAACCCATACCCTGCAGCTGACTTCATGATTAGAATTGTAAAGTGCACGGCCGTGCACTTCTGAAAAGTTTTATAAAACAGAGCAGACACATTCTGCTTAAATATTGGATATTTTTGCAATCTTTTGGGCGATTTTAGGGCTCCAGAAACAGCCTGCTTAGGTCGGATTCAAGCCTCTAGTTGCAAAGAAGCCTATTTATCATCCAATCCATCTAATCCTTGCTTGCTTATGGTTTGAATCCTTGTTCTTTCCATGATTTTGGTTGTATTTCAAGCATTGATTTGATGTATTCTATATTATTGTAGCCTTGGGGCAAAAACACTGGTTTACTTGTTTTATGAACAAATATTAGTATGTTAATCTTCTTTGTATGAAACTTTGGCACTTTTCATGTTTAAATCTTAATGATCATATGGCAGACATGTTTCATTGATGTTGGATTCTTGATTATATTTGGTTATCTTGAATGATTAATAAATGTTTAGTTGAGATATGTTGAAAAACCCTTGATTAAGCATTTATTAGTAAGCTATTAATTTGTTAATATGTTTACATCATGAAACTAGAAATGTGTATTGGTTTAATAAAAGGTAAATCAAATGTTAATCAAGAGTACTTTCTTGCACGTAAGGACCCTAACAGGTTAGATGGAGTTGTTGCAAGTTCTTGACACAGTTTATGATCTTTGTTTAGTGGTTTTGGTTGAAATTACTATCTTGGTAGATTTGTGTTCAAGGTTTGTAAAATGGAATAGTTTGTGATATGATCTACTTTATGCTTGTCTCGGTGGTTGTATTATGTTATCAGTATTACTTTCCTTAATTAAGTGAGGTTAGAAAACTCTTAACGGATGACTAACTTATCTTTAGAAGATTTACATGAAAATATATCAATAGCACGCTAATGAACGATTTTAGGTAGATAAAGTGTGTCTATCGCGTTAGCTTTCCGAAGGATTGTCATGTTAGAATTCTCGAAAGGGATACGAATTGTCTATATAATTGGAAGATTTATCAAGTACCTTTGTGACATTTCTGACTTAGTTAACATGCTTAGGTTGTTTGTAAAACAAGATAATATATATTTTTGTATTTGGAGTCTTTTATGTTTTAAATATAGTTTTAGATTAATTTAGTTAAAAACTTCATTCACCTATCTTTATACCGGTAAACCAGTGACAACGCTTTAGTACTCATGCACCCACTCGCGTCCATAGATCGACATCTGGTTCTTACCTATGCTTTACTACATATATGATAGGGTACACTTGTCCTTTTGTGTGTGTTTTAATGTTATGGTATAAATCATTTTTATAAATATTGAAGACGAGTTCGTGTGTAAAATTATGTATATATACGCACACGTCAAGTTTTTGGTGCCATTGCTGGAGATGCGGCGAGCTTTTGGAACTATCTGAGTCACTCATTTACCGGTGTACATACTGATTTATACTTGTTTATTTGTTCATTTGTTTGTATGTACTTTTGTTTGATTATTAATTTATTTATATGTTTATTTGCTCCTTTGTTTATTTTATTTATTCAGATTGTTTTAAATTTATTTATTTATTTTATCGAACTAACAAGGTTGGGGTAATCAAACTATACGCCCCGCACGCGTAACAAGTGTGGGAAGGGGGTCTAGTTAATGACTCGGAAAAAAACTTAGTATGCGTGTTTAGCACGCTTGGGGGTAAGTTTGTAAATATTATATATATATTTTTATTTCTTTTGTTAGTAGTAGCTTCAGTATTTTGTAATTTTTTGTAGTTGTGATTCATGCCTTGTAGAGTTTTGGCGTTGATATGGTCCACAAACAGGTGAAATCTTGTAAAAATGGTGATTTTTTATGAAAAAAAATCAAGTTTGGAGGATTCTGCAGGTTCTGTCTATAGAGACACAGGTATTGCACGGCCGTGCATGCGAGAACTGTTGTGCACACCAGTGCATTTGTTGATCTGCACGACCGTGCATGTCATGTGCACAGTTGTGCACGCGTGCGGGAACAATAAAAATTGAGGTAATTAAGAGAATTTTCTAAAAAAAAACATAACAAAAAAAATAAACAAAAAACAAATATTCAAAGTAAAAACCATATAGTTCACAACCGTTCTCTATTTTCTCTCCTCCAACACATCACCGTTTTTTTGTAAGAAATCAGTACAATCACACCAAAGGTATGAATTCTTTCGTATTTTTCATGTTTAGTCTTGTCGTTTGTTTTATATTAGTAATTTGCTTCAAGAAATTTTAGGGTTTCTTCATAAATTCAAACAAGACCCTAATTCTTGATATTTTTGTATAAATCTTGTACTGTAATAGAGCAGGGAGCGTGTTGTTCGCCATTGCAGCCTGTGTCTATCTTTTATTTATTTATTTTGGTTTGTTATGTTTTATTTGGGGTTTTCATCTTGGGTATCTTTTATTAAAACCCCTGGATTTTTCCTATTAAAAGAAAAAAAATTGCTACTTTTATATTATTTTCTTTTTAGCTAATTGGTGGGATGATTATTTAACTAATTATTTGATTAGTTGTGATGCTTTGGGTTGACAAATATAGTTGCATGATAGTATTGTCATGTTAAGTTCTTAGTATTCTAATTTTGTCATGTGGATTTGTTATTGCTTTTATACATATATTATTATCTAAACTTGTATGCTCGTCAATACTTTTGTATTGATATATATTTTAACACATATTGCAAGGATTTACTAATGTAGATGATGAATGAAATCTAGTAGGAAGACTAGAAACACACTTTTCAATTTTAGAACTCATGTTGTGTTTTGTTTCTTTGTTTAAGTTGTTGTATTTGTTTCAAAACTATTGTACTTGTTCTTTAGCAATGAAATGAAATTTACATTTATCAAATATTGTCATAATTGGTGTTATAACGACTCTTGCAATCATGTTTTCGTTCCGTCCTGATATTTTCGCCATCGTTGGGGTGTGACACTCCGCTTATCCAAGCTAACTTCATGTGCCTATACCCGTGGTTCCCTTATCACAACTATCATATTTGATGACAATTGTGTTTACCATATTCCTTTATCTCTTACACTTGTTTATATATCCATATATGCTTAATATGTTTATCATGTTATTGATTACTAACTTGAGTGGCAGAGCGTGTTTGCACATGGCCCCGAGTCACATTTTAAATGTTCTTTATATGATGTAACTCGGATTTTGTTGTAGCAACAATAATATTTGAAAGCTAACTTCAGAGGATCAAACGCTTCAACAATATTCTTATATAATTTAAAAGCCAACGTCGGTAAGGTTTTCCATTGACATTACTAGCCCCTCAATTTTAACATTTTCATTTTACCCCTTTATTTCGTTAACTAATTTTTTCTCCTAAGTTATACAATCACAAATCTCCTCCTTAAGTTTCTAACTTTTAACTTTTATCCCAGGTTTTTAATTTTTTTTCCTTCTGTGTTTTTAATGTATATCGCTTTATGTATCGTTATAAATTCGAAGCGAGTAGCTGATTCGTCACAACTTAATACATTTTGTTTAGTCATACGGTATTTTTATATATTTCTTTCGTGCCTTAAGCACGTAGTATAAAAGGTGTCCCGTCGTATCATCCGGACTCCCTTTTTTCATCAGTCAACTAAAAGAACTGTTTTTTATATGTTTATTTTTATGGATGTAGTATACAAAAGTTATTGAACTCAAATGAAACATTAGACTAATGCGGTAGGCACAAGGACTTTTTATATGTTTTTTGTAAAGATATTAAAATTATTTAACTCAAAACATTAATAATTAACAGATTTACGTTTTTGAAAAAATTATAATTAAATCTACACTCACCAACAACTTAATTCCACCAGCCATGGACAACCAACCAACCACAACAAAAACCACCAATCAAACCCTCATCTCCACCGCCCTAACCACAATCTCCGATGGTGTTCAACACCGTGCTAGTTGCGTCGGTAGCCACCGTCTCCGCCGACGTATGGCAATCGGTAGCCTGTATCTCCGATCGAATCAGCAGCCAGGAGTTGCTAGATCTGGTGATCTGTTTTCCTCTTCAACAATTAGGTCGTTTCGCGATTTGCCTTTGGAACTTCTTCTGTGTCCCTCCTACTCCTCCTGAATCGTATTATTATTCGTATTATGATGATGAGTCGGATTACGATTCCGATAACAGTAGTTCTGCCGGTGTTGGTGGTGGATTTTTAGGTTACGAATCGCGGTGTTCGTGATTCGTACTCTGATTCGCATTCGGATTGAGTTTTCGACGGTTATTTGACGGTAATTTGGCTCTTCTTTTGCTTGTTGTGTACAGTAACCCTCATTATTGGTGTTAATCATGTTTATTATATAGTTTATGATTAAGAATATTCCTAATTATTGTTGTTAATCATGTTTAGTTTATAGTTTATGATTAAGAATATTCCTAATTATTTTGTTAATCATGTTTATTATATAGTTTATGATTGACAGTATTCTGGTTGATTTACATCTACTAGTGAATGGATGTATATTGTTAGTTGCTGATTGTGTTGATAATATATGATTGATTGAATGCTACATGTTACCCTGATGCGCATTCAGACTGATTGTTAACCCTGATTATTGTTGTTATTCATGTTTATTATATAGTTTATGGTTGTGAATGTTTTGGTTAGTTTACATCAACGAGTGAATATATGATTGATTGAATGTTAAAAAAGAAGTATCATCGGTCATATTACTTCGATTCGCATTCAAACTGATTTTTCAACACTTATTTGACGGTAATTCATCTTAGCTGTCTCGTCGTGTACAGGAACCATAATTATTGTTGTTAATCCTGTTTGTAATATATTGTATGATTTGAGAATATTCTGGTTGATTTACATCTACTAGTGATAATGTTGATAATATATGATTATTGAATGCTTAAAAGGAAGGAGCATCAGCTGTATTACTCGGATTCGCATTCAGACTGATTTTTCAACACTGATTATTGTTAATCCTGTTTATTCTATAGTTTAAGCTTGTGAATATTTGGTTAAGTTACATCTACTAGCAAATGGATGTATGTTGTTAGTTGCTGATTATGTTGACAATATATGATTAATTGAATGTTAAAAAAGTAGGATAATCAGTCACATTACTCCGATTCGCATTCAGACTATTTTTTTAACACTTATATGACGGTAATTCGGCTTCTCTGTCTTGTGGTGTACAGTACCACTAATTATTGTTGTTAATCCTGTTTGTTATATAGTTTAAGCTTGTGAATATTCTGGTTAATTTACAGCTACTAGTGAATGGATATATGTTGTTAGTGCTGATTATGTTAATAAGTATGATTGATTGAATATGAAAACGGAAGGATTGTCGGCCATCTTACTATAATATAGGTTCATTATTGTGGTCTGATTACTTGTTCTGATGGATTTATGATTGGATACGTTTATGATGTTTATAATTTAAATTATTGATATCATAACTGAGGTTGAAGCATGGTTGTTGATTTAGTTCTTCCCTAATTTGTTGTTTAGGCATTGGAAATTTAGGAATTTCATGTCTTTCTGTCATCATTGTTCAAGTGTTGTTCTGCAGATTTTCATTATATTTGTTTATTCAATTCATAAACAGTTATGCAGTCCTTGTAGTTATCTTTTCCTCTCATCTGTAGTCTTCAAGTCAGACTCCTGATTCAAAAATTTCGGTTCAATTTCTTTGTATTTTCAAGTTGGGTCCTGTCATGTTCATGTTGCAGCCTTGACTCTATACATGTTCTGCCACAATGTGCATTTACTGCAGTTTTTTCTCTCACTGTTAAACGAACCGTCTTCTTTAGGGTCTCAATTTGTTTCTCTCCAGGACATTGTGTCATCAAGAATCATTACATATGTTCAATTGTGATGAACAATAGGTACATGAGATTATTGTACATCCATTTTTTGTGTCTTTTGATCCCTTTATTGTGTAGCCTCTTGGCTCAAAAGACCGCATCCTTAGTTTGTAATGTAGGACCATATGGCAAGTATACTACAAGCTTGTTGAACAATGTGTATGGGGTGCATCTTCTAGGGATATCACTTCTTGATGTTCGTTTTCGTAGATGTATAGCTTCAAATTGTATATGAAAGACGTGGAGGATCCCAAGTGAATACATAAAGGTTTCAAGTCCAGAAACAAACCCAACAATAGCTTAGAAAACATTTTAAATAAGTCAAGAAATGCCAAGGTCTTGGTAGGCTTTGTGTATCCACCATAAGACTATAGTGCCAGGGTTCATTGTGTATACTGTATGGATACTGTAGCGCAGGATAAAGGCAGCATGGTGCTAAGGCTAGAAATATTCCCTACTGGTTCAAGTCACATGTAGGTTGTTGTGGCCATGGTGCGGGAGTCCAAGGGCGTTAGCGCCTACAAATATTTCAACCCAGCTCATGCATGCGTGTGTATAGAAGCGTGTTCCATATATACCAATTTTAAGTGGAGAAGTGCATGAGCTTTGTTTTGCAAAGCTTGTAGTGCTCCGATGTGTTTGGATCCCAAAAGCCAATGCGTGAGGCACGTTCATAACGTATGCGGGCGTTCCTTATTAAAAAAGCACGAAAACATCATTTGTAGGTAATATTACACTATTAAGTTTTAAGCTTACAACATAAGATTCTCATCTTCTCTAGATAGATCTGTCAATCAATTGTCTACATTGTTCAAATACTCCAATACATTGCTTAATGGATGGTCAGCTTTGTTTAGTTAGATTACAAAAAACTTAAGACCTGTTGCAATCGATGGTTTGATTTATTCAAATACTGGTCGACTACATAAGGCGCTGCATTAGACCGCAACACGCATCATATCACGTCAAACCCCATCTCATGCGCATCATGGAATCACATCGCATCAACTGCAGTGATGTGATCTCATCACTACGCATTATCCACTTTTGATACAGTTTTTGACACCAAGCGCATGAGCATTGATGCTTGGTGTTGACCATACATAGTGTGAGGGAGATAAAGAGACGGCTATGTGGGTATATAAATGTCTTGTATATTAGAATTGAAATAATACTTAGATGAGTTTATCTGTTAGTTATAGTCATTTGCTTAAATTGATTGTGAACTTCCTTATTATAGATCAAACGTATAATATTAAGAAAGAGAATCGCGAATGAGGTCTCGTTCTTAGGTCATTTATGATTATGTTTTTCTTACTTTTTTTGTTTTGTAACATGACGTTCTTAGGTTACTCTTGATTCGTCTTTCTTTGGTGAAAGCTGAACTTTTAATGAACGAAATACATATCATAGATTAAATTTGTTTGGTTTAATACTGTTTGTATAAATGAAAGATTCTAAATCGGGCTAACATTAAAAGTATGTACTTATTTTCTATTTAAATATATCTTTTGGTCTCATGAGAACGATAACATTATTTTTTGTCATGTTTTCTATTTACCAGGTGATACTTGTCCATCAAACCAAACCCTTCAATTATTTACAATAAAATCACAAGAATTATTATTTATATATTTATATTGTAGGCTTCATGTTAGATAAAAAATTATATCTATATTCATGGAATAAATAAACCACTGTTATCTATTCACTTTACATTCGTATAAAGTGATGAATTTTTTGAAATGTTATATATACAATTAAGAAAATAACGCAGATATGAGATGAAAGATGATGCACATACAAATTTCCTTTTAAAAAAAGTAAAAGAGTTATAAATATTAAGCCATTTTTAATTATTCGCAAAAGAGTCTCGTGTTAGTGGATACTAGAATCGTGCTCACGCGATGCGGCGGGAAACATACACTGGTAATCGGTTAGCCTATTTTATTAACCAATCAGTTTTTAGTTAATTAGTTTGGTGTAGAGTTAACTGTCATTTTCGTTTCTGTAGTTCGTTCACTTCTGCCATTTCAGTCCAATTTTAAAAAATGCACTATTTTCCTCCCCGACGTTCTAGAAACGTGTTATTTCAGTCCAAAAAGTTAACCCCAGTTAAAAAAATGTGGTCATTTAATAGAGATTCTTTTATTTTTATTTTTTAAGCTTGGTTTAAAAGGAAAAAACTTTTAGCTAGCAGGGATCGAATCTGTGACCAGCTGCTTAGACACAAACACATTAACCAGCAAGCCATAACCCATTTCATACCAAATATCCAGTTGTTTTTCTTTTAACATGTCCACCGCCACCACCATTCAACCACTACCTGCCACAACAACTTCTCAAAAACACCACATACAACACATTTTCGGGCATTAAAATCGGATCACACAACATACTCACACAAAGTAATTCAAATTCGATTAAATAAAGCGAAAAGAAATATATTTAGATAACAAGTTATTGGGGATCCTGAGCGGGGTTTCCTCCATAGCGAGCTTCAGACTTTTCGAGTTCTTCTAACACTTCAAGATCGTCTGGGAATAGTTCATCGTCTGCATCATCATCTTCTTGTGGTTGTTCTATCGGTAGTACGCTGGAGGCAGTGTATTTGGTTTCATCGGAGTTAGAAGCGATGTGGTTGTGGTGTGGGGGCGTTTGGGTGGAGTGGCGGCGGCGGTTCTTTTGGTTGGTGGTTTTCCGGTGAGGAATTCTGAGTTAGCGGAGTGTGAAGGAGATAGGTGGTCAACTGGTTGTTTCGCCATTAGAGATGATGGAGGTTGGTTTGATTATGAATTGTGTATTAGATGATGAGTTAGGGTTGTATTTAAAGAGGGTTGATTTAGAGACTGTTAGAAATGGTGGTTGAACGGTGGTGGTAGTGGTGGATGTGGTGGTTGAAGACATGTCAAAAGAAGAAAAAACTGGGTATTTGGAACAAAATGGGTTGTGGCTTGTTGGTTAATGTGTTTGTGTCTAAGCTGGTCACGGGTTCGATCTCTGCCAGCTACAAGTTTTTTTTCCTTTTAAACCTAGCTTAAAAAAATAAAAATAAAAGAATCTTTATTAAATGACCATATTACCCCTAAGCTAACCACATTTTTTTAACTAGAGTTAACTTTTTGGACTGAAATGGCATGTTTCTAGAACGTTGGGGAGGAAAATTGCGCATTTTTTTAAAATGGACTGAAATGGCAGAAGTGAACAAACCCGAGTGACGTAAATGGCAGTTAACTCTTTGGTTTATTATGTTAGATTGACGATTTTTAGTTCTTTTGTTTTATTTTCGGTTAATAGTCAAAACCAAACTTGGGCTAAAATTTTTGTTTGGAAATAAATGAAATTGAAGTATAAATACATGAAATTGATGTATAAATAATGCAATGGAAATATAAATATATGAAATGGATGTATAAGATATGAACTACATGAATTGGATGTATAAAATTAGAAATATGATTTGTTCGATTCAGCTTAGTTAATTTTGGTCAAATGAGGGTACAGAAAATAACTGGTTATTTGTTAATTTGGTCGATCCATTTTCAGTTAATTCAGGTTTTGGTGGATTTCGGTTTGGTTTTCTCTATTTTGGTTCAGTTTTGGTTAACGACCTAGTTATTATTCACCTTAGACACTGTTAATCACGTAAAATATCATTTTTTTAATTAAAACAATTATACATAATTTGGTTAAAGATGAGTGAATTAAAGTATAATTAACAAGAGGGGATTAAAGTATAATTAATATTTAAAAAACTTCCTAAAACTTTTAGAGATCTTAAAATGCCCTCATGCTTTCATTACAATATATAATAAAGATAAATTTGTAACCTCATATGTTTACAGACATAAATAAATTTAACCAAAAACGACAATTCCTGTAATCTTTTTATAAGTTGCTATGTCATGATCTTTTATAGGGTATTATTATGTTTTCTTGAAAGGTGGAAGAAGCATTACTAATTGATATTATTGTTGATCAAATCAATGGTAGTGGTAAATGCATGTGAGAGTATTCATTAACGATTCTTTACTTCATTTATATAATTATGTTCAAAATTACTACTTTTTTTCCTATTTCCAATTAAATAATAAATAGCATTTATTTATATTTTATCATTACCTTTTCTCAACTCACAACTAATTTCAAAAAATATTAAAATATTCTAGAGGGTGAACAATGACTCTTCAAATTTACTGAGTAACAATAATATTTTCTCTCAGAGCCGCTCTAAAAAGTAAAAACTACAAAGGATACACTGACATAAATACAAATGTTTGATCGTGTATGCTTTGAGACCTCCAAATCATACAACTTCGTCCCGAGCTTCTGTTGAGGCAATTTCCTGAGATTAAAGAACATATGCTTTGTGATGAACCGTGTGTCCAGTCTCGAGACATGATATAGCGGTAAGCCTATCTTATCTATATTGTGTGAATACATGTCTATTCCTAATGCATTTACACGTTACATATGTTTCTCCATTGTGGCTTCCTATTCTTATAAAAATGACATTTTGTTTACATACAACCCTAGAGAGCTAGAGTTATAAAAATGGCATTTTGTTTACATACAGCTAGAGAGAATGACAGATTTTACAAAAGCCAAAAGTAGAGTAGATCCAAAGTCAAACAATTTGGTTAAACAAAAAAGGTAAAATGACTGAAAATATTAATTGCTATTTATTGAAGCAGATATTGAATTAACATTGGGCAAAGCAAACAAATGTATCCAAAATCAAACACAGATTTTTCTTTCCAACTCTAAACCAAAACTCTACCCAAAATTCAATATCTTTTTCCACAAATCTCATTCTGAATCAGTTTCCATGCTTCCCATTGCCTTCAATCCTCTTGGTCTCTGCCCAAAAAAAATGTACAACTAGTTATAACATCATACACAATTTTTACTGCATAGTGTACAAGTCATTACATCACCACAAGGGTTCCAAATCCAAAGAAAAAGCACACAACTTTCAATAGTAAAGTGCAAGTCATTGTAGCAAGATTTGACCAAAAGGGGTTGACCAACCTTCTTAGAAGTCTTCTTCTCTCTAACTTCATATCTTTCTTGGCATAGATCAGATAACCATGCACCTGGACTCACCAGCTGCATTCAAAACATCAAGATTCATATTTCATCATAAATGAAGAAGGGTAAATAAGTAATCTTACAAGTAAGGTTCTTTGAATCATCTTGGCTCTTTTCTTAGGCCTTTGAGGCAGTTTACACCCCTTCATTGCCATAAAGTCTTCTTCTTTCTCTTTGCTTGATAATGTAGTGAACAATTTGGGCCAAACAATCTTTTTACTCTCTTGCTGCTTTGCATCCATTGTTAACACCTTCTTGCTGCTGCTACTTTCTTCGAACCCGGGTCCAGTCGATCCTCGTGTGGTGTAATATCGATCTTCTTTTTCGGGCGACGAAAATGCCGTCATAATCTTCCTGTTGATACCCCTTTAATCAATCAGAAAGCAAGAAAACAGCCCACAAAACCAATATATTTCTATGTTTTTTGTGGAAACTTAACAAAGATTTGTTGAAAAACACATAAAACATCAAATTCTTGGTCAACATAACACAAACAGAAGGTTTTATAGAATATAGATACATTCAACAAAGGGCAAATATGAATTAAGAAAAAGCACCAAACTTCATCTTTTTCTTTGTTTTTCTAACAAACCCCTTGTTTTCTTTTTGCTTTTTAATTAATAAAATAACCAACAAATGAAATAAAAATAATATAAATAATCCTGCAAAAAAGCTCCAAGGTTGTAATGGCTATAGATCTAGGATTTTCATCAAGAAAACACAAGGTTAAGAACAATTTGAGCTAAATATGAGGATAGATTAATTAAAATAATAATAAAAAATAATATTTTTTAATAACTTTTTACCTGTTTATACGTTGAGGAGATGAAGCATCAACAGGAGGAAGAGGATGATGAGAATCTTGTTCATTTACAACCCTTCGATCAACACGTTGAGATGTGATCTTTTTCTTCGCAACAATACCATTTCCATCTGATTTTCCATTCATAACTGTTGATTCTTTAACCTTTACAAATCTCAGTCTCTTTCTGTTTCCCCACTGTAACTTATCCATAACACCTAAAGCTTCAATCTTTATCTCTGGAATCAAGAACCATAAAAAAGATCAAGAACCAAGAACAAGAAAGACACAAAAAAAAAAAACTGTAGATAAAGATTAAAGAAGTACCCACATGAAGATCTATTTAAAAACAGTTTTCTAGCATCAAATCTTCAAAATTCCATCCTGCATTTCAACATCATCCAAGAACATGAGAAGTTAAATCTTTGAACTTTCTATCTGAAAGTAAAAAAAAAACCATTTCATCCAGTGTTTTTAAAGATAATAAAACTCAAGAACAAAAATAAAGAATACCCACATGGAGATCTAATTAAAAACGAGCTTCAAATCATCCAAATCACCCTGCATTTCATAACCATTTAAGAACATGAGAACACAAACAAAATCCCAAATGAAAGTAACAAAAAATAGTAGATTTTAAGAACAACAAAGCTTCAAACTTTATCTTTCATAATCAAGATTTCTTATATGAACTATGAACAGAGGTCATAGATAAATGTAAAAAAAATATCACTTGATAATCTATGCTAGAAACAGCCTGAGATCTTCAATATCATCTTGCATTTAATATACCAAAAGAATCATGTATGCAAAGTAGAAGAAATGAAGATGAGAGAAGGATAACAGGAACTAAACTGTGTGGTTATAGCAGAAAATAGTGAAAATGATGAAGTTTGTTCAAGAAGATTTGAATTTAATTTATGGTTTCAATGATTTAAAGTCACACAAATGGGTTTTTTTTTAATTCAATATGTTGAGGGAAATGAGATTTTTGATCTGCTGTTTGGTGTTCTTGTTTGTGAGTTGTGTTTGACAGAGAAGGAGAGTAGAAGACGAAGAAATGGGGGTTGTAACATAGTTTCTTTCTTTAACAATTTTAGTTTTATATTTTTCAAAAGTTTGTAGATTGGCTAAATTAATGTGGACCGTTTGATGTAAAATGGAGGGTTGGATATGGCCTTATGAGGCTCCAACAACCCTTGGGGTTAGCAGCCTTTATAGGAGCACGTGACATACATCATCCCTCCATCCTATCCTCTGTACAAGAAGGTTAAAATAGTCAACTTTCTTTTGGATAGTTATAGTGGTGATATATAGTTACTGCACTTCTGTGACGTGATTTAAATATTTCGACCATATGTTAATGTTAGTTGCTTAAATAGAAAGTGTATAGTTTTACATTACTTTCTTTCTTGTTTTAAGGGTGGAACTATACATAATATTATATATAGTAACAGGCAAACAAGTAGTTGTAAAACTCAAACATATACCAAATTATAGAATTGCCAGATCATGTGTAATGAGCATTATAGGAGTGTAAAATGTTTAATAATGCTCTCAACACCACCCTCTTAGGCATTATAGGGCTGAAGAGGGAGTAGTATTTCTATAATAATGCTCAAAAGTAGAAAAAAAATGGAAATAATGAATGAAATGGACATTAATCATTACACATTTTTGAAGGGGCATTATGTTGGTTATGTGGCAAAAAATGCTTTTAAAGAGCATTAACATTACTCATGGTCTTACACGTACAATAAAATCACACTATCTATCCTAAACTGCTATCATTTAAATCGATCTAGTTGCTAACCATAAATAGAGTTCATCTCTGTTTACATTACTATCACATACACAATATGTTTTGAGCCTTTAACTAACTCAATAATTCATCCTTTTAACTATCAAGTTGTGATTTAAGTTAAAGTTAAAAAAATATTAATTGGTTGAAATAGGTGGACCTCCCCACTCAAGACTCTATTGACGTTCAAGGGGTAATGCTCCTGCCCTTTGCGCCCCACAACGCTTGGTCTAAGAACATGCACTAAGACCATGAAGCTATATGGCAATCTCTACACCATTAAAAGTTGAGTCAATCTGAACCAATAAGAAAGCACCAATGTGATGGTAGTTGACCGTGGAGGAAGTGGTGGTGGGTCAAGGAGGTGGTGTGTGAGTAGTCTGCTGATGGTTATGAAACAGGTGAAGGAACAAAAAGGTATAAGTTTCATCTAGCATCATTTTGAAACTTAATGGGTCAAAGGTTTGTTGCCTGATTTAAATGTGCCCTTATGATAAATCAAACAAACTTAATGCTACTTATTCAGATGTAGCTTCTTGATGGAATCATTAAGAAGCTATCAAACAGCCCTCGTGTCTTTTGGTCTCACATTTTTTCACTCCACTTCACTGCCACGTAAGCATAAACTCTCACTCATTTTTTGACATTTGATGTGTAATTGTTTTACAATTTTTACTACCTATGTCAATTAAAATAATATTTAAATTATATAAAAGTAAAATTTTAAAAAATAAGAGGTAAATGAGGTGATGAGGATATTTTTGACATCCAAAAGGAAAAAGGTGGGGCTGTAGAGATTGGAGGTGTGAGTGGCTTCACACCTTGCACTTTCACGCAAGGTTTCACAAACCTTGGGGGTGTTTGGGCGTGAATGAAGGTTGACCCTTCCTAGGTGGCACCGGGGTATGGGATCTTTACGAATGGTCTAATGGGTATGCTTGTCTTTTCCACTAGAGTGAAACGATCAACGTTATATCATATTTCACTTGCACACTTTCCTTTTTCATTTGAGTATGGCATGTTCCAATTTGCATATTCATGCCATTTATATTTTTAAACATTAACAATTGAAAGTATTAATAAAATTTGATTGATAACCAAAAATACATTAATAAGAAAAATAAACTAATAATGAAAAAAAAGCTAGAATTGATCAATGGCGTGAAGTATGACGATATGTATCATCAAATCTACATGAATGATTATTGTACGTTTGTTGCGCATTTGTCATTGGTTTTTGCGTTTTGCTCATCATAACTTTTTCTTATCTGATTGTCGCTGCAAACTCATTTTCGTTGAAACCACTTATCGTTTCTATCCTCTAAGATCATGTTATGTGGTATAAAGCATGTTTACAACACAAACTTATATTTTATTGAATTTCCATGCTCGTGCCGAGTTTAACACTATATGTCATCGTTGTTTGAAGACATCGAATGCTCGTACATTATCCTTCCTAGTAGCTTCTTGTGTTATTTTAAAGTTTTTTCCTTTTTCATCTTAAAAGGGCACGTAAAGGATTTGACAAACATTGAAAAGTGAGTACCACTAGTGAGGTAGTAACTATAGTTGTATTGTGTTCCACTCACCTCAAATGAGTTGTCAGGTGCTACTCTGTTTATCATGTCCTTGAATATCGACGACTGACCAAGTAGGTTTATGTCATTGTTTAGACACGCTACTTCGAAGAAAGCGTCCCAAAACTATAGATCTTGTGATACACCGCCTCAAGCATCAATGATCACCTCATATGTATTGTGTGTGCTACACATTTGGGCAATAAATCCAAGAACAATGCATACAATTAAGACTACCGAGCATACCAATGACACCATTTATTGATGCATGCCAGTTCCTCAATTGTTGCACATCGCTCACGGTCAGTATGAGTAAATATTTTCTCTCATAAACATTGATTATGCTTTTACAAGTTCAACACACAAACCCGACCAAGTCTTCTCAAACATCGTCTCAAGTATTCATCAAATGAGCCAGGTGCGGTTTCCTATTAAAGGCTTTTATTATAGAATCGGTCTGAAAATCCAAAATTTAAATCAAATCAAATTTTAAGGCTAGTCAAATGGTCACACAATGGTTGTTTATGTTGTGTATTTAGACCCGGGTCAACATGCAGCTCTATTTGGATATACCCCGCGACCCGAAAATCGCAAAACAAACCGGTAAAATTGGACATCCATTTACCTATGTTTGAGGATCCCGTAACCAAACCACATCATCCACATGAATGCCCCACGTTACACTTGAAGTTTGTTTCTTTAATTTTAATTATTTTTACTTCTAATTATGTTTCTTTTATTTAATTGTTTTTTGTCAGTTTCTATTTCCTAGAATTAAGGTATGTGGGGTTTGTTTTCGGACTGTTCAATATTGAATGAAAAAAAGTTAGTGAGTTTTGAGTAAATTTCTTTTGGTTAATTTTCTCTCAATGTATTTTGAGGTAAATTATTTTTTTATTGTTAGTTTAAGTGTGACATCTTAGATGGTGCTTTTTGGATCTTATTCGAAGCTAGGCGGTGTATCTTATCCTATCTCGATTTAGGTTTGCCCTATCGTTTGTTTGTGTGGTGGTTTTTATATCATAAACGGGCTTTAGATTTATTCTTTATTTTATCGTTTTATTTGAACCGATGATTTAGGGTTTTACTCGTATCAGTTTATGTCATTAGCAAATACTTTTAAAAAGGAATATATTATTTTTGATGCAGAAATGACAATTTATCCTTTTTGAAGTTATAAAGTAATAGTTCATGATTAATGTCCGTTTTCTGAAATATAAATCATACAAATCATATTCACATTAAATTCGTTTACACTATCATATAATTACATAAAAATCACTACATTTTATCTCTTATTTTCAATTAAATAATATTTTTAGATATTTATCATTATATTTTCTCTTTCATTCACTCACAAGCATTTTCAAAAATATAAAAAAATAATAAAAGATGAACAATATTCCCGTATATTTACATATGAACACTAGTATTTTCCCTCTCCATCACTCACATCCACTCAAAATCACTCCAATCATTCCTTATAACGTAACTAACTTACTCGCATAAATATAAAAAATCCATTCTAAATGCTATTCTAAAATTGAAATAGAGAGAAAAGAGGTGCAAATATAGATTTTAGAGTGGGGTTAAGTTATTCTACAAAGACTGTTAAAATAAAAAATGTACATACACAATGGATCACACAAGATGACACAATGTCAAACAAAATATTACACAATGCGGAAAATATAACACAATGTCGACGAAAAAGACAAAATGAGTCGCAAAATAAAAAACTAATGACGCAAATAAGAAAACACACAATGATAAATAAAACACACAATGATAATAAACAAAAATTCTAAAATCTACAACCTATAAATCCAAAAATGAAAACCTAAAATCTCACATCATAGAGTTCGATGAGACGATTCTAACGTGTTGAATCAGGTCAATCAATTTATTTGATATTTTTGTACGACTTCTTACTTTTAAAAGTCTTTGTATTTGATCCTAAATTTTTATAGTGGTGACTAATATAATAAAATTCCACCCTATAAATTAAAAAAGGAAAGCAACGGTAATATACAAGTTAATTTTGAAATTTTACAAAATAGACAAAGATATTCGACCTTTAAAAATAAATAATAAAAAGAGCTAATCAGAAGATCTGTAAAAGGGCATATTAGGTAAGATGGTTAGGTTTACTCTCCAACAAAACTTAAGGTGAAGTATAAAAGAATCCACATAATACTTGGTTAGATAGAATATATAATGTAAAGTATGGGTTTAATTTAACTAATGGATAGGATTAAGCTCCTCATTTTAGCTACCGACTACTTTAGCTTGCGCTAGTTTATCCGTCGGCTGAATTTAGCCCACACTTTACACATGTCTTTTTATATTGGTTTGTTGTAGGTGTTTGTTGTACTTTTCAAAGATCTTTTATTGGCTATATTTTAGCCGGAGCCAACAAACCTTGTTTGGTGTCATCTGGAGGGGTATGGTCCCAAAAACTATGCGCTTGCGCAAGAAACCTACCCTCAGTGACAACATAATACAAGAATAACCTTGCGCGCAACGCGCAACGGTTCGCCATTCTTGAAACCAGCAGGTACAACAAACCTTGCGCGCAATGCGCAATGGTATTGCAACCTGGGTACTACCAGGTTGCACAACGAACCTTGCGCAACGACAAGCTAAACCTGGAAGCGCAGGACCTTGACCCTGCAACCTTGATACTAGCAGGTTGCACAACGAACCTTGCATATACTGCGCAACGGCAAGTTAAACCTGGAAGCGCAGGATCTTGACCCTGCAACCTTGATACATGCAGGTTGCACAACGAACTTGCGCACACTACACAACGGCAAGTTAGACCTGGAAGCGCAGGACCTTGACCTGCGTGGATCAAACAACCCTCTAGCCGCGAAGTCCTACAACATTGCACAAGGCCAAGACCAACATGAGAGCAACTCATAGTCTTGAGAAAATGACTTAATCCCTACAACTCCGCGCTGGCCAGAAAGCACTGATAAAGCCACGCGGAAGGGAGAAGCGCAAAGAGGCGTTGACCAAATACAAGGGTAAAAAGTAGCAGAGCTGTGACCCAATAGCCGCTCAGCAGGTTGTGTCAGACTGCGTTGCATGAACAATAATGCAGAAGAAGACTTATGCAAGGACGTACACGTGGCACCAACCAAACTCACGCCAGCGACTGTCACACGATCTCCAATATCGGCTGATTAAAGGTCTGACACCAGGGACAACTGCATGACATGTGGCTCCACTCACGATGTGCCAAGCGCACCCCCTGCAAAGACCATAATGGTCGATACAGAGGAGACTGAAGGGATATCCCTGGTCATCGGGCCTGGGCCCAAGGCCCATCAGCCCATCTCCTACACACCTATATTCGGCTATAAATTAAGGATCATACCAAAAGGTAAAAACATGTTTTCTAGCTCATTCACTAATTACTTGCTAATTGCTTACTGCTCTGCAATCCAAAATACTTATTCTCACGCTGGAGTGTGGTCACATAGAAAACCCTCCCCCTTTCTAAAGTGATGAGGCTAACGGCGTTGCTAGTTTAGCAGATAGCTCGAAGTAAGATCACCTAGAAGAGCGAACGAGAGATAACCTTTCATGCAGAGACATTGAGCTGTAACAAAGATATCTCTGGATATTCTCCCTGTTAAACCAGTATTTCTTCATTTGCCCATCTGCTTTTTACTCACTCTTGCATCCGTTTCTCGTTTCGTTTTTTTCTCAAACCTCACTTTCAAATGGCTGATTTCCCATCAAACATACCACGAGATCCTCGGGCTGAGGGCAAGAACCCAGTTCATGCCCCTCAACCCGACGGAGAAGTGGAAGAAGGTTCTTCCGGAAATGTTGGTGCTCACCACGACTCAGGTCGTGTGAACATCCCAGTTGCTCCCGGAGTTCAAATGGACACTCCTGTGTATCAATCACATCTATTTGATCTCTGGGTGAAACTCCGATGTCTTGGTACATCAAATCACAAACGGCCCTGAATGTCGTCTATGCGCAACTATATGCGCAAACAAATGCATCCGCTGCTCCGTCGCAGCCACCCACTACTCATGTGCATGCTTCGCCTGCACCACGAGCACTCAGTTATGACTTGCCGGCCAGAGTGAGTGTCCCATCACACTCCGTACTAGGGAAACGGAGTATTCTCAATCGTTGTCTAAACATAAGTCTCACACTCATAGGCGAGCGTCCATCCACTAACGGCTGGGCCATCGTCCTCTAGAGGAGCGGGACACCCAGCGTGAGGAGGATAGAACATATGGCGAGGGTGATAGCGCCAGTGTTTTTCACCGGCTACCCAAGGATCATGTTGCTTACAAGTCTGCGCCGCGGGCTGTATACAGCCGGAGGCAGAGTACAATTATAACCTGATCTACACGCCGGCCGAAACTACCCTCCAACGTGGGTAAGTTTAATAGGTTGACAGACCCAGACAACCACATGCGCCTGTTCACAGGCGTAGGTCTAATCGGAGGCTGGACGTTGCCCATGTCACTTGTTTGTTCAAACTCTTACAGGTGTTGCGCGCCTATGGTTTGACAACTTACCCACGGGTAAGCTCACGTCATGGAACAACCTCAAAGACAAGTTCTTGACGCATTTCAGGCAACAACGGCGGTACGTCAGAGATTCCTCTGACATCATGAACATCTGGCGGCGTGACGATGAAAGTCTCAAAGACTTCATCACCCGCTACAATAAAGAGGTGTTGGAGATTGGAAACGTGCACGAAGACTTGATTCGTGCACAATTCAAATACGCTGTCAGCTGCGACGAGATGATAAAAGTCTTGTCGGTAACTACTGGCCTCCCAAAAAGCTGGGAGAAACTGATGGCGGCAGCAAAGGTTATGCGTAGACGGAGCGCAACCTAAACTCCAGCAGACCTCCTCTACCCCAATACCGTCCGCAAGACTTTAGTAGGAGTTTTGCAAAGAAGAATAAAAAAAGTTGGAGGGAATCCAACCAAAGCCCCTCCCACTCACCAGTCGATGCTTGCACGACGATTAATAAGATTGCTACCCAGAGAGCAATCAAGCAAGATAATCGCGATCGTCAGTGGACGCCACTGATAAAGAGCCCGGGGAGGTGCTCAATACAGAAGATCACCAATTCAAACAGCCACTGCCGATGCGCAACAAAAAAGGTCAAGACCCTAACCTTTTTTGCGATTATCACAAATATACAGGGCATACAACCGACAACTACATCTCTTTGCGCATGGAGATCGAGAAGGCGTTGAAAAGTGGGAAGCTCACCTACTTACTTCAAAACGTGTGCAAGGAGGTGCGCCGGATTACTCGAGGCGAAGAAGGCCCGAGTAACAAGAAGATGAAGGTATTTGTTCATATGATCCAAGGTGGCCCGTCGCGCAAGCGCGGCCATTAGAAGAGTTGCGCGCCTCACTGGCACGAACAACAGGTCATTTTCCCGTAGTTCCCGGGGGCCCGCAAGAGGAACGTCCGGTCGTGATAACTGGCATCTTTGGCCATTATCGCACTGACTATATGTTCATAGACCCAGGAAGCTCTATGGACATCATATATGAACAATGCTTCCAACAATTGGACCCAGAAGACAAGGCGCACTTGGAGCCGGTCGACTTCCCACTGACTGGTTTCTGCAACGAAGCCGTCTTTCCACTGGGTCAAATCTCATTCCCGGTAACTCTTTCCAATGGGCGGCACTCGCGCACGATCTCAGTCAACTTCATGGTCATGCCCGCTACATCGCGCCATGACGTGTTGCTCGGCCGGCGTGCCCAAAGAGAGTTCAGCATGATACTTCCACTCCTCATGCTGCCTGCGGTTTTCCAATAGAAACCAGGGTAGCCACGATGTACGCGAGGAAGGAGATCATGTCCATCGAAGAGGAACCACCGACGAAGATACCGAAGTCATCATCCAATGGCGAGCCGGAGAAATGGTACTAAATAACAAGTACCCGGAACAAACAGTGCTGTTAGGACCCGCCATGACCCCTGCAGTCAAGGCGCAGTTAAAACAACTTTTGTTCCGCAACGTAGATATTTTCGCTTGGTCGCCAGCGGATATAACAGGGGTACCGAGGGAAATTGCTGAGCACGCGCTGCACATATTCCCTTCAGTTCAGCCTATTGTTCAGAAAAAAAGCAGATTTGGTCCTGAAAAAACCGCGCTCAACGAGCAAGTTTCAGAGCTTCTCCAAGCCGGCATCATCTGAGAAGTACGCTATCAGACATGGGTATCCAATCCAGTCATGGTCAAGAAGCACAATGGCAGTTGGCGCATGTGCGTCGATTTCAAAGATCTGAACAAAGCATGTCCCAAAGACTGTTACTCTTTACCCGAAATCGACAAAAAGGTGGATTCCCTCGCTTCATTCAGGTGGAATGCTTTCTTGACTGCTACAAAAAGCTACCACCAGATACAAATGAAGAAAGAGGACGAAGACAAAACCGCATTCCGCACTAACAGGGGAATCTTTTGCTATACAAATATGCCCTTCGGATTGTGAAACGCAGGAGCCACCTACCAGCGTTTGATGGACCATGTCTTCGGAGACAATATTGGCGAAACTGTAGAAGTGTACATTGATGGCCTTGTCATCATGAGCTCGGATGAGGAGAAGATGCTGACAAATGTTCAGAAAACGTTTGCATCCTTGCGGAAGGCAAATCTGAAGCTGAACCCCAGTAAGTGCTCGTTTGGAATGGAAGAAAGTAAATTTTTGGGATTTATTGTTACGCGCGACGGTTTTAAAGTCAATCCCGAGAAAGTGGAAGCGTTCAGCGTATGCCTTCCCCCTTGACCATCAAAGAAATGCAACGGTTGGTGGAGCGATTGGCTGCGCTGAACAGGTTCTTGGCCAACCACGCGATGAAGTCCTTCCCATTCATCAGTACTTTGAGGAATTCTGTCAAGCAGAACAAGTTTTAGTGGACTCCGGATGCGGAGAAAGCCTTCACAAAAATGAAGGAGTGCTTGATTCAGCTGCCTACGCTCACGGCACCGCAAAAGAACGAGCCACTGATCCTTTACCTTTCCGCATCAGATATCGCTCTGGGCGCAGTCTTGCTAATAGAGCGCGCAAGAGTCCAAAATCCAATCTACTACGTCAGCAAAATGCTAACTGACCCAGAGACAAGATATCCAATGATGGAAAAGCTTTCTTTTGCTTTAGTCCACGCAACCCGCAAGTTGCGTCGGTATTTTTCCGGCCATGTGATAATAGTTCTCACAAACTGTCACTTAGGCCATATTTTGTCCAAACAGGACATATCTGGTCGTCTGGCAAAGTGGGCGATTGAGCTTGATGGACACTCTATCGTGTACAAACCACGCCCAACAATAAAAGGCCAGATATTAGCCGATTTTGTTACAGAAGTACCACGCAATAAAGCGCAAGAGTGTGAATCTGTACAGAACCCAGCGCCGGACACACACGACCGTGCATGTATACTTCACACAGACATCGCATCCAATGATGATGGCGCAGGGGCAGGTCTTCGTCTAATAAGCCCCGATAACCAGGAATTCACCTACGCCATCAAGTTGGATTTCAAAAGCACGGATAATGAAGCTAAATACGAAACGTTTCTGGCAGGCCTTCGGTTAGCCATCAAAATGGGGGCCAGGAATTTGGAAGCACACATCGATTCCCTTCTAGTCGCAGGACAGATCAATGGCCTGTATAACGCGAAGGGCGAAACGATGGTCCTGTATCTTGAACAGGCGCAAGCCTTAATAACCAAATTCCAAAGTTTCAAAATAACCCACATTAACCGAGGCGATAATAAACACGCGGACGCGTTCAGCAAACTAGCCGCTAAAAGCTTCAAATACCTCGCGCGAGAAGTGCGCATTGAGGTGCACAAGAACCCTTCTGTTCTGTTGCGACAAGTAAACGTCATCAAAGTGGGAAATCCTTCCTAGATGTCTCCCATAATCATGTTCTTGCAGTACGGGACCCTCCCCGAAAACAAAGCGGACGCCAGAAAGGTCCAGAACAAGGCACTCAACTACGAAATGGCAGACGGTATCCTTTACCGGAAGTCATACCTTGGACCACTTCTTCGCTGCGTTGATCCGCAAGATGCGCAATACTTGATCCGCAAGATATATGAAGGGTTATGCGGAATTCACGCCGGTCCGCACATGGTCGTTGCAAAGATCATGAACGTCGGCTACTATTGGCCTGACATGCATTTGGATGCAGTCGAAACGCTGCGAAAAGGTGCATCATGCCAGCGCCACGCGCCGAAGACATTGCGCCCCAAGAATCCCTTGATCCCAGTGACAACAGCATAGCCCTTCCAACAATGGGCAATCGATATGGTGGGACCTTTCCCAGATACCCCAGGCATGGTGAAGTTCATAATCATAGCCGTCGATTACTTCACCAAGTGGGTAGAAGCAAAGCCCCTTGCATCCACCACAGCAACTGTAGTGCGCAAATTCATTTGGGAGCATATTATTTGCCGTTTCGGCTGCCCCTGCGCATTGTCAGTGATAAGGGCCCCAATTTTTCCGCGGAAGAACTACAACGGTGGATGGAGGAAATGCATATCGAACATGTGTTCACTTCAGTCGCGCATCCCTAGGGAACGACCAAGTGGAAAGCATAAACAAGAGTATCATCGAAGGGATTAAGACGAGATTGGGGACGGTGCGGAGAGGCTCGGTATGATGATGTAAATACTAAATCAGTGAGTATAAAACAAACTTCGACCAAGACATTACTAAATCCTACATGGAACTTCTCATAACCGCCTGACAATGCCTTTGATCCTTTGTCAAGAATACTTATATATAGGAAGTACCAGCGGCGTATCCACCATATTCTTGTCAAATTTTCATTGGCTTTATCCGCAAGTTATGATTAGTTCTATGTGACTCTAATACATAAATAAACACAATCAACCATAGCTTGAGTCTTAATTCTGATAGCGTACATGTTTGAATGATGACAGTACCTCTCTCGTTTGTTATGATGGAGATGTTAGTCTATGTAGAAATGGAACACAATCCAATTTCTTTAAATCATGAGATGCTATAAATGCTAAATCAGTGAGTACAAAACAAACTTCAATCAAGACAATACTAAATTCTACATGGAACTTCTCATAACCGCCAGATAATGCCTCTGATCCTTTGGCAAGAATACTTATATATAGGAAGTACCAGCGGCGTATCCACCATATTCTTGTCAAATTTTCATTGGCTTTATCTGTAAGTTATGATTGGTTCTATGTGACTCTAAAACATAAACAAACACAATCAACCAAAGCTTGAGATAACATAAAGAAAAACATAAAACTAAGAGGTTGGAGTTGAATCTTGATTTTCGGTGAAGGGGACTAGTTGGGTGGTTTCGTTTGGGCCGTCATTATCTTCAACAGGATTGGCATTGATATTGAAAACTCTTCCTCTTGCTGGTGGCCTAGTGATTAGCTTTCCTTGATTTGCTTGGTTAACTGGGTTTGCTTGAGCTTGGGCGTTTATGATGTTAACCAATCGAGGGCACGTGTTTCTAAAGTGGGTAGGGTCGCCACAATTGAAACAAGCTCGAACATAAGGAAACATGGGGTATTGGGGTTTTGATAGGTTTTGATCATGTTTTGAGTAGGGGGAGAGATTTGGTTTTGAGAGGTGCGGCAAACCTTGCTCAAATGACCATAGCGTCCACAATTCGCACATAGTCGACAAGGTAAGGTAGATGGATGGTGATAAAAACAGGTGTTACATCGCGGGTGAGGTCCAAGGTATGGTTTCTTATTTGGGTAAGTTGAGTTGGGTGCTATTTGCGTGATTGGGATAGCTTGGATGGGTATGGCTTGTGAAATTGGTTGATTACGTTGGGTGACAGCGAAAAGTTACCCATCTCGTTTTCTCTTAAAAATGGGTTGAGAAGGGGATTCGGTTTGGGTGGAGTTTGAAGTTTCAGTCGATGCTTTATCCTTCTTCTTCTCCTCCTTGAAGTCTTTATTCTGGATGCGGTTCTCGGTGAGCTCTGTAGCTAACTCCATTGCTGCTTCCAAAGTTGCAGGTGTGGTACTTATTACAGAGTCCTGAATCTTTGACGGAAGACCTCGAATGTAGTGTTCGATCAAACGGTAGTGGGGAGTGAACAAGTTGGGAACCATTTGATTTAACTCGAGGAATCTCTTGTTTTATGTAGTGTGGTCGCCTTCCTGTTGTTTCAACGAATAGAACTCATCCTCTAATTTCTTGATTTCGCTCCTTGGGCAAAACCGTCTTGTCATGATTTCCTTCAACTCTTCCCAAGTCAAAGTCATAGCATCTTCAACACCTCGTTTAGCCTTCTCTGTATTCCACCAAGTCAGTGCTATTCCAAATAAACGACCAGTAGCATATCGCACTTTGCGATCATCGGGGTAATCGCAATTTAGAAAAATGTTTTCCATTTCTTCAAACCAATAGAGAAGAGCGGTGACACCTTCAGTCCCTTCGTATTTTGTAGGGTCGCAGGATTTGAAATGCTTGTAGGTGCATTTAGTGGTATTTGGGGGAGGGTTGATAACATTTTGATCTTCTTGGTTGACAGGATTAGCGGTAAGGGCTTGTTGGACTTGAATTACAATGTTGGGTATTACGGCAGCCAATTGTTGAGCGATTTGGGCAGCCATGCGCTCGCGGGCTTTTCCTGATCTCATCTTCCTACGAGCGAGGCTAGAAGACATCTACAAGGAATACATATCAAGAGTATGAGTTGGATGCTTTAGGGATCATGGGTCGTATTTAGGAATGAACATTTATAAAATAAATATAAAATAATAAATCTACTACATCCATAGGATGTCTTGGGCTTTGCTCGTAATTGGGCCTTGCATGCCGCCATACTTCACCCTCGTAATCATGTGGGCCCCCATGAATACCAGGTTTTTCATATGGTTCGCATGTGTTAGCCTGGTTACGTACACTAAAACCCAGAGAAAATCGAGAAATATGTAACGTATGATATTCGGAATGTGTCCAGGTGTGGACACGGTGACACCTCAAAGTGGGGTTAGTTCGAACGACGTTTGGTGTGGCATGCTTTGGCCTAATAGGTCCTTCGTACTCTCATCGTTAGTCCCCAGGTAGGCAAACTGGTCTGTTATATTGGATTTATACAATGCCAACCTAGACAGGACGTTCCGACTACCGGTACTTGTACCCTTACAGTTACTACATGCCCGTCGCAGAACTCACTTTGATGAGATTTGAAAAGTGAAAAAAAATGCGACAAAATCTTTGAATAACGAAAGTATGAAGATGATTTGAATATATGAACATTGAAATATGTATGATGAATGTGTATGTAAGTGTGTATGTTTGACTGTAAGTATAATCCACTATGTATCACAAAATGTAATATTGGAAATGTTTGCATGCATTTGTGTATGTAATAAATATGAAACAAATAAATATCATAAGTTTGCATGTAACCACATAAACAATTAAAATCTAGTCAACTATAGTATAGGCTCTAAAGGTCTAATAACCTATCCTATATCCCTATAGTCATGGCTCTGATACCAATCTGTCACACCCCGACCCGTAGCGGAAAAAGGTGATCGGGGCATGATTGGGTTATCATCAAAGCTCATGACATTTATTATAACGTTTCATATTTATTATTACAATTTAAAGGGAAACATACAATCATAATTACATCATGTCCTACACATCATTCTAGACTTCATTATTTTCTTCTAAGGCATTTCCTATGTTTTCCTTGCTTCATCCTGTTCACCTGTATCATGTGTAAAAATGGTTTTTGGATCAACAAAAAGTTGGCGAGTGAATCCTATGAAAAACATTTGAACAAGTTTATTGAATTGATAAAATAAAGTACATAACCACATATGAGTAAACGTAGATGTAAATTTGTTCACAAAACACTTAATATTAAATAATGCACACACATACAATAATAGATAGTTTTGAGGCACGCGTTGTTCAACTTGTCTCCCACGAGGAACTGATGGGCCTAATGAATGAGTTTTGAGGCACGCGTTGTTCTACGAACTGATGGGCCTAATGAATGATTTGCATACAACTAGACAATATGTAAAACATAACTACAAACAATATTAGCATTCTAAGTTTAAATCATAATATGGTATGGCACGAGTTTGAATAAACGAATTTGTTTAAGTGACACATGATACACCCCAAAACGTGTAATTAAAAAGGGGAGTTGTAAGATTCACTCACATTGGGTGCGTTCGGTTGATGATGTTGAATGCGCACGAAGTTGGATTTAACCACGAGTGAAACTAACGTAGATAATAACATAATGGTTCGGTAAATAAGCGGATTTTATTAATCAATTTTGGTAGGATTATTGGATATATTTTTGTGAGTTTAAGGCTATTTTCTAACTTTAAAAATGTTATTTTTAAGTATTTTTAATTTAAATAAATAAATAAAAGTAATAAAAAAATGTTGATTTTTGACTGTTGACCATTGACTTGTTTGACCGTTGACCGTTGACTTGTTGACCGGTTCGGTCGGTTATGTGTGCGCTGGGTGAGACTCGAACCCGTGACCTCTCGTACGCGTGCACGCAGCTCTACCAACTGAGCTACGTGTCTAACCCGAAATATTTCTGTTTATAATTATATTTATATACTAATTAGATTAATCCGAAAATCATTTATTTAAAAACGATTTAATTGCGTGACTCGGTGCTCGCCACAGGTCTCGAACCCGGGACCTGTGGTTTAGTTTGACACACAGTCCACCGCTGGACTGTGTGTCTAACTTGGTAAATATTCTGGTTATTATTATATTTAACATCTTACTGAGTTAACCCGGTTCAGTTTAATAAAAAAAAAGGCATTTTATTACAACGAATGTGTGTGACCAGGATCGAACTCGAGACGTTATGCATATTGTTTGCACACAGTCCACCGCTGGACTGTGTGTCTAACCCGTTCGTAATATCGATTTTAATTAATCTTATAACATACCCAACTTCATCTTCTTCGTTCAAAACACAGACATCGATTAACTGACAGTTATTTGTTAAATTAACTTAACGAACATTATGAGCCATCGTAATGTAAGGAACAGAAAAAGGTTTGAGGATTGATTGTACCGAACTGTTCGTCTTTCTTCAGAAGTCCGGCAAGATCGTCGGCTCTGTTTTGGTGAGTTTCGACTGATAGGATTAGTCAACAATTTGGAGGGATTAGATGTGAAATGGAACCACTGGATAACGATTATCAGTAAGTTGAAATGATCATACTGGTTAACAGCAGGTTTCTGAAATTTCAGAAGTTTTCCGGCGAAAATAGATAATCCGGCAACGTCGTCTGGAAAGGATTCTGGGTGGGGGATTGATATTAGAATTTTGCCCAATAATGGAATGAAACAGAAAAATCGAAGTAATTACCGTGTAGATGGAAGTCTCGGTTTTCCGGCGACTTGCAGATATTTTCCGGCGAGTGAAATTACGTGGAGAATTTGTGTGGTTGTGAGCGAAAAAGTTAACAGAGGCTTGTGGGTGTATTTATAGGGAAGAACATCGATGAATTTAGTCCGATTACCGACTTGATTCGTCGGTCAATAATTTCTCCGGCGGTTATGACGGATGTCGCGGACTGGACATCGGTTATAACTGATGTAATAGTTATTATACGCGTTAAGTCACAAGAAACCGACGGTGTAGGGCGAAATCGTCGGGATTTCCGACGACTGCGAATTGGGCGCGACTTGGACTGGATTTGATTTATGTGTTTCATTATTTGAATTAATTGTTTCGATATGTTGTCAAATAACCAAAGTGGCGGAGTGGTTGGATTAGTGAGAGTTAAGACTTGTGGATTCCCGGCTGACCCGGGTTCGAAACCCGGCATCAGTAATATATTTTTATTTCATTATTTTTAATGAATTTTCAATTATAAATTCTATATTCTAATACAATTATTAATTATGTATCGTTTAAAATTAATTTGAGCATTAAATTCGCAACGAAATTTTTGACTGGTTGTTCGGTTAATAAACGAAGCGGGTTTGGTTAATCCGATTTTTGGCGGATGTTACATGCATTATCCATGAAGTCCTAGGAAATGGTGCATACCCCCTCAAACGTTTGGATGACACAAACATTCCTAGGACCTAGAATGCGCAACAGCTAAGGCGGTGCTACATGTAAACTAGCAAACATTATGATCTAATTGTCTATTCTGTACATGGCTCTTATGCCTTATTGTTAATAAAGAATGGATACATGAATTTCTTTATCTAGATGTTTTGTTACAAATGCGCGAAACTACTTTGGGTCTACGCGAAAACACCATGGTACACAATGACTCATGAACAGAATTCACTACCTACTGCATGCTCATGGGATGTAACGTTCATACACGAGTTCATTACCAGTTTTATTCGCTCTACCTACACAAAGTTGTTATCTTCACGCAAATATTGCAACTTCAAATAATAACATCCATTTCATTAAAAGAAAAATATGTATATAAAAGCGCAACGCGCAATTACATTCAAGGTATTGCAATCAGCATCCTACCATCTATCCCTCACTCTCTTCAACCATGGCTACGTCTTGGAATATATCTTTAAGGCGATCCACGTAGTCATCATGCTGGAGCGCCTCGCTCACTAAATCCATGACCGGGAGTTGAAGACGGTCATACTCGCGCTTGGCCTGGGAGAAGGCAGCTTCGGTATCGACTCCACGAGTGGAAGCGCGGCTGGTATCCCATTGAACATCCAACACATGCGTGACATGGTGTGCACACTCAACGTAGCCTTGCGCATACCCATCATGGCGCACAGTGACCATCAGCTTGGCCACTGCGCTGTCCAACTCTACCGAGTTAAGGATAGAGTTCGCAATCTATAATACAAGGAAAATAAGATGAGAATCAAGACAAAATGATCAAAGTAACAACGGAGAACTTACATTGACAACTCCATTTGTTGCATCCACAACATTTTGTCTGTCAGCGACTCCACCAGATTCTCCGAGATGGCGCGGGCGGCTTCAAAATCCTCAAGTTTTTTTTGCCCGCGTCCACCTTGGCCTCCGCCAAGCGCAACTTTTCCACCTCCTCCAGGTGCTTGTGCTGTAGTTCAGCTTTTTCAACCAAGGCCACCAGGAGATCTTTCTTGGCTCCCTCAAGCGCAGCGCAAGCCTCCACGTGGGTACAAACAAAAAGGTTAGTCTGACGATCTTTTGATCTGTAAAATAAATAAGGGCAAGGGCAAAATTTTTACCTCCTTTTGCTCACTGCTCCTCGTGGTGCGCCCTGGCCTCACCGGCCGCAGCATTCACTGCCTTTTTCTCCTCCTTTAAACGTGCAGCCTCAGGTGCAGGCTCACGATCTCATCTCTTAAAGATTTTTTCTCGTTGTTGTCTCTTTCGCAGGCCTCCCTCCACAGCTTGCGCTCCTCTGCAAGCGTGGCACCGAAGCCTTCAGCCTTTTTCCTCCACCCCAGCATGGACCATTCTTTAGTCCGTTGAGCTTCGGCAAATTTAGCTTTGTCCGCCTCTAGCTGTGATTTTTGCGTAGCCACTTGAGCTCGCTCCTGGACCAAATCCGCTTTGGCAGCTTCAAATCTTTATTGCTCCTTACGCATGCTCCGCCATTCCCTTATGATCTTGTGTGTATTGGAGGGGGGCTAGCAGCTGCCTGGGGGTATGCGCGGTATGTCTGTTCATGGCTCTGTTCCGCGCGCATGCACCTCTGCTGGGGGAAAGCGCCCTTGAACCACTCACAGCATGCTGGCTAGTGGTGAACCTGTCACCTTCTTCAGCTTCCACACAGGGGCGTGGATATTATCAGCACGGCCTTAGTGTAAGACTTGTAATAATAATCACCCAGGTTTCATCTGGGCAAATCGGGGACCCTTCGGCAGAAGGGCACTCCCCGGATTCTCTGACCTCACCCCCGGGCGCCGGCTCTGCAGCATGAGCCCCCTGCGGAGCATCTTCATTAACCACCACATCACCTTCAACCACCACTTTTCCACCTCCTCGTCACTTTCTCAGGCCTAACGCCTTAACCTCTACATGCACCTCCGCCGCCCCCGCAGTTGGTTCCCGACCCTGTGCACTTGACGCTTGCACCATCTCATCCACAGGTGGGGGCATAGGAATCTCAATGGGCACGACCTGAGTGTGGGAGCAACAAAAACTGCCTCACCCCCACTGCAGGATGATAAAAGGTTAGACAAGTGCAACAGGAAGAAAGTGAACAGTAAAATACAAGTCAAAAGATGTTTACCGGGGAAAGTTTGGCGGCGAGCGCATCTAGGTTCTCGCGCTTCCCTATTATTTTCCGCAACCTTCTTGGGAGGCTGCGCGGCAAAATCGCTTTTTGGAGTCCGCTTCCTCTTAAGGGGCTCCGAGCTGACTCCACGTCAATGGGGTCGTCCGGGTTGGCAACCGGAATATCCGCCATCTTTTGCGGCTCCGGCTTGGCTTCTTTAAACCTGCAGGTGCGAGACCCTCCAAGGAATCAGAGACTACTACATAGTCATTCCAAGTGTCTGGCACAGAAAACGTACTTTTGGGCGGGTCCGCCCTGGGTTGAGCCACCCTCTTCTCCACCACCGCGCTTGGGCCTGCGCGCCTATTTTTCTTAGGATTTGGGCCAATGCCCAAGTTCTTTAACCACGCGCTCTTCAAAGATGTAAAAACACTTAAAACTATGAAGGCTTACCACTCTCAGGCGCGAGGGCCGCCAAATCCTCATTCCTTGGGAGTTCAAAATTCCCAAGGATTTGCGCGTACCACATTGGCTCCTCAGGGCCAAGGGCGATGTTCTCAATCCGCCCCTGCTCCCTTTGGAACGCCACCACATACAACCCACCCCTGCAAAAAACACGTATACAATTAGTCTTCGCACAAGGAGAAATCAAGAAATAATGAAAAAATGAGACAAGAGTACTTACTCTTTTCCCCTCCATGTAAACGGGCTCTCCCGATGGTGGGGCTTCCAAACCAAACTCTTGCCCGCAGCCACCAACCCCTCTCCGGCAGCTGGACCGCTGGGATATATTTCATCTCCAAATACCACGCTCCTCAACGGTATTGGAGAGGTCTCAACAGCAATATCCTCCACCCCCCGAAGTGCATCCGAAGGAGGATCATGCTGGCCTTCACATAAAAACATTTAGCCTTCCAATCATGGTAAGACTTTGGGGGAGCGTGCAAAATCTTCTTGGCCTGAATACAATGCTGGAAAGAATAAAACCCCATGGAGCAATATAACTGATAAAAAACCCTAAACCGGTTAACGGTAGGGATAATGCCCATAGATCTGCATAAAAACTCAAAATACTTGATCCTCAACATCCCCATCGGATTGAGTTGGGAGATGTGGAATTTAGTAATAGTCCAAATTTCAAGAAAAAATTTGCTTGCCGGCAACAGAAGTTGCCATCGGCGAAAAAATCAAAGAATAAAGTAATGTAGCCGGCCGGAGCAACGGTGGCAGTATCACCCTCAGCCGGAAACCGGCATCCCAATCCTTAGGTAACCGGAAGCCGGAGACCAAGCGTTGGAAATTGGCCGGACTCCACTTCAACACCGGCAGCGATGTTGAGGGCTCACTCGCAGAAACATTCTCTGGACCTCTGGTTGCCATAAGAGATTGCTGGAGAAAAAAGAAGAAGAAGATAACAAGAACTCAGAGAACTCAAGAGAAGAATGTAGAGAGAGCAAAGAAGAAATTTTGAAGGTATGCTTGAAACCCTAGACGGCTTCCCTATTTATACCCATCGTATTTAATGCGATGGGGAACGTGATGCACGCGAAGATCAATAACCAATCAGCGCATGACGCTGTGTAGGGCAAGTAAAAACTTGACGGTCGCCACGCACTGTAGGTCCCCTAATCCGTATGGATCGTCAAGAATCGTCTATCCAATCTAGAGTGCGGAATCCTCTAGATCAGATTTCACAGTAAAACTAAACAAGAACACGAACACAATTACTTTCAAATCGTCTTCTATGGATTATCTAACACAAGTGTTTACAATCAATTCAAGACTCTCTCTTCCAACTCTCTTTGAAGTAATTCTCTGAGCAACTAAACCACTGAGCAACTAAATGAGCAACCTTAACCCTAATGACAACCTCCCTTTATATAAAGACAAGTTATGCAACTGCGCTAGGGTTTCACCAAATGGACTGCAAATGGGTCTAGGCCCAATTCGCCTACCATATGCTATATGGTGTCTAGTTTAGCCTAATTACTTCTAATTAACTATTACAAAACTAAACCGCTAATCGTTTATCATTTTACTACTTACAAGATATCCAAAGACCAAATCTAAGTTGTTGTCACAAATATGCACCAACAAACTCCCCCTTGACAATAGCTTCATTAAACAACTTTGTCTTGCAATCTTTAGCGTCTTGAAAAACGTTGGTCTTTGGATAGCTTCAGCTTTAATAGCTTCTGTCAGCAACAGACTCCCCTAAGTTGATGTATCCAATCACCAAATCTTCTAAGTCGTTAGCGTTTGAGTAAACTCCAGTTTAGTACTTGCATAGCAATCTTCAAAACTCTTCAACTTTGTCTCAATGTAGAAAGGAGGTTCTACCAAGCATCCAAGTCAAACTCCCCTTCACCAAACTTCTCAGCACTACACTGCTACAATCTGTAACTATAAAACAAACATCTCGAGAAACCATAAGAATTTTTCAACACAAGTTAAACAAATTATTATTATTCAAGAGATAGTAAAACTGCATCACAGATTAAGCACTTCGCAACTCAAACCACATACTTAAACTTTTAAGCACATTGAACCTGCAAGATCTTAAAATTGAACTCATCTTCTAACATTCGTCTCCCCCTATCGGTAAGAACTCCTCATGAACAACCAATATCCGTACATTAAGAATTTACAAGAAAATAAATAATTTTGGATTTTTATATTTTCTGAAAACAAATAAAGAACGAAATTTAAACACTCTGTTTTTGTGAGAATCACTGTTAAGAAGATCATACCAGCAACATCAAACTGTTTGCACACTGTTTGATAATTCTATATGCAATATTCATGAAAAACAGTTCAAGACGATTACCAGTATTGTTTATCCACTTAAACAAAATACATGAACATTTCAAGTACCATTACCTAGTGATATGTTTAGATAATTGATACTGATATACTAGTATGTCCCACCTCAGGTCATACCCCCACGATCAAGGTATGCACAAACATTCCTCGTAGTAGGTGAGTATACCGAAATTCAACCTTTTGTATTACAACGTTAGATAATTGGTGATCAGGTCAGTACTTCCATACAGCAAAGAGACAATATCCAACAGGGTTAGGGCAAATACCAAATTTTGGTACGAATAATGCAATTTGCACATTTGAATGGCTCTCTAGGAGAGCTTCTTCAATTTCTGGGATTTGGCATTTTTAGCTCTTTTAAGATATCCTGGTTGTGCCTAGGTCAGCGTGTATCTGGATGCGGCAGAAGGACAACCTTGATACCCCGGATGAAAAAACGATATAAAGACCTAAAACTCAGATTTTGGCAATCTATCAACGCAAGATTTAAGGTTATAAAACCATACGCCACTGATATGTTACCTACTCATACACAGTTCATTATGTGTATATCACCAAGATAAGTTGATTATTTCATGCCTTTTGCCTACTGATACATCATATGATGAAGCTGTTATCACACTTAAGCAATTTAGTTTTAAATATTAGTGTGACATCTAACTTGCTGATGTACTATCATTTCTTCTTTTCCACACAGTGAAAACTCATTTTTTATTTTTCTATTTTTTATGTTTTGATTTTATTGAAAACGGTAAATTATTTACAAAATTCTATGAAAACTGGTTATTCAGGATTCCTCATCCCGTTGAGTTCGACTAAATGTTCAAAACGAGCCCTGTCAAATGCTTTTGTGTAAAGATTTGTCAGGTTATCTAGTGTGTCGACTCGATGCAGTTCAATTAATTTCTTTTCAGCACAATCCCGTATAAAATGATGACAAATGTCAATATGTTTTGTGCGACTGTGTTACGGGATTGTTGGTGATTGATATAGTGGCATTATTGTCTATCATAATAGGAGTACGAGTGAAATTCAAACCGCATTCACGCATCTGCTATTGTATCTAGAGAACCTGAGAGCAATAGCTACCCGCAACAATATATTCAGCTTCACACGTCGAGGTAGACACGCAAGACTGTTTCTTGCATTGCCATAACACGAGCCTCCATCCTAAGAACTGACAACCACCTGTGGTAGACTTTCTTGTTGATTTGCATCCTCCAAAGTCCGAATCAGTAAAAGCAACAAACTTCAAATCAGTAGCAGCTGGATACCACAACCAAAGTTTAGGTTTCCCCTTCAAGTAACGAAAAATTTGCTTCACCGCTTTAAGTGTGACTCCTTTGGATACGCCTGATATCTGGCACAAAGACATACTGCGAACATGATGTCTGGTCAAGAAGCAGTCAAGTACATCAGAGAACCAATCATAGTCCTGTATTGAGTTGGATCAACATCCTCCACACTCTCATGATCTGGACCAAGATTGTGATTCTCACGGATAGGTGTATTGAAAGTAGCGCAATCCTCCATTTTGAAACGAGACAAAATGTCATACACATACTTTGTCTGATGTATAAACATCCCATCCTTCTTCTGTTCAACTTGTAAACCCAAAAAGTAGGATAGCTCACCCATCGCACTCATCTCAAACTTGCTCTTCATTACCTCCTCGAAATCATGACACATGTTCTCATCTGATGACCCAAAAATGATGTCATCTACGTATACCTGTACCAGCAGAAAGTCTTCCTTCTTCCTTTTAGTAAAAAGTGTACTATCAATCTGACCTCTTTCAAACCCATGCTTTAATAAATATGCTGACAGTGTCCATTACCACACCCTAGGTGCCTGATGCAATCCATACAATGCCTTATCAAGTCGATAGACTTGATCTGGATAATCTGGATCAGTAAACCCATCTGGTTGTGAGACATACACCACTTCTTGGACTTTCCCGTAAAGAAACACACTATTCACGTCAAGTTGGTAAACTTTGAAGCCCTTGAATGATGCAAAAGCTAGGAACAAACGAATTGTTTCCAACCTTGCTACTGGTGCAAACACTTCATTGTAATCAATCCCCTCTTGCTGATTGAACCCTTTCACCACCAACCGAGCCTTATTCCTTATTACGATCCCTCGGTCGTCTTTCTTGCACTTGAACACCCACTTGGTGCCTATTTCCTTTTCTCCTTCAGGCAAGTCAACTAGCTCCCAAACTTTCAACTTCTTAAACTGAGCTAGTTCCCCTTGCATAGCTTCAACCCAACAATTTTCTTTAGAGCCATATGAACATTTTTCGGCTCCTCTTGGGCAATAAAGCAGCTATACAAACACTCATGAAGCAACCCAGTCTTCTGAATCGAAGTAAACAAACAAGAACCTTCGATCAGACCTCTTCTTGTCTGAACACCCACAACAGCATCACCTATGATGTTTTTAACTGGATGATCTATGTGTACACGAGTGGTAGCGATGGTGTCAACAACCAGATTATCTCCCAGATTCGATCCAATCTCCCCCTGAATGTTACTATTAGCAAACAGATTAGTGAAATCCTCCCCCAAAATAGGTTCAGACTCACTATCACTGGAGTCCTGTGAAGCTGCACTGGAAGAAGTTTTTGGAGTATCTGTCATCGATATACTCGATCTAGGCATGAAGTCACCCTCCATCTTCACTGATCATAATTTGGATCACTTGAGACTCATCTGCATTGGAAAAATCAAGAATATTAAATGATTTGAAAACACTGTCATAATCATATAATATAGCAGGACCACTCATTGATTGTTGAGGTGAATAACTAGTGATTTCCATGTTAAACACAACCTCAATTTTACCAGTTTTTAGATTAAAAACCTTTTCATTCGGTGTTCCAGGTATATAGCCTAGAAAGTAACCCTCATCAGCTACCTCACCGAATTTTTGCTTATCTTTATTTAGCACAATGGTGTAGGGTAATCCAAATGGTTCAAAGCCTTTTAAGTTTGGTTTTCGGATAAACAGTAGTTCGTGACATTTTTGTTAAACCGTTTAACTTTTTTCAGGACATAACAAGCTGTGTTCACAGCTTCTCCCCATAAAAGAACTAGAAGCTTTGAATCAGAAAGCATAGTCCTTGCAGCTTCAATCAACGTCCTGTTTTTCCTCTCAGCGACTCCATTCTGTTGGGGTGTATAAGGAGCAGAATATTGATGTTCAATTCCCTTGCGAAGACAATAGATATCCAGAATCTGATTCTTGAACTTTGTGCCATTATCACTCCTTATCCTCTTGATCCGTGCATCATGGACATTTCCAATTTTGTAAAAAGATCTATCAACATCTCCGCTGTCTCATCTTTTGTACCTAAAAAGAAAACCCATGAATATCGTGAGTAATCATCTGTGACAACTAAACAATAGTACTTTCCACCTATGCTCCTTACGTTCACCGGACCGAAAAGACCATATGAAGTAATTCATAAGGGGCATCTATGGAATTTACTGTTTTAGACTTGTGAGGTTTCTTATGTTGTTTTCCCTTTTGACATGGAAGACATTTATCTTCCACGTGAAACCTTTGCACTGGCACCCCTTCCACTAAGCCACTTTTAATAATATAATTCATTTTTCGGTAGTGGATGTGGGCCATACGTCTGTGCCACAACAATGACTCAGCCTCAGATGCTTTTGAAAGTAAGCACGCCACCACAGAGGAAGAATCCTTAGCACCCATGTCCATGACATAAGTGTTGTTTCTCCTTGGCGCTCTCATCACGGTATCACCAAACCAGGTTTTTGTAACATTCATATAAAACAGGTTCCAAAACCCGCTCCGTTTGAAAATTATGTATGTATTAAGTTCGTTACGCATTCATTTAACAAGGTTATTTAATATACTTTTAGTTAATAAATAAATTGCATAATTAAAATAACTAGTAAAAGAATAAATAAAGTAACTAACTAAGAATAAAAATAATAATAATATGAAATGAACAAAAGGAGTAGCCTGGATTCGAACCCGGATACCCCCACAAAGCCCACACACTAAAACACCACTGGGCTACACACATCACATGTGTCTAGAAGCAAATCAATTAAATTTTATACACTTACATAGGTAAACCTGCAACTTTGAAAAAAATCAAATCGGAAACTGACAACCGATTTAATCCTGAGCAAATCACGATTTCGGTTATAAAATCCTATATAACCGAATACCGTAATCAATTTCAATATGCAATCAAAGTTAACGGATGTAACTGAAATTGAAATCATTACCGGTGAGTTACGATTGAATCAAAACTCGAGCCAAAACAATCTATAAATACCAAGCCTTACAATTCATCTCACTCGCTCACCCTCTTGATCGATTCAAAGAAAGAAATCTATCTGTGCAAAAATTCAAGTCGTCGGAGTAACCTGTCCTCACCGGAATCCGCCGCCGACACCGGAACCTTGTTTCAGTTGGTATAAGCCCCTAAACCTTTTTATATCTTGTATTTAGGACGTTTTAGATATCAAACAGGTAACCCAGAATTGTTAAAAATGATAATTGTCGGTTTTTGTTTATGGGTTTGATTTAAGGAAGAAGATGAAGTTTATATATTATAAGTATAATTAATCTAGCTATTTCAACTGGGTTAGAACACAGTCCAATGGTGGACTATGTGCAAAACAATGCACACGTCCCGGGTTCGAGACTAAACCAACACCGGTTTTTCTGAAATAAAATTCTTTTTCTAAAAACTTAATTAAATCAATGTTCAGTAAGTCTATAAGAATAATATAATTTCAATAATTAATAGGTTATACACCCAGCCCAGTTGGTAGGGCTGGGTGCAAACCATAACAAAGGCGCCGGTTCGAGGCATGTATTGAGCAGCGGTTCAATAGTTTAAAATCTTTTTAAAATTAAATAATTTCAGAATTTATCTAACTAGTATAAAAAGATAATTAAATTAGAGATTATTTCGGGTTAGACATATAGCTCAGTTGGTAGAGCTGTGTGCACGTATACGGGAGGTCACGAGTTCGAACTTCACACGCTGCCTAAACCACATGCAAAGAACCGGTCAGACCTGTCAGGTCTGACAAAATCCCATTTTTTTAATTATTTTTTAATTATTTTTCTTTAATATTTCAATTAAAAATCATTTACAAACACTTAAAAACAAGATTTCTTAGGTTTAAAACTCCATTAAATACCACAAAAATAACCTAAAAATCTAAATAAAAAGCTAATTAAATATTACTTTTATTTATTTATCGAATTATCGCGTTATTATTTAGGTTAGTTTCCTTCGTCGGTTAAATCCTAAATTCGTGCACTTTCGTCATCAATCGAAGGAAACGAAACCACTGTGAGTGAATCCTTACAAATTTCCCTTTTTAATCATGTTTTGGGGTGTATCATGTGTCGGTTACATATTTTATTTATTCAAACACTTGTGCTAACACCATTATGTGATCTTGTGTGTATATTTTGTCGTTGTTGTTATATGTGATTACATTATGTCATTACAGTGAAAATCATTCATACAAGGCCCATCAATTCCTCGTTGGATACGAGTTGAGCATCGCGTGCCTCATTAGATCGGCTCCGTTTGATTGAGCCTTGATCTCACAGTTCATCATTTATCATGCAAGTATACATTGTTGATATTATGTGGTTTGTGGTTTTGTTATATATATATATATATATATACATAAGCTCATATATGGTCTTTGCACAACCTTTTAAATTAATCAATGTAATTAAATTGTTTAAATGTTTAATTTAGATTCACTCACCAACTTTTGTTGACCCAAAACCTTTGTTTTTACACATGATACAGGTGGGCAGGCTGAGGAGAGGATCACTTAGGATTGGCCTTAGAAGATGAATAAAATATGTCTTGTTTAGAATAATATTTCTTGTGTTTGTATGTTTCTTGTGTTTGGATATTTTCTCTTAAATTTCAAATAATAAATATGAAACTTAATTATAGTAAATGTCAGGAGCTTTGATGATAACCCAATTATGCCCCGACTTCTATTTCCGCTGCGGGTCGGGTGTGACAGTTTCAACACCAAAGCTTTAGACTTTGTAAAGTGGACCGAGTGACCCTTGTCGCAGACTTGAGAAACGCTCATCAGATTGTACTTCAGCTGTTCAACATAGTTCACTTTGTCCAGTGTGATCTTCCCGTTGGTCACTTTTCCTCGACTGTAATGTGCCTTCCTTTAGCCCTGCAAAATTCACATAACCACATATATATATTCTCAAACTCAGTCAACAACCTCGCATCCCCTGTCATGTGCCTGGAGCAGCCACTATCAACATACCACAAGTTGATAATCCTCCTTAGCAGCTCCTGCACAACCCAACAAAATTAGTTAGATTGGGGGACCCAAGCCTTAATGGTCTTGGGTCTACCAGATTCATCAACCACATGAACATCCATCCAATATCCATCACTCCTAACAGGAGTCTTGGATCTTAGACCTATCGATGGAAATGGTTTTGATTTCCACTAGGTCTCTGGTCCTGAGGTTTCCTACACATGTTTGGACTTTATGACCTTTGGAAATTATGAATATGATTTCTTGAATTTTGATAATGATAATTCCTAAAGCTATTGTTATAAAAATTTCGACTACCAACATTTTGATATCGAGTTTGATATTGACCTTGACTTCTGAAACTACTTGATTGACCATGAAAGTTATTCATTCTTGGTGAACTACTTCTAGGTCTTTCATATCTGCCTGATGTAGATTCAGGCTGAAATCTTTGTTGATTTCTTTGAAAACGAAGAACTTGGTGAGTTCCTTTTTCAGCCTTATCTACACCCTTAGCAACACCCTGTTGCCAAGAAGCAGATATCCTTGGTGAGTAGTAGTTTTCATCTCACCATCACACAGTTTTTCTAGTGATTTTTCTCTCTGCCTCTCACTCACATATGCTTCACTCTTTTTGTTAGGACAGCAGCTAGCTACATGTCCCTTTTCGTGACATTTGAAGCACGATTTTCTAATTGAAGACTTCTTAATTGACGTCTCTGGTTTAGAGTCATCAGGTGATGATGATGATGCCTTTTAAGGATCTTGTTTAGTTTGCTTAATTTCTGATTTTTCTTTGTTTTTATTTTTGCAAACTGCACATTTGACTCTTTTGTAATAACAGTGACCTCTACATTCATATCACTCCCTTGAACAAAATCAACCTTTTTAATAAAAACTTGCTTTTGATTCTTAGGGTGTGTATTCTTTGTTTTCAAAACGGTGTCTCTGTTATTATCCTTATTGGCATTCTTAGTCACATCAACATTCTCTGATGTGGAACTACCAGGTGTAGTTGACACAAAGTCTGTAAGCTCTTCTTCATCTGGCAAGAAAGAATAGTCATGACCAAGAGGTGGTGGAACTTCATTGAAAACTTTGAAGCCCACACTTGTCTTGTCATTACTTTTCTTCAAGCTATTCATCATGTGTTTCATAACAAAAGATGAATCTCTGAATTGAGTTAATTTCTTTTCAAGTTCACAAATTTTAAGTTGTGCTTCAGACAACTCTTTGCATTTTTCAGAAATTTCTTTTGTTTTCTCACTCATCGTATCATGAGCTGAGTCAATAATTTGAAGCTTTTCATTAAGCTTACAGGTTAGAATATTGATTTCTTCTTCATAACCTTTAATTTTATTCAAATATAATGACTCATTTCTTTTTACGAAAAAGGTTGATTCTTTTAGGTTTGAGAGCTTATTAACCAGACTTTGGTTTTGTTTTGTTAACGTGTCAACCTCACTTTGCAGTTCACGACATTTTAAGCAAACAGAACTACCAGAGTTAGAATGTACCTCTCCTGTTGATTTGCTTAGATCGGCCATGAAAGCAGCAAAATCAGCAGCCATCTTCTTCTCTGCAGCATTCTGTTCTCCATCAGCTTTTTCAGCTACCGTTTCTCACTCTACTTCAGCATCAGCTTTCACTTCCTCATTATCAACTGGGGCTATCTCAGCCATGAACACCTGTGAGGCATTGTATCACCCTCCAGATGAACACTCCAATCATAGGAACCCCTCTAGCAGTAGAGATCAGGGCCTTTGATCCAGTGTTGGTTGACGCATTCATGTTGCTTGAACCATGACCAGGAGAATCTTGAAAGGATGAGTTAGAACGAGATTCAGTTTTTGGTCATTGACATTCTCTAGCAAAATGTCCGTTGTTTTGACAATTGTAACACTCACTTTAGACTTGTCAAAACCCACACTCTTTCCAACGAACTTCCTGCCCGTTCTGTTCATGAACCTGTTTACTCTTCTAGAGATCATGGCCATCTGCCATTGTAAATCCATCTCCTCTAGGTCATCAGGGTTGATCTGATCATAATCTTCATCAAACGTAGCAGGATCAGATATTCTTCCCTGAATGTAGTTCTCATAGGACGCAATGAAAGAAGCTAGCAATGCCAGATGATCTTCAGCACTTTTGACACTCAGAGGCATAGACCTAGTACTGCTGTTATTATTACTTGATTGTTGTCTCTTTGCCCCTGACGAGCCTCCTGAAGCAGCCACAAAGCATACTTCACCATCAGAATTTGTCACGATCTGCTCATTCTCACATGAGAGAAACGCAGTTGCAGTATCACTTGAAGCATTGTTGGAAGATGAAGGTGTAAGCCCTTTATAAATCCCTGGATCTTAAACCTGATCATATCCAGTCTCCTTCTTCTTCATATTGAACTCATAAGCTCTTAATTTCCCAATAACCTCTTCCAAGTCTTTATTTCATAGTCAGCTTCACCCTTTATCATCAAAGTATAAATATCCCACTTTACAGGTAAAGCATCCAGCAACTTATCGTTTATCTCTACATTCGTGTATCCCTCTATGTCATAGTTATCCATTTCTGACATCAGATAATAATATCGCGTGATAATATCTTCAAGAGATTCATTTCTCATTCCTTTAAACACAGCAAATGTTTCTTTAGCAGATCAACCTTGTTCTTCTTCACATCAGTATTACCCCCATATCTCTTCTCTAGGACATCCCACATCTCTTTCGATGTAGTATAATGCTTGAATGTATGTTTGATGCCATTAGGTAACGACATCTTTAGTCACGAGTGACACGTTGTCTGCCCTCAAAGTCACGAGTGGGGTTAGGTACCCATCTTGAATACAGATCCACATCCGTGTGTCCTGATATTCAATGAACGATTGAAACCCATCCTTCCATGTAAGGTAATTCTCTACCTTCAGCATTTTTGGAGGCTTGTTAGTTATGTCTATCTTATGCTCCATTCTTAACAGTTCATTTAGGTTAGACATATTCGACATTTTTACCGAACCGGCTCATTAAAAATGTTAAAAACTTGTCCGAAATGAGTGGTCACCAAATTATACTGTTAGAATCGTCTCGACGATACGAATCCAATTATGTATATTGTCCGATAATGATTTTAGGAATTTTTTTTTGTCCTAAAAATCACACGAGTCTAACTATGCAACCGGTTTGTCAAGATTGTTTATGGATTAAGTTCTATGTCTGAAAACGTTTAACTTCGGTTACGTCAGCTGCTTAACTTTCCACCTTTTTGTATAGAACTCGGAACAGTAACTCGGATTAACAATCCGAGATGAAAACTTGGAACAGTGATCTGAGATGCTTATCCGAGATGGTGATTCGGAATAGTGATCCGAGATGGAATCCGGAATGTACTATTCTGATCCGAAATGTAATCCGGAATGGACTGTTCTGATCCGAGATGCAATCCGAGATGGACTGCTGGAATCCGAAATACAATCTGAGATGGACTTTTCTGATCCGAAATGCAACTCTGATGATCCGAAATGCACTTTTCTGATCCAAAATGCACTTTTCTGATCGGAAATTCAAGCTTTTCTAATCCGAAATGCAAGCTTTCAATCCGAAATGCTTCACTTTTGATTCGAGATGCAAGTCTTCTATCCGAAATCCCTGGTGTTTATCCGAAACAACAGCAAACCCTAGAACAGCCGTAAAAAAACTTCAAAACAGCCATCAATACTTCGAACCAGCCCCCAAAAACATCCAAAATTCCAACTTTTTTTGCTGAAACGATTCCGAACCAAGTGAAAAACAAGAGCCGAATGCTATGAAACCAATTGTAGGTCCCCTAATCCGTATGGATTGTCACAAAATCGTCTATCCAATCTAGAGTGCGGAATCCTCTAGATTAGATTTCACAGAAAACTAAACAAGAACACGAACATAATTACTTTCAAATCGTCTTCTATTGATTATCAAACACAAGTGTTTACAATCAATTAAAGACTCTCTCTTCCAACTCTCTTTGAAGTAAAACTCTGAGCAACTAATCCACTGAGCAACTGAATGAGCAACCTTAACCCTAATGACAACCTCCCTTTATATAGAGACAGGTTATGCAACTAGGCTAGGGTTCACCATATGGACTGCAAATGGGTCTAGGCCCAATTCGCCTACCATATGCTATATGGTGTTGAGTTTAGCCCAATTACTTCTAATTAACTATTACAAAACTAAACCCGCTAACTGTTTATCATTTTACTAGTTACAAGATAGCCAAAGACCAAATCTAATCTGTTGTCACAAATATGCACCAACACGCGCATGGCTGGTACTTTCTCTGCCAATTTATTGAGGAAAGAGAGGCGGCACTGTTAACAGCATACCACATCTGTCAACCAGTCACTTCCACCTCACCTTTTTTTCTCACTAACTTGACTGCAACATCAACATGACAAAGATTCAAATTTCAAAGAACTCATCATGAGCAAAGTTTTCCCTCACACGAAGTTTTTCTCCATCCCTTATTACATTTTTACCGTTGAAATAAGCACGCATACATGAATTCTTATAGTCCAGCACTCCACCTACTTGCCAATATGCGCATAGGAGCATCACTGGACTGGGGGGACTTGGAGGGGTATGGTCCCAGAAACTCTACGCATGCGCAAGGAACCATACCCTCAATGAAAACATACTACAAGAATAACTGTCACACCTCGACCCGCAACGGAATAAGAGTCGGGGCATAATTGGGTTATCACCAAAGCTCATGATGTTTACTAATATGTTTCATATTTATTAAATTCAAAATTACATCATCAATATTCCAAACAAGTTCATACAATTACAAAGAAAAGTAACTACATAAACAATCCAAAGTCTAAACCGATTTATTCTTCTAAGCCATCCTATATGTTTCTTGCTGCAACTGGATCACCTGTATCATGTGTAAAAATGGGGGTTTTTGGGTCAACAAAAGTTGGCGAGTGAACCTTGTTAGAAAACATTTATTATTGATTTCTTGTTATAATTAATATGGAAAAATTGTGCAATAATCATATGTGAGCAAACGTAAATATTCATACAATAACATACAATAACAAACCACCTTGCAATAATATATGACATGAATGATAATGTAAATGTTGGCAACGTCACGTTCACGCTCATAGGTAATGGGGAACGGACGGCCTATGATGAATGTATGTGCGATCAAGGCTCAATCAAACGGAGCCGATCGTATGTTGGCAACGCCTCGTTCACGCTCATAGGTAATGGGGAACGGCTCACGCTCATAGGTAATGGGGAGCGGCGGCCTATGATAATGTATGTACTGAAAATGATAAATTTAATCTAAACATTAACCACGCAAACAGTTGATACATATTGAATACACATAAGATCATTGATATGATGGATGCACAAGTGTTTAAATGTAATAAATAATGTGACACATGATACACCCCAAAAACGTGATTAAAACGGGGAATTTGTAGAGATTCACTCACATTGGGTGCGTTCGTTTGACGATGTTGAATGCGCACGAGTTTATAGGGTTGATCGACGAGGATTAACTAACCTAAATAATAACGAAAAAGTACGGTAAATAAGTGGATTTTTTTAATAATTTTAATAGGATTTTTAGATATATTTTTGTGAGTTTAAGGTTATTTTCTAACTTTAAAAACATTATTTTTAAGTATTTTTAATTGATTTTTAAATTAAATAAATAAATAAAAATATAAAAAAATGTTGACTTTTTTTGGGTTGACCGTTGACTATTGACCATGACTGTTGACTGTTGACCGGTTCGGTCGTGTGTTTGTTTGCGCTGAGTGAGGTTCGAACTTGTGACCTCCCGTACGCGTGCACGCAGCTCTCCAACTGAGCTACGTGTCTAACCCGAAATATTTCTGTTTTTAATTATATTTATATACTATTTAATTTATTCAAAATTCATTTATTCTTAAAAAGGATTTTAATTCTATCGAACCGGTGTGCATAACAGGTCTCGAACCCGGGACCTGTTGTTTAACATTGCACACAGTCCACCGCTGGACTGTGTGTCTAACCTGGTTAAAACACTTGTTTTTATTTCTCTTATATACTGACTGGAAGTTTCCATATTTGGGTTTTATAAAAAGTCTGAATATTGTGACGAATCGGAACAAGGACAGACTCGAACCCGGTATCCCTATGATTCAAATGCACATAGTCCACCGCTGGACTGTGTGTCTAACCCGAGATATAATCCGATTTATATTAAATTTATACACAAACTAGACTTCATCTTCTCTGTTAAACAACACAGACAACGATTATTCTACTGATCTTGTTCAATTCAATTAACGGACATATGAATGATTAAAATGAAATGGATAAAGAAGGTTTTGGAAGTGAATGTACCGGAAAGATGATCTTTCTCAGAACTCCGGCGAAGTCGTCGGCTCTGTTTTATGAACTCCGTCTGAACGGGCCAATTAATAGTTTTGATTAACCAATTGTGAAATTGAATGACTAAACAAGAGCTATCAGAGAGTTTAGATGATTATACCGATTCACAGCGCGATTTAGGAATTTTCAGAAATGTTCCGGCGAGTGCTGATTATCCGATATCATCGCCTGGGACTGATTCTGGTTGAAGAGTTTGAGTTAGTAAAAGTCTAGCAATAGATAGAAGATGAAAGAGTTGAGAAATTTACCATTTTGATGAATGACACGGTTTTCCGGCGAAAGTCCGGTGATTTCACAAAACGTTTCTGACGAACTGAAAATAGAGCGAAAGAGAAATTAGAGGTTCTGTGAGTGTTTTTGAGTCGCGAGATGATGATATTGTTGGTGAAAACCAGGAAGTAAATGATTTCGGTTATTAAACCCGAAAATCATATGAATTCAAGTTCAATAAAGGCTGAATTGATTAAGAACGTCGGTCGTAATGATTTCATCGGTTATAATCAGTGATATCGATCACTCAATCGTCTGGAACGTTGAAAGCCGATATCGGTTTCAGTTTTGGCGCAAACAGGTGATTTCACAGGTGAACTTAAGTTTTATTTGTTTCCTAGATTACACAAAGACAGTAAGTGGCGGAGTGGTTAAGTGCTTGGTGATTAAGTCTTTCGGCTGACCCGGGTTCGAAACCCGGCAGCCTTTTTTTATTTTTAGTTACTTTATTTTTATTTTTAACAATTTTAATTTCCATTTTCTAAAATGTTTATTAGTTATGTATTGTTTAAAATTAAAATAAGCATTAAATGAGCAACGAAAATTTGAAACTAATTATTCGATTAATATACGAAGCGGGTTTTGAAAACCCGTTTTTCGACGGATGTTACAATAACCTTGCGCGCAACGCGCAACGGTACGCCATTCTTGAAACCAACATGTACAACAAACCTTGCGTGCAATGTGCAATGGTATTGCACCTTGATACTAGCAGGTTGCACAACGAACCTTGCGCATACTGCGCAACGGCAAGTTAAACCTGGAAGCGCAGGACCTTGACTCTGCAACCTTGATACTAGCAGGTTGCATAACGAACCTTGCGCATACCGCACAATGGCAAGTTAAACCTGGAAGCGCAGGACCTTGACCCTGCAACCTTGATACATGCAGGTTGCACAACGAACCTTGCGCACACTGCGTAACAACAAGTTAGACGGGGAAGCGCAGGACTTTGACCCTGCGCGGATCAAACAACTCTCTAGCCGCGAAGTCCTACAACCTTGCACAAGGCCAAGACCAACATGAGAGCAACTCATAGTCTTAAGAAAAGGAATTAATCACTACAACTCCGCGCTGGCTAGAAAGCACTGATAAAGCCACGAGGAAGGGAGAAGTGCAAAGAGGCGTTGACCAAATACAAGGATACAAAGTAGCAGAGCTGTGACTCAATAGCCGCTTGGCAGGTTGTGTTAGACTGCGTCGCATGAAAAGTAATACAGAAGATAGATTGTATGCAAGGACGTACACGTGGCATCAACCAAACTCATGCCAGCGACTGTCACACGATCTCCACTATCGGCTGATTACAGGTCTGACCACAGGGACAGTTGCCATGACATGTGGCTCCACTCACCATGCGCCAAGTGCACCTCCTGCCAAAGATCATTAATGGTCGATGCGGAGGAGACAGAACTGATATGCCTGGTCATCGGGCCTGGGCCCAAGGCCCATCAGCCCATCTCCTACACACCTATCTTCGGCTATAAAATAAGGATCATACCAAAAGGTAAAAACATGTTTTCTAGCTCATTCACTAATTACTTACTGCTTTGCAATCCCAAATACTTATTCTTACGCTGGAGTGTGATCACGGAGAAAACCCTCCCCCTTTATCTCGTGACGAGGCTAACAACGTTGCTAGTTTTGCAGATAGCTCGAGGTGAGATCACCTAGAAGAGCGAACGAGAGATAAGCTTTCATGCAGAGACATTGTGCTGTAACAAAGATATCTCTGGATATTCTCTCTGTCAAACCAGTGTTTCTTCATCTCTAATTGCCTTTTTTTGTTTATCTTTGTCTATTTGTTTAACAACTATGTATATCTATTCTTTTAATTTTTAAGAAAACTTGACTATTCTAATAATTTTCCCGTTACAAATACCTAGTACATGACACTCATAGTCCAAAGAGATTACATGTATTTCTATATTAATAAATGAAAATCTTTTTTGCATACGTGTCATTTTTTGTGCTTTCTCACCTTGTTTTCCTATTTATCTTTCATATTAAATAATAATAATAGTAATAATAATTTTAAACAAAAAGTAAATAAGAATAAATATTTGTTTTTATATAAATAATTTTAAACAAACATTCAGATAAAGCTAAACATTTATTTTTTTATATAATTATAATAAAGTTATATCTTGAGTATTATGAGTAGATATATATACTTTGGAGTTTGGTGATTGAAATTATGGTAAATTAGAAATCAAAGGTCCCGTTTGATATATATTATTTTTTTTCACTAGAATAAATAATCATTCTAGGTCTGGGATATATGCTTGTACCAAGTTATACATGTTTTTAGATGCATCGCTATAATGGTTTGAATTCACCATTATCGTCGCACAATTCTTTCAAATGTCAAATCCAGAAAACTTAATTTCACCTTTGTAATGTTAGGCGTACTGTTATAATTGGTTTATGTAACACCCCAAAAATATTACATACGTAAATAATCAGAGACATTTAACCCCGTTAGTGAAAGCCTCTATGAAATAGAGTGGACTTGTAATGTCCCTAATATATATATATATTTATATTTATGCTCGCTGCGAAGGTAAAATATATTACATCCATTATTAGTTATTGGATTTGAAAACTAATTAGTTATTTGCTTACTGACTAATGAAAACAATTAGATAGTGCCCACGTATAATAAACCAAACTTGGAGGACTGAATTAGGCACTCGGAGAACTAGTTGATATAAATAGATAATCAAAACCCAAAAACACACACAAGTGTGTGTTTAGGATCGACTAGAGACAAGCAAGAAGGGAGAACTTCCCTCAAACCCTAGAATCAATCAAATCCTTCAATTGGAAGAGAAATCAAGTCTTAAATTAGTGAATGAGCTGAAATTAGTGATCATCCAAGCTAGGAGATCTTAAGGTATGTTAAATTTCAATATCTAGTGATGTTTATGAAGTTTGATGAACATTACAAATTACAATTTGAGCATAAATTGAAGATGTGATAGCAAATATGTATATTAGTTTAAGGGAAAAACCCTTAATGGAAAATAGTGATCAAGAGTTATAAATTAGGTGTTTGAAAGATTATTGGTTTTTATGTTAAAATGGGTTTTATGAAAGTATGAATGCATATATTACAATGATAAATTTGTACTCATGAAGTTGATAAACTGATGTTTAGATGTGAATCGGATCATATCAAACATACTTATTTGATGAAATATGGATGAGTAGATAAAAGATGTTATACTTGCGATTGTTAGACATAGCACATAAATCTGCGCATACAAAGTGTTTGACAAATCGCCTAAGTGAAATACCATACTTAGTAACTTGATATATATTGATGAGAACCATATACATTGATTCTTAACGAAATTTGATAATAATAGCTTTTACATCGACCATTTATGTCACACCACAACCCGCAGCGGAATAAGAGTCGGGGCATAATTGGGTTATCACCAAAGCTCATGATATTTACTAATATGTTTCATATTTATTAAAGTCAAAATTACATTCTCAGTAATCCAAACATGTCCATACAAATACAAAGAAAATAACCAACTAAACAATCCAAGCTCTAAACCAGTTTATTCTTCTAAGCCAATCCTATGTGTTTCTTGCTGCAGCTGGTTCACCTGTATCATGTGTAAAAATGGGGGTTTTTGGGTCAACATAAGTTGGCGAGTGAACCTTGTTAGTTAAACATTTATTATTGATTTCTTGTTATTTTTATCAAGGAAAAGTTGTGCAATAGTCATATGCGAGCAAATGTAAATAATCCAACAATAACAATAACATTCCACAAACAATAACATACTATAACATACAATAACATATAAACTTGCATGAATATATAACATGAATGAAACTGTATATGTTGGCAACGTCACGTTCACGCTCATAATGTCATGGGGAACGGACGGCCTATGATGAATGTCTGTGTGATCAAGGCTCAATCAAACGGAGCCGATCGTATGTTGGCACGCCAGGTTCACGTCATAATGTAATGGGGAACTGCTCAACGCTCATAATGTAATGGGGAGCGGCGGCCTATGAAATTGCATGTACTGAAAATAATAAATTAAATCTAAACAATAACCACACAACAGTTGATACAAGCTGAATACACATTTGTTCATGATATGATGTATGCACAATGATTTAAATATAATAAATGGTAAGACACATGATACACCCCAAAACCGTGATTAAAACGGGGAATTTGTAGAGATTCACTCACATTGGGTGCGTTTGGTTGGAGATGATGAGATGCGCACGAGTTTGAAGGATTGAACAATGAGGATTAACTAACCTAAATAATAACGGAAGGTATAGTTAATGAGTGGATTTTATTAATAATTTTAATAGGATTTTTAGATATATTTTTGTGAGTTTAAGGCTATTTCCCATCTTTAAAAACATTATTTTTAAGTATTTTTAATTGATTTTTGAATTAAATTAAATAAATAAAAATAAAAATAAAATGTTGACTTTTGCGTTGACCGTTGACCATTGACTGTTTGACTGTTTGACCGGTTCTATTGTGTGAATGTATGCGCCGGGCAGGACTCGAACCCGAGACCTCCCGTACGCGTGCACGCAGCTCTACCAACTGAGCTACGTGTCTAACCCAAATAATTCTGTTTTTAATTATATTTATATACTAATTCGGTTTATTCAAAATTCTTTTATTTTCAAAAAGTGTTTTAAATCATCGAACCGGAGCGTGCAACAGGTCTCGAACCCGGGACCTGTGGGTTAGTGTTGCACACAGTCCACCGCTGGACTGTGTGTCTAACCTGGTTAATATACCGATTTTTATTATACTTAACATCTAACGTAAGTTAATCCGGTTCAGTTAGAAAAATAAAACATCTTTATTACAGAGAGGGTGTGTGTATCAAGGATCGAACTCGGGACGTATGCGTATTGTTTGCACACAGTCCACCGCTGGACTGTGTGTCTAACCCGTTTATAATACCGATTTTAATTAATCTTATAATCTTAACATACTTCATCTTCTTCGCAAAATTTACAGACAATGATTTACTCAACTGTTTCTTGCTTTAAAACGATTAACAAATGTACAAAAGACTAAAATGAAATGGCAGAGACGATTTTGGACGTAAACATACCGGAGAACGATTTATCTCAGAATTCCGGCAAGTCATCGGCTCTGTTTTTTATGAACTTCGACTGAGCGAACAAATTAACAGTTTTGATTAGCTAAGTGTGGAATTGAAGTACTAAACAAGAGTTACCAGGAGGTTTAGAAGGCTATATCGTGTCACAGCGAGAATTGAGAATTTTCAGCAGTTTTCCGGCGAGAGTGAATTATCCGATATCGACGTCTGAAATTGGTTCCGATTGAAGGGTTTGAGTTAGCTACAGCTTAACAACTGATAGACGATGAAAGAATTGAGTGACTCACTGATTTGATAGAAAACACGGTTTTCCGGCGAAAGTCCGGCGAGTTCAAATAGCTGCTCCGACGAACTGAAAGTTGTGCGAAAATGAAATTGAAGGTTTGCAGAATGTGTTTGAGTCGCGAGAGGGGTCTATGATTGGAGTAATTCAGGAATTGAAAGTTTTCGGTTATTAAAACCGATCCACTCTTGAATTCAAGTCCATTCTAAGCTAAATTGATTGGAGGTGTCGGTGTAGCGGTTATAATCGGTAAACCGCGAACAATCAAACGTTTTTGGACGTTTGGTGACCGATTTCGGTTACAGTTGGCGTAACCAGATTGATTTATGATTGGCCATAAAATTTAATTGTTTCCTAGAATTTACAGAAAACATCAAGTGGCGGAGTGGTTATATGTGTGTGTGATAAGTCTTTGAGCTTAAACCCGGCTGACCCGGGTTCGAGTCCCGGCAGCCTATTTTTCTTTTTATTTATTTTATTTTTACTTTTTATCAATTATAACTTTTATATTCTAGTTTGTTTATTAATTATGCATCATTAAAAATTAAAATTGACATAAATACGCAACGAAACATTTATAACTTGATATTCGATTACAAACGAAGCGGGTTTGGACAACCCGTTTTTGACAAATGTTACAATTTAACGATTAGTCGAGTTGTTCATTATAGGCAACTCGAGTGAGAAGGTGGGTGATAAAGACAGAGGGGATCGACGACAAAAGGGAAAGCTATAAGGTACGTGGCTTATCTTTCTTTTAAGAATTCATTTAAAATTTTTGTGATAATATATGATGAAGGAATAAATTTTGTTGTTTTTGAAGAAATAAATAGAAATAATGGTTTGATAGTATAAAAGCGATGGAGTTCGCTAATACGATCAAACAGGCCAAAATATATAGAAATAATGGTTTGATAGTATAAAAGCGATGGAGTTCGCTAATACGATCAAACGGGTCAAAATATATAAAAATTATGGTTTGATAGTATAAAAGCAATGGAGTTCGCTAATACAATCAAACGGGTCAAATTATATAGAAATAATGGTTTGATGGTATAAAAGCGATGGAGTTTGCTAATACGATCAAACGGGTCGAATAGAATAAAAAAACGATGAGTTTCGTTTTGAAAATTAAAACAAGCAATTTGTGAAGGAATTATAAATAAGTCTTTAAGCTGAAATTTGATAAAAGGGTAAAATTGGAAAAACTATCGTAAATAGACAAACGGATGAATTAGTAATAATCCGTCGGTTATAAAATCCAAAGAGGAGTAAACCAAATGTCGGGTTTTGAGTCTAATAAGTATAAATTAATAGTCAGATTTATAGTAAGTAACGGAAGGTCAAACGTATAATTGGTTTAAATGATATAAAAATTTCATGTCCAAAACGGCAAATAAAACAAAGACCTGCAGGTAGCCACTGTAGGCTACGGTAAGTCACCGTAGCTTACGGTGAGTTGTTGCTGTAACATAATTCACTTCTGCACCGTAAGACAGGACCATATGACCGTAAAGATAGACCGTAAGCTACGGTGTTCGCCGTAGCTTACGACGGTCACGGAAAAAAATATATTGAAGGTTTGATTTGTTGTAAGCCACAATTAAATAGCAATTATCTTTATTTATATTACGTGAACTTTTTTATCAGTCAATAATCAAAGAAAAATTATGGTCTTATTGTAGGTAAATTTCTATCGATCTTGGATGTTTATCAAGACTGAAGATGAACCGAACACTTTCAAACCTCTAGCTTCCGCTTTACTTTTTGTTCTTATGAAACAAACTAGTCTTAAGTGAAAAAAAATCACTTATGTATTTTGATTCTCAAACTAACCTGAATTATGTGAACAGAGTTGATTACATCAACTCAATAAAATTTTCTATGTTTTTACTAATTCTATTTAATAGTAAGTAGGGTGTTACAGTTTAAACCCGTCATTTATCGCACATTGTATCAACATTTAGAAAGAACAGCAATTTTATATATAACAATTCTATACTCCATTTAAAGAGAATTTAATTCTCGATTTTATGGTATAATTCATAAAAAATAATGAAATATATAAAAATGTGGGGATCTATCTCCACCTTTTTCTGCCATAAACTCTCTTAAATACAAATTTGAGACGTGTTTTATAAATGAAATAAACAAATAAGTATGAAGGTTCATAAAACTAACTAAAATAATTGTATCTCATAATTTGAATGTATCATAAAAACGAGATTCAACCCCATGTATAAATGTATTTTTTACCTAATAATAAATAAAAAAACTAAAATGTTATAACAAGTAAATAGTAAATCAAAGTTCATTTTTAAAAGATAAATCTTGACGATTGTATGTATTAACATATGACATTATATTTTATTCAACATGTACAATAACGAGTTTTTTGAAAGATATATTTTTATTATTTATTATATAAAATTACATTTATACGTCCCGTATAATACACGGGATTTAAACCTAGTTACATAATAGAATAAAAACTTCAATAGCAAAAGTTTTTCGTTACTTCTTAATTAGCATAGGTTTTTTTTACTACGGTAGATGTAATATCTTCTTATGCTAGCCAACAAGCCAACCATCTCACCTGGATTCAAAACTAACACGGCCTAACTTGAATTGAATAAAAAAAAGTATACACATTGATTTCAAGTTTAATAGTAAAGGCAAAACCTTTAAATACTTATGATTAAGAGGAAAAAGGTTTGGATTTAAATCTTACTGACGACAAAGATAAAAAAAAATTGCTGATAATAAAAACTATTTCTACAATCGATTAAAGTGTGAATTGTTTTAGTTTATTCTCACAACGGTAGTATAATAGATATGTAATGTCTATTCGCTTCCCCATTCATCCAGTCAAATTACAATTTTTTCTCGTTTAAATCTACAGTTTTTCCATTGTTTTTGTTTTTTTCCTCCAGCCAAATTACGGTTTTGCCTTCAGTTCAAATTTACAGTTTTACCACATTTTTTGTTTTTTCCTTGTCAAATTACGATTTTGTCCCCGGTGTAAAATCATAGTCATTTCATCGTTTTAGTTTTTTTTTCTTTACAAAACTAGAGTAGTGTTTTGTTTTAATTGGTTGACTGTGTGTAATTTTTATTCGTGCCAGACTCGCAACCAGTCTTTTCTATTTTAAATATGATCGTGATTTTGTAATTATTTTAAAGTTAAAAGAATCCTAATCTTAATGATATGCATGGGAAAAGCCTAGCCATGTCCCATGTGGAAAGGTTACAACTACTCAAGTACTCATTAATACCATTCAATGTTTCGTGACTATACGTAAAATTCAAAATTCTATCATCGGGTTAGGGCAAGTTGTTGGGCCGTATTATAATGGGCTAGGGTAGGTTATAACCATTCGCAAAACCCATGGATTATAAGGTACAAATTATTTGTTTTGTTTTTACTTTTAAATGATACAATTCATAAATTTATAATACAAAACTAATTTTATATAGAAGATTTATAAGATTATATAGTTGTTTAAATTTGTTTGAATGTGATATACATATACGTTTTTATAATGTTTTTTTTTTGTTTTTCTCTCCAACGATATTTGGTTATCATTCAAGTACTATGTATAATTCTTCGTAACTTCTTATGGTTCTCTACTAAAAATTGGCTATGTAACGAAAACACAACTTATTTTATAAAGAGTAGAGTGCCATTTGCGTTCCTATGGTTGACCTAAAATCACAAGTTGAGTTCCTAAAGCTAAAATCTTACCTCCTGAGTCATCGTAGTTGCATTTTCATGCACTTTAAATACCTGGCATTACCTACTTTTGTTGACTGTTAGTTTTGAGGGGCATTAAAGTCTTTTTATGTTAATTGTTAGGGGTATTATAACCTTTTAGCTTCATTTCCAACCAGTTTATATAAAAAAAAAATCATCATCTAGAGATATCTCGTCGGGTGAGAGTGTTTGACTTGTTAAATTATTTTTGAATTCCATTGAAGATGAAGTGAGTGAATGCGAAGATAGAGATGAAAAAATGGGATGATAATAGTGGTGAAAGATTATAATTACACCAACAAATAAATGGTGTTAAAAGTCATGTTCGCTTCAAATAATACTGCAGCATCAATGTGGATAAAAGTCTTGTTTATCGTTTTTTTTTTTTGGTTTACAAAGTGATGTTTCATTTTGAATTGTTAAGCCACTATTCCAATATTGGTGTGATCTTGGATTTATTATTTCAATTTTCCTGTCTACTTTGATTTCTAGTAGTTCTTCCTGAACAAAGAAAAGTATTGGAAGTAAATTTTAATCAGAGATATGTTGAAGAATGGAAGGATAAGAGTATTAGGTATGTAATCATCCAACATTCATTTCGAAAGTTTAAAATTCTATTCCCATCATACATAGGAAGGATTTTTAAATTCTTATGATGGAGAGATTTTGATGGAATATTTTCTAATTCCATTTTCATCAAAAACCAACCAAACAAGATTTTTGGCGAAAATTTTTAATATTATTTACTGGAAATAAAAAAACCTTATTTTAATTGTAACATAACTATTTTGATCATAAAAAAACACGTTATAGGTTTGGTTCTATACGCCGCTTTAAATTAAATCAATATTTTTATACCATTTTTCTAGACTTTCTCTTTTATTTATTTCCTAATAATTAAAATTCATTTTTAACCATTATTGTAATAAAAAAAGAAAAAATAAATGAAGTAACTAAAAAAAGAACATAATAAAAAAGGAAGAAGTGATAGGGATGGACCCTATTCTTTATTTCCTTATAGGACACTTATATCCCTCCCGTATTCATAAAAATCTTACACAAGTCTCGTTCCTAAAACATGATGGTATTGTTATTAATATGAATTCTAAAACTTCTCTCTACTGTACCTAATAGCTAATAATAATACGTTCTAATATATAGTATAGTAATAAAATAAAAGGTTTGATTGTATACACTTTAAAAGTTGAATGAGGTGGTATAACAAGTAAAACTAAAAGTAAAAGGGGCATGTTTATTTCAAAATATTTCATAATACAACACATATACATGTTCTCATTATAAGTCTTTACCAGGATTGGTCCTGAGAATTCAAATACCATATAACAAATGATAAAAAGGTTCTTACCCCCTAACAATTATATAAACTAATTTTTTTGAAAATAATGATTAACGTTATAGCAATAAACATACATAACAAAATCATCGTATTAGAATGACATACCGTAATAGCTTTTTTAATGGCAAAGGTTACTTCTGCTAAACTACACTAAATAAATCCCAATCTGAACCTTAATTGAGATTGAACCCAAGATCCCTCACTAAAAAGTAAGAGCATCTACCAAGTGAGCTACCCTACATTAGCACATAACGTAATAGCTAACCATTGATTTATGAAGCTGTCTTAGCATTCACGATATTAAATTGGTTGATATATTTGTTAATGGTGTTTGTTTACTTTTTAATTTGTTTCATTTGTTGGAGTTTTATTTTGAATTACATTTTAGTGAATAGTAGCATATTTTTTTTATCAAAATTATTAGGTGTATCCTAATTCGATTTATGCAATTCGATAATTTAAAAATGTATATATATTTCTGATTGGTATATAAAAAATTAATAAAGTTTCAATGTAGTTTCATTTCTAAAATTATGCTTTCCTAATAATTTACCAATTACATTTCTTTCAATTAAGTTTTGTTTACTAAAAATAAAATTAGATGCATTAATTACGAAAATTAGTATCATTATGGAAAACTAATATGTTTACTAAAAATAATATTAGATGTATTAATATGAAAATCAGTTAGCATTTTGGAAAACCAATATAACTGAACGACAATAATTGTGTTAGTTGTGTTTATCACTTAGCAAGATTAAATTAAAGAAAAAATCTCACAGCAGAATGAAAGCAACGGGATTTGAACTCGGCCCAACATTAAGAAACAAGCGCATTAGCCAATAAACCAAACCTCATTCTTGTTCAATTTTAGCTCAAAACTTTTATATATAAAATATATATAATTTCTTTTTTAAATTTAGTGCCCCGAAAAGAACAGGCCTCGGGAGGAGGTGCGCCCATCCATAGGGCCGGCCCTGCGTCCAACATTCATTTCAATTTAATCAAAGACATGTTGAAGAATGGAAGGGTAAGAGTATTTTGATAATCATCCAACATTCATTCGAATGTTTAAAATCCGATTCTCATCACACATTGGAAGGATTTTTAAACTCCTATGATTGAGAGAATTTGATGTAATATTTTCCAATTTTATTTTCATCAAAAACTAATCAAACACGATTTTTGACGGAAAATTTTAATATTATTTACTTAAAATAAATAAACATAATTTTAATTGTAACATAATTATTATGATTATAAAAAAAACGCGTTATGGATTTGGTTCTATACGCCAATTTAATAAAATAAATACTTTTTATACCAATTTTCTAGACTTTTCCTTTTATTTATTTCCTTATAATTAAAATTCATTTATAACCATTATTGTAAATAAAATAACTAAAAAAATAAATGAAGTAAAAAAAAGAACATAATAAAAAAGGAAGACGTGATAGGTATGGACCCTATTCCTTATTTCTTTATAGGATATTTAGGTTACTTGGTGTGGGTGACGAACATCTTTTCAGGACGACCCGCCACGTCAGCAAACGCGACAGAGACCTTGGAGGACGCCCCTCCAGAGATGGAAGCTTGGAAATGGGTGACGACCCGACCCCACCTAGTTTTTTTATTTTTCTTTTTAATTTTGGCGAAATTTTTATAAAAACTAAAAAATATTAATTCAAACATTACATAAAAATAAACTAACATAATATTTAAAAAATTGCTAGTCTTCATCCGGCATGTCGTCGGTGGGTTCGTTCTGTGTGTTGTTCCAAATGTAGTCCACCAAGTCCACTTGTAGGTTGTGATGTATGTACTCGTTACGTAGAGAGAATCTGTTTAAATCTTGTTGTTCTTCACTCAGTGAAACAGAATTCCCGCTAGACTCGTTTTCGTCGTAGTCACAGATCGCTCTACCCTCGTCTTCGATGATCATGTTATGCAGCAAGATACAAGTGTAACACTCCAAAAACAGGTTTGGTAATAAAACCACATTTTTATTTTAGAGTGGGTAAAAGACCGTTAGTGGTAAAAATAAACCCGTAAACAAAATAACTAGGAATGAATAAACCTAGTTAAAAACATGCATATAAGTAACCAAACAATGAGTTGTAGTCTCATTGTTAATCAAAACTAAACTTGAGGGACCAAAACTGCCAAAAGGAAACTTGTGTTATAAATATAAAAAATTAAAACATTAAACACATAGTGAGTGCGTATATGTGTGTGTTCTACGGCTGGAAAACAAGGGGCAAACCCTTGTTCTTCTTAAATCATCAAATTGAAGGATGAAATGAGCTCGGAATCAATGCATGAACGCATATAAACGATCACCTAATCGAGGGGATCATAAGGTATGTCTCAAAACTTAGATTTGGTGAAAATCATAACTTGAGACATGTTGATTACTTGCAATTAGATAGTTGGATTACGATCCAGAGATGAAATTAAGTGTATATGTATGATTGATTTCATTAAGCTTAAAGAAATCATGCACAATTTGATGTAAGATTTCTTGTTAGTGATTAACAAGTAAATAATGAAATAGGTTCTTGACTATATGATGAAATTGATAATGTAGGATTGTTTATGATCATCATACTTGTATGCATGTGTAAGATACTCGAACAAATTAGAGATTCGAGTAAGTAATCATACATGACTTGAAATGAGTTTTGTATGATACTATGAAATTGATGTTATGTCAATGTTAATGAGTTGTTAAACTTAATTGCGTATTCGTGTATGTTAATAGGTAGTTGACTTTCAAAAGTCAAACCGACCTATAATAAGATCAAATGGTGATTTTGATAAAAAATCCGTAAGGTAGAATGGTTTTGATAAATGATGACAATCTAACCATCTTGCGAAATGATAAAAGGTAGGTTGACGCTTGACAAGCTAGGAGGAAGCTTGGAGAGAAGCGAGTCAAACGGATCGAGTACGTGGAAAAGGCATAATCGGACTTCAAGGTAAGTAACGCTTACATCCTTACAATAGTAAATTACTTATATATTTGACTAAGAATAAGTTATTTGTTATTCGGAAAGAGATTTCTAAATACAAGGTTGCGACGCGAATTAATACGGTTGAAACAAGTAAAAAAGGGTAAAATGGTAAATTAGTCATGCGATGACGAATAAATAAGGAATATTGAAACATTACCTTATGGTGTAAACCATAATAGATAATAAGGGGTAAAATAGTAATGCGGTCACGAGTTGATGAATAAATAAAGAGTTTGGAAAAAGACACCATATGGCGTAAGTCATAATGGGTCAAGCGAATTAAGAAACGATTTTTAAACAATATGATCATACATAGTAAAACGAAATGGATTAAATGGGTGAGATGGCAAATAAGCGCCATCTCATAAGGATAAATAGTCATTTAGGTCGAACGGGTCAAATGGTGATATTATCACCATTTGACGATGATGACTAATGATCGTTTTGTTGAGTTTTTGTGCTCATAGAAAGAATAGAGTATGATTAGCATCGCTATTACATAGCAACTAATAGAGCATGATATGAGAACGGATCAATGCTATGAGTCAAGCCAGGTACGTGTAATGGGTCAAACTCTAAAAGAGGACTTACGGTTCGTTGAGAGTTAAACAAGTCATGATTGAATATTTGATTACCTAAGGTAAGATAAATCTAATGATCTAAATTGTAGACATTATGTTCTTAGGAATATAAAGTTCTAAAATAGATTATGGATAAATGTTTATATTTGCTCAAAACATGATAATAAAAGTCCTTCGTCGTAAAGAAGGACCTAAGTTGACCAAAATGCCCTCTTGTGATAAAAACAAGTAAACGAACCTAAGGGTAGCTTAAAAATGAGCTTTATAATTCAGTTGACTCGTTCGATAGTTTAAAAGCGAAAAACATAAGCCTTTTTGGTTTAATGCCTTTTAAAGGGTCTTTTTCGTAAAATGTCGAACCGAAAGGTAAATTTGGATAAAATGAATCTACGATAACAAATCCACCGCAAAAATATAGTTGTGGTGGAAATTAAATGAATATCTTCGTGTGGAAATGATAAATAGATAAGGTTTGATTGAAATAAGCAAGGGTTTACGCTAAGACCACCAGCCGGGTCAAAACGATAAAATAAAAGTTGTTTTGTATGGAGCGATGGTTTTCGCTAAGGCAGTCAAACAGGTAAAAATGTAGTTTTAATGCATATCGTAATGGATGCGTAAATACTCATTTTGGTCTAAATGGGATTAAAAGGCAATATCGGAAGATATGAGCATAAACCGGGAATAGATGCATAATTCATAAGAAATAAGAATCCGGGTCAAATATGTAAGAAAATATTTTACTGACACTTAGAAACAAGTTTCATAGAAAACGAACAAAAATGTAACAAGTTACGGAAGTTTTCGTAATAAAAACGGCAAAATGGAAAATATTGCGACAGCCCACTTTAAGCTACGGTGGTTAGTCGTAGCCTATGGACGGCAACTGTGGAATGAAAACAGGAATTAGCGTTTTACGGATGTGTCACCGAAAGTCCGAGTCATGTTTTAAGAAGTACGGGACTTGAAACGGGTCGAACGACAATTGATCAAATCTGCAGCAAAACTGCTGCAGAAGGTACCGTCGCCGACGGTACAACCGGCCGTCGCCAACGCAATGTAGAACCTCCGACGACTTAAGCTACTGTCTATGGTAGCAAAGTCCCGACGCGACTTTTAAAGAGGCGTCGCCGACGCGGTAAAGTGTCGTCGCCGACGCCACCTCAGAAGTTGAGTTTTCTGTTTAATTTATTTTTGACTAGTTGGTTATATTGTGCTTTTCGGTAAATTGCTAAAACACTAATGTTTTGAAAATTTCCAGTTCAAGGTAATCGTAAGCACTTCTGGATGACGATCAATGCCGATGGAGAAACCGAACACGATCAAAGTTCAGCTTCCGCATTTGGCTTTAAGCTATGGAACTAATCAGTAACGACTTATCAAAATGTTATTGCTAATAAAGTTTTTTTTTATAAACTCAAAGATTTGAAGTGACGTGTAATTGCATTTACTCGTTTAAATGCGAAATTTTTTAAAGAAGTTATAATATTATAAGACAGGGTCTTACAACAAGCATACATAATGTATTGCAACCTCTGTGGTGTAAAAGAACGTGTCGGATATTCAATGATATGCCACTTTTTTGTAGAACTCCAAAACACCGTTCAATATCTTTTCTCGCCCCCTCTTGAAACTTGGCAAATTTCTTTCTTTTATCGTATGTAGGGTGCGGAATAGTTTTAACGATTGTAGAGTACGTGGGGTATATTCCATCTGCAAGGTAGTAACCGCGCCTGTATTCCACCCTTGAAATTGTAAAACTTGTGTCTGGACCTGTTCCTTGGATTACATTGTCAAATATATGTGATTGGTAGATGATGTTAAGGTCATTAAGTGAACCAGACAGACCAAAAAAGGCATGCCAAATCCAAAGATCCTGTGACGCAACAACCTCTAGTACTATAGTTGGATGACCGTAATCGCCCCGAGTATATTGACCTTGCCAGGCAGTAGGGCAGTTCTGCGAGGGCCAGTGCATACAATCAATGCTTCCGAGCATTCCTTGAAAACCATGTCTTTCTTCGTGCGCTTGATATAATTTTTGGACGTCGTTTGTGTTTGGTTTCCGCATATATTTTTTGCTATATAACGTCACGATCCATTTGCAAAACTTGTGCAGACATGCACGTGAAGTTCTTTTGGACATCCTTAAATACTCGTCTAACGAATCGGGTGCAGTCCCGTATGCGAGCAGGCGAATGGCCGCGGTACATTTCTATAAAGTGGTGAATCCCCTACGACCCCTGGTGTCGTATCGAAGTGTGAAATATGGATCAGACTGCGCCAAGTCGTCTCCTATACGTAAGAAAAGTCGACGACTCATTCGAACCGACGTCTAAACATCGCGTTCGTATACACGGGTACGTCGGCAAAGTAATCGGCTAGTAAACTATCATGCCCAGCTGATTATCAACGAGTTTATATAAATTAGGAAAGCACATCAAAATAAAGACACACTAAAAAATTAGATACGCTATTAAAAACGATTTAAATACCTTCTCGTTGTCGATTTAAGGCGGCCGCCCTCGTTTGCGGTTGTGACGACGTTTCTTCCTCTTCCTCCTCCTCCATGATCATCTGTGCTGCTTGCATAACGAAGTTCGCAACAAAAACTTCGGCATCGTCCGAAGATGATGAAGGTGACATGTCTATATTTTTTAAAATAAAAGGTTGGAGAATTATAAAGAGATGGGAATGATTTTACAATTTTGAGAGATGGAGGTGAGTAAATTGTGTAAAAAAGTGGGATGGTATTAGTGTATTTATAGGTAAAATTAATAATTTAAAAATATATTTTTTAAGAAACTAGCCGTTTCCAACGGCTATATATTTAAAATATAATAAACTATCGCCCTGTTCCCATCGTCCGCAGGAGAACCCTAGCGACGCCGACGGCTCACCCAGCACGGTGTTGAAGCGTCGTCGGCCAAAACCGGGCCTGAGACGGCCCCCACACCGAATGACCTTATACCCTTCTATATTCATAAGAATCATACACAAATCTCATTCCCAAAACATGATAACATTTCTGTGATTAATATGACCACTAAAAGTTTGTCTCTACTGTAGCTAATGATATATTTTAATCTTATACCCTTCTATATTCATAAGAATCATACACCAAATCTCATTCCCAAAACATGATGACATTTCTGTGATTAATATGACCACTAAAAGTTTTGTCTCTACACTAGCTAAATGATATATATTTTAATATATATATAGTAACAAAATAAGTAAGTAACAAAATAAAAGGTTTAATTGTAATACACTTCAAAAGTTAAGTGAGATCATACAAAAGTAAAAAAAAAAAAAAGAAAAGGGACATGTTTATTTTCGAATATTCCATAGTACAACACATATACATGTTCTCATTATAAGTCTTCAGTCTTTATGTCACACTCGTAATTTCAAACACCGGTAAGTTTGGGTGAGGAATATTGTGACGTAAGTTAATATCATCATAGTCAATTAAACACAGTACAACGGAAGTCTTAGAGTTTAAATTACTATTACAAACCAAATGTTCAAATACGAAAAATAATATGCAGACGGCTTGTAATGAAAGATCCACAGGCGGATCGTAAAATGTACAAAAATGTATAACAGACTTTAGGCAGATCTAAGAATTTGCAAGATCCTCTTATATCACTATCGAGTAGCTTCCAGCCTATTTCGTATTATAGCAGCATCTTAGTCTTTTGAAAATACGTCAGCTTTCGCTGGTAAATACACCGACTGACTATTTTGAAAACATTTTAAAATTTAGGTTTAAGTGCGCATGGCACAAATCTTTTATAACTTGGGAAGTCAGCTTTGTAACCTTGTTAACAGCTTTACATGTTTGTCAATACATATGGGGCCTAGTACAGAGACCGAGACATGATTAATGTACACACCACTTATGAACCCACGAAGGAGTTATCCCCAGCTTGTGGGTAAAAATAATTTAGCATTCGCATCTGTCGGGTGTATGCCTACACCCCGTGCTTTGGTCGTGGCCATTAACTAATGTAATGAGCCAAGGATATCCAGGACACGGTCGTTAACCCCCAATGTTTAAGTTATCAAACAAAACTGATCAAAACGGAATATGCGGATTTACTAGCCACAATCCGGCATTCGATTGATCCCATTTCCGAGCAAGCGGTAATAATTTACCGTAACCCAAGCTCGTACAGGGAAAATAAGTCAAAGTATTTACCTGAGCTAGTCTTGATTTAAAATGCAAGATTTAATATTTCAGCCGTATTCAAAATGAAATAAGTGCGGATAGCATTTACTAGAAGGCTCTAGTCTGGATTATGGCATAAGCTAACCAATTAAAATGCTAACGGTCTTATTTAAGTCGTTAGACTTAGACCGACTAGCTTAAAGGATAAAAAACGGTACGATACGCTAGATTAAGCGATGACCGGATAGAATTTAGTTTAAACCCAAAAAGTACTTAAGACTTGTATAATATGGGTAAATAATTAACATTCTAGAATTTGAGATTAAAATGATAAGGTTAAACCCGTTTCGGTTAATTTTCGTAAACTAGTTACATATACTTAACCGTACGCATATTAGCGATATCGGGTAACCGGATGAGTCATGAACAAGTTCTAAATGTCATTATACTTTAAATAAGTTGTAATCTCAGTAGGATATCAAGTTACATACCCGGAAAGGTTTTGAAACGAAATTATGCCTCATAAGGGCGTTTTGGTAATTATATGTTGTATAAAAGGAACTTGCATGTATTATGATGTTATGATTATAAAAATTCTGGAAAAATACTTAATTTGTGATATATCATCAGTAAGAAGTCACACATAAGTGTGATTTATAGTTTAAGACCAAACTATGCATCGAAAGAGCATTTTGGTCATTTAAAAGTATAGTTTACGATATTATACTAAATTAGTTTGATCAAAATATTAACATCATAATATGTTAATTACATTAACATATCAGTAAGTAATTCATTTGCAAGTTCATTGTTCATTAAAACCTTGTTTTGTAAAAAGGATATTTTAGTCAAATATAGACATTTTACGGAACTTGTGCATAAACTCAGATTATCATTGTGATCATGTAATATAACCTTAGAGGATTATGCTATATTGTATTAGGATCATAATGTGACCATAATCAGAAGTTAACTAATCTAAGTCGGGTCAGAATCGAAAGTCAAAGCAGAGTTAAGCTTCACGACTTTCGGTTGTGAATCGACCCTTGGACTGAAATTGACGGATCGATCATGTTCCCACATGTTCTAATAATTATTACCAACTTTTTAAGTGTCAAAAAAATGTTTATAACATACATAAACTCAGATTATAATATTTATGAAATCTGACCCGTTTGACTTTTTAAAACATAAACTTTGACCCGTCAATTGACCTAGTAAACGTGATCCTTAGGAGGTGCCCTTTTAAGAGGTTAATACCTTCCTAATTATGATCATTTATCCATGTTCATTTCGAACAATGGCTGGAACATATGGTCTTAACCGAAAGTCAAGGCATTGTCGAAAATGCTTGACTTTTGGCTATTAGAAGCCTATAAAAAGAAAAGATCAGAGATGGAACACTTACAAGTGATCCAAGGGAAACTTAGAACTCAAGCGGAAGCTCCTAAATGGTCAGGAACTTCCAAGAGTGTAATAAGAGAGGAGAATAATGAATGATTAAGCAAATGAGTTGAACTGGTGGGCTATTTATAGTGCAAGAAGATGTGTGAAGATGAAGCCAGGTGTTAGAGGTGTTGTAGGATCTTCACATGTGTCTAGCAAGGTGTCAAGTGTTACAAGAGTGTGGCATTTTGCAGGAGAGGTGGCATCTTGACATAATTTTGGGGTTTTGACACTTTTAGTCCCTCAAGGAATAGTTTTATGGATTGTCATGAATTGTCCCTTGACTTATATCTAATGACATAATGATACAACTTGGTCTTTTCGTTCAATACGAGATGTATTGAAAAAGAGTACGAGTAACCAAACATTAACGGGTGTCACACTAGGTGTTCTTACGACTTATAAGCGTTTACTAGCTTAAATGTGAAAGATACGAATACTTATGGTTTCATGGGTTAAATCACCAGGGTAGTAAGTTTAAGATTCGGTGAAGATGTGTGATACTCAAGAATGGGGAATCACAAGATATCACCTTAACCGGGAGTCGTTCGGGTCGAAAAATGACTTATTTACGTAAGGAAAATGTAATAATAAAATCTAGGAGCCTTTGGGTTATTATTTGAAAGTTAAAATGGTGTAAAAGTGAAATTCTAGTGACTCGCCGTAAGCTACGGTCACCGGACCGTAGCTTACGTTTAGTTATAAACTCATACTAGAAAAGTCTGGACCGTAGCTTATGGTCCAGTTTAATTTTTTTTTTTAGATTTTTGGATTCGTTTAAGAAGTTGAGTGGCTAACTCATTTGAGGTATTTTCTGAGGGCATATACATATGTCGGTTTATTACCGAATACGAGTTTTACGAGGTGTTAGACTTCACATTCACTATCATATCAATTCAAACACATAGTAATGTATAAAAAACTTAGAAATGTGATATTATGTGACAGTTATTCCCCCCCCCCCCCCCCCCCCCCCCCCTCTTTCAAATTAGTTTTTATGTTTAAATAAATACATTAGCTAATGAAAAAGTTTGGACGTTATTAAATACCTAAAATGTTACCAAATAAAAAAGAGTTTATCCACCAAACGTAGCTTTATCAACAGTTTTTTAATGATCACTTGAAATAATGATTTTCTAAAATAATTATTCATATAAAAAGTGTGTCAACTTTTGGTAGCGCCCTTTTGACAAAGTAGCACTTCAAAACTATTATGGTACTAATTCCAAAGAAAAAAAAACGTTCCAACAATCTTTATATGAACTAACTATCAAAATTGTTAAGGGACTGTTTGTTTAGCTTTTAATGAGCTTTTTAATGGTTCAGAGCTCTTACTAGTTCAGTATTTTATGGTTTAGATTGTTTGTTTTACGAGCAGATGTCTGAATAGTTCAGACATTTGTCTCTGAATAATTAAGTTTTATACTGAGTCTGAATGGTTAAGACCTCTAATCTGAATTGGTCAGACATTTGCCTCTGAATAGTTAAGTATTATACTAGCTCTTAATGGTTCAGACCTCTTACTAGTTCAACACTTAATGGTTCAGACCTCTTACCGGTTTAACACTTAACTATTCAGAAGTTGCCAAACAGCTCCTAAGTAAAATGTTATAAATTATTGAGATTCTTATAAGAAGGAAAGGGTGTGTATGGGTCGGTTTGATTTGGTTTTTATCAATAACCATAATCATAACCGCTAACTTTGGTTATAGATTTTCTTAACCATAACCATAACCAAATTTCGGTTATGATTAATCGGTTATGGTTCGGTTTCGGTTAATTTTGGTTATTAATCAGAAACTTTATCTAAAACTAACTTTTGGGATATGGTTAACAAATTATACGTTAATGGGCCTACAAAATAACATAATGAAACCCACCATTTGGACTTAGCTTGAGCATTTTCTATAAAACAACCAAGACTACACTTTTTGGTTAAACTACAGATGTGGGATCTCTTTTAATAAAGTAATTATGTACTCAAGTTTTTTATAGAATATTCATACGATCATAACACCCTAGTTCTTCATCAAAATAAGGGCATCTACATCAATATCATTTTGTTACTAAGATACTTTTATCTTAGTAAAAACCTCTAAATGGTTATTGTAAAACATTTATATCGAATTATAAGCTTAATATTTCAAGTTCGGTTCGGTTTTTGGTTATATCGGTTAACCAAAGCTTCATAACTGTAACCATAACCATATGGTCAGTTAGCCAAAACTTCATAACCATCGCCATCGGTTATGTTGGTTATTAGTTAAATCGGTTGGGTTATGTCAGTTATGGCTCGGTTTTTGGTTATAACGGTTAATTTGCTCACCCCTATAAGAAGGGATGGACATAAGAATTTTCGTCATTGGTTAAGTAAAACTAGTAGAACTCTTCCGCGCTTCGTGAACTCTAGTTATTATTTTGCTTCTTTAAGGTATCGGCACTCCTATGACAATCCAAAGAAAAAATCAAAGCTAGATGGTGACTTAGGTTAAGTAAAGTGTTTTTGATGTAACTTAATAAGTTTAAACTGTTAGAATTCATTTAGCATAACTGACTTTTGCATGTATGTTAGATTGTTCGCATGTTTGTGTTCCGGGTCGATGATGCTCTTCGCTAATGGATGGGATTACTCATGATTACAGTGGAAGATATTAGTAATATTTTTATTTAATAATACTTTAAGTATTCTGAATTATTATGTATTGTGTTGAATTTTAATTTTGTTGCGTGTTTTTTAGAGAATATTTACTTTTCAAACAGTCGCCTATGATGTGACAGGACTGTAGGATGTCCGGTTTGAGGGTCTTACATAATGTCTCTCTTGTTCCTTGATATTTAACATCCAATCAAGGAGAGATTGAAGATAAAAAAAATATGAGCAAAAAGAGGAAGTTCTGCTTCAATTTAAACATTCATATTGTTGTATCTTACTAGCTTGTAAGAGTGATATACTTGTGAAGGGTCTCACATTCGTTGGTGTATATTGTAATTATCTTGACATAGTGTTGTGTGGAGATATACTAACTTGACCTAGTGTTGTGAGGAGAGCATGTCTTCCCATCTCAACCCTAGTCTAATATCCCATCTCAACCTCAGTTTTGGATTGATCTTAATTCTTTAGTTAAAAGAAATCAAGTTGTTATTGCCTATTTCGATTAATACTCGGTTGTGTTGATATCCACACACAACACATAAATTAGAGAATGGTGAGTGTTCTTGAGTTTACAAGAAAAAACCCAAAAAAATACATATTAAAAAAGATAGATAGAAGAGAGTAATTTCGAGGAAAAAAGAAGTTCATCATCCAACATATTAAGGGTCGTTCAAACATTTTTGGAGGCCCTAAATGTAATACAAAGATCAGGCCCTTTGAATTTGTATAATTTCACACAAAAAAAGGTTTGCAAACAACAATTAAAATTATAAACTAAAAACCCTCCTCCTTTACCTGAGCTTGAAACCAACAAAATTATAAAGTAGAAAGTTTACAGTTGGCAGAGGTATTAGTATTTTTTGAAAATTAGTTTTTTTACAAATATAATATATATTTAGATAAAATTTATTTTTCTAACTTTATTTGGTGCAAGCTGAACACCAAATCATATGAAAATTGCTTATGTGAAAAAATAAATTAAGTAGAATATGTATTTGCAAGTTTGAAAACTTATCTTTCCAAATTTTGTGTAAAAAAATAAGTATTAAATGTCAAATTAATACTTTAGTGTATAAAAATAAGCATTAAGTGTCAAATTATTTTTTTAAAGGTAAATTGCATTAATACACCAAGCCAAACCTCAAAACGAGACGGCCCAACACCAAAAAACTACATAGTTACATATTTACACTAATCATCCCAAAAAAATAGAAACATTTTTCAACCTACTTGTAAACCACAAAAAAACCAATCGACTTTGTCTCACTAATGATATCTTCAATATTGACCTATTTGTTATTGAATTTAGCTTCATTCCTAACTCTCCAAATACACCAACACCCGAACCGAATTAAACCTCTAAGGACTTCTTTTTTTTACCATTCAAACCGACATAATTGTGAACCTCGAGACGGTAAGTCTCTGAACGAAAACACCACAAAGTTAGTAACTTTGAACTAAGCACTGATATGGGACCATAAAGTAGATGCATTGAGGCAAGAAGTGAAGAGATGTTCCACATCTTCATCCTCATCACCACACAAGCAACAAACCAAATCATCCCCTCCAATGTTCCTTCTTTTAACGCATCTAAGGTCGCAATTTTTTTTATTTCGGCTTTCCAAATAAACATATTACATTTATTCGGCAACCACTTACACCATTCTGGCACATAGAAATTTGAGTTGATCCGGTTTTTATCAAGAAGACGCTTGACCGCCCCAACACAAAACTCCTCATCGGTCACTCCAATCCAAACCCATCTATCTCTATCTTGATTCAGCAAAAAATGGTACAACAAATTACAAAGATTTATTAGTTCCGTAACCTCGTTGTTGGTCACTAGCGGCCTAATCCAATGCCATTCAGACCTCCTGTCCAACGACTGCACAAGAACCCGGTCACAAATTCTGCATCTTTTGTCCGATTCCAACTTAAAAAGATCTGGAAATTTGTGTTTGAGAGGCTCATTAGAGATCCAAGGATCGAGCCAGAAGGCTGTATCTTCCCCATTACCCACTTCACTTTTGAAAAAGTCCCAACAGCTCCTCTTTACATGAATCGCTTCAATAATTTTCACCCAAAGTCCGACATATATCTCCAACCCCATTTAGTGAGCAAGCAGAGATACGTTTATATTCTTTAACTTACTCAAACCAAGACCCCTACTGCTTTTAGGAATCGTTACCCGGTCCCACACCACCCAATGTAACTTCTTGACCGTGCCATCACCTCCCCAAAGAAAGTTCCTTATCTTCGACTTCACGACTTGAACCGCAGCCTTATATAACAAAAAGTAATAGTTAGGCAAACTTTCCAGAACCGATTTGATTAACGTAACCCTTCCACAGAAGTATCAAATTAATACTTATGGAACGATTAGGCATTAATTGAAACAATTGAGCTTTAGGCCTATCTTTAAAAACTGATTGTATTAATTGGGGCTTGTATTTATAAACTGGTTTAATTTTTCATTATTGCGGCCTAATTCACATACTATATATAAAAAAAATTTAAAAATTACTAGGACTGTGTCTAATCTTAGAAGCCCATTGAGCATACATTACTTATCTATTTATGTCTAATCATTTACAACACATGCAACTATTTATTAAAGTGCTTGTAGTGAATATTACGGATTTAGGGTGTATAGAATTAATAATAATTATAGGTAATCACTTACAAATGTTTAAGCATTTATGAACATCCATACGACTATAACTATATAAGCAGAACTAATAATAAATAATTTGAGCGGGTGACCTAATAAAGTGTGAAAATAACTTTCCAACTTCAAAACAATTTTTTTTTTCTCAACGGTCATTAGCTAAGAACAATTTCTTGCAATACATTATTTGAATTTGTACACCATTTTCAAACTTACAACACTTTTATTTGCACATAGTGTGAATTACAACCACATGTATTGATTTGAGGGAGAGAAAGAGATACAACCATTGAACCAACTTATATATAATTTAACAAAAAACATTCCACAAAGTTATCTTTTTCAATATATATATATATATATATATATATATATATAACTCTTTTGAATTGATTTAATTTAATGACATCATTATTTTGTCAAGATTGTACGTGGCATTGTGTCATTGGAATTCAGCTTATAAAGTTAAAATTACTAGGCTAAATCCTAAACGGCTAAAAGCCATTTTAGTTAATATTATTGAATTTATTGCATCTCTTAAAAATTTGTTAACGTATGAAAATAAAAAACCACCTAACGACAGCTATGTAACACCGACACCACATCCTCAAAATAAATAGAATTTCCATATCACGGGCAGCGGGCAGTCACATTCTTCTCTATAAAATCCAACTTTTCGTATAACTCTATTTCCACCATCTTCATTATTCATCAACCAAAATCTCACAAGAAGAAATCATGCAGGCAATGAAGATGATGAAGCTTTTCATGATGATGATTGTCATGGTCGTTTCAACCGTCTCTGCGGCCGATCCACCAACCCCAGCTCCCATGTCAGACGCAACCACCATCTTTGTCTCAACCGCGGTTGCATCTCTATCGGCATTTGCTTTTGTTTTCATGTTCTAGTTTCCGGTCACAATGCTTTTTGATTCGTGTTGTTGTTGTTGTTTATACTATTTACGTATAGAGTGAGAGGTAGAATTTTGATTGCATATTTTTTATATTTAAGTGGTTTTGGTTGTTATGTTTTATTGGTTGTTTATGGTTGGTCTGTTTGTAACGAGGGTTTTGTAGATTATTGTGGTAATAAAAGAAGTTCGTTAAGTTTCAAGTTTAAATTGAAAATTATTTGATAAATGAGTTTGGACTTGATCTTGACTAGACTCAACAACCTAAACAATCATATTATTATTATTATTGTTGTTGTTGTTGTTATTATGTTGTTGTTGTTATTATTATTTATAATTATTTTTTAGTTCATATAACTACGTAATTGCACAAAAATATTGTTTCCAATAAATGTTTGATAAAAAAAATAACCAAACAACTAATTATCCACATAAGCAACATAATAATATATCTAACATATAATAAATAAGACCAGTTTGAAAATCCAAAATTTATTAAAAAGCTAAGCTTGAACTTTAGATAAAATTTTAAACAATACGAACTTTAGATATAAATCTTAACATATAACATTTACCTACTTATTATTAGGTATAGGGTATTTTTGTTAATTAAGATAGAGTGTTTTTCTAAACACTATTTTAAACAAGTTATCTTTTAGGCCAAAATAACTACCATCAAGCAGTTTTAAGCAATGTTTAAAAACCGGTTTTTAAATCGTACCGGGTTAGTCTCAGAAATTGTTCAACCGGTTGAACCAGGTTGTACCAGGCAGTTCAATCGGGTTGACTAATTAACCCTATAAATCCATAAAATACAATTTTTACTCAAAAAATAATCCAAAACTACATCATTTCTTAAAAGAAAATATTCCAAAAGTAACCCATAATAACAAGTAATCCAAAATTTCACTATTGGTAACTCTTTGGGCGCTAGGTTTTACTAAAAAAGGTAAATCGTCACATTTTTTGGCCCATAAAAGATTAAAAATCCAAATTTTAACCTTTGACCCGGTACCAGTATACCGGTTTAAAACCGATATAACCACATTTACCGGCGATACAACTTCTTTACCATTCCCCCAATTTACCGGTGTGATTCGTGCCGACTAAGCTTCCGACGTCCGGTTTAACCGGCCGGTATAAACCGGTTTTTAAAACATTACTTTTATGTTTTAATTCAAATTGCTTCAAAATGGAGTCAAATTTTGTTCCGAAATTATATATAATTTTCGAATAATTAAGTTTTCTGGTGAATTTTCAATAAAGCAATCTACTTCTAGTCAAGGGTTCTGCCCCTTGGACCCTACACGTAGTGGCGCTGCTCCCGGATCCCCTTCGCCCTTGCTGATAACAACACCCTATTATAATTTTTTATAATTGTTTAAAAGTTTAATAAGATGATAATCATATCAGATTGGTAGGTTAACAAGATGAAATTGACTAACTCAAATACAACTTAGATATCTATTAGTGTAAAAGACATTAGCTCTAATAAGAAGACACTTAAAACATGTAAACCCAATACAAACCCGAGTAATATGTTTATCTATATTGGTTAGAGATGTTGGTTGATCGTAAATGCATTGTGAACAAGTTGTAGCACGTAAATGAATATGATTGAATAGATTGTTAATGAGTTGTAGTAAAGTTATAAGACTATACGGATAGGAAGAACATGAAGAGGGAGCATTAAGCGCCACGTGGTAGCCATGTCAGCAGGGAGGCGAGGTAAAATAACACGGGTGAGAGGGGCGTGAAAGTGGAGTTTTTATAAAAAAAATAAACAAGAACCAATTAAAACCAATCCAAAATTCACCCGCTAATGAAATGCTGCCACCTTACCCACACATCGCCCCCACGCCAGTAAAGATCCTCAAGCCCTTGCTATCATGCCACCCCATGAAACAGTGTTCCTGACGTAAAGGGACTTCCACGTCTCCATAACGCCGTCCACTCCATATGGTATAAATGGTTTGTACTTACAAGTTATGTATTTTTCGAATTTGTTTATTCTAATCTTGGACTTGTCGTCCAGACTAATTTTCATACAACTCAAAACACGTTGTGATTATTAGATTATAAATTAAACTAACAACACAAAATCTAATATTTCAAATTAGTTTTGATTCATGCTCCTGCTCGTGTTGCCATTTATCTCTCCTATACGAATATGGTCAACATTACATTTACATATCATGTTCACTAGTGTGACAATAGCATCTAGGTGGTGTACTGTCTTGATGATCGTTGTAGTGAATATTCATCTAGGGATAATATTTATTTTTATTTTGTTGATTAAACTCGTCATATTTATTTTTTGTTGTGTCACCAATCAAATGTGGTAATTACATGAAGAATGCATTTCTAAAGGCAATTCTATTGAAAACTAAACCATATTGTATGTGCTCAGAATGATGTAGGCCGGTTGAATATGTTGTTTGAAATAGTAAATTATTAGAGCCATCTATTGAAAAACATCGATTGTTATTGCAAATTTTATTGTACTAATTTTGAGGAAGGATGTATACCATTAATATTACTTCTCATGTCACCAAAATATTCAATTGTTGACTGTGTGAAAATAATCTTCCTGTTGGAATTAGATATCATTAATCATGTTGAGAAATATATATAAATAATTCTTACTTATTTGCTATTTTATAACCAACCAAAAGATTATAATAAGAATTAGTACACATATAAATTATTATACTTTAAATAAATGTTAGACGTCTTGGAAACTTAATCAACAATCGAAGTCGTGAACACTCGCCGAAAGCATGAAAGTGCGGTGAGGTAAAACCCGCTTAGTTTAAGAATCGAACTAGTGAACTCTGACTAGTCTCTCATCATCATCAGGTGCCGCAGAAAATAATAAGAAGGGCATGAATTGAATCTAAGTCAATTGGAACACCAGTTCTCTCCCTTACCACTTCACCAGCAGCAGCTCTTTGAATAAAAAATTATACAACATTTTAATTTTAAAAATATAACTTTCCAAACATAACGCAATTATAAAGGAGATGTGCGAATGGATCTTCTAGAAATTATAATGTTAACTCAATTGTTTAATTTGTTAAACTGGAAAGTCGAAACTTTAAATCTGTCACAATCAACTTTCGATAATTTTTTATAGGAATTTATATAAATGTGAAAAAAAGTTCAAGGGTTGTTAAAAGGGGAACCTCAACTTGGTCATGATCACCAAAGAAGATATATGTGGTTGCTTGGAACTTTGTCTCTAAGTTATCTCATATTCTAATGGATGACTACATAGTATAATCTTTTATAGAAATCTTTTTGAAACTACATGATATTTGTAGTAATTTTAGGTGATAGCTAACCATTCTATATAGCGACAATAATAAAAATCTTTCTTGTTACATAGTCTTTGTGTATTTAAATTAAAATTTATACATATTCTATCAAACTTTATCTATAAATTCGTAAACTCGCCAACTTGCAACATCATTAGAAAAACTTTGCCGCGCATTTGAAACCCTAAGACGAATTTGTTACTATAGATGATGGGTCATATTTATCCTAGATCGCAATGCAAATAGAAGATCATGAGCAAGGGACACTTAACTAGTAAGTTTACTTAAGATTCTTATATATGTATTGTTGTTATGCGACTTGTTTATGGTTGAAGTGGTATATCTATCTAGTTTTGTGTTTATCTTTAACTATATCATTTTCTTGTGCATCTTTTAAGTTTTGTATAGTTATGACACACTTAGTTATCTTATAAAACTGTAAGGTCTTGTTTTTGTAGTTATGAAGTAGCAAATTTATACGCAATCAATGTTTATTACAGCTAAAAATTGACACGTTATAGCTGTAGAAACATATATCATAGTTAGAAAGTTGGTACTAGTTAAAAAAATGATGCATCTTTTCATTTATATAAAACTTAAGTTTTTTTCGTGTCATTTAAAACATAGAAAGAAAATCTAGATCATATCTAATAAGATCTGATGCATATAGGGGTGTGCATAAACCGCTGAAACCAAGTGATCCTCCGAAATCGAAGAAAGTTGGCTGGTTTAAAATATATATTGTCTGGTTAAGGTTCTAACAGTTTGCCAATTTATGGTTTGAAACTTGAAACAAGTCGTGTAAACCAAATCAACCGTTTAGCAATATAAAAAAATCACCAAGGGCTCGTAGCCTAGTGGAGTAATGGTACCAAAGGTGTTGGGAAAATGTCCCTATTCATGAGGTTGAGTGTTAGGCTATATGTAGTGGTTTAGTTAACTAGCGAAAAAATTAAGTGTCAAGTCATTGCCACCACCCTAATAGCAAGCTGTCACTAACCTATTAAAAGTGTGTAATGGTTGTTTGGCGTCCCCTTTCCTCAAAACCACTACCATTCATCACCCCCAACGGTCACTTTCTACAGTCACCATTTCACCAGCATTGGCAAGGCAACACACCAAGGCAATACCCTCACCCTTGTCGCCCCTCTATGGTGATGTGTCAATGGGATAACCCCCCTACACGTAGTGTGAACAAAAAGGTGTAAATTTAAAAGTATGATTAACAAAAAAGTGTAAATATTAACGGGTGTGTTGGTAAACTCACTAAACCAAACCATGAACATCATCCCTAGATTCAACTACAAGCATATTTGTTTTGCAATATCTTATACAATTCCTATTTTTAATAGTAAGAGTATGTTATAAACAAACATCCCAAAAACATTGGGTAATTATTCAAAACGGTACATGTGAAAGACCAAACTGCATTACCCGAAACCTAATCAGTTTTGGACCGTTGCTCACTAATACATAATATACACAAAACACATCAAATTTGGTTCTCAATTTTACAAACAGTCCTACCCTAAACCACAATTCCAAAAAGGGATCGATTCGCACGTTTCAGAAGTTCCGCCATGAAAGTTTACAACTTTCATCCTTGCGACGCTCTAAACGAAAACGCCTTGCAAAACGAGAATGAAGCCAACGACGAAGTCCATGCACGGGCGCTTCTAACGAGCTTAAGTTTGCTAAACACCCTTTTGAAATCTAGCTGAAGAACACGAGCCAAATGCTGTCGTGATTCACCGAAGATTGAAAGGTTCAAATGAGGGATGTTTGCAAGCCAGAGCGCGATAATGTTTGATACCATGTTTGGATATAGGTATAAAAGCGTCTTTGTGAAGAGGAAGAACATAGAGAAGACGAGATAGGGTTCGTTTGAGATTATGTTCTTCAGTTGGGCTTTGTTGTCTGATTCAGAAACTGTTGATTCGTTTTCTGAAAAGATGATTGGATCTTTGGTCAAGTCCATTACTGGCTCAAGTCCTGCAAAACGCCAAAAACATCAGATATATCATGTAAAATAAATATAAAATGTAAAGTAAAATGCTAAAATCATCCCTGAAGTTTGGGCACTTTTGCATGTTTCATCCAAAATAAGTTTTTTTTTGTAATTGAACCCCTGACGATTCATTTTTGTTGTCATTTCCATCCAAAATTACTAACTTAGTTAAAGTGTATCGTTAACTCATGAACGATTTTGTAAATGTGTGTATATGTGTGTGTGTATTATATTTATAATTTTTTTATATGTTAACTATTTAAAGATTAAAAATAAAATATAAAAAAATTTAAAAAAATTATATGGGTAAATTGCCAAAATCGTCCATGAGTTAACGATACCTTTTAACTGAGTTAGTGATTAAAATGAAATGTCAGGGATTCAGTTGCAAAAAAAATCTTATTTTGGATGAAACATGCAAAAGTGCCTAAACCTCAGGGACGATTTTGGCTCTAAAATGTCACATTTGAGCAAAACTCTACCCAAGAAACGTACCGGTAGCTTTTTGATAAAAGTGCACAAGCGCGTGTAAATCCTTGGGCCCATGAAACCGCATTCTGGTTGTTCGGTTGACTAAAAAACCGAAGGAACACTATGAACTCCGTGTTTTGAGAAAGTACTGCATAAGTCATAATTTACAAAGTTAAGGTGAATAGATCCGATTGTCTATACAAGAACATAAATTGTTAAATAAAATGTGATATAATGCAAAAACTTACATTGGTTGAACTGAGGATTGTTCAACCATCACATGCTTAATTTGTGGAAACATTGAACTGAGGGCATCAAACTTGGGTTGCAAGTTTCTTGAAAATGGGCACCAAGAAGCATAGAACATTATGGCTACATATGTGTTCATTTGATTGGAGCTCAAAATCTTGTCAAGAGACTCCCCATTCATCTGCAAATAAAACATACATTGAGGTTTTAATAACGTTTATAAAATGTTTTAAGTTCCATAACTTTCTACTGATTTATTTGGTTCTTAATGCATAACATACAAAAAAAAGAATGTCTAGCAATAATGCCCCTATGTTAGAAAATACATTGCAGGGTTTATTTTTGCATTCGTAATTTGAGTTTCGAAATATAAATTTCGATTTGTCCTTTATAAGAGAAAAATGTGCATAACGGAGCTTATTATGAATGATAATAAGATCTAAGATTCTTATTAGAATGATAATAGGTGTTCTTTTACACGTGTGTCTCGTGTGATATACGAGGGCTGCAAACCTGCCTTGTGTAGTGATGACTGCATTTAATTTGCCTAAGATTCACATAAAGTATCCGTGTTTACCACAATTAGTTTCTTGTTTAGGGATATCCTGCATTGATTCCTTATTTATCAGTTAACAGTGATTCTTCTACATTTCTATACTTCTATGTCAAGCGTACATGTATTTAGAGCCTAACAACAACAATAGCATATCTAGTAGAATCCCACCCATAACAAAAGTTATTCATGGGGTCTACGAAGGGTGGGATGTAGGCAAGCCTTACCTCTATCCGAAGAGATAGAGAGGTTGCTTAAGGTAAGACCCCCAGCTCCGAACTAGGGTTGTAAACGAACCGAACGTTTAGCGAACAGTTCGTGAACCGTTCGGCGGGAAGTTCGTTTATGTTCGTTCGATTAGCTTAACGACGAACACAAACAAAAAATTTCGTTCGATTAACTTAGCGAGCAAACGCGAACAAAGGTCTCATTCGTTTGACTGCGTTCGTGAATGTTCAGTAATATGTTCGGTTATGTTCGTCATATTCGTCCGGTTACGTTCATTCGTGTTCGTTTGATTATATTAAAAAATTAATAAATAATAAACCTTTTATCTAAACATACTGAAAACTTGAACCCCTATTATTTCTAAGTTAGCTAATATTTGGACATTCAAGACAATTTTTGGGATAATATGTCTACGTTAGTTAAACTTTGATTAATTATGTCTAAGTAATTCTGGATAATTATGTCTAAGTTAGTTAAACTTGATTCATCGTTTGGTGGTTGTAGTAGACCTCTTCTATTTTGATTTATCATTTGATGGTTATATTTAACTACTTTTGTCCAATGTTTAAGGCTGGGTTTTAAAAAGCACACTGAGGCGCGCCAAGGCGCAAGCCTAGGCGCCTCAGGTAGCCTGAGGCGCGCTTTTACAAAAAGCCCCACGGGGGTGTTTTCAGGCCTGAGGCGCGTGCCTCATGTATATAGATTGTTTTTAAGCATCAAACTGTGTACAATAGGTTTTTTTGACTTGTACTAATAGGTAAAATCATATATAAGCCTTATTAATAGCTATATTTTGGATAAGGGATGCTAAAAACCTATGAGATATACATAAAAAGTTATATAATCACTTTGCGCCTCGGGTACGAAAAGCCCACCGCTCTGCGCTTTGCGCTTCTCGCCCTGGTTCTTGACTCGTCGCTTTTGTGCGCCTCTCACTTTTTAAAACCAAGGTTTAAGGTTAAAAATGTTTTTACTTTTTATTTTTAAGTTAAATGTTTGTTTACGTTCGTTATTATTCGTTTGCGTTTGAGACCAATGTTCACGAATTGTTCGCGAACAACTAATTTTCCTTAACGAAAATGACACGAACATGAACTTTGTTCGGTATGCGTTCGTGAACAGTTCGCAAACATATTAATTTCCTTAATGAACCGACACGAACATAGCCTTTTTCGTGTTTGTTCGGTTATAGCCCTACTCCTAACTCATAACAAGTCAAATAAACAAATAAAAAGATGTACATAGCTAATAAAAGCTCTACAAAACCAAAAATAGCTAGCTAACAGCAGCAGGACAACTGCGAAAACGTGTAATATGGACAAATACCTCATAATATAAAGTATAAACAGACGAATCATAGTTGTTAATGGTTAATAGGGATAAAGTACCTATATGCTACATAGCGAATAGCGACAAATAGCGGACACTATTTTATAAATAGCGATACACTAGAAAATTTTTAATTATATGTATGTTATATCAAAATACCCTGGTATATATGCTATTTTTACATGTATATTTAACAAAAGCCTAAAATCCAGCTATTTTATAGCTATATTTAATTAATTGCTAATTAGATTAAAAAAAATTAAAGGCCACCATCTAACGCTACAGACCATATAGCGAGCATGGACCTATATGCCACGCTATTCGCTATAGCGAGCGTAGTCGATCGCTATTGACAACTATGACACGAACAAGCGATAGCATGCAAAGACCACTCAAAAACCTAAGAAAATAAGCTTGTAAGGTAAAGAATAGATGACAAACCCGCACCCTCCTCCTATAAAAATCTTTAACCTTAATTCAACGTCTCTACTCTCTATGAACCCCCCATCCTCAACCATGACCTCAAAACAAATGCAAATGTAACAAATCCTGCCTAACCCGTCCTCCCAAGTTAGTTTCGGTCTGCCTATACTCCTCCCCTCCAAAGAGTTTCCACGATTCTAACGCTAACCGTGGTTGTCACCTGTCTCCTCCTAACGAGCTCACACCATCTCAACCTCCCCTCTCTAATCTTATCCGATATACTAGCCACCCCCAATCTTTCCCTAAACATCTCATTTCTAATCTCATTTTTTAAGCCCAATAACTCAATAACCCTTCTTATCCCTCATCTAATGGCATCAAACAAATATAAACACTGGAAACTATTCCAATCAAATAAACCTTTCTTCATAACCAATCAACTATACAAAATCACATATACATCACATTTTAATACAACATAATCAACCATCACAAAGGAAACACACATCACCTACAATCAAATAATAATCATCAAATCAACAATTTCACAAACACAAAACGCATAATCAAGATCAACGCACCTCGATTGGCCACGTATACATAACCATCGCAGGGCACTGAAGCTGCAGATCATAAACAAACGGCTTCAATCGAGAACATGACGTCGATGAGGAGACGAATGACGTAAGCAGCAACATAATAAACATCCACAACACATAATATTTCACCGGTAACGCCATTTTCAATCAACAAACAATTATCCTGAATCTGAAATCCGCTAACAATTTCCGAATAATACTTTACGATCTATATGAATACGATTAGACAAGATTCTCTTGAATCCATACCTAATTTGACAATAAATTGGGGATTGGGGGAATGAAAATGAAATTGAGGTTTTGTTGTTGAGGATTTGATTGTGTCGGTGATGAATTTGGGAGATTTGATTGAAGAAATTGATGAAAAGGATGGAAATGTGTTTTTTTTTTGTCAGGAAAATTAGGGCTCGAGAGATGGGGATTTTGTGTTCCGTTGACGAGAGAACGATGGCGGCGATTATTAAGGCAGCTGAAAAGTTGGATCCGGATACGGATCCGAGTTTGAGATTGAGTCCGATCCGTTACTTTTGGCTGGCTTGTGGCTAGTGGCTACAATGGGTGATGATTGATGGCCCACGTAAAATACATATAAATATAATCGCGGGTGTAGGTTTATTGGACATATAAGAAAAATAATTTGCAAGTATTTTTTTTATGCATAATGATGTTATGTCTATGCTTAGCATGTTTTGTTAAAACATAACTTTTTACTTTTAATCTAAATTTTTTTTTTTCAAATTTAACCTACCTAAAATTGTTTTTTATCTTTTAACCTAAAAGGTTTCATCATTTACAATTTACCCTCATAACTATTTTACTTTCAACTTTGGTCTCTATACTTTTCGTCTTAAGTAAATTTTTATTTTACGTTTCTTTCTAAATTTTGCGAGTTAACATGGAGTAATGTGCGTGTGTAGTTCAACGTATATACATTTCGCTTTATGTTTCTGTAACGCCTCGCTTTTCGCAGCTTACCGTTTTTAGAAAGAATGTATCGTAATTCTATTTTCGGAAAGTTTTTACCTTGTAATCGTATCATATTTCGAATTTTTGTAAATCCGAGGCTTCGATTGTAATTAAGTTGATCATTATATGAAATTCGCACCCTTTATACACATTTAAACGTATACTTGTACACATATTCGTTACATGATTTGTAAACTTAATTCATACTTCTTAAACGCTTCATTCAAGCAAGACATTTGGTGATTCAAATACGAAACTCATAATTATTTAGCACCGCACTAAACGATTCACTTTTATTATATACTTCTTTTCATTTAAACTCTTAAAACGTGTTCTTTTTACGAAGGAAAAGTTAGATTATAATGTTCGTATGCTTAAGATATCAAGCCATCCGTTAATATACGTCACGTATATATAAAATAAACATCAATTAACCTTATAATATCAATTAATTAACAAAAAATAAATAAAATAAAAAGGGGCTGCCATATGTTGATGTTTTGGGCTTGTTTCAAGTTTAAACACCACTAATCTTGTCCAAAGCCCAACCCATTGAAACCCTAATCCCTTCCCTATATAAACCACATTTCCCCTATCCATTTCTCACTTTTACAAGCCTCCAAACACTTCAAAAACACTCTCAAAGTTCCTAACATTTTTCAGAAAACGCAGCAGCCACATCTGAGTTTTTTTGTGAGTTCTAACTCACTCCTTCAACTAATTCTTCCTTGTTTCTTCTTCTAAACACTTGGATAACATCTAATAAGGTTTTCACAAGTTTTTCTTAGGCAAACTAAGGTGAAACTTCACGATTTTTGAGATCCAAAGTGCCATAAACTTTTTGCCCATTTTTATCTTTTATAACTTTAATAATTTCATGTTTTCTTCACGTTTTCTTCCTCAGCAAGAGTTGTAATGCCTCTAGGGATGTTACCATAGGTTTTCCATGGAAAACCAAGGTGGAACAATACCATTTCTAAGGCTAACCTTTCTGTTTTGGAAGATGAACTTATAAACTTTACTTAGACTTGTTTTCTCTAAACAAACTTGTGCTACTTATGCCTCTAATCAAACCCATGATTAGTGAGCTAGCTAGAGTTGTTTCATACAAATTAGGAGGTGTAAAATACCTCTAAACTTTCTGTTTTATAAAGGGTTTTAACCCACAAGTTTTGGAACCATACAAGCTTGACAAAGCTTGTGTTTTCGTAAAGGTGTGATTACATGGAAGCCTTGGCTATCCTACTTTCAATCCACCACCTCACTTGATATTTCTAACCACTAAATAATGTTCAACCTTCAATTGAGTAACAAGGCTACGACACGTCCCCAAACGTTATCATGTTCGGGATGCACGCACCTAGCTTGCTTACTTGGTCGATACATGGTTTGGTGAAGTATTCTCTCTTTTATTTATTTCCATTCATGACCATCCGGATTGTCCTAGTGACAATTTGTGTATTGGTGAATCTTACGAAAGAGGTTAAAGGACGGTTGTCCTCCTACCTCCAGCATGACATCTATGAAATTTATGACATCTATGAAATTTATGACTTATATGATGAACTTAACAATATGTTATATAATAAATAAGTAAATAAGACTTATACATAACCGAACTTTTGACAATGATCATATGGTTACCTGTCCTAGCATTAGATTATATTATCTAGGACTTAACCTCCTCGTTACAATTCTAATGGACATGACCCATGAAATCTCAACTACCCTACGGGGATTATAGTGTCAAAAACAAGTATTAAGTCTAGATGATTATTTTCTCTATATATACTTTGGTATATTTAAATTCCTAAATCCTCTGTTATCATTAGAATGCTTACACACCTACGTTTCCTCATTTAGTGTAACACTCTGTGGTATTTTAAATATAGTCTATTAAAGACCAATAAGGACTCAAGGCTTAACATGCTCAAACTGAGCCTCTGAGTGACGGTCCGATGTCAACATGCATAAATAACAGCATCTGAGTGACTGATATGTCAACATGCTTGAATCATTAGCCTCTGAGTGACTATATGTTAACATGCTTAAAACTTGGCCTCTTAGTGACTGATCTGTCAACATGCCCAGCCTCTGAGTGACATCGGAGTCAACATGTTTATAATAAGCCTCTGAGTGATCCTTTGTGAAGTCCTAACTCTCATACGTGCCAATTGTTGGACGAGAGGGTTCAATTTTGTAAATATGTGAAAGTTGGATGATGGAGGGATTAAAAGTGTCAACATGTTAATTTATACCTTTGAGTGACCTTTTAACGAACCGACAGCTCAACAATGTCTGGGCATAATCCCGGGTATGCCAAGTATTGGCTACGGATGGCTAAAAGTCCCAAAAAGGTGTTTAAAAATTTTTTTAGAAGCTTTATTAAGTTGAGGGGCTAAAAGTGTCTAAGTTAAAAGTCCATTTTAATTCGTTTAGTTAAGTAATTTTAGTTTAATTATAATTTTAGAATTATTAGCAACCCCCCCCCCCCAAAAAAAAATATATATATATATATAAATAAGTGTGTTAATTTAGTCTAGATCGAGTCATCAACATAATTAGAGAGTCTCGTGGGTTCGATAATCCGGACTTACTTAAGCTATTCTACAATTTATCGGTCCACTTGTCGTTTAGTAGTTTAGTAAAATTTAAGAGTCTAGAGTATAATTTGTGTCTAGAATTAGAGTAATTTTAATTGTTTTTAATTAACTACTTTTAGAACATCATAAACGTTACAACTTAACAAAAAAACTAACCATATAATCCGAGTATAATAATGCGAAAATTATTAAGCAACATAAAACAAAGTCAATCTTTAACAATATTCAAAGATACACGATCGTACTCAACCTCTAATAACAGCCGACGGGAGTTCTTATAAACCTTTAGATTCAAAAAACATAAACTCCAATCCGTCAACAGATACCATGTGCAAATCTGCAACAACTTTCTTCAAACCTTGAAGATTGTACTTTGGATTACCCTTTAGGATATCCATTCCAGCATTAACATGCCATTGGTGACCATCATTTTCCTTCAATATTAATTGGAGCCTTTTATTCAAACCATTTTCCATAGCCCACTTATTTGGTATAATCTATGTTAAAAGAAAATAAGAATTAAAATTAGAAATAAAGAAATAAAAGTAAATGAATATAACCTTTAAAAAATTCAAGGAGGAAGAAAGTTATAAATTTGTTTTTAAGTGAGACGATAAGGAAAACCCCGACATTTCTTGGTTGATACTATTATAGACAACATTAATAGCCATAATATCATCAAAAGGATCATCATCATCAGAAACTTGAATGATGTCAAAGGTAAGTTGTTGCATAACTTGATCAACTAAAACTTATGGAGGATGAACCAAGACCTCACAAGAATGAAAAACTGTTATCTCAGAATTTTAAAACAGAAAGCATATCAAATACAATAAAATGCTCATAGTTACTGGCATATGGTGTTTGATACGACGCCAACCATTAATGATGCAATCTTTTTCACCAATTTGTTTCAACCGAACATACCATGTATGATTAGGAACCGATGTTATCAATACTGGGTTAGTAGATATGATCTTCATTTTGCGTCATGAACAATAAACCTACTAAAATGCTTTTATTAGATATTTCTTTCGTTTTGCAATAAACGAAATCACCAAGCAATGTTGAATCTTGATACTTAAACAAAACCAAAGACTCGAAAAACTGAGTATATATTAAATATCTTACCTAGTTATTATATATATATATATATATATATATATATAATTTTATTAGCAAACTTACGAATAGTGACTATTTTGTCTTTTAGTCTATTTTGTTTTTTAGTAGTTTGTTAGTATTTTTGACTTTTTGGTATTATTTTAATGTAGATTGGGTGTAGCGTGATTTGTTTAAACATTAATCGGTATTGTACAGGTTATGAAATGGTATTGTAGTCGCGAAACAGGGGTGTAACATGTTTTTTAAGTTCCAAATGGTATTGTACATGTAAAGAAACGAACCAGGCCAATACGTACCGAATGTCGGTACAATCGCCCGTGGTTTTGTTTTTTGTGGTATTTTTCCATAGAAAACTTTAGTATTTTTTCCTATTTGTACAACTAACTTAGTAATAGTGACTATTTCGTCATGTAGTCTATTTTGTTTTTAAATAGTTTGTTACTTTTATTTTATCTTTTTGGTTTTTTACATAGTGCGGGTGTAACGTGATTTTTTTAAAACTATATCTGATATTGTACAGGTAACTAAATGGTAACGTAGTCGCGTAACGTGTATGTAACGTTTTTCTTTAAGTTTCAATTGGTATTGTACATGTTACGAAACGAAGTGGATCGATACCTACCGAACATCGATACCACAACCTGTGGTTTTGTTATTTGTGGTATTTTTTCCATAGTAAACTCTAGGGTTTTTCATATATGTAATAAAAAAGGTTTTTTTTTATAGTTTTTACATAAAAGTTAAATGAGTTTAGTTTTTTTATTTATTTTCGTTTTACGCTTTTTCTCTGATTTGATCGTTATTCAGTCGCTACTTAGCTCGGTGTTTGCTGGCCACATTTGGTCCCTCAGTTTTTTTTACCCTCTTGACTTGCTAATACATGTTGGTATAAATTTGAGTTAGTCTACGTTATGCCAGGTGAGTCAATTGGTGTTAAAAATTCATGTTCTTTTACGCTTTCTCCCGGTTTTGGTCATCATTCGGTTGTTACTAAGCATGGTTTTATGTCCCCGCAACACTAGTTGCACTATTTTACACCCCTGATAACGCGGGGGCTTAAAACTAGTTTAAATCAAACATATTTTTATTGTATAAAAACACCGCCTCCACTCCATCCTTATCCTCTCTACCTCAAGTAGCACAACATCAAGATATCAAGCCCCCCATCGTCTTCTTCCACCTTCAAAGGCTACCAATAAAGAACTACTTGTTGGTGCATAATGTCTATTGCCTACGTCTAGGATGTATCTATAATGTTTATAAAGTTTACATGTTAATGTTTAAATGTGAAAATGTAAGTTTTATTTATTTTAACACTGTGTTTCGTACGAAATAATACAGGTTTCGTACGAGTGACTCACTCGTACGAAACACATATTCGTACGAAATATAGTTGTTTGTTTTGCACGCACTTCAGTACGAGTCATGTCGACCTATAAATAGGGAAGTGTTGTGTTAGAGCTAGTAAGTGATTTGTCAATTGGTACGGCGAAGCTCTGCCAGTTTGTTTACTTGCATCTGTATTTGAATGTCATTAATACATCGGAAGCAGTTAAATAGTAAGTACTATCTTGTTTCTCATGTCGACCTCTCTAGCAATGAATTCCATCTCTGCTAGTTGAGCGAGATCAGGTCGATTGCTCATTTCGGGAGCTCGATCCCCGTTCACAAGTGGTATCAAAGCCATGAGATCTGATCTACAGATAGACAACAAGTAGTTACAAGTTATTAAGTGTTCAGACTTGGATATATCTTCATCTTCATCATTTTTCTGACCTATGCTGGATTTTGGACAAATTTCGAACGAATTCATGGACAAAATGGACTTGGATTTTAGTAATTCAAGTTAATCTTCAATCTAATCAATCCATATCATAATTCGGACTTAAAATTGAACTAAATCATGTTGAAATCGATAAATTTGACCAGTTTGAAGTTTGAATCATTTCGTACGAGTTTCGCACGAAATAAATCTGAGTTAATTTTTGTACGAACCAGCTCAAAAGTTCATACGGATAAGTGCAAAATATTTCACAGAATACAATTTTTCAGAATTTCAAACAAATTCGTAAAAAATTCATCCGCACAAATATTTTACTCGTCCAAAAACACATAATTCGTACAAATTCATATGAAATCATGTTTTTGTGAGAAAATCTAAAACGTACAAAAACTTGTTTCGTACGAAACATCTTGTCCGCACAAATTTTTTTCTAATCTGATCATTTTTTTTCGAGAAGTGTGTTCTTAATTTTTCACAGGAAAAATGTCTGAGGAATTTTACAATGCGTTCGCCACATCAGTCGTTACAACTGCAGCAGCCCAAAACATCAATCTAGAGAATGAAATGGGGACAATGACAAAACCTCCAAAGCTTATGAATCTAGAAGACTTTGATAGTTGGAGTGAAAGGTTTATGAATTGGGTTCAAGCTAACCATTTTACGTGCTGGTTTGTAATCGAGGCAAAATATATCGCACCACTTGGTGAAAATGGGCTTGAAAAAGACCCTTGCTCAATTCTCTGATGTTGAACGGGAAAGGTTTATCATTGAAAAGAAAATGATGAATATTCTTCAGCAATCGATTAAAGAAGACATCTTGGCTTTACTGCAACATGATGATGATGCGCAATCTTTGTGGATTGCTCTCCGACTCAAATTCCAAGGTAGTGCTCAACTCCGCAAAAGCAAAAGGGCGTTATTAAGCAAAGAGTTCGATGTATTCACACTAATCAAAGGAGAAACGGTAAAGCAGCTGATTGAGCGATACTGTCATCTGGTGGTTCACATGAAAAGAATGGGAATTGTGAAGACAAATGAAGAGCTTGTTGACAAGCTAGCTGATTCTCTGCCACAAGGTAAATGGTCGACTTACTTAACCATTTTAAAGAATGAAGTTGAATACAACAATTTCTTGTTGCCTCGCTTTATCGAAAGATCGGAGTGTCACAAATTAGAAATGCAAAAAATGGCTAAAAACAAGACTGTTCAAGTGCAGCAAGATGTTAATCTTTATTTCAAAAACAGTTCTGCTGCTCAAATCCAAGCGCCAAAGATTCAAACTGCTTTCAGTGCATATAGTTCACCAAGCACACCACCAATTCAGACAAGTGGTTTCCAGTCATTCCCAACAGTTGATCCAAATACACCCTCAAGTCAACAATCTTCTTTTGGATCAAATCAACCTCAAAACAATCAAACTACTCCATCATCCAATGCAAGTCGAAGAGTTTTGCAATGCAATATTATCGTTGATTTTCAGAACGCACAAAATTTTGATGAAAATACAGCAAAACAACATATGTCTCTACTTGCTTCAGATCTTGAGTCATATGACAGTCTTGTTGCTGGAAAGATCGGAAATTCTGAAATGACACGTGAAGATTACGATCAAATTGATCCAGTTGAAATGGAGTTGATAGATATAAAATGGTGTATGGCTTCGATCGTTCAACGTGCACAGAGATTTATGGAAATCACTGGTAAAGAAAATTTGGGAGGTTTGGATGGGAAACTTGGATTTGATAAATCCAAAGTTTCTTGTTTCAAGTGTCAGGAGAAAGGTCACTTTAAAAGAGAATGTCCAAACCGAGAGGTTCAAGGAAATCATAATCCTTACGCTGATGATTATTACAAAAGAGCGATCTACCACTGACCTCAACCAAGAACAAGAATTGTGCCGATTGAAGATAAGCTACCTGAAACTAAAGATAAGGCATTGGTTGTTACACAAGAAGACGAAGGGTTTAATTGGAACAAGTTTATTTCGAAAGGAGAAAGTTTGGCATTGGTGGCTGAAATTATTGAGGAACCGGAAGAAGAATTGGGGCATTTTTTGATGAAGGACCTGATGATGATGATTATTACTATCATACTTCATCAGAGGAGGAGGAACTTTTGAATGGTCCATTTAAACATCTTTTGCCTAACGATGTTTTAAAAACTTTTGTAGGATATTTCGCACCGAACCCACATTCAACAGATGAATAGCAAAAGAAACCGGTTGAAGATGTTACAGCTGATAAGAAAAAGGAATTGCTGAAAGAAGACATCATCAAAGCGTGCATGGCCAATGGCAATGAGGTAAACAAGTCATCTAAGAATGAAAAATCTTGTTCAAAGTGTGATGAACCATGTGGTGAGTGTCTTGTAAAGGACAAAAGATTTGTTTGAATTGCAAAGTTTAACAGACAATTTGTCAAGCGATTACAAATCCACAAAGGAAGCTTATGACAAATTGAGTGCGTCTGTTAAACAATATAATAAAGCACTCAGAGAAAATGATGCAACACTTATGATGCTTAAAGAAACAGTGATGGATAAACAAATGGCAATTAATATTCATCTAAACACTATTGCTGAGCTCAAAAGTGAGCTTGAGAAAATGAGAATTGAAACCAAACGAGTTAACAAATTGTTAATTGGTTATTCCACAAGCTCATACGTCATAGATCATATTTTACCAAAAATTGAAAATACAGAGGAATCTAAAAATGGTGAAACAAAAAGTGGTAGTTATGATCGAGTTCCTCCACCCATGTGGAACAGTTATGCATGTAAAAATCCATCTAGGGTGGAAAAGGCGCTAAATGTTAAGTTGAAAACTGAAACAGCTGCCTGTGGATATCGATGTAACTTACACTAAAAATGATGGTGAATGTGACTCTGAGGTGGTAAATAATGTGGTTGAAAAAGTTTTAAAAATGAATCTGAAGTGTCTGAGCCTGAACAATCTGAGAAGTCAAAGTCTGATGATATATCGGAAAATAGTTTAAATGATGATCCCAATGTCATAGTTTATAAAATGAAAGGATCTGATAAACTATTTTCGAATGAGGATTTTCCAATCAAGAATGTGAAAAAGATTGTGTTGATAAAATGTTCAAGCTGATGGAGGTAAGTCATGATGATTTAGATAAACATGATGCATCTTTCTATTCTAAATCAAAAACTGACAACTTATCCTACTATCGAAAAAATGGAGATTATCCGGAAAACAAACGAGCAGGGTTGGGTTTCCAGAAGCAACACAAAATCAACAGGTCTCAAAAATTGAACTTTACAAAGAAAATCAATTTTGTTTTTGGGACAACAACCGAGAAAGAAAAGGAGGTCATCGGAACTCAATCAAATGATAATTTTCTTAAAGAAAAAGAGAAACAATAACAGAAACAGGTTTTGGATACTTCTGTTCATAAGGACAGCAGGACATGCTTTAAATGCAAGAAAGTTGGACTTACGCACGATGTTGTTCACAAGAAAGTTCAAAACCAGTTTCTTCTCCGAAAAAGTTCACCAAGGATGAAAAACAAAAAGCACCCATGTTTATGCCGAAACAAATTCTTAAAAGAAATATTGAATTTCATCAAAATGTTAAACCAACTATTCAATCCCAATCGAAATTTGAAATTGGTGAAACATCACACAAAATTCAACAAAAAGATTCAAAATTTTATGTTAAAAGGGCTAAACCACAAACACAGAAATGGGTTGCTAAAATTGTTAAAACCAAATCATCCAAGGTTGAACCCAAACCTTCTGTTCCAAACAAATTGAGCTTAAAAAGATTGAAAAGAACAAAGTGGGTCCAAAGTTTGATATTCCAAACCCACCCAAGACCAAACAGGCTTGGGTTTCTTTGTTTAAATAAATTTTGTTAATCATGTGTGCATGGGCTCCAACGTTTGATATTGTCAAAATGGATCATGGATAGTGGAGCGTCTCGCCACATGACAGGAATGCTTGCGTTGCTCATTGATGTTAAAGCTATTCGTGGAGGATATGCATGATTTGCTGGAACGCAGGGAGGTAGAATTGTCGGAGAAGGGATTCTCTCGAAGGGAGTTGTATCGTTTGATAAAGTGAATTACATCGCCGAGCTTGAGAACAATCTGCTTAGTATCTCGCAAATTTGTGACAAGAAGTTCACGACACATTTCAATGATAAAGAATGTCTAATCCTAAAACCCGGTTTCAAGATTCCAGAAGAATGGATTTTGATGCGAGCTCCGAGAGAAAATGATTTATATGTTCTTGACATGAGCATTACTTCTACCACGTCAAAGAAAGTTCAATGCTTTATTTCCAAAGCTACCGAGAAAGAGTCAATTTTATGGCATAGAAAAATGGGCCACATTCATCTTCGAAAGATGAATTTTCTTGTGCATAACGACTTAGTGGAGGGTGTCAAATTGAAAAGTTTTCATCTATCAGATGATGGTCTTAGCTGCAAAAAGGGGAAGCAGCATAAGAAATCACACCCGAGAAAACTGTTGAATTCGATAAAGCTACCACTAGAAAGACTACACATGGATCTCTTTGGACCGGTCAATGTCAAAAGTATTTCTGGAGATCTATATTGTCTTGTCATTACAGATGATTATTCTCGATTATTATGGGTATTCTTTATGGAGAGTAAGGATGAAACGTTTGAACTCTTATGATCCTCTTCAGAAAACTCAAAAATTTATATCATTTGCCCATTAAGAGAATTCGCAGTGATAATGGAACGGAGTTTAAGAACAAGAAGATTTAAGAGTTCTGCAATGAAAAGGGGATTCTTCATGAATTCAGCGCCCCCTATACTCCACAACAAAATGGAGTAGCTGAACGAAAGAATCGCACGCTGATAGAAACTGCTAGAACAATGTTAGCTGATTCGAAATTACCAATCAGTTTTTGGAGTGAAGTAGTAGCATCAGCATGCTATACCCTAAATCGTGTGTTGACAGTTAAGCCTCACAAAAAGACATGTTTTGAGTTACTGAATCAACGAAAGCCTAACTTAGCATTTTTGGAACCTTTTGGATCACCGTGTACCGTCTTGGACCCGGTGGTAAATTTGGAGCAAAATCTTTGGAGGGTTTCTTTGTTGGTTACGCTACTCCTCAAATACGTGTTTTCTTGTCGAGTCTGAACCAGGTAGTTCTAGCGCAGCACGTAGATTGTCAAAGATATACAACGTCCTACGCAGAAACCTGGGGATCCGTGGCTGTTAAACTATGATGGATTGTGGGATTCGTTTGATCTACCAGATGTGCCAACTGAAGAAGAACTTGTTATGTTATTTCAACAACATCAGTTATCTAATCAAGAACAAGCTCCTAGACCTTTGGTGATTTCTACATCATTACCGGTTAACACATCTGATGTCGGTCAAAGCTCTTCTGTTCAAAATCCGGTTCTTGTTCAAAATGTCAATACTGCTGAATCATCTGCCCAGCCAAATGAGATGCTGACTCTGATCGAGTACCAACATTCGATGATGGAGGATCTAGTTCTGATGAAGGATCTGAACAGATTGAAAGCTTTCTGAAACAACAGGCTGATCAGTCTAATGCTAGGAATAAAGCTTCTTCATCTGTACCGGTTGTTGATGAAATTCTAACAAATTTGCAACCACAATAGATGTTCCAACTGAAGTGATACCAAGAACACTTTCATATCATCTGTCAGAGAAAATCATAGGCAGCTTACAATCTGGAGTGCAAACTCGCAATCAGATCAATAAAGATCTAAGCTGTTTTTATACTAGTATTGCTCCACTTCAAGTTCGATTTTCTCATAGTTGTTTTGTTTCTCAGGTTGAACCGGGAAGCTAGAAAGACGCGTTAAAAGAAGAAAGTTGGGTGGATGCAATGCAAGAGGAATTAATCCAATTCCAGAAACTTGGAGTTTGGACGCTTGTTGACCTGCCAGATCATCACAAAAAGATGGGTCTTCAAGTGCAAAAGAGACGATCGAGGAGTTGTGGTGCACACAAAGCTCGACTTGTGGTTCAAGGTTTTCATCAGCAAGAAGGGATAGACTATACTGAAGTCTACGCCCCAGTTGCTCGTCTTGAAGCAATTCGCATATTCTTGGCCTTTGCCTCATGGAAAGGGTTCAAGGTGTACCAATTAGATGTTAAATCTGCTTTTCTTTACGAAAAAGTGAAAGAGGAGGTGTACGTCAGCCAACCACCGGGGTTCGTTGATCCAGTGCACAAAGATAAAGTCTACCTTCTAAATAAAGCCTTATATGGTCTTCATCAAGCCCCGAGAGCTTGGTATGAAACATTATCGAGTCATCTTCTAGACAATGGCTTTATCAGGGGAACAGTAGATTCTACCCTCTTCACAAAGGAAGTAGATGGGCATCTAATCATCGTACAGATATATGTGGATGATATTATCTTTGGATCGACAAATGATAAGCTGTGCAAAGACTTTGAAGAAGTCATGAAGCGCATATTTGAAATGAGCGCAATGGGGGAGATGAAGTTCTTTCTAGGACTTCAGGTTGATCAGTTGCCTAATTGTATTTTCATTCATCAGACGAAATATGTTCATGACATATTGGAGAAATTCAATATGACAGGACTAAACCAGCATCTACCCCGTTAGCTCTAAATCACGACATTTGTCCAGATCTTATTGGAGAAAAAGTTGATGAAACTTTATATCGCTCCATGATCGGATCCTTGATGTATCTTACCGCTTCTCGACCAGATATCATGTATCCAACATGCATTGCTCCCGTTATCAGTCTAATCCAAAGAGTCACACCTGCTTATCGTCAAATGCATAATGAGATATTTGAAGGGTTTTCCAAGCACCGGCTTATGGTACCCTAGACATGATGATTTTAATCTTGCAGGATACTCGGATTCTGATTATGGATTTGCAAATTGAATACGAAGTCTATAACGGCCGGCTGCCAGTTCTTGGGAACTCGTTTGGTAACGTGGCAATGCAAGAAACAAACCGCAGTCACTCTTCTACTTGTGAAGCTGAATACGTTTCGGCATCCAGTTGTTGTGCTCAGATTCTCTGGGTACAGCAACAGATGAGAGATTTCGGTTTGAAATTTCTTGATACGCCTATATATGTAGATAATCAGGCCGCGATCGATATCACTAAAAACTCATGCCAACACTCACGTACTAAACACATCGAGATTCGACACCACTTTATCAGTGATTGCTACGAGAAAAAGTTGGTGCGAATTGAGAAAATCCACATTGATGACCAAAAAGCAGATTTTTATACCAAAGCTTTTGATAAAACAAAGTTTAAAAATTTGTTAAAGCTAAATGGTTTAAAAATATGATCTCAGGGGATGTGTTTGAGGTTGAGTTTGAGGATGATGACGACTTAATGTGAATTTGTCATCGGTTAAACGCTTTCTGTACATTCTTTCTTATAACTTTTTAAAAAACCCAAAAATATGTTTTTGATTTAGGGGGAGAATGTTTGAGGAAAATACAAAAATATTAAAAAAGCCTAAAAGAGTTTTGTGTAAAAAGAGTGATCATAGTAAATCTAAAATGATAGTCACAGTATATGTTTTTGATTTTAGGGGGAGAATGTTTGAGGAAAATACAAAAATATTAAAAAAGCCTAAAAGAGTTTTGTGTAAAAAGATGATCATAGTAAATCTAAAATGATAGTCACAGTATGCTAAAGAATTGTATTGGTTTTAAAAAGTAATTAAGCAAGTCTTACTATGGATTGCCAATAGACTTCAGTCGTTCAGTAAATTGTATTTGAGATATAAACCTAAAACACAAAACTGATTAACTTTTGGGTTAACATCTCCCTTATATATGGACTTAGTACTCCAAAATTTCGTTTGAGAGAATGTCAGATTCTGCGATGCTAGGTCTTTATATTTGATTGATATCTAGGGTATTATTCGAGTTCTTCTGATTTTGCGGAAGCAATGGCCTAGAACTCATATAATACTTTCGCATTATTTCCCTAAAAGTTGCATGCAAATATGGTTATGTCTTAAGCAATTATGACATTTGCAGTAAAAAAGATTCTTTTATGGAACACCACCTAAAGACGAGCCTTCATCTCTCTGTCTGTACGGTAGTACTAACCTAAGCTCTCAAGGTCTCGCATTCACCCTATATACAGATATCAATTCAATATATTCACCTGTAAAATGACATTCTGGGAATCTTGATACGGGAGTATATTCTGAGATGGGAAACACAGTTATTTCATGTTTCTAATAATACATTAACATATCTTGAAACAGTTGAGAAACGAGAAGAGGCTTAAATGGACAAATATATTGGCAATCTAGGTAAATTTGTTTAAAAGCTTAAAGGGTGTTTCTAGATCAACGGTACTGATGACTTATATATATGCTTGAAATGATCCTCTAAAAACGCAAAATTCATAAAAATGTTATTATTCTTTGATAAATATCTCAAAACTCAAAAAGATTTTCAGTTTTCTTAGCTTGATAGTCTTATTTTTGTTTACCGATGATAAAAACACTGACGGTTGGATAACAACATCTTGCTGAGGAAAACTTGAAATCATGGGTTGGGAGCTAATTTTTTGAAAAAAAATTTACCTGAATGTCAAGAAAGTTCATTAATTTGAAACTTTACATGTTAAAATAAATCTGTTGGTCAAACATGGTCAACCAAGGTCATTAACTTGGACTTGGAAGGCAAATTGGATAACCAGGGTCATTAACTTGGATTGGTTAGTCAAGTGGATTTGTGAAACAGATAAAATTACTGAAAAAATGAAAAATACAAAAATTAAAAATTAAAAATTGAAAAGTTCAAAGATTTTTGGTTTTGATTCGCACGAAACAGAAATTCATGCGGAGATCATTATTTCAGTACGAAACAGAGTAAATTTTGTGCGATTTAAGATGTTTCGTATGAAACAAGTCTAGTATAAATGCTCTGTGTTTCGCACAGAAATGAGTTTACCACTTTCTCTGCACTGTTGAGCGGTTCAGGAACTTTTGTGCGAATTTACTCTAAAATCTTCATTTCTTGGTATTTGTGCTTGTGATTTACATTGTTGAGGTTGATTGGCACATCTCTTTCAATTGGCAAGGTAATTTCGACAAATTGTGTTGTTATAATGTCAAAATTTGTACGAATTGGACTAAAACTTAGATCTACGGAAATTGGACCGGTAAAACTTAAAATTGATCATAAAAATGTTAAAATCGGCTTTAATAACCTGAAAATCGATTATCAATTTGTTAAAATCAACAAGTTTTAGGTTTGGATTATACTTGGACAATTTTGGGACGACGATGAGTTTTGTACGAAAGAAAATATCTGTTGAAAGTTATTTCGTACGAAACATTCATTTCATATGGAGAAGTGTGAAAAGTTTTTGTTCAAAGGAATTGGGTTGTTTCGCATGAAATAAAGTTTGAAAATAAAATGATTAAGTGCAAAGTATTTCATACGAAGTTAGTGAATCATATGAACAACATTCGTATGAATAAAGTTTGAAAACAAAATCTTTAAGTGTGTTTCGTACGAAACAGGTGTTTTGTACGAATCAGTGAAGGAAATTTTGCAAGTTTAAAATTTTCTAACTATTGGTTGTTATTTTTGTGGACAGGCCAATAAATCTGCGTTTTCTCCAGTGCACAATGTATGTTGTATCACAGATGCTTCAATTCCAGAGATAGAAGCGTATCGAGATATTTTGGATTTTCTCACACGGATTAGAGTGACTAAAGCTTTAACGGATAGACATACGGCATATCTTTCGCATGTGGAATATTTTTGGAATGATGCTGAGTATAGTATTGATGATAACGCCATTATTTCAGTAGTAAAGATCAATGATGTTGATATTCCAGTAAAGATTACCAAGGAGTTAATTCGGAAGGTTTTGGAGTTTAAGGATAACAAAGACGATCTTACAGGTTTCTATGAATACATGGTAAAAGGATGCTTTTATAGAATGGGTATACAGGATTTGTAAATGCTTCACCATACAAGAAAGGGAACCTGAGCGCGCCTTTCAGATATCTTGCACATGTTATAACTCACGGTTTGAGTCATAGGAAAGGTGGATTCGATGATTTTGTGGATTATCAGATGTGTATGATTACTGCATTAGTGTTTAATCTTCCATACAACTTTTCAAAGGTTATATTCACTCAGATGATTCAGAATATTCAGAAGGAAAAGTTTTTGCAGTATCCAGATTCATTCAGATGATGTTAGACTTTTTGTATCCTGATTTGAAGAAATCTCCGAACGATGTCCTTAGACTTGAACATATGGATGTTCCGATGTTACGAAAGATGAATGTGCATCTAAAGTCTGCTCCTGTAGCTAAACCGATGTTTGGTGCTATTCTCGATAAAGATTACATTTCACCTGCACCAGGAAAGTGGAGAAAGGATGAAAGTGGTAACGATGAAGAGGAGGTTAAATCATTATCGTTGTTTGTTGCAAAAAGAAGTCCATGGTTTGTGAAGGATGGAGAAAAAGGTGGGAAAGCGACATATAAGGGAAAAAAGAGAAAAACTACGTCTGCTGCTGGAAGTTCAGGGTTAAGAGATGAACCAGAAGTTGAAGAAACAATTGAAGAGATGGCTGAAGAGATTGAACGTCGGCTTTTGGAGCTGACAAAGTAGCTGAAGAGGTACTATCATCTAGTACCGATTCAGAAGATAGGAGAGCTGGAGAAAAGAAAAGAGCTGAAAAATTAGCGAAGAAACGACAAGCTGAATTGAAACGCAAAGCAGAGGAACGCAAAAGAAAAGCAACGGGCGAGGATGATACACTTATGTTCCCTCTGAGTCTGATACTGAGTCTGCTTTTCGAACTCCCATCAAGAAAAAGCAAAGAAGAATGAAGCGTTCTAGGCTCGAATATCTCCGAATGTTGTTCTAACAGAAGCTGGTGCTGAACATATTATTGAAGAAAATGTGGAGGAACCATCACAGAATATTCCGTCTCCACCACAACATGTACAGCCAGAACCAGCTCAGCAACAATCTGAACCAGAGATACCTCCTCAACAACAATCAATTCCTGAGTCAGGACCAGATAAACAACAGCCAGCACCGCAACAACCTGAACCAGAGCCAGTTCAACAATCAATTCCCGAACCAGAGCTAGTTCAGCAATCACCGACACAACAGTTTGCTCAACAACAATCGCAACCCTCTCGTGCACAACAATCTCATCCTACACAACAGCCGTTTGAATCACAATCATTTTTTTATGAGATTAGGTTTAGATGATTTACCAAGACGAGATGAATTTCGGTTTGATGATCCAAGAGTCGACGACTTGCAAAAACAAGTTACGATGAATGTGGTTCATATAGCTGAGTTGCAAGAGCAGATAAATGAACGGCTGAAAAACTTGAAATGTTGTAAGGGATTGGAGGATTAATTGTTGACAAACAGCAATTAGAAGCGATGTTTGCAAGTATTGTTTCTGAAAATGAAAGATTGCATTTACGAATGGCAGAATACGAAGAAGAACGTTTGAGGAACAATCAAAGAATGTATGTGTTTGAAAATATTCTGGAAAAGAAGTTGGGTTCAAGTATTTCTGCAGCAATAGATGAAATAGAACGAGTAGAAGTGAGGGAAAGATTTGCGGAAAGAGAACGTTTATCTAAACAGCAATCTAATGCATAAGGGAAAGGAAAGGGAAAGATAGTGGAGGAATCTGTGATTGATGAGGCTGTGCCAGAAGCTGATCTGAGCCAGTAATATGTTGGGATATTGTGGTGTATGAAGAACCGAAAAAGTTTATCCTGATAGGAAAGCCAACTGATGTGGATATAGCTTCACTTGATATTACTCAACGACATCGAGATTGGTTGATAAAGAAAAAGACGGAAAAAGAAAGTAAAGAAACGGCTGAAGAAACTGAAAAAGGAAGCAGAAGTAGAGGATGCTGATGATGCTGATGTTGATGTTAAGGATTCTAGTAGTTCAGATGATGATAATGATGATGACAATGTTGGAGGGTCTGGTATTCATGTAATTGATTCGAATGTTAATGAATTAGTAGATCTTTCTGAGTAATTTGATGATTCCGCGAACCAAACTACTAAAGAGGAAAGGATGAACAAAGCTAATGAGTCAGTGGATGCTCTGCAGGCAGGAATTTTCACAGAAAATGTTACATCTTCTGTTCCTGTCGTGCCAAATCCGTTTGTGTTATATCTTGAGCATGATGTTGAAGAAGGGGAGTTTGTTCACAGTTATTCAAAAGAAGAAATAGCAGCAATGCTCGGTATTAGCGAAGAGAAGTTCGATTTTGTTTTTGAAGACGAACTTAATGAGATAGATGTTTTTGAACCGAATGCTTATGTTTTCGAAGACATAGAGGATGTAAACATGTATGATAACGTTGTCGTGGAAAGTGATTCTGATTACGATGCTAATGATGCCAATTAGGGTATAGATGATTTCCCAACGTTTTCTGATCTATTTACACCAGAGAGTTATGAGATGTTGCAAAGGAAAGTATCTGAAGCGGCAAAAGAAGGAACAATTCCTCAGAAAATGACTAAAGCTGAGATTGTTGATCAAAAGAAGAAATGGTTTCGGGAGAGTTCAACTGAGCGTAAGTTTAAAAGACCCCTAGCATTCTTCACCAGAGATGCTGATATTTCTCTAGGGGACATTCTGAGTTGGGGATGGATTGAAGAGCTAAATGTATATGCGATTAAAAGGGAATTTGGTATCCAGTACTTTCGATATCTGAGCGACCTCAAAACACTGCCTTATTGGGATACAAAGGAACTTGTTCAAACAAAGATGATAAATCTAAAGATGAAGTTTCATGACCAAAAGCTATGGAGATTGATCAAGTTTGAAGCTACGCATGGTTTTGTACATTGGAAACCTCATTATCCTCGTCGCATTGTTAAAGTTGATCCAGTAACGAAGGAGAAAGATATTACTTTGATTGTGAAGAAACCACGGGTGATGAAGAACATGCCTCTGATCAAAATGGAGCAGGATTTTTATACGATCTTCAAGTGGTGGCATTATGATTCGAATACAGGAGAGGCTGTTATATGTGTGCACTCAGATGAAGACTCATGGAAGATTACAGAGGAATTAATGAAGCCGTCATAGCGCACAAACGAATATATGGTCTATGGCGAAGAAAGATATAGAATGGTTATTCTATAGTAAGATAAGTTTCGAAGAAAAGGATCAAGAACAAGCGCTTCAATTTCAAATGGTTGTTAATGTGTGCTTTGTAAATGATATTCATTCTGGATCAGATTGGAAAACAACTTGGAGAAAGCTTGAGAAGAAGGAGTCAAAGAAAACGGAAGAAAAAGAAGCTCGAATTACAGAACGTACAAGAATAGCATCTTTAAGGAGCTTTCAGTTTTTGAAACGACGTCATCCGACGGATCAAACGCCAATTGCTTTTGAGGAGCGTCGAAAGCCTGTAAAGAGATTCTTTTGGCGTTAGAGTCAAATCTATTTGAAGAATTTTGAAGATTATCCAGACTGCGGCAACAGCCAAGGGGGATTTTGTTGGTGCATAATGTCTATTGCCTGCGTCTAGGATGTATCTGTAATGTTTATAAAGTTTACATGTTAATGTTTAAATGTGAAAGTGTAAGTTTTATATATTTTAACATTGTGTTTCGTACGAAATAATACAGGTTTCGTACGAGTGACTCACTTGTACGAAACACAGATTCGTACGAAATATAGTTGTTTGTTTTGCACGCACTTCAGTACGAGTCATGTCGACCTATAAATTGGGAAGTGTTGTGTTAGAGCTAGTAAGTGATTTGTCAATTGGTACGGCGAAGCTCTGCCAGTTTGTTTACTTGCATCTGTATTTGAACGTCATTAATACATCGGAAGCAGTTAAACAGTAAGTACTATCTTGTTTGTCATGTCTACCTCTCTAGCAATGAATTCCGCCTCTACTAGTTGAGCGAGATCAGGTCGATTGCTCATTTCGAGAGCTCGATCCCCGTTCACACTACTCAACTCCATAATTGCATTATGTAAACCTTTCTAGCTTTGTTCCTCCAAATGCTTTTTTTAATGACTGATATTATTTCATTACACCAATAATCCTTAATTATTCTCCATTGCCTAGTTTTAAACCGGAGACATACCATTTAAGAGGCACGTGCACAGTTTAAGCATTGAGAAATGCCCTTCCTCCAAATACTCAACTTTTATCAATTTCATCATTTTATCTTAATAATTTACCAATATCTTTCAAATCGGAAAAATGTTAAACCTTTTTTTGCATTTTCATATTTAGTTTGATCATATCTTTTGCTCAAGACTACAGTTCATATTCCTTGATAGATAATGCAGTCAATGCCACAGTGCAAGTTTATCGTTAAAAAACTCCCACCACCATTCCTAAAATGGATCAGACGATCTCGCTTACTGGCACACCGGATCTTCCTAAAGTTGATGGGAGGGGGATGGTTGGGGCTCATGCTCTTGTTGTTTTACCCATTTCAAACACATCGATTCAGGCTTACACCTCAACGGTTACCGGGTACGGTTCGATGCTTCAATAAAGTCCGTTGAGCTACAATGTGTCAGCAATTGGGGTGGATTATGTCACCTTGGTATTGCCTAGTGGGAGGACCAATTTTAATTAGGTTTGGCAGACTAGTTAATGTTAAATGGAGTTATGAATGCTAGTTCTAAGAATAGAAATTCCATCAAAATGGTGGATTTTGTTAACAATTCGACTGATGTGGCGGTGTTGGTGGTTCATTTCGATGTGGTGAGTAGTGGTGATGGTGGTGGTCGTCTGAGACGGTGGTGGTGGGTCATCAGAACGAAAGAAAGTAAGGGGAAGATGAAGTGATTGGGGTACAAGTGGGCCCCACCTTGATCTATACACAAAGTAAATATAGAGATTGAAAAAATGAAAAATTAAACAAATATACAAAAGAAGGGCCCTTGATTTAACTTAAAAAATAGATGTAGTTAATTGATTTGATCAAAATGGCGAGATTTGGAAACCTGTAGGGTCCCAAATACTTTTTTCCTTAAAAGACAACATAAAAAAATTACTCAACACCAAGGGTGCTCATAATGCCCAGATGTAACATTTGTGTAAAAACGGGTTTCGAAAACCCGCACCATTATATTAATCAAGTGTTTTTTTATATGTCGTTACGTATTTTCTAACATTTATTTATTTATTTATTTATTATAAGGATATCAGAATCAAAGATTTATAATTAATAAATAATAATAATAGCAAATGAATTAAAATAGACTTAAGGAAATAATAAAATAAATAATAAAAACAAAAAGGGGTAAACCGGGAATCGAACCCGGGTCTCCCGGGTAAACACACACACTCAGCACCACTAGTTACACATACAAGATGTGCTAGAATCTAAATATCAATACATATATATACTTGCCGAGTAGAAACCGGCAACTTCAACAAATCTCCTCACCGGAGATTTCGCAAATCCACACGGTTTCTTTTGAAAACCGACAGCTGTTTCAATGGCTACTTTGAGCAAACTCCAATCAAGACGCGCTGTCAATAAATCCCGAAATCATAGTCATGGAAACCAAAATCGCAAAACACCTATAAATACCCCCACTGTAAATCATTTCAAGCTCACACCTTCACCCCTCAATTGAAATCACCCTGCTTTCACCTTCGCAAGACCTCTGTTTCCTCAGATTTCAGTTCCTTTCCGCCGGAATTAACCCACCGGAGATCCGTCATTGTTTGGTAACGATTCCTTACCTCCTGTTTCTTTTCTATATATCGATTCGAATATTATTGTAATTGTAAATAAGAATGGAAAATAAGCATAATCAGGAAGATGTTCTGGGTTTATTTTTAAATGAAGAAGATGACATTCAAGCAGTTTATTAATATAATTAAATCCTAAGTTATGACCGGGTTAGACACACAGTCCAGTGGTGGACTGTGTGCAAAGCAAGTTAAGTTGTTCGGGTTCGATCCTTGTGTATGCGACCGGTTCTTGAATCATCCCAAAAGTTTTTATGAGTTATATATACTAACCCTCAGTTAGTATATAAAGCTAATTTAATTGACAGTTTCCCTGGGTTAGCCACACAGCCTAGATGGTAGGGCTGTGTGCAACGTTCGGTGGGAGTGCAAGTTCGATCCCGGCTCATTGACCGGTTTTGCATATATGTATAATTAACGTTCTTAAAAGAATAAAGGCAGTTGGTTTAATCAGTATATAAAATTAATTAAAAACGGTATTCCAACGGGTTAGACACGTAACTCAGTTGGAAGAGCTGCGTACACGCAACCGAGAGGTCACGGGTTCGAGTCTCAGCATACGCATCCAAAAATCATGATCGAACTGGTCAGATTCGCTGACAGCCCTAACGAGGCCCAAATTCTTTTATATTTTATTCCTCTATAACTTTTGTTTTCTTTTTCTTTCTATAGTTATTTTATTTATTAATTACTTGATTTATTTAAAACTCTCAAATATAACTAGATTAAAAAAAAATCCATTTAATGTCACAAAATTTATCTAAAAATCAAACAAAAAGTATTAAAATAAAATATTAACTAGTTTATATTTATCGAATTATCGTATTTTAGGTTAGGACTCGCTTGTCGTCCAATTCCTCAATTCGTGCGCATCTTTCACCGATCAAGGAAACGCACCTACTGTGAGTAAATCACTACAAATTCCCCTTTTTTAATTATGTTTTGGGGTTTATCATGTGTCGTAAATGTTTTTATTTATTTAAACACTTGTGCTAACATATTCCGTGATCAAATGAGTATATTTGTTTGTGTGGTTATATGTGGTTACATTCTAACATTTCAGTGCAATCATTTCATTAGGCCATCAGTTCTTCGTGGGATACGAGCTGAGCATCAGATGCCTCAATAGATCGGCTCCGTTTGATTGAGCCTTGATCTCAAGTTCATCATTCATCATGTCATGTGTTTCATTGTGGATATTATGTGATTGTGATTGGTTTTATATATACATATGCTCACTTATGATTCATGCACAATTTTTATTCAAACAACAAATACAATACAACTGTTTAAATGTTTTACTAAGATTCACTCGCCAACTATTGTTGACCCAATTTTTTGTTTTACGCATGATACAGGGGAACAAGCTGAAGAAAGAAACACATAGGAATGGCCTTAGAAGATTAAACAAAACTATTATGTTTTGAACAATGTTTTGGTTTTGTTTGTGCTTGTATGACTCATTGTGTTTGGAATATTTGAAGGTTTAATTTCAATTCAATAAATATGAAACTTATTAGTAAATGTCATGAGCTTTGGTGATAACCCAATTACGCCCCGACTTTTATTTCCGCTGCGGGTCGGGGTGTGTCAGATTGGTATCAGAGCTTGTGACTATAGGGATATAGGATAGGTTATTAGACCCTTAGAGCCTATACTATAGTTGATTAGACTTTAATTGTTTGTGTTACCTGCAAAATTCATGATATTTATATGTTTCATGTTTATTTCACACACAAATATATGCAAGCACATTCACTAGTACATGTTAGTATGTAATGTTCATTATAGTTCATATCTCAATAACCTATCATGCTTACGCAAGCACACACATCATGCTTTCACAATTTCCATGATTTCTTTTCAAAGATTTTACCTTGTTTTCATGTTTGTCAATCACATCAAAGTGAGTTCTACGATGGGCATGTAGTAACTGGAAGGGTACGAGTACCGGTAGTCGGAACGTCCTGTCTAGGCTTGGCATTCGTATAAATCCAAAATAATGGACCAGTTTGCCTACCTGGGGACTAACGATGAGAGTACGAAGGACCTATTAGGCCAAAACATGCTACACCAAACTTCGTGTGAACTAACCCCACTTTGAGTTGTCAATGTGTCTACACCTGGACACCTTCGGACCTTACATTTCGCAATCATGTTTTACGATTTTCATTCGGGTGATGCAAGTGTTATCAATCTGACATCAATGTGAACCCTACTAAGCCCAACAGTCATGGGGGCCCACATGACTATACAAGCTATGGTATGGGAGACATTTGGAGGCCCAAACATGAGCAAGCCCAAGACATCCTATGGATGTAGTTAAGTTATTTTCTTCATTTATTCATGATTGTTGTTTTTCATTTTCTTTTCTCTTACGACACATGACACCCAGAAACTATTAAACTCAAAAAATCCCTACGTATATTCCTGTAGATGTCTGCTAGACATTCTCAAGGCGGTAGAAGGTCAGGAAGATCTAGCGAACGCATGGCCACTCAAATCGCTCAACAGATGGTTGCTGTACTTCCGGACATCGTTTACAAGTTCAACAAGCTCTCGCTGCAAATCCCATCAACACTACTAATCAAGAAGGCCAAAATGTCGCCAACCCTCCACCCAAACCCACTAAGTGCACCTACAAGCATTTCAAGTCCTGTGATCCCCCAAAATACGAAGGGACTGAAGGTGTCACCGTTCTCCTCCATTGGTTTGAAGAGATGGAAAACACTTTTCTAAATTGCGATTGTCCTGATGATTGTATGGTGCGATATGCTACTGGTCGTTTGTTTGGAGTAGCACTTACCTGGTGGAACACGAAAAAGGGTAAGCGAGGTGTTGAAGATGCTATGACCTTAACGTGGGATGAGTTGAGGGAAATCATGACGAGCTGCTTCTGTCCAAGAAGCGAAGTCAAAAAGTTAGAAGATGAGTTTTACGCTTTGAAGCAAAAGGAAGAAGACCACACTACATACAACAAGAGATTTCTCAAGTTGAATCAGATGGTCCCCAACCTGTTCACCCCGCTATACTGATTAATCGAGCATTACGTTCAAGGTCTTCCCTCGAAAATTCAAGATTCGGTTTTAAGTACTTCTCCCGCAACGCTCGAAGCTGCCATGGAATTGGCTACTGAACTTACTGAAAATCGCATCCGAAATGGCGATTTTAAAGATGAGAAGAAAAAGACACCCGTTGAAACTTCAGCCTCAACCCAATCAAGTTCGTCTTCGAAGTTCGCTGGTAAGAGGAAGCGCAATGGAAAAAATTTCGTCGTTACCCAAACCAATCCTCCCATCACTGTTGCCCCAATCACACAAGTCGCACCTCAAGCCGCCCCATTCAAGAAACCATACACTGGTCCTCACCCAAAACGCAATTGATGCCAATATCACCATCCCCCTGAGAACCCTTGCCAATACTGCACAAGTTGTAGCCGTGCAGGTCACACGATTCAAACTTGCCGCATTCTTCAAAAACCAAACCGCAATAAGCCTCAAGCCCAAACCAATAATCAAATGGTGGGACAAGCCCAAAACCAACAACCCTTACTTTTACCACCTGCTCAACCCATGGCTCAACCTTACTGCCAACCCAATTACCCAATGATGCAACCCAATAGATCATGTTTCAACTGTGGCGATCCAAACCATTTTCGAAACACTTGCCCCCGCTTGGTGAACATCATAAATGCCTGTAACACCCTGTAAAATCGTGTCCAATAGTATAGTGACACGTGTTGTATTTTAAATATAGTCTGTTAAAGACCAATAAGGACTAAAGGGGTCAACATGCTCAAACTGAGCCTCTTAGTGACGGTCCGATGTCAACATGCATAAATAACAGCCTCTGAGTGACTGATATGTCAACATGCTTAAATCATTAGCCTCTGAGTGACTGATATGTCAACATGCTTGAAATTTGGCCTCTTATGACTGATATGTCAACATGCCCAGCCTCTGAGTGACATCGGAATCAACATGCTTATAATAAGCCTCTGAGTGATCCTTTGTGAAGTCCTAACTCTCATACGTGCCATTTGTTGGACGAGAGGGTTCAATTTTGTAAATATGTGAAAGTTGGATAACGGAAGGATTAAAAGTGTCAACATGTTAATTTATACCTCTAAGTGACCTTTTAACGAACCGAGAGCTCGGCAATGTCCGGGCATAATCCCGGGTATGCCAAGTATTGGCTACGGAGGGCTAAAAGTGCCAAAAAGGTGTTTAAAAAGGTTTTTAGAAGCTTTTTAAAGTTAAGGGGCTAAAGTGTCAAACTTTGAAACTGGCCAAGGGGAGGTCGCGGGCCGCGAGAGACGGGCGCGAGAGAGGCTCTGCTGCAGAAGTTTTGCTTGGTCTCCAAAAAAAAAACTCCAAAAACCATTTGATCGAATCTATGGACTTGTAATAAGCTTTGTCACATTTTAGGACACTTGTAAGCTTCCTCTTACACCCCTAAACACCTGGCTTCACCTCCGTTGAGCTCTCCAACTATAAATAGGTATTCAAGTGCTTCATTTCAACTTACACCTTTTTAAATCATAACTCTTCTCCCTCCTCTGGAAGTTCCTAGCTAAAAGGAACATCCAACATAGTTCTTTTGCACCTTAGGAATCACTGGTAAGTGTTCCTTCTATGTGCATTTTCGTTTATAGGCTTTTATAGCCAAAAGTCAAGCGTTTTACGGCAAACGCTTTGACTTTCGGTTAAGACTATTATGGCCCAGCCATTGTTCGAAATAAACATGGCTAAGTGATCGTAATAAGGTAGGTGTTAGTCCCTATAAAGGGCACCTCCTGAAGATCACGTTTGCTAGACCAATTGACGAGTCAAAGTTAAGTTATTAAAAAGTCAAATAGGCCATTTTTTGGAAAAATCATAAATTGATCTTATACATGTTATGTAACCTGTTTTGACACTTAAACAAGTTGGTAATAATTATTAGAACATGTAATGTTCGGCTCGTCAATTTCAGTTCTAGGGTCGGTTCGCAACCGAAAGTCACGAAGTTTGACTTCTGCTTTGACTTTCGATTCTGACCCGATTTGGATTAGTTACCTACTGATCTAAAGTTGTATTATGATTGTAATATAATGTAGCATAACCCTCTGAGGTTATATTACATGATCATAATCAGAATCCAAGTTTATGCGCAAGTTCCAAAATTATGCCATCTTTGACCAAAATGTCCTTTTTGCATAAAACAAGGTTTTAAATAATAATGAACTTGAAAATGAGTTACTTATTGATGTAATATTATAATTAATATTATTTGGGATGTAAAACCAAGTTATAAACTGAGTTTTCAAGCAAGCCCTTAAACTATGTCAATAAATGACGATTTTAGCCCTTGTGGCTCATAAACTAGTTTTAATCAAATCTTTTCAAGGTAAATATTTTACCTACTGATATGTTATATTAAATAACATATCTAAGACATTTTAATCTGAACTTAACAAGGACGCCATTTTACGACATAAGCGCCATTTAGGCGCATAGTATGGTTTTAAACCATATTATTGACCAAGACTTGATACCTACTGATTTAAAACTTATTTTAAACATATTTACAGCAGGTACATGTTATAAACTCATAATCCCAAATAATTTATAAACTATGTGTAAAATGACCAAAATGCCCATTCGGTGCATAGTTTGGTCATAAAAGATAATTTACACATATAATTGATATCCTACTGATATTATATCATAAATAAAGTATTTTATAGAATACCTATGATTATAAACTTCAATTATATTCGAGTTCCTTTTATATGGTATGAAATTACCAAAATGCCCTTATGAGGCATAATTTCGTTTTAAAACCTTAACGGGCATATAAATTAATATCCTACTGATATTTTAACTTATTTAAATTATAATGGCATATAGAACTTGTCCATGACTTATCCGGTTACCCGATATCGCTATTATGCGCACAGTTACATATATGTAACTATTTTACGAAAATTAACCGAAACGGGTTTAACCTTGTCATTTAAGTTTCAAAATCCAGAATGTTAATAGTTTAACCATATTAAACAAGTCAAGGTACTTGTTGGGATTAAACTACATTCTATCCAATCATTGTTTAATCTAGCGTCATACGTTTTGATCAAGTACGCTAGTCGGTCTAATCTATGACTTAAATAAGACCGTTAGTATTTAATTGGTTAGTTTATGCCATAATCCAGACTAGAGACTTGCCGGTAAATGTTATCTGCACTTAGTCCTTTTGTGTACGGCTGAGTTATTAAAAAAATTTAAAGAAGACTAGCTCAGGTAAATACTCTCGACTTATTTCCCCTATACGGGCTTGGGTTACGGTAAATTATTACCGCTTGGTCGGAAATGGGATTCAATCGAACGTCGGTTCGGAGATATAAATCCGCATATTCTGTTTTAATCATTTTGTTTTGATAATTTAAACATCGGGGGTTAACTACCGTGTCTTGGATATCCTCGGCTCATTATAATAGAAATGGCCACGACCTTAGCGCGGGTGTAGGCATACACCCGATAGACGCTGAATTATGTGTTCCCACAAGGTTAGGAGGAATTGACTCCTTCGTGAGTCCAAATTGGTGTGTACGTTAATTGTGTCTCGGTCTTCGTACCGGGCCCCGTATGTATGGACAAACATGTAAATCTGTTAACAAGGTTGGACGGTCAATTAACCCTAGTTATAAAAAGATTTTGTGCTGATACGAACTTAAACATTTTTGAAATGTTTTTAAAATGAGTTAGTTGGGTGTATTTACCAGCGAAAGCTGACGTGTTTTCAAAAGACTAATCTGCAGGTACAATACGAAAAATAGGCCGGAAGTGCTCGGTAGTGATAGAGGATCTTGCAAATCCTAAATCTGCCCAAAGTTTGTTTTGTATTCTTTCCATGTACAATTTATGATCCGCCCGTGGATCTTCTATTACAAGCTTGTATATTATTTTGTATTTTCGAACATTCGGTTTGTAATAGTAATTTTACTCCAAGACTTCCGCTATGCCGTGTTTAACTGACTATGATGATTATCAACTGACGTCACGATACTCCCTACCCGGGCCCACCGGTGTATGGATTTCGGGTTGGAAAATCTGGGGTGTGATAAGGTTGGTATCAGAGCCAACGTTTGAGAGAATTAAACACTATCCTTCCTGTGTTTAATCTCAAACTTACACGAGCACATTCCTTAGACTTCCGAGTCTAGGCATTGACCTAGGAATAATCATTTCATTATTAAGTTATTAGTATGTTTTTGAATTGATTTTTAACAGGAAAATGCCGCCACGCGTGAGAGGACAAAGTGGAAGAGGAAAAGGTCCAATGAGAGGAGGACCATCGGGGCGTATTCCCCCTCAACCTCATAACTCAGATGCCTACCAGGAATCAGGAGATTCGTCTCCTTGGAAACCAGCGAGACATTTTTATCTCTAATAGACACTCGCCCTCACCTTCCCAAAATTCTTACCACTCACACCACTCTTACCATTCTCACCATTCCCATTCTCATCACTCCTACCATGAAGAATTTAACCCCAACCATTACTTTAACACACCTCCAGCCAATCAAAATCATTTGGACCAGCCACACCCTATGGACGAGGACTCTGACCCGGAGATGCCGCCGTCGGGATCAAATATGCATCCCATTGAAATTTCAAGCGATTCAAACTCATATGCCGGATCGCCCTACCAAGGTCCTAATGAGTGGGACCAATACTGGAACCAATTCACTTTCGCCCACACTCCTTCTCATCACTCTCAACCACATCCTGTTCAAGAAGATGTCCACATGGAACCCGTGGACCAACCTCAACGAGGAGCACGTATGTCGGTGCATGCCGTACAAAGGTCGGGATCGCTGCCACCTTTGCCAAACTCCTACCCCACAATTCAAGAGGACTCACAAATGGGTGGACCCTCTAATGTTTCACCTATAGTGGAACCATCACCAACACCAACACCTGCTGTTCAACCAGCACCATCGGGTTATACTAACCCAATCCCCACATATCCAGGCGCGTCTAGATATGATCCATTTAACCCGTCTACACCGGTACATTATCAAGCTTGGTCGCAAGACCCCTACATGCAGGCGGTTATGCACAACTCACTTTACCCGTCTCCTTTCCCACCTACCTATCCACCGACTGGGTATCCAACTTATGGGTACCAGTATCCGGTTATGCCACAACCACAATGTAACATCCGTCAAAAACGGATTTTACCAAACCCGCTCCGTTTATTAACCGAACAGTCAGTTAAAAATTTCGTTGCGAATTAAATGCCTAAAATAATTTTAAACGATACATAATCAATTATTATATGGGAATATATAATTAGTTTTTGAAAAACTATTAAAAATATGAAAATAAAAATGTTTTGTTCCTGCCGGGTTTCGAACCCGGGTCAGTCACGGTTCAACAACAGACTTAACACTCAACACTTAAACCACTGCGCCACTGATGTTCTTTGTTAAATGTTAGGATCATTTAATTGATAACGTGTCTTTCCGAATTCAAAACCGGCGCCCAAAGTTGCAGTCGTCGGAAATCCCGGCAATCTCGCGAAACTTAACGATTCTTTCCGTTATAACGTAAACTTTAACTACACATCGGTTATAACCGACGTCTGAGTCCGCGACACAAATTATAACCGCCGGAGTTTTTCTAACCGACGAATCAAGTCGAAAATCGGACCAAATTCATCGACGATTTGCCTTATAAATACCCCCTTGAACCTCTGCAAACATTTTCGCTCAAAACCGCACCCTTTCTCGGTGAAAACTCACTCGCCGGAATTCTTCTGCTCATCGCCGGAAAACCGAGTCCTTAACTTCTAAGCCTTACTAAACCCTCTGAACTTATACCGAAGTCACCCACATACTTTGTAAGCTTTCTGAAGACTCTCTGCTGCAAGACACTCGTCGCCGGAAGTGATTGCTGTCGCCGGAGTTACGCCGGAGAAACAGAGGAATCCAGTCGGTATACCTCACGCCTAATTTCTTCATTCTTATATTTAATCTCACATGTATTTAACCATCAGACACTAAAGAACATGATTTAAAACATTGAACCAGTCGGATTTTCCGATTCTGGTTAAAAACTGACGAAGAAGACGATGTATCTGTAACATATAAGTATAATTAAAATCAAGTTATAACTCGGGTTAGACACACAGTCCAGCGGTGGACTGTGTGCACATTAAACATACAAACGTCTCGAGTTCGAATCTTGTTCCACACACGCTGCCTTAATAAAAATACTTTTTTTTGTTAACCGAACCGGAGTCGCCACTGGTATATGTTAAGTATATTAATAATCGGAATAATAACCAAGTTAGACACACAGTCCAGTGGTGGACTGTGTGTATGTTTAATCACAGCGCACGAGTTCGAGTCCGGTCTTCTGCATCGACCCGGACAATTATTTACCTTTTTAAATAAGTCAGAATTAAAAATACTTAGTTTGTATTTAAGTATAATAAAAATCGGTTTATATATCATGTTAAACACACAGTCCAGCGGTGGACTGTGTGTTAACGCAACCCACAGGTCCCGGGTTCGAGACCTGTGGTGCGCACCGAGTCACGGATTAAAATCGTTTTTAAGAAATAAAGGATTTTTCTGATTTATCTAATTAATGTATAAATATAATTAAAAACAGAAATATTTCGGGTTAGACACGTAGCTCAGTTGGTAGAGCTGCGTGCACGCGTACGGAGGTCTCGGGTTCGAGCCTCACTCAGCGCACTTATACTCGCATTTGAACCGGTCAACAGTCACTGTTACAGTCAAAGTCAAAGTCAACGGTCAAAAAAGTCAAATTTTTTTATTATTTTTATTTATTTATTTTAATTAAAAATCAATTAAAAATACTTAAAAATAACATTTTTAAGGTTAGAAAATAGCCTTAAATTCACAAAAATACACCCAACAATCCTACTAAAATGGATTAATAAAATCCGTTTACTTACCGAACCATAATGCTATTTATCTAGGTTAATTTCACTCGTGGTTAAAAACCACTTCGCGTGCATTCAACATCATCAACCGAACGCACCCACTGTGAGTGAATCTTACAACTCCCCCTTTTAATTACACGTTTTGGGGTGTGTCATGTGTCACAAAATAATTAACTCGTTTATTTAAACTTGTGCCATACCATGTCGTGATCTAAACTTAGATTGTTTATATTGTTGTGATTACGTATTTCATTTTGTCAACTTATATGAAATTCATTCATTAAGCCCATCAGTTCCTCGTGGGAGACGAGTGAGCAACGCGTGCCTCAAAACCAATCCATTATTGTTCATGTGTGTATCATTGAGTTTATATTGTTTGTAGTTATGTCTTTCATATTATCATGTTTATGCAATTCATTCATTAGGCCCATCAGTTCCTCGTGAGAGACGAGTTGAGCAACGCGTGCCTCTAAACGTTCCATTATTGTTCATGTTTGCTTTATTTAATATCTAATGATTGTTGAATAAGTTTACATCTATTTTTACTCATGTGTGGTTGTGTACTCATTTCATAATCAATTAAATAAACTTGTTCAAATGTTTTCCATAGGATTCACTCGCCAACTTTTTGTTGATCCAAAAACCCTTTTACACATGATACAGGTGAACAGGATGAAGCAAGGAAAACATAGGAAATGCCTTAGAAGAGAACAAAGAAGCTTAGATTGATAGTTAGAACATGTTGTAATATTTATTGTAAATTTCCATTAAATTGTATTAATGAATATGAAACGTTAAAATAAATGTCATGAGCTTTGATGATAACCCAATCATGCCCCGATCACCTTTTCCGCTGCGGGTCGGGGTGTGACACACAACCTCCGCCATCACTTGAGGCCATTAATGAGGCCTTAGAAAGAATGAAAGAAATGCAGCAACAGGCGGAGAAAACGGAGAAGAAGACGAATAAGTTCTTCAAGAAACTCTCCAAATTGGTCAAGGGAAAGAAGGACGAGTGAAGTTTCTTCTAAATTATATGTAGTCCCTGCGAGGACATTGTTATTTGTTTTAGTCCCTGTGTGGACATGTTTATTTCCTTTAAGTCCTTGCATGGACAAGTTTACTTCATTTTTCTAGTATTGTAATTTCTAATTTGAAATTTAATGAAGTACTTTTGGAATTATATATATATATATATATATGTGTGTGTGTGTTTGTGTGTGTGTGTGTAAATCATCCTCTTGAAAAACGAGCGTCTCGATTTTATTTGAATTTTATGCTCTGCTATATAATTCCAAAAGATCTTAATGGATTGATTATGCCAAGTGGCGTAGACCACACACTGGCCAAGAAATGATAGTTAAGTACGAAGGGGTCTTCTATCAGAATAGTTAAGGGAAGTTATCCTTTTATCTAGGGGTAAGGGACTAGGTCCAAACCTCCAAGGTCGTTAAGGTCGAAGGTGAGCGGGACCATTAATCAATCATTAAGATACTCTTATGCAACATTAAGAAATGTTCATACTCTTGGTAGTGTGACTTGAGGAACCACACTAGCCATCTAAGGCTAATATGCCATATACATTTGATATGATGTAGGCCAATGTGCCCAATTTATTGTCCAATGGGACAGGCTGATATGCCATATACATCTGATATGATGTTGGCCAATGTGCCAAATTAATTGTCCAATGGGACAGGCTGATATGCCATATACATCTGATATGATGTAGGCCAATGTGCTCAATTAATTGCCCAACGGGACAGGCTGATATGCCATATACATCTGATATGATGTAGGCTAATATGCCCAATTAATTGTCCAACGAGACAGACTGATATGCCATATACATCTGATATGATGTAGGCCAATGTGCCCAATCAATTGTTCAACGGGACAGGCTGATATACCATATACATCTGATATGATGTAGGCCAAGGTGCCTAATTTATGTCCAATGTGACAGGCGGATATACCATATATATATATATATATATATTATGACCTAAGTAACAGGCTGATGTGTCATATACATTATGTCCAATGTGACCGGCCAATGTGCCCAATTATTATGTCCATTAGGGACAAGCCTATGAGCTATATAATTGTCAATGATGACAATGACAGTTGTGGCATTGCGATCCACTGTCCAATATTATATGGACTAAGTCCAAATTGTAATTTGCCTATGATGGTCCTATTAAAACCTAGGCCAAATATAGATATGTTAAGCCTAAGAGTTGTGATGCTATTCACACTAGTATAGGCAATGGATTGTTATATCCAATATTGAAAGATGATATGGTTAATGCGCCATGGCTAAATGAAGTTTTATTGGTATATAGAAACCAAGACTTAAAGATGGCTAACTCAAATGAAGCACAAAGTAGCCACAGGAATGTTGAATCTAACAATGCTGAAAATAGAAATATTAAAGATAATGATTTCCAAGCTCGCATTGATGCGGCTGTGGAAAGGGCCATGACTAAGGCCATAGAAAAGCTAAGAAAGCCGAGTGCCACTCTCGCTAGACCCTTATCTATTCCACCATCTTCAGCTCATAGGGAGAGCTCTGTTCACTCTTCAAATGTGAAGAGTGAACCAAAGAAATTAAATCTTACTGAAAAGTCCCGTTCTGCCAAGGACGGATGTACCTATAAGTATTTTGTCACTTGTAAGCCCTGAGACTTTAACGGAGAAAAAGGAGCTGTAGAAGCTCTAAAGTGGCTAGGCGAGATGGAGACGATAGTAGATATCAGCAATTGTGCTGATGAGGATGTAGTTAAGTATGTATCACAATCCTTCAAGGGCGATGCCCTAATATGGTGGAAAGCCATGATTCAATTAACAGGTAAAGTACACCTGTACAACTTGGGATGGTCCAAGTTTGTTGAATTGGTAAAGGAAACTTACTGCCCACCTCATGAGGTGGAGAAGTTAGAGACAGACTTTTTGTCTCTTTCAATGAAAAACCTAGATTGTCGGAAGTACGTTTCTGACTTTAACTCCCTATCTAGGTTAGTTACCTATTTGATCACCCCCGAATCCAAACGCATTGCACGTTTCATAAATGGGTTGACGCCGAGATAAAGGGCATGGTAAAGTTTGCACAGCCTAGTACCTATAGGTCCGCTGTAGACCTATCTCTTTCCATCACCATAGATCTGGTAAGACAAAAGTCAATTAGGACTGAAACTGACGTAAAGAGGAAATGGGAGGATGATAACTCCGAAAGATTTAAGAAGAAAGGAAATTTCAGGTTCAAGAAGAACCAGCATGCGTCTAATGACAAACCTCTATGCAAGAATTGTAAATATAGGCACTGGGGACAGTTTAGTATAAATCCACAAACCAAACCCTGTGGTATCTGCAAGAGAAAAGGGCACAAGACCTTAGATTGCAAGGATCTTAAGGATGCAGTTTGCTACAACTGCAACGAAAAAGGGCATATAACATACAATTGCCACAAGAAACCCAAAAGTAACGATGCAAAGCCTGGAGAGGCCAAGAAAGGGAATGACCGTGCCTTTCAAATAAATGCAAGGGAGGCTGTTAATGACGACAATGCCATAATAGGTACATTCCTCATTAACGATATTGATGCTAGAGTTCTTTTTGATTTGGGAGCAGATAGATCTTTTGTTGATCATAAGTTTAGTAAACTATTAAATGTACCCATAAAAACTCTGGATAAAATTTATGAGATAGAACTCGCTGATGGAACCTTAGAAACTGCGTCTTCCATTCTTGATGGATGCTCTATATCCATTAAGAATCATTCCATCCCTATCACTCTTCTGCCAATGAAGTTGGCGGGGTTCGGTGTTGTCTTAGGCATGGATTGGTTATCTCATAACCAAGCCCACATTGCCTGCGATAAAAAGCACATCGAGATTAAGACCCCTGGTGAAGTGATAACCCTTCCCGGAGACTCACACTATGGATTTCCAGACAAGGTGTCGTTATTTAAGGCATCCAAGTGTTTGAGAAAAGGTTGTGTCATCTACATGGCATAAGTTACCATAAATGAACCAAAGCCGAACCTTGAAGATCAACCAGTTATCTCGGAGTATCCCGATGTTTTCCCTGAAGAATTACCAGGCCTACCTCCAGATAGGCAAGTGGAATTTAGAATAGATATCCTACCAGGACAGCACCAGTGGCTAGAGCTCCATATAAGCTAGCACCAACGGAGATGAAGGAATTGAGGACGCAGCTAGACGAACTCTTGGGGAAAGGATTTATACAGCCTAGTTCCTCACCTTGGGGAGCTCCTATCCTTTTCATTAAAAAGAAAGATGGTTCAATGCGGATGTGCATTGACTACCGGGAGCTGAACAAACTAACAATTAAGAATAGATATCCTCTGCCCATGATCGATGATTTATTCGACCAACTTCAAGGGGATAGTTACTTTTCTAAGATATATTTGAGATCTGGATATCATCAACTGAAGGTTAGAAGTGAAGATGTTCCTAAGACAGCCTTTAGGACCCGCTATGGTCATTTTGAATTTTTGGTGATGCCTTTTAGGCTCACAAATGCACCTGCAACATTCATGGATCTCATGAATAGAGTCTACAAACCGTATTTGGATAAGTTTGTCATTGTCTTCATAGACGACATACTTATCTATTCTCGTAATCAAGCTGATCACGAGAAACATCTTCGGTGCATCCTAGAAATATTAAGGCAGGAGAAACTTTATGCAAAGTTCTCTAAATGCGAATTTTGGCTTAGAGAAGTCCAATTCCATATGAAATTCGTAGTTTCTAGGACTGGCTTGTTATTATAGAAGGTTCATTGAGAACTTTTCAAGAATAGCCACACCTCTAACTACCTTGACCCGTAAGAATGTTAAGTATAATTGGGTCCAAAGCAACAAGAATCTTTTGAGATTCTTAAACACAAGTTGAGCAATGATCCTGTGTTATCCCTACCAGAGGGTGTACAAGATTTTGTAGTCTATTGTGATGCATCATACACCGGCATGGGTTGTGTGCTAATGCAAAAAGGCAAAGTGATTGCCTATACATCACGACAGTTAAAGGTGCACGAAAGGAATTACACCACCCACGATTTGGAACTGGGTGACGTTTTATTTGCACTAAAACGATGGAGACATTACTTGTATGGCATGAAGTGTATTATATAAACTGATCATAAAAGTCTCCAACATTTGTTCAATCCCGGCAAGATTCGCTACCATCCCGGCAAGGCAAATGTAGTTGCCGACGCCTTAAGTTGCAAAGAAAGAGTTAAACCTATTAGGATTAACGCCAAGAGCATTGAGCTCAAAAATAGCTTGGTGAGAAGCTATTAGATGCACAGAAGCAAACTCTATTAGAGGCTAATATCCCTAATGAGAGATTACGCGGAACTGTGGATCAGTTAGCGCCTGGGAAAGATGGAATCCTTAGATTTAATGATAGAATTTGGGTTCCAATCTTTGGAGGACTTAGAGATCTAATCCTCCAAGAAGCGCACAATTCAAGATATTCAGTTCACCTAGGTGGTGACAAGATGTATCAAGACCTAAAGAAGAATTATTGGTGGATGGGTTTGAAGAAATCCATAGCCACTTATGTAGCTAAGTGTCTGACGTGTTCGCAAGTTAAGGCCGAACATCAGAAACCGTCAGGACTTCTACAACAACTTGAAATTCCCACTTGGAAATGGGAAATGGTAACTATGGACTTGATTACCAAGTTACCCAAGACCAAAAGTGGAAATGACACTATTTGGGTCATTGTAGACAGACTGACTAAGTCAGCTCATTTCTTGCCAATAAAGGAGACATAAAATTCAGACAAATTGGCTAAGTTGTATGTGGACAAGATTGTGTCCCTACACGGTATGCCGGTATCTATTGTATCTGACAGAGATACTAGATACACATCTCACTTTTGGAAAAGTTTCCAACAATCATTAGGCACACGATTAAATTTCAGTACGGCTTACCATCCGCAGACTGATGGTCAAAGTGAGCGTACTATTCAGACTTTGGAAGACATGCTTAGGGCATGTGTGATTGATTTAGGTAGAAGTTGGGATGACCACATACCCCTAATAGAATTCTCCTATAATAATAGCTATCATACGAGCATCAAGGCAGCTCCTTTTGAGGCCTTGTATGGGAGAAAATGTAGAACGCCCGTATGTCGGGCAGAAGTTGGGGAGGCCCAACTATCAGGACCAGAGATTGTCCTGGAGACCACGGAAAAGATTATGCAAATCCGTGATCGTCTAAAAACTTCCAGGGATAGGCAGAAGAGTTATGCTGACAAAAGGCGTAAACCTCTTAAGTTCCAAGTAGGGGACAAGGTCATGCTGAAGGTGTCACCCTGGAAAGGTGTGATGCATTTTGGAAAGAAGGGAAAGTTGAGCCCAAGATATATTGGACCATTCGAGATAGTCGAATGTGTCGGCACTGTAGCTTATAAGCTCAGGTTGCCAGAGGAGCTTAGTGGGATCCATGATGTATTCTACATATCTAATCTTGAGAAATGTCTAGCTGATGTGTAGCTAGCAATGTCGCACAAGGATGTGCAAATTGATGAAAACCTGAGGTTCATTGAGAAACCAATTTTGATCGAGGATCGACAGGTTGAGAAGCTCCGAAGAAAAATGATACCTATAGTAAAGGTTAAGTGGGATGATTTTAGAGGTCCCGAGTATACATGGGAGGTTGAGTCCACTATGCGACAAAAGTACCCCCATCTTTTTGAATAAAATCTCGAGGTCGAGATTTCTTTTAAGGGGGTGAGGATGTAACACCCTGTAAAATCATGTCCAATAGTATAGTGACATGGGTTGTATTTTAAATATAGTCTGTTAAAGACCAATAAGGACTAAAGGCGTCAACATGCTCAAACTGAGCCTCTGAGTGACGGTCCGATGTCATCATGCATAAATAACAGCCTCTGAGTGACTGATATGTCAACATGCTTAAATCATTAGCCTCTGAGTGACTGATATGTCAACATGCTTAAATCATTAGCCTCTAAGTGACTGATATGTCAACATGCTTGAAATTTGGCCTCTGAGTGACTGATATGTCAACATGCCCAGCCTCTGAGTGACATGAGAATCAACATGCTTATAATAAGCCTCTGAGTGATCCTTTGTGTAGTCCTAACTCTCATACGTGCCATTTGTTGGACGAGAGGGTTCAATTTTGTTAATATGTGAAAGTTGGATAACGGAGTGATTAAAAGTGTCAACATGTTAATTTATACCTCTGAGTGACCTTTTAACGAACTGAGAGCTCGACAATGTCCAGGCAGAATCCCGGGTATGCCAAGTGTTGGCTACAGAGGGCTAAAAGTGCCAAAAAGGTGTTTAAAAAGGTTTTTAGAAGCTTTTTAAAGTTAAGGGGGTAAAGTGTCAAACTTTGAAACTGGTCAAGGGGCGGTAGTGGGCCGCGAGAAACCAGGCCTGGGTCTCTCGCGGGGCGCGAGAGAGGCTTTGCTGTAGAAGTTTTGCTTGGTCTCCAAAAAAACTCTAAAAACCATTTGATCGAATCTATGGACTTGTAATCAGCTATGTCACGTTTTGGGACACTTGTAAGCTTCCTCTTACACCCCTAAACAACTGGCTTCACCTCCTTTGAGCCCTCCAACTATAAATAGGTGTTCAAGTGCTTCATTTCAACTTGCACCTTTCTAAATCATAACTCTTCTCCCTCCTATGGAAGTTCCTAGCTAAAAGGAGCATCCAACATAGTTCTTTTGCACCTTAGGAATCATTGGTAAGTGTTCCTTCTTTGTGCATTTTCGTTTATAGGTTTTTATAGCCAAAAGTCAAGCGTTTTATGGCAAACGCTTTGACTTTCGGTTAAGACCATTATGGTCCAGCCATTGTTCGAAATGAACATGGCTAAGTGATCATAATCAGAATCCAAGTTTATGCGCAAGTTCCATAATTATGCCATCTTTGACCAAAATGCCCTTTTTACATAAAACAATGTTTTAAATAACAATGAACTTGAAAATGAGTTTCTTATTGATTTAATATTAAAAGTAAGATTATTTGGGATGTTAAACCAAGTTATAAACTGAGTTTTCAAGCAAGTCCTTAAACTATGTCAATAAATGGCGATTTTAACCCTTGTGGCTCATAAACTAGTTTTAATCAAATCTTTTCAAGGTAAATATTTTACCTACTGATATGTTATATTAAATAACATATCTAAGACATTTTAGTCTGAACTTAACATCAGCTTTCGTGAAAATCGCATAAGGACGCCATTTTACGACATAAGCGCCATTTAGGCGCATAGTATGGTTTTAAACCATATTATTGACCAAGACTTGATATCTACTGATTTTAAAACTTATTTTAAACATATTTACAGTAGGTACATGTTATAAACTCAGAATCCCAAATAATTTATAAACTATGTGTAAAATGACCAAAATGCCTATTCGGAGCATAGTTTGGTCATAAAAGATAATTTACACATATAATTGATATCCTACTGATATTATATCATAAATAAAGTATTTTATAGAATACCTATGATTATAAACTTCAATTATATTCGAGTTCCTTTTATATGGTATGAAATTACCAAAATGCCCTTATGAGACATAATTTTGTTTTAAAACCTTAACGGGCATATAAATTAATATCCTACTGATATTTTAACTTATTTAAAGTATAGTGGCATATAGAACTTGTCCATGACTTATCCGGTTACCCGATATCGCTATTATGCGCACAGTTACGTATATGTAACTATTTTACGGAAATTAACCGAAACGGGTTTAACCTTGTCATTTAAGTTTCAAAATCCAGAATGTTAATAGTTTAACTATATTAAACAAGTCAAGGTAGTTGTTGGGATTAAACTACATTCTATCCAATCATTGTTTAATCTAGCATCATACGTTTTGATCAAGTATGTTAGTCGGTCTAAGTCTATGACTTAAATAAGACCGTTAGTATTTAATTGGTTAGTTTATGCCATAATCCAGACTAGAGACTTGCCGGTAAATGCTATCTGCACTTAGTCCTTTTGTGTACGGCTGAGTTATTAAAAAAATATAAAGAAGACTAGCTCAGGTAAATACTCTCGACTTATTTCCCCTATACGGCTTGGGTTACGGTAAATTATTACCGCTTGGTCGGAAATGGGATTCAATCGAATGCCGGTTCAGAGATAATAAATCCGCATATTCTGTTTTAGTTAGTTTTGTTTGATAATTTAAACATCATGGGTTAACTACCGTGTCCTGGATATCCTCGGCTCATTATAATAGAAATGGCCACGACCTTAGCGCGGGTGTAGGCATACACCCGATAGACGCTCAATTATGCATTCCCACAAGGTTGGGAGGAATTGACTCCTTCGTGAGTCCAAAGTGGTGTGTATGTTAAATGTGTCTCGGTCTCCGTACCGGCCCCGTATGTATGGACAAACATGTAAATTTGTTAACAAGGTTGGACGGTTAATTAACCCAAGTTATTTTGTGCTGATATGCACTTAAAACATTTTGAAATGTTTCAAAATGAGTTAGTTGGGTGTATTTACCAGCGAAAGCTAACGTATTTTCAAAAGACTAATCTGCAGGTACAATACGAAAATAGGCCGGAAGTTCTCGGTAGTGATAGAGGATCTTGCAAATCCTAAATCTGCCCAAAGTCTGTTTTGTATTCTTTCCATGTACAATTTATGATCCGCCTGTGGATCTTCTATTACAAGCTTGTATATTATTTTGTATTTTCGAACATTCGGTTTGTAATAGTAATTTTACTCCAAGACTTCCGCTGTGCCGTGTTCAATTGACTATGATGATTATCAACTGACGTCACGATACTCTCCACACGGGCCCACCGGTGTATAGATTTCAGGTTGGAAAATCCGGGGTGTGACAATGCCCAAGCTCAAGCCAACCCGGTGAACCAAGCCAATCTAGCTAATCCACCTGCTAGAGGAAGGGCCTTCAACATCAACGCCAACCAAGCAAGGGCTGATAACAATGTGGTTAACGGTACGTTTCTTGTTAACGGTAGTTATGCATCCATACTATTTGATACTGGAGTCTCTAGAATTCGAGTCCATTCTTGATCTACCTCGTGTTAGTCTCGCTGAATCATTCACGGTAGAAGTTGCTGATGGTGAACCCATTGCCTTAGACTCGATTATTCGTGATTGTACTCTTACACTTAATGATCACGATTTCCCGATTGATCTTATTCCTATGAAATTGGGTAGTTTCGACGTTATCATTGGCATGGACTGGCTCAGCCAGCATCACGCCGAAGTTGTTTTCTACGAGAAGTTTATTCGAATCCCCCTTGCAGACGTTCAGATTCTACATATTTTTGAAGAAACCTCTTCTAAAGGGCTCAAATTGATGTCGTGCCTCCAAGCTCGAAGATACCTTCGCAAAAACTATATCGCGTTCCTAGCTCATATCGTCAAGAAGGAAGGCAAGGAAGAAGGCTCGAAGACATTCCTATCGTTAAAGAATTTCCTCAAGTTTTTCCCGACGACGTTTCAGGACTTCCTCCTGTGCGAGAAGTCGAATTCCGAATCGATTTAGTACCTGGTGCTACACCAGTCGCAAAATCTCCCTACCGGTTAGCCCCATCTGAGATGCAAGAATTGGCTAGTCAGCTGCAAGAGTTGACTTACAAAGGATTTATACGTCCTAGTGCGTTGACTTCCGGTGTACCTGTTCTTTTTGTAAAGAAGAAAGATGGAACTTTTCTCATGTGTATTGATTATAGAGAGCTCAACAAGTTGACCATCAAGAATCGCTATCCTTTACCTCGTATTGATGATCTTTTAGATCAACTTCAAGGTGCCACCTGTTTTTCAAAAATCGACCTTCATTCTGGTTATCATGAACTTAGAGTGCGCGAAGAAGATATTCCACAAACTGCCTTTCTGAACTCGTTATGGCCACTATGAATTCATTGTTATGCTTTCGGGTTAACCAATGCTCCTGCTGTCTTCATGGATTTAATGAGTAGGGTGTGCAAACCTTATCTCGACCGTTTTGTTATAGTTTTCATTGATGAAATTCTTATCTACTCCAAGACCAAATCCGATCATGAGCGACATCTTCGACTTATTCTAACACTTTTAAGGACTGAAAAGCTTTATGCTAAGTTTTCGAAATGTGAGTTTTGGTTAAAAGAGGTATAATTTCTTGGTCATGTTGTTAATCACAAAGGGATTCATGTCGACCCTGCGAAGATTAAAGCGGTACAAGAATGGCAAGCGCTACGAACTCCTGTCGAAGTTAGATCATTTCTTGGTCTAGCTGGTTATTATCGACGTTTCATTGCAAATTTCTCTCGTATCGCCGTTCCACTCACAACCTTGACTCACAAGGGAAAACCCTTTAATTGGGGACCCAAACAAGAAGAGGCTTTCCAAACTTTGAAACAAAAGATTATACACTTCCTGACGGTTACGAAGACTTTGTGGTTTATTGCGACGTGTCAGGGCAAGGGTTAGGTTGTGTTCTAATGCAAAGAGAAAAGGTTATAGCCTATGCCTCAAGACAACTCAAAGTGCATGAGAAGAACTATACCACTCACAACCTAGAACTTGGAGCAGTCTTGTTCGCTCTAAAGATATGGAGCACTATCTCTGTGGTACCAAGTGTGAAATTTACACTGACCACAAGAGTCTTCAACATATCTTCAATCAAAAAGAGTTGAACATGAAGCAACGACGGTGGGTCGAACTCCTAAATGATTACGACTGTGAAATTCGATATCATCCTAGCAAGGCTAATGTGGTGGCCGATGCACTTAGCCGAAAGGAATATGCAAATTTCGTTCATCTGCTATGTTCTCAAATTGTAACTGACCTCAAAGATCGAATTCGAGCAGCTCAACATACTTCTGTAACGGAAAATGACGTGCGCGATGAACTGTCATGTGGGGCCGAACTCAAAATAGAAACCAAGTCCGATGGTATTCTTTACTACTTAAACCGTATTTGGATACCCGATCGCGACAATTTTCACGTTTTTCTCATGAACGAGGCGCACAAAACACGACACTCTATACATCCAGGGGCCGATAAGATGTATCAAGACTTATGATACACCTACTGGTGGCCTGACATGAAGAAGGATATCGCTATTTTTGTTTCCAAGTGCCTTACATGTTCCAAAGTGAAAGCTGGACATCAAAGACCTTCAGGACTTCTTGTCCAACCCGAAATACATGTATGGAAGTGGTAAAATATAACCATGGATTTCATTACCGGGTTACCTCGCACCTCTAGTGGGTATGACACCATATGGGTAATCATTGATCGTCTTACTAAATCAGCTCATTTCATCCCAATTCGCGATTACTTTAAGAACGAGAAGTTAGCTCGTATCTATATCAATGAAATTGTAAGTCGTCATGGTGTACCTTTAAGTATCATTTCAGATCAGGACGGCCGCTTCACTTCACGAACATGGCAAGCTGTACAAACCGCTTTGGGTACACGTCTAGACCTCAGCACTGCCTTTCACCCTCAAACTGATGGTCAATCAGAGCGTACTATACAAATCCTTGAAGAAATGTTGCGAGCATGTGTCATAGAATTCAAAGGTAATTGGGACACTCATCTACCGTTAGTTGAATTTTCGTACAACAACAGCTATCATTCAAGCATCGGTATGGCTCCTTTTGAAGACTTATATGGTCGTAAATGTCGATCTCCAGTATGTTGGCACAAAATTGGTGAAGCACAAATCACTGGACCTGAGTTAATCCAAGAAATGACTGACAAAATCCATCAAATTCGAAATAATCTTCTGGCAGCTCAAAGTCGTCAAAAGAGTTACGCTGATAAACACGAAAGCCTTTGGAGTTTTGTGTTGGTGATCAAGTACTTTTGGAAGTATCACCGTGGAAGGGAGTGGTTCGTTTTGATCAAAAGGGCAAGCTAGCACCACGCTATGTGGGACCATTCAAGATACTCGAAAGAGTAGGTCCTGTAGCATACAAGCTTGACCTACCAGAAGAACTCAATAGAATTCATCCCACGTTTCACGTAGCAAACTTGAAAAGTGCCTCGCCGATGAAACTCTCCATATCCCTTTGGAAGATATTCAAGTTGATGAATCAATACATTTTGTTGAAAGACCAGAAGAAATCATGGACTTCGGTGAAAAGCGCTTGAGACGAAGTCGTATTCCAATCGTCAGGGTGCGTTGAGAGTCAAAATGAGGACATGAGTTTACTTGGGAACGTGAAGACTCAATGCGCGAAAAATACCCGCATCTTTTTCCAGTTACAGCTACTACTTAAATTTCGGGACGAAATTTTTAAAAGTAGGGGATACTGTAACATTTGTGTAAAAACGGGTTCCGAGAACCCGCACCATTCTATTAATCAAGTGTTTTTTATAAGTCGTTACGTATTTTCTAACATTTTTATTTATTTATTATAAGGATATCAGAATCAAAGATTTATAATTAATAAATAATAATAATAGCAAATGAATTAAAATAGACTTAAAGAAATAATAAAATAAATAATAAAAACAAAAAGGGGTAAATCGGGAATCGAACCCGGGTCTCCCGGGTAAACACACACACTCAGCACCACTACGTTACACATACAAGATGTGCTAGAATCTAAATATCAATACATATATATATACTTGCCGAGTAGAAACCGGCAACTTCAACAAATCTCCTCACCGGAGATTTCGCAAATCCACACGGTTTCTTTTGAAAACCGGCAGCTGTTTCAATGGCTATTTTGAGCAAACTCCAATCAAGACGCGATGTCAATAAATCCCGAAATTATAGTCGTGGAAACCGAAATCGCAAAACACCTATAAATACCCCCACTGCAAATCATTTCAAGCTCACACCTTCACCCCTCAATTGAAATCACCCTGCTTTCACCTTCGCAAGACCTCTGTTTCCTCGGATTTCAGTTCCTTTCCGCCGGAATTAACCCACCGGAGATCCGTCATTGTTTGGTAACGATTCCTTACCTCCTGTTTCTTTTCTATATATCGATTCGAATATTATTGTAACTGTAAATAAGAATGAAAAATAAGCATAATCAGGAAGATGTTCTGGGTTTATTTTTAAATGAAGAAGGTGACATTCAAACAGTTTATTAATATAATTAAATCCTAAGTTATGATCGGGTTAGACACACAGTCCAGTGGTGGACTGTGTGCAAAGCAAGTTAAGTTGTTCAGGTTCGATCCTTGTATACGCGACCGGTTCTTGAATCATCCCAAAAGCTTTTATGAGTTATATATACTAACCCTCAGTTAGTATATAAAGCTAATTTAATTGACAGTTTCCCCCGGTTAGCCACACAGCCCAGATGGTAGGGCTGTGTGCAACATTCGGTGGGAGTGCAAGTTCGATCCCGGCTCATTGACTGGTTTTGCATATATGTATAATGTTTTTAAAAGAAGAAAGGCAGTTAGTTTAATCAGTAGGTAAAATTAATTAAAACGGTATTCCAACGGGCTAGAGACGTAGCTCAGTTGGAAGAGCTGCGTGCACGCAACCGAGATGTCACGGGTTCGAGTCTCAGCACACACATCCAAAAATCATGATCGAACCGGTCAGATTCGCTGACAGGCCTGACAAGGCCCAAATTTTTATATATTATTCCTCTATTACTTTTGTTTTTCTTTTTCTTTCTATAGTAATTTTATTTATTGATTACTTAATTTATTTTAAAACTCTCAAATATAACTAGATTAAAAAAAAAGAAAATCCATTTAACGTCACAAAATTTATCTAAAAATGAAACAAAAAGTATTAAAATAAAATATTAACTATTTATATTTATCGAATTATCGTATTTTAGGTTAGGATTCGCTCCTCGTCCAATTCCTTACTTCGTGCGCATCTTTCACCGATCAAGGAAACGCACCCACTGTGAAACACTTGTGCTAACACCATTTCGTGATCAAATGAGTATATTTGTTTGTATGGTTATATGTGGTTACATTCTATCATTTCAGTGCAATCATTTCATTAGGCCCATCAGTTCCTCGTGGATACGAGTTGAGCATCAGGTGGCTCATTAGGTCAGCTCCGTTTGATTGAGCCTTGATATCAAGTTCATCATTCATCATGTAATGTGTTTCATTGTGGATATTATGTGATTGTGATTGGTTTTATATATATATATATATGCTCACTTATGATTCATACACAATTTTTATTCAAACAACAAATAAAATACAACTGTTTACATGTTTTACTAAGATTCACTTGCCAACTATTGTTCACCTAAATTTTTTGTTTTACGCATGATACAGGTGAACAAGCTGAAGAAAGAAACACATAGGAATGGCCTTAGAAGATTAAACAAAACTATTATGTTCTGAACAATGTTTTGGTTTTGTTTGTGCTTGTATGACTCATTGTGTTTGGAATATTTGAAGTTTTAATTTCAATATAATAAATATGAAACTTATTAGTAAATGTCATGAGCTTTGGTGATAACCCAATTACGCCCCGACTTTTAATTTCGCTGCGGGTCGGGGTGTGACACCAGAGATCCAAACATTTTTTCATGACTAACAGGATCCGCAATCACCTCCAAAATTTGATTTTTCATCAAAGTTTCAGTGTTAGGTGCTGAGAACATTCTGATTGTTTAGAGTGAAGAAACAAAACCAAATTGGAGTTGGGCGATGGATGTGGTAAAAAGACTATTGTCTTTTTGAGGAAATGGGGAAATTGAAGCGTTTCCCCATGGTTAAACCTTCTTTTTATGATTCTATAGGGAACGATTTTCTAAAAAACCTTGCTGTCGTTGTTGATGAAAAGTAAGGGCTCGATCAACGTTTTGAAAAGAGAGGGAGAGACAAGGGTAGAGACAACCGATGTGAAAGTGTACATTAATGGTTATTTATAGGTTTGGTCCTTCTAAAAAAACAGGATTTACAACACTTTTTATGTTTCTAGAATATCTTTTTAATAAAATCACATGTGACTATATAGTAAATTAAGTATTACACGATAAATATACAATGAATTAATTATTATAGTGTAAAATTTTGTAAAAATATGTAATCCACCAGAATGTTCAATACACATAGCACATACTTCATTTGACAAGTTCGCTAAATTATCGTAACTATTTCGAGCGTACAAATTCAAGTCTCCGAATTAATAACCGTGAAGTAGTGCGTTTAAGTTATCCGAAAAACGGGATGTCACATTATCCCCATGTTGAAAGAATTTTCGTCCCGAAAATTGAGTAAACGCGTTTAGAATGCAGCGTACATGTTTAGAGTGCCACGCACAAAGATTCCCAAGTGCCATGCACAAGAATTTAGTTAACAATGGTACGCGAAAGTATGAGAAATTTCCAGGTTGTCACATCATCCCCATGTTGAAAGAATTTTCGTCCCGAAAATTTAGTTGTTGGTATCGTTAGTTTGCTGTGCAGCTGCAAAGAGGTGTGGGTATTTGCTTTTCATTTGGTCCTCTCTTTCCCACGTGAACTCCGGTCCACGCTTAGAGTCCCAACGAACCTTAACGATCGGAATCTTGCTGTGCCTTCGAGTCTTGATCTCACGATCCATGATCTCGATAGGCTGTTCCACAAAATGCATTTGTTCATCCACTTGAATCTCATCCAATGGAATAACTAGAGTTTCATCTGATAGACACTTCTTCAGATTTGACACGTGAAACACGTTGTGAACTCCACTGAGTTCGGCAGGAAGGTCTAATTGATAAGCTACGGGTCCAATACGTTTCAAGGTTACAAACGGGCCTACGTACCGTGGGTTTAGTTTGCCCCGTTTTCCAAAGCGGATTACACCCTTCCAGGGTGACACCTTTAGTAGGACGCGGTCGCCTACTTGAAATTCGAGCGGTTTGCGTCGTTGATCAGCGTAGCTTTTCTGTCGATCTCATGCCGCCGCCATGCGGTTTCTGATTATAAAGTCAAATAACTTGAAATTATGAGAAAGTTAGCACAAAATATATTTTAATAGCTTAAAACTAATTACAATATAATATAAAAACTGACTTAACACAGCAAATAACTAGCCTGGAGTGACATTTCAGCATTTCGCAAAGTTCATCCCTAACATGAAACTTATATCCGGGCTTTACATTTTCATTAATCGCTAATTTCACTACTAATTTCTCCCCGCATTTCTTTTTCTTATATGAATCTATTTACTAGTATAATTCAGTTATAACGCAGGAAATATTAAAAAAAAAAAACTAAGAAATAAATAAGTTGGCTCTAATAAACCGTCACAAAACTGTTTAATTGTGCTAATACTCTTTACGTCTTTAGCAACGTCTAGAACCCCTCGCAACACACGGGTAAAATTACTAGTAATAATGTAAAAAGACAAAAGTGTTCTTAGTTTAACCTAAAAGTGGATGGAGTTTACATATTCGATGGAAATGACAAAATTTAGAAAACCTCGAGGGTCCATTTGCAAAAAAAATAATAATAAAATAAAAAGAATTTTTGGAACCCTTTAAAAAATAGTCATTTTACTCCCTGATGTTTCGGTTTTATCACCAATTTGCTCCAAAGTCTTAACTCCAACCATATTGTATGTTAACCGAAGGGTATTTTGGTAATTTTGAAAATAAAAGTAAAGGCATTTTTAGTAATTTACATATATTTTATATTTCAATATTTATATATGTAGGTAGATATATAACACATACACTCTCTCTCCTCTTTCTACATCTTTCCCTCTCTCTTTACCATCACCCAAACCAGCATCACCAAATATTACCACCGTCAATCACTACCTCACCACCACCTGTCAGTCACCGCCACACCAACCACCACCACAAACGTTCGCAACACCAGATTCATAACTCGCCACAACAACCCAACCAGATCCAATACCCGCCGCCGCTCCATCTCAAAGGTCACAATCATATCGAACACCGCCACCACAACCCTTTCACTTTCTTTTACCAACCAGATCTAGAACCCATCAGATCTGAAAACCCAACTAGGCAACCGAAAAGATCGACGGTTACATACGACCAAAACCTACCCACCAAATTTGGTTTTAGAAGATTCAAGGGGTTCTGTGAGGTGAGGGTCGTCAAATACGATGGTGGGGTTGTGGTGCGGTGATGGTGGGTATTCAGAGACGATGATGGTGACAAACGCGGGTGAGAGAGATAAAACAGAGTGTGTTAGGTGGGTTGTGGTGGTCGGATGGGGGCGATGCAAGGTGGTGGTGGTCGACTGGGGCAGTGCAACGTGGTTGTAGTAGGTGGTTGTGGTGGTGTTTTTAAGAGGTGGTTGTTCTAGGAGGTGGCTGTGGTGGCAGGGGAAAGGGGAGGGGTGGTGGTGATGGTCTGCACTCTACAGGTTGTGGTAGGGAGCAAAGAGATGTGTCAATGTGTGTGTAAAAATACTTATATATATATATATATATTCATTTTCAATAGAAATATGAATTTTTGATAATAAATAAAAATTAAATACTTGTATATAAATTTACTGAAATACACTTAGTGTTAACTAAAATTTTAACTTAGTTAGAGCCGTGGAGCAAACTGGCTATAAAATCGAAACATGAGGGAGTAAAATGGCTATTTTTAAAGGATTGGAGCAAAACTATCAAAACTACCAAACCACGGGGACCAAACGGAAGTTTACTCTAAAATAATGGATGGAGTTTATAGTTTCTTTGTAAATGGCAAAATTTGGAATACCTCGAGGGACGATTTGCAAAAAAAAAAAATTGGATGAAACTAAGAAAAATGATTAAAACCTTAGGGACGAAATGACAATTTACTCTTCATAAATTTATTTAACGAATAACTTATATAATATTAATTTATAAGATTTATGTGTATTGTTGGTTGTAATTTGTGTTTTATGGTTTTTTATGTGTTAGGGTTGTGTTTGGTCTGTACGTATAATAGGCAGAATGAAATGATCTATTGCTAGAGAATGAAAAATATGTTTGCTTAGTCAAAGTAATAAAATCGTATTTGACATTTCATTCCCTCAAATTCATTCTATCCACACCCCTTATTTTTTGGATTCCATACCCCCTCAACCTTCATCACCACCACCTCTCACCCTTCATCATTGCCACCCGACACCGCCTAAAACCACCACCCACCACCGTGGCCACCTTCGCCATCGACTAGCGACGTCATCGCCGACCACCGTCACCCACAAGTGCCATCGCTGACCACCGCCATCGCCACCCCCGATCATCGCCGCCACCGACCACCGCCACCTGCAACCCTCCACTGTCACCCTCCCCCACTATTACCACTCATCATCGATTTTATTCCTCGTGTTTTCTGTCTACCAAACAACACATAATAATAATTCATTTCATTCCCATGTAATAACCAAAACAAAACTATAAAATAATAACGATCGATTCTTTCATTTGTACTTTCCATGGTCCCATATCAAATGCACCATGATTTAATTCAAATTAAATGAAAAACTACAAAACCCTGATGCAGTAGTACCTTGTGGCTCCACTAAAACCCCCAGCCGATCTCAAACTTCTCACTGTCCCCAACAATGAGAACCATCATCGGCGCCGCCGTAGCAGCGGAACATAAACTTACTCGTCTTGCCAAAACACTTTACTCTTCTTCATTTTCTTCAACTCGTAACTACTCTATAACGATCTTCACACACCTCAACACCGCCACTGTAACTCAATCTGAGCCGTCGATTTACTCCGCCAACCGTTGCCGCCGTCCGCCTCGTCAACTTCTCTCCGCCCCCTGGTCCGCCAATCAGATCCGGTTCGCCAAAGCTCGCGGCTCCGATGTGAGTTCTTTTTTTAGAGATCAACGGTTGTGATCGAGTTTCATGAAATTGAATTGATTTTGTTGATTAAATGAAATAGTTTTAGTTTGAATGATTATTAGTTCTTGTTGAATGATGCTACATGTAAATTATAATAGGAAACTTGAACTCATCTGTTTGTGAGGATTATGTTGAGTGATTTAGGGTTGAAATTGTTACATTCCTGAAATCAAATTCATATAGATCATATATGTTTATAGTGTGTGGATAATGGAGCATTTATGCCAAGGGTTCTAAATAGTGATCTAGGGTTTAACCTGGGAACCAGAAGAATACTTTTAGTGTGAATGATTATTGGTTCTTGTTAAATGATGCTACATGCAAATTTGGATTGTAATATTGAATTAAAATAGGAAAAACTGAACTCCTCTGTCCGTACGAGGCTTCCGTTAAGTTTAGTGATTTTTAGGGTTGAAATGCTTACATTCCTGAAATCAGATTCATATAGTTCATATATAGTCTTCCGTTGAGATGGTTTGGACATGTGAAGAGGAGGCAGACGACGGCGCCGGTTAGAGCTGTGGAAATTCTCACGGTGGAAGGGAAGAGGAGTAGAGGCAGGCCTAAAGTTACATGGGATGTGCGGATTAGACAAGATTTACTAGAGTTGCACCTCTCCGAGGACATGGTTCAGGATAGGAGTTTGTGGAGGCGTAGGATTAAGGTTAAGGATGGGTAGGAGGGGGTATATAGTGATGCTTAGCTCTACAGTATGGACTCTGATATTCCTATAATTTATGCGTAGTTTACATGTTATTGTATACTTGTATTTATGCCTATATGTCTTACAATGTTATATTGTGCTCCTATTTATTCTTTGTTACTCTTCCATCAATGTTGCTTTTGTTCATGTTCTTACCAGTCTGTTGATCCTTATATTTAGTTGTTTGTTTGTTTTGTCCGCTGTTTAAGTTGAGCCGGGGGTCTCTCTAAAAGCAGCCTCTCTATCCCATGGATAGAGGTAAGGTTCGCCTACATCCCACCCTCCCCAGACCCTACTAATAGCTTAGCTATTGGTGGGATTTTACTGGGTACGATTGATAGATTGATTGATGTGGATTATGTAGCATTCGTACATACGGTTTTAACGAGTGATCTAGGGTTTAACCTGGGGATTAAAATTACTATTAACGTTGGGTACTTTGATATAGTAAATATCCTAATGACTAATATCATGATTTCAGTGATGCAATTTCTCATAAAGGATAGGAAGGATTCTCAAAATTGAGAAAGCTTAATTAACAAACACAAATTCCTGCTTAAGTGGCCCTAATCTGGGATTTTAGAACAATGAAGATTAAATTTATAAGCTATTTTCTCTAAGATTAGATTAAAATTTCGGGCTTATTATTTTGTGCAGGTGAGACCTGGAAACGTCATTGAAAGAAAAGGTTTGTGTTAATTTTATTTATACTTGTACGAACACCAACAAAGACCTGATTATAGACTCAGGGAACTGTTTCTACCTTTTTTTTGCCATTCATCCACTTCAGGAAAAGTGTACCAGGTAATTTTTTTGTTAAAAGTTATTAAGTAGTTTTATTTGAATCAATTGTGTGTGTATTGTGCTATATTTATACCTCCATTATTGACCAATTTGACCATGGTCTAGGTTGTGAAAGCACAACACTCAACTCAAGGAAGAGGAGGTGCTATTATACAGGTTAAATCTCTCTATGTGTTCATATGTGATTTTTTCGTTTTCATGGATTGATGTGGTAATTTCACAATGTTAATCTTGAACTCATTATCGTTTAAGATATTGAAAACCTGCTGTATGTGCATTGATCTTCCTTTATTTTTCATTCATGGATTCTAACTTTCTTGTTATTTCAGATCGTCCTTGCTAAGTCTTATTATACTAATTTAGATCGTCAACAGGTAGAGCTTCGCGATGTTGATAGTGGAAACAAAGTGAATGAAAGGTTTCGCACAGATGAGACAGTTGAAAGTATGCATTTTCACTTTCTGGTTTGATCTGAACATGAAAAAAGTTTTACAGCAATTTCTGGCCTTCAATGCAGAAATATTTGTTGAAGCCAAATCTTACACTTATCTATACACTGATGAAGAAACTGATACGATTGTGCTAATGAGGTAAGTTTTTCTTGTTTAATTTTCTCATTTAGCTAAAATATACTGTTAAGCTCAAACAATACTAACTACCTCATATATTAATGTTCTTATTTATACTAGGCCCAACACTTTTGTACAACTGGATGTACCCAAGCACCTATTTGGCAACTCCCATGCATATTTAAAAGGTGATGAACTAGCTTTTTGGATAAATTATGCAAAATCACTGTCTCATGGTGTGCGCTTGTGATGAAGTTAAACAGTTGCAGCATTCTTGTTATTTTTCTTGTTGATAACAATTTGCTACTAAAAGATGTTTTATGATAAACAGACGATATCACCGTCTCTGTGGAGCTTTTTAATGATAGGCCTATGTCAGCATCGGTGCCTAAAAGAGTTACATGTACTGTAGTGGAAGCACAAGTCCCTATGAAGGGCATGGGAGCTACCCCTCAGTATGTTTCTTCATTATTTTCCCTGTAATTGTTTTTGTTAAATTTAATACGTTAGTTGATAGAGAAAATGTAGCATAGTTTATCAAACTTATTACAGTTATATCTGAATATTTTTCTTTTCCATCTTTGCAACAGTACTAAAAAGGTATTACTGGACAATGGCCTCAGAGTAGAGGTAAGATTATACATACTGAAAATGTGTTATGTGCCTTTCATCTGAATAAGTTTTTATTTAATTTTTACGAACCATTTGTAGGTACCGCCGCATGTTGTAACAGGTGATAAGATACTCATTGACACCACCAACGACTCATACATTAGCAGGTGCGTTTGTATCCTATTGTATTTTGCGGAATGTATATTATTCTACCTTTTTGCAGATAATTCAGATGAAACATATATTGCGTGTGCTAATGTCTGAGTACATTTTTCACTGTCTTTCAATAGGGCTTGAGCTCACTCTTCATGGCTTGATCGACATCACTGCAGAAGCACGAAATATAAGAAGATACAGGTTTTAAAATCAAACGGTCGTTGATTTATCCATGCTGGAAATATTTTTGTAACGAAAGTTCTCATTCATAATGGAGTAAGTTTTCTTGTTCCATTCAGTCATTTAGCTCCAAAGCTATTGTTAAGCTTAAATTAAAGGTGGTAATTTTGTTCCCTTTACTTATGTATCGATTAATTCAGGTTATGTTTCATGTCTAATGGGTCAGACAAGTAAAATAATAAGGAAACATGTCAAATACATACCATGATAAATAATTTTGAGTATGTGATTAAGTTTTGTGGACTCTTCTGTTCTTTCATTAACATTTTGCTTTAATTAAACTCTTTATCACTTCAAAAGTTCAAATCACCCAAGCCTTTGTGAGACATTTGTTGGATCTAGTATGAAGAGTTGATCCCCATCAATCTAGGCTCTATCCTCAAATCACTTTTCTTTATTGATTGAAGTGTGTAGCAATTCTTATTTGTCAACTAGAAAGAATCTTGGAATGTAAGCTAGATGTAGTTAATGATCATGTACAAATTGCTTGCACTTGCCAACTCATGGCCATCATACAAACGTCAAGACATTTTAACCAAGTCATGACGTTGAACAACTCTTATGCTAAGTGAAAAAAACGGCTAAGGTGAACTAGTGATCAACTTTTACAATGACGACGTCTTCACTTAGTTGCTAATATGCATGAGATTAAGATATTCTATCATTAGCAAATCATATCATATAAAATAGAGTGACCTAACAAATTCTACACATTTCAATATACAACTAATCATTATTTACTATGTGTTAATGTGTTTACACTATAGTTTTGTAAGAATTGTAGATGCAATTTTTTAAATCCCCCTTTATTGTTGTATAAGTTTTGTTTGATTCATGATCAACGCCACTCACCCTCACCATTACTATATAAAATCACTTAAAGTTGACCCTTGAATCGTTTTAAATATATATTCATAAATAAGTTTAGTTAGGAAAAAAATCGGTTATTAGAAATCTATCAAAGAAATCAAATCCCTTGAATCTAAAGCAAAAACACATTTATAACCAAGTAATTCAAACAAACATATGCAAGCTAATCAAAAGCATTTAGAAATCAAACCCTTAAAATACTAAAAATGTGGGTTTACTATATTAATATTCAAACCCATTGTACGTGGTGTCTATTGGGGAGGGGGGCGGTGACCGCTCACCGCGCGATAAAACCGACGCCAACCCCTTAATCCATGCGGTAAACGAAGAAGCCGGGGAATGATTCATCGCTTGTGGCTTGTTAAATTTTTTGACTGTTGTGATGTTTAATGGCTATAATGCCGTTGCTGTTTAAAAAAATATCAATTATTATTTACGTTTGACTATTTAAACTTAAACATTTCTCACAAACCATTCACCAACCATACAAACATACAATGGATAAACAAAAAAAGGTGATACCAAGAAAAAAAGGTTCAATTAGTCGAGGATTGGGTTCGAACCCGAGGGAACACGTCTCGCATATGAGGCGAAGCTGTTTGAGCAGTCCGAGTGCACCTTTAATGTAATTTTATTTAGTATAAAATATGTTTTAATTATTATGCATAATTTTTAGAAATACAAAAATAAAAAAAATGAAATGGAGTACTTCTCTTGAGGGGACCATCCTTATGTTTTAGTGCAAAATTAAGAGTAGAGAGAGAACTTGACATGACAAAGTATGATTGGCTGGGGTGAAGAGGGGACTACTCCCCTCAAATGAAGTATCCCTTAGGGTATACGGAGTGGGTGCTGGGAATGATGCGGTGAGTGAGTTTACCGTCGAGGAACACCGCTGCTGATAATGAGTTTACCACGTGGTGACTGAGAAATTGGTGATTAATAACCGCTCCATTTTATTTGACCGCTGTCTAGTTTTAGGCCGTTGGAGGAGGCAACGGCTCCTTTTATAGCCGTTATAATATTTAAGAAAAAAATAATTTACAATTTTACACTATATAACCAACCTACTTCACAATTTATCTCAAACAATCCAACCAAATTCTCACCAACCCATTTTCTCATTTCTCCAAAACTAATCTCTACCCCTATTATTTAAAATGGCGGATGAAATATCATTGTTTTTACCACCCGAAAGTAGTGACAACGAGTTAGCTTCAACCAATAGTAGCATAACTTTTTCCAAAATCTCGTCGAGCAAGCCGAACTACAAGACACGGGCACATCTAGCAAAAAACGATATGTTCGTCGTGATCGTGAGAGTGGCCACGAAACCCTTATGGCGGATTATTTTGTTTAGGACCCGAAAGACAACGATTGAGATTTTTCGTCATAGGTTCCATATGTCAAAACGTTTGTTTTTAAAAATTGTGAGCGACGTAGAAGTGGATAAACCGTGGTTTGAAGAGGGCGTGGATGCGATAATAAAGAAGGGTTTTACACCGTTGCAAAAAGTTAAATCGGCGATTAAACAACTTGCACCAGGTAACCCTCCAGACGAGAACAACGAGTATTTACATATGGCCGAAAGGACTTCCCACGAGTGTCTAAAATATTTCTGCGAAACGGTATGTAAAACATACGCTCCCGAGTTCTTACGTAGACCAACAAGCCACGACATGGCGCTTTTGTACTAAGCTCATGAGGAAAAACATCACATTCCTGGTATAGTCGGTAGCCTTGATTGCACCCATTTCGTTTGGAGAAAGTGTCTCATAGAGTTGCGGGGCTAATATACGAGAAGAGATCACCAATACTTGACACTTATGCTCGAAGCGGTGGACTCTCAAGATTTGTGGATTTGGCTTGTTTTTTGCGGTCCTCTAGGTGCACAAAACGACATCAATGTGCTTCAACAATCTCCATTATTTCTTACCGAACGAAATGGGACTGTGCCAAAATGTCTATTTTACCTTAACAACCACTTATACAAACGTGGTTACTAACTCGTGGATGGAATCTACCATACATGGTCCGTGTTTGTCAATCATTTCCATATCGTCACCTACTAAACGAAAAGAAGTTCAAGAAGCAACATGATGCAACAAGAAAAGACGTGGAACGGAATTTTGGTGTTTATAAGTCAAAAAGGGGTATAATGAATTGGCAAATGCGTGCTAAGAATGTTCAAAAAATTAGGTATGTGGTGTATACGTGCATTATTTACATAACATGATTCAAAAAAATAACGACGAAAATGCAATAGCATCGGTACACATTTGGATCCTCAAGTCGAGTCCGCTCTCGATGACAGTGTGTTCAACGAGCTTAGGATGAAGATACGAATTGGAGACTAAAACATGATCTCGTGGAGCATCTTGGAAGACTAGATTTACCTCACTTATTGGTGGAATCCAACGAAGAGTAGTAATTTTATTATTTTAATTAAATGTAATTTATATACTATAAATTAGTATGCATAGAGTGTTGTACTATATGCTTTGGGTGGTTTTAATTTTTTTTTTTTTGAAATTTTACTTTTAACCTAAATCTTTGAATTTCTTGCAATTTTAACTTCATAAAATTATTTTTTTTACTTTAAAGACAAAAGCTTTCTTCTTTTACAATTAAACCTCAACTTTTTTATATTTAAGTTTGATCCCCTATACTTTTCATCTTTCGTAGATTTTCGTTGTACCTTTCGTACTAAATTTTGCAAGTTACCACGAAGCAACGTTGTGTGGTTCAACGTTTTTACGTTTCGTTCATAATTTTGCAAGGTAATACAGCGCAATGTCCATGTGTAGTTCAACATTTTACGTCTATTGTTTTTCGTTTCATAGGTTCGTCGCAATGCATTAGTCATTGATTGACTTTGTTATTTTTTATATGTTCTATCTTTCGATTTCTTACAATTTTAACCTCACAAAATGACATTTTACTTTTATCCCCAAAACTTTTTATCTTTTGTAATTTAACCTCACAACTTTTGTACTTTTAACTTAGGTCCCCTATAATTTTCATCCTTCCTAAATTTCATTTTACGCTTCGTACTAAATTTTGCGAGTTAACACAACGTAACGTGCGTGTGTAATTCAACGTTTTTACATTCTGTTCATCATTTTGCGAGTTAACACGATGCAACGTCCATGTGTTGTTCAATGTTTTTACGTCTATTTTTTCCTCATATGGTAGGTTCGTCGTTACGCATGAGTCAAGATCGACTTAGTTATTTTTTTTAAATGTTCTACATATTTTTTCGCTTTAACATGCCACAACTTCAGCCTTGGTGGTCACTGACGGTTGTGTAGGATTGGTGCTAATTCTAGTTTTACTAATTTTTAATTTAATGTAATGTTTTTTTAAATTTATTGTACTTTTATTTTGTAATAATATGTTTTATTTATTAATGTTAATTTATAAAAAAAAAAAAAGAAAAAAAAAGTTTACCCAAGAGAGGTGACCACCTCTTAAGTTTTTGTGGAAGAGAAGACTTAGAAAGATGAGTTGACAATGCAAGAGATGATTGGGTTAGTGAAAAGTTTATCTTTCCACGATAGGTAACCACCGCTTACATCCTTATCACTAAAAAATAAAAAATAAAAAATAAAAACATGAAGCTGAGGTGATTGGAGGGGGATGTACAATGCCATGTGGTGACGCTGGACAATATTAAGTTGGTGATGTTATCACTTATCTGAGGATTAGGGTATGTAGTGATGGTATGAGAATTCATGATTAAAACACTAATCCTATTTTAGTTAAAGGAAACTTTTCAACAACTTCCTATAGGAGGCGTAAGACAAAAAGTAACTATTTTACTAGATATAAAAGCGATACTACATTATTATTATTATTATTATTGAAACGAAAATATCTAATGACAAGATATATCACGCGACATCAATATCTGTATGACTATAATACGTTATACTCAACAGACAATATAGCATGTGCCATTGATTCCTTGCTTGGTCACATTTTACACCAAAGTCCACAATTATGAATAAAATGTTGGATATTTTAGTGTAATTTGAGATTGCGTGTGACGTTCAAATAAGAGTGCACGCTTATTTGAATGTCATCGGGATTAACGGGGGATCCAAGGGGGCAGCGCCCCTGGGAGCAGGGTCCAAGGGGCGGCAGCCCCTGGCTGGGGTCGAGCTGCATCAGAAATGCATCAGGAATTGAATTTCGGGCTAAGTATGCACTTTTGGAAACTTAAGGGACTAAAGGTGTTTTTGTTCAAAATTGAAACTGCAAGCAGTTGTGAAAAACTGAAAATACGCTCCCAATTTTTTTAGAAAAAAAACCCTGGACGAATTTTGATTTTCAGATACGAATTCCCAAAATCTCACAATCAAAAAATTGACATACAAAAATCTAGAATTTTTCTGATTTTATCCGATCAAAGATTGGTAGCCACTCCAATTGTTTGATCTGATGGTGATTACACGACTTCAGAGTTATCCTAGCATTTACGAAGTATTCCAACATAAAACGGCTTTAAACCTTCAGAAAAAAAACTATACACATTTTTATTTAATTGATAGACTTCATAATTTGTCTATTATTGGTGTTAGGTTATAAACTCATGTATTATACATGTCGAATAAGTAATACAATGAATAGATAGTAATAAAGATTTAATAATTATAAAACTATATTTTGAGATCTATACACCTTTTAATTAAATGAACCGGCTTCACGATTAACTTATCTATTATTGATGTTAGTTTAGTTACCCGTGTATTACACATGTTGAATAAATAAAATATTAAATAAGTAGTAATAAAAATTTAAAAACTATAAAATGATATTTTAAAATAAAATATGATTACAATTAATGTATAGGTAAGTACTTCAACTTATTATCTATTTCTCATTACTATACCTCTTTTTTTCCATTAATTTTTTAAGAACAATAATAAAAGAAAAGGGAAAAAAGATTTTGAGCTTATAAAATTGTAACGCGTGACAATACAAGGTATGGATTTTTGTGAGCGGCTCTTTCACTAATATAAACTTTTATAATGGTAAACCTTTAGTAATATTAACTAATTATGTTATAATTTTTTTGTACAGTTAACAAAAGTCTGATCACCTGGGTAAACCCAAAGGTATGAATCTTTGTGAATGGCTCTTTCATTGATATAAACTTTCACCTGAGAGTGATAATATTATGTTATAATTTTTTGAACGACTAACAAAAGCCCAATCACCGGGTAAACCTAATGACAAATACCACCACACCCGTGAATACAGACAATGCTGGTGACCCGACCCACCACTATTCCAGAGAAATCCACCTTCTGAAGACCTGCCGTAGTAAAACCACTAACAATTTTGCTTCAGCTGAGACCCGAACTCATAGACGATCATGGAGCTACCAATGCATCCTGATTGTATGTGGAACTTTTATAAAATTAGACATGAAGGACTGTATTTTAAATATGTTGAAAACAAGTGTCGAAATGGTGAAAATAGTAAGTAAGCCGGCTGGGGACGGATGAAAGGCTGGCGGAAGTGGGTGGAGCCACACTTGCAATCGAATCTTATCAACTGACTATATTTCCTCTTCTTCACTCCATCGATCTCACCATTTCTACCGACACATCGTAGTAGATCAACTCAACTGACTCAGTTCAGCCACAGAGATGAGAGAGATCATTAGCATACACATCGGTCAAGCCGGAATTCAAGTCGGCAATTCATGTTGGGAGCTCTACTGCCTCGAACACGGCATTCAGCCCGATGGCATGATGCCTAGGTTTGTTCCTTCTTCTGTTTAATTTATGTCCATTTTGAGTTATTTTGTGTGCTGAAAGGATTTAGGTTATCTTTCGGTGAATCTGCTGTCAAATTCTGTTCAGTTTTGGATCGTTTTGAGTAAATCTGTGCGTCTGAATCGATTTAGTTTACGTTTTTGTGAATCTTATGTCAAATTCTGTTCAATTTTTGTTCGTTTTGAGTAAATATGTGCGTCTGAATTGATTTAGCTTGTGTTTTGGTGAATCTGCTGTCAAATTCTGCTTAATTTTCGTTCGTTTTGAGTAAATCTGTGTGTTGAATCGATTTAGTTTAGGTTTTGGTGAATCTGCTGTTAATGTGCATATGAAACCTGTTTTCTCTATGAATTTATGATCAGTACTCTGTTTTCGTTTGACTATTCTAAACTTTGTTTGCGTGTAACTTGATGGATCTGGATTCGCGGAAATTTGTGCGTTAGAGCTTGCTTTTAGGGTTTTTAAGCTACTGAAACGGAAAGTTAGTGATTAGAGGCGGTTGAAGTGAGTCACATTAGGGATCTGAAGCTTCATGTGGATTTCGATGATAACTGATCCTGATTTTGGATAGATCAGTTAGAGATCTGTGTTTGAATTGTGGTTGACTTTCTTGTAGACTTATCTGAATGCAATGTAGTTGCAAGTTATGACTGCTTTCCTGTATTGATTAATGAGAATTTCACTAGTTTAAATATGTCCGGATCTATGATAAATTCATTGAATTTTGTTGTTGAGTATGCGCTATTAGGCCGTTGTTGTCCTTGACTCATTAATTGTTTGCCTTTTTTGCAGTGATAATACACCTGGTGTTGCAGATGATGCATTTAATACGTTCTTTAGTGAAACCGGTTCAGGAAAGCATGTTCCAAGAGCCATATTTGTCGATCTTGAACCAACTGTCATTGATGAAGTCAGGACAGGGACCTACCGCCAACTTTTCCACCCTGAGCAGCTTATTTCTGGGAAGGAAGATGCTGCTAATAACTTCGCAAGGGGTCATTACACAGGTATATATCTAAATTCACTGATATATTTATCCTTACGCAAGAAAACTCATTGAAAAATCTTTGTATGTTCAGTTGGGAAAGAGATTGTTGATCTATGTCTTGATCGAGTAAGAAAGCTAGCAGATAACTGCACTGGATTGCAAGGGTTTTTGGCTTTCAATGCCGTTGGTGGAGGTACTGGTTCTGGTCTTGGTTCCTTGTTGTTGGAACGCTTGTCTGTTGACTATGGAAAGAAGTCAAAGCTCGGTTTCACCATCTATCCTTCCCCTCAGGTACCTATAACTGCACTCTGATCTAGATGTGTTAACATCATACGAGACAATCTAAAACTATAAAAACTATACGTTATGTTTTACTTAATGTTATTGTAGGTCTCAACTGCAGTTGTGGAACCCTACAACAGTGTTCTTTCTACACATGCTCTACTTGAACATACTGACGTGGCGGTGCTCTTGGATAACGAAGCCATTTACGATATCTGCAGGAAGTCACTAGATATCGAAAGGCCAAGTTATACCAACTTGAACCGATTGATTTCTCAGGTCATATCGTCTTTGACCACGTCCCTCCGTTTCGATGGAGCCATTAACGTTGATATTACAGAGTTCCAAACCAATCTTGTGCCATACCCCCGTATCCATTTCATGCTTTCTTCATTTGCACCTGTGATCTCCGTTGAGAAAGCTTACCATGAGCAGCTTTCCGTTCCTGAAATCACAAATTCGGTTTTCGAGCCCGCAAGCATGATGGCTAAATGTGATCCGAGACATGGAAAGTATATGGCTTGTTGTTTAATGTTCCGTGGAGATGTTGTTCCCAAAGATGTCAATGCTGCTGTTGCCACAATCAAAACCAAACGCACTGTGCAGTTTGTTGATTGGTAAGGAACCAATTTTGTAGAAGTGATAAAATGGGTGGTCGTAGGGGTGCAAACGAGCCGAGCCGAGCCCGAGCTCGCCCAGGCTCGAGCTTTGTTTTCAAAGCTCAAGCTCGGGTCGTTGGTAGTTTCTCAAGCTCGAGCTCGGCTCGTTTATTATCTATTAATTAACATATTAAATAAAAACAATAAATAATAGATTCGTTTAGGCTCGCGAGCTCGATAAGTGAAGCTCGGGCTTGTTTACTAACTTATCTTTAGGTTCGGGCTCGGCTCATAAACAAGTTTAAATAAGCTTGACTCGACTTGTTTACTAGACAACTTTAAATTCGGGGTAAATGTTATTAAGTATTAATAAATACTAATATTACACTAAGGCTCGACAAGCCTGACGAGCTTCACATGCCAGGCTTGAGCTCGAGCTCGATTAATAAACGAGCTTCATTTTAAGCTCAAGTTCGCTCGGGCTCGATAAGGCTCGGCTCATTTCGAGCTTTTTCTCGAGCCACTCGCGAGCCGCTCATCTCGTTGCACAGGTGGGTATGGTGGTGGGCTGGGTAAAGGTTCAAATGGGTATTTTTACACGTGTCAGGTTGGGATTTGTCCAAAATTTTAAATTGACCCATTAGAGATGAACATAACGTTTTTACCTGTTTAGGGTATTAAATTTGGGAGCCAATATTCATAACATGGGTTGATAACAGGTGCCCGACTGGTTTCAAATGTGGAATCAATTATCAAGCACCAACGGTTGTACCAGGTGGAGATCTTGCAAAGGTTCAGAGAGCGGTTTGTATGATCAGCAACAACACAGCAGTGGCTGAGGTGTTTTCACGCATTGACCATAAGTTTGACTTGATGTATTCAAAGAGGGCGTTTGTCCATTGGTATGTCGGTGAAGGAATGGAGGAAGGCGAGTTCTCAGAAGCCCGTGAAGATCTTGCGGCTCTGGAGAAAGATTATGAGGAGGTCGGTGCTGAAGGAGTCGATGATGATGAAGGCGAGGATGAGGAGTACTGAAGTGGTAACTTCGTTTTCGACTATAGAGGTGTGAAATTAATCAATTATGGATAATTGGTTTTCTAAGTTTTTCCATTTGTAATAGACCATGTGTGTTTGCTTATATTTTTTGTGTACCAAGTGATTTTCAAGAATGTGTTTTTCATCATCAGTGTTTTCTTTTAACATGTGGACCCGACCCGACCCGCCCGACGGTGCGGGAGCAATAAGGAGGATAAAGATGGAGTTGGTTATCATGGTCGTTAGAGACATAATCACTCTAGACTAGATAATCAAATGTATTAAATCCAAATATTGATTATAAACTAAGGCTAGATCTAAGGTGAGTTTAATATATATCACACAATTAGTATTATTTTTTCCAATATAGTTGTCGAATGAAGTCTTAACTTAAACCATTTTGAAAATTTAAAATTTATAAGAGATGCAATCCTCCTGTTTATGAATATCTTCTGTATAATCCCTTGAATATCGGATCAATTATATTCCATAAGTACCAACATCTAATTTATATAAATTAGCAAGTTTTATTTTAATACTATAAATTAGCAAGTTTTGTTTGAATAATGTGTTGTAACTTATGTTTTAGATAGTTTAAAAAAACTGTAATTTTACTTTTAACCAAAATCTTTGAATTTTTTGCAATTTTAACTTCATAAGATTGATTTTTTTACTTTAAAGCCAAAATTTTTCTTCTTTTACAAATTAACCTCAACTTTTTTATATTTAACTTTGGTCCCTATACTTTTCATCTTTCGCAGATTTTCGTTTTACTTTTCGTACTAAATTTGTGAGTTACCACGAATCAACGTGTGTGTATAGTTCAACGTCTTTATGTTTCGTTCATAATTTGCAGGTAATACGACACAACGTCCATGTGTAGTTTAAGATTTTACATCTATTGTTTTCGATTCATAGATTTGTCGCAACGCGTGAGCTATTGATTGACTTTGTTATTTTTTTATATGTTCTATCTTTCGGTTTCTTAAAATATTTACCTCACAAAATTGATTTATTTTTTACTTTTAACCCATTTTTTTATCTGTTGTAATTTAAATTCATAACTTTTTTACTTTCAACTTTGGTCCCCTATACTTTTCATCATTCCCAAATTTTCTTTTTACGTTTCGTACTAAATTTTGCGAGTTAACACAACGCAACGTGCGTGTGTGATTCAACATTTTTATGTTTCCTTCATAATTTTCCGAGTTAACACGACGCAACGTCCATGTGTTATTCAATGTCTTTATGTCTATTTTTTCTCATTTGACAGGTACGTCGTTATGCATGAGTCCTAGATCGACTTAGTTTTTTTAAATGTTCTATGTTTCGGTCTATTTCTTCGCTTTAACACGTCACAACTTCAACGTTGGTGGTTGCTGACGGTTGTGTGGGATTGGTGCTATTGAATTTCTTCAGGATCTTCTCAATATAATGCGATTGAGAGATTGATATACCACTGTTCCTTCGAGTGATCCTTATACCAAGAATCACTTCCTCCTCCCTATATCTTTCATAGTGAACTTTGATGACAAGAAATATTTGGTTTTAAATACTTGACCTAAGTCACTACCAAATATCAGCATGTCATCTACATACAGACAAACTATAACTCCTTTTCCAAGGAGTCAAATTTGCTATAACACATTTGTCAGCTTGATTAAGTATGAAACCATCTGAGAAAACAGTATCATCAAATTTTTGATGCCACTACTTAAGAGCTTGTTTCAAGCCATATAAAGACTAACTAGATTACAAACCTTACGTTCATTGCCTAGCATAATCAAACCTTTTGGTTGTTTCATATATATTTCTTCATCCAATTCACCATTTAGGAATGTAATCTTAACATCCATTTGATACAAGATTGAGGATAACTGCTAAAGCCAACAACAACCTGATTGTGGATATACTTGCTACTAGAGCATATGTATCAAGGAAGTCAATTCCTTCTTTTTGTCCAAAGACTAGCCTAGCTAATTTATTAGTGATTCCATCCACTTTCATTTCCCTTTTGAAAATCAGTTTACATTCTAATGGTTTACATCCAAGAGGTAAATTTGTCAACTTCCAGGTTTTATTCTGCATACTAGAATCAATTTCATCTTAAATGGCTTCCTTCTTAAAGGAAGCATCCCTCGAAGCCATTGCTTCACTGAAAGTTTTGGATCTTCTTCAATATTTATATTGTTATTCAATTTTATCTCTTGCTCCTTCAACCAAGTAAAGTTGAAAGTCATCACCAAAGGTCTTGGCTTTCCTAACCCTAGTACTTTTCCTGGGTTTTGTACTAGTGGAAGGCACATCTTTCGTATTGGTAGAGTTTCTTTCAAAATTTTTAGACTCTAAGGCATGTCTTTAAGTCTAGGTACTGAGGAGAACCTATCCTTATTCCTAAAATCTCTATTTCTTGACTTAATTATTGCATGAACATATACATAACCATTTGGTTCTATCACATAAAACCTATGAATAGGAGAATGTTTGAGCATTCCAATGAATATACAATCGATGCCTCGCTCGTCTAGGGTTCTTATCTTAGGTTCAGTGAGCCTTACTACAACTCTGCAACTCCAAACTTTAAGGTGACTTAGGTTTGGTGCCTTTTTGTGCCAGAGCTCATATGGAGTTACCTAGGTCCTTTTATTGGGACTTTGTTCAATAAGTAGCAGGCTGTTAGCTGATGTGTCTGAAAGACAACATGTTATTATAGTATAACAACCCGTATTTTGATAGTTGTTTGTAGTAAATATTGCTTGGAATGGATTAAATGTTCGTTTCTGAGTGTTTTACAAGATGCTAAGTGAAATGAAGGATTTCGGGGCCAGAACTGAAAATTACTAAAGATTGCTGAAGGCATGCCTAGTTTTGTTGTTTTCGGCTCGTGAGCCTAGAAGATGTGTACGAGTTGTGAGCCCTAAGTTAATACACCGACCTATTGTTTGGAAACCCTTGAACGCTAAGGAACAACTTCCCTTGTTTACAGGCTCTGACCCGGGTTTGATTGACGGGTCGTAAACCACCCAAAATTTTACATGGATTGTATATAATGATTGAGATGTCGAAGAAACCCTGGAGAGCAGACGAAACCAGGAGGAAGAAGCGAAAAAAGGGTTGTTGAAGTTCAAGGATTCAAGATCGGAGATTCAGGAGAGGTTTCAAGGAAAAAGAACGTACATGAGGACAAGAGATTGTTCCTTACCGAGTTAGCACACTTTGTATTATCATTTCCTATTGATTTCTATCATTTATTCAATGAATTCTTTAGCTTTGTTTGTTACTACGAGTAGCTAACCACGTCAAATCCAGTTAATGGTAGGATGATTCTTGTTACTTTGTATTGACTTTGTTGATTTTGTTATGAAAGTGTGTTTTTAGTAAGGTTTGCTTATGAACTTGCGATAGTATAATCTATATGTTGAGTATTGATGTTCAGTTGAGTTTGTGTGGATGATTTAGGTCTTTCTACGAGGTTATGTATGTTAGATCTGCTTCATTTATCTTTAGGCTATATATCGATCGTTCGTCTAAGGCTGGATGCTTAGTAGGCAAAGGACAAACTTGGTTGGATGTTGGTAATGCATACGGGTCACCTACGGGAAGAATCTGATTATAAGGGTTTGGAAACTAGATAAGGGTTTGTTTAAATTGAGTAGTCTAGATAGCAATTCGTTTGGTTTGTTAATCTATGTTGCTAAAACAATATAAGAGACTCTTAGATCACAAGGGATGAGTAAATATCTTAGTTACCTAGAACCAAATAGTTGGGTGTGTCTTAGCCTGGTTGTTTGGGGACATGTGGCTACCCGAGGAGGCTCTAGCTTTTTAACACTACACCCTCGTTACTAGTGTCAACTATGACGAGCTTTTCATAAGAACCATAATCAACTGTTTTGCAAAAGTAATAAGATGATTCTGAACCTAACTGGTTATCTTTTTATCATTGTTTTCTAAACTTAATCAAGTAGGTTGTTTAGTCTTTTTCTGATTACAAAAAGTTACTTAGGTTATATACTACGAAAGAGATAGGTTAATAGATCTTAGTGTCCACGGATTGATACTTGGGTACTTACTGTTAGGGCATAGATTTTTATAATTATGGATCCTATATTCTAAGGTGTTGCCTAGATCAGTTATACTTATCGGATGGTGCAGGGAGTCTGAGAATCTAGGATCCTTATTATTACTTATGTTATCTAACAATTGTTCTCTATGATTATAATGTTTATATGCAGGTAATGGACGACGTGGACTTAGTCTTTGCTGGAATCTAGCTGAATATGCTTCGAATAGAGCACGTGCTTAATGGAGAGTAGCCGTTATGGACGAACATGGGGGCTTGCACAATTTTCGGATAGTTAGCTAGCTAGAATTTTTCTGATTATATCAAGGGGATATTGAGCTCATTTAGAACACACACTGACACTCTCGTATATTTGATAATACTCAAAACTGCTCTCAAACACACACACATTAGAATTCTTTTGTATCAAGCTCAATATCATCCGAAGTTGTATTGAATTGTTCATCACTTGTTCAATAGAGTTGGTGATCGGTAGTTTCCATCACCCAAGGTTTTTTATGTCAGAGATCTAAAGATCAAAGGCTTTTTCCTCGTATAAATCATGGTGTTCATTGCCATTTACATTTACATCTCATATTCGTTTAACAATTATTCAACATTGAAGCACACTACCTCACAAAATAATTTTGGTTACATTATCCTTAATCAGATTTTTGACCAAAACACTTGCCTAGAACGTGTGTAGTTAGAATTTAGTGTTTTATACTTAAAACTCAGTTGTGTTCTATGTCAATTTATTTGCTAATCTAAGCACTATTACATATCTATCTTATTAGTTTTTTCGCCGTTGTCGGGGACACATCATTATTGCATATCTATCTTATTAGTAGTAGTTTAACCATTTGTTAGGTTTAGGTCAGTTTATTTCTTGTTTTCTTTGTTTGTTTTCTGCTTTCTTTCGTGTACCTTAGTATTTGTTAGTGCGCTAGACTTCACTTAGGAATGCCGGCAGAACGAACTATTTCGGACTATGCGCGTCCCTCTGCAGATGTAATTAGAAACAGTAGCACAGACTTGCAGACGAGGATCCGAATGACCACATAAACAAATTTCATGAACTTTTTGAAACCTTCAAACTTGAAGATGTTTCAGATAATGTAGTGAGACTCGGTCTTTTCCATTCTCACTAGTTGTTAAAGCCCGCTCATGGCTTAATTCTTTAGCCCGTGGCACTATCATTATTTGGGCAAAAATGGCTGAAAATTTTCTGAATAAATTCTTTTCTCCCCCCAAAACTAATCGCTTGTGTAGTAAGATATATGGATTTGAGCAAGAAGAGGATGAAAGTTTCTCAGACGTTTGGGATAGGTTCAAGGAGATTCAAAGGAATTGCCCTCATCATGGTATGGAGTCGTGGATGGTTATGAATACATTTTATAACGGTCTCTGTACCCCATCTAAGCAAAACCTAGATACAGTAGCAGGAGGTGTCTACTCTAATCTAATTGTTATTGCTGCTCATGCTCTCATTGAAAAGATATCAGAGAATGACTACCCATCCAAGAGAGATTCCAGATAAGAAAGACTGATGTTGCAGTGCAGATCTAAATTCTAAGCTAGTAGCCCAAGTTGAAGCACTAATTGCCCAGATTAAGAAGTTTGTAAATTAACAAGAGATGTGCAGTACGTGTGGAGGATATCATTCAACAAAGAACTGTTCGATTGCTACACAGGAAGAGGAACTTGACTTTCTAGGTGACCAATTCAGATACCTATTCAATTCTAAAGAAAGGAAGCCTAGGGTCAGCTGGAGAGATAAAGAAATTCATTCCAAGTGGCCTATTCCCAAAATAATAGATTCCAGCCTAGGGAACGACAACCAAGTCTACAATATATGCTTACGGAATACATGCAAGAGAACAAGGATCAGATGAACAAGAAAGATTAGGAGCCGGCAGGACATAGAACTATAATTCAGAATATAGAGAAGGTCCTGACTCAGTTAGCATCGAGAGATTCGGAGAGGGAGAAGGCTCGACTTCAACTATTACCCTTCAAAGTGGTAATGTCACTAGGGACAACCCTCCTACTGAAGAACCTGTTCAAGAAAGTGATAATCTATACATTCCAAGCTTTACTAATACAGAAGGCCTTACAATTCGGTAACTAAGCAAGCTAAGAAAGAAAGAAAAAGTGAAGTAGTTAATACCTGATCTTCCACTTCCAAAGCGCCAATTGAAGGACAAATTTGAGCAACAATATGGTAATTTCCTGGTGATGTTCACAAAGTTGCACATCAATCTTCCTTTCATGGAAGCATTAACTCAAATGCCTAAATACATCAAATTCTTAAAAGACTTGTTGTCTGATAAAAAAAGGTTGAGGTTCTATCTACCGTGACCTTAAACGAAGAATGTTCGGCAGTCTTGTAGAACATGTTACTTCCTAAGGTAGTAGATTCAGACAGTTTCACTATCCCATGTTTAATCAAGAATCTTTCAGTCAGCAATGCTTCAGTCAGCAATGCTTCAGTCAGCAATGCTTCAGTCAGCAAGCATAAATCTGATGCCTTACTTAGTTTTTGCTAAGCTTGGCCTAGGGGAACCTACTCGCACTTAGATGAGTATTCAGCTAACTGATGTTCGATCAAATTTCCATGAAGAATTGTTCAAAATATGCTAATAAAAGTCAACAAGTTTGTTTTCCTAGTCGAATTCATCATCTTAGACATGGACGAAGATGATCATGTTCCCTTGATTTTGGGGCGACCATTCCTAGCTAGAGCTAGAGCTTTGATTGATGTTGTCGACGAGAAGCTAACTTTGAGATAAGCAAGAAGAATTGATTTATTTTGTAGACTCCGACATAGCATGTGTCGATGAATTCATACACATAGACTTACTCGTAATTAAACTCATGGCCAATAGTACTATCGCATCCTTTATCACTAGCAATATGTATTGTAATTTTACAAGGTTTTCCACAAATATTTAATCCATTATTGCATGAACCTTTGGGTGTAGAAAACATATTTTTTTAACAATGTTGTGATTCTTTTTTCCATGTGTATCTAAAACATTTTGGTTTTTAATTTGAATACATGGAACCTTTTCTTTTACCAAATCATTACTTAATTTATTTACATATAGATAAAAAAAATTAGAACACATACTAGTTCGTGCCTGTCGATCGTTGGACCCACTTGGACCAACTCCATCCGAACCTTTGTTATTTCCCGATAGTTTCAAACGGTAATCCTTTTTAAACTATCCCACTTTGTTGCACCTCTAGCATGTCTTTTTGCCTTCCTTATTTGAATTTTTTTTATCATGATCAAACTTGCATTTCTTGCCCTTAAGCTTATTATATTTACCCGATTCCCCTTCATGCTCAACCATGTTAACTAACCAACAACATTTTTACCAAGTTTTTATCAACTTCGTGGACCCGAAGAGATTCTTCGATCCGAATGTGACTTCCCAATTGAACCAAAGTCAATTCTTCATTTTGATGTTCAAGGGAGTGTTTAAAGTCTTTCCAAAGTGGGGGAAGTTTGATACAAAAACTGATTCATCCATGTACAAATTGTGTTGAGTAAATTGACTCGATATGTGCAATAATTCATTATATTGCTCCATAAGTGGCTTGTTATTAACCGTTTTGTATGAATTAAAATTGTTACCATAATTTTCTTGCTAGGTGCATGCTCTTCCATATACTTGGATTCAAGAGAATCTCAAAGATCTTTGGCTGACACTTCATTCTGGTACAAATCAAATAAACCATCGCACATCCCATTCAATGTATGCCCTCTGCATATATAATCATCATTTTCCCACTTCAATCTCTTTCTTTGTTGATCAAGAGTTTCATTTTCCCCTTCCTTAGGCATCGGTGTACTTTGAACGTACACAACATTCGGTGTGGTTAACAAGAAGTGCATCTTCTTCCTCCACCGCTTTCAAATTTCTTCAACATCGCGAATTTGCTTGTTATGTCGCGTTAAGATTCGTCAGTAGTCATATTAAATAGTTCGTTCTTTGTTGATTGAATTGAGTGAAACCACATAGTGAATCAAAATAGTTTCTTGGATTAAATGGAGAGTCGTATGATGAAGCTATCGGAACGAACTATTTGATCGGTATCAAATGTTCGAATAGATTAAACTCAATTTTTCAAGAAAAGGATTGTGTCTCGTTGAGAATTGAAAAACACCATTTTTAGAAGATGTTGAATAAGTCGTTCGTATCCTTTTCTTGTTTACGTGTATCTTTTGTAAATTCCCCAGAATATCGGATCACTTATATTTCATAATAACTAACATCTAAGTTTTATTTAAAATAGATTTTATATTTCATAATAACTAACATCTAAGTTTTATTTAAAATAGATTTTATCTCCAACAGGAAATAGAACTAATCTTTTCTAAAAAATCAATGAAGATGATTTGAAGTGAACTAGTGCTATCAAATGCCAAGATCCATTATCATTATTTAATATACTAATAAATTTAGTCTGCCTAATATCACAAATAAAATTATTAGATCCAACCCGATATTTTAACTGACCCAATATATATATTAGGCCCAAACCCGATTATACAAATCAACTCATTATAATAACCAAGTTCGCCATTCTTGTATCACCTAAAATAACGAGAATGTCTATTCAACGAGTTAATCCAATATCACTATCGAAGTCGATAATTCCTCCCCTATTTTAATGATATCCATGAGCAACTCAACTCAATTTCTAAAAAAATTCAAACTCATGCATAAATGAAAATGTCACGAGGATTGAATTTTCATCTTAGTAAATTACAAGGTCCAAATAGTGAATATCGGGTATCTCTTGGATTGAACCCTTGCTATTTGAATATTTGAAGGTAAAATTCACATAAGTTTACTGACTTATATATTCTTACTTGACACTATATTTTACTAGTCTGTGTCCAATCCTTCAAAGAGTATATCAAAAGTCCAAGCTCCTTGAAGCGGCTAAACTTCATACTTTTATAGGTAGTTTCTTTATTCTTGCACCTGCAAATGCAATTCATGAAAGAACTATTAAGAAGTTATACTTTACCGATTTTATCTCGAAGTCTGAACACAAACCTTGGGATGATTTTGATTCTGTGTTCCAATAACTTTATGACAAGCTTTCCACATTAAATTCTGCATTTAACGTTTTATTAGATGGAAATTGGGTGTCTCCGTATAGGATATTAATTAACGGACTTTAAATCCGTCCCTTTGGCTAATTTATTTATGAGATCTCTTCCTAATCCTTTGAGATCTCTTCCTAATCCTTTGGTTAGATGATCAGCCATAAATGAATAACTCTTCGACAATGTTCAAAACAAATTTTCTGAAGCCTTTGTTTTTCTTTTTTATCAAAATTTTTATTTTCTTGTTTTTGTTTAAACCGTTGGTGAATGATGATGTTTCGTTTCTCGATTTGGATGTAACAAGTGTATAAGTTGATAAACTCGATGCTAATAACAAATTTCTGATTCAAAGTGACAATTTGCAAACGTAAAATAGAGGTTTTGATTTCTGTGTTTGATTTTAAAAACCAAACTGTTCTCGATTGTATGAACAATCTAGATTTGTGTATGATAATTTTAAACTCGATTTGATCACAAGTTTGATCAAATCTCTAAAAACGGATTGATTTTTATTGATAAAAAACAGGGTTGGTTGTTTCAGTGATGGGGATTTCTGAATTTTTTTCACAGGGATGATAGTAACAGGGCTCTAATGCCAATTGCGGGGTGTTATAAACATTCAGGGATTTAGAGAGAATCATACACAATTCATATTTGCATTACATTCAAATGTCAACATACATAGGGTATTTCTATGGTGAGATTCCTTGAGGAACAAGGAATCTAAACTTATGATAGTAACAATAATACGAATTAAATATTAAACTTACATATAACTAAATTACTTCTAACACCTATTGTTCCCTTTCTTGTCAAATAACTCAAATGAGGTACATGAGAATCAAAGATAAGTACCAGTATTATTGTGCAACATGCATGCATGTTCATAAAGTTTAGAGAACATACTACCTAAAATTCTGACAAATGAAAGTTATCAAAGTAAAAGAACTACCTTTATACACCAATGTGTTGGTGAAAGCTTTTGGAAGAATGATCTGTCTTTATGCGAGTTGCATTCATTATATATTAGCCCCTAAAGACTTGACATAAAAGTAAATGCCTCAACTGAGTTTACACTTTTCCTTTTTTGACACCCAATGCTCCAAATAAACCTAGGGTTTCAATGAAACAACTTCGCATTAGAAACTTTGAGAGATACTGAAAAAGATTAATACTAGCGGATCTAATTCGATGCACAGAGTGTGTGTAAGTATTAGTCATCTTTGATCTCTGGCCCACTTTTCATTAAATCTCATCCTAATCATAGCTATCTCAATGCTTGGAACAATGACGAGGTTGGACATAGATAAATTCCTATATCTGCATATATGGTTAAGCATATTATACCTGCGGCACATCAAGTAGCCGGGATATGTAGATATACCCATTCTTCGACGTCCAAGCTCATCATTTTGTGTTCAATAAGAGATAAATGATTAGCATGAGATTTAATGAAAAGCTAGTCAGAATATTTAAAGATGACCGATACCTGCAAAGAATGTTCCACTCAAATAAATATCTGGTTGTGATAAAGAGAAAAGTGTGTGCCTATGTTCAATTAGGATATATCGTTTGATGTTAGATTTATTAGGCTGCATATATCGTGAAGTGAATACAGACACATGATGAAAAATGACAGCCCTTGAAGTTTTATTGGCACCGTTATGGTATTGTATTCCAAAACTTACAACAAATTCTTAATCTGAGGTCTCATTGTACTATCTAACTACAATATAACTACATGAAAGAGATCAAATGCTTCCAAACCAAAAAAGGTTGTGGTCGCAATGTTTCCTTTCACCTATTTAAATAACATTTTTTCGACTTTTTTGTCAAGGCACTCTAGAAATGAATTGTTAGAAATAGACTATAAATGAAGGTAGTTGGATCTATCAAAACATTGTGCAACATAAATTAAGAAAAATACTGAAAGCAAACTCTGAGAGAAGATAGTCAAACGACAAGAAAAACGGTTTTTTGTGCTTGCAAACAATGGAGATGAAATGTACTTGCTTGTTAATCTTTTGTTTCTAATTGAACTGGTGTTATCTAACTTACATTCACAATCAAAGCTTAGATTAATCCATGTTTCATAAATGATAGTCAAAGAAAACTTTGTATTAGTAGGTAGAGTTTCAGGGAACATGATTGGTGCACTTGATGAACAACCCTTGGCATTTGTTAAAGTACTTATTGTGATTGCTTGTCAAATAACTCAAACAAGTTAAGTGAGAATCAAAGATAATAGTTTGTGCAACAAACATCATGTTCATAAAGTTTAGCAAACATGCTCCTTCAAATTCAACCAAAAGAAATTTATTAAAGTGAAAGAATTGCCTTCATACACTAATGTGTCGGTAAAAGCTTTCAGAACGATGATTTATCTTTATGCGAGTTGCATTCACTAGATGCCAAAAAATCTAAAATCAAAAGGAAAATCTCAACTAAACATATAGTCACCTTTTCTATGTTTCACACCCAATTCTCCAAACCTAGGGTTTCAAGGGAACGTCTTTACATTGGTCGTCTTTGATCTCCGACAAGGATTGAATATGAGGGTTCTAATCTGATGCAAGTGTGCAAGTCTTGGTCGTCTTTAATCTCCGACACACTTTTCATTAAATCCCATCTTAGTCACAGTTATCTAAATGCTCGCAACAAGAATTGTTATATCTACATATATGGACTAGTTGACGCATCGTCATATAATATTGGTGTGCACGGCTTTAACTTCAGCGACGACCATCTACTTGGTTCTTGTATGCTTTAATGAAGGTGTAGTTGTCTGAATATAGAAGTTAAGAAAGCACCAAATCCCCAAATTCCAAAAACTAGATCTCGATGTTAGGGTTTTGGTTATGATTCCATAAACGATGATTACAATATCGTTTTAGGGTTTAGGAAAGGTAGACAGTATTAGAGAATCATAATCAATAGCCCGAAGATGGGCTGAAGTTGGTCCAACATGAGGGAGACACGAGTGATAATTCTATGCGAGTAAGGTATGGTTTCTATGGATTTCACCTGAATTCACTATAATTTTGAATTCTCTAAACTATGAGACCTGACCTGACTGATTTCACGTATTTGACTTATTGATAACTAAATTAAAAAAAAAAACTAGAAAGTTTGAAATCATAAACAAGAATAAACTATAAAGATTAACTTCATATCTTTTCAATTATTTTATTTAACACTACTGAAAATAATAAGTTAAATAAATACTCAAAAATGAATTTAGCATAAGATTAGCTCAAAGTATTTTAGGTTTCCGGCTTTCACAAGGATAACAAAGCAAACAGAAACAATTCCTTGTTAAGGTTCATAACAGATCGATGGACACTACATTGTCTAAAACATCAGTGGTGATTTGCTTTCCTTCTAATTTATTCTCATTGAATTATTGTTATTTAACTGAAATTTCATGATCAAATCACTGACTACTACATGTGGTTATATCTATAGTCCAAAACATCTTCTTGACAATGCGGGCTTCAGCTACATTCGCACCTGATCCAAAAGACTTGTTTTAGTTGGTAGAGTTCTAGGGAATATGGCAGGTTCTCTTGATGAACAACTCTCTAGACGTTTGTTCAGTACGCTTGGTTGCCTTTGCTTGTCAAGTAACTCAAACAGGTTATGTGAAAATCAAAGGAAAGGATGATATTGTGTAGAAATCTCAACCACCATCTTCCACCTTTGTCTCCACTCTATAACCCCCTTGGATATATCCTGGAGTCACCAACTGGACGACCCGGATCATCCTCAAGGAAACAAGAGTGCCATCACAGCTGCAACTACCATAGCTGCCATTGCAGCTGCCACTACATCAACCGCCGACGATTTAGATGGAGTGATGATGAATCGAGTTCCACTAAAACAATTTAAAGTACATTGTTATTTTACCTCATCAATTTCATGGTATTTGTAGGTCATTTGGGTTCGTTGTGGGTTAATTTTATAAACTTAACAAATTTAACAGAATGTAGTCTTAGACCATGATATGCTACAGAATTAAAACCATAGAACCTGAACTTGCAACTCCAAAACCTTAGACCTCAAAAGTGTTATTCTAGGTAAATCATAGGGATTATAATTAACTCTATTGTTTATCTACATGAAAGAGAACAAATACTTACAAACCAAACAAGGCAGTGCCATCAAAATGTTTTCTTTAAGATATTTGAATAACATTTCTAACATCAAAAAATAATATTTCAACTGAACATAACTCACCATTTTCTATTTTTCACACCCAATATTCCAAACCTAGGGCTTCAATGAAACATTATCTCACGCACTGGAACCTTTTAAAGATACTCAAAAGATTGAATGTGAGGGATCTAATCTGATGCAAGAGTGTGTGCAACTCTTGGTCGTCTTTGATCTCTAGCCCGCTTTCCATTAAATCCCATCTTAATCATAGTTATCTAAATGCTCGCAACAATGTCAAGGTTGAACATAGAAGAGTTGTGATATCTATGTATCCGACTAGTTGATGTACCGTCAGTATAATATAATATTGGTGAACATAGCCTTAACGAAGGAGGCAGTTGTTTATCGGTTCATCTATCGGGTTGGTATTCATCTAACGTTGTCAATCTTTTTGATAGAGAAGTTAAGAAGGTAGCAAATCCCCAACTTCCATAAATTAGATCTTTATGTTGTGGTTTGGTTATGATTCGATAGACAAACAACTACAAGATTGTTTTAGCAGATTAGGAAAAGTACATTCGAGAATCATAACCAAACCCTAACATAAAGAGTCTGTTTCTAGAACTAGGGGATTCCGTACTTTCTTGAATTCTGTAGTCAAAGGATTGACGATTACAACTTCATCAAACTGTGGGAAGATGCACACCACACCATTATAAGAACCGACTAGACAACTATCACCAAAGTTAAAAACATGGTCATGAACATTATACTAATAATGCATAAAGTAGCCATGATATATAGTTATATCAATTATTCTAAGTCCACCCTCTTCATTTTTTAGTTCACCAAGATAAATATGGTTAAGATGAGATTTAATGGCAAGCCACCCAGAAGATAAATATGGTTAAGATGAACATGGCAGGTGCTCTTGATGAACAACTCTCTAGACGTTTGTTAAGTACGCTTGGTTGCCTTTGCTAGTCAAGTAACTCAAACAGGTTATGTGAGAATCAAAGGAAAGGGTGATATTGTGTAGAAATCTCAACTACCATCTTTCACCTTTGTCTCCGATGTAAACCCCCTGTATATATCCTGGAGTCACCAAGGACGGGATCATCCTCAAGAAAACAGCATTGTCATTGCAGCTGCAACTACCATAGCCACCATCACAATTGCCACTACATCAACCACTCACAGTTTAGATGGAGTGATGATGAATTGAGTTCGACTAAAAAATCGTTTTAAAGAACATTGTTATGTACCTCATCAATTTCATGGTATTTGTAGGTCATTTTAGGTTCGTTTTGGGTTAATTTTGTAAACTTTAATAATTTGTACAAAATTATAAGAAAATTTAACAGAATTTACCAGGAATATGTTACAAAATTAAAACCATAGAACCTGAACTTGCAATGTTTTCTTTCAATTATTGGAATAACATTTCTATTGTTTAACTTTGTTGTTTAACTACATGAAAGAGAATAAATACCTACAAACCAAACAAGGCAATGCCATCTCAATGTTTTCTTTCAATTATTGAATAACATTTCTAACATCAAAAAGAATATCTCAACTGAACATACACTCACCATTTTCTGTTTTTCACACCCAATTCTCCAAACCTAGGGTTTCGGAGGAACATCATCGCACGTACCGGAACCTTTGAAAGACACTAAAAATATTGAATGTGAGGTATCTAATCTGATGCAAGAGTGTGTGCAAGTGTTGGTCGTCTTTGATCTCCGGCCTACTTTCCATTAAATCTCATTTTAATCGTACTTATCTAAATGCTCGCAACAATGTCAAGGTTGAACATTGAAGAGTTGTGATATCTACGTATCTGACTAGTTGATATATGGTTGGTATAATATAATGTTGGTGATCAACATAGCCTTAACCAAGGAGATGGTTGTTACTTGGTTCGTCTAATGGGTTGGTATACATCAACTTCCATAAACTAGATCTTTATGTTGTGGTTTGGTTATGATTCAATAGAAAAACAACTATAAGATTGTTTTAGCGGATTAGGAAAAGTACATTAAAGAATCATAACCAAAGCCCAACTTAAAGAGTCTGTTTCTAGAACTAGGGGATTCAGCACTTTCTTAAATTCTGTAGTCAAAAAGGATTGACGATTATAACTTCATCAAAATGTGGGAAGATGCATACCATACCATTATCAGAACCAACTAGACAACTATCACCGAAGTTAAAAACATGGTCATGAACATTATACTAACAATACATAAAGTAGCCATGATATGTAGTTATAGCAATTATTCTAAGTCAAACCCTCAGTCATTTTTTGGTTCACTAAGATAAATATGGTAAGATGAGATTTAATGGCAAGCCACCAAGAAGATAAATATGGTTAAGATGAGATACTTACTCATACACTTCCATCTAAAAAACCCTTACCTCCAATCCTTTTAGTATCTGTCCATAGCATATAGATCACAGATGTTGCGTTGATACCCTAGGTTTTGGAGAATCAGCTGTGAATAAGAGAATATAGTGCGTCTATGATCCATTGGCATATTTCATTTGATGTTAGGTTTATATAACTTTTTGCAGCCATTGTAATCTTTTGTAACAAAAAAACCCAATTAAAATTCTTAGCTCAATCATACAAGTATAATAGCACAGATATATGCACAATACCTTTTAAATTGACTATGTTGAACTAAAGCTAGAGAATGCAATGCAATTCGGTCATCCCATGAACCACATATAATCGCAGCAACAAATTGTCAAGTCAAACTATTAAAACTATAAACATAAATACATAAAACTGATGCAGATATGATCTGGTGGATTAAAATTTTGGTACAACTCAAGAGAATGCAATGCCATCTTCACAGATCTTGTAAGTGTACGATTTTTGAAGTACTCATTGTTACCTTTCTTGTAAAATAACTAAAATGAGATACATGAGAACCAGTGTATTGTGCAACAAGCATGAATGTTCATAAAGTTTAGCAAACATACTCCCTAAAGTTCTGGCAAATGAAAAGTTATCAAAGTAAAAGAACTCCTTCATACACTAATGTCTTGGTAAAAGCTTTCAGAACCATAATTTATATTTATGCGAGTTGCATTCACTAATGTGTTGGTAAAAGCTTTCAAAACCCTGTTCTATCTTTCACACCCAATTCTCCAAACATAGGGTTTCAAGGGAACATCTTTGAATTGGTCGTCTTTGATCTCCGACAAGGATATATTGAATGTGTGGGTTCTAATCTGATGCAAGAGTGTATGCAAGTCATGGTCGTCTTTGATCTCCGACACACTTTTCATTATATTTCATCTTAGTCATAGTTGTCTAAATGCTCGCAACAAGAATTTATATCTACATATATGGACTAGTTGACGAATCGTCATATAATATTCGTGTGCATGGCTTTAACTTCAGCGACGACCATCTACTCGGTTCTTGTAACGGTCTGGTATGCATCTCCCATCGCATTAATGCTTTAATGAAGGTGTAGTTGTTTGAATATAGAAGTTAGGAAAGCACCAAATCGCCAAATTCCAAAAACTAGATCTTTATGTTAGCGTCTTGGTTATGATTCCATTAATTTTGGATGATTACACGATCGTTCTAGGGTTTAGGAAAGGTACACAATATTATAGAATCATAACCAAATAGCACACCATAAAGACACGATTTCTAGAATTAGATAATTTAGTACATTCTTAACCTTTGTGGTCAAAGAATTGACGACTACAACTTCATTATAGTAAGAAAGATGCATAACATGCCATTACAAGAACCAACAACCAACAAGACAACAATCACCTAAGTTAAAAGTATTAAACCGGCGACACGATACATCAAGTAGCCCAGTTATATAGTTATATGCATAAATCTACATCTAGTCATTTTTGCTTTCATTAAGATAAATATGGTGAACGTGAGAATTAATAACAAGCATATCAGAAGATCAAAAATGACCGATACTTGCACACACCCTTCCATCAAAATAGATCCCTCACTTCCAATCTTTTTAATATCTCTCCAAAGTCATAGAGAAAAAAAAATTCGACTGAAACCCTAGGTTCAAAGAACCAGTTGTTAAAAAGAGAAAAGTGTGTATGTGTTCGATTGAGATATTGTTATATTTAACAAGGTGCATAGTGATTTGCAAACACACAAATATAAATCATGGTTCTCGAAGTTTTATTGGCACTAAATTGTATGAACATAGTTATTTTTATTGTGATAACCTTTTGAAACTTACAACAAATGCTTAAATTGTGGTCTCAGTGAACATTACAAACATACATAGACTATCATGTATTGTAAAAAATGCAAAAGAACAACAATTTCCATCTAAATATAATTTAACAACATGAAAGAGACCAAGTATTTACAAACCAACATTCCAGTGTTTCCGTTCAGCTATTTATAAAACAATTTTTACACCTTCTTCAAGGACCTCTATACATAAATTGTTAGAATAAAAAAAATCCAGTAACACAAGCATTAGCAATATTATTAGTGTCATGGTTCATGATGACTATAAATATCTATTTTCACTAAAACCAAGTATAAATATAAAAGCTCGGTTTGATCCACTACATGAAAGTCCATATAATTTAATTTTCTTTCTGACTTTTTAGTCTTATCAAATTAAAATCCACAAAAGTGTTAGCAAAATTATTCTAAAACACAAATAATTCTTAACCACATTAAACTGCAACGATTCTGAACAAACAGAAACTATCAACATAAATTCAAAGAAACGATGCATAAATGTACGAATATTTAAAAAATGTTTGTTAAATTAAAAGAAAAAGTTAAAAGCATAATCAAACACCTTCTAACAAGATCTTTTTGCTGTTTAACACCGGAAACCCAAAAAGGATTATCTAAATCTGCTTAAAAAGAATCTGAATCACCAACTCTGCATAAAAACACCACAAAAAACTGATCAGATCAAGAATAAATTGGATGCAAACTGACGTGATTAATAACAATAAATTGGATGTAAATGAAGTGATTAATAATAATAAATCGGGTACCATAGATGTGGAGATAGCGGCAATAACGGAGGTAAACCCTAGCTAGCTACTAATTTATATAGAACGAACGAGGCTTCGATCTCTGAAGTAAACCCTAGCAAACTTGTTTCTGATTGGCTGTTCTCTGATCCAGAGGATCGTGATCCAATACAGCCCTAACCGTTGGATTGAAAACAATCTGAAAGACGCAACAAAAAAACAAAAACCTAATTCTTCTCTCAACATATAAATGTCACACAAGTTTAGTGTAAGAAGATACGGTGTGGGTGTTTAAAAGTGGCGTTTATGCTTGACTATGCCATGTATATCGGCTTGTTTACGGCGTTTAGGCCATCGTTGGTTCTTTGGCAGAGAAAACTCCATAGGCGTGGAGATGAAATTCACGTTGACGTAGCACGTTATAATTTGGCGTTGGTTTTCGCCATTTGAACCCAATGGTAAGTTTTTAAAAACTTTACTTTTTAAAAATTAAATTTTCTCTATATAAACCACACACTTCTTCCATTTTCTTTTACAAACTCTCAAATTTCAATTAAAACTCTATCTAATCTTCTACCAATTTTCACTTCAAAAAACCAAAAATGGCTAGATTCCTTGGACCGAAGAAGATGATATTGTGTTATGCGATTCGCGGGTTGAAGCCTTGAGCCACTACACCCCGCGTAATCGTTCGAACGGTCTGTTTTGGGGGAGAATTCTCCAACACTTTTGCTTCCACAGGGGTGAGACCACATAAACCATTGATGTGCTTTCGTCTCGTTTCAAGGGTATCCGTTTGGATTGCGAAAGATTCGAGATGGTGTACACGTTGTGGAAAATACGGGTGGTGACCTTAATGAAGACGACATACAAGTTGCCCTAATCAACTTCAGACAGGACCACAACCGTGAATTCCGTCGAGTTTTGACGTGGCAGATTATTAGGTTTTTTATGTAGTAATGTTTAATGTTTAGGTTTAAGTTAAGCTATGTAATTTTTTTTATTTTGTGTTTTTTTTAATTATGTAATGTTTTTTTATGTTTAAATTATGTAATGTTTAAGTATTAATGTTATTAGTTTAATTACTATTATTATTTATTTTAAAACTAAATAGATTAATATCATTTTTAAATATAATTTAACAATAAAAAAAGTAATGTCACTCTTCTATGCCCATTCTCATACCTTCGTTTTGGCACCACGTACGTTTCTAATGCATGTTGATGTGTCCTCCACGTGTCGAATAACACCCACTTTTCAGATCACTCTACACCGTATGGCTAACATAGCTAACATATATTGGTAATGGACCTGATTTATTTTTTAATATTATTATTATATATTATTATTATTATTATTATTATTTATTATTATTTATTTATTATTATTATTATAATAGGGATGGAACAAAAGTAAAATACTTTAATATCTAAAAGCCACCACCAATTCAATTTTAATACATCGTTAAACGTAATCCCATTTAGAAAGTTACACTTATAGAGATTGGAACACATGTTGTGTAATATATATTCATCCGGATTGAGACTCGACGTGCTAAGTGATGGGAAGTTGAGGAAACTAACTAGTTATTGATTCCTTTGTAAAAGTGCAGAGTATGAGCATTATTACCTATCAAGTGGTGAAGCTAGTTTGCTTGAGGATTTTGCACTAAAAATAATTTGATGTGAATAAATGGTCAATAGATTTGTGTTAACTAGCGTGTATTTGATTACCATGGGTTTATGATGTAAATCAAAGGTTCAATAAAACAAAGACACCTCGATTTAAACATATGATTTACTAACATCGAAGTCAGTGATTTCGACATTCTCATCAATGCAATGGCTTACCTTTTATATTCTTGTTGGTGGCTACTGAGAATCATGGATTGCACTAAATTATTTAGTGCAGGAATATTGGTAGTTTTATGGTTGTCAACAAATAATTTAATGTAAAAGGATTTGGAAGTTAAGAAGAAAGGAATTTATGTTAAGTTATGAACAAGTATATGTTTCTATAAATTAACAAAATTTAGAATCCTTCAAAATATTGCAAAGTACAAAGACCGAAGTTAGACATAGTAAAAGATTAATCATGTGGTCTCTAGAGCATTCTTCTTAGGCTTACAAAATTAAAGTTTTGTTGGTTGCTAGCTTAACTTTTTAGGTTAATGATAAAGGTTTAGGGTTTGGTTACCGAGAAATCGTGAGTAAATTTGGTAAAACTGCTTTACATACTAAATATGCACACTACGCAGTTTATATAACTAAATACACATACTATATGTGTTCATAATTAGTGTGTCAAGTGTACGAAGCAATCGGAATGTGACACGTACGCCTTGAGGAATGCATAATTAAATACACATGCTGTATGTGTTCATAATTGTGTAACATGTGCTTACAAATTACCTAAGGCAGGGGCGGACCTAGAGTGATAGAAGGGGTTTGTAACGCTCTGACGATAGTGTAAATTTTGAAAAAATTTAACGTTTTTTCGATTTTATTACCCTTTTCATTGAAACGTTACCCCTATGCAGATTTTCTAGATCCGCCACTGCCTAAGGTACGTTTTCCACATGAGTTGTTGCGGACTTGGAAGGGCGACTAGGTGCTTGTGGTAGTGGATTGCTAGCTTAACGGTCCTTACTCTAATATGTTTAGATCTTAATTTAAGATCCTTTTGCTTTAGGATAGCTAGCCATTAGGATTATTGGTCTTTGATGATGATGTTGTTTGGATGATTGACAGCTTGTGTTCGTCCTCATACAATCGATAATAAACACTTATTCCCTATTGTATGATGTATAAACAAGTGCGTAATCCAAGTTTACACACAAACCAAGCAAGAACATAATCAATAACACAAAGATATCACTTCAAAGCTTCTGTGTATTGATTTCAGCAGAGTAACATTACATAAGTTCACAATATGCTCTCCAACTTTCTGAGCGTGCTCCCTACTGAAACAAGATACAATTTACCAATCGATAGTCCATCCATAGTCTCAAAGTCTATCGATATTGATAATACATCTGCATCCATAGACATCTTACATATCGATAATAACAATCGAAGGCAGACTATCGATACATAAAACAATGTAGATGACTACCGATGGACTTGACTCATCGATGGTCAACAAAATCCTTACATTAAGTGGATATTTTTAATTGATAGGAATCATTATTATTAATATTATAATAACATTTCAGGGTGTAGTTTTTTCTTTTCTTTTCAATGCTCCCAAAACTTACTTACGTGTTTGCTCTTCTTTTTGTTTTCTATTTTTCTTAATTTGAAATTGCTGAGTTTAAAAAAGAAAAGAGTGTTTAGTATGTTGGTGATGTAGGTTAGGGCCATCGAAAGACTAGCTTGTCACTGCCCGGCCCGCGTTAGTTGGGAAAAAATGGAGAGAGAAAGAGTAATGTGTTAAAAGGTTGCGAGTAGGAGGCGAAAATGGTTTCGGTTCTACCTCAGCTAGCCTTGTTCAAAGCTCACCTCCATCCTCTTTTCCATTTTATTTTGGCAGTGACAACCACTGGTGGTTCGATCTACACCTGGATAAATGTTGCAACTTGGTGAACGGTTTTGGGGGCTGCAATGATCGTGTGTGGTGATGGTACTTTGAATTTTTTTTAACATATATGTACTTTACTAATTGACATTTTATTATTCCGTATATATATTTTATATTTTGAGCTTTAGTTAATAGTTGGGTTTTCAAATAAATAAATAAATGATTGTAACTTTGACTTCTTTTTAATGACAAGTACTACTAATTTTCTCTGTTTGTTTTTTCTTTTTATTAAAAGGAAAAAAATGAGAAGAGCATGTCGCGATTCTTTTTAACCATGTTACAACTATACAGCGAGTGCATCAAAATGAGATACCAGAGTCTTCATACTAGAATCTCCTGCAATGCGCGGGCAAAAAAGTTTTATAAAAGATAATTTCAAAGAAAAGTTAAATAATAAATTAAATACTATAACTTCAACACAATTATAAGTTTACTAGAAATAGACCCACGTAATATAAATTAAATTTTTTATTCTTTTTTAAATATTCCTTTCGTGTTGCTAGTTTTATCAACATATTTATAAAATATACATTTTAATGAAGTTGTCACACTACTAATTCACTTTACTACCTCTAGATTTTAATGAAGTTGTCACACGGTCCCTAAACCCTTGTCATCACGTGTATTGCACATGTGAATACCTGTCGCTGCGTCCAGGTGGAAAACAAGCTAATGTGACATATTTTTAACTGGTTCTTAATTCTAATGATCAAATCCGTAATTTAAAATTTTCTAATCCGTAAAACATTTATAAAATATACATTCTATACTTCCATCAATGTTGTATTGCACATTATAATGTAATTTTGTTTTATTTATTTTTACTCATGCTTATATATTGTAATTCGTTTTGGTTTTTAGATTTTTCAAAACTTAAGTTCTTTTTCAAAATTTTAATGATGGCCTCACTTTTTTACTGTTCATAGAGTCGGTCACTTCATGTGTTGCAAGTGCATAAGCACAATGCACATTGATTTTAGCATGAAAAGTTTAGTATAGAAATCATGTACAATAAGACCTACTAAGCTTTAATTGAACTTACCTTTTTCAACCTAAACTTTTCCCCGTGTTTTTCTTTCTTCTCTTTTTTTAACCAATTAGGTTATAGGTTATGACACGTGGTACACCATCCACTCGTATTTTTTTTTTTTGGGTTTTTTACTTTTGTAACTTTTAAAACATGATAATCTTTTCAAACTCCAAATATATCGTTGTAATGTTGTTATGACTGGTTATTTTTATATACGTTACGGTGTAAAAAGTAATTTTCATGATAATGTAAGAGTATTTGAAGCACAAACATACAAATCATCATTAAAGCTACTTCAAGGTTTCATTTTTATGGCTTTTTTTTTTCTTTTAGAACCTTTAACATGTGACATTTTATAAAATTCACAGTTTGTCGTTTTACGTGCTTATTTTTATCAGCACTTAAACATGATTTTTTTTCCGCAAAGTAAATACTAATGCGTAGATCATCAAATCCAAACCTTCCAAGTTTTAGCATCCCGTCATAGTGTGTGGGTTTTGCCCACTCACATTTTACGGAAATCATTCAAGGGACGCAAACTGCAATTTATATTAATTTACATAATATGTGAATATTTTTGTATAATGTGAATTTTTATATCGGGTGTACGATACTGTGATTTTGTTAGTTATCATAGTTACTGTCAAAAATAAAAGATATCAAAGATTGCGGGATCAGTCAAGCATCATCTCCCAAGATTAGCAGGGTCAAAGACAGCTAGTAATCAGCTGTAAATCCAGCCGTAAACCAAGCTGTCTACTATATTTAGATTACGTTTTTGTGCTATAAATTGTATACCTTTCTTTGTAATGAGATATACAAAAATACACATCAATTCAGTGTTCTATGAATCAACTTTCTAACATGGTATCAGAGCAGTGTCGTTCTTGACCTGTTCATCATTTACCTTGCCCATCACTTACCCAAACCAATTATCCTCTCAACCAAGCTGCCATGGCCGAAGCCGGTAACTTGGGAGAAGATCTATCAATTCAAATCGCCAATCTACTCAAGAATGGCCTCAACCCACAAAACCAAAACCCGAAACTGTCCGATAACCTTCAAATAAACCTCAAGCTCAACAGCCAGAATTATGCTCTATGGACCCGGATGATGAGGGTAGCCATAGGCGGTAAATCAAAAGCCTTTCTAAACCATTTATCAACCAATCCACCAAACCAAACCAGCGAAGAATATGAACAATGGGAACAAGACGACCTAGTCGTCTTCTCATGGCTCATACAAAACATCGAACCAACCCTCGCCAGCAATCTAACCGAATTTCCGACAGCAAAATCGCTGTGGGATGCCCTGACTATAACATATAGCAGTGGGCGTGACAAGCTCCAAACCTTCAACCTACATGTCAAGGCGAATGAAATCAAACAGAACAATCTCTCCCTAGAAGAATTGTGGATTATACTCCAAGGAGTATGGGGAGAAATTGATCGGATTGACCCAAACCCTATGACCTGCCCAACCGATATCCAAGCATATCACAAAATCAGGACGGAACAGAAACTGTTTCAGTTTCTAAACGCTCTCAACCGGAAATATGACCCTATAAAGAGGGAAATACTCCGGTTAGAACCCCTTCCAACCGTAGAAAACTGCATACGCCACTGTCCGCAAGGAGGCCGCTCACCAGAACATTCTGGGAACACCTCTCAATGACACACAGGGTATCACAGTGGGTCTAATGGCCTCTGAAATTGACGGATTAGGGCTTGCATCAAAGGGCTACCGACGGGTCGATGGAAAAAGAATCGGAACAAGTAACAGAGACGACAAAACTCACCTCAAGTGTGATCATTGCGGCATGACGAAACATACCCGGGAACAATGTTTCAAACTCGTTGGGTATCCCGAATGGTGGTCTGATGGTCAGAAGAGAGGCACAAAGACTACGGAAAAAGGGAAGTCATCTAGCACCGGCAGCCGAGATGTCACCAGAGATGAAAGCCGGAGCAGATCGGGTTTCGGCGGAATGGCCAAAGCAGATGAAGAAGAAGATACTGCAACAGGTAAAGGGTTTGGGGCGCAACCCTCAAACCCTCGGTCATATACGATTAATAAAGAAACAAATATTGCACATTTAGTCCCTGAAAATAAGGGAAATGTCAATATGGCCCACGAACATCACAAAAAACAAAAACTATGGATTTTTTATTGTGGCGCGACCGATACGATGACTTATGAGCTATCGGATATTATTTCAACAACCAAACCAGAAAAAACACATATTCAAACGGCAAACGGAGGAATAATGGATGTAAAATCGGGAGGGACTATTGAGATTTCACCACAATAAAAATCTCTAATTGTCTTTATGTTCCCTCGTTATCACATAAGCTGCTTTCCATCAGCCATGTCACAAAAGAACTCAACTGTATTGTCCTAATGTACCCTACGTTTTGTATTTTACAGGATATCAGGACGGGAGTGATCATTGGGCGTGGCACTGAAAATCAAGGGTTGTACTATGTGGATGAGGTGACTCAAAGTGGTGTTGTGATGTTGACTCATGGGACATCAGAACGAGAAGCTTGGCTATGGCACCGAAGATTAGGTCATCCTTCTACAAGTTATTTGCATATTTTATTTCCAAAACTATTTCCAGTTAATTCTATGTCACATTGTGAAACATGCGCTTTAGCAAAGAGCCACAGAAAAACTTTTAAACCCAATAATACTAAAGCTGCTTTGCCATTTTCATTAATCCATTCTGACGTATGGGGTCCTGCCCCAGTTCTTGGGGGGCAAAACCTTCGTTACTTTGTGATGTTCGTTGATGATTGTACCCGAATGACCTGGGTTTATTTTTTGAAAAACAAATCCGAAGTCTTTGAAAAGTTCACTATGTTTTACGCCATGATCCAAACCCAATTTCAAACAAACATCCAAATATTCCTATCCGATAATGGCGGTGAGTTTGTTAATACCTCGTTTAAATCCTTTTTCCAAGACAAGGGAATAATCCACCAAACTACATGCCCAAACACCCCAGAACAAAACGGTGTCGCCGAAAGGAAAAATCGCATTTTGCTGGAAATGACACGAGCTCTCCTAATTGAATCCCAGGTCCCCAAATATTTTTGGCCTGAAGCCCTTGCTACTGCTACCTATCTTCTCAACCGACTCCCAACAAAAATCCTAAAACTTAACACTCCGTTACACACCCTTTCAAAATTCTTCAAACTACCCGCAGTTCTTACTCTTCAACCACGAATCTTTGGATGTACTGCCTTTGTTCACATACCTAAATCAGATCGAACCAAACTTGACCCTTGTGCTGAAAATGTGTCTTTGTTGGGTATGGAATGAATCAAAAGGGATACAGATGTTATAATCCAAAAACACGTCATATGTTCACCACAATAAACTGTGACTTTCTTGAAACCGAGTATTACTACAATTCCCAACTCAGTGGTCAGGGGGAGAAGGAATGTTTAGACACACTAAGCTGGTTGAAATATGTTCCCTATGTACCAACTACAGAGTCACCAACTACAGAGTCACCAGAGTCCAATTTCAGTGCCACTGACGGTCCTAATGTTCCTCCTAACCTGGTGTCCGAGGTAAGTAATACTCATCCTATTCAGTCTGGTGGTATTTTTGAAGTTTCTAATGACTCCGAGGATACCAATACTTCTAACCATGAAACTGCCACAGAACAAACTGAAAATTTGCAGGCAGATGAATCCAGACAAGAAGAACCACCATCAAGATATGTGTTACCCCTAGAACAAACAGAGGGGTTCCTCCGAAACAGTATTCTCCTGAAAAAGAACCAAGAAGATCTAGTTATCCTATAGCTAGTGTGGCCGATGGAAATTTCACTAAGGAAGCCAAAGCATTTATCTCATCTGTTTATTCCGAAGAAACTCCTACAAACGTGGATCAAGCCTTAAAGTCTAAGCATTGGAAGGAAGCGATGAAAACGGAAATGGGAGCCCTAATCAAGAACAATACTTGGGAAAAGTGTACTCTCCCATTGGGAAAGAAATCCGTGGGGTGTCGTTGGGTCTATACGGTTAAGTATAAACCAGATGGTATAATTGAAAGATATAAAGCCCGACTAGTAGCAAAAGAGTATACCCAGACACATGGGATTGACTATGCTGAAACATTCTCCCCAGTTGCAAAAATGAACACAATTAGGGTTCTTTTTTCGATAGCTGCAAATGAAGGGTGGCCACTTCAACAGTTTGATGTAAAAAATGCTTTTTTACACGGGGACCTAGATGAAGAGGTATTTATGGATGCTCCTCCAGGATTCACAAAAGATTTCAAAACTGGAGAAGTTTGCCGTCTGAAGAAGTCTCTTTATGGTTTGAAGCAATCTCCCCGGGCTTGGTTTGGCAGATTTACGGTAGCTATGAAAAAGTTTGGATATAAACAGAGTAATGCCGATCATACTTTGTTTCTCAAAAAAAGAGGAAAATTCGTAACCTGCCTAATTATCTATGTAGATGATATGATCATTACAGGGAACGATAAAGAAGAAATGGTAAAACTCAAAGAAAACTTGTTTGCTGAATTTGAAATGAAAGATTTGGGCAGACTTAAGTATTTCCTCGGAATTGAAGTACTAAGGTCAAAACAAGGAATTTTCATTAGTCAGAAGAAGTATGTCTTAGACCTGTTGGCAGAAATTGGAATGATCGATTGCAAACCAGCAGATACTCCTATGAGTGTAAACCAAAAGCTTTATATGGAAGAAGGAGCAAAATTAGCAAATAAAGAAAGATACCAACGGCTGGTGGGAAAACTAATATATCTCTCACATACTCGTCCAGACATCGCCTATGCTGTAGGGGTAGTAAGTCAGTTCATGCACCAACCTCAACAGCCACATATGGAAGCAGTTTGGAGAATTATTAGATATCTCAAAGGAACAGTAGGTCACGGAGTCCTGTTTCAATCACATGGACACCTAAATGTTCAAATCTATACCGATGCAGACTGGGCAGGAGATAAGGGAAATCGGAGGTCAACAACAGGCTACTTCACTTTAGTCGGCAGGAATCTTGTTACTTGGAGAAGTAAAAAACAAAAGGTGGTTGCTCTTTCAAGTGCAGAAGCTGAATTTAGAGGTATAGCTCGAGGTTTAACAGAAGCCATGTGGATGCGAAGACTCTTAGCTGAGATCGGTTTTCCGTCAAAAGAAACAAGTAAGATTATGTGTGATAATAAAGCTGCAATTCAGATTTCAGAAAACCCAGTACAACATGATCGAACTAAACATGTGGAAGTTGATAGGAACTTCATCAAAGAAAAATTGGAAGATGGTACGATTGAACTACCATTCGTTCGATCAAAGGATCAGCTTGCTGACATTCTAACAAAAGCAGTTAACGGGAAAATTTTCAGCGATTGTTTGAGCAAGTTGAATTTTGGAAATCCGACTATTCAACTTGAGGGGGAGTGTTAAAATAAAAGATATCAAAGATTGCGGGATCAGTCAAGCATCATCTCCCAAGATTAGCAGGGTCAAAGACAGCTAGTAATCAGCTGTAAATCCAGCCGTAAACCAAGCTGTCTACTATATTTAGATTACGTTTTTTGTGCTATAAATTGTATACCTTTCTTTGTAATGAGATATACAAAAATACACATCAATTCAGTGTTCTATGAATCAACTTTCTAACAGTTACTGTTATTGACAATGGGTTAGGGTTAGTGTTATTGTTATGATAATGTGAACAAGGTTATAATATTGTGAGCAGGGTTACTGTTAATTATCATGGTCACTATATCAGGGTTAGTGTGAATAAGGTCTAGTGTTACTATTATTGATGATGGATTAGTGTTAATTATGGGATTTGAGGATGGGTTAGTGTTATCATTGGGTATGTTTTCAGTTAGTTCATTGGGTTCATGAATGTGGGATATAATCTGAATTTGCTGTTAAAAAACAACAAAATAATAGTGATGATTATGTGATTGTTAAAGAGATGATGATTCTGTGATTGTTAAAAAAAAACAACAAAACAAATTATGTGATTATGTGAATTAGTTATGTGGGATAGAATCAGTAACAAAAGATGATGATTCATGAAGAGGGATAGAATCAGTAGTTTGACTCAGTCAAATGTTACAGTTTATCCATTAAAACACAGTTTATGTTATAGAATACGGTTATGCATTAAAATTTTGTATCATGAATGTGGGATAGATTAAATTTATGTTATAGAATAAATCAGTTGCAACCTTCACAAGATTATGCATTAAAATGTTACAATGTGTATAGATTTATGTGTGTAATAGGTAGTATGTTCATAGTGTAACATGCATAGTGTAAGTTTGTATGATCATTATATAGTCAAACTGCCTTGTGCATAACAGTTTGTATGATCAATATAGTGTGTGTGTGTGTGTGTGTGTGTGTGTGTATAGGTTCATTAGTAAAGTCAAACTGCTATGTGTATGGTGAGTATAGGTTCATGTGTGTAATAGGTTGTATACGTTCATTAACAGTTTTGACTTAGTAAAGTCAAACTGCAATGTGCATGCAAACAATGGTGTAATAGTTTGACTTAATGTGTATCGTGTAACAGTTTGACTTAAATTGTAGTGTGCATGTAAACAATGGTTCATTAATAATTTGACTTGGTAAATTTTACTAGTTTTGTAGTTGAAATGAGGGTCAACTTGACCCTCATAGTCGTGGTGATCCACGTGGTGGTCATGGTTTATAGTCGTCCGATCCTCAACCTGCAGTATCCACCTGGGCATTAGAGGATCAACTAGTCACCACCAACAACGTAGCATATGTAATATTAGCTAGGATAACTTGACTATAACTATTAGGGACCTTTTTTTATGATCTTGATATGAAAAGTAAGTAATTTTTACCAAGATCATGGTATGACTTATCAATTGATGTTCTATTAATTCAATTGATGGTTTATTAAGTAATTTTTTATGTATGACTTAATTCCCAAGTGTAATTAAATTGTGTAATTCAAATAGTTTCAATGTGTTTAATGGTTAATTAAATGTGGTATGGTTCATTGTGTAATTCATACAGATTATGGATGGTTTGACCTTGCAGGGTCAAACTATAATGTTCATTGTGTAAATCAAAACAGACTATGGTTGGTTTGACTTTGCAGGGTCAAATTTAGTGATCATTGTGTAACTCAAGGCTTGAATTGTCAAACTTAATGTAATTCAAGGCTGTAATGGTCATTTGAATTTGCAGGTTCTTTGTGTAATTCAAGTCTGTAATGGTCATTTGACTTTGCAAGATCAAACTACAGTGGTAGTTATTTAGGTGATTTTAAAACATTTTTGTGGGAATCATTAAACTTATTCGGGGACTTAAATTGTCAGTTACTAGAAACCACAGGGATGTAAACCAAAAGCGTATAACTGTCATTTCACATTCAACCAAACAGAAAGATGAAGTCAATAGACAACACATTCAACCAAACAGAAAGATGATGTCAATAGACAAGAGAGAGTAGATTGATGGCTTTAGGAAACGTCATGGACTTAAAGTGACGATTTTTCATAATAAGGTTGCAAAGTGTTAGTTTGAGTAAACCACAGGAACGCAAAACTCTTTACTCTAATCTCAATTATAACTCCTTACTTTTAATATTTTAGTTATTTCAAATGTTTCATTGGGTATTCGTTGTTTCCACAAGTCATACCACTTTTCTTGGTACTTTATTCAAACATATTACTAAATACGTTCAAAATTTCCTATGTTTGGTAAACAAGTATACAAGATAAAAACATGTAAAGAAAGATGACCAAAACCTCACTAGGAGATAATTTGTTCCACATACTCACAATCACAAATTCAGAATACTCAAAACTACAGATCTTTCAAATTCTAATATAGACAAACTGATAACCCAAAATTTACGCACTCGACATACTTCACACTCAACAAAACATCTTATTCGTGGTTGCCAAACGAAAAAGAGCAGAAATAGCGCATTACGGAAAATATATATGATGATGATGTTATGATGATAAAATGGACTGCAATGCAAGTTGTTGTTGGGGCTGCAGGGTTGACCATGTTGAAGCCAATGTTGCAGGTGGTAGTGTCTGTTGAAGCTGTCTCAAAAGGTTGATTATGCGGTTTATAGTTTGCTCCGAGGCAAGGTCCTTCCCCGCACATAAAATCTATATCGCAACAAATGAAACGGATAATAACGATTAATTCTAATAAAACCAACATACTTTCTTAATTTACACAAAATGTCCCTCAACCTAACTTTGATATATCAAAATCCCTAAACTTGTCAAATTTACACGAAAGGTTCCTTGACCCAATTTTGACACCTTAAAGTCCCTAAACTTGTCTAAAATGCGCGTATTTGTGAAAAAAATATAATGATTTATTAACTCTTAAACTGATCAAATAAGATGGTATTATTTTTTTTTGTGCAATTTGTTGAATGCCAGTAAGTTTAGATGGTGTTTGGCGTTTAACGAATCTGAACTAACCTCGGCAAAAATGGAAATAAGTTTAGGCAGATATTGATTGTTGGGGCCCAGGAGTTCTGTTGCTGACCTGTTAAAGAGAAATGTTATATATTATATAACTAATAAGTTGTTAATTGTAATTATATAAACAATATTATTATATTAATAATCCAAATCTTCAAAAGAAAAAAACAATTTAAAGGATTTTAACCTTTCGACCATAGCACAAAGCAGGTCATGAACAGCTTTAGCCTCAACAAGATCGGTTTTTATTGGTAAACAGCTTAACCATGCAGGAATAACCTGCCAACCAACAAAGATAATTGTTAATTAAAACTAAATCAATAAAAAAATAAAAATGAAGTAACAAAAATGTCGACATTACCTGAGCGGAATCAATACTGTCACGATGAAAATGGCATACTTTCCCTAAAGCAGAAACAGCGTTATCATATGCCATCACATTATCGAGTTCGAGAGCATCGGGTTGCCTTATAACAAAATTTAGCCTTGAAAGGACCTCTGAGAAAGCCAACAAAAAGGTCAAAAAGTCAAAATCTGAATGCAAAGAGTTGACTTTTGTGTATGTGAGATCTACTTTACCTCCAATAAGAGGCTTGATAACAGAACCTCCATGTTCTGCACACACACCAAGACCATATACAGCTGCCTGAAAACAATATTCGTAAGGGTAAGTTTGTCATTTTGTATATAACCAACTAGATGTGAAATAAGGGATGGTCATCAAGCTGACCTGTCGGACATCTGGATTTTCATCATTGCATGCTTCAAGTAGGAATGGAAGATAGGTATCATAATGCCTGGTTTGTGAATTAAAATAGAAAAATAAGATTACACTGCATAATTAGGGTAGATATTCTTAAACAAGCAAACGGGTTAATTAAAAAAATAAACTTGAAAGAAACGGGTCAGACACCCAAAGGTATTTTAATACACAAGACTTCCTAAATCATTTGATTTAATAAGAAACTATTGTTGAAATGATATATTTTGTATATCATAATTGACACACTAGTTATTTTTAAGAAGAGTAAAATGCCATTTTTGTCCTGAGGTTCGACCAGTTTTGCAACTTTCGTCTAAAGGTTTGTTTTTCCACATCTGGATCCAAAAGGCTTGAAATCTTGCCATTTTCATCCGGCTCACTAACTTCATCCATTTTTCTCTGTTAAGTCAGGGTTTTTTGCGTCTTTTTTTGTTAACTTAATGAGCAATTGATCTTTTTCAGAGATACTCGGTCTTGTTACATAAAGTGAAAAAGACCGAATTTCCCTTTAAGTTGGCAAAAAAGACAGAAATACCCCTTACTTAACGAAGAAAAACGGATGGAGTTATGAGCCAGATGAAAATGGCAAGATTTCAAACCTTTTGGATCCAGATGCGGAAAAACAAACCTTTAAACGAAAGTCGCAAAACTGGCCGAACCTCAGGGACAAAAATGGCATTTTACTCTTGTAAGTTAAACTTTAATGACAAAAGGTTTTTGGTCAACCCAACTTGACCCATTTTGACTCAAACCCAGCCGCCCATTTTGCCACCTCTAGAGAAAAATTTGAGAGGTATTTGTACTTTAAAGCTGCTTCACGGCCCTGCTCTGCAACATCATCAAAGATGCAAATAGCGATTCTTCTCTCTTCAGATGATTTATCCTTGCCCTTCAATAAAGTGGTAAGCGTGCGTGATTATTTAGACAATAAACAACAAATGGAATTGCTAACATGCATTTTATCAAGCTGGATAAAACATGAAATCAGCCGAAAAAGGGATATAACAAACATTATCTACTTACCCACATCGGCATTAAATAAGATGATAGCTCATCAAAGAAAGGCAAGAAAGAGGCTTTAAACGTTTTTACTAAAGTCCCCAAAATTTCACCAACCTGAATCGAAGAACAGGGAGTCAGAATATATAGAGTTTTATAATTTACAAAAGAGTAAAATAACATTTGTGTCCCTAAGTTTCAGCAAGTTTTGCGACTTTCGTCCAAAGGTTTGTTTTTCTGCATCTGGATCCAAAAGGATTGAAATTTTGCCATTTTCATCCGGCTCGTTAACTCCATCCATTTTTCTCCATTGCGTCAGGGGTATTTCCGTCTTTTTTGTTAACTTAAAGGGCAATTCGGTCTTTTTCACTTTATGTACAAGTATTCAAAAGAACGAATTGCCCTTTCACTTAACAAAAAAGACGAAAATACCCTGACTTAACGGAGAAAATTAGATAGAGTTAACGAGCCGAATGAAAATGGCAAGATTTCAAACCTTTTGGATCCAGATGCGGAAAAACAAGCCTTTGGACGAAATCGCGAAACTGGCCAAACCTCGGGGACGAAAAATGGCATTTTACTCGCTCATTACAAAAATTTCTTTTGCTACAAATTACAGGTGGCAATATCAATCCATTTAATTATAAATAAATGCACTGCTTTAGGTTATGTTTGATGTCTAATGCGTAAAATCAATATCTTACTATAAAACAAGTGGTTAAACAAGTCGAAAGTCGCCCAGAGCGTATATTTAGCGCATGAAATCTCCCACGTAAACCTTTCAATTAAGAAAATCATAATATTATTTTTAAAATAGACACTAATTAAACATACAAGAAAACCCATTTTAGACAAAACTGCTTTGATCATTAACCAACCCACAGTTAGGCCCGTCTATTTTGCCACTCTACTAGAGATAAAAAGTGTTAAAAGAACAAACTTGGTCAAAGACTTCTTCTTCTTGCTCATTTTCCTCTTTGAGCAGCTCTCCTTCTTCGGCATCGAAATCTTCAGCATTGGTCCTTTCAGCGCGTTCCGTTTTCCTGCTTGAACTTGCAATGATCACATGCTTTAACTCATCCACGATGCTTCTCACCTGCTTTTCATCTAGAAGTGGTCCGGAGATCTGACAGAAATTGTCGAAATTACACACTTAAGTCATCAGATTTATGAAGAAAACAATTTAAAACAACAAAGAAACAATTCAACACATAAACTGGTCAACCTGTAGGCATTCATTCAATGCATTCAACATATTTGCACAAATTTCTGTATCAGGCTCCTGCAACAGACATATAGAAAGTTACAACCAATATGAAATGCAATTATCTTTACGAGAAAAAAAAAACGACCATAACCTTATGTAAAGCTTCCACTAATGATGGAACTATGTAGTCAGACAGCTGTTTTAAATAAGATCCATCACGACCCTGAGCAAGCCCTTTCTCTAAAGCTAATTTTGCAGAGCACATGAGCTCAGGCATGGCTAAAACAGAATAAAAATAATTAAATAAATAAAAATTAACCCTCGAATACTCAATTTGCAAAAAAGAATTGGCACTCAAACCTGAAACGGCTGCTTTTCTAACTTCTTCGTGAAAATAAAATTTGAGAAGTGGCACTAATATTGGGGCAACCTGACCAGTGTATATGTTAATAAACACCAAGATAATATAAACATATTTGTTATTTAATTATATACTATGCATGAAGACCAACCTGGTCGATCCACGGATAGAAACCCTCCTTTAACTCATCGGCATAACAACACAACATGTTGCAAGCTGTCGCTTTCTCCTCGAGTACACTAGTCTTTATCCCTATTCTCTTATCACCAAGTGTGATGGTCTCCATACTGTGAGTTAAAAAAAAGTTATAAGAAATAGCATTAAGATAAATTATGTTCATAACAAGGTTTAAAAAATCGGAAACGAGTTTCGAGGCGTTTTCCCTTCGCCTCACGAGGCGTAAGCCTCGAGACGAACCGAGGCGTAAGCCCAAGGCGGAATTAAAAAATTAATATAAAATTATATATCTTTAAATAATAGCACTAACTAAATTCATCAACAAACAACAAAAACATAATCTTAATTACACAAAAACAAAACATAAAACCCTATGTGCACAAAAGAAATACAACCTAGGCGCACCTGAGGCACGCCTTTTTAGCGCCTCAACCCTTCTAAGGCACACATACAATAAAAACCCCCCTGAGGCTCTCAGAATCGTTTTTTTGGGCGTTTCGCCTTGAGGCGCGCCTCGAGGCGCACGCCTCAACCGTTTTTTAAAACCATGGTTCATAACCACATCTAAAGTTGTTAAACTAAATGCAAGTGATACATTGATACCTGTCATCATCTGATTCAATTTCATTATCTGAATCGGCAGATGTGATAATCACATCAGGTTTAAGTTGAGCAGACTGAAGCAACGGAGGCATAACTACACTCATGTAAGGAAGAAAATCCTGCCCCAAACACTTGCATAATCTGGCCCATGCCTATAACGCCACACACGCACACAGTTAAAAAGATAACACACCTAACACATTAGATATCCCGTATCCGATATGCTTTTTATTAGAATAACACCTACTTGAAGCATATAACTTGTGGTGGGATCGTCAGTCTCCATTTGAGATCCTTGCAAAGACATAAGAACTTCCATCACCTAAAACAGACCATCAGCAACCATTTTCAAGATTATTAAAAACTCAAAAATCACCAAGTTTTTGTTCAAGTTAAAAACTTACCTGTTTAGCATCATTTCTGAATTTTTCCTTTCCAACGGCCATTCCAACAAGACTAATGCATTCCATGGCTTTGGCTCGAAGCATACGATTAGCTTTATCATTTGCATTCACTAATATGGCTTTCAAGTATGGCATAACCGCATCATAGTACTTCTGGAAGTATTCCTATTAATGCACCAAACACCCAACTTAAGCATTTGAAGTAAATGACTAATTTTACATCTTTTTATGTTATGATTGGGTTGCTTTACCTGTGACGAATCAGCAACTGATGCTAAAGCAGTCAAGGCCCCTTCTTGTACCATTTGTTTACCATTCTGCATACGAAATGATCATGAACACGTTGTAAAGACTAAATGATAAGCAATTTACTCTGTTTATATGTGTTGTTCTTGTCCTTTAGAAGTTTTACCTGTAGCAGTACAAGCAGTTTGCTCACTATTCCATCTAGGTAAGGTGTCAAAATATCAGGTGTGCAATTCTCACTGAAATTTAACACAGCTGAAGCAGCATGTGCCTGCAAAAACAGGTAGTTAAAAGTTAAAATCCATTGTTGACCACTCATATGAACCCTTAAATAACTGCTAACTACTAACCTGAACGCGGGGATTCTGGAAATCGTCCATTGCGGAAGCTAGTGCTGGCAGCACACGTTGATGGTACTGCACTTGCAAGTTCGGGCCTAAATCCGTAGATAACTGCCCGATTGCATTAATAGCTGCCCATCTCACTCGTGGGTGAGGGTCTTGAAATGAGTTTAAAACCATGGTCACAACTTGTTCTAAATTTTTTATCATCACCTTTGAGCATCCCTCAGCAATTTGTGCAAGAGCAACGAGAGCAGCATTGTGTTTCTGCCACTCCAGTGCAGCCAAGTAAGCAGGCAACAGCTCAGATGCGACAGGTACAATCGTATTCCCACCCAACGCAATTGCCAACCGATCCAAACACTCCTGTCCAAAACTATAATTACTCGACTCCCCAACATCCTCATCCTCCGTTTCAGCAGAATGCCAAGCAGGTTCATCCTCGATATCCAACAACATCCTCATCAAAATCGCAAACAATCTACTAACAAACTGCGGCAACTTCCTCATCATCCCCGGTGCTCTCTCCCTCGCCTCAGCAAGCGTGATCACAAACTCAATCGCCAAATGTCTAGTCCCCTCCTCTAGCGTCTCTGCCTCAGCAATCTGCAGCATCGACCCCACCACCTCCACTATCTGCCTCCTCAAAAACCTCGGTTCCGTCCCCGCCAATTCAATCAGCAACTCCAACGCCTCCTGAGCCGTAGCCTCTTGTCCACCGTTCAGCGACTCAGTCAGCGTCTGCATCATCGCCGGAAGCAAATCCTGAAACCGATCTCTGTCCCCAGCGCTAGACAAGCACTGGATGAAATTAATCGCCGCACTCAACGCAGCAATTCGCACATCTGCACTTCCAGATGTAGTCAAACACTGCAAAAACACTCCATGAAGATGTTTTATATGCGGAATTAAACTCTCGCCGCCTACGTATTGCGACAATTGTGCAAATATTAACAAAGCAGACTCCTGCAGCTTATAATTATCCGACGAAACACACTGAAACATAAACGGTAACAGCTCGGGCCAACCGTTATCTCGCAAAACAGTCGAAGCTAATTCCGATATAGCATCACATAACTTCTTCATTATCGTCTTCGCCTGTTCGTTCTGCACACAATTCAAAAACACAGATTTAACTGAAGTTTGAGTCTCAGGAGATAACGAGTTCCACACTAACGACTCATCCTGAGTCAACTGTTTCCGTAACAGAACTGCTGACATGGCACGCGCTTCCATATGAGGCGATAACTGCAACATATGAGCGAGTTTAAGCACGAGCCTGTTAGGATCCGCTTGTTTGCATAGATTGAATAGCTCCTCTGCGTTTGATCGTTGCTCGTTCGATGCAGACATCAGGTGCGAGATCAACGCTTCAAACGGCGCAGGATCTGCTCCGAGAATTGCCGCCAATTGTGCTTGCTGGACCTGTGGATCCATCGGTAGATATACAGATAATAATAACAATTAGCAACAAAACGGTTACGATAACGAGACGGTGACGGAGGTGGTGGCGGTGAACTGGTGACGGTGAGGGTGGTGTGGTGGTGGTGGCGAGTGTGTGAAATTACACGCAGTGAATGAATGTGGAAGTGATGGGAGGTGATGATTGGAATTAGGGCAGAGAGACAGAAGGAACAGAAGCAGAAGGGGCAAAAAGGGAAAACTAAAATATTATTATTGTGCTCGAATATCAGGAGGGAAAATGTGCGGGGTGACGTCAGATAAAAGGAATATGGATGGATCCGTAGCCCAATAAAGTGGTTTGTCTTTTAGGGCTGAACCCAAAAAGGATTTGTAGAATCCAATGTGATTAGTGAAAATAAAAACTGACTCAAAGGTTTCAAACTTTAACTTTATTGTTTTGTTTTATTTTATTTTAGTAAAAATAAAAACTGAATCAAAGGTTTCAAACTTTAACTTTATTGTTTTTGTTTTGTTTAATTTAATACAATTTTTGCATTTTAAATAGTGAACTTAAGTTTTACACAAATGTTTTGATCACTTTGGATGGACTCCATTGTTTGGATTAAAATATTGTATTTTATATAAAACAGTATGTATTAATATATAAGTGTTACTTGATGTTGATGTGGTTTTCCTAAAGTAATTGGAGAAGTGAAGTTGCCAAAGGTTATCATACAAAACTCCTGTGGAGAAATAAAACTGAACATATACCAATCGTCTTGTGCACTCTCGAGTATAAATTTGAGTTGTCGCAGATCATCTAACTTACTATCGCGGGCCCTCCAAAGCAAAGCAATGTATGATTGGACGATAGCAACAGACACCCTCATCTCGCGGGATGTGACATGTTAAAACGGGAGCAAGTTATTTTTTTGCCATGCACATAATATTATGCTAAAAAGAGTACTTTCATAGATTCTGATTAATGACTAGACATCTTAGACCCCCATGGTCATAGTAGCAAGTTGAATTACGAAAAGGCGCAAACTAATCATGTGGCTACGACATATCCAAAAGCTACAACACGAATATTGTCCAATATAATTGCTCATATCTCACAATTGGACTCTTTTAAACTTCAAAGCCCCACTACCATGTTGGATCAACACGAGCATATCATACCTTATTTGGAAAGTCATATTTACAAGGAAATGTTTGTATGTGTCATAAACACCAGCAAAGAACAAGGAACATGGTCCATATCTGCACAAATCCCCTTTATATGGGTACAAGTGTCCAAACACCATTCCAGATTAACCTTTAACGTGTCTTAGGGTTAAAAGGATGATTTGTGGTGTTTGCATTACCTTAGAGAAGTAAGGCTCAACAAAAGCAATATATGGTGTCATAAAGACACTTACCAACACAAGGCTATAAACAAGGAATTGGTGGAAAGTTTGATCAAGACAAGGGGACGTATTACATCTCAAAAAAATAATAATAAATTTTAAAATAATAATAATAATATAATATATATTATTATTATTATTATTTATTATTATTAACAATAAAAAATAAATAATAATAATAATAAAATAACAATAACAATAAAAATATAATAATAATAATAGAAATAAAAATAAATAATAATGATAATATAATAATAATAATAATAATAACAACAACAATAATAATAATAATCTATCATAACATATGATGACGGAGTTACAAGAAGCAAGGATAGCCAACCTATTTGAGGACCCTAAGTGGAATTACAATCTAAGGTATTTGATTTTTATAAATACAATGAATTTATGCTGGTGAAACTCGTAATCTTACTTCTATGTAAGTTATTTGACGATGACAAAAAAATAGCTACGTCAGCAAAAAAAAAACTCTAACTGGGTTAGTGCAAAGTTAACAACGTGGAGCCATTACACGCTAAATGTTAAGTTGGGTGTGCCGAACGTCAAAGTGTTAGTTTGGGGTGGCAGCGGCCAATGATCAATAGTTGAGGGTTATAAAAACCAATAACCCAATTTAGAAAGCATACCAATTTGGAACTTTATGAAAGAAAATAAGAATATGCCATTTAAGCTCAACAATATGATGTCTTTATTAGTTAATTATCTATGAAACTCATAGAAACTTTGTTGTATGCTGGTATTTTTTTGGTATGTTTCATTTTTTCAGTTATATACTCCTACAAACTTATAAAATATCATATATACTTTTAAAAGTAGTTGAAATATCATATATATAATATATGTATATTATATATATATGTTTATATATTATATATGTGTATATATATATGTATGTATATACACACACCCAATTCATTAATAGCAATTTAATAAAAGAGAATTTTACCCTTATTTTTCTAAAACTTTGAAATCTCATATATGACCTCTAATATCAAATTTTATATTTACTCATTTTTAGCTAATGTATTTAGCTTTAATGTTATATATACGAAGAATAGTATTGTTTATGAGAAAAAATTAAAAAAAATGAGTAAAAATAAATTTGAGCTTGAAATGTGTTATATAAAAATATAAAGTTGCAAAGTGAGTATATATAAAAACTTAGAAGTTAAAAAGTAAGTGTAAAATGATTATTTATTAGATTGTTTTTAATAAATTGGGTATATTTGATATTTTAACTATTTTGTAAGAGCATATATGATATTTTCAATTTTTGTTGGGCATATATGAAATTTTTCAAGTTTATAAGGGTATATATGAAATTAATCCTTCTTTATAGCATTTGATCTCATGACTAATAAGGCGTGGTTAGTTCATATATATATATATATATATTATATATTGCTTCGTTTTGTAGGCTACAAATACTTTTAGCAATATGGTTACCTATTTGTAAATAGATTTGTATATGATGCAGCGAGATTTGTATATTGTCATAGATTTATGAGTTTAACCTCCTAAAAAAGTGTCTTGTTTGTGGCTGGTTGTTCATCGTGGTTATGGGTGGAGACTAGTTTGATTGTGGTCTCTCATTGAAATTTCAAGAGAATAGGATGGATAGATGTTCGACGGGAAACAAAATAGGGGGTGGGGTTCTTTTTTTCTTTTTCAAACCAGAACAACTCTTAACGTTATAGAGGATCACCTGAGTGAACTGATCGAAGGGATCTGAAAGTGGTTAATTTTTATTTTATTTTTATATTTACTTTTTTGCATTGAAAGTTTATATCTCTACATTAAAAGCTCTTTTTCTAAAGAAAAATGATAACCTCCATTCATAGGTAAAGCTTTTAAGGGGCGAGATGGGGTGGCCGAACCCGAACTTTTCGCTTAGTAGTGAAGAGTATGTATTTTTCATATAGAAATTTGGGGTATATACTTTTTCAGCCCCTTGGTTTTATAGAAATTTTTTAGATTGGTGACTTCCACCATCCGATCATAAATCTCAAGCTTCGCCACTGCCTCTATTTAACACCACTAGTTGACAAGAAACGAAAACCACAAAGGTTATAGATAAAATAAAAAGTTTAAGAACCAAAAATGAGATTTTCAGGAACGACAGGTAGAGAGAATAGAATATATATATATTAATATATATATATATATATATATATGGGTCGGTTCAAATGAGAACCATCACGAGTTGTGAGAACCGTAAGAACTCTTTTTTCTGTGCGAGTTGAGCCAAAAATTTTTTAGACAAATGTAGATGAAAATATTATAAACACATCTGTAAAAAAAAGTAAAAAAAATTGTCGAGTCGGTAGTTTTGACTGATGCAGGTTTTTTTTACGCGCTGGTGTAACGAGGATAAATATTTTTTTACGCCTCATTAAATGTGGGTATGCACATTTTTTTTGCTGAAATAAATGAATTTTTTTATGACTTTTGAAAAAAAAAATCGAAAAAACCTTTTAGATTGCCTAGTTTTCACGGTTCTCAAACTCAATGTGTTCTCATTTTAACTCATCCCTATATATATATAATAACAAACATAAATTATTAAAGAAATATCAAACTAATTGATAAAGGAAATATGATTTAAGAAGAATAAATAATAAATGAAAAAGAAAATATAAATTTACAAAAGTAAAATAATAATATAAATATGTTAAACCTAAAAGTGAATATACTATTGTAATATTAAATAATAGAACATTAAAAAGCTATATATTATTATAAAAATAAAGTCACTATTCATAGCCTTTGTCATACAATATATATATATATATAACGGGATCAGGAGAAAACACCTCAAAGTGTGAAACGGTGAAAACAGATCCTAGTCGAACACGTGGCAGGGGCGTTAAATGATATGAAGGGCAGGATTGTCATTGTTTACATTCCCCTAAATAAGTCTCGTTATATGCAATAGATACGGCGTTTTGTTATTTGTGCTTGTTTCAATGGCGTTTTTTCAAAGTAATATTTGAAATGACGTTTATGTTTCAATGGCCTTCTTCATATATCACTGCATAACATGTGATTTGGAAGTCACATAACAAACCATAGAAGATCGTACACACACATAAACGCTAAAGAAAAATAACACTTTTCAGTAAATAAAATAGGTAAGGATAAACTCAATAAGATTTTGCTCAATAAGATGGACAAAATCCTCACTTAAGAATTTTGTCTAACACATTGAGTGAAACATTATTGAGAACAAAACTGAATCTCCAAGAAACGACGTTTGTCATGTGTGGTTTTTGAACTTTATGCCGTTTTAAATTGAATGGTATTTAGTAAATGATAGCATTTGTTTATATAAGATGTTTTTGGCGCGTAGTTTAGGCGAGAATTTATTATAATAAATGTTAGTAATAAAGTTTCCGTCGTTTCAGTTACTGTTTATAGTTACTGTTTGTTCAGTTTTATGTGTTAAAGATGTAAGGTGTCCCATCATTAAGTTTAGCGTTTTGTATGAATTGTGTTTTAGATAAAATGGCAAAATACAACTAATTAACTTTTGTAAGTCAAAATAATGTTATCGCATTTTGAAACATACATCACTTTTTTGTGCATAACATGTGATTAAAGGAAATTATTATAGTTTTTGTGTTTGGCATTTGTGGCATTTTGGCGTTTTATAACTAATTAGATAGATAAATTAATATATTAGCGGAAAAGTATACAACAAACCACAGAAAATGGCATAAAAAAAAAAGAAAAAAGGTTAAAACTCCTCATCCAAATCTTCATTGTCATCGGTCTCTTCTTCTCATCCAAATCTTCACTGTCATCAGTCTCTTCTTCTTGAAATTTTGTCCCTGGAACCTTTAAATTCCTTAAATAGATGCCGATTCCTACACGGCTGGACGCCCGGCTCTAAACGAAGCTGATTCGTGGGTTTTTTGTTGTTGTTAAACCCTCGTTTCTTCGTCTTCATCTTGCTTTTTATCGTTATCTTCATCCTACTCTTCATCGTTATCTTCTCATATAAATTTTCACTGTCATCAGTCTCTTCTTCACTGATGATTTTTGTCAATTTCATTCAGCAAAATGTTTATTGAGTTAATCCTCACTTTAAGAATGTTGTCCAACCCATTCAGTGAAACTTTATTGAAAACAAAACTGAATCTCCAAGAAATGACGTTTGCCATCTGTGGTTTTGAACTTTTTGGCGTGATAAATTGGATGGTATTTCAGTAAAATATGGCATTTGTTTTTGGTTTGATCAATGGAAGGTCCTGATACGTTGTTTATATAGATGTTTTTTGCGGGTAATTTAGGCGGGAATTTTTTATAATAAATGTAGCAATAAAGTTTCTGTCGTTTTAGTTACTATTTGTTCAGCTTTTATCTATTAAAACTGTAAGACGTCCCATCATTAAGTTTGGCGTTTTTGTATGAATGGTGTTTTAGATAAAGAAGCCAAAATACAACTAATTAACTTGTATAAGGCAAAATAATGTTATGGCGTTTGAAACGCAAAGATGGCATCTTGAAACATATGTCAGACATGTACATTGTATATAATATTCATGGCGTTTAGAAACAATTCAGTATTTTTTGGAGTTTTTTTAATAATATGTGATTAAAGGAAATTATTATAGTTTCGGTGTTTGTGGCAATTTATATCTAATTAGAGAAATAAAGTAGTTTGATTAGCGGAAAAGTACATAACAAACCACTGAAAATGACACATAAAAAAGTTAAAACTCCTCGTCAGAAGGGATTTCATCTTAGAAGTATCCACCGCTCCCCTCGTCTTCTTCTTCTTTGGATTCTTGGTCAAAATTCGGATTTAAACCTTCATCGTCGGGTCTTCGTCTTGAAGATTTTGACACCTCCATGTGAACATGTCTTGCAACAACGCCAATTTTGGGGGTCATGTCTGTGTTCAAACATATTGAGTTGCACAACTCTTGTAGGAACACAATACGCTGTTTGGTCATTACGTTTTAAACCATGTAGTATTCCTGCTTCCCGTTGTCCCATACAACAGTCACCAACTCAATATCTTCATTAAAACGCCAAGTTTGGATGACTTAGTCGACAATTCGATTTGCATTGTTGGGTCCAAAATTTCTGGTTAATCTTCATATAACCGTCTGTGTTTTCTCACAGAGGTTATCAATAGGAATGCCAAGTGCATGGATCTCCCTCTAAACTTGTTCGTCCAAGTTCAGTATGGCGTTAACTGTTTTTACAAAGATTCTTCTTCTGTTATCAAAGACGATTATGAATTTTTTGAGAGGCAAACTTAAACTCCAATAAACGACACTTGCCATTGGTGGTTTTTTAACTTTTTGGCGTTTTGAATTGAATGGTATTTAGTAAAATATGGCGTTTGCTTTTGGTTTGATCAATGGAAGGGACTATGACGATGTTTATATAAGATGTTTTTTGGCGCGTAGTTTAGGTGGAAAACTTTTATGATAAATGTTAGTAATAAAGTTTCGTCGTTTCAGTTACTCTGTTAAACCTGTAATGCATTTCATCATCAACATTGACGTTTTGTATGAATGGCGTTATAGATAAAGATGGTGTTTCATCTGGAAGGGATTATGTGTATAACTCGTAGTTTAAGGTGGGATTTTTAATGACGTTTTATTTATGAGTTTGGCGTTTGTATTGTTGCAGTCAAAAGACCCTTTTACCCTTAATGAAGCGCATCCCCGTAATAAAGTTGATGTTATTTACGAAATCGCCACTGCGCCAATCTAATCCATAGATTGTTTTGATCCAGTGGATGAGGGACGTTCTCACCGTTTTTACACTTATAGACGTTTTCCCTAAATCCTAACCATATATATATATATATATGATTATTTAATTTTATAATAGTTTATTATTATATTTCATTTAAGTTTTAACATACCTTTTGTTTTTATTATACTTTTTTTAAATATATTTCTTTTGTCTTTAATTTTTTGCTTTTAGTAATTTGAATTCATTTTTAATCTTATTTCAGTTATCAATTAATTTGAAATTTCTCTAATTACTTACGTTTGTTAATGTTTTTCTAAAAACTTAAGTATGAGTTGTGTTTAATTTTTCCCTCTACATTACTGTATAAGTTTTGTTAAAGTGAAATTGTATTCAAAATATAGTATTTATTTGGTGTCGTAAAATTGTATGATGATAAACTAAACAGATTCTGATGGTTTGCCTTTCTAACAACATGCTTCATTTGCAAATAACTTTTGTTTACATTATCATTTGTTTCGTTTCGTTGCAACGCACAACGAAAACGAAGCTAGTAACATATATTTTGGAAAAATGGATGAAAAATTGTTATCTCACATGGCACGCCTGTGTGGCGTAAGGACTAGTAGGTCTCCACCATGCGACCTGGCGAGCCAATTTGCACAAGTACACGACCTCTCAACAGCTTTCAATGTTTTGTAGCAGAGGACTGCTTTTGCTCTACAATTCATAATTGTCAGTCAAACAGTTACGGAATCGAAATTCAAATACATAATAAAGAGCATTAAAGACGTTTGATGCAATTTATCTTTTAGCCTTTAATTCGGTCAAACTATTAGTTGAAGTTGAGGAGCCTTGGTTGTAGACATGTTGTAACATACAAAAATACACACTCTCCAACTCTCTGAATCTTTTCTAATTATCATCTACGAGGTACATCTTTGGGTTTCTTAGTTTTCTCTGGCAGTGCAACTGATTCGGTTGTTGTATCCTAGAAACAAACGAGTTCCCCTGAAAGACTGTAATTTGTTTTAGGGGACCAATGTCTAAGACGATCCTCAACCAAAAACTTCTTTTGGTTTCAGTTTTGTTCTTGTTTTTATTTAATTCACTTGTAACAAGTATTGTAATTTACCGTTTTCCTTTAATTTTGTATGGTAATTGTTTAATACAAGTGTTTTTATTTATTCTCTATTATTTGTACGAACGAATTCCTACGATTGTATTCATATTATTTTTACTAAGTCATGACGTTAATCATTGTTTTCAAAATAAAATCGATAGATTAATCGGTTACTCTACTAGTCCACTGTTGATCATGTCAGCTGAAACACTCTCAAGAAGTGAGATGATGTAATAACTAACAGATAACTAAAAGATATAAAAAGTATATTTGAACATGTATAGAAACAAATACAAAAACGAAAGCTAAAACTATAAAAAAATACATGTTTTTATTATCTTTGTGGAGCCAATTAAATTATATATAAAGCACACCTGATAGATACTAAACTTGAAACCATGTACTCATTTATACTTTCTAACTTTACATTTGACTTTAAACAAACTGTTCACATCATTAAAAGAAAGTTTAATTAGTTTATCATTTATGAACTGAGGGATTACGTAGAACCAACTGCGACCCAACTTGTGCAAAATCGGGTTGGTCTGGTCTGGTCTTGCCCGCAAAATCCGGTTCAATCCGATCTAACTTTTTGCCGGTTGAATCACATAGTAAAAACCGTTAATTACATTTTCATGTGTCTTGTCGTTTATTAAAAACCGTTAATTACATGTTCATGTGTCTTCTTGTCTCTTATTATTATACTCGATGGCCAAAACGTTAAACAATGATTAAATTTCGAGGAAAATTTGTTATCTTTTTTTGTAAATCTAAATTAAAAACAAAAAAGAACAGAAAAACTGCATTTTCTAAGAAAACATTTGAAGCATTTATTATGACCAAGACAAAACAAAATTTTGAGACACCATTCTCGAAAGGTTACCATCAACCATGATTAAGTAGGAAAAGACAAAATCAACAATTCCAAATTTCATAATATTTTTCTTTTTTAAACAGCAAATTTAAATTACATGCATACCACTAGTGTATCGTCATACCACTAGTAGAACCATCCGATCATATCCTCTAGACATAATGTCTATACCCAATTCAAAGAAACCTAATAAATATAGAAAAAACACTATTTGTGAAAACACAAATCTATTGGTTCTAAAACTTATCCCACCCGTAAAATTCTAGATTACTATAAAGCCATAGACATATTCAAAAGGTTAGTCAAAAAATTATTTTACAATTACGTGTTAATATATACCTTTTTGTTCAACCCCCAATAATCTTATACTATTACACTTTTTAAACATTATATTTACATTTTTTATAAAATAAATGTTCTACAAAAGTATATTAGATATAAATCAAAATAAATTTACGATAAAGCAAACACAAGAGGACAATCAACGTTTCAAATAAACCAGGGATTTATATCAAAAAGAAGAAAAAATTATATGTGAACTAAAGGTGGCAAAAAGAAAAACCAGTTTGGAAACCGAAACTGGCAACTTGAACTAAACAGGTTTGGGATCCAAACCAGTTTGAAGTGACACAGGTCCCAAACTTATAGAAACCGTCACTTTGAGACCGGTTCCCCCCTCCCTGGACCCTCAAATCGATCCAAACCGGTTTTAAATCCAAACAGGTGCTAAAAACTAGTTTCAAACCGGTTTTGACCTTTGGAAACAAATTTGAACATAGATGACCGTTTGAAGTGAAACAAGTCACAAACTTATATGATCGTTTCTATAAGTTTTTTGCACCCAAAATCACCATTGTCATCCTAAGTTAGTATAAATAGGTAGTGGAGGGTATTTGGTTGATTACAACATGCGAAAATGCAAAAAAAAACTTATGAAAAAAAAGCGCTTACAAAGAACGCAAAAATGCTCTCCTCTTGCAAACTTTTTGTAGTGGCTTCACAAGGTGCTCTACAATCATTTGTTGGTGGTATTTGTGCGTCCTCTACTGTCACACACCCTCAATTTCCACTTGCGTAGTTTTTACCGCGAGGCGTGTAAACAAACCAGAATCTGAAACACTAGTACGTCGAACGACTCTATATGATTTGATAATACGTTTTCCAAAATCATTTGTTGTAGATTTTATATTGTCTAAATTAATTACCAATATTTAGTAGAGCATTAGTTTTTAAAGTTGAGCGGAAGCATAAAATAAATAGTGAAGCGGGCGCCAACACAAACGCCAAAACAAATGAAAAACCCCAAAACAATATTGATAAATAAGACTCGATAAAAGATGTCTTGTTCAATGCATGTGCGTGCACCTAGAGCTCCTAGCGTCCTGAGAAACATGTAAAGAAACAAGTGTCAACATTAAAGATGAGTGAGTTCACAGGTTTTCATAAATTCGTTTGTTCAGTTATAGTTTGTTTTCCCCGTTATCCCTAACCTGGGATAACGAATTAGTTCCATTATTCCAACCCGGAATAATAAGTTGTTGCTTCCAATATTCCAAACCCGGAATATTAAGTTGTTGCTTCCAATATTCCAAACCCGGAATATTAAGTTGTTGATTCCATTATCCCCAACCCGGGATAATATAGTTGTTTCGTAATTAAGTTCAATGTTAACATATATAGGTAGCTAGCCTAAAGTCATGTCACGTAAGAGTTCGCGATCGAAGCTGACTGTTGTGCCTCCGTTTTGCCAGGCCTATCACTGACCCTGGCGAAGTTAGGCCAAATTATTCACCCGTTGACCATACCCGGTCGGCTAGCGCGACTAGCTCGGATGGGGCTTGTCGGGCCCAGTAGTACTACTTATAATTCCCCCGCTATTATACCCAATACTAACGATCCGAGAGATTGACGAGGACTTAAGTGATAAAGCTGCTTAGTGACCATAACATTACATTAACATTAACTTAGTTACCGAATAGTTATGTGACGTTAAATTCGTATAAACGTAAAGAGATTGAGTTTGAGAGTGTATACATGTTTCTCCCCCCTGTTGTTTAAAAACCGGATAAAGTTAGGGGCCGTGAACTCACCTTTATTTGCTCGGTTAGTGTAGCAAAGAAGTTATAAGAGATGGGACCGCTAGTTGCGTCCTAACAAACCAATTAGTTCCAAGTCAGTGTGTGAACACACCAATACAAATTCTACACGTAATTTACGCACAAGTGATACACACAAACAACATATCTAACACTCAAACATGCATGCAAGTATCCTCATGTGATCCTAGTGATTAAAACAACTTATCATAAACATAAACCAATTCATGCCACAATTTGGTGCACACAATCACAAGTTATCAATTTCAGCTTAACACTCATAATTCAGCTGTTTTCTAGGATTTTTTAAAATAGTCTCAACATTCCAAAAATTCCAATATTTTTACAGTAGGTGACATCTATACCATAGAAATTTATATAAATTTTCCAAGTTCTAAATCTTTACCAATTAACCATAAATATTAATATACTAGGCTGCATTCAGATTTATCGTTTTCTGACTGCAGTCCATGAAGAATTTATTTAAAAATCACCGATTGTCCAATTAACAAAATTCCAGTTGGAGTTGCCCGGAAATTTCCATACCTAGTTGCTGTACAAAATTTATGACTCAACTCCCTACTGATTTTAAAATCCAACTCGATAAACGACTAACAAAATTTCAGGATTTTCACAGCTTTAGTTACTGAACTTATTTGGTCCTTTAAAACTATCAAATGACTTCAGAAAATTATGAATCCAGCGCCATTAAATTCCTTATTCAAATCTCTACGTTCTAGACATCAGAAAATCCGTTTTTCGACGACTAATGACCGAGTTACAGCCAGATGAAGTCGGCTGTAACAATTACTCAGCAATCTGTTTCAGCATATTATTATTACAACTTGCATAAACCGTTCCTATTGATCAACCTAAGCGAGCAAAAACCGATTTCTAATCATAGATCACTACTAATAACTTATCCATGCAAACCCTAGTTCTAACTTCTAGTTTTTACAAACAATCATATTCGCAAACTCACAAGTTCCGCAAACAATTATACATGCAAACAATGATTTCCGAAAACAGTCATGCATATAAACACGATAAATCAGCCGATTACATTCAACACATATAATCCGAAACAAACTAATCACTTCATTCAAGCATATATATCCGAACATGATCTCGTAATCAAAGATAACCCTAACCTTGAATAACTAGGTGAACCAGCCGAGATTTGGACAAGATTGATCCGGCTGTTCCAGCAAGATCACGACCGAAAGAGGTGAACAGCTCTGCTGTTGCGACCGAGGCTGACAGGAACTGGAAGGAGAGGCTGCTCGTGATCAACAGGGCGTGCAAGGGGCTGTTTACGGTCGGGAGATGAAGATGGCGATGGCTGCTGCTGCTGCGACCGAGAGGAAAGCGAGAGTAAGGCAGCCGACGGCTGTTTTGCTTGTTAGGGTTTTGGGAATTGTGGAGGAGCACGCATGGATGGTATATATAGGCGCAAAGAGATAAGGATTTCGGTTTTGGTTTGAGCTTGTGGCCGAGGAACTAGGGTGGGTCGGTTTGGGTTTGATCTTGGTTCACACAATTGATCCCGCAATGGGTTTGCGGTTTGAGATTGTTCTCGCGGCCAAGGGCTTGGGTTGGTTTGGTTTGGGTTTGATCGGCCGAATAGTTTTAGTTTGAGGTTTAGGTTTGATCTTTGTTTTTGGCCGAGGACTTGGGTTTAAAGTTTAAACCTTGTTAACTCCTAGAGTCACAATGAATCAAAGTTGGTTCGTGTCGCGTTCGGTTCAGTTCGTGTACATATCTACCATAATTATTCTATAACTAAAACAATCACACAACACACATCACGTATTCATTTAACTCGTACACGTTTAATACCCATAGCACATAATTAGTTTGACAAGTATTACGTTTAAGTTATCCGAAAAACCCGGGATGTCACATTATCCCCATGTTGAAAGAAATTCGTCCCGAAAATTGAGTAAACGCGGTTTAGAATGTAGCGTACATGTTTAGAGTGCCACACACAAAGAGTTAGTTCGTTAATGATGGTACACAACGTTACAAGAAGTTCCCAAGTGCCATGCACAAAGATTTTCCAAGTGTCATGCACCAGAATTTAGTTAACAGTGGTACGCGAATGTATGAGAAATTTCCAGGTTGTCACATCATCCCCATGTTGAAAGAATTTTCGTCCCGAAAATTTAGTTACTGGTATCGTTAGTTTGCTGCTCAGTTGCGAAGAGGTGTGGGTATTTGCTTTTCATTTGGTCCTCTCTTTCCCACGTGAACTCCGGTCCACGCTTAGAGTCCCAACGAACCTTAACGATCGGAATTTTGCTGTGCCTTCGAGTCTTGATCTCACGATCCATGATCTCGATAGGCTGTTCCACAAAGTGCAGTTGTTCATCCACTTGGATCTCATCCAATGGAATGACTAGAGTTTCATCTGATAGACACTTCTTCAGATTTTGACACGTGAAATACGTTGTGAACTCCACTGAGTTCGGCAGGAAGGTCTAATTGATAAGCTACGGGTCCGATACGTTTCAAGATTACAAACGGGCCTACGTACCGTGGGTTGAGTTTGCCCCGTTTTCCAAAGCGGATTACACCCTTCCAGGGTGACACCTTTAGTAGGACGCGGTCGCCTACTTGAAATTCGAGCGGTTTGCGTCGTTGATCGGCGTAGCTTTTCTGCCGATCTCGTGCCGCCGCCATGCGGTTTCTGATTTGTACAATCTTTTCAGTGGCCTCAAGTATTAACTCAGGGCCTGTGAGTTGACTGTCACCGACGTCTGCCTAGCAGACCGGTGATCTACATTTACGACCGTATAATGCCTCAAACGGTGCTGCCGAAATACTCGTATGATAGCTGTTGTTATATGAGAATTCTACTAGAGGCAGGTGGATTTCCCAACTATTTCCGAAGTCTACCACGCATGCCCTAAGCATGTCTTCCAAGGTTTGTATGGTCCTTTCACTTTGACCATCAGTCTGAGGGTGATAGGCTGTACTCATATCTAAGCGTGTTCCCAACGCTTTTTGGAGTGACTGCCAGAAGTTAGACGTGAAGCGAGCATCTCTGTCTGAGATGATGGACGTTGGCACTCTGTGCCGAGAAACTACTTCCTTAATGTAGATGCGAGTCAACTTCTCCATCTTATCTGTTTCTTTAATAGCTAGGAAGTGTGCGGACTTAGTTAAACGATCCACAATCACCCAGATGGTATCGCAACCACCCGAGGTTCGTGGGAGTTTAGTGATGAAATCCATTGAGATCTAATCCCATTTCCACACTGGATCTCAGGTTGTTGGAGTAGCCCCGATGGCTTTTGATACTCTACCTTGACTTTTGCACAAGTCAAACATTTACTCACGTAGGTGGCTATATCGGCTTTCATGTTGGGCCACCAATACGCTGCTTTAAGGTCTTGATACATCTTATCCGAACCCGGATGAACAGAGTATCGGGATTTGTGAGCTTCATCCATGACTAGCTCTCGGAGGTTTCCGTAGAGAGGTACCCATATGCGATTCATGAAATACCGGGTTCCATTGGGCTTTACTTCCCAATCGCGTTCCATTTTTCCCATCGATTCGGCTTTGATGTTTTCCTCCTTAACTGCTTCTAACTGGGCGTCGCGTATTTTTTCGGGTAGCCCCGAATGAATAGTGAGTTGTAATGCTCGTACACGACGTGGTTTCAAGTGTTCCTTCCTACTGAGGGCAACAGCTACCACGTTAGCTTTACCCAGGTGATACCGAATGGCACACTCATAATCGTTCAAGAGTTTGACCCAGCGACGCTATCGCATGTTCAACTCCTTCTGATCAAAGATGTGTTGGAGGCTCTTGTGGTCCGTAAAGATTGTGCACTTCGTTCCATAGAGGTAGTGTCTCCAAATCTTAAGTGCAAACACTACTGCTCCCAATTCCAGGTCATGCGTCGTGTAGTTTTTCTCGTGAACCTTCAGTTGTCGCGACGCATACGCGATGACCTTATCGCGTTGCATGAGTACGCATCCCAATCCCTGAATGGAAGCATCACAATACACTACAAAGTCATCTGTCCCTTCCGGCAAGGACAGAATGGGTGCACTGCAAAGTTTCTGCTTCAGCAACTGAAATGCTGCCTCTTGCTTGTCGCCCCAAGCATACTTGATGCCTTTCTGGGTGAGGGTAGTAAGCGGTTGTGCTATCTTTGAAAACCCCTCGATGAATCGTCTGTAGTAACCAGCCAATCCCAAAAATTGGCGGATCTCCGACGGTGTCTTGGGTGCTTCCCAGTTTTTGATGGCTTCAATCTTGGCAGGGTCTACGTGGATACCCTTTTCATTCACGACGTGCCCGAGAAACTGAACTTCCGAATCCAGAAATCACACTTCGAAAGCTTGGCATATAGTTTTTCCTGTTGGAGTAATCCCAACAGTAATCGTAGATGTTCAGCATGTTCTTCTTCACTTTTGGAGTAGATGAGTATGTCATCGATGAACATAATGACAAACTTGTCGAGGTATGGTTTACACACGTGGTTCATCAGGTCCATGAACACCGCAGGTGCGTTGGTGAGACCGAAGGGCATGACCAAGAACTCGTAATGGCCATACCGAGTGCGAAATGCCGTCTTGGCGATATCCTCCTCCCTGACGCGTAGCTGATGGTAACCAGACCGTAAATCAATCTTAGAGTAGTAACTTGACCCTTGAAGTTGGTCGAATAGATCGTCGATGCGAGGTAACGGGTATCGGTTCTTGATGGTAACCTTGTTGAGTTCCCTGTAGTCGATGCACATGCGGAAAGTCCTGTCCTTCTTCTTGACAAAAAGGACTGGAGCTCCCCATGGGGAAACGTTTGGTTTGATAAATCCTTTTTCTAATAGCTCCTGAAGTTGGGTAGACAGCTCCTGCAGCTCGGCTGGAGCTAGAAGGTATGGAGCCTTGGCGATAGGAGTCGCATTGTTCGCCAATTCGATTTCAAACTCCAATTGTCGATGGGGTGGAAGGCCAGGTAATTCCTCTGGGAATACATCGGAAAAATCACGGACGACAGGGATGTCTTCTATACGCTTCTCGTCCTTAGGCTGTTCGGAAATCAGTGCGAATAAAGCGAAGGAGTTCTTCCTCCGAAGATACTTCTGCGCTTGCATGTATGAGATGATGTTGGTGACGGCGCTTGCCTTATCGCCTTGTACCGTCAGGATTTCGTCGTTCGAGAGCGGAATACGGATAGATTTTTCGAAGCAGAGAACTTCAGCCCGGACGTCGGATAGCCAGTCCATTCCGACTACCACGTCAAAACTACCCAGGGTAGTTGTCATCAGATCAATGGTAAAAGTGTGGCCCGCAAGTTTGAGTTGACAGCCGGATACTATTTGGGTCACATCTACAGATTTACCATCGGCTAATTCTATAACATAAGGGGTCTCTAATGGTTTAAGCGTGAGATTTAGGTTCTTCCTAAAAGACTCAGATATAAAGCTCCTATCCGCACCGTATCAAAAAGCACAGAAGCAAAATGTTCATTAAGGGGAAACTTACCGGTGACCACGTTCGTGTCGTTTCTGGCCTCTCCGCGGCCCAATGTAAATGCGCGACCTTTGGCACCTCCTGTGCCACCGTTCCCATTATTGTTGCTGTTATTATTGTTGTTGTGGTTATTGTGGTTGTGGTTGTTTCCACCATTATTGTTGTTGTTACGCAACTGTGGGCAGTCTCTTCTGAAATGAGCAGTGCTACCACACTGATAGCATCCCCGATTTATACCCTGCTGCTGACCCTGGGGCTGATTTTGATTTTGTCGGGACATGATTTCCCCACGACAATCCTTTGCCGCATGTCCCACCTTGCCACATCTTTGGCAGCGATTTCCGGCACAAGGGCCGTTATGGTGGAGATTACAGCGGTTGCACTGCGGCTTTCGACCTGCATAGCCGCTTGCGTTCGGGTTGTTGTTGTTGTTGTTGGCGGGTTGATTTTGGTGACCCCGGTGGCTGTTGTAATGATTGAACCGTTTCTGGTTCCCTTGCTGCAGATGAGATGACGAAGACTGTCGAATAGTTGAGTCTTCAAACTTTCTTTTGTTATCCGGGGCAACTTCAGTTGTACCCTGTGCTGGCAGCTTCTTCTGTTCCACCGCCTTATCGGTGAGTTTGTGAGCCAATCGGATTGCTTGATGTTCAGTTACAGGGTTACTAGCCATTACCATACCCTGAATTTCCAGAACCAGACCCCCAAGATAGAACTCGAGTCTTTTCTCCACCGTGTTGGCCAATTCGGGACACAGGAATACCAAGTCATGATGTTATGCGGTGTAAGCTTCAATTTCTGATCCACCATCTTGTGGTTCCATAAGGCTTGCTCCAATTGTTGCACTCTGTCTCGTGGACAGTACTCCTCTTTAATTAGGGCCTTGAACTCGGCCCATGCCATTGCATTCGCAGCTATAAGTCCACGTGTTTGGACTTGTGCATTCCACCATGTCAGTGCTCCATCTTCTAGTGTTGAGGCCGCGTACTTGACCTTGTTGGCCTCTAGGCAGTTGCACATTTCGAAAACGGATTCAGATTTTTCGATCCAGCGGACCAGTCCAATGGGTCCTTCCGCCCCCGAGAATTTGCTTAGTTTTGCGTCAAGGAACATCTTGTAGGGGTTAAAGCCCCCTCCTGCTGCTGGTGGGTTTTGAACATCTGCCATAGCAGCATTCACGTGTTCTTGGATCATTGCGGCTAATTCTTAAGGCGTCATGTTGAGATTTCCGCGACGTCCAGTTGCCATTTTAGATCTAAGTAGAAAATAAATAGACTGAAGGAAAATAAACAAAATAAACGAGACGTGTCAGTCGTCTACGTCTCCATCCCCCAAGTCACTGTTGTTGCCGTCTTCCTGCGCGGCGTTTCCAGCTTCTACAGCTGGGTCCTCCTCCGGATCCTCCTCTGGATCCTCCTCAGGGTCCTCCTCTGGATCCTCTTCCGGATCCTCCTCTACCGGCACTGGAGGGGCCGGTGCTGGTGCAAGTGCTTGATTTTGCAGTTCCTGAATGTTCCAACTATTTTCCAGGACTCTGTCCTCAAGCCAGTCGGCTCTTATCTGCTCAGCATGCAGATCTCTGGCTATGGTGTTACGAGCTATCTTACTCGTACGATGCTCTTCCTCGAGCGAGTCGGTTTTACCAGTAAGTTGTCGGATCATCCATCCTTGTGCTAGGATGGTTTCCTACATTCTTTCTATCTGTGCTTGTTGTTTATGTACCAGGATTCTAAGTATGTCAATTCCTATTTCTACAGGGTTAACCGGTTCAACCGGTACAGCAATGGTTGGGCGTAACGACGACTCCTCCCCCAGAGCGAGCCTTTTCCTCGCAGCTGAGCGTGTCTCCACGCCATAAGATGGTATGGGTTCCACCATAGGTGCCTTTCCTGGCGCCCCTTGGTTGCGTAAGTTTGTCGGATGATGATGAGGATGAGGATGATGACATTGCCTTTAGGTTGTGTAGTTAGTTACGAGTTGCATTCATTTCAATTAGGCAGTCATATTTCACATAACATAGTTGTGGTACATAACATAACAGTTCGGTGCCAAACTAAGTTTAGTGTCGTGAATTCAGCTATAGTTTAGGTCTACTTCTAATGCAAACCTGGTTCTCTATAGCTAGTGGCTCTGATACCAATCTGTCACACCCTCAATTTCCACTTGCGGAGTTTTACCGCGAGGCGTGTGAACAAACCAGAATCTGAAACACTAGTACGTCGAACGACTCTATATGATTTGATAATACATTTTCCAAAATCATTTGTTGTAGATTTTATATTGTCTAAATTAATTACCAATATTTAGCAGAGCATTAGTTTTTAAAGTTGAGCGGAAGCATAAAATAAATAGTGAAGCGGGCGCCAACACAAATGCCAAAACAAATGAAAAACCCCAAAACAATATTGATAAATAAGACTCGATAAAAGATGTCTTGTTCAATGCATGTGCGTGCACCTAGAGCTCCTAGCGTCCTGAGAAACATGTAAAGAAACAAGTGTCAACATTAAAGATGAGTGAGTTCACAGGTTTTCATAAATTCGTTTGTTCAGTTATAGTTTGTTTTCCCCGTTATCCCTAACCTGGGATAACGAATTAGTTCCATTATTCCAACGCGGAATAATAAGTTGTTGCTTCCAATATTCCAAACCCGGAATATTAAGTTGTTGCTTCCAATATTCCAAACCCGGAATATTAAGTTGTTGCTTCCAATATTCCAAACCCGGAATATTAAGTTGTTGATTCCATTATCCCCAACCCGGGATAATATAGTTGTTTCGTAATTAAGTTCAATGTTAACATATATAGGTAGCTAGCCTAAAGTCATGTCACGTAAGAGTTCGCGATCGAAGCTGACTGTTGTGCCTCCGTTTTGCCAGGCCTATCACTGACCCTGGCGAAGTTAGGCCAAATTATTCACCCGTTGACCATACCCGGTCGGCTAGCGCGACTAGCTCGGATGGGGCTTGTCGGGCCCAGTAGTACTACTTATAATTCCCCCGCTATTAAACCCAATACTAACGATCCGAGAGATTGACGAGGACTTAAGTGATAAAGCTGCTTAGTGACCATAACATTACATTAACATTAACTTAGTTACCGAATAGTTATGTGACGTTAAATTCGTATAACCTAAAGAGATTGAGTTTGAGAGTGTATACATGTTTCTCCCCCCTGTTGTTTAAAAACCGGATAAAGTTAGGGGCCGTGAACTCACCTTTATTTGCTCGGTTAGTGTAGCAAAGAAGTTATAAGAGATGGGGCCGCTAGTTGCGTCCTAACAAACCAATTAGTTCCAAGTCAGTGTGTGAACACACCAATACAAATTCTACACGTAATTTACGCACAAAGTGATACACACAAACAACATATCTAACACTCAAACATGCATGCAAGTATCCTCATCTGATCCTAGTTATTAAAAACAACTTATCATAAACATAAACCAATTCATGCCACAATTTGGTGCACACAATCACAAGTTATCAATTTCAGCTTAACACTCATATTCAGCTGTTTTCTAGGATTTTTATAAAATAGTCCCAACATTCCAAAAATTCCAATATTTTTACAGTAGGTGACATCTATACCATAGAAATTTATATAAATTTTCCAAGTTCTAAATCTTTACCAATTAACCATAAATATTAATATACTAGGCTGCAGTCAGATTTATCGTTTTCTGACTGCAGTCCACGGAAGAATTTATTTAAAAATCACCGATTGTCCAATTAACAAAATTCAGTTGGAGTTGCCCGGAAATTTCCATACCTAGTTGCTGTACAAAATTTATGACTCAACTCCCTACTGATTTAAAATCCAACTCGATAAACGACTAACAAAATTTCAGGATTTTCACAGCTTTAGTTACTGAACTTATTTGGTCCTTTAAAACTATCAAATGACTTCAGAAAATTATGATCCAGCGCCATTAAATTCCTTATTCAAATCTCTACATTCTAGACATCAGAAAATCCGTTTTTCGACGACTAATGACCGAGTTACAGCCAGATGAAGTCGGCTGTAACTATTACTCAGCAATCTGTTTCAGCCTATTATTATTACAACTTGCATAAACCGTTCCTATTGATCAACCTAAGCGAGCAAAAACCGATTTCTAATCATAGATCACTACTAATAACTTATCCATGCAAACCCTAGTTCTTACTTCTAGTTTTTACAAACAATCATATTCGCAAACTCACAAGTTCCGCAAACAATTATACATGCAAACAATGATTTCCGAAAACAGTCATGCATATAAACACGATAAATCAGCCGATTACATTCAACACATATAATCCGAAACAAACTAATCACTTCATTCAAGCATATATATCCGAACATGATCTCGTAATCAAATATAACCCTAACCTTGAATAACTAGGTGAACCAGCCGAGATTTGGACAAGATTGATCCGGCTGTTCCAGCAAGATCACGACCGAAAGAGGTGAACAGCTCTGCTGTTGCGACCGAGGCTGACAGGAACTGGAAGGAGAGGCTGCTCGTGATCAACAGGGCGTGCAAGGGGCTGTTTGCGGTCGGGAGATGAAGATGGCGATGGCTGCTGCTGCTGCGACCAAGAGGAAAGCGAGAGTAAGGCAGCCAACGGCTGTTTTGCTTGTTAGGGTTTTGGGAATTGTGGAGGAGCACGCATGGATGGTATATATAGGCGCAAAGAGATAAGGATTGCGGTTTTGGTTTGAGCTTGTGGCCGAGGAACTAGGGTGGGTCGGTTTGGGTTTGATCTTGGTTCACACAATTGATCCCGCAATGGGTTTGCGGTTTGAGATTGTTCTCGCGGCCAAGGGCTTGGGTTGGTTTGGTTTGGGTTTGATCGGCCGAATAGTTTTAGTTTGAGGTTTAGGTTTGATCTTTGTTTTTGGCCGAAGACTTGGGTTTAAAGTTTAAACTTTGTTAACTCCTAGAGTCACAATGAATCAAGTTGGTTCGTGTCGCGGTTCGGTTCAGTTCGTGTACATATCTACCATAATTATTCTATAACTAAAACAATCACACAACACACATCACGTATTCATTTAACTCGTACACGTTTAATACCCATAGCACGTAATTAGTTTGACAAGTATTACGTTTAAGTTATCCGAAAAACCCGGGATGTCACATCTACTGAGTTACAAGTTATTCAAATTCTATAAAGGAACCGAAGCCCTAAAATTTGGGGCGAAGATGAAGGTTTCAAATTATGTTTAATGTCGAACGAGTCTCAAAAGGCTCGTTGCCGAAAGTGTGAAGGTTTTTTCCAACCAAACTCAAACTTGACTTTGGCCAACCATATTTCAAAATATTGCAAGGCTTTCAAAGAAAATCCATCTCAAACCGGTCAAACTACATTGGATACAGAAGGTGAAATATTTACATACAATTTTAACAAGGTTCAAAGTCATTTTGCAAAGTTCGTAATTCAAGAAGGTTTGTTGTTCTCCACTTTGACAACTCTTGCTTGACAAAGTTTATTTGAGGCACCCTCCCTCGTTACGAACTAATAATCGTCAAACCCTTAGTTGTTATTGTATGAATTTGTGGGAACAAGCTAAAAAAGGTTTAACTGCATTTTTTGAAAATTTACAATCCATTGTTAACTAAATTGCCAGTGTGTGGTCGGCTCCACACGGAAAACATGCAGCATAAATGCGAATCAAATTTTTTTTCATTAAAACTAGTTAAGATACTTAGAACCCAACTTATAAGTATATATTGGGTATTACATTTTCTGTTCTTTCTTATTACATCCAACAAAACACAACTCTAATAGACTACGTGACCACGCTCCCGTACTATTCAAATCATGACTTGACCTTCAACCATTCCTCACATCGAAGGAAGTCCTGAATTGTAACGCCTCGCTTTTTCATATTTTCCTTAATTAGAAAGTGTAATCGTATTTCTATTTATGGAAACTTGTATTCGTATTTCTTTTCCAATGTTGTAATCTGAGACTTTGATCATAATAAAATTTATACTTGATACATACTTGTCTTACATGTATTCAGTTGTTAAATGTTTACATACAAACCGATACTTGTTATATGTGCAAATACTCATACATTCATACTTGATACCTAAAATATATTGCATATACTTTATACACTTAAAAATATGCAAAAATATCAAGTTATAGCATGAAATGAAGGAAAACCAAGTTAAGGGACTAAAAGTGACAAAAATCAAAGAATTAATTGGAATAACCTCTCTCGCGGCCCGTGACCGTTCTCCCTTCAGTCTCTCGCGCCCTGCGAGAAGGCATAATCCGGAGTTTGTTGTTTCTAGCCATGGATTGGGCAATTGTGTGTTTATTGCATTAATTACACCCACCTAACTCACCCCTAACCTCAACTATAAATACCACCTCATCCCACTCTCATTTCACACCTCAAACATTCATCTCTGTCTAAAGCTCTCTCTCATTTCTGAAAGTTCAAGACTTTCAAGTGAGTTCTAACTCACCTTCACCTCTCTTCTTTACCCTTTCTTCCTTCTTAACACTTGGAACACCTCTAAGAGTTTTCCATAGGTTTTTCATGGAAAACCAACATGGAACATCACCATATTTGAGGTCACAAGTGTAAGAAACTTTCCATTTTAATATGGTTTTAACCACAAGTGTTGTATCCTTCCAATCCACCACCTCACTTGATGATTTGATTATTTTATAACTTTTATTTTCTTTTTAACTTATTCATGACCATCCTTGTTGTCCTTGTGACAACTTATGCATTGGTGAACTATACAAAAGAGGTTAAAGGAAGGTTATCCTCCTACCTCCATGCATGACTTCTATGAACTTCCATGATGTTTATAATCTACTTATTACTTATACTATATATATATACACACACACATTAACCGAACCCTTGATGATAATCGAATGATTGTCCGTCATGGTACTAGGTTACATCACCTAAGTACTTAACTTCTCGTTACGATTCTAATGGGTATCTTAACCCATGAAAACGCATCAACCCGAACGGGTATCATAGTGTCAAAACAAGTATTAAGTCTAGGTGGTTATTTTCTCGTATACATACTTTGGTGTATTTAAATTTCTAAATCCTCCGTTATCATCCGCATACTTACCAACCCACGTTTTCCTCTTGTAGGATAGCTCGGTGATCCTCCAACTCTCCAAACTCTTCATGGAAATTACCAAGTGGAAGCTTGCAAAACTGTGAGTACACTTGACCCGTTTCCCTTTTTACACAATTTGGGTTGTAACATGTTAACTTACAAAATACACGAATACACACACTACATGCTTTATACACTTGACCCGTCATACATGCTTATTGTTATGCTTAGGTTCATGCTAGATTCATACATGCTTCTTGTCATCAACTTAGCTAGCCCCAACTTAACATATATAGCGCTATAGGAGTAGCACACCGCCCGTCGGGGTATTGTTAAGCTTTAAGCTGATTCATTTTTAGTTCATACTTTAGTCTCGTTACTTCGTGTGACTAGGGACACATTCATTCTTGTGGACACTTGGGTTTGACAATTAGTATTGCATGCTAGCTTACCTTATATACAATTGCCATGTGGATTTGAGTCAATTCTTTTATACTTATGCTATGTACTTAAACTTGTGTACTCGCCAATACTTGTTGTATTGAACTATACTTTTAACATGTTGCAGGTTAAAGATGTTGAATGTGACGAATTTAGTAGGGACGACATAGAAATGCACCTAGAATTTAGCCTTTTTATGTTGTAATATTGTTAAATTTGTTATGGTGTAATTGACAATTTGATTTATGAAATGAAATGATTTTTTGATCTAAATATTGTCGCAAGTAGTATTATGATGCCTTGAGCAATCTATTTCATCTCACTCTGATGTTTCCGCCATCGGTTGGGGTGTGACATGAATAACCTTGAATTACCACATAACTGTTTCGTTAGTTAAGTAAGTTACTTCATATAGTTCTTAAACAACTTGGATATATCATCTAAGGAAAACTCATTGATCATGACAAACATTTCTGCACGCTCGGATCTGTTTTGATTATAATCTTGAATCCAACCCTCGAATTATAACTTCTTAACTTCGATGCATTCATCCTCAACATACCGGACTTTCATTGTCATTCTCCTAACAATACGATTAACAACAATATATGCATATATACATAGATATCTCATATTTGTATTATCATAACCTAACACTCTACCTCCCTTCACGCAGTTACTTGAACCAACATTGCGATTAGAAGCCTATAATCATTATGCACATAACGCCCAACCTCTACATACATATTAATTTCATACATACATGAATATATATATATATATATATATAATCTATACATACCATTCAAATTTCACAATCATCAACGTCTTACAACTCTACAAACCAAATGGTTTATAACATATAAGGCCTTGCGTAGCTGTTCATTTCAACCTAATCTACACCTAAACAAGGCCTTAGGTCTCGGTTTTAACCTACATAAGTCCCACATGTGAGTATCTATCAATCAGGTCATTTCGAAGGAAAAACGCAGGCAGGAGCGCAACCTACACCCCCTGCAGGGCAAATAAAAAACTGCAGGGCTGTCAGGGGTGCAGCTTGTGCCACCTTGAGCGCATATTGCGCCCCCGACATCTTAAATTTACCATTTTTCATGTGTTAAGTCCTGGTTTCAATTCCAAACTCCGTTTTTGATCTCCATGACTCCTAGTTGGTAAATTAAGGTTTTAAAAGGGGATTGCAAGGACTTGTAATCATTCCCACCATTCCCATACCATATGTGTTTAACCCGAATCCCACATTAACCATCTTAAAGGTCATTTACGTCATTGTTGGCCTGATTATCCCATTTCATGCCCACTAATTAGAATCCCATAACCTTATCATACCATAGATAACTGATTTAATCTTGTTTCCCATTCTACATTTATTCATAAACATGAATCTACCGAACTAAGAGTTTAGTCCATAAGTCACTTACCTTTGCCCATAGGAGTGTTGTCGTCCATTCCATCTGTTTGATTAGTTGTCTTCCAATCCATGCCATAGGAAGTCAAACTTGCAAACTATTAAAACACATAACGGGTCATTCACCCTATTTATTACCTAAAGTATTAATTCACACATCTCATTATATGTGTTCTTAATCATCTTATCATTCATTCTAGTAATTGGGTTTACCCCTACCCGTTTGACTCATAATCACGCATTTGTGTTTAATTATAACATATGGGTCATTTTCACCATAAATCCACATCTTACTTTTAGTTCACCAATTAATCAATATATAAACATTTTGGTTGTAATACAACCCATTTAATCCATTCACACAAGTGGCTCGTTTGGGTGATTCTCCTATTATTGACATGACTTACTTTTTAATGGCATTATGATCAAACACAATGATTTAATTCACCAAATATATTAATCTAAAGTTTATAACACTAGTTTATCTTCTTTCAAACAAACTGTGTCATTACTTCCAATTCATTCAAGTTCCTATCATTTTATTCATTTAGACATTTTATCAACACCTTATGGGCATAAACATTAGTCCACCATGTTAATCCCTTTAACCATGGATTCATAACACCAATTTATCTACTTCCAATCATTCATAGTCATAAACCATTTCTTTAGAGTTTGTTCACCATTTCAAGTGAAATTCATGTTCGTAATCTAAATTAACACCAATACACACTAACAATTTATAATAAACCATATATAATCAAAAACCCTAAATTTATTGAACATGAATCCTAAATCAATATCCTCAATTGAGATGATTAAATCATCAATAACACTAGATTAGTTCATCTAAACATGAACTTAACCATCTAATCTTCCATATACCCAACTAGGAATGGTTCATCAAAACCACTAAGAACTCCAACCAAGAAGGTTCAAGCGATGAAATGGATACTTATATAATGCTTAGAAGATGATGAACACTTCTATATCACAGATTACACATGCAATTTCGTTTCCTTCTCTTACTAATTCACACAAGAGCGCGCACACACACATTTGTGTGTCATGACCTCCCCATCCCCCATATACTGATTTTTTTGTTAAAACAAATATTGCACATAGCCCCTCATAATTTGTTGTCATCCTCTATGATCTAAACTTTCTTTCTTTTATTTAAAACAAGTGCATTTTAACTATGTTAACCAACCTAGGTTAATTATTTCATGCAGTGAAACTAGTTATTGCCATGTTTAACAAAAAAATAGGTTTGAGGTGTTACAACAACAACCAAATATATTTAATTTTTGGCAAAGTGGCCTATCGACTCAACTAAAAGGACATAAAATGCAATTTACTCTTGAATTTATTCTAAAAGATTAGATGTTAAAAAATCAGTGGTTAAATTTGGGGATTTATGTTACTTTTTGACAAAGTTCAATATTGATAACCTTTTCTGTAGATTTTTTGTGTTAGAAATGCAGGCACCATAACAACATTAAGTTGATTACTTGTATTTTGTTTTTCAAGTATAAAGTTTAAGCAAGGTTGAATTTTATAAGCCTTATTTAAGAACTACTGAAAGAGATGGTATCCTGGTATTGGTAGTTTGGTATCACCTCTAATCGAATTATAGATTCAATTTACTCTTGAATTTATTCTAAAAGATTAGATTTTAAAAAATCAGTGGTCAAATTTGGGGATTTAGGTTACTTTTTGACAAAGTTCAATATTGATAACCTTTTTTTGTAGATTTTCTGTGTTAGAAATGTAGGCACCATAATAACATTAAGTTGATTACTTGTATTTTGTTTTTCAAGTATAAAGTTTAAGCAAGGTTGAATTTTATAAGCTTATTTAAGAACTACTGGAAGAGATGGTATCATGGTATTGGTAGTTTGGTATCACCTCTAATCGAATTCTAGATTCAATTTACTCTTGAATTTATTATAAAAGATTAGATTTTAAAAAATCAGTTGAGGTTACTTTTTGACAAAGTTCAATATTGATAACCTTTTTTTGTATATTTTCTGTGTTAGAAATGCAGGCACCATAACAACATTAAGTTGATTACTTGTATTTTGTTTTTCAAGTATAAAGTTTAAGCAAGGTTGAATTTTTATAAGCCTTATTTAAGAACTACTAGAAGAGATAGTATCTTGGTATTGGTAGTTTGGTATCACCTCTAATCGAATTCTAGATTCAGTTGTTAAAACTATGACAAATTGACCTCATTTTAGTGTTCGAAAGCGGGTTTTATTGATACCTGGAATTATGCTATATTACTCTATTTTTTGCAAATTAAACACAGAGTAAATTACAATATTTGACCTTTATGTTTATAACTAATTTCAAGCAGTATCTTTTGCTTTTAAAATTGACAAGGTTTATACTTTATGTTTACAAATATTACACGTTAAATCCTTTAGCCGTAACTATATTAATTTTAAGTGTTAAGTGGTGGGCAAATTGGTCTTTTTCACTATTTATTTAAAACAAACCCATTTTAATAATTAAACAAAAATAAATCTAAAGATTAATGTGTATGTATGTCTATGTATATTATGAGGGATGTGGTTCGACTACAAAGTCTAAATCTCCTAAAAAGTGTACAATGTCATAAAACACCATAATTTCAGCCCTAAAACACACCTAAAACCCAAAAATAACAGAGTGAAGATTACTCCCTAGCAGTCATAAAAACTTCAGACATGCCATTATAGAATTATGAATATAAAATACAACATGATAATCAACACAAAAACATAATATTAGTCATTGGATAATCACAACCTTAGCATCTAAAACACAAAACAAAACCCACATATATGGTACTTTAGTTATCTTTATTATGTTATTTTTGGGATTTGGTTGTGTTTTATGGTTGACATTATGGTGTTTTATGACTTCTTACACTTTTTAGGAATTTTGGACTTTGTAGCCAACTCATAGCCTATATATGAGAATCGTTATCCCTCCCATTTTCTTTTCTACTTTCAAACACCAACCACCCCCACCAACAACCACCCTTACCCACCTAAGACCCTGCTTCCTTCTCTTTCTTATTACAACTCAAAATCAACACGGATCTTTCTCCTTTGTCACAAATCACATGGTGGAATCAATAGACCTGGAAAGGGTGTTTGGGTGAGGCGGCTGATGTTAGGTGACGAAGGTTCTAGGGTTCAGTACGGTGATGACGAGGATTGTTAAGTGGCGGGGGGTTGTAGTAGTTGTGAGCGGTGGTTGTTTCTGAGCGATGACAAAGATTCTAGGGTTTTGATCCCGTTGGTGTTTGACAGTGTTGGTGGGTGTTTCTAAGCGACGACGGGGGATTCAGGTGGTGGTGGATGTTTATGCGCGGTGACATGGGGTTTTAGGGTTCTCATCATAGGTGGTGTTTGACAAGTGGTAGTGGGTGTTTTTGGTGGGTGGTGGCGGTTATAGGTGGCATGTGGAGGTGGTGGCCTTTGGGGGTGGCGTGTGGTCGGGTGGGGGTGGTGGATGCTGGAGGTGGTGGCTGGTGGAGGTGGTAGCAAGTGGTGGTGTTAGAGAGAGAGAGAGAGAGAAATAGAGAGAGAAAAAGGGTGAGAAGAGATAGATGAGTGAGAAAGATAGTAATATATATATATATATACATTGTTATTTGTATTCATTAAATATGTATTTTGAATATATGGGTGAAAAGACTGAGTTACCCCTGTGTGATTTGATTTAACTGAGTTAGGGTCAAAGGACATACCGTGCAATATTTTGAAACATAAAGTACAAAACTCGTCAATTTTAAAGGAAAAGGACATCGCCTGAAATTGCATAAAGGAAAAATCTTGTAGTTTACTCTCATACGAAATAGAGAATTCTAAATCGAGAAAACGACTCTGTTTTTACACTGAAAACTAAGACAAAATAAATCCTACTTTGTTGTTTGATGATTATACAATTCCACTATTAATTTGCAGCTTCATCTAGTTCATGTCTTTTAATTTCAACAGCTATTTAGACCCAGATGGTTGTAGATTTGTTTAGAAATCTATCACAGAGGGACACTATCAAAACAATAAGATTGAAAGCGTAAAAGTGAAACCAACTTGTAGGAAACGAGTTTTGTTCAAACCGAATACGGTTGCGTGTTAGGAATGGAGGTCGGTGGATCTGAAATTGTTTTTTCCTGTGCGTATGTGTGCGCGCGCGTGTATATGTTGTTTAGAAGAACAAATGAATGTGTGTGTTGTGATGGTCTGCAAAATTTGGAGGGGTAGCCAGAGACGATGGGTGGGCAGAGGGGTATTGGTCGATATTCATGAGAGAGATGGGGGTAAATAGATGGTGTGGCCTTGGAGAGAGAAAAGGGAGAAGTAGAGTAGAGTAATATGTTTATATATTTTTTATTTTATTTTTGAATGATTTATTTTTAAAATTTTTTAAAAGAGAATAAAATGGCCATTATGCCCTCATTGGCACGTGAGATGACTAAACGTCAAAAATTAAGAATTAACTGAGTTAAGGTAAAAAGACAGCGTATGTATAGAAAGTGAAACATACAGTTCATCTAGTATAATTTCGTTAATTAAAGAACACCGCCTGCAATTTGGATTACATTTAAAGGACATAAAATGCAGTTTACTCTTTTAATAATTAACAAAATTTAAACACGCTCATCTTGAGCTTGAACAATTACTCACGAAGCAGCTCGGATATTATTAAGTTGAATGAGTTGAGCTTGAAGTTTCTTATGTTAAATATGCTAAACTCAAGTTTAGTCCACATCAGGCTTAGCTGGTCTCATTTACAACCTTAATCTAAATGAGTTTTATGTTTATTACCAATAAAATTCATATGTTAACTTTAGTATATGTAACTTAAAATCAGATCTACCTTTTTATGTAAAAGTTCTGCTAAAGTCAATTGCTGGATTTGTGATTATAAACTATAGTTAAAAGAGTTGATACATAAACTGGTAGAGGTGTTCGTAGTCTGGTTTTCTGGTTTTTAAGTCAAATTGTAAGTCAAACCGTTAGTTACGTTTTTTTATCACCGAAAGCCGATACTGAACCGTTGAATATTATAATCGAATCAAACCGAACCGTTACTAACGGTTTGGTCCGGTTTGATTTCACGATCTGAGCTTATTTGGCGTTAAAAAAAATAAAAAAACACACTAAAACTAACCAATTTACAAATGGAATAGTATATGGAAACTAACATGTTTACAAAATTTTACACCGGATTTAATCTTGGTTCTTTATGCACATATTTTCAACAAATGATTCTTCACTGCCAACCAATGTTTAAAAACCGGTTCAAACCGGCCGATTGTACATGTTGAACTGTCTAGTAGAACTGGTTAAACAGCCTAGTACGCCTGATTAACCACCTGACACACCCGATTAAAACGTTTCTAAGCTAAATCTAGTACAATATAAAAATTAGATTTTAAAACATTGCTGCCAACTATAATCACAATTAACCTGGAAGGTTATTGTGGTTATTGTGCAAACGCACTTTAACCAAAGTAAGGTAACAAAAGAGAAGAGATGGAGTAACTTACAAGTATGACTTGCCCCAATTTATTTTAGTTAATAATAACATAAAATTAGGATGTATAAATTTAAGTTGGTTAATATTAACACACAATTAGGATGCATAAACATATGTAATATAAAATTTCTAAAATAAGTAAAATATATTGTTAAATCGTACAATTTTGTATGGCTTTATACGATAGGTTTTTGGAATAAACCGTAAACCAAATCATTAACTACAGTTTGAAACTTTTGAAAACCGGCCAATCAAAAAATTAAAGTAAAAGAATTGAACATTAAACCAAACCAATGATTAGTATAAACGGTTTCAGAGTTTACAATCAAATTGTAAACGCCCTAAAATTTGGTGTTGCACTTTCTACATCGCTAGACTGGGATTTCTTATTTAACTCAAAAAGTGTTTTTTTTTTGTCAAAAATGCCTATTGACTTATAACATTTTTAAAAATAGTTTTTTAAAAAATGTTTGGATTAACTTCTATGGTGGGAAATGTAAAAATGACCAAAAAGAATGAGAAAACTTTTCATATTTGGTTGCTATTTTAAAGGTTGAGTTTAGATTTGTAATTTTATATTTAAAAATTAAAAGTCAATTAAAAAGTCAGGTTTTTATGACTTTTGAAAAACAATTTTTTGTTACTTATCAAAAAGCCAAAAAAAATGACTTTTGACAATCATAAATACTTTTTTAACTTATTGCCTTTTTTGAAAAAAATATATATCAATAAGTAATTTTCAAACTCAATTCCAAAGACACTCTAAATTATTTATTTAACTACTCTAAATGATTTATTTAACTATTTCACTAGGCATTATCATCACCGTATGGAAGAATAATTGAATAATCACAGATTTCAACTCTCAAAAGTCAACAATTGGCTTTGAAGAATCTAACCCGTTAATCGAAAATTGACAAGACCTAAATTAATTTCGTGTATGATATTATGAAGTCTCCTTCGAAGCTTCCACCTGTTAATTTCATAAAGCCAGAATTCCTACCATTTGACTTATTAATTCGTAAAGAAGACCGGCAGCCACCCCAGCAATCATATTATTTACCCAATTTCAGTTGCAGAAGATCATCAATTCAAAATGGGTATTTGTGTGGGAAAACAATCCAATGTTGCCCATGCTTCTTCTACTCAATTTCTTGGTACGTTTGATGTCTTGCTCTGTTTTCTCTTTATCAATTTGATACTCTGTTTGTGAGTTATAATGATGTTCATAGTTTTGGTTTTTCAAATTTTGAAATTTGAAACTAACATGTTTTTGTTGATTAATTTTGATATACAGAGGATATGATTAATAACAAAGCGAAATCTAATTCGAAATCTTTAAAGAGTCAAACAAAAACAGTGAGTTTTAACAAGGTTTCGAAAGCGCATAAAAATAATGATCATTCGCCTGTGCCAATTAACCTCAAAGCCTTCAACCTGAATGATCTCAAGGCCGCCACCAAGAACTTCCGGCCGGATAGTCTTCTGGGTGAAGGCGGTTTTGGTCAAGTTTTTAAAGGGTGGGTTGATGAGGCCACCCTTGCTCCGGCTAAACCGGGTACAGGGATGGTGGTGGCGGTCAAGATACTCAAGGAAGATAGCCGCCAAGGTCACCGAGAATGGCTTGTAAGTGATCCCCTTTTCTTTGTTGTGGTTCGATGTCGTTGTCGTTTGCTGTTGGTGTTTTCATAACCGGACCGGTCATTTCATCAACCGTGTCTTTTGGGGCACATTGGTCATATTATTAGTTTAAAAAACAAGATAACATCGAGAATAACTTAAACTAATATTTAGGACCCGTATTTTGCGACGGGATCGTTAAACCGAAAAAAAGTAGACGTATAAACGTTGAGTCACACACGTGTGTTCCAATAGTGCCGTTAAACCGCAAAAAATGTAAAAAAAGGTAAACCACATACGCGCATTGCAGCGTGTTAACTCACAAAATTTAGACCGAAATGTAAGATGACAAATTTGTAAACGGTGAAGAAATGTTTGTGAAAAAGTTATAAAAGACAAGAAGTATAAAGATGAAAAGGGTAAAAAAGTAATAGTAAAAATGTCTCACAACTTAAAGTTGATAAATAATATATAGGAAATTTATGTATGTACATGTTTAACTACCTAAAAAACATAATATGGGACTATTTTATCTTTTGGTATAGATATGCAATGTTAAAAAATATCCGGTTTTAGAAAAAGGGTGTTTGCGATCAAGCATTGAAGTGTGTTACAAGAAGTGAATTATTCACAAGGATTTGTGTTCTTGTTTTTTTTTTCTATTTACAGACTGAGCTAGATTACATGGGGAGACTTCATCACAAAAATCTTGTTAAACTCATTGGCTACTGCTCAGAATGTGAAAATCGCCTTCTAGTTTATGAGTTCATGCCTAAAGGATGCTTAGAAAATCACTTGTTTAGGAGTAAGTATTACTTTCTAGTTCTCCATAGTGATACTCTGTGTTTCACGTGGGTCCGATATCATAAAAAGATATGATATGGGACCCGCAAAACATGAAACAAAGAATACACCACGACTTTATAATCTTTACAAAACAATCTGCAGAAAGTGTTCAACCGATGGCATGGGTCACAAGGATGTGCATCGCCATTGATGTAGCAGAGGGCTTGTCATTTTTGCATAGTCAAGAACCTTCTATCATATATCGCGATTTGAAGGCTTCAAATATTTTGCTAGATTCGGTATACGCCTAATTTGTTTAAATTTTATGTTAATTTATAAAGCAAAGATATTCTTGTTCCTTGTATTCTTATTAATTGAATTATGTAGGATTTTAATGCGAAGCTTTCGGATTTTGGTTTGGCAAGAAACGGTCCTGTAGGAGACAACACGCACGTGTCTACAAGGGTTGTCGGGACCAATGGCTATGCTGCACCAGAATACGTAGCAACAGGTACGAGTTTTTGATACTTGAAGTATTGAACTATGGTGGTCTTTGGATTCATGTTTTGAAACTTATTATATGGTAATGTATGGTTATACACTTAGGGGGTATTTGGGATTGCATTTACAAATTGATTCCTGATTATTGCGTCTTCAAAACGCAAATAATCGCTTTCTCGAACCAGAAGCACATCCAAACACTATTTCTACTAGACATTATCATTTTGTATGCCATAACTCTTTTTCAAAACATTATCCCAAGCACTTTTTAAAACGTATAAACTATGTACGGACACGTTTGATCTTTTCACACGTTATCTAATTTAACGAGAATGGTTTTTTACACTATTCAGGGCATCTGACACCAAAAAACGACGTGTACAGTTTTGGGGTGGTCTTATTGGAGTTGATATCAGGAAGACGGGCCATAGCCGATGAGAGAGCCGGTGGGGTTGAAGAGACATTGGTAGATTGGGTTAGACCGTTTCTAAGCGATACCAAACGCGTCCTAAGAATCATGGACACTAGACTCGGCGGTCAATACTCCAAGAAGAGTGCGCAAGCCGTGGCTGCACTCGCGTCAAAGTGTCTCCACAATGACCATAGGTTCAGGCCAACTATGGTTGAGGTTCTTGCCACATTGCAAGATATTCAAAATGGTCAGAAGGATGTTTTGAGGGCTTCACCTGATCAACACCAACGGAAATTTAGGAGTTCAAAGAGATAAGTGTAGGTACAAATTCATGATGATGGTTTGCATATGTTTGGGGACAACTTTTACTTTGTGATGTACAAGAGTGATTGTAGATAGTAAGTGACACATGACCCTTTACATCTTGTTGATCGTTGCATACATTGAATGATATCTTTTGTCGTTCGATCTCTTTCGACGTGTGGGTCAAGGGGGAAGTTGATTAAGCAAAGTTCGCTTCATGTTCAGCTGTGGCTTGAGATGTTTTGAGCATTATTTTTGGCTACATTGCATGTTACATCTTTAATGTCAGTAGTTTCAATAAAAGAAACTTGGTTTTGCCACTATCATGGTTCGGTTTTTACGGTTTAATGGTTCCTAGTCTAACTGACGGTTTGAAAATATTGGACGTGTAAACGAAGCCGTCCTTTTAGCTACATTTATTTATTTTCATTTTTTGAATATACATATGCACTTAAGTATATGTATATGTTATATATTCATAAATTATCCATATTATGTAATTTTAATACAAATTAATGACTTTAACAAAGAAGAAAAAACAGTTCAAATTGTCAAAATTGCTTGGTGGGTCCAACTGAGTCACCCAACTGGTTAAGTCGTTTGGTGGGTCTAGCTAACCCACTCAACCAGTTGAGTTTGATGTTTTCACTGCAATTCGTAATGTGACATGTAACTTTTGTTAAAACCTCTACATTGGTCGCATGTTCTCGTTTTATGTATAAACCATTTTTATTGGTGACATTGGAACATAATTTATGACCTTTGACTCGTTATGTTGGATAAATTACGATCTTGATAAATAAAAAAAATGCTTACCGAATATTTCTAATTTAAAATCTTGATAAATAAAAAATGCTTACCGAATATTTCTAATTTAAATATAAATAATGAATAATAAATTAAGGAAAATAGCAATACCACTAATTGTATACCTATCATGATACATTGAACATTTCCAAAAGGTCGAATTAATTGCAACCATATGCATACTTTTACATTTTTATATTAATTTTTGTTGTGTTAAAAGGGTGAATTGACAGTCTTGTAACCTTTTAAAGGGAAGGTCATTGGTTCAAGTCTTATCTTAAGCAAAAATATTTTGGGTTAAGCCAGAGAATTTACTAGCGTGTGTCTTTAGGCGGTGAGTTACCTTTGAAATGATAACAGACCGAACCATCAATGTCGTCTGTGTTTACAAGCGTGGATGACTTGTTACCATAAGTTTACTCGGGTAATCGAACTTTTATCGATCATTTAAAATAAAAATAAAAATAAAAATGTTGTTTGTCCATGAAAAGAAATGCTTGATTATGGTAGCCAACAAATCATAGTAAGTTATCTAAATCTTTAAAAGCTAAAAAAACAAATATTTAAAGACCCTACTTATTTTTCCCTTGTGATCTATAAATGATTTTGTTTTGTAGATTTCCATTATATTGATGTGACATGCTCATTTTTATTTAAAATCGAGTATGTATACGTTAGATGTAAAATTTATTCAAAACCAAACTGATTCAACTATGATACATTTTTTTTCTTTTCTTAAATATGCTTTCATGTTTCCTAGCGCTCATTTTTACAACGACGTAACTTTTTATTGAATTTTAAATAAATCATTGCAACGTGTTCTTTTATCTACGTTTTGGTATTCAAAATTGAGTCGCGACAACTTCATGCCCTTCTCTTTACGTACCGTCTATGTTTCAAGTAAATTTTATTCAAACCGAGCCGCAATATGATATATCTTTACTTTATTAAATACACTTTTGTATTTACCAACACTTACTTTTACAACGATGTAACTTTTTCGTAAGTTCTATATAAACCGTCACAAAATGCTTTATTATATAAACTAGGTTGTTTTCACCCGCGTGTTGTTTCGTGTAACCAACCAGTTTTGGAAAACAAAAATAACTAAAGTAATTATTTATTTTTGGGTTAGATATTCTCAATACAATAACATAAAACTATTTATAAAACCCAGTACTAAATACATACATATGGTTCTTTGTATGTAGTTGTTAATTTATGCAGAATAATATAAAGCTCATGATCCCACACTTTTACATTAAAAACTAAACCGTTAGTTGAAATACGAAACAAATCCATGTTACAATTTAATCCGGATCCAATTATGTGGATATATTGGTTCTTCTAGTTGAGATTATACCCGAATTTAAATAAGACAGCTACTATTTTCTTCTCAATCTTTCCGACTTTTAACTCAATAGCAAGAATTTTAAATCTTGCAAACTCCGCCACCACCTACCACCGATAATTGTCCTCTGACCACACACACCCCAAGGAATTCTAATTTCAAGCCTATGCAACGTTAGCACCACTTCCTCCGAACAAACAACCACCCAAATGTTGCTTTTTAATATATAGTATAACATGTTGTAGTGGGTCGGTTTAAACGTAGATTAAAAAGCACGTAACAACAACAAAATATATGAGCGTTAGGCGGTTTAAAAAAACAATAAATTAAAAAACGTTTAAAGCAACTGGTCAGTTTAACACTAATGTTATATATTTAATGTAAAAACGTAGATAAAAAAACTAACGTACACCATTAGAACTGTTTGAAATTATAGATAAAAAGATAAAACATGTAAAAAAATCATGACATTGTATTGGAAAATTCGTTTAAAACTTAAAATGGTAACCTTATTAAAGTTCGAGGGCTATAGTGTAAAGGGATTTTAAAAAAAGTAAAAATAACTTTATCAGAGTATAGCGGACACTTAATAAAATTTATTAAGATTCAAGGAGTGATAATTAAATTGGTTAAAATTAAAAAAAAAAAGCTAACAAAATTTGAAAGGGGGCAAAAGAATAAGAATCAAAACCTTTGTGGTCAATACAATAAATAAAATATATTTGTCTAATGTGATATTTGTAACTGTTAATATTATTTGAAATTATATATAAAAAATAAAACATATAAAAAAATCATGACATCGTATTGAAAAATTCGTTTAAATTTTAAAGCGGTACCCTTATTAAAGTTTGGGAATCATAGTGTAAAGCGATTTAAGAAGGGCAAAATAACCTTATTAGAGTTTAGGGACACTAGACACTTGATAAATTTATTTAAATTCAAGAGGTAAGAATTTAAATTGGTTAAATTAAAAAAAAACTAACAAAATTTAAGGAAGGGCAAAACTTTACGAAAAACCTTTGTAGTTAAAACATAAAACAAAACAAAAATACGTCAAGTGTGATATTTACAAATGACACTAAAAAATAAGTAAATTACTTAGATGCCATAAAAAAAAGTTAAATATGTGAGTATGCATTGTAAGTCTGTGAATTTCCTTGATTCTCATTAACAAATGATATCCTATAAATAATACAAGGTTGAGAGACTAATTAGGAGCTATACACGGAAATAACAATCAATCCTAATCAATCCTAACTAACAAATCGATATACAATATTTGGAAAATACATGCCAATAATATCGTGATAATATTATTGGCTAACAGTCCCCCGCAGTTTGAGCCGTAATAGTGCGGAGGCATAAACTGGTCCGAAAGCGTTGAAACAGGTGTTTAGGGAGACCCTTGGTGAAGATATCCGCATACTGATAATCAGCCGGAACATGGAGAACTTTAATGTCACCGAGGCGAACTTTCTCACGTACAAAATGAATGTCTAGTTCAACATGTTTGGTACGCTGATGTTGCACCGGATTTTCAGCAAGATAGACTGCAGATACATTATCACAGTAGATGATGGTGGCATGTCGGACCGGGACATGAAGTTCAAGTAAAAGGTTGCGTATCCAGCAAGTCTCGGCTACCGTGTTAGCTACTCCTCGATATTCGGCTTCAGTACTAGACCTGGATATGGTGGGTTGGCGCTTAGATGACCAAGAGATCAGGTTGTCGCCTAGATAGACACAGTAGCCGGAAGTCGACCGTCGTGAGTCCGGGCACCCCCCCCCAATCCGCATCCGAGTAAGCAGTCAGCTTAGTGGAGGGGGAAGGTGTGATGTGTAGTCCCTGAGAGAGAGTCCCTTTGATGTACCTGAGGATGCGTTTTAGTAGCTGAAAATGAGGCTCTCGAGGTGCATGCATAAAGAGACACACTTGTTGAACTGCGTAGGAGATGTCTGGACGTGTAATAGTGAGATACTGCAATGCACCAGCTAGACTCCTGTATAGCGATCCATCTGAGAAAGGAGTACCCTGAGTGGCGCTGAGTTTAGATCCGACTTCAACTGGGGTGCTAACTGGATTACAGGTTGACATGTTAGCACGTGATAAAATGTCAGCAGCATATGTGGACTGTGATAAGAATATTCCATTTTGCTGTTTGAGGACCGCAATGCCGAGAAAGTGATGCAGTTGACCTAGGTCAGTCATATTGAACTCGGTGGATAGCGACTTGATTATGTTGTGGAAAGAGAGGCATGGGAAGCGGTGAGGATAATATCGTCCACATATAAGAAAAGGTAGGCCATCTGTTCTCCCTTGCGATAAACAAATAAAGATGTGTCACATACACTACTCTTGAAACCACATCTGGATACATACCCTGCAAAACGTTGGTACCAGGCTCGTGGGGCTTGTTTCAGGCCATAAAGGGACCTCTGAAGCTTACACACATATTTGGGATGTTCAGAAGAGGTGAACCCTGGGGGTTGAAACATGTAAACAGTCTCGTTAAGATGTCCATGCAAAAATGCATTTTTAACACCAATTGATGAATTGGCCATGCCTTTGACACAGCTAAGCTAAGAACTGTGCGAATTGTAGTAGGTTTTACTACGGGGCTAAAGGTCTCGTCACAGTCGATTCCAACGGTTTTGGCTTTTGCCATTTACCACAAGCGAGCCTTGTGTCTTTCCAAGGTTCCATCAGCATGAAATTTGTCTTTAAATAACCACATGCATCGAATAACAGGGCATTACTCGGTCTTGGTACTAATTTCCATGTGTTATTTTCTAATAGAGCTTTATATTCGTTTTGCATGGCATCCTTCCAGTTAGGGTCAGTGAGGGCAGTGAGATGTGATTTGGGAAGTGGGAAATGGAGGGGAGGTTTCGGTGTTGAGTGATAGAGGTTGACGGGGTTTATGGGATACCCGATTTTGATCGGTTTGCATTGGGTGGGTGGAGTCGTTTGGAGGGTGTGGATGTGGTTGTTGAGGTGGTATGGGGTTATTGTTTGACGGGATGGGTCAGAAGGTGGGACTTGTGTTGGGTCGGATTGGAATGTTGGGCTTGGTGGAGGATTTGTAGGTGGGTTCGTGACAGTAGGTGATGAGTGTTGGAAGGATGGAGTAAATATAAGCGGGGAGGGGTCAAGGAAGGAGTGGGTAGGTTGTGGTGTGGCCGGGTTTGAGAACGGGAATTTTGTCTCATCAAAGGTAACGTGCCGAGAAAAAATGGTTTTGCCCGTGGATAGATCCAAGCACCGATAACCCGCGGTAATTTGCTGGTATCCAAGAAACACACATGGGACGGAGCGGTGAGCAAGTTTGTGTGGGCGAGTGGAGGAGGTGTTTGGGTAGCAAAGGCATCCGAAAAACACGAAGGTGGTCGTATGACGGTTGTCGAAGGTAGAGTAGTGAGGTGGGGGTGTCAAGTTTGTGGAGTTTGGTTGGAAGAATGTTGTGAAGGTACGATGCGGTGTGGAGGGCTTCAACCCAAAAGGAAGAAGGTAGCGACGCATGGGTGAGGAGGGTAAACATGATTTCATTTATGCGTCGAATCATGCGTTCAGACTTCCCGTTTTGTTGGGAGGTATGTGGGCAGGAGAAACGAAACTGAATGCCGTGTTGGTTGCAAAATTTTTGGAACTCGGTGTTGGCAAATTCCCACCACCCATGTCGCTTTGAAAAGATTGTATTGGCATGCGAAATTGGGTGGCAACGAATTGATGAAATTGTGTAAAATTTAGTAAACGTCTCAGACTTAAATTTTAACGGATAGACCCAAGTATATTGGGTAAAATCATCCGTCAACACCATATAATATTTATAACCTGCATGGCTCAAATAGGTGAAGTCCACAAGCCCACAATGTAAAATTGCAAACGGTAAAAAAGTACGAGTAGTAGAATCCAAAAATGGCAACCGTTTATGTTTGGATAACTGACAAGATTGACAAATAAATGGAAATTTTGGTTTATTGTATGAAATAAAATGCTTTGAATTTAGAAACTCCATGACATGTTGACCCGGGTGTCCAAGTCGGTGATGCCAAAACGGAGAGACTGTAGTGGAAGCAAAGCAAGCTGTGGCGGAAGCATTTGAAGTGAGCGGGTAAAGATCACTGGTGCTGTTGTGACGACTCAGGATCGTGCCATCCTTGAAATCCTTCACAGAGAAACCAAAGGGTCAAATTCAATGGAAGTATTGTTATCAACATTAAATTTGCGCACGGAAACAAGATTTTTTATGATATTTGGGTTAAACAAAACGGATTTTAGGTGTAATGGTTTAGAGGGTGTGGTTATTGTGGTAGATCCCGAACCCATAACTGGAAGTTTATGACCATTGCCTACAAATATGGACTCTATAGGAGAATAAGTGGAAAAAGTATCAAGTTTATTAGTATCAAAAGTAATGTGAGACGATGCACCTGTGTCGAAATGCCATTGTTCGTTGTTGCGTGAGTCGGAGTCCATTGAGAGGGCCTGAACCGCATTCGCTAAAACTGGTGGGTTCAAGTGGATCAACTCCAGCAAAGTGGGCCTGTGCCTGATTAGTATTAGAAGAGCCTTGTGAGGAGTTGCTGTTGGACTTTGAATTGGGCCGAGGTCCCCATGGCTGCTGAGCCACGACTGAGTTGGAAAGGGGCAAGGGGCGGTGTCCAATAGGGGTAATAGGCCTGGTGAGGGGCCCAATTCGGAACAAATTGAGGGTGGGCCTGATAAGGCTGTTGTTGTGAATAACCTGGACCACGATTAGAGGTCCGATTACCCCTCTGTGAATTTCAGCGATTATTGAAGGTGCGGAGGTTGTTGTCTCTGTTTGATGTAGGAGGAGGGTTTGTTGGGACGGTTTCTTTCGGGTTTGTGAGGTGACGGCGGCAATGACAGGGTCGGGTTACGGGCCTCTCGTGGCCGTGATCCGACGTGCCTCGGCTTGCAATTGTTCAAACAGCTTGCTCCCATGGTGGGAGATTCTGATTCAGGATGGAGGCCGTGGTATCGTATTCCCGCGGGAGGCCGTTGACGAGATGGAGAATTCGTTGAGTATTACTGAGTGGACAGTCGACGGCGGCTAATTGATCGGAAAGCTCCCGGATTTCTGACAATAGCTTCGAGATTAGGCATGGAGGCGAGGGTGATTTTGGGTTAATTCGTGTTGTAGAGCCATGGCTCGGGTCCTTTATTGTTCAGAAACAGAGTTTTGACCCGGATCCATGCCTCGTATGGGGTTGATTGGTCTTCAAGAACACGAACAAGAAGGTCGTTACTGAGGGTGCCGTAGATCCACTGTAGAAACCACTGCATCAATCTTCTTCCACGATCCATATTCCGGTGTGTTTTTCTCGGGTGCCGGCGAACCGTCGATGTGGTCAGCCACATCGTACCCGGTGGCGGGGGAGCAATAAAAAGTTTAACCCATGTTGGGTATGAAACTTCAATACCGTCCAGTACCCGAACTTTATTTTGTATGTTCGTTACGGTGTAGACAGGGTGGAGTGATTGAGATTTAGGGTCGGCTGAACTTTGTGGTGTTTTGTCACCCATGGTTGAATAACAGGTAAAAAAAAAGAAAAAAAACGTGAAGAAATGGATGGCAGGGGTGGCGAGATCGAGATCAGGCCAAGGTTTGTGATACCATGTAAGTCTGTGAATTTCCTTGATTCTCATTAACAAATGATATCCCTATAAATAATACAAGGTTGAGAGACTAATTAGGAGCTATACACGGAAATAACAATCAATCCTAATCAATCCTAACTAACAAATCGATATACAATATTTGGAAAATACATGCCAATAATATCGTGATAATATTATTGGCTAACATGCATGACATTTTTTTAAATAAAAATAAAATGAAGGTTATTTGATGTAGGGGGTTAAATGCATAGACGAGCCAACTGATGATAGTGACTTTCTCGTGTGATGAATAGATTCCAAGAACAATGAAAGGAGAGGGTTTCCTGTTCCATAATTAACGCCCAAAATTCCTATGTTCTAAATTGGAAAAGCAAGAACAAGTCTCCATTTGGGAGAAGGGGGGAGTTAAAGATCAAAATGATTATTCTAGAATGAATATTTCTCACAATAATTCCTTGTTGTGATGCAGCGGAACCTAATGGTATATCCCAAATTTTGATGTTTAGAAAATCGTTGCACAATAGGTATATCTCACTAAGGGCAGTTTGTAGAAAGAAAACTCATATTAATTAAGAAAACTAAGAATCTAAAATGAATGGAAATCCTTTTGCCACGTGTTACACTTTTGTGCAGAAGTGTTACGTGTAGTAACTAGAGGCTGCCACGTGTTACATAACAGCTTTTACTTTTTCAGAAAAAGCTGAAAGTCTGCAAAAATTATTACACATAACACGTGGCAGTTTCTGCTTGTTACACGTAACATTGTCTGCAAAAAGGTGTAACACGTGACAATAAGGTACATTCATTTGAAATTTTTTAATTTTCTTAACTAATATGGGTTTTCTTTATATCTCTCCCACGTCCCACTAATTAGGGTGGAAGGGGCACCATGCGGTGACCCCTTCGGTGATCATGGTTCCCGAGCGGCAAGGTGCCGCCACCAATGCGATGACCCTAAATCGGTGAGTGGTGAAGGAGTAAATTAGTGAGTACTCACCGATGCGGGAAATAATAGATTAGAGGGATAAGAGGAGGTTAATGGTGGGTTCTCCATCCACTTTCAACCAAAATATCAAGAAAATTTTCTTTGTTTTTTCAAAAAAAAAAATATTTACAAACCTCTTATGCACCCCTAATGTTTGAAGTGTAAATTAAAAAGTGAAGTGATGAGTTTAACATGATATTATTAGTTAAAAAAAATTAACAAATATCCCTTCCACCCTTATATAAATATTTATTCAAATCTGCTTTACACTATACCTAGTCCATTCAGCGCCATAAAAGGTTGTTTCCCCCAAGAAAGCTGCTGCATATGGAAGAAATTGAGAAACCACTTGTTTCCTTTCAAAAGTGGATTTACACCAGGTGCGAGATTTTTTTAGTAGGATTATATATTTAAAGATTTTAGACTCTTTACCAACTCTAAAATCATTACATTTTTAAAATATTAAAGTTAACTAAACCAATCTAATCAGAGTTTCATTACCTTATTGAAATACATCATTAAGAAGGCTAGCTTATGCTGGAAGCTCGAGTTAAAAAAAATTTATTAAATTAGTTTGATAACCATTTACTACTTGCTCTACTACATGTGATGATAAGCTTTAAATTCCTTCGGTGAAGTTTAAAAAAACTTTTAATTGACTCATTCATAACTTGTTAAGGGTTTCGTTTTGCCTATTCTTTGTCAACGTATGGCCCACACTTCTACCACAAAAGTGGACTTCACTTATGCGTCGAAGTGGACTTCACTTTGTCGCCGAAGTTGACCTTGCTATGCCACTAGATTGGATTTTAGTTTCGCCAATACGTGACCTCTTTTGAAAGAAACATTCTTTTTTTTTCAAATGGCTAAACTTCCACACCATGGGGATTGAACCCTTAACATCTCGCATCCTAAGCTTTATTTAACTCATCAACACCACTAGGCTATTCCTAAGTTGATAACAACCATCTCTTTTAACAATAATAACCAAGGCATAACAACATTACCATCGATGCACTTAGAACATTTAATCCGCTTAGAAATTCGTCTCTCATCCATATAACATTTAAAAATCACACCTTTTATGTAATTATGGCTCTACACCAAAAAGTTTAAGAAAAACAAAAGGAGGATACAAATTATGAGAAAGGGAAAGGGAGGGTAAAGGGGGAATTAAAGGAGATAAGAAAAGGAGGAATAGATAGGTATAATTTAATTTCTGATCCTGATTGAAGGGAATGAAAATGAATCAAAGATTTTAATTGTTCTATGAAAGAAAGAAAGAGAGTTACAATTTTTACGACTATACTATTCAAGATTATTTAATTGACGAGTAATTTCAAAATCGTCTCATAGGTTAGCAATTTAACGATACTTTAACTAAGTATTTGGATGGAAATGACAACAAAAATGAAACGTTAGGGACGACTTTGACATTCCTACTCTTTATTAATAATAGTTTGAAAGGTAATTTGAAAGTTTCAAACGGTTAAAAGTTTAATCACTTTTGTTTCTCTCAAAAGTCTCTCTATTTTGTAAGGAAGAAAGTAAGCATCAATCTTCCTTCCATTTCTCCAATTCTCTCCACTTCTTTGCATTAAAAAACTCGACAACACAAATAATTTCAACTTCTTTCCATTTCTCTCGTTAAAAAGGACTTACGAACACAATGAACCTGTAACAAATACAAGACTCACCCAAAATTGCACACCAATACTCAACTTGAGTCCTAACTTGTGTCTAGATCACTGCCACTTGACACGTGCAAATTGCCATAGAGCCAATGTCGTTAATGTTGTCAGCTAACCTGCTACACTCGTTGTTGTAACTGACTGCCACCTGTATGCTTATGCTGCGTATCGTCGCTTTGATTTACCACTATAGGTTGCCTATGTGCTCTTACACCCACTGTCCCGAGGGTGAGATTGTCGGTAGCTTTCTCAACCAAATCTCTGTCTCTTTCTTTTTCTCGTTGACCAATTCTCTTTCTCTATCTATCTATGAATTTTTACCACGAAAAAGGTTGGACCGTTTTATTTAAACCCGATTCTCATCGTGGTTGTTAACCGATTTCCTATCATGAGTTTGTTGAACATTGAACTTAGCGTTACTTATGAAGGATTCGACTTAAAATCTACATGTCTGTTCAAACTCAAACCTTAACGGAACTAAATCTTAATTCACTTAAGAGTCAAAGTCCGTTATCTCCCAATTGATACATGTATCAATTTGCATAGAGCCTTACATTCACAAAACTCATTGCCCATTCATGATATACAATCGCTTTTACTTCATAGGGTACAACATATGTTGCTTTCTCCTCTAACTTTTTATATTGATTGCCATTTACCATTTTACTTAACAATATTGTTTAAACTTTTGTTATATATAATACATAATAATTTTTAGAGTAAACTGCCATTTTGGTCCCTGAGGTTTGGGCAGTTTTGCCACTTTAGTCCAAATTTCAAATATTTTGCATCTAGGGCCTTGTGATTTCGTTTTTGTTGCAATTTTAGTCCAAAAGCAAAATCAACTCAGATTTCTAAAAAACCCTGCTATTTTATCCTTTTCTGAAGGGCATTTTTGTCATTTTAAGCTAATGTATATATAAATAAAATAAAAAAATGATTATAAGCTCAGATTCATCTTCCTCGTCATCTCTCCTCTCTCGAACACCTCATGTCTCTCTCTTCTCTCTCTCTCTCTCTTGAACACAACCTAAAAAGAACTCGACCACCACCAACAAACCCAGTTACCACCACCAACACCCGAGCACCAGCACCACCAGTCTCTAACCTACATTCTCTTCTTTCTCTAACCTAGAGACCACCGCCAGTTACGGCCACCACCTGATCGGAGTTTTCCTTCAGACGCCGATGAGATTGAAATGGATCTGGTGGATGAAGAGGTTTATTTTGTTGAAACAGATCTGGTCGCCGATGAGATTGAAGGAGAATGATGGTTTGTGGATATATAATGGTAGGTTAGGGTTAGATTTTGAAGACGATGATGATGAATCAGGGATTGCGATTTGGGATTTGAATCGGGATGTGAAGTTGAGCTTGGGGAGACGGTGTCAGGTTCCGACGGAGAGGAGGAGGTGGTGGTGTTCATGGTGGCGGTGGTTTTCTATAGAGAGGAGAGAGGGAGAAGAGAGAGAAAGGGAGGTATTCCGACGGAGACAAGGCATCTGAACTTCCGTCTCCGTCACCGTCGCCATCACATGCCTCCACTTCACCACCAGTTCACCATCACAACACCTCCGACCTCTATGCTGCCTTATCCGACGACCAGCTCCCCAAATTACAGATCTCAGATTCGTTAAAATTACAGGGGTGTTAGAGAGAAAAGAGAGAGACAAGGGTGTTATCTGATCTTTATTTATATATAAATATATATAGTAATGCTTAAATGACCATTTTGCCCCTGATGAAAAGGACAAAATAGCAGGTTTTTTTAAGAAATCTGAGTTGATTTTGCTTTTGGACTAAAACGGCAACAAAAACGAAACCACAGGGCCCTAGATGCAAAAGGTTTGAAATTTGGACTAAAGTGACAAAACTGCCCAAACCTCAGGACCAAAATGGCAGTTTACTCTAATTTTTAATTTTTTTTACTTCTATACTATATATAATATATATACTTTTACCTATTTATTGTTTTTTTAATTTGGTTCTTCTCTAATAACCCAATACGTGTGTTACATTTTTTAAAAATAATTGAGTATGTGGTTGTTGTTTTCGAATTTTCGATATAGATTTTATTGAAAACAATCTTGTGTTAGAAATATAGTATTTTTTTGTATCATAGAGTATATCGTGTGCCTGTGGTCTTTCTTTAATAACTTGCATAAGTTACATTTCTTTTTTAAAATGGATACAAGGTTGTGTGCTTTTTTCTATCGGCGTTTCGGAATTTTTTTAAATATGGTATTGTATATATCGAGTATTGATGTTTTACCTATTGGGTCTCGTACATGAATTTTAAAATTCAATGTAACGAAATATCTGTAGATGTCGATTAAAAAAAACTCTGGATTACTCATAACGAGTATAGATGCAAAACTAAATAAAAATAAACACAACCATATGATGTTTTGAAAACATATACCTTATACTGTTGTAGCAGAATGTGAAACACGAGACACCTTGATTTAGCAACTCAGCGCTCAAGATGCGGAACAAAAACTTCACCACTTAAGTATTGCTGAAATCCAAACTCCTTATGTTTGTACTTATGTAACAAACTAGACGAAAATGGAATGAATCAATTAATCATTACCAATGACTCAATTCAGAATAGTGGCAACTATAGCGGCAACATCCGGGGCTGCGACGTGCGGTGAATATTATTTAACATCGGCACTACTGACCAAGACATGTGTCTGTTGTGACACCCCAAAATCCATATTTGACTACTATATGCATTTAAATGACATAGCATGAAGTGTAATAACTATATTGACTATCCAAGTTAAATATTATAATCTTTTAGTAGGAAGTATAGAAGTTGTGACTAAACAAACTAACCAATAAAATTGTTGGGACTAAATGTGTGCAAGTAAGAAAGTTTATTTAACAAAAGAATAAAAAAAGAAAAATGCAGGATTTTTGCATATGTGTGTAGCGACTTTTGAGAGAGAGAGAGAAAAACCCCAAGAACCAAATTCACATCTCTTGCAAGTTTTAGGTGAAATTCGAAGCAAACCGTATGCATGAACTCTAAATATTGACCATCTAAACTTGATAATCATAAGGTGCATGTACATTATTTCATTTGGTAAAGTTTTAGTATGAAGAGGAATTTGAAAGTATCAAAACTGGAATGGGTTTCGATAGAATGATATAAATTAGGGTGGGAATTTCGTTTAGAATCATTATGTGAATGAAATTATGTGTAGAAATCGTGTATTTGCTTGTTACATGTGAAAACCCTTTGATGTGTGAAAAGTGCATATATTAATCTCAAACAAGTTTAAATCAGACACAACCGGCAAGTGCAGTGTAGATGGTAAGACCGGGTATCAATCTGTGGACACTATGGGCGAACTCTGAATATTGAACCTCTGTCTAAAACTAGCTAATTTTGATGAGGGTTTTTATGATTTTCTAATAACCTAATTAAATAAATAAATTATGAAAGTAGTAAAATGAGATTTCAGAAAACTGATGCAACAAGACCAACTAAACTCGGCAATCAGACAGACACGAGAAACTGGATCTAAGATCAAATATGGGGAAAAAAGCTACTTAGGTATCAAATCCATAGACACATGTATTGAATCTTGATACTGGCTAATGAATGAAGACCCTGTTCTAACCCAATACATTTCCCGTAGAGGATGATAAACTGTGCTCGAAAGTGGGACAATGTATGAATTGCTAAGATGAACCGACTCGACCTATCGAAACTAAATCCCACAATTATCATATATATGATAACTATGGTGCCAAAATACTGAAATTGTGAAGCAGACTAGACCTTGAATATCGAAATCCTAGGAAACCTAAGCAAGTGAATCTGAGCTATCGAGCACCAAATCTACCAAACAACGCGTAGCTTATGACCTATCAAACCAAAATATTCTCTCGAATTATTAGGTAAGGATGCACATTTTAGTTTAGTTGATTTTACTTAAATGATTAACTTGTATTATTTCTAATGACAAGATCTAAACCGAAAAGCCTAAGATTAATGACCCAGAATGATTTATGAATCTAGGGGAATATCTCTATATGCCTAGATCAACAAAACCAACAATCAAAAATCAAACACAAGCAATACTAACAGGCAATCAAGTTTGATAACAAGGTATAATAATGTAAATCACATAATCCATTCAAAATTCAACATCATTCATCAAACACATATCTAGTTCATTGAACCTAAGCAGTTTTAAAGGTTTAGCTAGTCATAAAATTCAAAAACAAAACAAACTCAGATCTGAAAAAAGGAAAACATGTTTCTAATGTTTAAAAATGAGTAAAATAGGCGCAAACCAAACCCGAGGTGCTCCAATCTTACATCCAAAGCTTCTTAGTCTTCCATCTTGCTCGAAGAACTCCCAAAATCGCCTCAATACTGCTTAGAATCGTGTGGTTTGCAATATCTCTAAACCCTACGGCTGTTAGGGCCTTAAATATTTTTTTTTATAAAATCCGCACCCCTTAAGGGTCGTATAGCTTATGCCTTCCAGTTCGCAAGGCTTCTTAAATTAAAATCCAAACCCGAGGTCCCTTGCGAACCGTATAACTTATCCCTTACGGTCCGCAAGGGCTCCAAACATCCAGTTTTACTTTTTTTTTTCTTGAATATCTCGATACGCCTTTCAATGAAACCCCAAACTCGTCCAAATTTCTTCATTTTCATCGTTCAAATGCCCCAATTCTCTGTCGGGTCCTACAAATGCATAAATAAATCCAATCAGTATCGAAAACACGAGAAAATCACACAAAAACGCATCAAAATGTAGGGAATTCGATTGGAAAAATATAGATAAAACCAAACATATCACCTCATGTAGGTTAAGTGGGTTTTGACATGATCATGAAATATGGGGCTTTAGGTAAGAATTTTGTTGTTAGCTAATTATTATGAAGCCAGTATGATTAAATGTTGTTAAATGACCATTTTGATGATTAGAAATATTTGGAAGTTAATGTGTTTGAAAAATGGTGATTAATGTCATGAAGATGAAAGTTTTCTAAATGCCTAGAAATGTTGCCCACCAAGTGTTTGATGAAATGCCTTGAATGTAAATGGTGTGATTTTGTATTAGATACTTCATGATGATCATGTTAGGTGTGTGAGAAGTTCATGTGTGTGGTAAATTGATATCATCTTATTGAATAAGTATGTTTTTGGAAAGAATTCAAAAAAAGCTAAGTATGAAATAGTTAAGTGTAGGAGTGAAAGAAGAAGGGTCAAGCAACATCAAGTAACAAGGGATTCAAGTTCGAGGTAAGTTCTTTTAGCTTACACTATAGTTTAATAGTGCTTGAAGGTGTCATTAAGTCATGGTTTAAATGGGAACATTGAGTTTTAAGTCGAATGATTGTGAAAGGAAGTCGACCTGTTGAAACGGGTCATTTGGGTAAAGAATGGTAAATGAATGAAAATTCAAGATGAAGAACTTGGGTATAATTGAGTTTATAGTTGACATCATGTTTGTGTAGAATGATTCTTGAAATGAAAAGAATGAATTCGGATGAGGTGGAGATTATGATGTGAAACAATTTAGTATGTCCATGAGCGTGAAAAATTCGGAACTATGATTATTACTTTTGGATGGGAATGTTAATGAACCATGTTTGTATAAATTACCATTACTAATTAGTGTGGGAATGATTGTAGGTAAATAATCTAGTTAGGACCATGGTGAGGTTGGAACGCACACACCGCCTATGTGCTTCCGTGAAATCGAATGTTCAAATGGGTTAACTTTCGGGTTGTGAACGTATTTTGGTCAAGTCCTTAGTCGATGTTCTGATGTACATTAAATACGTGTGTTTTGTGAACAAAGTACTTAGTAACAACAAGTATGTAATTAACTAACCTTGGTCTTGTATTAAATTAGACCATTTTGGCTTTTTAAGTGAATGATGTCTAAAAAGTTTAAATTCAGACCAAAATTTCTTGTTAGAATGACGTGTTTTCGAATTAGAACATTTTGGTTCTTACATTTGAGGGATTCAAGCATGGGTGGGAGTGTTTGAACTCAAACCGAAAGCTCGTACGAAGTATGTGTTCAGTCCAAGACTTGAATAAATCATCATTATGATTTTCGCTAACCAAATTTGATGAGTAATGTTGTCCATGTAAAACATCACTATATTGATTTTGTTACACGACTTTATTTTTTTGGTAAGATTGTATGAGTCGTGCGGGTGACCATAAAAGAGTAAACAAACTTTCTTTTTGGTATCGTATGGTTTGTGTGTCAGAATATTTTATTCTTTGTGGTGTAAATATACTGATTGCTGGCAAGATGTACTCATTGTAACAATACATACAAGTGTGCATCAAAAACTCAAGGTACGTTAAATCTTAAAACACATTTAAAAAAATGTGTCGCATACTTAGCTAAAATTAGTAGTGGTCAAACACAAATCGCATTTGGGGCTGACAATAAAATGACTGTTTGGAAATTTGATTAAAAAACAGTTAGGAATGGTCTAGCCTATATGATGATAGTTGAGGAATTGCCTTTTAGTTTTGTGGAAAGGAAGGGTTTTAGGTATTCCATGAGCCTAACTCAACCATTATTTAAAGTTCCATCTAGATCCACCACTACAAGAGACATATACAATATGTTTCTTGAACAAAAAACAAAAGTCCGTGGTTTTAAAAAAATTAATGTCGGTAGGATTTGTTTGACAACGGACACATGGACATCTAATCAACAATTTAGTTACATGTGTCTCACCGCCCATTTCCTAGATAACGAGTGGAAGTTAAGGAACAAAGTCTTATCTTTTTGTCTCCAAGATAATCACAATGGTGTAGACATTTGTCACACCTCGAATTTTCAACCAAAAACCGATGGGCCTGGGTGGGGAATATCGTGACGTAAGTTGATATCATCATAGTCAATTAAATACAGCACAACGGAAGTCTTGGAGTTTAAATTACTATTACAAACCAAATGTTCAAAATACAAAATAATATACAGGCTCGTAATAGAAGATCCACAGGCGGATCATAAATTATACAAAGAAAGAATGTAAAACAGACTTTGGGCAGATCTAGGATTTGCAAGATCCTCTTATCACTACCGAGCACTTCCAGCCTATTTTCGTATTGTACCTGCAAGCTTAGTCTTTTGAAAATACATCAGCTTTCGCTGGTAAACACACCCAACTGACTCATTTTGAAAACATTTAAAATAAAATGTTTTAAGTGCGTATTAGCACAAAATCATTTATAACTTGGGAAAGTTGACCTTGCAACCTTGTTAACAGATACACATGTTTGTCCATACATACAGGGCCCAGTACAAAAACCAAGACATGATTAACGTACACACCACTTATGAACTCACGAAGGAGTTATCCCAACAAGTGTGGGTAGTTGCATTTGAGCGGTTGTCAGGTGTATGCCTACACCCCGCGATAAGGTCGTGGTCATTATCTAATGTAATGAGCCGAGGATATCCAAGACACGGTAGGTAAACCCTGATGTTTAAGTTATCAAACAAAACTGATTAAAACAGAATATGCGGATTTATTAACTCAGTTGTACACAAAAGTACTAAGTGCAGATAGCATTTACCGGCAAGTCTCTAGTCTGGATTATGGCATAAGCTAACCAATTAAATACTAACGGTCTTATTTAAGTCATTGACTTAGACCGACTAGCGTACTTGATCAAAACGTATGACGCTAGACTAAACGATGATTGGATAAAATGTAGTTTAATTCCAACAAGTACCGTGACTTGTATAATATGGACAAACTATAAACATTCTGGATTTTGAGACTTAAATGACAAAGTTAGACCCGTTTCGGTTAATTTTCGTAAAGTAGTTACATATGCTTAACCTACGCACATTAGCGATATCGGGTAACCGGATAAGTTGGACAAGTTCTATATGCCATTATATTTTAAATAAGTTGTAATATCAGTAGGATATCGACTTATATGCCCGTTATGGTTTTAAAGTGGAACTATGCCTCATAAGGGCGTTTCGGTAATTTCATACCGTATAAAAGGAACTTGAATATAATTTAATGTTATAACTATAAGTATTCTGGAAAAATAACTTATTTATGATATAATATCAGTAAGATATTATTTATATGTGTAATTTATCTTTAATGACCAAACTATGCACTGAAAGGGCATTTTTTTGTCATTTTATACATAGTTTATAAATTATTTGGGATTCTGAGTTCATATCATGTACCTACTGTAAAAATATTTAAAATAATTTTTAAAATCAGTAGGTAATAAGTCTTGGTTGGTAAACATGGTTTAAAACCATACTATACGCCGAAACACGCTTATGTCGAAAAATGATGATTTATGCGATGATTAATGAAAACTGATGTTATGATCATGTTAACAAGTCTTAGATATGTTATTTAATATAACATATCAGTAGATAAAACATTTACTCTGAAAAGATGTGATTAAAACCATTTTATAAGCCATAAGGGCCTTATTGTCATTTATCGACATAATACAAGGACTTGTTTATAAACTCAGTTTATAATCTGTTTTGACATCCCAAATAATCCTATTTAAAAAATTACATCAGTAGGAAACTCATTTTCAAGTTCATTATCATTTAAACCTCTTTTGATGCAAAAACGTTATTTTAGTCAAAATGCATAATTACGAAACTTGCACATAAACTCAGATTCTGATTATGATCATGTAATATAACCTCAGAGGGTTGTACTACATTATATTACAATCATAATACAACTTTAGATCAGTAGCTAACTAATCTATATCAGGTCAGAATCGAAAGTCAAAGCAGAAGTCAAACTTCACGACTTTCGGTTGCGAACCGACCCTAGGACAAAATTGACGAGCCGAACATGTTCTTACATGTTCTAATAATTATTACCAACTTATTTAAGTATCAAAACAGATTTCATAATATATATAAGACCAAATTATAACATTTCCGAAAAATGGCATATTTGACTTTTTAATATAATAACTTTGACCCGTCAATTGGTCTAGCAAATGTGATCTTCAGGAGGTGTCCTTTATAAGGACTAACACCTACCTTATTACGATCACTTAGCCATGTTCATTACGAACAATGGCTGGACCATAATAGTCTTAACCGAAAGTCAAGGCGTTTTCCGTAAAACGCTTGACTTTTGGCTATAAAAGCCTATAAACGAAATGCAAGAGGAAGAAACACTTAACAAGTGGTTCCTAGAATACAATAGAACTAAGTTGGATGCTCCTTTCAGTTAGGAACTTCCAGAGGAGGGAGATAGAGTTGTGAATGAGAAAGGTGCAAGTTCAAATAGTGAACCTTGGCACCTATTTATAGTTGGAGAGCTTGAAGGAGGTGATGCCAAGTGTTAAGAGGTGTAAGAGGAAGCTTACAAGTGTCCTAAAACGTGGCATAGCAGTTTAGAAAGCCATGGTTTCGAATCAAATGGTTTTTGGCAACATGTGTGGAGGCCAAGAAAAAATTTTGCAGACACAGGCCTCTCGCGCCCGCGAGAGGCCAAGGCGATGCCTCTCGCGCCCCGTGAGCGCCCCTTGTCAGATTTCAAAGTTTGACACTTTTAGCCCCTCAACTTATTAAATCCTCTTAAACCTTCCTAAAACACCTTTTTAGCACATTTAGACCCCCGTAACCAATTTTGGCATACCCGAGAGTATGCCCGGACATTGTTGAGCTCTCGGTTCGTTAAAAGGTCACTTAGAGGTATTAAATTAACATGTTGACACTTTTAACCCCTCCATTGTCCAACTTTTACATAATTATGGATTTGATCTCTCTCGTCCAACAAATGGGACATATGAGAGTTAGGACTTTGTAAATGATCACTCAGAGGCTCATTAAAAGCATGTTAATTCCGATGTCACTCAGAGGCTGGGCATGTAAACACAACGGTCACTCAGAGGCCAAGTCTTAGCATGTTGACACTAATGGTCACTCAGAGGCTATGTTTTAAGCATGTTGACACTAATGGTCACTCAGAGGCTTGGTTTATGCATGTTGACATAAAGAAGATCACTGAGAGACTTAGTTTGAGCACTGCTGACGCTTTTAGTCCCTGTTAGTCTTTAATAGACTTAAAATAAAAATATGACACATGTCGCTATATTATTGGACACAATTTTACAGGTGTTACATCCTCACCCCCTTAAAAGATATCTCGGCCTCGAGATTTTATGCAAAAAGATGGGGGTACTTTTGTCGCATAGTGGACTCAACCTCCTATGTAAACTCGGGACCTCTAAGGGCATCCCATTTAACCTTTATTATAGGTATCAATTTCCTTCGAGCTTCTTAACCTGTCGATCCTCGATCGAAATTGGTTTCTCAACGAACCTCAGGTTTTCATCTATTTGCACATCTTTGTGCGACATTGCTAGCGACTCATCGGCTAGACATTTCTTAAGGTTAGATATGTGGAGTACATCATGAATTCCACTAAGCTCCTCTGACAACTTAAGCTTATAAGCTTATGGTGCCGACACATTCGACTATCTCGAATGGTCCTATATATCTTGGGCTCAGCTTGCCCTTCTTTCCGAATCTCATTACACCTTTCCAAGGTGATACTTTCAGCATGACTTTGTCCCCTACTTGGAACTTGAAAGGTTTGCGTCTCTTGTCAGCATAGCTTTTCTGCCTATCCGGGCAGTTTGAGACGATCACGGATTTGCAAAATTTTATCCGTGGTCTCTAGGACAATCTCAGGTCCTGATAGTTGGACTGCCCCAACTTCTACCCAGCACAAGGGCGTTCCACACTTCTCCCATACAAGGCCTCATAAGGAGCAGCCTTGATGCTCATATGATAACTATTATTGTAGGAAAATTCTACTAGGGGTAAGTGGTCATCCCAACTTCCACTTAAATCAATCACACATGCTCTAAGCATGTCTTCCAACATCTGAATAGTACGCTCACTTTGACCATCAGTCTGTGAATGGTAAGCCATACTAAAATTTAATCTTGTGCCTAAAGATTGTTGGAAACTTTTCCAAAAATGAGAGGTATATCTAGTATCTCTATTAGATACAATAGATACTGGCACACCATGTAGGGACACAATTTTGTCCACGTACAACTTAGCTAATTCGTCAGAATTATACGTTTCTTTATTGGCAAGAAATGTGCTGACTTAGTCAGCCTATCCTCAATGACCCAAATCGTGTCGTTACCATGTTTGGTCCTAAGTAACTTGGTAATCAAGTCCATAGTTACCATTTCCCATTTCCAAGTGGGAATCTCCAGTTGTTGTAATAGTCCTGACGGTTTTTATGTTCGGCCTTAACTTGCGAACACGTCAGACACTTAGCTACAAAAGTGGCTATGGATTTCTTCAAACCTATCCACCAATGATTCTTCTTCAAATCTTGATACATCTTGTCACCACCCGGGTGAACTGAGTATCTTGAATAAGGTTGGGAGTGTGGCGATCGTAACGAAAGAGAATGCTTTAAAGTTTAATGATGTGGTCGATCTAGTGAGTTTTCTCGATGAAGATCTGCAGGTTCTTGCTTCAAATCAGATTCGAACGGCAGAGTTATATGAGGCTTGTGCTAAAGACTAGACAGCTGATGTGGCTGGAATAATTGCTGGAAGATTAGGAGTTGATGCGCAACCTAAAGATTAAAAGGCCTAATGTTGTAAACGTAGGGGGAGATTTTTGGGTTTATATTATTGGAGGTTTACACATTAGTGCTACATTTGGGCTTACTAGAGGGTTTTGGGCTTCCTAGTGTCTCATGGGCCTAGGGTTGTAACTAATGGGCTAGATGGTTAGTATAAATATATGTATTAGGTTAATGTTTCAGGGTTAGAGAGTTATTATTGAAAGCTTGTATCAGACACTATGTATGCAAGTTGTTTTTGATTCGAGAGTTGTTCTTCATCCTAATCTTTATTTCCGCAATTGATTAGGTTTACGATACCTGTTAGATCCGATATCAGGACTTACACCTATTTATAGTTAGAGAGCTTGAAGGATGTGATGCAAGGTGTTAAGGGGTGAAAGAGGAAGCTTACAAGTGTCCTAAAACGTGGCATAGCAGTTTGGAAAGCCATGATTTCGAAACAAATGGTTTTTGGCAACATGTGTGGAGGCCAAACAAAAATTCTGCAGACACAGGCCTCTCGCGCCCCGCGCGAGGCGAAGGCCATGCCTCTTGCGCCCCTTGAGCGCCCCTTGTCAGATTTCAAAGTTTGACACTTTTAGCCCCTCAACTTATTAAACCCTCTTAAACCTTCCTAAAACACCTTTTTAGCAAATTTAGCCCTCCGTAACCATTATTTGGCATACCCGGGAGTATGCCCGGACATTGTCGAGCTCTCGGTTCGTTAAAAGGTCACTCAGAGGTATTGTAACATTCGTGTAAAACGGTTTCAAGAAACCGCTCCGTTTGAAATTCAAGTAATTATATAATGTTTCGTTATGCAACTATTAGTATTAATTAATTTATTTCATAACCAATATCTATAAATAAAATATATACTTAAAATAATATTCTATTAAGGAAAATAAGTAAATCATTATAAAAAGGATTATAAAAAAATAAATAAAAATGAAGAAAAAGGGAACAACCGGAATCGAAACCGGGTTCCCCCACATGTTCACACACCAGAAACACCACTGCACTGCACACACACTTGTGCTAAAAATGAAAACATTTAAATTTTATATTGAAGATCGCTTAAACCTGCAAGTTCAAATCATCAAGAGCGTAACTGTCGGAAACTTGATTTGAGAAATCAAGATCAATAATCGCAATTTCGATACAGTCAGCATGTATAACCATCTTACCATATTTGTTTTGTACCAGAAATTTTGAAATCAATTGATTTGTAACTGACAGAATCATTGATCTTTAAATCTCAAACTCAAAACCGAAAACGGGTGATTGAATTTTTGCCCACTCTATAAATACTCATCGATTCCTTTCACCAACGCTCGCACTCACTCACTCAAACACCTAAACTCCTCTGAAGTTTTTGGCTCTGTGTCGACCTGTCGGAATATTTCGCTACTCACCGGAATTTGGAACCGGAGTCGTCATAACGTTCGGTAAATCGGTATACATACCCTAAACCTTTCGTAATCGTTTGATTATTGTTCATTAGTACTTAATCAAATCAGAATAGAAGGTTTATCTGTCGAGTTCAGTTCTGGGTTAATTAAGATTGAAGAAGATGAAGTTATTTAGTATATATGTATAATAAAAACTCTGTTATGAACGGGTTAGACACCCAGCCCAGTTGGTAGGGCTGGGTGCATCACGAGGTTCTGGTCGAGGGTTCGAGTCAAGTCATGCACACCGGTTCGTTCATTTTAAAGTCTTTTTAAATTAAAAGATTTCTGAAATACGCTAATAAGAACATATAATTAATTAACATCTGTTTCCTTACGGGTTAGACACGTAGCTCAGTTGGTAGAGCTGCGTGCACGTAAGCGGGAGGTCACAAGTTCGAGTCTCACCACACGCTACTAATCATGCTATTAAATCTAGGTCTGACAAGGTTTTTAATTTTTTATTTATTTTTATTTAATATTTTTGTATTTTTTTTGTTATAAATCAATTAAAAACACTTAAGAACAAGATTATTTAGGTTTAAAAATCTCAATAAATACCACAAAAATAACCTAAAATATAACAAAAAGTATTAAATCAAAATAATATTTTTTTTATATTTATCGAATTATTTCGTTATTATTTAGGTTAGTCTTCTTCGTCGGTTAAATCCTCAATTCGTACGCTGTAACATCCGTCAAAAAACGGATTTACCAAACCCGCTCCGTTTATCAACCGAACAGTCAGTCAAAATTTTCGTTGCGAATTAAATGCCCAAAATATTTTTAAACGATCCGTAATCAATTATTATACGGGAATATATATTTAGTTTTTGAAAAACTGTCAAAAATCGCAAAATAAAAATGATTTGCTTCTGCCGGGTTTCGAACCCGGGTTAATACCGATTCAGCATCAGACTTATCTCTCAACACACAAACCACTGCGCCACTTGTTCCGTTTGTTAAATAATAGAATCATTTAATTCATAAAGTGACGTTACGAATTCAAAACCGGCGCCCAAACAGTTCAGTCGTCGGAATCCCGGAAATCTCACGAGTCTTAACTACAATTTACGTTATAACGTAAACCATTAACCAGACATCGGTTATAACCGATGTTTGAAGTCCGCGACCAAAACCATAACCGCCGGGAAATTTAAATCAGTGAACACAGTCGGAAATCAGACCAGATTCTTCAACGATTTGCCTTATAAATTCACCCACAACCGACTTCAAACCTTTTCGCTCAAAAATACACCTCTTCTCGGCGTAATTCCACTCGCTGGAACTTTTCTGTTCGTCGCCGGAAAACCGGTTTCCCCATTGCCGAGCCTTACTGAGCCCCTGAAGCTTATACCGGAGATACCCATACTTTTTCCAAGCCTTCCGGAGACTTGCTGCTGCAAGACACCTGACGCCGGAGTTGATTGCTGTCGCCGGAGTTCTGCCGGAAAACAGAGGGTCCAGTCGGTATACCTCTTTCGCTTATTTTCTTTATCTTTTCACCTTTATCTTACCTTAATGGACTGAAACACACTAATAAACTGATAAAAATCTTGAACCAGTCGATTTCCGATTTCTGGTTCTAACTGGATGAAGAAGACGATGTATTTCTGTATCATATAAGTATAATATAAATCATGAAATGAATCGGGTTAGACACACAGTCCAGCGGTGGACTGTGTGCACATATAAAACGCAAAACGTCTCAAGTTCGAATCCCGCCTCACACACGCTGCCTTAATAAAAACCATTTTTTTTGTTTACTGAACCGGAGTCGCCTTAGATATATGTTAAGTATATTAATAATCGGAATAATAACCAAGTTAAAACACACAGTCCAACGGTGGACTGCGTGTATGTTTAATCGCACGTCACAAGTTCGAGTCCGGTCTCCTACATCGACCCGGACAATTATTAACTTTTTAAATAGAGTCAGAAATGAAAGCAGATAATTTGTATTTAAGTATAATAAAAGTGGAAATATATAACATGTTAAACACACAGTCCAACGGTGGACTGTGTGTTAGTTTAAACCACAGGTCCCGGGTTCGAGACCTGTGGAGTGCATGTCCGAGTCGCTTAAACTGTTTTTAAAATAAAAATGATTTTCGGTTTAAACTAATTAATATATATATGTAATTAAAATCAGATATATAACGGGTTAGACACGTAGCTCAGTTGGTAGAGCTGCGTGCACGCGTACGGGAGGTCTCGGGTTCGAGCCTCACTCAGCGCACTTGTATTCCGAATTGAACCGGTCAACGGTCAGGTCAACGGTCAGGTCAAATGGTCAACGGTCAGAAAAAAATCAATTTTTTTATTATTTTTTATTTAATTATTTTAATTAAAAATCAATTAAAAATACTTAAAAATAACATTTTTAAGGTTAGAAAATAGCCTCAAACTCACAAAAATACACCCAACAATCCTACTAAAATAGATTAATAAAATCCATTTACTTACCAAACCATAATGCGATTATTCTAGGTTAAACTCACTCGTGGTTAAAACCACTTCGCGTGCATTCAACGTCATCAACCGGACGCACCCACTGTGAGTGAATCTTACAATTCCCCCTTTTAAATTACACGTTTTGGGGTGTGTCATGTGTTATGAAAATAATTAATTTATTTATTTAAACTTGTGCCATACCACATCATGACTTAAACTTAGATTGTTTTTTTTTATTGTTTTGATTTACTTATATTCCTTTTGTCAAATTATATGAAACTCATACATTAAGCCCATCAGTTCCTCGTGGGAGACGAGTAGAACATCGCGTGCTTCAATTCAAATTCATTATTGTTCATGTGTGTATCATTGAGTTTATATTGTTTGTAGTTGTGTCATTCATATTATCATGTTTATGCAATTCATTCATCAGGCCCCTCAGTTCCTCGTGAGAGACGAGTTGAGCATCGCGTGCCTTTAATTGTTCCATTATTATTCATGAGTGTTTCATTTAACATCGTATGATTGTCGATTAAGTTACATCTATTTTTACACATGTTTGGTTGTGCACATATTTCATAATCAATCTAAATAAATATGTTCAAATGTTTTCCATAGGATTCACTCGCCAACATTATGTTGATCCAAAAACCTTTTTACACATGATATAGGTGAACAGGTTGAAGCAAGGAAAACATAGGATATGCCTTAGAAGAGAACCAAGAAGCTTAGACTAATAGTTAGAACATGTTGTACCATTCATTGTAAATTTCCATTAAATTGTATTAATAAATATGAAACATATAATAAATGTCATGAGCTTTGATGATAACCCAATCATGCCCCGATCACCTTATCCGCTGCGGGTCGGGGTGTGACATACGCACTCTTCATCAATCAAGGAAACGCACCCACTGTGAGTGAATCCTTACAAATTCCCCTTTTTAATTATGTTTTGGGGTGTATCATGTGTCGTTACATATTTTATTTATTTAAACACTTGTGCTAATACCATTATGTGATCTAAAGTGTATATTTTGTTGGTGTGGTTATGCGTGGATACATTTTATCATTTCAGTGCAATCATTCATTTAAGGCCTATTAGTTCCTCGTGGGATACGAGTTGAGCATCATGTGCCTCATTAGAGCGGCTCCGTTTGATTGAGCCTTGATCTCAAGTTCATAATGCATATTTTTCATATGTTCATCATTATTATTATGTGGTTTGTGATTTAACTATATATACATAAGTTCATATATGGTCCATGCACATTTTTATTACAATAACCAATATATTAAACTATTTAATTGTTAAATTTAGATTCACTCCCCAACTTTTGTTGACCCAAACTTTTGTTTTACACATGATATAGGTGGACAGGCTGAGGAGAGGAACACATGGGAATGGCCTTAGAAGATAAATAAAATACAGCTTGTTTAGAACAATGTTTTTCTTGTGCTTATATGTTTCCTTGTGTTTGGATATTTGAATTTTAATTTCAACTTAATAAATATGAAATCTATTATTAGTAAATAAAATGAGCTTTGGTGATAACCCAATTATGCCCCGACTTTTATTTCCGCTACGGGTAGGGGTGTGACAGGTATAAATTAACATGTTGACACTTTTAACCCCTTCATTGTCCAACTTTTACATAATTATGGATTTGATCTCTCTCGTCCAACAAATGGGACATATGAGAGTTAGGACTTTGTAAAGGATCTCTCAGAGCCTCATTATAAGCATGTTGACTCCGATGTCACTCAGAGACTGGACATGTTGACACAACGGTCACTCAGAGGCCAAGTCTTAGCATGTTGACACTAATGGTCACTCAGAGGCTATGTTTTAAGCATATTGACACTAATGGTCACTTAGAGGCTTGGTTTATGCATGTTGACATCAGAAGATCACTCAGAGACTTAGTTTGAGCATGTTGACGCTTTTAGTCCATGTTAGTCTTTAGTAGACTTAAAATAAAAATATGACACGTGTCGCTATATTACTGGACACGATTTTATAGGGTGTTACAACATTGGGAAAACAATTGAAAAATGTTTACAAGAATGGGAAACTTAAAACATTTTAACAAGTTTAGTCGACAATGTTAGTGCTAATGATGCTGCAGTAGACTTTTTGAAAAGGGTTTTCCAAAATTCAAGCAAGTGTCTTCTAAATGCTAAATGGACACACATTAGGTATGTTGCATATATTATAAATCTAGTGGTCCAGGATGACGTTAAAAAAGTTGATAAGGCAGTTGATAAAATTAGATGGGCGGTTTGGTGGATTAGGAAATCATCTGAGAAATTCGACAATTTTGCTACACTTATTAATGCCAACACAAAGAAGCACCTACTTTTAGACGTACCAACTAGATGGAACTCCACGTCCTTATGTTGGAGGTTGCACAATCTTATGAGAAAACATTTGAAAGATATGATATTGAAGAGTCTGTCTTTAGAACTGAACTTGAAAAAGCGGGTCATGAGGAACTTAAACCTGAAGATTGGCAAAGTGTTAGAGATTTGTGCCATTTTTTGCAACCGTTTTATGATATTACTAAGAGGGTCTCAAGGACACATTATGTAACATCAAACACATGCATAGATGAGATCTACCAAATTCGTAAAATATTAGATGAAGCTATTAACAATAGTACTCTTTATCAAATTGCAATGGCAATGAAGGCCAAGTTTCAAAAGTACTTTGGTAACATACAAAAAATTAACTTACTGCTATACTTTGCTCTGGTTCTAGACCCAAGGAACAAAAAACACTACTTGCATTTACTTTTTGTCGATTGTTATGGAAAGAGTTGGCGAAGGAGAATTTGAAACTTGTTATGGATTCTATGAATGAGTTATATAAAGAGTATATTAGAATTCATTCCCATAGTTCTAGTACTACTATAGAGTTCAGATTCATCAATATTAGGTAAACGACAAAAACCTGAAGATACGACATCAAAACCACAATTAAAAAACAAATCAAGTGAAATGATGCAAACACAAACAATTGAACCAGTTGGCGAGTTAGACAAGTTTTTGAAAGAAGCTTTTGAAAAGGATTCGGAGAACTTCAATCTTTTAGAATGGTGGAAAGTTAATAGCCCGAGATTCCCGATTCTATCATTAATGGCTAGAGACTTATTGGCCATTCCAGGGTCAACGGTGGTTTCTGAATCAGTCTTTAGCACAAGTGGAAGGGTTTTGGACCCTTATAGGAGTTCTTTGACTTCTAGGATTGTTGAGAGTTTAATTTGTACTCAAGATTGGCTGGGATGGTTCTACTTTAATCCAGAGTCTTTTCATTGAAGAAGATTGGGACACAATCCAAGAACGATAAAGGTATATTTCATTATTAATTAATTTTGTAATTTTTGTTGTTCATTTCATAGCACACGACCTTGCTAATGCTTATTTTTATTGAATTTTATTTACCATAGCATTGGATGAAGAGGAACATACATGAAGTAGCAATTTGGCAATGTCTAATTGAAGACTGAAGACTAGAGAGTGAAGCAGGATATGATATTTTTTATGATGAATGGATTGGATTTTTTTATGTTTTGGTTTGGAACATATAGTTTCTGCTTGACTATTGCTTGATACGATTTTAGATTATGGTTTTGTTTTTTATTAATTTAAATGATTAATTCTTAGTATTTTTTTAATTTGTTCATCTAGATTAATTTTAGTAGTGATTAAAACACTTGATACTTTGGATTTGATGCACTATTTAATAGATTGTTTTTCTTTAATATATTCTTCTTAAGGCATGTTTTCTTTTGAATTTGCAAACCATGCAAATTTGAGTAAACAAAATCAATAAAAATACACCTTTTAAATCCATATAAGTTAAGAAATATGTTAAATAATCAATAATCATATGTTGTATCTTCAGGTTTTTGAGAACAAACTGCCAGGTATTATAGCCCAGCAAATTTTAGGCATATTATTAACCCGAAACCCGAATTACTCAAACCCGATTAACCTGAACCCGATTGACCCGATAACCATACAACCCGAAACTAGAATGGTTGGTTATCGGGTTGTATTTTCACCATAAAAAACCCGAATAACCCGACCCGATTAACCCGAAACCCGAATAACCCGAGGAACACCCTAGACCTAGGTAGTCATATGCTCAAAACAACTAAATATATTCTTAAATTACGTTCAGATTCAAAAATTCACAATAACAAATAAATTGACCAAGGTTTGCTGAGATTCAGACTTCATTATTATCTTTTTCAAAGTCAAATCAACCTTATCTTAATCCATTCACCAGTTCTCGCAATCTATTGAGGAAAATGGGTTAATTTATACTCTCAAACATAATATTCTTTTCAGTTATTATATTATTATTGTTGTTGTTGTCCCGCATATTCAAAATTACATAAATAATACTAAGTTTTACATATTCAATATATATATAATATACTTGATTTTAACTTGATTATAAATAAACGTAAATTGAAACTAAAGCTAAAATCCTACAACTTTGAGACACTTGGCAATTTCATGGACCTTACCAACGAATTAGGTCCGTACAGATTTTAAGTGTTTTCACTTAGTAAATATATTAAAAACTAGTATTGAGCCCTTGTGTTGCGGTGAGGGGGTGTAGAACAATGCAACCAACATGAGAGGGGGGGGGGGGGGAACTATGTTAAGTAGCAACTGAACGATCAAAATTGTAAAAAAAACGTAAAATAAAAACACGAATGTCTAGTACCAAGTGACTCACATGACATTAAACGTTGACGAAACGCATTAAAAAGTCAAGCGGGTCAAAGTGATATCACATATAGTTTTAGAAAATTGAGGCAAAGTCGACTACTTTGAAAGTTGAGGGAAAGGATAAAAAAACTTTCACTAAAAGAAAAAAAAATCTGATGAACATGTGGTCACTAAACACCGTACGAAATAATCAAATGATGACCAAAATATAAAAAAACATATTAAAAAAACACAATTTCTAACACCAAGGACTTATGTGACATTAAACATAAACAAACTAAACTTATTTAATTTTTATGATTAAAAAATAGAAACCTTTTAACTAAAAATATGATTGAAAAAAAAAGAAAAAAAACACACTAAATGAAAAAAATTGACACTATTCCTTGTAATGTTAGAAAAGAATATCTATGTACAGTTATTATTTCATAATAATATATTACTCTATATATACAATTTAGGTAGCATATTAGAAATAATTTTTTTTCTTTTGTTGTTTTTATTTTGCAGTTAAGTATTATATTCTATATATTAAATTATATCCTTAGATAGAGTACCCATTATCCTCTTCTTCTTTTTTTATTACAAGAATGTCATTTACTCGTATTTTTAACTTTTCCTTCTCATGATATTTTTGTAATTAACTTCTGTTTGAATGACATTTGTAACAATCTCACAATAATTCTTTTTATTTTTATGTTTTGATCACCAAGATTTTGGTTCTTACCATTTTTACTCTCTTAACTTTTGTTAGTTTTTTTAAACAATATAAATTCCTAACCCTTAAATTTTAACTAATTTATTAAGTGTTCCTTCAACTTTTGTTAGTGTTTTTTAAAAACAACTTACATTCTTATTCCTTAAATTTTAACTTATTTATTAAGTGTCCACTAAACTTTTGTAAGTTTTTTTTAAACAACTTACATTCCTACCCCTTAAATTTTAACTAAATTTATCAAGTGTCCTCTCAACTTTTATTAGTTTTTTTTAACAACTTACATTCCTACCCCTTGAATTTTAACTAAATTTTTAAGTGTCCCACTGAACATTAATAAAGTTATTATTACTCATTTTACATATAGTGATACACTCTTTTTTTTAAGTTTCAAATTAATCTATTACACTTTAAATAATGTAGGCCTTAAACGCAATACTTTTATTTTCCTCTTATAATTTCCGTTCATTATGTTTTTACAACTAAATTTGCGATAAAAATATTTTAGAAAACATACCAATCCCCCACCACACGGAAAAATTTATATACTTACTTTTACGTTATCTAAAATTGGTGTTTTAAATTGTCATTATTAATTAGAACAAGTTGGTTTGGATATATATTGTAATGTAATAAGATTGTTTAAAAACTGATTTTTACAGTCTGGTTCGTACATGGATTTTCCGCAGCACCACGCGGTGGGAAAATCCTAGTTTTTTTATTTATTTAATTTCAGTCCTTTAGTTTTATATGTTCAACTTTTGACCATTTAAATTTTGCCTCTTTTGTGGTCAAAGCGAAACTTTTTTTGTATAAATTCGAGTTCTTTTACATTTAAGTCAGGTTGTGGTATAAGTTTGTTTTTGTCTTTATATCACGTAACGGTAAAAATTCGTGTTTTAATTATTTTCCGGTTTTGATTATCGTTTGCTTAATACTTGACACGTTTTTATACCCGCAAACCTGCAACACGGGGTTAATTAAAAATTATTCTTGTAATTATTAAGGATAGAAATTATTCTTTTGTTAGTTTTGAATAAAAAAATTATTTAGATGACATTTAATTGACACCCATACATCACCTTCACTAGCTATACATATTTCATATTTTTATTTAGGTTTTTATTATTTTTTATCTTATCATTTAAGTAATCTTTTGTAATTTATATAGATTAAAACTTTAAGCTGGTTTTTACATTAATTTTTTTTATTCAACTTAAACTGAACCATTTGTTTTTATGGTTTTTAATTAATTAAAAACATTTGTCGATATCCTTTAGGGTATGTATCTTTTGGTTATTATTCAACTTAAACTTAACTATTTGTTTTTATGGGTTTTAATTAATTAAAAATACTTGTCGATATCCTTTTGGGTATGTATCTTTTGGTTATTATACTAAGCGTAGGTATCATACCAATATTATAACAAAGCGAATCAAACATCCGTTGCAACGTGCAGGCTAACCCACTAGTTTCCATTACATTTCCAAATTTTATGAATCTTGATTTGATTTTTAAGCATTAATTTCACGCCCAATATTACAAATGATATACGCTTTTAATCCGATAGTTATATTTATCACTTACAACTTTCATTCGTCAGATTTTTTATATATAAAAGCTAAATACGTAGTTGCGTTTAAATTTTTTTCTCAATGTTCCGATATATATTTTATTAACAACAGAGTTGTATACAAAATAGCGGTACAGAGACGAGTTATTATCAGTGCCGGTTTTGGTATTCGTATTTATGGTTTCATTCGAAGTAAAACGCGACTTTATTTTTGGATTAAATCATACAAATTTTTTGTATAAAAACATTGTAAATAAAATGTGACCTTATTTTTGGGTTACATCACCCAGTGTATACATGCTGCGTTTGATTCTTTTTCTAGACATTTGGATATAAACTATATTGAAAACAGAATTATATGTGATATAGCGATGCATTGACTAATAGAGCCAGTACTGACTGAATAACAACGGAACTGGTGTCGGTTTTATCGAAACAAGTATCGGTATCCATTTTTATGTTTTTTGATCTATATGAAAAATGACTTTATTTTTTGAGTTATATAATAAAACATTCGTGTAATAAAACTATTGTAAATAATTTTTTTCTAGTCAACAAAACCGAGACTTGTAACTTTTAACAATTTGGCCGCAACGCGTAAGCTTTTCCCACTAGTTCCTAGTACATCGATCTAACCATCGTGTCTTAAAAAACTATTTATCATCTAGATTTAAACACCGAAACTATTGAAGGTTATAGTTTAACATCCAGGAGTTTTTATCATAAAAACCGAAGCCAAAAGGCTGAAACTAGAAAAAGTTGTTGGATTCATAGAATTATATTTTTTTATTTCACAAATGGTTTAGTGTTTTCCCTAATAACGTATGGTATGTAATATTAAAAAGTCTAAATACACAACCTCGCTTAGTTATTATTTTTAAAATTTCAGCGTACATTTTTATTTATAATTGATTATAAAATATTTTATGTTAAATGCAACTTAGTTTTGATATGATGAGTTATATTAAAATGCATTGTAATTGACTTCGGTGTCACATAAGGAACTAAAGTTAGCCCTTGAAATAAAAATTTAGATCTAGTCAATTCTTAGTAAAATCACGAAAAAGATTTAGATCTAGTCAATTCTTAGTAAACTAACGTAGTTTAAGCTCTAAAAGTTATTGCATGATATAAAAATATTCATTTTATATTGAATGCTCATTTAATCTGTATACAAGCAGACTTTGATTTTAGCAGGGAAATAGTCAATTAGTAAATTAATTGTTGGTGAGAAATCCAAATCCATACTATAAAGGAGAATATTATATAATTCTATCAAACATTGCTATGATGTAACCGGAATAAAATAAACTAGTAGGTGGCACCTACATTTGTGGTGAAGTGGTCTCAAATTAAAAAAAAAATAGATGGAAACTAAAATACAATTATAAAAGCAACGTTAATTTGACGGGAATTAGGTTTGTATCAATTTGATTTATTATGGCACCGATACTCAACTAAACAATCCAAAAACAAAACTAAAAACCAAAGTCGTTCAAAAGAATTTAGACGCGTCTTTTAAATCGACTAAAAATCACAAAAACAAATATTAATAACGTGTTGCGTCACAGGTCTAGATCTGGGGAGATATCTAAGGGTCGTTTACGCCAACTTATATATTAGTATTTAAAATAATTACGTTGAATCGACAATAAAAATAAGCAAGCCACACAGTTAAGTAAACACATCTAAAATTAAAAGTTGGATTCAGTTTAATTATTTATATAGATTATTATTTTAAGCCGGTTCTTACATTAATATTTTTCTATTCAACTTAAATTTAACTATTTGTTATTATGGTTTTTAATTACTTGAAAACAAGAGTCAATGTCCTTTTGGGTATGTATTTTTCAGTTATAACAAAGCGAATTGAACGTCCGCGGCAACACACAGGCTAACCCACTATTTTCCATTATTAGTAGACTTACATTTCCAAGTTTTATAAATAGTAACCGGATTTGTTAAGTTATAATTTCACTCAATTATAAATAATATATGCATTTAACCCGGTAGTTTTTTTTCTCTTAAAACTTTCGCTCGGTAGTTTTTCTTTTTTATAAAAACTACATACGCAGTTGTGTTTATTTTTTTATCGACCTTCTAATATTAATTTATTAACAACGAAGTTGTATTCGAAAAAGTGGTATTGAGACGAGCTGAGCCAAGCTGATGTAATGGGAACCAGTTTTGGTATTCGTATCTATGGTTCTCGATCAATGTAAAACGCGACTTTATTTTTGGGTTACATCATAAAATTTTGTGTAATAAAATCATTGCAAATAAAACGTGACTTTATTTTTGGGTTACACCACACACTATATTGTAACACCCTGTAAAATCGTGTCCAATAATATAGCGATACGTGTCATATTTTTATTTTAAGTCTATTAAAGACTAACAGAGACCAAAAGCGTCAACATGCTCAAACTAAGTCTCTGAGTGATCTTCTGGTGTTAACATGCATAAACCAAGCCTCTGAGTGACCATTATTGTCAACATGCTTAATAAAATATTGTCTGAGAGACCATTAGTGTCAACATGCTAAAACTTGGCCTCTGAGTGACCGTTGTGTTAATGTGCCCAGCCTCTGAGTGACATCGGAGTTAACATGATTAAAATGAGCCTCTATGTGATCCTTTACAAAGTCCTAACTCTCATATGTCCCATTTGTTGGACGAGAGATATCAAATCCATAATTATGTAAAAGTTGGACAATGGAGGGGTTAAAAGTGTCAACATGTTAATTTATACCTCTGAGTGACCTTTTAACGAACCCAGAGCTCGACAATATCCGGGCATACTCCCGGGTATGCCAAATATTGGTTATGGAGGGCTAAATATGCTAAAAAAGTGTTTTAGGAAGGTTTAAGAGGGTTTAATAAGTTGAGGGCTAAAAGTGTCAAACTTTGAAATCTGACAAGGGGCGCGAGAGGCATGGCCTTGGCCTCTCCCGGGGCGCGAGAGGCCTGTGTCTGCAGAATTTTTGCTTGGCCTCCACACATGTTGCCAAAACCCATTTGATTCGAAACCATGGCTTTCCAAACTGCTATGTCACGTTTTAGGATACTTGTAAGCTTCCTCTTACACCCCTTAACACCTGGCATCACCTCCTTTAAGCTCTCCAACTATGAATAGGTGCCAAGGTTCACCATTTGAACTTGCACCTTTCTCATTCACAACTATATCTCCCTCCTCTGGAAGTTCCTAACTGAAAGGAGCATCCAACTTAGTTCTATTGCATTCTACGAACCTCTTGTAAGTGTTTCTTCCTCTTGCATTTTCGTTTATAGGCTTTTATAGCCGAAAGTCAAGCGTTTTACTGAAAACGCCTTGACTTTCGTTAAGAGCATTATGGTCCAGCCATTGTTTGTAATGAACATGGCTAAGTGATCGTAATAAGGTAGGTGTTAGTCCCTATAAAGGGCACCTCCTGAAGATCACGTTTGCTAGATCAATTGACGGGTCAAAGTTATTATATTAAAAAGTCAGACTGACCATTTTTCAGAAATGTTATAATTTGATCTTATATAAGTTATGAAACCTGTTTTGACACTTAAACAAGTTGGTAATAATTATTAGAAACATGTAAGAACATGTTCGGCTCGTCCAATTTCAGTTCTAGGGTCGGTTCGCAACCGAAAGTCGTAAATTTGACTTCTGCTTTGACTTTCGATTCTGACCCGATTTAGATTAGTTAGCTACTGATCTAAAGTTGCATTATGATCTTAATAAAATGTAGCATAATCCTCTGAGGTTATATTACATGATCATAATCAGAATCTGAGTTTATGCGCAAGTTCTGTAATTATGTCATTTTAACTAAAATGCCCTTTTTGCATAAAAAGAGGTTTAAATGATAATTAACTTGAAAATGAGTTTCCTACTGATGTAATATTATAAGTAGGATTATTTGGGATGTCAAAACAGATTATAAACTGAGTTTATAAACAAGTCCTTGTATTTGTCGAAAATGACGATAAGACCCTTATGGCTTATAAAATGGTTTTAATCACACCTTTTCAAAGTAAATCTTTTATCTACTGATATGTTATATTAAATAACATATGTAAGATTTGTTAATCTGATCATAACATCAGTTTACATTAATAATCGCATAAATCATCATTTTTCGACATACGCATCGTTTCGACGCATAGTATGGTTTTGAACCATATTTAACAACCAAGACTTATTACCTATTGATTTTAAAACTTATTTTTAAATATTTTTACAGTAGGTACATGATATGAACTCAGAATCCCAAATAATTTATAAACTATGTGTAAAATGACCAAAATGCCTCTTCAGTGCATAGTTTGGTCATAAAAGTTTAAATTACACATATAATTAATATCCTACTGATATTATATCATAAATAAGTTACTTTTTTTCCAGAATACTTATAGTTATAACATAAATTATATTTAACTTCCTTTTAGACGGTATGAAATTACCAAGATGCCCTTATGAGGCATAGTTTCACTTTAAAAGCATAACAGGCATATAAATTGATATCTTACTGATATTACAACTTATTTAAAATATAATGGCATATAGAACTTGTCCATGACTTATCCGGTTACTCTATATCTCTAATATGGTTAAGCATATGTAACTAGTTTACGAAAATTAACTGAAACGGGTCTAACCTTGTCATTTAAGTCTCAAAATCCAAAATGTTTATAGTTTATCCATATTATACAAGTCAAGGTACTTGTTGGGACTAAACTACATTCTATCCAATCATCGTTTAACGTAGCGTTATACGTTTTGATCAAGCACGCTAGTCGGTCTAAGTCAATGACTTAAATAAGACCGTTAGTATTTAATTGGTTACTTATGCCATAATCCAGACTAAAGACTTGCCGGTAAATGCTATCTGCACTTAGTACTTTTGTGTACGGCTGAGTTAATAAATTTTGCGTTAAACGAAGAATAGCTCAGGTAAATACTCTCGACTTATTTTCCCTATACGGGCGTGGGATACGGTAAATTATTACCGCTTGGTCAGAAATGGATCAATCGAATGCCGGATTGTGGCTAGTAAATCTGCATAATCTGTTTTAATCAGTTTTGTTTGATAACTTAAACATCAGGGTTAACTACCGTGTCCTGGATATCCTCGGCTCATTAGATAATGGCCACGACCTTAGCGCGGGGTGTCGGCATACACCTGACAGACGCTCAAATGCAACTACCCACACTTGTTGGGGATAACTCCTCCGTGAGTTCATAAGTGGTGTGTACGTTAATCATGTCTCGGTTTTTGTACTGGGCCCTGTATGTATGGACAAACATGTGAATCTGTTAACAAGGTTGCAATGTCAACTTTCCCAAGTTATAAAAGATTTTGTGCTAATACGCACTTAAAACATTTTATTTTAAATGTTTTTAAAATGAGTCAGTTGGGTATATTTACCAGCGAAAGCTGACGTATTTCAAAAGACTAAGTTTGCAGGTACAATACGAAAATAGGCTGGTAGTGCTCGGTAGTGATAAAAGGATCTTACAAATCCTAGATCTGCCCAAAGTCTGTTTTAGATTCTTTCTTTGTACAATTTATGATCCGCAAGTGGATCTTCTATTACGAGCCTGTATATTATTTTGTATTTCGAACATTTTGTTTGTAATAGTAATTTAAATCCAAGACTTCCGCTGTGCTGTGTTTAATTGACTATGATGATATCAACTTTACGTCACAATATTCCCCACCCCATCCCACCGGTGTTTGGTTGAAAATACAGGGTGTGATATATATGCATGTTGCGTTAATTCTTTTTCTTGACATTTGGATATAAATTATTCTGAAAGCGAGAGTTGTTTTCGAAATAGTGGTACATTGGTTGAACCGAGCCGGTAACATTATCCGTTCTTATGTTTTCCGATCGACATAAAACATGACTTTATTTTTTTGAGTTACATAATAAAATATTCTTGTAATAAAACTAGGAATATTGAAAATAATCCCAACTATTGTTAATTGGTCGTCATCGGTCCTAACTATAAAAATCACCAGTAGCAATCCAACTATTACATTGGACCTTTCGGAACTTTTTTCTAGTAAAGTCGTCAATTATTAAGGCATCAGAAATTTTTTTTTTTGATGGAACACTCCTATTTGGCTAGAAATTTTTGTTTCAAATCTCTTTGTAATGTTAGGATTCCGTTGTCAACTAGAGGCCAATATGTTAATAGTTGAGACTGTTATTGATGATTTTTGTAATTAAGACCAGTAGCGGTCAATTAGCAATAATTAAGATTATTTAAATTCATTATTCCAAAGAAAAATTAAAAATAATTTTTTCTAATTGTAAAAATCGAGACTTATAAATTTTAATGTCTCCACCGCAGTACGTGAATTTCTCTCACTAGTTTCTACAATGTAAATCCCTCTAAACATCGCGTCTTAATAAAACTATTTATCATCTTTATTTAAGTACATAAACTTTGAGTGTTACAATTAACATCTAGGATTTTTATCATCAAAAACCGATGTCAAAAGTTTTTGGGTTCATAGAATCTATCTTTTCTATTTCACATATACTTTACATTTTTCCTAATAACATATAGTATCTAATATTAGAAAGTCTAAATACACAACCTTGCTTAGTTGTCTAACTTTCAACAAACATTTTTGTTGAAAATTGATTATATAATAGTTTATGTTGAATGCAACTTAGTTTTGAGATGGTGAGTTTTATTGAAATGTATTCAAATTGACTTCGGTTTGGTGTCACATAACGAACTCAAATTATTGCAAAAAATAATAATAAATTCATTTTGTACTGAATGCAACATTCATTTAATCTGTATACACGAAGACTTTGATTTTAACAGTGTCAATTAGTGAATTAATTATAGGTGAGAAATTCAAATCCATACCAAGATTCTATAAAGACTATGAAAGTTTTATATGATTAGATCAAACATTGCTATGATGTAAGCGTAATAAAATAAATAATATAATCTCATTGAATATAATATAATATTTTTCGCATTTGCACGCGCATAGCTTCATTTTATTGTTTAACGCAACGCACATCAAGTCTATAAATTTGACATATATAAATATAATACAATATCACTGATTTTTTTTAACGGTAACCTTACGTTACCACACTTTCCAAATCAGAGATTCCGTATTGCCTTACTATAATCAGGCTATGTCATTTTAATCATGACCACGCTAGCTTCAAAGTTCGGCTTTTTTGGGCGTTTTCCCATAAAACCATACAACAGAAAGCCACTTGACAATCGTTGTGCCACCACAAGAGCAGCGAACACATAGTGGGACGAAAACCCGGTTAGGCTCGAAATCGAACTGAAAACCTTACACAAGGCCTAGTTCAAATCTTTCGTTGCCTATAACCAACCCATATGACACAAGTGGGATTTTGCTTATAAAAAATAGAAGATCCAGTCAATCAGTCCGCTCATTTCCTTAATATGATTTAAGTTTGAAAAAATATCATCTTGGAAGACCAAGCTTTAGTATCATCAACATTTATGTAAAAGATTAATAACAAACCAATTAGGAGAAAATCATATGATTTCAATTCTATCCAGAAGGAAAATGAAGATTGAATTCTAAATCTTAAAACTCTATTTATTTTCTTTAAAAAAGTTATAACACGTTGAAAGGCCTTCGTTTTTCTTTTCTTCAACGACTCCGAAAATGATTGAACCGGCCATGCACATGCATGCAAAGTAGTCTCGCATGCATGCATCGATGTATTCATGTATTTATCATGTGTGTGTTGATTTTAAACATACTTGTATGTAGGGGTGGAGCTTTTAAGGGCAAGGGGTGCACCCGCACCCGTCAATGTTTCGGTTAGTAGTGTAATTTTTTCGATTTTTCGTCTGAAATTTTTAAAAAATTATATATGTCCGCCCCTTCCAATTATTTTGCCTAAAAATTCCTAGTCCCTACCAAGTTTATTGTCCAAAACAATTATACATTTTTTTTATATTGAGTTAATTAAAACATGAAGAATTGGGCTATCAGTACTTTTTTATAATTGTTTTTAAACATCAAGTGAATTTAAATAAAATATGAAACTAGTTTTTATATAAATGAAACTTGATGGTTCAAATTTATTTTTTTTATGTGTAAGAACCGGTCCTTTGAACGAATGAAAATTGTTTAGTTTTATGTGGAGTCATTACTGTTTGACCCAACTCGAATCGAATAGTCGACCCGAACATATAATCTGAAACATAGCGATAGAAAAAAAGGTTGGGTCCCATGACTTTCTGCCTCCGCGGAACTTTTGATCAAGCTCCGACGGTAAATAGAGGGTGTGATTACGAGATATTTTATGAATTGTTATCGACTGTTAGACACATCGAGAGAGAGTCTGAATTTTGAAATATAAACATAACCTAGAAAAATCGAGATTCTAATACATTGAAAGCGGATCCAGAATGATGGTTTTTGGGCCTGGAATTGGGCCGATCAAACAGGGCTTTTTTGTTATAATCTTGGGCTCGTTAAGACATTTCATGGCCACTTGAGGCCTCTTGACTCCATCTTTTGAAACTTGGGCATTTTTGTTTTCTAGCATTTTCATTGGTCTCGGCCGATTAAAAGGTCATCCAGTTGGGATACTGTATTTGGATCTCACCATGAGAACATCCATGTTCCATATAGGATTTTTATAGGGCCAGGGGCCCAGAACTCTTTTGTAATACATACTGTTCCGTCATTGTGTCTTGATTAGAGGTAGTACTAACCGTTAAGAGCGTGTGTTATGGTCTCACGCCCCACCTACATGAATGCGTTTCCACCTTCCGGTGTGACCTGGCGTTAAACACCGACCCAACCACGGTGTGAGGGGAGTGAATGGGGGACTGGGGTGGCTTTTCTTTAATGGGCATTGGATGGGAGAGATGGCATGGGCCCATTTATTTCATCTTTCAACAATCACAAACCAACAAGTTACTTCATTCTTTTTAAATTTTTTATTTAATTTAAATATTGTTTTATTGGGTGTTGGATAGTGAAACCATTACATACAAAGGTGAAAATAAGTGAATAAGAGTTATGCCTACATGATGTGATGTAGCAATCACTTTTTGACATGGCAGTAAAAACAATGAAACCATAGCACATGGCCTAAGAACATCTCTATTGCTTGAAAGCAGATGCTAGATGGATGTGGCGTCCAATTTTGGACATCACCATCGGAAAGCCCGTTTGTTTGGTGTTTGTTTGGCCACGTCTAGAATTCCAAGCACAAGCAAATGGATGATGATGAGGGGCCATAGACACAAGCAACATTTATATTATATACAATTTTAGTTTTTATGAAATTGGACGTAACACTGAAGAGCAAGTGTGTACGTTTGATGGAAGTGTGGAAATCTGATATGACCTGTTTGGATGCGTTTGAAAGTAGATGCAACGGAGATGTTTTGACTGGCAATCTGAGATATTAGTTGCTCGCACATGTGTTGGTTGGTACTGCTTATCGGTACAATTAAATAGATTCAGTGTTTATTGTCCCTACGTAGATGTTAGTATCTTAGGTGCTCCGAATAAGGGTGGCGTTTTTGAGTGAATCCGATTTAGATATAGAAAAGCCTATTTATACGGATTGATTTATGCAAGCCGAATTACAAGAAAGACAGAAATTTGTAACTCAAAAGGGGTTGATTCACATTCTATTTTTTGACAGATTTGACAAATACATATCACTTGATCTTAGTTCAATTCAAACATTGAACAATTTAAGCTCCTTACATTAGGTGATCGGGGCTCCATGATCCAAAGTGTAAACTAATGATTATAGAGGCTAACCCTTCTAATATATGTGACTATACATTTAAGAACTTTTATAATAATGCTTGTAAAATATCAGAACTTAAAAATGGCATACTCAGCTATGATACTTGTGCTCAAATATAAATGTCAGTCTTACGAATAAAAAGTGCATATTATTAATCCAAATTTTGTAATTCTACACTCGGCACAACACCAATATGAACTGTTTTTTTTTCAGACAATTTCTATTAAAAAATACAGTATTTTTTTTAAATGGATTATTTGTCCAAATTTGTTATCTTACATTAGTGATATCAATTTTAATTTCATTTTCTTTTGTAATGATTTAAAGATGTTTCCCATATGTTGTTTATAATAATTACTAAAACTATAATACATCTTTTATGGGGTAGAATGAGAATTTAACTCAAAAATTAAGATGCTCATTTGGGTTAAAATTGGATTCCATCTAACGTCTCTTTCTTCCTCTTAAAAACCCTATCACCGTCTCTCTCTCTCTCTCTTACACTGGCGAGACATGGTTATAATGGTCGGTCGGAGGCGAGTTAACAAACCCAAAGGTTTCCCCTCTCTATATAATATATAATCAATGTTGTTAAAACACGACCACATAGTTGTTAGTGAGTGATGATTAAATTGGTGAACTGGTTAACTAGTAGGACCGTTTTTTAAGTAAAAAATCAAAATTGAATATTTTTTATATTTTAAGATTTTAGGTATTTGACAATCATGTGAGAATCCAGAAAAATTTATACATCTAAATATAACAGTCTTATTTCGTCTAAACTCTTTTATAAAAACTATATTTTGAACAAATAATGGAATTTGAACTTGGCACCTTAAGGATGGCAATGAGCTGGGTATGGCTAATCCGAGTTTCATCCCCGATTGTTAAATCTTGTCACATACCAGCAGACCTATTACCCATCGGGTGTCGGGTATACCCGCGAATATCGGGTATACTCGTTACTCGTTAGCGTTCTAAAATACCTATTGGAATATTCAAGTATATCTATTCTTTCCTTCATAATTTTATGTTCCTAAAATCTATATAATATATTAAATTACTATAAATAACATATAAATAAATCATCATCATTATAGCAAAATATTTAAGATACTTAAAAATGTAAATATATTATGATATATTAATCTTAACAAATAATTTTGTATTTTGTGTCATAGAAATATAAATAAGTCATCAAAATATATTCCAAAAAAGGTTTTTCTTTTCAAGTTATGAAGCTACTATAGTGAAACATTACTAAACACTAGTTAAAGAAAAAAATTAAAAGTTAAAATTTCCATGCACATGTTTCAGGTAAACAAGTATATAGTTTCAGGTAATCAAGTCGGTCCATCTAATACCATACTCGCAAAATATTTTTTCTAGTCTCATAACCGTCAAGTTTCAAATATATCCGTCCTGAATACTTGGCTTTCAAGTATTCAGAGTGGGCTCTTTTTTTGCCATACACCTATTGGCACCTGTCTTATATATATATAAAACTGCCTGCAAACTAAACATTATTCTCTCAAAAATATAATTTTTTTTCTTTAAAGAAAAATATGTTATTTTTGTCCATTTAAATATAACCAACATAACAATATACTACATAATTGTATGTAACATTTATCTACAAAATTAAATATAACTTTACCTGGTTTTTAGTACCATCCGATCATTGAACCAATGTTTTATTCCGTTCGATAACAGTTTTTAAACATTATAATATATATTTATTATTTTTTCATATTAAGAACTACTTTATAAGTCAACATATATGTTATTTATGCATATTATTAAGGCCAAACTTGTTAAGTTAGGTGAACAAAAACCCAGTCATAAAGATAAATAGACAACAAAACTAAAGAAATATAAAGATTGCATTTAGATGATCTTTTACACGGTTTCTAATTGTAGATGAGATCTACATTTCCAAATCAATTACATGCTTGACAAACAAACAATAAAGTCAACTTACAAAAAATCTAATCCAATTTCCTTGAATCTTTCTAGCAACACCTATGCAATTACTTGTTCTTGATTATCTCATTTGCAAGATACAAAACATGTTTTTCTAAGAAAATGATATCTCATCAAACTTTATTAGTTAAAGAAATAAAAAAATTTTGGTCATCCCGCGATATACCCTAGCGGAGAAAGGATACAACCATACTTGCATAGAGTACAAGTGTACAACCATGATTGTCAGTATTACAACTTAAATTGATGTGCAATCTTTGCACATGTTCTTTCCTTTGAATCCTTGCATCAAGCTTCCAACTTTTTGGAAAAAAAGATTGTTCATATTGTGATCATAACAAAAGAAGGAACAAAAAAGGGATTGTCATTTTTGCAAGGTACAACCATACTTGCAGAGAGTACAAGCAGTCCCGTTTTACAGAAACAGAAAATTAGTTTGTGAAATACTTTTAAGTTAAAAGACTCAAAACCCATGTATCATAATCAGAGAAAGACCACAAAAATTGAATCTTTTTTTCATTTAATGGTAAAAAAAGAGTATTTTCAGTGAATACTCATGTAAATCTACAACTTCTTTACAAATTTAGATCTATACACTATACAGAACCAGGGGCGGACCTACCTTAATAGAAGGGTAGCCTCCGCTACTCCTTGGCGCTCCGGTGGTAGTGTAAATTTTGGAAAAATTTCACGTTTTCCAATTTCGTTACCCATTTTTTATAAAACGTTACCCCTATGAAAATTTTCTAATTCGCCACTATACAGAACTATACATATGATTTAAGCATTTAAACAACGCAAGAATGCCTAAAATACCTGTGTTAATCTACTACAAGCACTACAAAGTTACAGATCAATCAAATAAATCGTAAACCACCTTATGCAACCAAATTCTTCGATCTCGCGCTTAAAGGGAAATTCATCGATCTCGCGCTCAAAGGGACGGTTGTGTTCTGTATGTGCAATTGTTTCGTCTATTAAAAGAATCCAAGCTTCTTGGAGACAGTTTTGCTTCTTCTAACGCGTGTGATTGTAGCTCCGAAGGGTAATCGCGTAAACAACCGATTCTCGGTCCAGCTCCTGTGCTCCATTTGCATGAAATCTGTCTTTCCAGTTTAAAAGATTGTGTTTCTTTAGAAACTTTATCTTCAATTTCTAATTCATGTTCTTCGTCTGAGTAACAATCTAACCCGGCTTCTGTTGTTTGATTCTCGGTTTTGAAATCCACAAACAAATCGTCATTTTTCGGTATTTTAAGAGCACTTAAATTCCTGGTAAAACTATTTAACGGTTTCGGCTTCCTTATCTCCACAACGGGCTTTTCGGAGTTATCGTCTTCTTCGCTACTTTGTTTGCTGTAATATTCTTTATCGTCATCATCGTTTGGATCCATCTGGGATTACAAAACAAACGTGAGAATCACTAATCAAGAATCATAAACAAAATAGAGTAAATCGATTCGGGGTGACGTTTTTTACCTTTACATTAGATGTATCCACACCATTTTCATGTAGGAACGAATTGAAATCTCGAAAGTTTTCTTCTGTAGGACGATAATGACCGCTGTGAGGCCAGACTGCCTGTTTAATACAGCACTAAATGATTATTTTCATATTGGAATAAAAAAATATGATATTGTTTATATAAAAATATACCTTGAGAACACCTTTCTCAGCAATAATTCTCCCAGCAGCCAATGCAGCCCCTCCAGACAAAAAACTTGAATGTTGAAAGTAACCTTTTTTCTTGATACCTACATATAATGTCTTGGTGGTACTAAGAACAAAGATCCACTTAGCACCTTTTGTTTGACCCGTTGTATCGATCAAATCCCCGCTTTGTTTGTAAAAAAGTTTCCCGTTTACGATCGCTACTTCATAATGTTTCCTTTCCATCTACAAAAATATAAAAAAAATGAAAAAAAATATTAAAATAATGTAATGAAAACGGAGATTAAAAAAAGGGGGAAAGATGTATACCGGTCCGAGATATTTGATGCATTGTTGTTGAAGTTTCGATCTTGGACACTTATCGACAAGATTCACTTCTTTACCTTCACCTATATCCAACCTGAATTTTCGAAAATAATAAAAATTTCATGTCATAAGTTTTGAATATTCTATTTCTTTGCTAAAAACTAAAGCTTTGTAACATGTGGTTACCAGTAAAAGAAAGGTTCTTTGCTTGAAGAATGCAGCCATTTTAGGTAGTAAAAGTGAAGATTATGCCCATACCGATGTCTTGGATCAATCTGCATAAATGCAAAATGAATAATATTAGAGAAACCGGAATCTGGGTAACGAGCTAATAATTAGGATGTAACATTAATTTGTCGTTCGAAATTCACTTACTGCTTCAAGCCAATGCTGCAATGCAAGCTTCTGCGCTTTACAATTCTTCGATAATCCCTTTCCGACCTGCAAAATAAAAAAATCCATAAGTCATCTATATAATAATTTTATTATATTACTTTGTTTGTATTGTTCTGAATGTACCTTGGCGGCTCTTGTTCTTGCTCTGGCCCAACGCGATATAGCGGATTCATGTTTATCAATATCGAAAAACGATATGGAACTCCTTTGGAGTTCTGCAGAATCCAATACTCGCAACCTACAACAGACAAAAAATCTAAAATTAGCAAAATGAGATTCTGTTAAAAAAGTTGAATAAAGCAAAATAGTCAAACAAGTCAAAATACTAACCAGATTTGTTCAATAAAAACTGCACAATCAGCCAGCTTTCTTCGTGTTCGAAAGCTTTTATACACTTTTTGTAACTTGGTAGCTGCCTCATGTTTGGGGCTTAATTCGGGCCGGTCTTCGTCTTCTGATATGATCAAAGTTTTAGCTTCATCACCTTCTAGAAAACCATTGAACGACAAACCGGTTTCCAAATCTGTACAGGCAGCGAACGGGCACGAAATCGATAAACCCATACAAGTTTAGCACAGTCTATGAGTCTTGAATATCCTGTAACAACAATTCATTATTTTTGAATCAATATTCAAATAACAATTTGTTGGTATTTTAGTAGTTAATGACAACTAACAGTCTAACACCAACAAACAGCAACCAATATGATTTGTCAATGAGCTATTAGAAATTTAGATCAAACAATTCCAAGCAGACCCATTAAACAAATGACAGAAATTATCAAGATAACCCAGTGAAGCATTTCATCAAACACCTTATGGGTATGATAAAAGATAGCAAAAAAGTTGAATACAGAAGAAGAAATTATGGGGAAAATGAGGAGAGAAAAGAGGGAATGTTAACCTTGTGAAGAAATTGGTGGGTAAAGATTGAGAAATTCGATTGCTTGCTTGATATTTGAGGGTATAAATAGAGAAATTGGTGTGGTTTGCTACATTGAAGACAAGATTATTACACTTATATATATAGAGAAGAAGATCACGTAGTTACGGTGTATGCGTGTGAAGGGGGTTACACCGGAAGAGTTGGTAGGTGTTGACACGTGGGTCGACTTACGGACTTTTGGAGTTTCAAAATTTAATATAACATGTATAATATACATTCTTTCAAATATTATAAATAATCAAAATAGAATGGAATTAGTAAGTATTGTTGAAAAGCGATGGTAATTGTATGATATTATTAATATTAATATTAATTATTAATATTAATATTAATTATATGATTAAGTGGAAATTGTATTAACCACATAAGATTTGTTTAATGGCTTGGAATCTTGATCGGACTAGTTGGTTGAACCAGAAATTATGATGTCGAAGATTTAGTTACAACTTAAAATATCAACAAGTGTGAAATGAATCAGCTAGTGAAAGCTAGAGGAAACTTGATAGCTAGCACGCGATACTTGTGGCCCGTGAGCTCTTTTGTTGGTTGACTGGTGTTTGAGACGAATTCGTGTTTGGTATTGGACTTCTGATGGAATCTTTTAAACCAGTGAACAGTTAGAGATTTGGTTGTGATGGTTATTCAAGATTTTGAAAAACTGAATTAACGTCACACCTTTTGTTCTCTTTTATATGTGTCAAAGAGACACAAATAACCCAACTTTTATAGCCATGTATCTATCAAGATCAGTATTTTTATATTTTTTTATAAAAGCAACACGTGCATTTTTAACTCTACATCACCTAAATACTTACAGTAGAATTTAAACCCTCACCACTTAGTTACAGAAAATTTATCAATATCCTTGGGTCAAAGTCCTATTGGCGATATATTTACATTTTAACTTTTACATGAACATAAAAGACCTTAAAAGTTAGATAGAATTAAAGAAAGGCTATATTATTGGAAGGGGTCAAATTAAAAGTCAAAATTGTCCAAGTAATTTGCGAATAAAGGGACCATTTGAATTGACCGATTCGACCATCGCCACTGATTATGTCAGTTTCGGTTTCGGGGCCCACGTTGTACTTTTCAATGCCTTATTTGCCTTAACTCCCAAGACTAGTTATCCAATTTAAACATAACTTAAAAAAATGTAAATCATAACTATTTTATAGTTAAATTCTTTTAATATTCTTACTGGATAACAAGTATACATGTAGATTGTAGATGTAGCACATCACATTTTTAATAAGATTCTAATCCAACAATTTAATAAGTTTTTACTTGTTATTTTATGTTTTTAGTTTAGGACTAATATAAAATCACTACAACTTTTTTTGGTTTATTTATATGATGATTTTTATATCAATTATTTTTGCTGTGATCATTAACTATGTAAACAAATTTAACTATTCATTGTATGTTAGTGAGTCCTAAAATGTAAAACATGACCTTCTTTTTTAAAAATAAAGTTATATGAAAATAAATTAAATACAAACTTTTTTTAGAAAAAATACATAAACTAATTTACGTTGTATTTTTTTAATAAAGTTACATGAATATAAATTAAATACAAACTTTTTTTAGAAAAAAATACATAAACTAATTTACTTTGTATTATAGTTATACGAATAAAAAACATGTTTAAGATTGAACATATATATAAACACAGCAAAACATAATATGTCAAACGAATATTTTTATGTTATGAATTTAATTGCATTTTATGATAACCAATTAATCTAGTCACACAGGGTGTGTAATTTACTAATATAACCTTGTTAATTATTATTATTGTTGTTGTTGTATACGACACAGCTATATGTGTGGTTGGTCGAGTGATATAAGTGATGACGTGAACATCCTTACAATTGACCCGTAAAACGTATATCAATTTAATATTAGTGGTTCTAGAGTTCAGTAGAAGTGTATTGTTATTAGTTTAGGTTCAAAATCATGTTATAAAAAGTAATACTACTTTATGATTATAAAAATATAAAAGACAAAATTGCAGTGCATGTTTTTTACGTTTACCTTAAATTACAGTGCACGTCCTTCATGTTTAAAAGTTTCAGGGCACGTCCTTTACGTTTATTTTTTGTTGCATTGCACGTCATTTACCATAAATCTAGTAAGTTTCCTTAGTTAACATAAACACATACCTAACACATGATTGTTTTCTTAAAATGACTAATTTACTCATCATGTGTTTAAGTTAACTAAGAAAACTAACTAGGTTTGTCGTAAAGGATGTGCATTACAACTAAAAATAAACGTAAATGAAGTGCACTGAAACTTTTATACATAAAGGACGTACACTGGAATTTAATGTAAACGTATTGGACGTGCACAACAATTTTGTCAATAAAAAAAGAGTTAAGTTCACATGCTTCTCAATAATGTTAAACTATTACTTTCTTGTGAAAATAAATGTGAAGAAAAAAATCTATGATTACATTATATGTTATATAAAATAGTAGAAAGTTATTAAATTTTATTATTTATTAAAAAAAATAAAAATTGGAAATGAAGGATATAAATAATAACATTTCTATATAAAATATGACAGAAGATGTAAACATATTACAAAATAGTCTATTGCAGGATTTACTTGGTACAATTGGACGAACGAATCGCTTATTATAACGTTGAGTTAAAAAATTATTTCATCGAATAAGAAATATACAAAGTTGAGGGCTTTCAGAAGCTAATGGAGGTGTTGTAATCGTTTTATAGATAATAAATATCATAAGGTAAAATTAAGTTATTCTGATTTATATGCATAGTAGAAGTAAACTAGTTGGAGTCCCGCGGAATGTTAACATCCGTTTAACGGATAATATTTTCTAACTGAATTATATTCAGATTAACTACAAAATACATTTACTAATGTAGATTGTTTACAATTAAATAAAATTTACAATCAACTATTCTAACTATTTATGCATCCAAAATTATTTTATTTTCCTTAACATTGTTAGGTCTTGCAAACGCGTGATAAGCGCGTCTCATTCGAGTTGTAGGTATGCTTGTTTTTTTGTCATATGTTGCTAACTTTTTCAGTTAGCTCGTTAAGTTTGTTATTTATCTGGCGATCTGACTAAACAACCTTTTCAAGTAGCCTAACAAGTCTTTCTAACACGCCCATACCATCGTTCGATCTTGACATGCTAACAAAGAAGAAGATAAGAAATCAATTATGATGTAGTATAGCTTAAAAGATTATACCAGCAATGTAAAGTTAAAACAAATTGGCTAGAACACATGATTGCAGCCCTTTGGTGGCCATAAAGACCGAGAAAACTGCTTGTTCGTCATCGCCAATAATGTTATAGGCTGAATAAACACAACAAAAGACCACACAAAAAAACATATTGCAAAATTACAAAAAAAAAATGATTTACAATTTGAGTTAATTTTATTTTTTTCTCAGAAATATGGTTGACATTAGGTGCTTTTATTAAGTCATCACAGATTTGTAAAACCATATTGTAAACATCATAGCCAATCAACAATAAGTGTAATCACAACATTTAACTTTAAATATACTAATTAGCGAAACAACATGGCATCAGCAAAGCTGCCTACCCAAAATAATCATGAACAAACTAAGACAACATCTCAAAAGCTAACAATACCAATGTGTAAACATACATTGTCAAGTAATCAAAGCAAAAGGAGTTGCCAGTGCTCATGAGCTTAACATGTCTACATCATGCCAAATGAAAAGCAACATCATAGCAGTTATATCTCTCGTATGAGCTCGAGGCCATCTTCACTGAGATATACGGAAACAAACCAATAGTGTAACATTCACATTAAGTTCGATAAAGATCCAACCAACAATGTCAATCATCTTCTATAAAATGGGTATACGAACAACCATTTGACACTCAAATACCGTAAGTGTTTACAACCCAGGTTACAAAAAATACAATCACAAAAACCATAAACAACCATTAATGCAAGAAGTACATGAAGATGATGGCAAGATATGTTGCTAATAATGTAAACCAACTTTTAAATCTCGGATGACACATGATTATCGTCATCGAATTAGCAACCGTATCTATCATGAAATAAGCATCAACAACAGAAACAATAAAAAAAACAATTTGTGTTTTAACCTCTATCATCACATACACCAGACAAGTTGCATAAACTAACTGGTCTCTAATGAAACAAATAGTTCATTTTCATCAAAAACCGACAATACAACTTCAGCAACCACATTCATCATAACATAAGCCTTAACAACATTTAACAGAAAATTAACTAAACAACCACAAATGACCCCCTACCCCCCCCCCCCCCCCCCCCCCCCCCCAAAAAAAAAAAAAAAAACCTTTTTAACTGCCATCATACCAAAAGCAAACAATCTGTATAAATCACCTAGCCTCAGATGAAACACAAAGCTCATCTTCATAGACATCAACATGACACGTTCTTTAACCAACAAGGTTGATAGCTATTGAATAACCAAACAAAAACCCCAAAACAGAAGGCCTAAAAAATAAACAAAACATCAAAGCAAATCAAACCCCACTGAGGTAAACCGTAGGCAGGAAAACACCGTTAAGATTATATCACTTCGATATTATTAATAATTAATATTAATATTAATATAATATTATTTTCATGATTATATCACTTTGATATTATTAATAATTAATATTAATTATCTACTTATCTCTACATTAATAAAAAAAGAAATGTATCAAAAAAAGATTAGATAACAAAAACATTATACAATATATATATGTGTGTGTGTTTTTTTTCTTAGATCGTGATCGAATTCAATTCCATCTACTTTGATAATACTTTCCAAAATAAAAAAATATAAATTTTGAAATAAAATTTTTTAACGCATTATTTAAAATGAGTAATGTTATATTTTCTTTAATTTTGTATGTATAGTTCATATTAAGGTTATATGCATTCATATCAAAATTTATATTTAGTATGTCTGATAGGAAATATAAAAACAATTCAGAATTTATAACAATTTGATGCCTCGAACACAACTATAACACCTGTACTTATTTACATAAAGTATTTATAAAAGTTTACATTATATATATATATATATATATATATATATTTATAATTATAATGCTAAAACAAAACATTACACAAAACTTGAAGTTATAACACTTCATAGGTATTCTAATTAAACATCCTACTTGTTTACGATATTCAGTTTTACAAAAATGGTTAAGGAAACGCGGAAGACTTGATCGTTATTGAGTTGGTTTCTTCGACACGCTTGATTTCCATCCTTTACGCTTTATACAAGTACCTACATATCAAATACCATTATATCATAGATAAATAATGCTCAAAAAGTAGATTGACTAACCAAATTATGTGAAACAACAAACAAAAATTTTGTGAGATTCCCGCCGTAAGCTACGATATGTGTATTGTAGCTTACGGTACAACACCAAGGACTGGGGCAATGAAGCCCTACCGTAACTTACGGCACTTAGCCGTAGGTTACGGCTTCATGCTGTTATGCTTTCTATATCTACCGTAGCCTACGGTAGACAACCGTAGGTTACAGTACTGCTCTACTAAATCTGGTCTTTTCTGTTTTACCCTTAACACAAAAACTTCCATGTCTTTTTGTATACTCATCCGTTTAACTTCACGTTTGTTTCTACATGATCGTAAATTGATCCCTACCATTTAGATCCGAATCCATCGTTTGAAATGATAAATTCTTCACTTATGCTAATGGTTTAGGATTTATTCATGCAATTGTTTTGACCCATTATCATATTTAGCTACATTATCCATATTTTCATTGTAAGGAATTATTCCTTACAGATTTTAACCTTTCTCCAAATTTACAAATCTTGTGTTAGCGCTTCCGTTACTCGGCTTGCGTTTTCACTTTATTTTGATCCGTTTAGTTACTTCAACCAAACGAGCTTATTTTGACCCATATCTTGGATTTGCTCTTAACAACCTGCGTTCCCACTACCCAGTTTACGCATTCGCATAGTTTTGGCTGTTTATGTGAATTCATCATTATTGAACGAGCCAGACCTATCACTATTTGCAATTTAGCCCGTTTAGTCATTCTTGTGAAATCCATCACTTATGCTCTACCAAACACATCATCCTTATCTATCTATCCATTCGGTTCATTCGTGCGAAATCTATCACTTATGAATGAACCGAATCTCACAAGTATTACTTCATTAATCAACATAAATTAAATACGAAATTTATTAATGCAGGAATTTGGGGTTCAATTTCACCTTCAATTTGATGATTTGGTTTGAAGAAGGGTTTCACCTTCTTCTCCTTCTCTCTGGTTGAACTCCGCACACACACACATGTGTGTTTTTATATATTTTTTTCTTATACTTTAGATATCAAATTAACCATTTTAGCCCCTCATGTTGTAACGCCTCGCTTTTTCGTATTTTCCTTAATTAGAAAGTGTAATTGTATTTCTATTTATGGAAACTTGTATTCGTATCGTATTCGTATTTCTTTTCTCAATCTTGTAATCTGAGACTTTGATCGTAATAAAAATTCATACTTGATATATACTTGTCTTACATGCATTCAAATCGTTTAAATACATGTTCACATACAAACCGATACTTGTTATACGTGCAAATACTCATACATTCGTACTTGATACTCAAAATATACTTACATATACGTTATACACCTAAAAACATGCAAAAATACCAAGTTTTAGCATAAAATGAAGGAAACCAAGTTCAGGGACTAAAAGTGACAAAAATCAAACAAGTTTCTGGCCCGGGGTCTCTCGCGCCCCGTGACCGTTATCCTTTCCCTCTCTGCAGCCCGCCAGAGGGCTTGATCCGCAGATAGTTGTTTCTAGCTCATGGATTGGGCAAATGTGTGTTTGTTAGTTGTGTTTCTTGCATTTATTACTTACCTAACTCACCCCCCCAACCTCAACTATAAATATCCACCTCCTCCCACACTCACTTCACACCTCAAACACTCATCTCTCTCTCTCTCTAAATCTCTCTCAATTTCCATCCAAAAAGTTCAAGACTTCCAAGTGAGTTATAACTCACTTCTACCTCCCTTCTTTACTCTTTCTCCATTCTTAACACTTGGAACACCTCTAGGAGTGTTTTCATAGGTTTTCCATAGAAAACCAACATGGAACATTACCATATTTGATGTTATAAGTTAAGAACCTTCCATTTTAATAAGGGTTTTAACCCACAAGTGTTGTATCCTTCCAAGCTTGTTTTGAAACAAGACTTGAGTTGGTAGTGTGTGATTACTTGGAAGCCTTGGCTATCCTACCTTCAATCCACCACCTCACTTGATGATTTTGAATATTTTACATCTTTCATTTTTATTTTTAACTTATTCATGACCATTCTTGTTGTTCTTGTGACAACTTGTGCATTGGGGAACAATACGAAAGAGGTTAAAGGAAGGTTATCATCCTACCTCCATGCATGACTTCTATGAACTTCCATGATAAACAGGATGTACTTATTACGTATACTATATAATATATGTCTATAAATATACTAACCGAACCCTTGATGTAAATCAAAAGATTTTCCGTCATGGTAGTAAGTTACATCGTCTAAGTACTTAATTTCTCGTTACGATTCTGATGGGTATCTTAACCCATGAAAACACATCGACCCCAAATGGGATTCATAGTGTCAAAAACGAGTATTAAGTCTAGATGATTAATTTCTCGTATTTATACTTTGGCGTATATAAATTCCTAATCCTCCGTTATCATCCGTATACTTACACATCTACGTTTTCCTCATGATCCTCAAAACTCTTCATGGAATTATCAAGTGGAAGCTTGCAAAACCGTGAGTACACTTGACCCATTTTCCTTTTTACACAATTTGGGTTGTAACATGTTAACATACAAAATACACAAATACGCACAACATACTTTATACACTCGAACCGTTATACATGCTTATTGTTATGCTTAGGTTCATGTTAGATATATACATGCTTCTTGTCGTTAACTTAGCTAGCCCGAACTTAACATATATAGCGCTATAGCTTAAGCTTATTCTTATTCTTATTCTTAAATAGTCTCGTTACTTTGTGTGACGAGGGACACTTAATTCTTGTGGACACTTGGGTTTGACAATTAGTATTGCATGCTAGCTTACCTTGTATACAATTGCCATGTGGATTTGAGTAAACTCTTTTATACTTATGCTATGTACTTAAACTTGTGTACTCGCCAATACTTTTGCGTTGAACCATATTTTTAACATGTTACAGGTTGATGATGATGTTTAAGACGAATCTAGTAGGGACGACATAGAAATGCACAAGAAATACTAGATTTGGATATTTGATTTATTTAACTCATTGTACTTGGCTACTAATTGTTGTAATTTGAGTTTTCTTGTGATATGATGACAATTTGTGATATGGAATGAAATCGGTTTTGAGTTAATTATTGTCGCGAATAGTGTTATGTGTGATGAACAATCTAATTTCATCTCACTCCGATGTTTCCGCCATCGGTTGGGGTGTGACACATGTTTTGATGTTGTTATAATGCCCACAATTCAATGTTTATTAGACATTAACATATTACTAACTAGGTTACGTATTACTAGTTATTATGCTCTATAGTTTTATTCAGGGCAATATTATATATACAAATGCGCAATTATAATCATATAAGTTAATATTTTCGAGGTGTTACAAGTCCACCCTCCTTAAAAAGGGTTTCGTCCCCGAAACATTAATACGTACCAAAAAGTGAAGGGTAGAGTGTGACAACCTGGAAATTTCTCATACTTTTGCGTACTATTGTTAACTAAGTCCTTGTGCATGGCACTTGAGAATCTTTGTGCATGGCACTTGGGAACTTCTTGTAACTCCGCGTACTATCATAAACGAACTAACTCTTTGTGCGTGGTACTCTAAACATGTACGCTACATTCTAAACCGCGTTTACTCAATTTTCGGGACGAAAATTCTTTCAACATGGGGATAATGTGACATCCCAGGTTTTTCGGATAACTTAAACGCAATACTTGTCGAATAAATTGTCTGCTACGAATTAAACGTGTACGAGTTAGTGAATACGTGATGTGCCATTATGTGATTGTTTTAGTTATAAATAATTATGGTAGATATGTACACGGACCGAACCGAACCGCGACACGAACCAACTTTGATTCCTTGTGACTCTAGGAGTTAACAAAGTTGTAAACTTTAAACCCAAGTCTTCGGCCGAGATCAAGTTATTGTGTTCAAACCCAAACCGAACCAACCCAAGTTTCTCGGCCACAAGCTCAAGCCAAACCGTAACCCTTATCTCTTTTGCGCCTATATATACCAACCATGCATGCATCTCTCAAAAACACAAAACCCTAACAAGCAAAACAGCCGTCGGCTACCTTACTCTTGCTTTCCTCTCGGAAATTGAAGCTTACACCGCAAAACACCATGACTTGGTATTTCTGTGTCCCGAATTGGCCAACACTGTGGAGAAAAGACTCGAGTTCTATCTTGGGGGTCTGGTTCCGGAAATTCAGGGTATGGTAATGGCTAGTAACCCTGTAACTGAACATCAAGCAATCCGATTGGCTCACAAACTCACCGATAAGGCGGTGGAACAAAAGAAGCTGCCAGCACGGGGTACAACTGAAGTTGCCCCGGATAACAAAAGAAAGTTTGAAGACTCGTCTGCTCGACAGTCTTCGTCATCCCAGCCGCAGCAGGGGAACCAGAAACGGTTCAATCATTACAACAGCCACCGGGGTCACCAAAATTAGCCCGTCAACAACAACAACAACAACCAGAACGCAAGCGGCTATGCAGGCCGAAAGCCGCAGTGCAACCGCTGTAATCTCCATCATAACGGCCCTTGTGCCGGAAATCGCTGCCAACGATGTGGCAAGGTGGGACATGCGGCAAAGGATTGTCGTGGGGAAATCATGTCCCGACAAAATCAAAATCAACCCCAGGGTCAGCAGCAGGGTATTAACCGGGGATGCTATCAGTGTGGTAGCACTGCCCACTTCAAAAGAGACTGCCCACAGCTGCGTAACAACAACAACAATGGTGGGAACAACCACAACCACAATAACCACAACAACAACAATAACAACAATAACAACAACAATAATGGAAATGGTGGCACAGGAGGTGCCAAAGGTCGCGCATTTACATTGGGCCGCGGAGAGGCCAGAAACGACTCGAACGTGGTCACCGGTAAGTTTCCCCTTAATGAACATTTTGCTTCTGTGCTTTTTGATACGGGTGCGGATAGGAGCTTTATATCTGAGTCTTTTAGGAGGAACCTAAATCTCACGCTTAAACCATTAGAGACCCCTTATGTTATAGAATTAGCCGATGGTAAATCTGTAGATGTGACCCAAACAGTATCCGGCTGTCAACTCAAACTCGCGGGCCACACCTTTACCATTGATCTGATGACAACTACTCTGGGTAGTTTTGACGTGGTAGTCGGAATGGACTGGCTATCCGACGTCCGGGCTGAAGTTCTCTGCTTCGAAAAATCTATCCGTATTCCACTCTCGAACGACGAAATCCTGACGGTACAAGGCGATAGGGCAAGCGCCGTCACCAACATCATCTCATACATACAAGCGTAGAAGTATCTTCGGAGAAAGAACACCTTCTCTTTACTCGCACTGATTACCGAACAGTCTAAGGACGAGAAACGCATAGAAGACATCCCTGTCGTCCGTGAATTTTCTGATGTATTCCCAGAAGAACTACCTGGTCTTCCACCCCATCGACAATTGGAGTTTGAAATCGAATTGGTGAACAATGCGACTCCTATCGCCAAGGCTCCATACCGCCTAGCTCCAGCCGAGCTGCAGGAGCTGTCTACCCAACTTCAGGAACTATTAGAAAAAGGATTTATCCGACCAAGCGTTTCGCCATGGGGAGCTCCAGTCCTGTTTGTCAAGAAGAAGGACGGGACTTTCCGCATGTGCATCGACTACAGGGAACTCAACAGGTTACTGTCAAGAACCGATACCCGTTACCTCGCATCGACGATCTCTTCGACCAACTTCAAGGGTCAAGCTACTACTCCAAGATTGATTTACGGTCCGGTTACCACCAGCTACGCGTCAGGGAGGAGGATATCGCTAAGACGGCATTTCGCACTCGGTATGGCCATTATGAGTTCTCGGTCATGCCCTTCGATCTCACCAACGCACCTGCGGTGTTCATGGACCTCATGAACCGCGTGTGTAAACCATACCTCGACAAGTTTGTCATTGTGTTCATCGATGACATACTCATCTACTCCAAAAGTGAAGAAGAACATGCTGAACATCTACGATTACTGCTAGGATTACTCCAACAGGAAAAGTTATATGCCAAGCTTTCGAAGTGTGATTTCTGGATTCGGGAAGTTCAGTTTCTCGGGCATATCGTGAATGAAAGAGGTATCCACGTAGACCCTGCCAAGATTGAATCCATCAAAAACTGGGAAGCACCTAAGACACCGACGGAGATCCGCCAATTTTTGGGATTGGCTGGTTACTACAGACGTTTCATCGAGGGGTTTTCAAAGATCGCACAACCGCTTACTACCCTCACCCAGAAAGGCATCAAGTATGCTTGGGGTGACAAGCAAGAAGCAGCGTTTCAATTGCTAAAGCAGAAACTTTGCAGTGCACCCATTCTGTCCTTGCCGGAAGGGACAGATGACTTTGTAGTATATTGTGATGCTTCCATTCAGGGATTGGGATGCGTACTCATGCAACGCGATAAGGTCATCGCGTATGCGTCGCGACAACTGAAGGTTCACGAGAAAAACTACACGACGCATGACCTGGAATTGGGAGCAGTAGTGTTTGCACTTAAGATTTGGAGACACTACCTCTATGGAACGAAGTGCACAATCTTTACAGACCACAAGAGCCTCCAACACATCTTTGATCAGAAGGAGTTGAACATGCGACAGCGTCGCTGGGTCGAACTCTTGAACGATAATGAGTGTGCCATTCGGTATCACCCGGGTAAAGCTAACGTGGTAGCTGATGCCCTCAGTAGGAAGGAACACTTGAAACCTCGTCGTGTACGAGCATTACAACTCACTATTCATTTGGGGCTACCCGAACAAATACGTGACTCCCAGTTAGAAGCAGTTAAGGAGGAAAACATCAAAGCCAAATCGGTGGGAAAAATGGGACGCGATTGGGAAGTAAAACCCAATGGAGCCCGGTATTTCATGAATCGCATATGGGTACCTCTCTACGAAAACCTCAGAGAGCTAGTCATGGATGAAGCTCACAAATCCCGATACTCTGTCCATCCGGGTTCGGATAAGATGTATCAAGACCTTAAAGCTGCGTATTGGTGGCCCAACATGAAAGCCGATATAGCCACCTACGTGAGTAAATGTTTGACTTGTGCAAAAGTCAAGGTGGAGTATCAAAAGCCATCGGGGCTACTCCAACAACCTGAGATCCCAGTGTGGAAATGGGATCAGATCTCAATGGATTTCATCACTAAACTCCCGCGAACTTTGGGTGGTTGCGATACCATCTGGGTAATTGTGGATCGTTTAACTAAGTCCGCACACTTCCTAGCTATTAAAGAAACAGATAAGATGGAGAAGTTGACTCGCATCTACATTAAGGAAGTAGTTTCTCGGCACGGAGTGCCAAAATCCATCATCTCAGACAGAGATGCTCGCTTCACGTCCAACTTCTGGCAGTCACTCCAGAAAGCGTTGGGAACACGCTTGGATATGAGCACAGCCTATCACCCCCAGACTGATGGTCAAAGTGAAAGGACCATACAAACCTTGGAAGACATGCTTAGGGCATGCGTCATAGACTTCGGAAATAGTTGGGAAATCCACCTGCCTCTAGTAGAATTCTCATATAACAACAGCTATCATACGAGTATTTCGGCAGCACCGTTTGAGGCATTATACGGTCGTAAATGTAGATCACCAGTCTGCTGGGCAGAAGTCGGTGACAGTCAACTCACAGGCCCTGAGTTAATACTTGAGGCTACTGAAAAGATTGTACAAATCAGAAACCGCATGGCGGCGGCACGAGATCGACAGAAAAGCTACGCTGATCAACGACGCAAACCGCTCGAATTTCAAGTAGGCGACCGCGTCCTACTAAAGGTGTCACCCTGGAAGGGTGTAATCCGCTTTGGAAAACGGGGCAAACTAAACCCACGGTACGTAGGCCCGTTTGTAATCTTGAAACGTATCGGACCCCTAGCTTATCAATTAGACCTTCCTGCCGAACTCAGTGGAGTTCACAACGTTTTTCACGTATCAAATCTGAAGAAGTGTCTATCAGACGAAACTCTAGTCATTCCATTGGAAGAGATCCAAGTGGATGAACAACTACACTTCGTGGAACAGCCTATCGAGATCATGGATCGTGAGATCAAGACTCGAAGGCACAGCAAGATTCCGATCGTTAAGGTTCGTTGGGACTCTAAGCGTGGACCGGAGTTCACGTGGGAAAGAGAGGATCAAATGAAAAGCAAATACCCACACCTCTTCGCAACTGAGCAGCAATCTAACGATACCAGTAACTAAATTTTTGGGACGAAAATTCTTTCAACATGGGGATGATGTGACAACCTGGAAATTTCTCATACTTTTACGTACTATTGTTAACTAAGTCCTTGTGCATGGCACTTGAGAATCTTTGTGCATGGCACTTGGGAACTTCTTGTAACTCCGCGTACTATCATAAACGAACTAACTCTTTGTGCGCGGCACTCTAAACATGTACGCTACATTCTAAACCGCGTTTACTCAATTTTCGGGACAAAAATTCTTTCAACATGGGGATAATGGGACATCCCAGGTTTTTCGGATAACTTAAACGCAATACTAGTCGAATAAATTGTCTGTTACGTATTAAACGTGTACGAGTTAGTGAATACGTGATGTGCCATTATGTGATTGTTTTAGTTATAAATAATTATGGTAGATATGTACACGGACCGAACCGAACCGCGACACGAACCAACTTTGATTCCTTGTGACTCTAGGAGTTAACAAAGTTGTAAACTTTAAACCCAAGTCTTCGGCCGAGATCAAGTTATTGTGTTCAAACCCAAACCGAACCAACCCAAGTTTCTCGGCCACAAGCTCAAGCCAAACCGTAACCCTTATCTCTTTTGCGCCTATATATACCAACCATGCATGCATCTCTCAAAAACACAAAACCCTAACAAGCAAAACAGCCGTCGGCTACCTTACTCTTGCTTTCCTCTCGGTCGCAGCAGCAGCAGCCCTCGCCATCTTCATCTCCCGATCGCGAACAGCCGATCCTTCATCCCTTCAATCGCAAGTAGCCCATTTCTTCCACTTGTTCACTTCCTCAAGCACAAAACAGCCTACTACTTCTTCTCAGCCACGAATAACCTCCTTTCTCGGTCACGGATCTTCTCGGTTGCAAGCAATCTTTGATCACCGGTCCCTCATCGTACTCACGGTTCGTTTACCTTGTTATTAAAAGATTAGAAATTGTCATAGGCTACAAGATAATATTCGGATATATGTGCTTGAATGATTAATCGGTTTGTTTTCGGATTATATGTGTTTGAAAGTAAGCGGCTGAATTATCATTGTTTACATGAATGGTTGTTTGCGGAACTTGTAAGTTTGCGAGTATGTTTGTTTGTAAAAACTAGAAGTATGAACTAGGGTTTGCATGGATATGTTACTAGTATTGATCTATGATTAGAAATCGGTTCTTGCTCGCCTAGGTTGATCATAGGAACGGTTTATGCAAGTTATGGTAATAATATGCTGAAAACAGTTTGCTGAGTAATAGTTACAGCCGACTTCATCTGGCTGTAACTTGGTCATTAGTTGTCGAAAAACGGATTTTCTGATGTCTAGAACGTAGAGATTTGAATAACGAATCTAATGGCGCTGGATTCATAATTTTCTGAAGTCGTTTGATATTTTTAAAGGGCCAAATAAGTTCAGTAACTAAAGCTGTGAAAATCCTGAAATTTTGTTAGTCGTTTATCGAGTTGGATTTTAAAATCAGTAGGGAGTTGAGTCATGAATTTCGTACAGCAACTAGGTATGGAAATTTCCGGGCAACTCCAACTGGAATTTTGTTAATTGGACGATCAGTGATTTTTAAATAAATTCTTCCGTGGACTGCAGTCAGAAAGCGATAAATCTGACTGCAGCCTAGTATATTAATATTTATGGTTAATTGGTAAAGATTTAGGACTTGGAAAATTTATATAAATTTCTACAGTATAAATGTCACCTACTGTAAAAATATTGGAATTTTTGGAACGTTGGAACTATTTTATAAAAATCGTAGAAAACAGCTGAATTATGAGTATTAAGCTGAAAATTGATAACTTGTGATTGTGTGCACCAAGGTGTTGCATGGATTGGATTATGTTCATGATAAACTGTTTTGATTACTATGTTCACATGAGTATATTGGCATGCATGTTTGAGTGTTAGATATGTTGTTTGTGTGTATCACTTTGTGCGTAAATTACGCGTAGAATTTGTATTGGTGTGTTCACACACTGACTTGGAATTAATTGGTTTGTTAGGACGCAACTAGCGGTCCCATCTCTTATAACTTCTTTGCTACACTAACCGAGCAAATAAAGGTGAGTTCACGGCCCCTAATTTTATCGGGTTTTTAAACAACAGGGGGAGAAACATTTATACACTCTTCAAACTCAATATCTTTACGTTATACGAATTTAACGTCACATAACTATTCGGTAACTAAGTTAATGTTAATGTAATGTTATGGTCACTAAGTAGCTATATCACTTAAGTCCTCGTCAATCTCTCGGATCGTTAGTATTGGGTTTAATAGCGGGGGAGTTATAAGTAGTACTACTGGGCCCGACAAGCCCCATCCGAGCTAGTCGCGCTAGCCGACCGGGTATGGTCAACGGGTGAATAATTCGGCCTAACTTCGCCATGGTCAGTGATAGGCCTGGCAACACGGAGGCACAACAGTCAGCTTCGATCGCGAACTCTTACGTGACATAACTTTAGGCTAGCTACCTATATATGTTAACATTGAACTTAATTACGAAACAACTATATTATCCCGGGTTGAGGATAATGGAAACAACAGCTTATTATTCCTGGATGGAATAATGGAAACAACAACTATATTATCCTGGGTTGAGGATAATGGAAGCAACAACTTATTATTCCGTGATTGGAATAATGGAACCAACACGTTATCCCGGGTTAGGGATAACGGGGAAAACAAACTATAACCGAACAAACGAATTTATGAAAACCTGTGAACTCACTCATCTTTAATGTTGACACTTGTTTCTTTACATGTTTCTCAGGACGCTAGGAGCTCTAGGTGCACGCACATGCATTGAACAAGACATCTTTTATCGAGTCTTATTTATAAATATTGTTTTGGGGTTTTTCATTTGTTTTGGCGTTTGTGTTGGCGCCCGCTTCACTACTTATTTATGCTTCCGCTCAACTTTAAAAACTGATGCTTCCGCTAAATATTGGTAACTAATCAAGACAATATAAAATCTACGACAATTGATTTTTGAAAACGTATTATCAAATCATATAGAGTCGTTCGACGTACTAGTGTTTCAGATTCTGGTTTTGTTCACACGCCTCGCGGTAAAACTCCGCAAGTGGAAATTGAGGGTGTGACATAGAGTCTTTTCATTTCTTCTTCGGATTCCTAAGTGGTGTCCGATCCCTTTCGATGCTCCCATTTGACCTTCACTTGGTCAATTTCTTTATTTCTCAATCCTTGGACCTTTCGGTCAAGAATTTCAAATGGTTTAGCTATGTAGCTAAGTTTGTCATCGACTTCAATATCATCAAGTGGTACATAAGCCGTCTCGTCTGCTAAGCATTTGCGAAGGTGCGATACGTGGAAAGTGTTATGTATCCCACTTAACTCATCCGGAAGTTCTAACCGATAAGCTACCTTGCACACCCGACTAATAATCTTGAATGGCCCGATAAACCACGAGCTCAGTTTTCCTCTCTTTCTAAATCAGATGATCCCCTTTCATGGAGACACATTGAGCATTACCCTATCACCTACTTGAAATTCAATAGGCCTTCGTCTTTTATCCGCATAAGACTTTTGTCGATCTTGGGTTGCTTTTAAATAAGCTCCTACCATGTCAATCTTTTCGTTTGTGGCTTTAACCACATCTTTATGGCGCGAGTTCTCTCGGCCCTACTTCACCCCAACATACAAGGGTTCGGCATTTTTGGCCATAAAGCATCTCATATGGCGCCATACCAATGCTCGAATGATAGTTGTAATTGTAAGAAAACTCGACTAATGGTAAGTAGGCATCCCAACTACCGCCAAAGCCAATAATACATGCCCGAAGCATATCCTCCAAATTTTGAATTGTCCACTCGCTTTGCCCGTCAGTTTGAGGGTAATATGTTGTACTAACTAACAACTTGGTATCCATTTGTTCTTGAAATTCTCGCTAGAATTTTGAAGTGAATCGAGTATCTCTGTCAGACACGATTGATACTGGCACTCCATGACGCGCGACAATCTCGTTTATATACACCTCCGACATCTTTTTGGAAGTATATGTAACATCCGTCAAAAACCGGGTTAACCAAACCCGCTTCATTTATTAACCGAACATCCAGTTAAAAATTTCATTGCATATTTAATGCTCAAATTAATTTTAAACGATACATAATTAATAAGTATATTAGAATATAAAATTTATATTTGAAAATGTATTAAAATTAGTGAAATAAAAATAAAACAAGGCTGCCGGGAGTCGAACCCGGGTCAGCTGGGTCAGCCGGGTCAGCCAAAGTCTTAACTCTCATTCACCAAACCACTCCGCCACTTGTGTTCTTTAGTAATGTATCAAAACAACTAATTCAAATATCAAAATCTCGATTTCAAATCAGGCAACTGACGCGCCCAATTCGCAGTCGTCGGAAATCCCGACGATTTCGCCCTACACTGTCGGTTTCTTGTGACTTAACGCGTATAATAACTATTACATCGGTTATAACCGATGTCCAGTCCGCGACATCAGTCATAACCGCCGGAATCATTATTGACCGACGAATCAAGACGGTAATCAGACCCAATTCATCGATGTTCTTCCCTATAAATACACCCACAAGTCTCTGGTAGCCTTTTCGCTCAAAATCGCACCTTTTCTCGAAGAAATTTCACTCGCCGGAAATAACCTACCATCACCGGAAAACCGAGACTCACCTCAAAACGGTAAATACCTCGACTCTTTCTGTTTCAATCCGTTGTTAGAATGTTACTAACTTCAATCAAACCATCAGAATCAATCCCAGACGACGTAGCCGGAATATTCAGCTCTCGCCGGAAAACCTCTGAAATTTCTGATCTCACGCTGTGAATCGGTATAACACTTCAAACTTCTGTTAATCCTTGTTTAAGTACCTCAATTTCATAACTAATCGAACAGAACTGTTAATTGATTCTAACAGCCGAAGTTCACAAACAGAGCCGACGAATCTTTGCCGGAGTTCTATGAAAGACACTGATCGGTACATCCTTTCCCCAAACTCTCTCCGTTCATTACTTTTCAATTACTTACAATGCTTGTTAATCGAATAAGACATGAAACTGTTGAATTGTCATTTTCTGTGTTCTTGAGCGAAGAAGACGAAGTTGGTTATGTTATAAGTTTAATTAAAATTAGTATTATGAACGGGTTAGACACACAGTCCAGCGGTGGACTGTGTGCAAACAATTAGATACACGACGCGAGTTCGATTCCTATCACAACCTTAACCTCTGTAATAAAAATGTTTTTTTTGAAACCGAACCGGGTTAACTCAGTAAGATGTTAAGTATAATAAAAACCGGAATATTAACCAGGTTAGACACACAGTCCAGCGGTGGACTGTGTGCAACACTAACTCGCACGTCCCGGGTTCGAGACTGGTTAACGGCACCGGTTCAATGCAATTAAAATCCTTTTTAAAAATAAATGATTTTCGGATTAAGTTAAATAGTATATAAATATAATTAGAAACAGAAATATTTCGGGTTAGACACGTAGCTCAGTTGGTAGAGTTGCGTGCACGCGTACGGGAGGTCACGAGTTCGAACCTCACTCAGTGCAACTATATAACCGACCGAACCGGTCAACAGTAACGGTCAACGGTCAAGTCAAAAAGTTAACATTTTTTTATTATTTTATTTATTTATTTAAATTAAAAATCAATTAAAAATACTTAAAAATAACATTTTTAAAGTTAGAAAATAGGCTTAAACTCACAAAAATATATCCAAAAATCCTATTAAAATTGTTAATAAAATCCATTTATTTACCTTACTTTTTCGTTATTAATTAGGTTAGTTTTTCCTCGTCGATCAATCCTCTAAACTCGTGCGCATTCAACATCATCAACCGAACGCACCCAATGTTAGTGAATCTCTACAATTCCCCGTTTTAGTCACGTTTTTGGGGTGTATCATGTGTCTTATTATTTATTACTTTTAAACTATTGTGCATCGATCATATTCATGATTAAATGTATATTCAACATGTGTCATCTGTTTGTGTGATTATTGTTTAGATTAAATTTATCATTTTCAGTACATACATTATCATAGGCCGTCGCTCCCCATTACCTATGAGCGTTGAGCTGTTCCCCATTACCTATGAGCGTGAACCAGGCGTTGCCAACATACGATCGGCTCCGTTTGATTGAGCCTTGATCGCACATACATTTCATCATAGGCCGTCTGCTCCCCATTACCTATGAGCGTGAGCCGTTCCCCATTACCTATGAGCGTGAACGAGACGTTGCCAACATTTACATTGTCATTCATATTACGTATTCATGCAAGGTGGTTTGTTATTGTATGCTATTGGTTTGTTATTGTATGCTATTTGTTTGTTATTGTATGTTTTATTTACGTTTTTTCATGTATGATTAGTGCACAATTTTTCATATTAAATACAATAAGAAATAAATAATAAATGTTTTCTAACAAGGTTCACTCGCCAACTTTTGTTGATCCAAAAACCATTTTTACATATGATACAGGTGAACAGGATGAAGCATGGAAAACATAGGAAAGTGCCTTAGAAGAAAAATAATGAAGCCTAGAAAAATGTATAGGACATGTTGAACTTGTATGATATGATTATGTGATCTTCTTTAAAATTGTGATAATAAATATGAAACGTTATAATAAATGTCATGAGCTTTGATGAAAACCCAATCATGCCCCGATCACCTTTTCCGCTGCGGGTCGGGGTGTGACAGTATAAGTTTCACGAATGGGAATAAAATGAGCACTCTTAGTCAATCAATCTACAACCACCCAAATGGCATTTTAAAACCTCGAGCCGTTCTCGGCAATTTGGTTAACAGGTCCATAGTGATATGTTCCCATTTCCAAACTGGTATGTCTAACGGTTGTAGTTTTCCATATGGCTTTTGATGTTCTGGCTTTACTTGTAAACAAGTTAGGCATTTTTCGACGTACTTCGCCATATCTCTTTTCATACCGGGCCACCAATAATTTTGTTTCAAGTCATGGTACATCTTGGTCGCTCCCGGGTGAATTGAATAACGCACTTTGTGGGCTTCTTCAAGTAAGAGGTCCTTAACACCACACGTGTTTGGAACCCATATTCTACAGAATCGGGATTTCAACCCGTTATCTCCATTCACTCTATTTTTCTCTTGGCCCTTCACTCATTCTTTTCTCAAATTTTCTTCTTTTACCGCTTCAATTTGAGCTTCTCGGATTCGTTCAAGCAAACCCGAAGTTACCAGCAATTGCATTGACCGTACTCCGATAGGAGTGTATCCTTCCTTTCGGCTAAGGGCATCAGCCACTACGTTGGCTTCTCCCGGGTGATAATGTATTTCACAATCATAATCTTTCACCGTCTCTAACCAACGTCTTTACCTCATATTTAACTCCTTTTGATCGAAGAAATATTTCAAACTCTTATGATCGGTTAAAATAATGCACTTCGTCCCGTATAAGTAGTGCCTCCAAATCTTCAAGGCAAATACCACCGCCGCCAATTCGAGGTCGTGAGTCGGGTACTTCTTTTTGTCTCGAGGCATAGGCAATCACTTTGCCCCGTTGCATAAGTACGCACCCAAGGCCTAGGTGCGATGCATCAGAGTACACTACCATATCATCAGTGCCATTCAGCAAAGTCAACACTGGTGCAGTGGTCAACTTTTCTTTGAGCAAGTGAAATGCCCTTTCTTATTCGTCGCTCTAGACAAACTTTTCATCCTTACGATTTAGTTTGGTTAATGGCGAGGAAATCTTGGAGAAGTCTTGAACGAATCTCCTGTAATAGCCCGTAAGTCCTAAAAAGCTCCTAATCTCCAAAGGGTTTTTCGGAGGACTCCATTTCGACACTGCTTCTATATTGGATGGATCGACTAATATTCAATCGGCTTTAATGATGTACCCTAGGAATTGCACTTCTCGGAGCCAAAAGGCGCATTTCGAAAACTTAGCATAAAGTTTTTCCCGTTTCAATGTTTTTAATACTTCTTGCAAATGGCGGGCGTGATCTGCCTCGCTTTTTGAATACACTAGGATGTCGTCGATGAACACTATTACCGACATATCAAGCATTGGCTTGCAAACCCGGTTCATGAGGTCCATAAAAGTCGCGGGTGCATTCGTTAGTCCGAAGGACATTACAAGAAATTCGTAGTGTTCGTATCGTGTATGGAACGCTGTTTTCGGCACATCTTCTTTCTTTACCCTCAGCTGGTGATAACCCGACCTCAAGTGAATTTTTGAAAACCAACTCGGACCTTGTATTTGGTCAAATAAATCATCGATTCTCGGAAGCGGGTATCGATTCTTTACCGTAAGTTTGTTCAGCTCGCGGTAATCAATACTCATACGCATGCTCCCGTCCTTCTTTTTCACAAATAATACCGTTGCTCCCCAAGGGGAGACACTTGGCCGAATAAATCCTTTATCTAATAATTCTTGTAAGTGGGACATTAGTTCTTGTAGTTCGATGGTGCTAATCTATACGGTACCTTAGCCACCGGTTTCGCACCCGGAACTAATTCAATCCCGAACTCTACCTCACGCTCAGGTGGTATCCCCGGTAAATCTTCCGGGAATACGTCTTCAAAATCTCGTACGACGGGTATGTTTTCAACTTTGGGTGGCTCTTTTTCCGCATCACCCACATAAGTCAAATAAGCCTTGCACCCATGTTGAATGAGTCTTTAGGCTTTCATTATTGAGCATACCGTATGGTTACAACTCTTTTCTCCATAAATAATGGTATGCCTTCCGCTCGGAGATGTTAGTTGTATCTACTTGCGGAAATATATTACTTTGGTGTGGTAATGAGACAACCAATCCATCCCAATCACTACTTGAAACTCCCTCATCGACATGGGTATCAAGTCTACAAAGTAATCTTCTCCATCAATGTTCATTTTGCAATCCCGACATATATCACAAACAATAAATTTTTATTATTACCTACTTCTACTTCCGTCGGCATAGGTAATTCATTAATGTAAATAAAGGATGTTGAATAAATCTATGTGAAACAAAAGATTTATTCGCACCCGTATCAAACAAAATGCATGCAGGAATATTATTTACGGTAAATGCACCTGAAACCACATCGGGTTCAATCTTGGTCTCGGCCGCAGTTATTTGGAAGGATCTTGGTTTCGCTCTTAGAACTTCCGTCTTTGTGTCAGGTATCACTTTCTTTTCTGCCAATTCCGAGCATTCAGGTTTCTTGTGACCCGGTTGGTAACACTTGTAGCATATCGACACCTTGCCAGAGCAAATTAAAGCCGCGTGTCCCGTCTTTCTGCATATAATACACAGTTTGCTCTTAAAATAGCATTCACCCCGATGGGCACGATCGTACGTCTTGCAGTTAGGTGAACTCCCTTTCACGTTAGTCTTCTTTGAAGGTTCGCTTGTCTTTGGTTTCTTCATGGGGCTTGGATTCGCATCCAAGGCCCTCCGTTCACCCTTTCCACTTGCTTTCTTAATTCAATCTTGTCACACCCCAACCCGCAGCGGAATAAGAGTCGGGGCATAATTGGGTTATCACCAAAGCTCATGATGTTTACTAAAATGTTTCATATTTATTAAATTCAAATTACAACTTAAATATTTCAATCAAATCCATACAATTACAAGGAAAATGAAACTAAGTAAAACAATCCAAAGCTTAAACTGATTTATTCTTCTAAGCCTTCCTATGTGTTTCTTGCCTCAACTGGATCACCTGTATCATGTGTAAAACGGGGGATATTTGGGTCAACAAAAGTTGGCGAGTGAACCTTGAGAAAACATTGTTATTTATTTTCTTGTTGTATTTAATATTGAAAATTTGTGCAATAATCACATGTGAGCAAACATATATATAGCATAAACGCAAATCACATTGGATGAGTAAATGACATGAATGATGATGTATTTGAGATCAAGGCTCAATCAAACGGAGCCGATCGAATGACATGAATGATGATGTATTTGAGATCAAGGCTCAATCAAACGGAGCCGATCGAATGACATGAATGATGATGTATGTGAGATCAAGGCTCAATCAAACGGAGCCGATCGAATGAGGCACCTGATACTCAACCCGTATCCCACGGGGAGCTGATTGGCCTAATGAAATGCATGTACTGAAAATGATAACTTCACCTAAACATAATTCACACAACCATTGATACATAATTGATACACATTTGATCACGGATATGATGGATGCACAAGTGTTTAAATATAATAAGGAATTAAACGACACATGATACACCCCAAAATGTGATTAAAATGGGGAACTTGTAGAGATTCACTCACATTGGGTGCGTTCTTTGATGACGTTGGATGCGCACGAGTTTTGGGATTTTATCGACGAGGAAAACTAACCTAAAATAATAACGAAATGGCTCGGTAAATAAATGGATTTTTAGATTTATTTTTGTGAGTTTAAGGACATTTTCTAACTTTAAAAATATTATTTTTAAGTATTTTTAATTGATTTTTAAATTAAATAAATAAATAAAAAGAAATAAAAATTTTGACTTTTTGACCGTTGACCGTTGACCGGTCGGACTGTGGTTAATTGTGCCCTGAGTGAGGTTCGAACCCGGGACCTCTCGTACGCGTGCACGCAGCTCTACCAACTGAGCTATGTGTCTAACCCGAAATATTCTGTGTTTTAATTATATATATATACTGATTAACTTTTATCTAATTTAGTTTATTTCAAAAATAATTTAAAATGGCCGACCCGCTTCCAGTGACCCGGAGTCGAACTCGAGACGTTCGGTTCGAGTACGCACAGCCCAACCAGTTGGGCTGTGTGTCATATCTGCTTAACTATTGGATTTAATTATACTTATTATCATTCGATGATCTGATCCGATTCAGTTGTAAAAATGTTGGTTTTAATTCTGAAATTCGGTAACGTATGCGATTCGAACCCGGGACGTGTGCATTGTTTGTGCACACAGTCCACCGTTGGACTGTGTGTCTAACCCGGTTAAATATTCAGTTTTAATTAAACTTATACACATGTTTGACTTCGTCTTCTTCGTTTCCAAAGACACAGAACAGAGATGCCCGACTGTTCTTGTTTAACTCGATTATCAAAACTTATAATTGGTTGGAATGTATTAGATAACGAGATTAAAGAACAGAATTGTACCAAACAGTGCGTTTACTTCAGATGACCGGCAGGAGTCGTCGGCTCTGATTTGTGACTCTCGGCTGAGTGAAATGTTTGACAGTTTAGTTTCTTGTGTTATGAAATTAAGTTACTGAGTAAGAGATTGCAAGAGTTTTTAGATGATTATACCGATCGACAGTGAGACTTTGATGTTTCAGTGGAATTCCGGCGAGTGTGAGATTTCCCGGCAGCGTAGTCTGGGACAGATTCTGGTTGAAGAATTGAAGTTAATATATGTCTAATAATGGATTACAACCAAAAGAGTCGAGAATTTTACCGATTTGAAGTAAGTCTTGGTTTTCCGGTGAAAGTCCGGCGACTGTAAAATATCTCCGGCGAGTGCTAAAGCTTCGAGAGTTTGTGCGAAAAGATTACCAGAGGTTTGGGTGGGTATTTATAGGGAAGAAACAGCATGTATTTAGTCCGAATTTAGTCTTGATTCGTGGTCAAGGTTTCTCCGGCGGTTATGACTAAAATCAAGGGTCAGACATCGGTTATAACCGATGTCTTAGTCGGTTAGCGGGTTTTGGTCAAAAGGAAACTGGCCAAAGTCGCGGATTGCCGGATTTCCCGGTGACTGCGAGTTCTGAGCCCAGTGACACTCCGGTTTTGAATTCGGATTTCATCTTATGTATTATTTGTTTCGTAATATACACAAAGATGGCAAGTGGCATAGTGGTATGGTGTGTGCTTGTTGAAGTGGCTGACCCGGGTTCGAAACCCGGCAGCCTTATTTATTTTTTTATTCACTTATTTATTATTAATTATCAATTATAGTTTTTTTAATTCTAATATATTTATTAATTATGTATCGTTTAAAATTAATTTGAGCAATAAATGTGCAATGAAGAATTATGACTGGATATTCGATTAATAAACGAAGCGGGTTTGGAAAACCCGTTTTTCGACAGATGTTACAAATCTCACGCTCTCACGCAACGTTTATGATCTCTGTGAGATTTTCATATTTCGAGGGGGTCATGAATTCTCTACATTCCGCACTATGCATATTATAGTAATAGTAAATCTTTTGCTCCTCCGTTTGCACCAATTCGTCACAAAAACCTCAATTTTTCGAGGAACAACCCCGTGATCTTATCAATTGTTTCTCCTTTATGTCTTAACTGTATGAATTCTTCCTTAATTCTATTGATCACAGCTTTAGGGTTATGACGTTTAAGGAATGGCACCTTGAACTCTTCCCATGTCATGGTTCTAGTGGTCTCGACCCCTTGTACCTTTTTAAGATTGTCCCACCAGTCCTTCGCTTAACCTCTCAACTGACCTGTTCCGTAAGCTACGAAATCGGTTGCGTCATAATGAGTTCGCTCAAAGACTCCTTCCATATCACTTATCCACTGTTGGCAAACGATAGGATCTACTTCCCCATTATAGATTGGAGGCTTACACGCCATGAATTTATCGTATGGGCACGTTTTCTTCTCTTTAGTTTTGCTTTTTCTTGAACAAGGCTTTCTTTTAGCTCATTAATTTTTTCCTCTACAACCGATAGGATTGTAGTTTGTAGCCTATCCATAAATTGAGGTAGACTATCTTCTAGGGCTTTCCTGACTTCCTCGGATTTCTTTTCTCTTATTTGTTCGGTAATAAAAGGTACCGTGTCATCGCCGTTTCCACCTGACATTGTTTGTCTGAAAATTTACAATAAATCGGTAAATATTTCATTTTATTATTCTCACATTACTATACGAGAATTTATCCACTACTTTTGTTTTTACACTTAGTGTATCTTTCTTCTTCGGTTGGGCCAAGTATATAACTTGCCTTAACCGTTTATGCTTAGTGCATTTTCCGGGTTCGAGTGTATTAATACACCTCTCCCATACACTTAAAATAATCTTCTTTCTATTATTTTCAATTAAAACTCATTTCATAACTAGTTCTTACCAGATGTCTTGATCAAGCCTCGAATCGAACACATTTTGTCTTTTGTAACATCCGTCGAAAAACGGGTTTTCCAAACCCGCTTCGTTTATTAATCGAATATCCAGTCATAATTTTTCATTTCACATTTATTGCTCAAATTAATTTTAAATGATACATAATTAATAAATATTTTAGAATTTAAAAACTAAAATTAATAAACAATAAAAACGAGTGAAGAAAAAAAATAAAGGAAGCTGCCGGGCCTCGAACCCGGGTCAGCCGGTTCATCAAACAAACAACACACCGCTCCGCCACATGAATCTTTTGTGTATATACTGAAACAATTAATACTTAAATTAAATCTCGAATTCAAAACCGGACTTCAGCGTGGCAGAACTCGCAATCGCCGGAAAATCTGGCAATCCGCGAGTTTAGCCATTCTCCTTTTGACTATAACGTTATAACCGACGTCGACATCGGTTATAACCGACGTCTAATCCCCCAATACCAGTCGTAACCGCCGGAGAAACCTTGACCACGAATCAAGACCAAATTCAGACTAAATTCATCCCGATTCTTCCTTATAAATACCCACCCAAACCTCTGGTAATCTTTTCGCTCAAAATCGCACAATTTCTCGAAGCTTTAGCACTCGCCGGAGATAATCTGCATTCGCCGGACTTTCGCCGGAAAACCGAGACTTACACCAAATCGGTAAATTTCTCGACTCTTTCGTTTTCAATCCATTATTAGACAAGTAATAACATAAATCGTTCAACCAGAATCCGACTCAGACAACGTTGCCGGGAATTTCTGCACTCGCCGGAAAATCACTGGAAATTCCGAAGTCTCGCTGTGAATCGGTACAATCATCTAAACCCCCCTGATATCCCTTGTTTAGTAACCTAATTTCACAACTCGTTGATCAAAACTGTTAATTGATTCACTCAGACGGAAGTCACAAATCAGAGCCGACGACCCTTGCCGGAATTCTGAAGAGAACATTCTGATCGGTACATTCGATTCCGTAACCCTCTCTATCCATTTTAATTCGATCAACTATATGATAGATGACCGATTTAATCAAGAACAGTCGGTCACCTTTGTTCTGTGTCTTTATAAATGAAGAAGACGAAGTCGAAATGTGTTTAAGTATAATTAAAACTGAATGATTAACCGGGTTAGACACACAGTCCAGCGGTGGACTGTGTGGAAACATAAACGCACGTCACGAGTTCGAATCTTACAACGTACCGACTTTCACAATTAAAACCAACCTTTTTAAAAACTGAATCAGAACAAGCCACAGCATGCTTATAAGAGTAATATAAACCGTAAGTTAAACAGATTAGACACACAGCCCAACTGGTTGGGCTGTGCGCATACGAACCGAAGGACCCGAGTTCGACTCCGGGTCCCTGCAAGCGGTTCGGCCATTTTAAATCATTTTAATATTAATCCAATAAAAATAACAATTAATTAGTGTATATATATAATTAAAACAGAGAATATTTCGGATTAGACACGTAGCTCAGTTGGTAGAGCTGCGTGCACGCGTACGAGAGGTCTCGGGTTCGAACCTCACGCAGCGCACACTTAACCACAGTCCGACCGGTCAACGGTCCGGTCAACGGTCTGGTCAACGGTCAAAAAAGTCAAAATTTTTATTTCTTTTTATTTATTTATTTAATTTAAAAATCAATTAAAAATACTTAAAAATAATATTTTTAGAGTTAGAAAACGTACTTAAACTCACAAAAATGAATCTAAAAACCCTATTAAGATAATGAATTAAAATCTATTTATTTACCGAACCACTTTCGTTATTATTTAGGTTAGTTTTCCTCGTCGATCAAATCCCAAAACTCGTGCGCATCCAACGTCATCAAAAGAACGCACCCAATGTGAGTGAATCTCTACAAATTCCCCGTTTTAATCACATTTTGGGGTGTATCATGTGTCGTACAATTCTGTTATTATATAAATATAAACACTTGTGCATTCATCATATCTGTGATCTAATATGTACAAATTGTTGTGTGAATTATGTTCAGTTTGGATTTATCATTTTCAGTGCAAGCATTTCATTAGGCCCATCAGCTCCCCGTGGGATACGGGTTGAGTACAGGTGCCTCATTCGATCGGCTCCGTTTGATTGAGCCTTGATCTCACATACATCTTCATCATTCATGTCATTCGATCGGCTCCGTTTGATTGAGCCTTGATCTCAAATACATCATCATTTATGTCATTTACTCATCCAATGTGGTTTGTGTATTGTTTATTTATATATGTTTGCTCACATGTGATTATTGCACAAATTTTCAATATTAACTACAACAAACAGTTATTAACAATGTTTTATCAAGGTTCACTCGCCAACTTTTGTTGACCCAAAATATCCCCCGTTTTACACATGATATAGGTGATCCAGTTGAGGCAAGAAACACATAGGAAGACTTAGAAGAATAAATCAGCTTAAGTTTTCGATTGTTTTACTTAGTTTCATTTTCCTTGTAATTGTATGGATTTGATTTGAACATTTGAGTTGTAATTTGAATTTAATAAATATGAAACATTTTTGTAAACATCATGAGCTTTGGTGATAACCCAATTATGCCCCGACTCTTATTCCGCTGCGGGTCGGGGTGTGACAGATTGGTATCAGAGCCATGACTATAGGGATATAGGATAGGTTATTAGACCCTTAGAGCCTATACTATAGTTGATTAGAATTTTAAAATTGTTTATGTGTTACATACAAAATTCATGATGTTTATATGCTTTATGTTTATTGTTACATTCAAATGTTATGCAAGCATGTTCATAAGTACATATTATTATACGATGCTCATCATGAATCATATCCCCATAACATATCATATCCATGAGAGCACACACCACACAATTCCCATGATTTTTGCAACGATTTTTGTATTTTTCAAATCACATCAAAGTGAGTTCTCATGACGGGCATGTAGTAACTGGAAGTGTACGAGTACCGGTAGTCGGAACGTCCTGTCTAGGCTTGGCATTCGTATAAATCCAAAATAAAGGACCAGTTTGCCTACCTAGGGACTAACGATGAGAGTACGAAGGACCTATTAGGCCAAAGCATGCTATACCAACGTCGTGTGAGCTAACCCCACTTTGAGTTGTCATTGTGTCTACACCTGGACACCCTCCTACCATACATCTCGCAATCATATTTCATGGTTTTCATTCGGGTGATGCGAGTGTTAAACCGCCAACACCAATGTGAATCCTACTAAGCCAATAGTCATGGGGGCCCACATGACTATACAGGCGATGGTATGGGGGACATTGGAGGCCCAAACATGAGCAAACCTAAGACATCCTATGGATGTAGTTGCATTATTGATGATTATGTTATTTTTATTCTTTTAACGACACATGACACTTAAAAACTTCTTAAACTCACAATCTTTCCATTTATGTTCCTATAGATGTCGGCTAGGCAGGTACGTGGAGGTAGGAAGTCAGGAAGATCAAACGAACGCTTGGCCACCCAAATTGCAAAACAAATGGCCGCAGTGCTTCCTGACATCGTAATTCAAGTCCAACAAGCTCTCACCGCGAATCCCATCAACTCTCCCAATCAAGAAGACCAGAACGTCGACAACCCTCCCTCCAAAAAGTGCTCCTACAAACACTTCAAGTCTTGCGATCCCCCAAAATATGAAGGGACCGAAGGTGTCACTGCTCTCCTCCAATGGTTTGAAGAAATGAAGAACACCTTCCTCAATTGCGATTGTCCCGAGGATCGCAAGGTACGTTACGCAACTGGGAGACTGTTTGGGGTAGCCCTTACCTGGTGGAACACAGAAAAGGGTAAGAGAGGAATCGAAGATGCAATGGCCTTAAAATGGGAAGAGTTAAGGGAAATCATGACTAGACGCTTCTGTCCAAGAAGCGAAATCAAAAAGTTAGAAGATGACTTCCACTCGCTAAAACAAAAGGAAGGAGATCATACTTCCTACAACAAAAGATTTCTTGAGCTGAACCAAATGATCCCCAACTTGTTCACCCCAGTGTACCGCTTAGTTGAACACTATATTCGAGGCCTCCCCTCAAAAATTCAAGACTCAGTTCTAAGCACTTCGCCTGCAACACTTGAAGCCGCTATGGAACTAGCTACCGAGCTTACCGAGAATCGCATCCGAAACGGCAAATTTAAGGATGAGAAAAAGAAAGCCCCCATTGAGGCCCAAACTTCAAACCATTCCATCTCCTCTTCAAAGTTTGCTGGTAAGAGGAAACGAAACAGCAGAAATTTTGCCGTCACACACACAAACTCTCCTATCACTGCCGCTCCAATCACCCAAGTTGCTCCCTCAGCTGCACCATATAAAAAGCCATACTCTGGCCCATACCCAAAATGCAATTGTTGTCAATACCATCACCTCCCAGAAACTCCTTGCCAACATTACACCAGCTGTAGCCGTGCGGGTCACACCATCCAAACCTGTCGCGCACTTCAGCGAATGAACCGCAATCAACCCTCAACCCAAACCCACTATCAGATAGTGGGTCAAGCCCAATCCTACTACCAACCCAACTACCCCATGATGCAACCTATGCGAGCTTGTTACAACTGTGGAGACCCAAACCACTTCAGGAACACATGTCCCCGCTTGGTGAACATCATTCATGCCCAAGCTCAAGCAAATCCGGTAAACCAAGCTAACCAAGCTCCTCCACCTGCTAGAGGAAGAGCTTTCAACATCAACGCCAATCAAGCTAGGGCCGACAACAACGTGGTTAACGATACGTTTCTCGTAAATGGTAGTTATGCATCCATGTTATTCGATACTGGCGCGGATAAGAGTTTTGTGTCTTTAGAATTTGAACCCATCCTCAACCAAACTCGTGATAATCTCATGGAATCTCTAACGGTGGAAACTGCTGACGGAAAACCAGTCTTATTAAACTCTATTATACGAAATTGTACCCTCACTCTAAACGATCACGATTTTCCAGTTGACCTCATTCCTATGAAGTTGGGAAGTTTCGACATTATAATCGGTATGGACTGGCTCAGCCAACATCACGCTGAAGTAGTATGCCGCGAAAAGTTCATTCGCATTCCTCTTGCAGACGGTCATACCCTACGAATCTTTGGAGAAACCCCTTCGAAAGGACTCAAATTGATGTCCTGCCTTCAAGCCCGAAAATATCTCCGCAAGAACTATGTCGCATTCCTAACTCACGTCGTCAAGAAGGGAAACAAGGAGAAGAAACTCGAAGATATACCTGTAGTGAAAGAATTCCCACAAGTTTTTCCCGACGACATCTCAGGACTTCCTCCCGTGAGAGAAGTCGAATTCCACATTGATCTTATACCTGGCGCTACACCAGTCGCAAAATTTCCTTATAGGTTAGCCCCATCCGAAATGCAAGAGCTGGCTAGTCAACTGCAAGAGCTGACTGACAAAGGATTCATACGTCCTAGCTCATCGCCTTGGGGTGCACCTGTTCTTTTTGTGAAGAAGAAAGATGGAACGTTTCGCATGTGTATCGACTACAGAGAACTCAACAAGTTAACGGTCAAGAACCGCTACCCATTACCTCGCATCGATGACCTTCTAGACCAACTTCAAGGCGCCACCTGTTTTTCAAAAATCGACCTTCGTTCTGGTTATCATCAACTCAGAGTACATGAAGAAGACGTCCCAAAGACCGCCTTCCGAACTCGTTATGGTCATTATGAATTTATGGTCATGCCATTTGGTTTAACCAACGCCCCAGCTGTCTTCATGGATCTAATGAATAGGGTATGCAAACCCTACCTCGACCGCTTTGTCATAGTCTTCATCGACGACATCCTCATCTACTCAAAGTCTAAATCCGATCATGAACGACACCTTCGACTTATCCTTACACTCTTAAGGACCGAAAAGCTCTACGCAAAGTTCTCAAAATGTGAATTCTGGTTAGGTGAAGTACAATTCCTCGGACATGTCGTCAATGACAAAGGAATTCACGTTGATCCTTCAAAATCAAGGCAGTGCAGGAATGGCAAGCGCCACGTACCCCTACCGAAGTAAGATCATTTCTTGGTTTAGCTGGTTACTATCGCCGCTTCATTGCCAATTTTTCTCGTATTGCTGTACCACTCACGGCTTTGACTCATAAAGGAAAACCCTTCATATGGGGACCTAAACAAGAAGAAGCCTTCCAAACTCTAAAGCAAAAACTCTGTGACGCACCTATCCTCACACTCCCTGAGGGTTGTGATGACTTCGTGTTTTATTGCGACGCGTCAGGGCAAGGACTAGGCTGTGTACTTACGCAAAGAGGAAAAGTGATAGCCTATGCTTCTAGGCAACTCAAAGTTCATGAAAAGAACTACACCACTCACGACCTAGAACTTGGAGCCGTTGTGTTCGCTCTCAAGATATGGAGACATTACCTCTACGGTACCAAGTGTGAAATATACACTGACCACAAGAGTCTCCAACATATCTTCAACCAAAAGGAGTTGAATATGAGACAACGAAGATGGGTCGAACTTCTTAACGACTACGACTGTGAAATTCGATATCATCCTGGAAAGGCGAATGTGGTGGTTGATGCACTCAGTCGAAAGGGTTATGCGAACTCCATTCATCTTCTATGTTCGCAAATCATAACCGACATCAAAGATCGAATCCGAGAAGCTCAACATGTTTCTGTAACAGAGAACGACGTACGCGATGAACTGTCTTGTGGAGCTGAACTTAAGATCGAACCAAATCCGACGGTATCCTATACTATTTGAACCGCATATGGATTCCTGATCGCGATAACCTTCGTGATTTCCTTATGAATGAGGCGCACAAAACACAGTACTCTGTACACCCAGGAGCCGACAAGATGTATCAAGACCTTCGATACACCTACTGGTGGCCTGGCATGAAAAAGGATATCGCTGTTTTTGTTTCCAAGTGCCTTACATGTTCCAAAGTAAAAGCTGAACATCAAAGACCCTCAGGACTTCTAGTCCAACCCGAAATATCTGTATGGAAGTGGGAAAACATAACTATGGATTTCATTACCGGGTTACCTCGCACCTCCAGTGGGTATGACACTATATGGGTAATCATTGATCGTCTTACAAAATCAGCTCACTTCATTCCGATTCGCGAGGACTTCAAGAACGAGAAGTTAGCTCGTATCTACATCAGCGAGATCGTAAGCCGTCATGGTGTACCTTTAAGCATCATTTTAGACCGTGATGGTCGTTTCACTTCACGAACATGGCGGGCCGTACAAACCGCCTTGGGTACACGATTAGACCTCAGTACCGCTTTTCATCCTCAAACTGATGGACAATCTGAACGCACCATCCAAACTCTTGAAGACATGCTTCGAGCATGTGTCATAGACTTCAAGGGAAATTGGGACGCTCACCTACCATTGGTTGAATTTTCGTACAACAATAGTTATCATTCAAGTATCGGCATGGCTCCATTCGAAGCGTGATATGGTCGTAAGTGCCGATCTCCAGTATGTTGGCACGAAATTGGGGAAGCACAAATCACCGGTCCAGAGTTAATTCAAGAAACAACAGACAAGATCCATCAAATTCGAAACAATCTTCTAGCGGCACAAAGTCGTCAAAAGAGTTATGCAGACAAACGACGAAAGCCCTTGGAGTTTAACATTGGTGATCAAGTACTTTTAAAAGTATCACCGTTGAAGGGAGTGGTTCGTTTTGGCCAGAAAGGCAAGCTAGCACCACGCTACGTAGGACCTTTCAAGATACTCGAAAGAGTAGGACCTGTAGCATACAAGCTTGACCTACCAGAAGAGCTCAACAGAATTCATCCCACATTCCATGTATCAAACTGGAAGAAGTGCCTCGCCGATGAAAACCTCCATATTCCTCTAGAAGACATTCAAGTCGATGAATCTATGCATTTCATTGAAAGACCAGTAGAAATTATGGACTTCGGAGAGAAGCGTTTAAGACGAAGTCGTATTCCAATTGTCAGGGTACGCTGGGAGTCGCAAAGAGGACCTGAGTTTACTTGGGAACGTGAAGACTCAATGCGCGAGAAATACCCGCACCTTTTTCCTGTTACCACTACTACTTAAATTTCGGGACGAAATTTCTAAAAGTAGGGGATACTGTAACATCCGTCGAAAAACGGGTTTTCCAAACCCGCTTCGTTTATTAATCGAATATCCAGTCATAATTTTTCATTTCACATTTATTGCTCAAATTAATTTTAAACGATACATAATTAATAAATATTTTAGAATTTAAAAATTATAATTAATAAACAATAAAAACGAGTGAAGAAAAAAAATAAAGGAAGCTGCCGGGTTTCGAACCCGGGTCAGCCGGTTCATCAAACAAACAACACACCGCTCCGCCACATGAATCTTTTGTGTATATACTGAAACAATTAATACTTAAATTAAATCTCGAATTCAAAACCGGACTTCAGCGCGGCAGAACTCGCAATCGCCGGAAAATCCGGCAATCCGCCAGTTTAGCCATTCTCCTTTTGACTATAACGTTATAACCGACGTCGACATCAATACCAGTCGTAACCGCCGGAGAAACCTTGACCACGAATCAAGACCAAATTCAGACTAAATTCATCCTGATTCTTCCTTATAAATACCCACCCAAACCTCTGGTAATCTTTTCGCTCAAAATCGCACAATTTCTCGAAGCTTTAGCACTCGCCGGAGATAATCTGCATTCGTCGGACTTATTCCGGAAAACCGAGACTTACACCAAATCGGTAAATTTCTCGACTCTTTCGTTTTCAATCCATTATTAGACAAGTAATAACATAAATCGTTCAACCAGAATCCGACTCAGACAACGTTGTCGGGAATTTCTGCACTCGCCGGAAAATCACTAGAAATTCCGAAGTCTCGCTGTGAATCGGTACAATCATCTAAACCCCCTGATATCCCTTGTTTAGTAACCTAATTTCACAACTCGTTATCAAAACTGTTAATTGATTCACTCAGACGGAAGTCACAAATCAGAGCCGACGACCCTTGCCGGAATTCTGAAGAGAACATTCTGATCGGTACATTCGATTCCGTAACCCTCTCTATCCATTTTAATTCAATCAACTATATGATAGATGACCGATTTAATCAAGAACAGTCGGTCACCTTTGTTCTGTGTCTTTATAAATGAAGAAGACGAAGTTGAAATGTGTTTAAGTATAATTAAAACTGAATGATTAACCGGGTTAGACACACAGTCCAGTGGTGGACTGTGTGCAAACATAAACGCGCATCACGAGTTCGAATCTTACAACGTACCGACTTTCAGAATTAAAACCAACCTTTTTAAAAACTGAATCAGAACAAGCCACAGCATGCTTATAAGAGTAATATAAACCGTAAGTTAAACAGATTAGACACACAGCCCAACTGGTTGGGCTGTGCGCATACGAACCGAAGGACCTGAGTTCGACTCCGGGTCCCTGCAAGCGGTTCGGCCATTTTAAATCATTTTAATATTAATCCAAAAAAATAACAATTAGTTAGTATATATATAATTAAAACAGAGAATATTTCGGGTTAGACACGTAGCTCAGTTGGTAGAGCTGCGTGCACGCGTACGAGAGGTCTCGGGTTCGAACCTCACCCAGCGCACACTTAACCACAGTCCGACCGGTCAACGGTCCGGTCAACGATCAACGGTCTGGTCAACGGTCAAAAAGTCAAAAAATTTATTTCTTTTTATTTATTTATTTAATTTAAAATTCAATTAAAAATATTTAAATACATCATCATTTATGTCATTTACTCATCCAATGTGGTTTGTGTATTGTTTATTTATATATGTTTGCTCACATGTGATTATTGCACAAATTTTCAATATTAACTACAACAAACAGTTATTAACAATGTTTTATCAAGGTTCACTCGCCAACTTTTGTTGACCCAAAATATCCCCCGTTTTACACATGATATAGGTGATCCAGTTGAGGCAAGAAACACATAGGAAGACTTAGAAGAATAAATCAGCTTAAGTTTTCGATTGTTTTACTTAGTTTCATTTTCCTTGTAATTGTATGGATTTGATTTGAACATTTGAGTTGTAATTTGAATTTAATAAATATGAAACATTTTAGTAAACATCATGAGCTTTGGTGATAACCCAATTATGCCCCGACTCTTATTACGCTGCGGGTCGGGGTGTGACATCTTTAACCTTAAGCTCTGATTACCAACTTATAACACCCGTACTTATTTGCATAAAGTATTTATAAAAGTTTACATTATATATATATATAATGCTAAAACAAAACATTACACAAAACTTGAAGTTATATAACACTTCATAGGTATTCTAATTAAACATCCTACTTGTTTACGATATTCACTTTTACAAAAACGGTTAAGGAATCATGGAAGACTTGATCGTTAATTGTGTTCGGTTCTTCGACACACTTGATTTCCATCCTTTACGCTTTATACAAGTACCTATATATCAAACACCATTATATCATAGATAAATAATGCTCAAAAAGTAGATTGCCTAACCAAATTATGTGAAACAACAAACAAAAATTTTGTGAGATTCCCACCGTAAGCTATGGTATGTGTACCGTAGCTTACGGTACAACACCAAGGACTTGCGCAGTGAAACCCTACTGTAACTTACGGCACTTAACCATAGGTTACGGCTTAATGTTGTTGTGATTTCTATATCTACTGTAGCCTACGGTAGACAACCGTAGGTTACGGTACTGCTCTGCTAAATCTGGTCTTTCCTGTTTTACCCTTAACACAAAAATTTGTCATAGCTTTTTGTATACTCATCCGTTTAACTTCACGTTTGTTTCTAAATGATCGTAAATTGATCCCCCACCATTTAGATCTAATCCATCATTCGAAATGATAAATTCTTACACTTATGCTAACGGTTTAGGATTTATTCTTGCAATTGTTTTGACCCATTATCATATTTAGCTACATTATCCATATTTTCATGGTAAGGAACTATTCCTTACAGATTTTGACCTTTCTCAAAATTTACAAATCTTGCGTTAGCGCTTCCGTTTCAGCTTGCGTTTTCGCTTTATTTTGACCCATATCTTGGATTCGCTCTTAACAACTTACGTTCCCACTACCCGGTTTATGCATTCGCATAGTTTTGGTCGTTTATGTGAATTCCATCACTATTGAACGAGCCAAACCTATCACTATTTGCAATTTAGCTCGTTTAGTCGTTCTTGTGAAATCCATCACTTATGATCTACCAAACACATCATCCTTATCTATTTATCCATTCGTCATTCATGCGAAATCCATCACTTATGAATGAACCGAATCTCACAAGTATTGCTTCATTAATCAACATAAATTAAATACGAAATTTATCAATGAAATCCTATGAAGCATAAAGCCACGTACCATAGAGTTCCCCGCGTGTCTACCTCAGCTTGGCCACTTGATGCTTCACCTGTAACACCCTGTAAAAAGAATCGTGTCAAATAATATAGCGACACGTGTTATATTTTTATTTTAAGCCTATTAAAGACTAACAGAGACTAAAAGCGTCAACATGCTCAAACTAAGTCTCTGAGTGATCTTCTGATGTCAACATGCATAAACCAAGCCTCTGAGTGACCATTAGCGTTAACATGCTTAAAAACATAGCTCTGAATGACCATTAGTGTCAACATGCTAAAACTTGGCCTTTGAGTGACCGTTGTGTCAACATGCCCAGCCTCTGAGTGACATTGGAGTCAACATGCTTATAATGAGCCTTTGAGTGATCCTTTACGAAGTCCTAACTCTCATATGTCCCATTTGTTGGACGAGAGGGTTCAATTCTGTAAATATGTGAAAGTTGGATAATGGAGGGGTTAAAAGTGTCAACATTGTTAATTTATACCTCGAGTGACCTTTTAACGAACTGAGAGCTCAACAATGTCCGGGCATAATCCCGGATACGCCAAGTATTGGCTACGGAGGGCTAAAAATGCTAAAAAGGTGTTTTAGGAAGTCTTAAGAGGGTTTAATAAGTTGAGGGGCTAAAAGTGTCAAATTTTGAAATCTGACAAGGGGCGCTCGCGGGGCGCGAGAGGCCTGTGTCTGCAGAAAATTTGCATGGCCTCCACACAAATTGCCAAAAACCATTTGATTCGAAACCATGGTCTTCCAAACTGCTATTCACGTTTTAGGACACTTGTAAGCTTCCTCTTACACCCCTTAGCACCTGCATCACCTCCTTCAAGCTCTCCAACTATAAATAAGTGCCAAGGTTCACCATTTGAACTTGCACCTTTCTCATTCACAACTCTATCTCCATCCTATAGAAGTTCCTAACTGAAAAGAGCATCCAACTTAGTTCTATTGCATTCTAAAAACCTCTTGTAAGTGTTCTTTCTAATTTTCGTTTATAGGCTTTTATAGCCAAAGTCAAGCGTTTTACGGAAAACGCCTTGACTTTCTGGTTAAGACCATTATGGTCTAGCCATAATGAACATGGCTAAGTGATCATAATAAGGTAGGTGTTAGTCCCTATAAATGGCACCTCCTGAAGATCACGTTTGCTAGACCAATTGACGGGTCAAAGTTATTATATTAAAAAGTCAAACATGCCATTTTTCGGAAATGTTATAATTTGATCTTATACATATTATGAAATCTGTTTTGATACTTAAACAAGTTGGTAATAATTATTAGAACATGTAAGAACATGTTCGGCTCATCAATTTCAGTATCTAGGGTCGTTCGCAACCGAAAGTCGCGAAGTTTGACTTCTCTTTGACTTTCGATTCTGACCCGATTTAGATTAGATAGATACTGATCTAAAGTTGCATGATGATCGTAATATAATGTAGTATAACCCTTTGAGGTTATATTACATGATCATAATCGGAATCTGAGTTTATGCACAAGTTCCGTAATTATGCCATTTTGACTAAAATGCCCTTTTTGCATAAAAAGAGGTTTTAATGATAATGAACTTGAAAACGAGTTTCCTACTGATGTAATATCATAAGTAGGATTATTTGGGATGTCAAAACATATTATAAACTGAGTTTATAAACAAGTCCTTGTATTATATCGATAAATGACGATAAGGCCCTTGTGGCTTATAAAATAGTTTTAATCACATCTTTCAAAGTAAATTTTTTATCTACTGATATGTTATATTAACTAACATATCTAAGACTTGAAATCTGATCATAACATCAAGTTTTCATTAAACATCATACAAATCGTCATTTTACGACATAAGCTCCGTTTCAGCGCATAGTATGGTTTTAAAACATATTTATCAACCAAGATTGTTACCTACTGTTTCAAAACTCATTCTAAACATTTTTACAGTAGTATATGATATGAACTCAGAATCCCAAATAAATTTATAAACTATGTGTAAAATGACCAAAATGCCCCTTCGGTGTATAGTTTGGTCATAAAAGATAAATTACACATATAATTAATATCCTACTGTATTATTTCATAAATAATTTATTTTTCCAGAATACTTATTGTTATAACATCAAATAATATTCAAGTTCCTTTTTATAAGATATGAAATTACCAAAATGCCCTTATGAGGCATAGTTTCACTTTATAACCATAACGGACATATAAGTTGATATCCTACCGATATTATAACTTATTTAAAATATAATGGAATATAGAACTTTCCATGACTTATCCGGTTACCTGATATCGCTAATATGCGTAAGGTTAAGCATATGTAACTAGTTTACGAAAATTAACCGAAACAGGTCTAACCTTGTCATTTAAGTCTCAAAATCCAGAATGTTTATAGTTCACCCATATTATACAAGTCAAAGTACTTGTCGGGTTTAAACTACATTCTATCTGATCATCGTTTAATCAAGCGATATACGTTTTGATCATGTACACTACTCGGTCTAAGTCTATGACTTAAACAAGACTGTTAGTATTTAATTGGTTAGCTTATGCCACAATCCAGACTAGAGACTTGCCGGTAAATACTATCTGCATTTAGTACTATTGTGTATGGCTGAGTTAATAAATCTTGCGTTTAAACGAAGGATAGCTCAGGTAAATACTCTCGACTTATTTCCTCTATACGGGCTTGGGATACGGTAAATTATTACCGCTTGATCGGAAATGGGATCAATCAATGTCGATTAGTGGCTAGTAAATCCGCATATTTCGTTTTAATCAGTTTTGTTTGATAACTTAAACATCCGGAGTTAACTACCGTGTCCTGGATATCCTCTGCTCATTACATTAGATAATGGCCACGACCTTAGCGCGGGGTGTAGGCATACACCTGACAGACGCTCAAATGCAACTATCCACACTTGTTAGGGATAACTCCTTCGTGAGTTCATAAGTGGTGTGTACGTTAATCATGTCTCGGTTTTTATACTGGGCCCTGTATGTATGGACAAACATGTGAATCTGTTAACAAGGTTGTAAAGTCAACTTTCCCAAGTTATAAAAGAATTTTGTGCCTTTGTGCACTTAAAATCATTTTCAAATATTTTCAAAATGAGTCAGTTGGGTGTATTTACCAGCGAAAGCTGACATATTTTCAAAAGACTAAGCTTGCAAGTACAATACGAGAATAGGTTGGAAGTGCTCGGTAGTGATAAGAGGATCTTGCAAATCCTAGATATACCCAAAGTCTGTTTTACATTATTACTTTGTACAATTTATGATCCGCCTGTGGATATTCTGTTACGAGTCTGTATATTATTTTATATTTCGAACATTTGGTTTGTAATAGTAATTTAAATCTAAGACTTCCGCTATGCTATGTTTAATTGACAATGATGATATCAACTTTACGTCCCCGATATTCCCAACCTGGGCCCACCGGTGTATGGATTTGGTTGGATATCCGAGATGTGACATCACCCAAGTTGCCTTATGATCCCTAGTAGAGGTGATCAATATTCTATACTCATGCAGGAATTTGGGGCTCAATTTCACCTTCAATTTGATGACTTGGTTTGAAGAAGGGTTTCACCTTCTTCTTCTCCTTCTCTCTGGTCGAACTCAGCACACACACATGTGTTTATATATATATAACTTTAGATATCAAATTAACCATTTTATCCCCTTATGTTTTGATGTTGTTATACTACCCATAATTCAATGTTTATTAGATATTAACATGTTACTAACCAGGTTACGTATTACTAGATATTATGCTCTATAGTTTTACTCAGGACAAAATTTATATATACAAATACGCAATTATAATAATATAAGTTGATATTTTCGGGGTGTTACAACAACCAACCTCAACAATAAAATATTTATTTAAAAAAATCATCCAAGTTTATATGGATGAAAAGCACAATTTTTTCAAAGAAGTCAATCAACTCTATAATCATCTAAAGGCCTTTCATTAACAAGTGAACGTTTTCAATAAAAGAAATATGTTTTATTTTTAATGTTTTAACTAACAAAAGTTATTAGAGAAAAAGAAAACTGAATAATAAATAAAAGAGTTAATTACTGTTTTTGTCCCTGTGGTTTGTCAAAAATCACTATTTCAGTCCATTTGTTTAAAAATTGCGATTTCAGTCCCTGTGGTTTCACTTTCGTAACCATTTCAGTCCCTATGGTTTCACTTTCGTAACCACTTCAATCCATCTGTTTTGTAAGTACAATGACTGAAATGGTTGCGAGATGGACTGAAATGGTTACGAAGTGAAACCACAGGGACTGAAATCGCAATTTTTAAACTAATGGACTGAAATAGTGACCTTTGACAAACCACAGGGACGAAAACAGTAATTAACTCTAAATAAAACATTATTAATAAAATAATATTGGTTGAGTTATTATTTATGCAAGTTGCTTTTTAATATTTAGTAATAACTTAATTGACAATTAAAATTTAAAACAACGCAATATAAGAAATTGATTATAACTAATTTTGCATTTTCATTAATAGATTTTATTATTATAATAAAACTTATAATAGATTCTTAAATATAAAATAAATACAATATTAAATTGAATAAAAAACTTTTTCTTGATTGGTGAGTTTGTCTTCCAAATTGATAAGGACAAACATTTATGTTGCGACTTGAAAGCTGTAGAATGTAATGTTATAGTATACAAATTTTATAATTTAACCAGTATTTATTATTCATAGTTATTATTTATATAAACTGATGTATCTTTTAGTAGTAACATTTGATGCCAACTATTTCCTACTAAACGGTCACGACGGCACCGACGACAACTCGTCTGTCTCATCCGTACACCTTCATCAGGTTATGTTCAATGTCGTCGTCAAATAATTGGCTAATTAACATCTTTAGTGCTTGATAAATATTAACAAATAGTAATAAACTAGGCACGCTATACACTATACATTATACCCATAACCCCTTAAATCCATATTCACAACCTTTCTAAACGATCATTTGAGGTTGAATCAAACGTTCGTTTGAAGCTCTTTATGTAAGATCATGGCTTATTAAATTCTAAAAGACCGTTTACGTATATGTCAAACGGCTGTTTGATAGTGTTTAATGGTTTGAAATCAGATTCAAGGAGTGTGGCTATAGTATCCCCATGAATGTTGCAACATATACAGTACAATCTTACTCATAACCAAAGAATCTATTGAAATGATCTGGGAATGGTAATATGTAATGAAGTATTACTCTAAATCGTTGTTTAACGTTTTTAGAAAATTCAGAAAGATAGGTTTTATTCTCTTAAAGATTAGAAGGAAATATTATAAATATTACACTTTATTTCCCTTCACTAACTTCTATTCGATAGATTCGTTCTTACTAAGGTTTTCAACAAGACAAAATAACTTTAAAAGTAGGAGGTCATTAAAAAAACATATTCTTTTTTACGTTAGATAGTAGGAATTATAAGGCTATGCGTAGTTGAGCACCACGGGGGCTCCATCATAGTGCCCCATAGCGTCGGGGAACACCGGCCCCCTTGGCGCTATGGGTTGAATTTTTTTCAGCCTCGCAATGACCATAACGTGAAGAATCGGTTTCTCTCTCACACACAAATATATACATACGTATATATATAACTGTCACATAACCCTCCACTACACACTTAAGTTATATACCCCCTCCCCAATTAAGACTCTATAGGGCTTGACCGCTACACATGATCTAATAAACAGGTTTTTATCATAACTATCAAAACTCTAGAAACACTTTTAACCTCATAATGTTTGTATTAATATGAACAACTCTATAAATAATGACATAAACCAAATGAAACATAAGGTGAGTGTTTTTCTCGTTGTTTTTTTTTTTTTTTTTCAAATCAGTTTTGATTTTTCGCTCTCATTTATAAACCAAAATTACATGTATTTTCATGAAACATCACATACCTTATTATATACAAACCAACCATAAAAGCATAATTTATTATTACAATAGGTATTGTATCCAATAAGTTTTTACATAATAAGAGGTCGTTGATATTTTATATTCACAAAAATGCATATATGGTCAACTTAAAACATAAACAACCGTAAAAAACACATCTCATAACACGTGACGGCAGTAATGGAGATTTATCACAATTCTGGTGGGTCCAAACAGACCCGTCGACTTGTGCTATCCGCGTTAAGAGCTTGCAGAACAAGTTTTAGATATAGCAATCTAGGAACTTGTCAAAGAAGCTAGTATTCGTAAATTTCATCCCCTTTTCTACTATATTTCTTCAACTACAAGAAACTTCATTAACAGCTTTTTCTGAACGGCAATTTTATTAACAAAGACGACCCGCCGTAAAACAAACACGAGCAACAAGAACAACTTTAACGTGAAAATGTTTCCGCTTATGCCAATTCAAAGATCCCGCCTTTGAACGATTTTTTATCCAAGGAAAACTAAAGGATTTAATATCACCATAAATCTATATCTATTTTATCTTCGTCGGCACTTTTGAAGATTCATTTATTTCTAGCTTTCCACGTCACCAAAATCACGGATTGAATGAATCTTCTTTCAAGATACGACCTGGGATACTTTGTGCTAAGTAAACAAATCAAGCAAAGAGAACATGTATAATGACTTGCACCGAGAGCTAATGCCTGGGGGTGCCCCGGCCTCCACCAGTTTTTCTCTTGTAATATTAGTTTTATCGAAAATTTCTGATTTCTTTTGTAGTGTTAAATATTGGATTGTTAAGAGTCCGATCCCATTGATTTGGATTTTAAGAGTCTGCTCCCTAATGAGTTTCCGTTCAAGCTCCGCCACTAAATACCTTGCCAAACAATGGCAGCCACATAGCATGAAATGAAGACATGTTCAGCCGACTCTTTCACACGATTACACAAAACACACAATGGAGAACAATGTCCCTTCTAAGTAAGACATCCTTTGTAGGGATCCGATTTAAGCAAAGTCTCGACCCGAACACATTTGTTTTAAGATGAACCCAACCGTTCCAATCCCAAACATTTACAAGAAACTGCATTAATAACTAAAAGCTATCATAAAATATTACAAGACTTTATCTTCTTTCATTTGTGTTACTTCTTCTTACATATGTTTTGTACTGAGGAATATTACATTGAGTCATCAGACTCATCAGAATCACTTCTTTCATGCTCTCCAGCATTTGCTCCAGCCCCTGAAACACTCGGTTTTGAAGGGGGTGCGGGTGCTGCTTTTTTCCTAGCGTTACGAGCACTCCCATCACCGACTTCCTCTTGCTCGCCCATTTCCATATGTAAAAGTGTACGTCAAGGATAAACAGACCCGAGAGTTTCACAGAATCATTTATGAATTGAGTCAACTCGGGTTATACATGATCTCTAATGGGTCAAACGGGTTAGTTAAAAGATAACAATAACTAAAAAAGAAGCAGGCCCAACGAACTGAAATCACAAAAGTGTTTCTATAACACATCAACTCATCACAAAAAACCCAGTTCCGGACCCAACCAAAACCGGTTATAATTTTTTCATTTCAAAAATCATGTTATGATGGTACCAAAATATAATCATATTTAACACAAGGTATGTATAATGTATCCAGCTTCATATATACCAAAATTAAAAAAAGAAAACATCTTTGATGACAAAAATACCCATAAAGTAACATTTAAGTTCCGTTTTCAAATACATGTTTGACGACAAAAATACCCCTAAAGTAACATTTAAGTTCCGTTTAGTTACAAAAACATGTTTGATGACAAAAATACCCCTAAAGTAACATTTTAGTTCCGTTTAGTTACAAAAACATGTTTGGTGACAAATATATCCCTAAACTAACATTTAAGCTCCATTTAGTTTCAAAACAAAAACTTCAAACAATTCACCGTTAGGCATTTTATTTTACCGTGCGCGTGTGGAAAAGTAAGCAAATAACCAACATGAAAGGATATCAACAATTTCAGCTGTACCACCATTCATGATGTTCAGTAAATCTTTCTCTACCCGCCGGACAAGTTCAGGCTGCAATTGATATCAATATCATAGTCAAGCGGTCAAAAATACAGTTTGTTACATACAATGACCAAAACGTGAAAGTAAGTTACATGGTTGGTGTAATGAACATTAATTTTAATGCATAAAACTTCTTAAATCAAAACCAAGATCATCATTAACATAACATAATATTAGTAATCATATTTGACACACAATATTTATAAAAATAAAAGTTAGAGACATAAAGTGTTTTAATTCAACCCAACCTGAGTGTTGTGACGCGTTACCCAACCCGCCCGTTTTGCCACCGATAGAATAATATTCAACCAAAAACAGTTGATGACGAGGAGAAACCATACGTTTAAATCAGGCTCCCTGCGAAATCTACGCCTTCTAGCGTCTCTCATTGGCGGGGTAAGACCATGGCGGTACTCCACCACATCCGGAGCAGGATCACCCTCATCTCTCACCATAATAATCTGTCATTAACAATATACACAAACCACCGTACTCAAATAAATTACAATCAACCCAATCAACTTTACTTGAAAACATGCATAAGAAATAAGAAAAACATCTTACTTGGCCAACATCTGCAGTTTTTATAAGAACACTGTCCTCGTAAGTCTTGTAAGACTCCACGATGCCCGGAAGGTCCAATAGGGATGCGGGAAAATGGTCATCGCCTATAACAAACGTGCCGTTCCTTCCATCATCTGTGTTAAAATCCGGATAAATAAATAGGTTAGTAAAAGAAAGAAGTTTAATAATGAAACGGGTGTCATCTTACCGGAGAATGATAAGTCCAGTGACTTGTCGCTTGAAGCACTCTCGTCTAAAAGGCGATCTATACGCTCGGCAACAGAGGGTGGGACCCTCAGTATAAACTGTTCTTCCATTCTTTTATCGAAATGATAAAATCTGTACATAGTCATATTTGACCAGGATAATTGTTTTGAAAGAAATAAACAAAGTTTAATGCAGTTCGCAACTTACTCTTTATAAGTTCACAATTTATGTATAGAATAAGTTAAAAACACATTTTAAGGTAACAAATTAAGTAACGACTGTAAGCTTTGATAGTGCTCGGAACTATGTGCCAGAATGTGTGTAGTTTTAACTTTAAATATAGTTTCTTTACGCGAGTATATTTGATTTAAATATCGTCCATATGTGAGAGCAGATCATAACGAACGTTAAAGTGTACCACTAACGGGTTTCGGGCTCATTGCCTCATCAGTTGTGGATAAAAAGAACTACACAGTTTAACATGCTTAGGTGGATTATTGGAAACTCGAATTTTGACCCGCCGCACAGTGCAGACTAAAGCCATATGTGAGTTAGTTTGCATGATTTGTTCAATGAATTCTCAGTTACTATGAGGATCGGGTTGCAAACACGCATACATATAAACCTGCAGAAAAGTACAGAACACAAGGATTTACGTGGTTCGGTCTAAGCTGACCTACACCGGTATAGTTCTATTGCTCTCTGCTCTCGTGATGAGATATTACAAGTACAAGCGCATATGCATATATTATATATATATATATATTATATATATATATATATATATATATATATATATATATATATATATATATAATAAAGATTTAGCGTTTCTAACTTATTCCCCAACGGGCTAAAATTAATTAAAACGGGTAACCCTGCCCAAAGCAATCTAGCCTCCACAGTTAAACCCCAAGAGTTACAATGATAACCCTAACTTATGTAAGCATAATATAAGGGTTAAAGCTCGGAAACAGAAATATAAAGAATGATGACATAATTAAAAAACGAGAAAGAATCATGAATAAGTAATATCAAAGAGATAAGACTGTAGATAAGTGATACGATTTCTAAATGACACAAAATCAGTAACAATTACAAAAGGTGTGCTGGTAGACAAGAAGCCCTAATCACGATGATAACCGACAAAAAAAATCGGTTAAAGGTGAAGAACAAATCTTGTATTTCTATGCTTTAAATTCAATTTGATTACAAATCTGTATAATTATACTCCAAATTAAGAACAGAAAAGTCTACCTGGTTCGTAATGGGAGTGGATATGAACTTCAGATGAAATCAATGGCGATTTTGGGGTAATTTGAAGAGGATAGGATCTTATTCAATTGCCATATTGTTTTTCTTAAATTTTTTTATTCATATTCATATGTCAGCGTCAATATGATTAATTTTAATATTCATGAAAAATGAAGTAAATGTATAATGTATTTTATTGTGTTGTGTATAGTTTGGTTTATTCGGTTATTAGCATCAAGTGAAACTAAAGTTATCAGTTAGTCTATTTTATTAATTAATCAGTTTTTAGTTAATCACTATGGTTTATTTGGTTAGATTGACGGCCTTTGATTTGGTTCAATTAATTTTTGTTAATACCAAAAACCAAATTTAGGCTAAACTTTTGCTTATAAACATATGAAATTGATGTATAAATATAAAAATTGAAAGTATAGAGCATATGAAACATATGAACCGGAGGTATTAAAGCTATAAATATATGAAAATATGAATGATTTGGTTCGGTTCAACTAATTTTGGTTAAACGAGAGTACAAAAAAATTGATAATCGCTTTTTTATTTTTATTTGTTAATTTGGTATTCAGTTGTCAGTTAATTCATTTTATGGTTGATTTCGGTTTGGTTTCGTTTGTTTTCGGCTTGGTTTAGGTTAACTATTTAGTTATTGCTCACCGATAACCGGTTTTGGTTAATAATCGATAGGTGCGCGCGCGATGCAGCGGGAAACACATACATTGCCACGATGTGCATTGTTTGGTTGGTTAGATTTTATCCTTAATCGAAATCGAGGTCATCTAATAGTATGTTTTATTAACCAATCCGTTTTCAGTTAATCGAATTGGTTTATTCATTTAGATTGACAGTTTTCTGTTTGATTCACTTAATTCCGTTAGTAGCGAAAACCAAACTTAGACTAAAACTTTTGAATATAAATACATGAAATGGATGTATAGGTATATGAAATGCAGGTATAAATATATAAAATGGGGGTATGAATATGAAATTAATGAACTAAATGTATAAAAGCTATAAATATATAAAAATATGAATGGTTCGGTTCAGTTAATTTTGATTAAATGAGGGTACAAAAATAGCGATAACAGTTTTTGGTTAATTCGGGTTTCGGTTAATCAACTTTTGGTTGATTTCGGTTTGGTTAACGATTCAGTTATTACTCACCCTTAGACACTGTTAATTACATAACATATCAATTTTTTAATTAAAAAACTATAACAATACTATACTCAATTTAAAGAAAATAAAATACTTGCTTATATGGTATAATTAAAAAAAATACATATTAATGTACTAAAAAGTTATGACCGTTTAAAAATCATGGGGGAGTTATTTTTTTATAAGGGGATAACGTCTAACTACTAACTAATTATCTATAGTTTTGTTAAAGATGATGGATTAAAATGTAATCTAGATGAGAAAATTAAATTGACAGTATTTACTCATTTGACATTCTGTAACTATTAAACATTATGTGTGATAATAACTAAGTAAGTTGTGCTTTAATCACTTGTAAACTAAGACATCGTCTACTTATACCTTTTAATCCGCGCGTCGATACTGAACAAAACAACTACCGAAATATCGACAAAAATGTGTAGGCAATAATACATAAAAGAATTATAAGTTTGTTGTTGAGGGGGGAAAGTGTAACTAATTATTTATAATTTTGTTATAACTCAGGGATTTAAGTGTAATAAGTTTAGGGGCTAAAAATAAATAGTGTTTGAAATACCAAATTACCCTCATTTTAGGGATCTATCTATAACTTAAGAGGGGGGAGGGGGATTCTTATTTTTAGGGTATCTTAAAATACCCCATCGTGCATTATAATATAGTATAGATAATTAGATTGCTATTTATAATCTTGTAAGTCCTTTAACTCGACATCCGAGTCACATCACAATGTATTGTTTAAGTTTTCTTAAAAACACGCAACAGGAGTAAGTTTTTTAAAACATGCAGCGGAAGTGTACTGTTTAAAATAAGGTAGTTTTCTTAAAAACACACAACGGAAATTCATAACAAAACTAATGGTTCATAATTCAAAACGTTAAAGTTATTTATATTAACTTAAACAAAAACGAATGCCTTTGCCATAGTTACGCGTAATCCCATCCGTTAGTCGAGGGTATTATCGACCTGAATCACATACCTGGACTTAATATTAATCGCATTTTGATTAAGTATTATGGCCCCAGACTGTTCTGCCTCGTTCCTAAGCTCGTTCACATAAATCAGTGTCGAAACGGGTGTTAAATGAGCTACAATATTCCAGAATTGTCACTTCGCACGAAGTGGCATTTTCTACGTTTTCTTTCCGTATTTTCTGAAATCCAAGTCCGAATCTTTCGCCAAACTCAGAATGTTCACACACCTCTGTTTCCCTCGTGTAAGGTAACTTCGGTGTTCATCACCTCAACTCACCGGCTCCCAGATTGTTAGGAAAGCTTGTAAAATTGTGAGCATACTCGACTCGCTTCTTTATCTTTACACTTTTGGAGTGCAACTTATATGATATATCAACTCATAAAAATCACAACTACTTTATGCTTAAATCACAACACAAACATTCAAACATACATGCTTAATACGAATACTTGCAACTTATTCATGCAAGAATCGAATGCTTTATACTACGTCATTAACTGTGTACAAGCCTCCCTTAACATGTATAGCACTATAGGATTAACGCACCGTCCGTATTCGTGAGGTCATGTTAAGTAAACAAAACGGTCTAGTCATGACTATGGTTAAATTACGCTAGCGGTAAACTTTGGGTTGACATGTGAAGTCGCGTTACTAGCATTGTATGATAGTTTAAGTAACATTTATGCCATGTCGAATGTTTAATCTTTTATATTATCTAGTATTGAAAACTTGTATGCTCGCCAATACCCTGTGTGTTGAACTATACTTTAATATATGTTGCAAGAATATGATGATGTTAAGGATGCATGGAATCTAGTAGGATGAGCTAGAAACCCACTTTTAAATTTAAACTTATGTTGTATTTGTACTTTGATCTCATTGTTGTACTTTAAATTTTGATGTTGTACTTTGTTTCCTAACTTGTACTCGAATTCCAGTAATGAAATGAAATATTGTTTCTTTAAATACTTGTCACAATTTAGCGTTATGATGTATCGAGCAATCTACTGCGTCCGCCCCGATGTTCCGCCATTGGTTGAAGTGTGACACGAAGTGAAAGCAAAAATCATTTCCTGCAGATATGAGACATCCTTCGGCATAAAGGTTTTTGTTTTCTACTTCCATGCCATCGAGCTCATCTCGTTTTTGTCTAGCACAACACAATCACTAACCAAGCAAGATTTTTTTTGAATCCAACCGAACAATATATGAAACAACTCCTTTAGAGGGAGCCTACCCATCCAACTATCATACCAGATTATGAATGGCCTAAATACATTTGTTCCACAATGCTCCCTCCACTTTCCAACACTACCACCATTTCCACAAAAGGGCAAGATTCTCTAAACGAAGGCAACCCACCCTTAACCCCCTAAACTTCCTCGGCTTAACAACATTTGGCCACACCACCCAATTTATCTTGTTCTCATCCCCTACACCTCCCTAGAGAAACCTGCTCCTAATTCTTTACAAGGCGTCGATAATGGACTTGGGCGCCTTGAACATCGAAAGAAAGTATACCCTACACCTCCCTAAGGACCGCTTTTACAAGGGTGAATCTCTCATCAAATAAAAGGTTAGTTGCTTTCCAAAAGCTCAATCTAGCTTTGAGTCATTCAATAATGCTATATATGCCAATGTTAGGTTGATTAAATAAAATACATTTGAAAAGTGTTATGGGTTGATTAAATAAAATATATAACTTTTTTAAAAAAGTTAAGAAAACAATGGATGTAAATATTTGATCTAGATTAATAATTTACACCTTACTATAAAGCCCATTTCTTCATGTAAAAGTAAAACACCAAAAAAAAAAACCCAAAAAAAGAAAATGAAAAAGTGGAACACGCATCGCACGTGACCACTGAAAGATGTTGGATATAAAGAAACACAATTGCGGCGTCTCGTTCACATATAATCCGCTCATCCCCTGTTTAGCCCTAATTTCGTTTCGAAAACTTCTGGTACTCTCTTTCATCCATCATTCATTCAAATAAATCCACACTGATCATAGATTTCGAATCATTATGTACTCAATTTCATCTGTATTTTGATTCACACTACACTCGTAACCGTTAATTACGTTTCTCGTATTGTGTTTGCTTGTTTTACACTATATATTTACTCTGATTTCAACACTCTAGCTAGCTATGGTGTTTCTTTGTATTTTTTTGTGTATTTAGGCATGTGCTTGTGGTTTCCTATGCGTATAGACGTATAGTTAAAGTATTTTTCTCGCTGGATCTTGAATTAGGGTTTTAACCATAGTTTTGATGCTTGTTCTTGTTATTAACTCTGAATTTCTTCACTGGTTGCAGTTTGATAGAAACATTACATTTAGTTTTGAGTGATTGTAACCAAAGTTTCTCGATTTATATTATTAGGGTTTTGTGGTTAGTGTAACTTGGTTAATCACACTATTTCAATTGTTATAAGTTATAAATAGTTCTATTAACATTTGAGGTTTACTTATCTATGCTAATTTGTGGAAAATGTTGCCTGAGATTTGATTCACATATTGTAAAATTTTTAATTTGTGAGTTAATTTTGTGTGATTTAGACTTGATTTGGATGTTTAACAGAAATGTTGGTGTATAGATATTTTTAAAAATAATATATCAATGTGCATTTTACTTTTAAGGAAAGGCTAAACATCTAAGTTTTTGGGTTTCTGCACATGGTTATGTGATGTATAAGATATGAATGGTTATAGTTTCACCGTGTCTTTCATATTAATTTTCTTGAGGAATTTTCTATTATTGATACATTTTTTTTTTTTGTTTTAATAAAATAACCACAGAGATAAAACATGGGTGGAAGAAGCTATTCTCCTTCACCGCCTCCTAGGGGTGGTGGTGGTTATGGGAGAAGGGGAAGGAGTCCAAGTCCCAGGGGACGCTACGGTGGTGGTAGTCGTGGAAGAGATCTCCCAACAAGTCTTTTGGTTCGGAATCTTCGTCTAGATTGTCGGTATGTTTTATATTGCTGAAAATATCCTCTTAGTTTCTTTTGTGCATTGTATGGGTTTAACGACATGTTACAATTTTGACATTATATCACTTGATGTGTGTTGGGTGTGGCTTTGAATTTGATTCATTTTCAGGTTTTTTTAATCTTTCAACAAATTGGAAGTATTAAACAGCTTGTTTTTTTTATTTTCATTTGTGTTTTTATACATGTTGGATATTAGTACGGTGCTGATAACTGCAAGTATATGTTAACCTTTTAATTTTACATTGAATCTGGGTTTGCTTTTAGCGTAGCTGCAAGTGATTTGCAATTGTTAGTGACTATGTGCTTTTAAATGCAGGCCTGAGGATCTTCGGAGGCCATTTGGACACTTTGGGCCTTTAAAGGACATCTACTTGCCAAGGGATTATTATAGCGGGTAAGCTGGTGTAGCTTTAGTTATTATAATATTAGTCTTATCGTCAGTTTCGTTTGAGGTTGTACTTAATAGTAGTAAAGCCATAAATGAAAAGTCACATCATTAGTTCCATTTCTTTCTCAACTTTTTTAGAGCTTTTGAACATGTGTAGCCATGTTTTTTTGATTAGGCTATACAGTTGTGATTGATGTTATGCTTTCCAGATATTTTCGTTTATTTTAAAGTTCATGTATTGTAATTCATTGGAGTGTCGAGTTGTTTTTATCCTCCACTTTTTTGTTAGAATAATTTATAACCATTGGGTTATCAATTAAAGTTGTTGACGTTTAACAGTGAATTGAAGTTAAAGTTTGAAGACGTGAAAAGAGTATTAAGGTTTATCTGATATAATGAAATAAGTACCAATCAAGTAATAAAATTTCTGTTGAAGGTGGTGTGTTTGGTAGTGAAGATGGCAAGAAAATTGAGTTTGGTTACATTTAGAAGAATTCGAGATTTCAAGTCTTGAAGAATTTCAAGTCATATTAATACTGATACCTGCAAGGTCAGCAGTTCTGCTTATGACCACAGCCTTCCATAATATCGGAAAATCAATTCATTTTTCTTTTGCATTATGTAGAAGCAAAAGTTTGTCTGAAACCAATCAGCTGAAATCAACACTTTATTGATTCCAAAATTTGAGTTTTACAAGCAGTTCTGGTAGTAACTTGTTTTTGATTTTGTGTTGATAATTTTTTTTAATTGATTGTGCAGGGAGCCAAGGGGGTTTGGATTTGTGCAGTTCGTAGATCCTGCTGATGCTGCAGAAGCAAAATATCAGATGGATGGTCAAGTTTTTCAAGGGAGGGAATTGACTGTAGTTTTTGCTGAGGAAAATCGGAAGAAACCAACTGATATGAGAATGAGAGAACGGAGGTAAGTTATTGAGTTTGCAAAATATAGATAATGGGTCAAAAGGGTTTTGGGTTGAAACAAGTTTTCTGTGACGGGTCATGTTGGGTTGACATGTTAACATTTTTTTCTTTTCATTTTTGTAAATAGTTAATGCATTATGCATGCTTATGATTTTTTGCAACTTTTAGCCTGTTGCTACAATGAATAAGTACTTGATTAGAATTGAACTTGGACAATTTTCAACTGTTAGTGTTTGACCGAACTGACCCATTCATAAGTTGGTCAGAGTTGCTTCTTTTTTATTGGCAAGTATACATGAGTTATTGCAGAGTGTAAATATCGGCAGGTATGCTATTTATATATGTTAATTCAGTAAAAACTTGAAACACATAATGTTGTTGCAGAGGCGGTGGCAGATATAATGACCGCAGGCGATCACCACCTCGTCGCTACTCTCGCTCACCTCGTCGCTACTCGCGCTCTCCACCTCCTCGTCATGGCAGATCACGGTCCCGCAGCCGTGATTACTCGCCTGCTCCCAAGAGAAAGCATCACTCGAGGTAGGTGTTCAATTCTCTTTTATCAGTCTTTCTTGTGGCTCATAAAAAACATACGATTTGTTTATTATCCATATTTATGAATTGTTTAGGTCTGTTTCACCTCGTGGAAAAAGGTACAGTCGAGAAAGGTCATATTCACCCTCGCCAGCGAGAGAGGGTTCTCCACCTTACAATGGTGGGTCCAGGAGTCGTAGTCAAAGTCCTGTTAAGGACAGGTCTCCTCCACCCTATAATGGCTCAAGGAGTCCAAGCCCGGGTCCTGAAAGAGCGAGACTGCCGCCAACGAGCCGAAGCCCAAGCAGAAGTCGAAGCAGAAGCCCTGATCCACGCGATTACCCGAGAGGCAAACCGGGCAGGGATGGTTCGGTTAGCCCTTGAGTCGGCATCCGAGTGTTAAGTTGCCAAAAGGGCTCTTGTGTTTTTAGAACTTGCATGTTTCGGCTCTTGTTTTGATGTTGGTAGTGAACCGTTGTTTTGGGACTATTAACTTGAATATTATGGTTTTGTGCAACTGCTAATGTTTGTGACTTTGAATCAGCATGTTTGTTTGGAGTTTTGATTCATGTTTCATCTTGAAAATGTGAACACTGTGGGCCTACTTTGATACAACAAATCCCAGCTTGGCGGGAATATCTTTTTACATACAAATAATTGCTGCCAACCTTTTACTTATTATAGAAAAAGTAAAGCAGAGAATAATAGAACATAAAAAGTGCACATTATGGTATCATATGCATGTTGTGTATTGTCAAGTAAATTTGTTTTTTATTTATTAGTATGCAATATTTAATTTTGGAATCCAAACTTTTTAAGTAATGTATGTGGTGATATGAATGTGCAACTATTATTGATAAAACTTCGAATTGCCAGGATAGACACTATTATCTTTACTTCTGCTTTGGTCATCAGCAAGAGACGTCAAGGACGCCTTTACGTTACCATGTTTGCTCTTTTGTCCTCACGAACCAACTTCTCTCTTCCTATAAAGCCCACTACTTTTTTCTACGACTTCTCTTCACTATCAACCATTCTGAATAAACGGCGACTCCTGACTGCAGATAATTTAATGAGATTTAAATATAAGGCACCTAAATCTTGTTAAATTAATATAAATAAATCTTAAAGACCATCATCATACAAAGAATAATTTCATAAATCAGTGAAGCTTACCAACTCCATCTGTCCCATCTACTTTAGAGTCCATAATCTCATACAAACACATTATTAAATTTAGGGAAAATTATCAAACACAAAGAGATTAAATTTTGTTTTGAATAGGATTATTATGAGCAAAAATTAATAATATAGTTTAGTGCACAGGTTGGTCTTTGCCATTCAAGATTCCTGTAGTTGGTGCTTATATTCTGCTAAGGGCTAATCTTATTATATAATTTTTAAATGTGTATTATATTATATAAATGATTATATGAGTTATATTGTTTGGGTTGTGGGGTATGACTGTGTGCACAATAATTATGTAATAAGTGAAATGGATTTTTGAAAATTGGATGGATATAGGGTTCCAAAAGGACATTCTTTTCTCTCTTTTTAAACTTTTAAGCTTCCAGCTTTCTCTTTAAAATTGTGAATCAGTTTCATGATGCTTTAGATTCTCTGTTGAACTTCAACAGCCAGAAGCTTTTTCCACTGAAGAACTTGTACAGTTCAGCTCTCTTTTGCAACACCATATCTAGTTAAACTGCTGGTATTTGATTCTTTCTGTATTTCCTCTGTTCTTGCAAGAGTTTCTTATTTCTACATGTGGGTTTCTTGATTTTGTTGAAAAAAATCAAGAAATCTTATCTGGGTGTTGTAATTGTGATGGTTTTATTAAAAAGTAACCTTTTTTAATTTGGGTTTCTTGAATTTTGTTAAGAAAATCAAGAAACTTATGTGGGAGTTCTGAAATGTGATTGCTTCAAGTAAAAAAAAACATGTTTTTATTTTGGTTTCTTGAATTTTGTTAAGAAAATCAAGAAACCTAAGAAACTATGTGATGAAAAGAACCTTGTTTTGATTTGGGTTTCTATTGTTTTGTGTTAAAGATATACCTAAAGTTGTTTAATGGACATAGAACTCAAAAAATTATTCACTTTTAGATTTTTGTTGAGTAAAATTAGTTTCTTTATATATGTTGTGATGTTCTTCATTCATTTCTTACCATTTAAGACCTAAAAGTGGGTTTATTTGGTTGTCTTTGTGTGTGATTAACTAATTATAACGTGTTTTTTCGCTTGATTGTTCATACTTGACAGGTAACAATGAAGTTTATGTGTAAAGAAAGTTGATTTCCTAATATGCATTTGATGCTTGAAACAATGAGGCTTGAATTGTGGCTTGGATCTATGTTGGTTATATTTGCCAGTTTGTCCAATGCTATAGGTAATATTCATTTCTCTCACTGACATAAAAATAATGGCAAGTTGACTTTTTGGTCAAACTTGTTACTTTCTGTTTGACTTTGATAAGAGTAGTGATCACAAATTATTGAACTTTGTAGTTTAATGCTGATTAAAGGTGTGTTTGGCATTGAGTATTGAAACTGTTTATCTGATCATCGCGTTCTCAAGTTTTATAAAAACGGTTTTAATCAGAATTTGGCAAATACTCACGCAACTAATTCTTTGATTATGCCATCTTGAAAAAACACTAACTATTGCAGCCTGTTTTGTTACAACACTTTATCTGTTTTATCTATTCTATATCACACGATCACTTCGAAAACGCGATGCAAAAGGTTCCTCTAATTTATAATATTCTTGAATTTGCAGATCCTTTTGTAGGAATAAACATTGGCACTAATCAGTCAAACCTACCTTCACCAGAGCAAATAGTCGGGATCCTTAGAACCCATCATATAACACACATTCGCCTTTTTGACACCAATGCCCGCTTGCTTACTGCACTATCGGACACCGGAATTGAAGTTATGATTAGTGTTACCAACGATGAAGTCTCAGAGATCGGAGAATCGCCATCATTTGCTGCCTCGTGGGTTAACACGCACGTGGCGGCCTTCAAACCTGCCACCAATATCACCGCCATTGCTGTCGGTAGCGAGTTCCTTTCTTCAAACCCAAATACCGCCGCCGCTGTTCTTGTTCAAGCGATGGAGAATCTTTACAATGCATTAGTCGCGTCGAATCTAAACGATCAGATTAAAGTTTCGACCCCGCTATCAATGTATATGATTCCTAAGCCATTCCCGCCATCTACCGCCACTTTTAACGCTTCGTTGAATTCAACTATTCATGGGATTCTTGATTTTTTGAAGAACAGTAATTCTTTTTACATGTTAAACGCATTTCCTTACGATACTTACGTACAAAGCAACGGGGTTTTCCCGATTCAATATGCTCTTTTTCAGCCACTTCCGGTGGTCAAACAAATTGTTGACCTGAACACACTTTTCCATTATGAAAGCATGCTTGATGCTATGGTGGATGCCACATAATTATTCGATATTCGCTTATAATTCTTCGGTCATCCCGATTATCGTGACTGAAACGGGCTGGCCGTGGGGTCTGGTGCGGCCAATGAAAGTGATGCCACGGTGGGAAACGCACACACTTTCAACAATAACTTGATTCAGCGGGTTTTGACTGGGTCGGGCCCGCCGAGTCAACCCGGACTATTATTAAACTCATACATTTATGAGATGTTTAATGATGACAAGAAGCCGAGCTATGGTGTGTTCTTTAGAAATGGGAGCTCGGTTTATGATCTTGATCTTGGTGGGCCCACTGGTAATCTTTCGGGTGGATTTTGCGTAGCGAGAAAAGGGGCGGACCCCACTAGTTTGCAAGGTGGTTTGAACTGGGCGTGTGGGCCTGGGCAGGCGAACTGCACCACCATTCAGTCCGGGCAGCCGTGTTACCTGCCCAATACGGTACAAAACCATGCTTCTTATGCATATAATGATTATTACCAACGAAAGCGTACTGGTAGGTGGAACCTGCGATTTTGGTGGGACGGCCGTAATAACTAACGTTAATCCGAGTATGTTCCCTCAACTCTTCATACTATTTTAATATTGATTATGAATAAGAACAATTTAAGAGGTTGCATGCATTAAAAGTAGACGTTGAGCCCCTTTGAACGTGTTTGACCCGTTCTTCTTTTGGTTAAATTTCTTTGGTTGACCAGTTTAAGACAAAACACAACCCAAATCGACTAATTCATGCTTTCTCATGCAGGTTATGGATCTTGCATATATACAGGAAGGTGAGCAAACACGGACCTATAACCGTTATTTGATCATTACCATTGTCTTACTTTGATCTTAATGCGTACAAATTTCTTTTGAACATTTCAAATTCGAGTGCACCAGCATTTGTACCATCGGGCCCCTCAGGGAGTTCATCACCGCCACATCGGGTTCTTAAAACCGGGGACATGATCTTAGCAACGGTTTTGACTTGCTGGTTGTTAGATGTGTAGATTTTGTGTAAACTTGTATAGTTGATTCTTTTGGGTCTTTAAATGTTAAATGCAAGACATTTGTTAGCTTGTTTGTGTTATAACTTTGTATCAAGTGGAAAAATTATTCTAACATACAAGTCTTTGTTACGGTTGATTTTGTATTAAATGTGCCACTTATTTTGTTTCGGATATGAATATGGAATTTTTTAAAGCATATTGGATTGACGAGTTTTAGGTTGGCGGGTTGAATTGTTCAACCCAAACATGACTCATATACTCATTTTTGTCAAAGAATTAGTTCTAACCGGAACACTTAAAATAGTGTAAACCGACCAAATCATTTAACCCATATCTATACGTCATATGGGTTAACTTGAAGCAATAAAGTTGTAAACATGTTAAATTTGTTGACATGTAATTAATGATTAAATGGGTTAAATTTGTGTTAACATGTTAGGAGGTCGACTTGTTAACTTAAACAATTTTACAGGTCAATCTTTTTATATTAAACACAACATGTTTAATTAAACAAGGTGAAACGAAGTCATGAATGGGACCCGTTTACAAAACGAGTTAGATACGCCGACCTAAAGCTTATTTATTTTCATGTCGTGTTCAGTGGCAGAGCTTGATCTATTTAAATATACATATAAAACTTTCAGAGTTCCGATGAAATTTACATTACGAATCGAAAAAAACAGGGGAGGGACCCCTGCACCCACACTAAGCTCTGCCCATGTTCGTGTTCGGGTGTGGTTCTGTCTCATGTTAGGAGTCTTAGATTTTATATTGTACTATAAAAGAAATTTTTTGTTCATAACGCTTTGGAAAGTAATAAACGCATCAATAGTTATTATTAACGAATTTTGTACGATTAAAGTGTATATTTATTAGCACAATTGTTGCGAATAAACAAGTTTCAAATACCACCTTTTCAATAATTTTATAACGAATAAACAAGTTCCAAATACCACCTTTTCATGCATGTATCATCCATAATCATCTTATTTTCCATCTACTTCCTATACATATTTTTAACCACACTTTAAAAAATAATGACCCTTTTTATATATTTCAACTAGTCCACTAAACCATCATATTAAGTATAGTCTAGTTCTTACTTTTAAACACATTTGTTCGAGTCACTTTTAAGATCACCATAGTGTAAATCATGGTTTTTAACTTCTATAAAAGTTATATTTGTTTAAGTCATCTTCAAGTTTATAATAAAGTCCATGGATTATGAGGATGATGATCTTGTTAAGATGTAACATCTTGATGTTCAGATCATCATCCTTAGTCAAGATCATACAAGATCATCACAACTAAACAACCTATTTTTACATATTCATCATGAGTACATAAACTAACTAGCACAAATCAACATAATCAACACATATTATGTGACAACCGGCACTTCTGGGTAATTTCCGTATAATTAAACAATTATTCATATTACACAACTATGTGTTTTGAACGTCAGAACTGCATAATTACATGGCATACATCTAGAAATCTCGCAGAATACATTTAATGATGGATATTATTCATTTTAATTGTTGCAACTCGAAACAATTTAAGTGGCGCACCGAAACAACTAGTATACTTACTGGTTAGACTAACAGTTGTTGGCACGGTTCCGGTATTCAGCTAAACGACAAATTTAGGACTTAGATTTAAGTCCAACACCAATGATATACTAAATCCCAAGTGGGAAAACAAGGATTTATGTTAATACTTTCCGGAAATTATACAAGCACTAAAACTGTCCAAAACGAACTATAAATGACAATTCAGCAAAATTCAGCATCCACTAGTTTATGTAATATTAAGAAATGATGTTAAACATCATGAGCAACTTAAAAAGTATCGGGAATGTAATCAAGATACAAAAACATATCATACCGTCAAATTATACAAGTTGGCATTTTAACGAGTCAACAACGAAACGAACACCCGAACACGAACTAGACATGAAGTATGGACTAGTTAACTATATGATGGCATCATGAAGCTAGTTAAGGTCACTTAACATCTCAAAACCATTAAATCCCCTAAATACAATTAACACTTAACTAGATCCTTGATTTTCAACCAAAACACTTAACTACCATTCAAAACCAACTAGACCTCCCTTTACCTTGGACGGTCAACATGAGGGCCTAACTTGTCCTCATATTGTCTCCTAATATTTGTTTAAGTGTTGATGGACAATAACATTACTTAAGGGAAAGATAATTTACATACATTATAAAGATCCACCTTATCCCAATATCTCATCACTTCCATCTTCATCAAAAATTTCAAACACCCTCATCTCCCTCTCTTCTCTCTACCTCACGCACCAAACACCACCATCTTCACCTCCATTTTCAATCACCTTCCAAGCATTCATAGTCCATACAAGTGTGTCTAAAGACTATCTAAGAAAGGTATCAAGGCTTGGCTTGGAAGCTCAAGGACCTCATCAAGGAGCTTTTATCCAAGACTTTTCTCTACATCTTCATCTTCTTGTTCATCCCTAGCCACTAGTGCTAATTGTGAGTCTCCTAATCCTTCCATTCGCTTTATATTACTAGTATGTAAAGATGTACAAGTAAACCATCAAGAAACATAACCTTAAAATGATGAACAAGTAACGTAATATAAAGAAACTAAGCATATTTTGAATATGTTATGAAGATGTTGTTGTTTATTTTGTGATATGGATGATATCCATCATATGTATACTTGCTAGAAGTATAGATCTAACTAGTAAAACATGGATCTTACAAGATCCATGGTGAACAAAATGATGAACTTGATGAACATGAAAAATGGACTACTAAAGTTGTTAAGAATGATATTTTGATATTTATAAACCCTTAAAAAGATGGATGAATAAATTTTCCAAAAACCATTTTCTACAAAGTATATAAAAGACTAAAAGCGAGGTTATATTTTGGAAGAATGAACATGTTAAAGTGTAGTGTTAAAATACTACATGTGTTTATAAACTATCAAGTTTATCATGGCATGAAAAATGCATATATGCATATGTTTAAACTTACAAAATTATTGTGGATGATTTAGTGATTTGGAAATGCATTAACACATGTTTTTTAAACATGAGAAAACTTCTAAAACTAGGGGAAATCATGGCAAAAATTTTATAAAATATCAACACTTAGAAAAATATATTTTTACAAGACTTTTCACTAATAAAATGTTAAAGAAGTTAAACATGGTTTTTCCCGATTTTTATACAAAAATATAAGTTAAGAAATAGAGTTTTTCTTAAAAGATTAAAACAAAAATATATATATATATAATATATATATATATATATATGGAAAATATATATATTTAGTGGTCACCAAGAATTATATGTTTATGTGTATATTATATGTATTATGTAGTAGTATACATCTAAGGGATGAAATATAATAAATACTCCCAAGGAGTATAAACACAAAATATCCTCAAAATACAATGGAAAATATTCAAGAATAATATATACACATGATTACCCAAAATGGATGTATGGACAAGGATATGAAAATACATATTCATACACATATTCCTTAACAAGATTATGGACTCTGGACAAATACATGGACAAATATATACTTTAAGAACAAAATATTTATAATTACAAGAATTGGTGATGATTTTACGAAATCAGATAAATGATAAAATATATATATTTAATAAGTATGATTAATATATATATATATATATATGTATATATATATAATATATGTTACTAAGCCTTAAAAATATATTATTTTTAAGAAATATAAATTTCTGGAAAAACATAAAAATCATAAGAGATGATTTTTTGACACCAAAAACAAAATACATATGTATTTATACCTAAATACATGCATACTTGCCTAAGTATACACATGGGAAAATGCGAGCAAGTATATTTATACTAAAATAATATTAGAAATATTTTTTTACAAATCATACATCTTGTTTGACTTGGTCAAACGAATGCAAATACAAGAATACATGAGGGTGTATAAGTATACGTATACAAGAATAAGTTAAACATGTATTATTTTTAATATCAATCGAACTTAGACTTTATATATATTAGGAAAATATATATATATGCATACACTTAGAAGGTGATTAAAATTCACATTAAACAAGAAGATATATTTTAAAGATATAAAAATATATCCGCTAACGACATCGTCGAGACAAATGGGTGAGATCCGACTACAAGAGGGGCACGACCCTACACGTGCCGTGGACACATACATCTTACTCGCGTGAGGCACGAAGACAAGAGGGCTACGCCCATTCATACAACTCACGAGATACAAGAATCTATATATATATATATATATATTTGTTGAAATATATTAACAACTTATCAATTTATTCATCCAAGACACTATTCAACGAACAACTATACCATACAACTTAATACAAGTCTTAATATATATATATATATATATATATATATATACAAGATGGAAGACTTGTACATAAGCCAATACATAGACCGAAGTGTCTAACGAATCTAGGACGTTTTAGGTCGTGATACAAATCAAGGAAACCGCACGTGAGTTACACGCATTTTACGGAACACAATTCGGTGAGTTCATGTCCCCTTTTCATTTTAAACGTTTTCAGCTTTACAACTTTCGGGGAAATACATGTACACGGTATGATAAGCTAGGGAATGAAACACACTTAGATCATGTGCGAATAGGGTGGTGCTTAAGCACCATTAATCATGTTAGACCGAGGAACAAAAGGGGTAGATCTATCGGGTTTTGGCGAGCCCCACTCTTGGTTTAGACCCACACAGAATAGTGCTTTTGTTTCCCAGTCGAGGGTAATCAACACAAAATCGTCAAGGGTTGAATTGCTTCATATGTCGACACACATATTAATGTCCTTGCAAAACATCAATGATCAACAATTTCATAAACGCTTTTGCATACTGGTTTTATAAAATTACAACTCACATCTCAATGATTCAATTGATACAACTAAAACACATGAACTCGCCAACTTTTGTTGACTTTTTCAACTTAACATATATTCCAGGAAACTAGTGGACAATGTGGGGAATTCTTATCAGGAAAGCAAGTGTCGAAACTCCATGCCACCTTTTGAAGGGTTTGCCTGTTATATACCGTCCTATTGCGGTGATATAATGGTTAAAACCTTATCATTTATAAACTTGTATTTTGGATGTATAACAATTTGGCAACTTATTTACAATTGATGGATTGTAAACCATAGACTTAACTTGTGATGCATTTTGAAAACTATATAGCAATGGCATTTGGAGTTTGTTTTTATTCATTTAGTATGTTCACTTATATTGTATGCAATGAGAACCAATCAGATCACACCTCGTGCTTCCGCCTATGAGCGGGTGTGACAGATTGGTATCAGAGCTCCGATTGTATTGAACCAGGATTCCTTCTCGAGTCTAGTCTACAATCACTAGGATCCTCTCATAAAAACAATTTTTACAAGAACAAGAGATTTTCATTGTATAAACATTTCGCAAAGTCCACTTCAAAATTCATTTCATATAAACAAAGCAAGGACATTAAGTGTCTTAGTCTCTAAAGAGTAGACATTAAACATTAAGCTAATCCGCACAATACAACTAGGATAACTTAAACAGACTTATGTGATTCTTACATTTCATGTATATATATATATATATATGTTAAGTAATAATTAACTATTAATATATATGTCGTACAAATTATTTTTCCAGGTGTAGCACCTTGACGTGATGTCGTTGTCTCACGCAAATTTAATCCAAATATTGCTACTAGTTAGCGGTAAGTGGGTATTGAACATAGGGAATTGTGGAAATTGTGTTATCCAAAGGTTGTGATAGTTTAACTAAAATTACCTAAATTGAAATAAATTTAATCCAAGATTTTGGTTGTGTGCTTTTAGATTTTAACTACTAATGACTCAAAAATTGATGTTTATAACAGATTTAAAGGGAAGTGATCATCTTCAGTTTCCGGTTCAAAAACGCATGTGTTTCAATTTAACTAGAAAGAGTCACATAGACACGACTCGTGATTGATTAATTATTTGTGATAAAAGGGAACCAAGTACTCGGGTTATTACAACGCGAGGTCGTTACCCGATGACCAATTGAATAATATCCAACCCGTAAACCTTCCCGTGATATCTCGATTGTCAACGATACCAAGAACGTACGAAACAATCAATGAGTAAAATATCAGTCAACAATTTACAAACAATCAATCAACACCATAACATAGCAATTATTTTAGAAAACATAAATTGAAGCACAATTGTTTAACAAACCTTCCACAAAAGATGATCACCACGAATTCTAGCCTCTCATGTTCTTGCAATCAAACACACTTCAAATGTTTTGTTCATATGAATCAACAACACCAAAATAATGTTTAGAACTTGTTTAGAATCAATAAGAACACTCAAAATCGCCCCTTTTTGCTCTGCTGTTCGTCTCCAATGGATATGTGAAAAGACTAACTAAAAGCTCTTAAAATGGGCAGTTACACATTTCCCGCAGCTCACCACCGTAAGCTACTGTGCCCACCGTAGCTTACGGTGGGCAATATTTTCTTACGGCGGTGATCACTGTCTTACGGTGGGTATTGAGTATGGACTCCACCGTAAGCTACGGCGGCCACTGTAGCTTACGGTGGTCAGCATGATATTCCCATTTTGCCCTTCCTTCAATCTCTTGAGTCCCATCTTCAATTAGGCTATTGCAAATACCCGATAAAGCACGTTTAAGCTCCCTCGTTATGCTCTTCGGTACCTGAAAAGCCATACACACCGTAGACATCAAATCGTAATAATTAAACATTTAAAACGTGGAATATTTATCGTTTTATCGCACTTACGGGTTGTCCAAAAGACCATCCGTCACACCTCGCAAATTTATGTACAGTAATATACTGACACGTGTCCATACTCCTAATTGTGCCTAATATTGGTCGAGAGGGACTATTTTTGAAAAGATAAATGTGGAGGGACTAAAGATGTCAACATGCTGAAATTATGCCTCTGAGTGACCCTTTACAGTGTCCATACTCTCAAAATGAGCCACTTGTTGGACAAGGACCATATGTAAATTTAAATATAAGATGAACTTTACAAAGTTGATGATACTCCCTCTGTTAGACTTCATCAGAGCTTAGCTTAGCAAACCTTGAACATTTAAACTCTGCTGAAACACTGAAGCTAACCACTGCTAATAGAAAACATTGAGGATAATCACTGCTAAACTAACCACTGCTAAGCTGACAGAAAACACTGATGATAACCATCCTTTGTTGATCTTTAGCAAAGCTTTGCCTTCAGCAGAGCTTTGTCTTCAACAGAGCTTAGCAGTAGCAGATGTTGCATTATCATTGGATCAGAGGTTCTAATGTATTTTAGCTTGTTGCCCACACAAAGCTGTCAGAAACCATTAACACAAAACCAGGGGCTTCAAAACTACTATGCCACGTTCTAGGACACTTGTTCTCATTTTCTAACATCTGATCATATTTGGAACCACACTCCTTCAAATCTCCAACACTATAAAATAGAAGTGCTTGCAACACTTTAAACTTGCACATTCTTAAAACACCCATCTTATTACTCCTGGAGGTTCCTGGTTCATTAAAAGCTTCTGATTTAATTTTATTTTTATCTAAGGATCACTTGTAAGTGCTCTTTAGTTACATTTCATTTATTAGGCTTTTAAAGCCAAAAGTCAAACCATTTCGATAATTGCTTTGACTTCCGGGTTAGACCCGATTGAGATTAGTTTGCCACTGATTTAAGGTTGCATTATGATCATAATTTAATGTATCATAACCTTCTGAGGCTATAATACATGATCATAATCACATTCTGAGTTTTTTGTACAAATATCAATATTATGCCATACTTTGACCAAAATGCGCTTTTTGCAAGAAATAAGGTTTGAATCAGTTCGAACTTACAAATGACTTATGTACTAATATAATAATATAAGTAACATATTTTGATTAAACTGATCACAAACTGAGTTTTCATATAATATCGTAAATTATGTCACTTAATGACTAAAATGCCCTTGTGGCACATATTTTGATTTTAAACCTTATTGATCATATAAGTTGATAGCCAACTAATGTTACAACTTATTTAAAGTATACTTGGTATATGAACTTGTCCATAACTCATCCGATACCGTATCGTTATATGCGTACTTTAAAGCTTTATGTAATAATACGTAAGATTATGAAATCGGTTCAAATCTTACATGATTTACTTCAAATTCCAGAATGTATAATTTTTCCATATATATCAATCCTAGTACTTGTGGTTTTAAACTACATTCTTATGGTCATCGTTAATCAAGCGTATCGTACCGTTTTCATTGATTTAAATTAATCAGTTTCACGCCAATGACGTTAAAAAGACGTTGACATTATATTGGTATTTAAACCATCATCACCTATCGCTTACGGGGGGGGTGGGGGGTGGGGGGGGACATAGAACATACAGCGGACTTTCGGTAAATTGCAACCTTGTTAGTTGTTTTGTTTGAACGTTGTGCTTATATTTGGATTTAAAGATTTAAGCCAGGTAAATACTCTTTAACATATTTTCCCTATACGGGCTTGGGATTACGGTAAATTATTTTCGCTTGGTCGGGGTATGGGATCATATGTCAGATTGTGACTAGAAAATATGGATAACCCGTTTTAATCCGTTTTGTCTGATAACTTAAACATTGAGGGTTAACGCAACCTGTCCTGGATATCCTCGGCTCGTTTAAGTTGCTAATGACTATTTAAAATGTTTCTTACACATATTGGGGATACCCCTTTGTGCGTTAAAGTGGTGTGTCGGTTAATCATGTTATTCGGTTTCTGCACCGGACCCCATATGTATTGACAGCATGTAAAACTGTATACAAGATTATTATAGTTGTCCTAAGTTATTTATAAAAATATATGTGCCTTGTGCACTTTAATCAATTTGAAATATTTTCAAAATGTGTCGGTTATTTGTATTTACCAGTGAAACTGACGTATCTTCAAAGGACTAAGCGCAGGTTGCAAAGAACGTAAATAGGAAGCTACCGGTAAATGCTTAAGTGAATTTGCAACTCCATTGCATAGAAGCCTATAGTCTGTTATTTCATTTTGTAACTTTTCGATTCGCCTGTGGATCTTTTTATATACTATCCGTTTGTATATTATTTTAAACATTCGGACATTCATATTGTAATAATTTAAATCCAAGACTTCCGCTGTGCCATCTGTGATTATATGACTATGACAATACCAATCTTACGTCACGATACTCCCCACCCGAGCCCACCGGGATTTGGTGTGAATCCGGGGTGTGACTCCAGGTCACCAAGTCTTCGTCTGAGAGTAGCGATGTGTATGATGACGTGGACCCTATGGAACTCGTCTCCAATGACGAATATGGACCCGAGGTGGAGATTATCACCTCGGACAGCGAGTCGGATCCGCCCAATTTCAACCCATACCGGTTATTACCTTAATTCAAATGAATGAATATTCATCGATCATCATTGGTTGAGACTATTATAACATGCTTGCACAAAAAGTGAGACATATAAGATCACACCTATAGTTGTTGATCGAAATATAGGTGTGTGTGCGCGTGCACGGGGTGTGGATGCATGAGTGTGCTTTTTTTAAAACCAAGATTTTTTAATAATTTAATAAATTATATGTGTGTGTGTATGTGTATATATATTAAGGCCCTTAGCTAACTTTCAATGATCTCATGAAGTCCCCCTGAGGTATTAGCATGTGATTCTTCTAACTCAACAATCTTCTTCATTTCTACAATTTCATCTACACATAATAAACATATAGTATGTGTATATTTTGGAATCAATTATTTAGCCACAAAACCAAACTACTGAAACGAATTGATATGAACTTCATTATTTTGGCAATACCTCCTGTTTATGATTACGATTTTCCAACTACTCTACTTTCATTTTATCAATAACTGGCACTTCTTTGATTACGCGGAGCTTGTTCAGTAGCGACTTTGCTGCTTCTTTCTCATGAATAACTTGATTGTGCCCTTATTCCAATTTTCCTTGCATTTCTCAGATAGCATTCCATAACTCTATGATTTCTTGTCCCTTTCTTTCTTAAGATTGACATGTAAGTAACATAAAACGTTTAGAAAATAATTTTTTTTGTTACTATTAGCATGTTAATCTCTGTTGGACATATAAAAGATGTACCATCGAATGCTTTTTAAAAGTCTAATATCCATGTTAGCTATTCACCACGCTTCTCCAGCTTGTCTTTAGCTTCTCTAAGGGCCATGCTTCAAAAAATTTAAAACTTTTGCAGATAAATTATGAGTAGGTTATGTTCAATAATAAAAAGAAAATACAACGCTTTACGGAAAAGAAGAACCTCCTTAAAAAGAAAGTGGCTTACGGAAGCTATGTTTTGCAAAAAGCAGGAGTTGGGCAGGTGGTGGGTTTTTTTTATGATAAAATAACATTTTGGAACTAATGAGAAAGATGATAAAGAAATGTGTTTGATCTAGAAAAAAAAGAAGACACGTAACATGAAAAGCATGTTAACAGCAAAAAAGCGAGTATGTAAAAAAGCTCAAAATAATTTAACTATGCTAGGTAAAAGATAAAAATCATGTTAATAGAGAGTAAATAAATAAAATTTAAAATAATTTAACTATACTAAGTAAAAAACAATTAATTTTTATCAAGACGGCCATGGCTAATAAAAATAGAAATAAAAATAACCCTAAACTAAAGCAGCCGTCCGTCCTCTTGTCTTATCTCCCCTGTTGCTCCCCCATCTTCAAAACCTAAAAAGCAGCCGAGAGACCTTCTTTCGTTCTACGATTCAGTAGGGAAGGTAAGGTTCAATCAGCAGCAGGTAAGCTTCGATTCAGCAACTTCGATTAGCCACCGTTTCTTCTCTATTACATTTGAATTGTTTTTTCGGATCGTGTTCGTACGGATCGGACGAACCAAAACGAAAGCGAATTATGTGACTATGAAACTTACTCTATAGATATGTTAATTTTTAAAACTAATTTACTTTTATATGAATTTTCATTTCATACTTTTGTGATTCAATGCCAAACAAAGTTATTTTACCGGATCTTTGGTTCATCTTATCTTATTTGATTGATTGAATAATACCATACTACCCGAATTTTACTTCTTATATGTGTAGTTAATCTAAAGATCTTAGAATTACATATAGTGCTTTAGATTTGCTGAGCTTGTCATGCTTTGATACCTAGTTTAGGGCGCTCAAATGGGATCATTGCGAGAAAGTTTGAATAGGTTTAAACAGCAACAAGAAAAATGTCAGTCGACCCTTACGAGCATTGCAGGCTCTAAAACAAGCAATAGAACCACAACTCCTGCTCCTAGAGTTGCGCCTGCAAGCACATTGGTGAAAAATCCAGTTCCTGCAGTTAAATTCTCTAATGACACTGAGAGGTTGCAACATATTAATAATGTCAGGAAGAGCCCTGTAGGAGCTCAAATCAAAAAAGTCATCGATCTACTATTTGAGGTACATACTTGCCTCTTTTTCTATGTGTTTATAATCATTCGTCGGAATAACCCCGTTTTGGTAATTTACAGTCCAGGCAGGCCTTTACAGCTGAGCAAATAAACGAAGCATGCTACGTTGATGTCAAAGGCAATAAGGCCGTGTTTGAAAGTTTGGCAAAGAACCCGAAAGTTAATTATGATGGAAAACGTTTCTCTTATAAGGTAATTGTAATCAGTTTTGACATCGTTTTGTTAACCTTTTTTGCATCTTTTAACGTAGATAAACCTGTATGCTGTTGATGTGATATGTTATTAACAGTCGAAGCATAATGTGAGAGACCAGAAAGAACTTTTACGATTAATACGGACATTTGCAGAGGGTATTGCTGTTGCTGATCTCAAAGATGCCTACCCAACTGTCATGGAAGACTTACAGGTAATCATAAAGTCGTTTGCATAGTGTTTATCTTTTTTTGTATTGTAATTTTTTGACCTTGGATATGCAACTAGAGGTGTAAATGAGCTTAGCCGAGCCTGAACTCATCTAAGCTCAGTCACTGTTCATTTAACTTAAACGAGCTCTAGTTCGAGCATCATGTCTAAAGCTCGAGCCTGGCTAACAAGTATATTAGGCTCGAGCTCCTCTCATTTATTGTTTTATTTATACATGTATATAAGCATTCTGATATATATTTATAATTCTGTTATATATAAACGTAACTTATTCTTTACTTCTATTATAATTATATGAGTAAACTACAATTCGAGTCCCTGTGGTTGACACCGGATGACACCATGAGTCCCTACTTTCCTAATTTGACCAATCAAGTCCCTGTGGTTGTTCAATTGAATCAATCAAGTCCGTGCTAACAGAATTGGTTGGTCAACTGTTAGTTGACCACAGCATACTTGCCTTTTTATGTTGATTGTCAGGGGTATTATTATCTTTTGCCAAATTATTTTATTATATATATATATATTAATATATATATATATAATCATATAACATCTCAATTGTCATCTTCATCAGACTCCCAAAAATCCACAACCACCATATCATCTTCATCTCCCCAAAATCCATAACCACCGCTGCAAATAAACACCACCACAACACCTTGTTGCCGCCACCCACCTCCACCTCACACCACCTCGTCACCACCACCTATGGAAGTTCTTCATCAGCAACCATTTGATTTACCAACTGAAGGAAGCTGATCTGATTGACACTTTCGAATTCAATCTCCCAGAACCTGTAACAAAGCCTAAAAAACCAACCGCTTCAATCTCGTGGTGTTACTGGTGCCAATATGTTGGATGAGGATATCGAGCAGCGTTAGCTGGTATATGCTGCTGATAACCCTTTTTCCCTTTCTTCTTCATTTCAAACCCTAATCCACTCTGCAAACGTTCTAGAGAGAGAAACAGAAATGGAGTCCACCAAGACAGCAATGGAGGTGTTCGAGAAGCTAGAGAAAGTCGGAGAAGGAATGAACAGCAAAGTGTACAGAGCCACCGGACAAATCGTTGTGCTTAAGAAAACCAGACTCCATGAAGACGATGAAGAAGTTCCGCCTACAACGCTTCGAGAGATCTCTATTCTGAAGATGCTTTCGCTCCATCCTCATGTCGTTAAGTATGTGAATATCTTCAACTGGAAATTTGTGATCGTTGTCGTTGCTAGGGTTTTGTGAATTATGAATCTAGTTTTCTTTTTGTTTTCGATATTGTTGATTCCTATCGTTCTAATTTGATTTTATTGGATTATTACTGTGTTAGGTTATGGTAGTGGTTTGATTAGGGATTGATTGATGAATATACTTCTTGTTGCTTGTTTCTGGTATTGTGAATTGTCATTGTAGTGTGCCTGTTAGGGTTTTCGTGATGAAGAGACTAGATCTTCAACTTTTGTTTGGGTTTTATGTTTATGATTGCTCATATTTTCTGATTTTTTAGCCTGTGATTTGAATCAGAAGCATCAGGATGATATAAATACTTTTTAAATTGAATTATAAAAATATGGAGGTATCTTAGACATTTCACTGGTCAACTAACGGTTGACCAACCTATTCTATTAGCAGGGACTTGATTGATTCATTTGAACTACCACAGGGACTTGATTGGTCAAATTAGAAAAGTAGGGACCCATGGTGCCATCTGGTGTTCAACCACATGGACTCAAATTGTAGCTTACTCTAACTATATATAACATTTATTATGCTATTATATGTCTACTCTCTTAAATAAAAATTATTACATTTAAATGAAATGAGGCACATTCCGGCTCTCAAGCATATTGTCAATCCATGCATATGAAGCTCGGGATCCAACTCTTTTTTAAATGTGCTCTAGTTTAGGCCATAGTTATTGATAGCAAATAGCGTTCGCTATCGCGCGCTTCGTAGCGAAGCGCCAAGGTCTCGCAATCTGTTATGTAGCAACTGAATAGCGTCATTGTAGCGGATTTCGGCGACGGATTCCAGCTGGAAACCTGCCATTCTGCCGGAAACATGCTGGAAAATAGGAGAAAGAAGACCGGCTGCGTTTTCTTGCGTTTTAGTCTTTTTAGGGTTAAATAACTTTATGGATTTTAACATTTAACCCCTCTATCTTTCATTGGTTTACATTTAGTCCCTAAAACTTGTAAAAAATTAAATCATCATCATCGTCATCATCATCATCATCATAACTCGGTAAATTCCACCAATAGCACAACTAAGGTAGGGTCTGAGGAGGGTAAGATGTAGACAACCTTACCTCTACCCGTAGGAATAGAGAGGCTGCTTCCAATGAGACCCCCTGGTCGATAGTAGTTTTGCATCAAGCCTTGGACATAAGGCACATAACACTCAACAAAGACAAAGGCTGACTAGTGCATGTACTCCCTTGTCTTTCGGCTATCAATGCCACCACATGATGCATGATTAACCGTCCCCCTCTTTTAACGTTATTTTCACGAAATTAGTAAAATAACATTAAAATTATACACTTTCACTTTTGCCCCCCGGGCGCCCACACATATATACATTATATGCGCATACCGCAAGCGGGTGTATTGTAAAAAATTACATAAAATGTAAAATTAGTTTGTGTATTTTTAACATTTAACCCCCCTATTTTCATTATCTTACATTTGGTCCTTAAACTTCTAAATTTATACATAAAAGGTATAAAATTAACATTATATATATATATATATATATATAAATTTATAGATAGCTATTTTTAATTTCTTAAATTTTTAACTACTCTATTACTAAACACAAAATAGCGGGCGCTATTTCATCGCTATCGCTACGTAGCATATAGGTACCTTTTCGCTATCGATAACTATGGTTTAGGCTTGTTGAAGCTCAGCTGGTTTTCGAGCTTTTATCGAGTATAGCTTAAAGCCAGCCTTGTATGCAATCATGCAACTGATTATTACTTGGTGAATTTCAGGCCCTGAAAGCTGGTAGACAGATCTGGCTACTATCAAATTTCGACTCGCAGGAAGAGATAGCGTACCCAAACGATCCGAGGTCCCGATCAAGGTGGATGATGAACTGAAACAGTTATTTAGGTCGATTGAGTTGCCACGAGACATGCTGGACATTGAGCGGGACCTACAGAAGAACGGGATGAAGCCGGCTACAAACACAGCTAAAAGAAGAGTGATGGCTCAGAATGGTAATATTTTGAATAAACCGAAACAGATGAAGAAGAAGAAGACTGAGATCAGTAAAAGGACAAAACTCACCAATGCTCATCTTCCTGAGCTCTTCCGAAACCTTAATGGCTAGTAGCTTTACCACTTGGAAGTTGGAGATTTTGCTGCTGGTTGAAATAAAACTTAAATCATCTTTAACTTTCTGTTAAGATATATGTTTGTTGATCCTCTAAAATTTATGTATTGGTATAAATAAATACTTAAATGAATATGTTGTAGCTTTTAAGGAAAAAACCTTAAATCATTGTATCCAATGTTGTTGGACCTGGTTTATATATTGATGATACTTGTAACTAGTTTTCATATATTACTTTCTAACTGACAACTTTGAACACGCCAACAATGAACAATTAGCTCTCATTTGAAAGTGTCCATTTGCTTCCCAATGATGAGCCAAAAATGTTGAACCCTTTTTTTTATTTTGAAACCAGACATTTATTTTTATATGCTTTTCTGAACTTTTGAAAATTGGTAGTGTTTGAATTTATGTAAAGCATGAGTCCAACATTATTAATTAATTAATTAATAATAATAGTTCAACAAAGGCGTAATTAAAAGATATATTTATTACAATGTCGACCTAAATCCCATTAATCTCCATCTTCTACATTCTAAGTAGTTGATTTACTCTCCTCACACATCCTTTTATCCGATGGCACCAGGCCAGCGGGAAGACGGCAGCCCGGTGGCATGGGACGAAGGGTCAACACGGGGCAGGTGGTGGCCAGCGGTGGGTGAATGGACGGAGGTGGGTGGATTAGCTTTGTGAGTGGTTTCGACTCAGGTGCATACAATTGGTCAATTTTATCTAAAAAAAGATTTAATTAACCAATTGAGGGGAGAATGTAAAACAATAGTTGCTATGACTCTCGATTCACATGGAAAGAAAAACTTTTCAAAACCAAAAACTTTTGGATGTAATCGGGTTGAAGGTTTTACACAAGAATAAAAAGCAATTGGATGGTGGTTTCATGGAATTTTTTTTATATCATTGAATCCAATATTGTATGTCTATAATATTGGGGTTGGGGACATCCATCAAATGGAGGTGTGTGTTGTACTATTTCTCATGGGTCTTTGATGTAATCCCTTTGGATACAAAATCCATGGGGGTTTGTGCTAAATTTATGATAACAAATTGATATTTTGTTTGTTATTCGACGTACGTGAATTATATATATTTTTAGGAAGATATTCTTTCACACAAATTTAATTTTAAAAATAGTTTACCCTATAATTAAATCAGACACACGAAAGGCAAGTGTACTCGTCGAATAGTAATATAATTTTGGGGCAAGAACCGGATATCAATCCATGGACGCGGTTTCTCAATAGTAAATTTTCGCTATTTTAATGCTGATTCAAATAACAAGTTGGTTTTTTCGACAATAACAATTTCAAAATAAGAAACAACTAAAATTAATTAACACAGATACAATCAATCAAGGGGGAATATCACTTTAATCTCAAATCCATTTAACCAACAAATGACCATGCTTATGGATACATGGAAATATCACAAAACACCTAAATAACTAAAATCTTGCTAAAGAAATCTAGCCTTATGATTTGTTGGAAAGTTAGGATGAAAATCACAAACTAACCACCTAAAATCATACAAGTAAAAACAAGTGATAGAATCATGTTAATGCTTATAAGAATGGACTAATTCCCTATCAAGTATCCCTACACCATTTGGAAAGGTCACATGAAAAACAGATAACCCACCTAAGGTTGATTAAACTAAGTAATATTCATGTATTTCTTCAACAAATGATTTTATATGTCAAGATTACATAAACTAGCAATTCGTGTCAACAAATCCTGGATGAACATAAAACCTGACATGACAAGATCATTACAAACAATTTGTCTTTCCAAACATAAGCATAAAGACAACATTCAAGAGTTTATCATGAATAATCAAGACTTCATTCACCATTCTTAGTTTTAAAGACATGAACTAGCATAACATACACAAATCCATGAATAGAAGTTTAAATCATGAGTTTTCCAACATTACACAATCAAACAACCATAAGTCTTGAAATTCAAGTTAAACCTTCAAACACACAATACCATTGAAGAATAATCAAGAAATTACTATAACATTAACATAATCATTCATAATAATTTATAATTTCATCAAATGTTAACTAAACTTCATTTAAAACAAAGTGACATAAAGAGTTTAGCTCATCATGAGCTCAAAAACAACAAACAAGCTTGAAATCATTACAAGTTTCATGGTATAATTAACAAGAATCAAACCAAGAATCCAAGCTAGATGATGTAGATGATGTGTGCTGATCCTCTTGATGTTGTAATCTTCTTTGTTGCTTGAGAATTGGCTGAAAACCTCAAAGGTTTGGAGAGTGAATTAAAGGGTTTTCCACTGACCATGTGTGGTGAGAAGGCATGGCCATGTGTGGTGAGAAGGCATGACCGTGTCTAGTGTAGAGGCATGGCTGTGCCTTTGCTTATGATTGGATCTGCTAATACTTTGGTTCTCCAAAGCCTAAGATCATTGTTCACCACCCATGTAGACTAGGGTTAGATCTCAAAAAGCATGGTTGGAGACTTGATCATGTGAAACTAGACCAGAGGCTTCTAAGATATGAGGCATGGCTGTGCCTAGGAATAAGACATGGTTATGCCTACTTTTTGCAAAATTCCCAGAACTTCTTTATTTTCCTTGCTGGATACCCAGAAGTAAATCAGTTATCATAAGAGCCTAGAAATTTACAAATTAAACAACTAAGTGTCTATTTTAATGATATTTCTAAATAATCATGCATCAAATGAGGGTAAAATCAAGTGTTAAAGATGTATAATTTTAAGTACATCATTATTTATGAGACTCATCTTCTTAGATCTATGATTTGCTTATTGTTTATCATCACATACCTATCTCCTACATTCCAGTGTTTATACAATTGATTTCACATAAAAGTACGTAGATCTAAGATCCAACAACAATCAAGAGCCATTGTGTCCAAGGATTGATATTTGGTGTCTTACCACTACTATAGTATATACAGATAGGTATGCTATCCTGTTTACGTGTGTAGTTTAGTTTATTTGGTATTTTTACCTTTTTAAAGCTAGTTTCTGCATTTTTAATAATTTTGTGTTGCTATTTCACATGTCATGATGTCAAGTGGAATACCCAAAAACTACTTACTAAATCGTCTTTGACAACCATTATAGGGAGAGTTTGATCATAATCTTCTGAGTATGAAACAAAAATACAAATGAATACGAGTCTAACTAAAAATTCAAGATAAAAGACTTGTACAAAAACAAAACATAAGCCTAAGTGTCTAACAAATTAGAACACTTGTAGGTTACGTCTTGATCACAGAACCAAACATCATCTAGAGATTTGCACGGAACGCAAATCTGTGAGTTCATGTTTTCCCCTTTTATTTAAACTTTTTACAGTTTTAAACTCTCGGGAAGGATAAATGTTGCAAATAGTATGGTTAAGCTAGAAAATGAAAATATTATAGATCACGTGCGAATAAGATTGTATAAAGGGGCCATTAATGAATATTCAAGTACCGAGGAACGAAAGTGATAGATCTATTGCGCTTTGGCGAGCCCCACTTTTATCGTCATAACAGAGTTCTTTAGAGTACTTTTGTGTTAAAACGAGTGTCTCACACAATTTATCGTCTAGGTTTGGTTGCATCCTATGTCGGCACACATATTAGTGTCCTTGAAAAACATTAATGACCTTACAAGTTTCGTTTACGCTTTACATACCGGGTTCTTAATACTTCAAATGTTTTAAAAGATTCATTTGATACAAAACTAAATACATGAATTCACCAGCTTTTGTTGATGTTCTTCAAACTTAACATGTATTACCGGTAACTAGTGGGCAACTTTGGAAAACAAGTCCGTGATGTTAAGAAGTCAAGTTTAAGATGTCATCCACTTTTGGTAGTTTTCAACAAATATGTTTTGTAAAGTTGTGTTTTAACTTTAAACAATGTTACATGAAGTTGTAGTTTATCTTTCTTTTGACATGATGTTGGTTGTTGTAATGCTTCGCATTTCTGTACCTTCCTTATTTAGAGAGTGTAATCCTAATTCTATTTATGGAAACTCGTATTCGTACCGTGTACGTATTTCTTCCCAAATTGTAACCTGAGACGTCGATCATAATGAACATTATACTTTATGCATACATTTATACTTGTTATTCGAGCAAACATACATGTTAACATATAATATCCGTACATTCATACTCGTGTATGCATGCAATCAATCGTTTAAAATATGTGACTTCTATGCAATCTACATTCAAGATAGATACTATGCACACACGATACATCCTAATGCTTAAAATACTTAAAACCGACTAAAACACGTAAAATCAGCCTCAACAGACCCCCTTCGTACGAATTCGACATGCCTCGCACGAAGTGTGCACAATTCGTACGAAGTGGAGCACGCTTCAAACAAAGTGGCACACTTCGCACGAAGCGAAGCTGACAACCGTTTCTCCTATAAATACAGACGCACTTCACCACATCCAACTTTCGTTCAGTCTCACTTTCTCTTTCGCTCTCGAATTTCTTGATATTCGGCAGAACTATCTTCTTCTAAGTGAGTTTAACTCACTAACATCTTGCAATTATATAACTTCTTCATTTACTACTTTTCTTGTACCGAGTATTGTAAGCTAACCTAGTTCATCATTCTCATAGGATTGGAATAGTGTTCTAGCTAGTGAGAACGTTGGGAGCCGTGGCTACCCGAATTAAGTTCCACACCTCACTTGAACAGTTTGTATTTACTTTCTGTACGTTCATGACCAATCGGGTTATTGCAACCTTGTGCTTTGGTGAATCATATAACAAGATTTGACATCTCCATGCTTTACATCTATGACCAACTTGAATATCTATATATACTTAAACTATAATAATTTTCGTATTTCCTCAATAAACTAGTCGGGACAGAATCGTAATCGCTTTCTGATTAAGTAGTATGGTCCTAGACTGTTCAGCCTCATTGCCAATACCCTGTTCACGAAAATCAGTGTTGAAATGGGTGTAAAATGAGCTAAAACATTACAAAAACAGACCCTTCGCATGAAGTAGGTCACCTCGTACGAAGTGGCATTTTTCCCGTTTTCTTTCTGTACTTTCTCTTCAGAATCTGTGGACCTATCGTCTGACTCAGTATACTCACACCCACCTGTTTACCCCATGTAGGGTAACTTCGGGTTGCATCACTTGAGCACTCTACGCACGGAATACTAGGAAGCTTGCAAAACTGTGAGTGCACCCGAACCCCCTTTTTGTTTTACACTTTTGGGTGCAACATGTTTAATCTATCAAAAATACACACAATCACACCTATACTGTTGGTGTATAATGTCTATCGCCTACGTCTAGGATATGTCAGTTGTGTAAATAGGGCTTAGAATGTCCTTTTATATGTATTGTATATGGCTCGTACGAGTGAGCTTATGTGGCTCGTACGAGTGACATCTTGTCACTCGTACGAGCAACCACTCACACAAGCCAACAACCTCACTCCTTGTGCGAGCCATGTTGGCCTATAACAGTGGGGCTTGAGTGTTGTGTTATTATCTGTTGGTGTGTGACTACGGCGAAGCCCTGTCCAGTTGTTTACACGTATGTAACTTTCACGTTTATTAATATACAAAGTAAAGGCGTTTAAGCAGCATACTCGATTGTTTGTTTGTCCAACTCACTAGCAATGAATTTCGCCTTTGTTAGCTGAGTCGAATCGTCCGGTGCTCATAGAGGAGAGCCGATCCCCTCTCACAAGTGGTAAAAAAATACAAAAACATTAAAAGTACAAAAAGAGTTTTTGTGAAAAAGAGGTAATCATATTACATTAGTAGACTATCACAGTATGCTAAAGAAATGGAATGATTTAAACAGGTAATTAATCAGGTCTTACCGATGATGTGCCAATATGCTTCACACGTTCAGTAAATTGTTCTTCAAGATATAAACCTAAAAGAAAAAAAACTGAGTAATTTGTGGATCGACATCTCTCGGATATATGGACTTAGTACTCCGAAATTTCGTTTGAGAGAATGCTAGATTCTGTGATACTAGGTCTTTATATTTAATTGATATCTGGGGTATTATCCGAGTTCTTCTGATTTGTGTCCGGCAATGACCTAGAACTTGTATAATACCTTACGCATTATTCACCTCCAAAAGCTGCATAAAAAAATAATATATGTCATAAAAAGATACGACATCTGCAGTTCAAAATATTCCTAAATGGAACACCACCTAAAGTCGAGCCTTCATCTCTTTCTCTGTATGGAAATACTAACCTGAGCTCTCAAGGTCTCACAATTCACCCCATTTAAAGATATCAGTTACATATATTCACCTGTGAGATGAAATTCTGGGAATCTTGATACAGGACTATATTCTGATATGGGAAACACGGTTAGTTCATGTTCCTTAAAAGTACCTAACATATCTTGAAACAATTGAGAAACGTGTAGAGGTTTAAGTGGATAAGTATATTGGCAATCTAAGTAAATCTGTTTGTTATTACTAAGATCAAAGGTACTAGGAATTTGCCTAAATAACTGATCTGATCCCCTAACTCAAAACTCACAAAATATGTCTGTAAAAACATCTTTATTTACTTTATCTTTCTTTTCAGAAAAACCCAAAAAGATTTTCAATTTATTTTTAGCAATCTATCTTAGATTTTAGTCTACCGATGATGAAAAAACCGTTAGTCCAAGTCAAAGCTATAGTTGTTGTAGGATAGCTGAAGATCATGGGCTGGGAGCTAATCTAAAAAGAAGAAAGTCCTGAAACGTCAAAAAGTTCATTAACTTGAAACTTTAAATTTTTAAAAAGAGAAAATCTGTTTTGGTCAAACAATGGTCAAACAAGGTCATTAACTTGGACTTGGTAGGCAAATCGGTTAACCGGGGTCATTAACTTGGACTTGGTTAACTGAGTGGGTCGATAAAACAGATAATTTCACAAAAATCTAAAAAATAAACAAGTAAAAGGAACTGGCTCGTACGAGTGACTTTCTGACTCGTACGATGATAAAAGGCTATATGCGTACGAATGGTGACTCGTACGAATGACCTGGCGAGTATAATAGGGGCTTTCACTCGCACGAGTCACATTAGTAACTTTGTGTGACTGAAAATTCTCTCTATGCGATTCAGTTCCTTCTACACATTTTGTTGCTCATTTTACGTATCTTATTCTTCGGGGAGGTTGATTGGCACACCTCTCACGATGAGAAAGGTATTAATACAAGTTTTGAGCCGTTATAATGCCGAAATTACACCAAAGGACATAAAATATAGATTTAGGATAATTGGACCGGTTTAATGTAAAATTGAACTCAAATTCGTACAAATCGGCCCTTTTAGCCTCTAAATCTTCATTCAGTTTGTTAAAATTTACACATTTTAAGTTTGGTTTGACAACGTATTATTTGGTGCGATCCGTAACTCGTATGAATTGTAACTCGTACGAGCAAGCTTTTTAAATGTCAGATTATCATCATCACTCGTACGAGTAATCGTTCGTACGAGCATGTCCTTAAATGTCATATAACTCTTTGACTCGTACGAGGCACCACTCGTACGAGCAAGTCTGTTCGAATCCTAAAACTGTTAAGTATTAATTATAACTCATACGAAGAGTGACTCGTACGAGTGGGTTTTGATTCGGACTTGAATCTTTGTCTTAGTAAGTATATGACTCGTATGAATAGTGACTCGTACGAGTGTGTCAGATTTGAATATTTTGAAAATTTTTCTAAGTGTTTGAAATTTTGTGTTTGCAGATCAAGAAATCTTCGTTCTCACCATTCCATAACGTCTGTTGTATATTAGATGAGAACATTCCAGAGATAGCAGTATATAGAGAAGTGTTAGATTTTCTAAGCCGACTGCCTATTACGAAGGCTCTTACAGACAGACATACGGCGTACCAATCACATGTCGAATATTTTTGGGACGTTGCGGAATACAGTGAGGAAGATAATGCTATCGTTCGCAGTGCGAATCAATAATGAGGATATTGAAGTCAAGATCACTGAAGATCTGATTCGAACGGTGCTAGAGTTCAATGATAGTGAAGAAGACCCGAGCAGTTATCCGGAATACATGGTTAAAGGGTGTTTTATAGGATGGGATATGCTGGATTCATCAACGCCACACCTTTTAAGAAGGGAAATCAGAGTGCTCCCTTTCGATATATCACGCACTGCATTATACACACCCTAAGTCACAGAAAGGGTGGTTTCGATGATTTGATTGATTACCAGATGTGTATGATTACGACACTCATCCTCGATCTGCAGTACAACTTCTCAAGACTCATATTTATGCAGATGGTACAGAACATTCAGCGAGAAAAGTTCCTTCAGTACCCGAGGTTTGTGCAAATGCTATAGATCATCTTCACCCCAATCTGAAGAAGTAGAAAGATGATATTCTTAGACTTGAACATATGGATGTGTCTACTTTGAAGAAGATGAATCTGCACTTAAAGGCCTTCCCTAACGCCAAGCTGTATTTGGGGCTATCACAGATAAAGATTATGTGGCACCGCCTAAGGGAAAGTGGCGAAAGGATGACAGTGGGGATGAAGCTGAAGAGATTGAAATTTTGGATGGATTTATCTCGAAGAGAAGCGTGTCGTTCTCCAAAGAGGATAAGAAGAGGGTAAGGGAACTAAACGAAAGCAAGCTGCCATATCTTCCTCCGCTGCCCCTCAGAAAAAGAAACGTGCATCTGCTGGCACGAGTTTGATTGATGAGCCAGAGCCTGAAGAGAATGTTGAGTCAGTTGCAGCTGATATAGAGCGATAGGCGTTTGGTAGTGAAGTCGGTAGAGAAGAAGAGGCATCCTCCTCTAGCACTTATGAAGAGGATATGATTGCCGGAGAAAAAGAGAGAGCCAAAGAAAAAGAGTTGAACGTTTGGCTGAAGAAAAACAAAAAATTGAGGAGAGGGGAAGAAAAGAGACAGGAGAAGACAACACTACTTATGTACCATCCGAGTCTGATGACGATACTCCTGTTCTCAAGGCATCAAAGAGGCCAAAGACTAAACGTTTGAAGAGGCCAGTGACGGGTGATCCATTGGACAACCCTCAAGTGCTTTAAAACGATCAATATTCCGCACTTAATTGGGTTAATTATTAAGATTTGATAACTACGGTGTGTATCGCTTTGCAGATACCGAAGAGCACAAATAAGCAATTTTAATGTGTTTTGATGGGAGCTTGTACTTGGCCAAAAGAAGGTAGAGGTATGGAGACTTGATAAGAGAATAAAAGTGGAAAAGTTGCTGACCACCGTAAGCTACGGCGGGCGTCGTAGCTTATGGTGAAGTCTGATCCTTCTATGCACCGTAAGCCAGAAGCCATGGACCGTAAGGAGATTTCTGACCACCGTAAGCTACGGTGGGCACCATAGCTTACGGTGGTGATCTGCGAGAAAAGTGTAACTGCCCTTTTTAATTCGGTTTTCAAGAGGCTTTTGGGTTGTCAATCATGGGAGACGTTTTTGCAGAGTTCTAGAGGTGATTTTGAGTGTGCTATTTGGTTCAAGAACAATTTCTAACATTAGTTTAGTGTTTATGAGAATGTGACATTTGATGGTGTGATGATTTGCAAGACCATGAGTGGCTAAACTCATTGTGATCATCCTAGGTTGAAGGTTTGCTTGAAACATTTGTGTTTTTATCCTTAATTTCTAGAATAATAGACTTGCAATGTTTGTAGTTTATTATGGTGTTTGAATATTTTTTTGTAAGCTATCGATTGATGTTTTGATCTTAGCCTTAATCGTACGTTCTTAGTGTCGTTGACAATCGAGATATCACGGGAGGGTTTAGGGTTGGATATTGTTTAATTGGTCATCGGGTAACAACCTTGCATCTTTGTAGTCCGAGTACTTAGTTCCCTTTCATCACGAACAAATAGTCATACATGAGTCATGTCTATGTGATTCTTTCTTGTTGGATTTAAAACACAAATGTTAATTGAAACCAAAAACTTAGGATGATTACTTGCTTCTAATATGTGTTACCAACCAATATTTGAATTGCACTTGTTTAATTTTAAAACCAAAACACTAAAAATCTTGAATTCATTTTCTTTCATTTTAGACAAATTAGTCAATTTAGTATAAACTTTAGATAGCGATATTCCACAAACTCCCTGCGTTTGATAACAACTTACCGCTAACTATTAGTAGTATTTGGATTAAATTTGCGGGAGACTACGAACATACGATCAGCGGGGTAAGTTTCGTTCCTAAAAATGATAAATGTTTAACTGCTTCTGTTGTTCATGTGATTGCAGGTGTGAATGAAACAAGTGTCAAGAGAGGGGGAAGTGATGCAGGGGAACCAATTATCCCGATTCGAGTTGGGAAGTTCAAGATACACAAAGCATTGTTGGATTACGGAGCAGGGATGAACGTTCTCCCGGGTAGCCTGTACGACCAGTACACTTTGGTCTGTTACACGAGATTGATAGCATGGCGGTGTTCGCGGATGCGAGTTGGGAGCAACCCCGAGGGGTTGTAAAAGATGTAGTGATACAATTGGGCGAGTTTTACTACTCGGTGGATTTTATGGTGATCGACTACGCACCGTCGAATACTTACGAGCAGCCGCAGGTAGTGTTGGGTCTCCATTCTTGTATACGACAAACGCTCAAATCGAGTGCAGAAACTGGAATGGTCACCATGAGCTGAAGAGGCATTCTCCTCTAGCACTAATGAAGAGGATATGATTGCCAGAGAAAAAGAGAGAGCCAAAGAAAAAGAGTTGGAACGTTTGGCTGAAGAAAAACAAAAAAGTTGAGGAAAGGAGAAGAAAAGAGACAGGAGAAGACGGCACTACTTATGTACCATCCGAGTCTGATGACGATACTCCTATTCTCAAGACATCGAAGAGGCCAAAGACAAAACGTTTGAAGAGGCCAACAGCTTGAAGTACAGACTCTCCGAAAGCTCGAGCTAAGAGAAAGGTGCAGAAGAAAGCTTATATAGCACCGAACGTTGAATCTACACCACAACCACGACCATCACCAACTCCGCAACCACCACCATCACACCACCATCCACAACCATCACCTCACTCACCACCACAACCCACCCCTCAACCTAAACCAACTCAATCTCAACCCATTTTTCAACAGCTATAGACTTGAAGATTAATTTGACTTCGATTTCGGAGATATTCCGAGGGGCGAAGAATTTTTAGCAGATATGTTCAATGACTCATGCATTGCAGAATTAGAGAATCAGGTCATGCTGAACAGTGTTAAGATTGCTGAGCTGCAGGAACAGATTATGGGCTTAAAAAAAGATCGACAACATCTCGAGGCTGTTTTGGCAAGTATCGTGTCAGAGAATGAAAGACTGAGGAAGCAAATGGCTAAATATAACGACGAACACCTCAGCGAATCAAAGAAAGATGAGCTTGTTTGAGAAAATTCTTATAAAAAGCTCGGGATTAATCTGGATGCAGAAATCGATGAGATTGAGTGGGCAGAAGCAAGGGAAAAGGGTTGCAGAGTGTGAATGATTTCGAAAGAATTATCAGACGATCAAGGCAAGGGAAAAGGAAAGGTTGGAGAGGAGCCTGTAAAAGAAAAAGCTACGCCAGAAGCTGAATCAGCACCAGTATCTTCAGAATTGGTGGTGTATGTGCAAACGATGAAGTTTGTGTTGATTGGAAAGCCAAGGGATGTGGATATTGACATGTCAAATCTTTCTGCGAAACATCAAGAGTGGCTGAAGAAAAGAAAGATGTTGAAAGAGATCGAGGAAGAGATAGATGCTTTTGCTGAAAATCCCCGAGGAAGATGATGAAGACTTAGACGAAACAGATGATGTGTCGAAGAAAAAGTATGATAGTGATAGTAAGGATGACGATAGTGATATGGGTGGTTCGACAATTCTTGTAACAGAATCTGGTTTGAATGATGATATTGATTTTTTTGTGTACTTGAATGATTCAGCCAACCAAGTTGACGATGACCAAGGTCAAGGAAAGTCGTATAATGGCTCAAAGGATTCTAAGAAGGCAGAAATCCTCATAGTGACTGATACGTCAACCAAGTTGCGTTGATGTTGTAAGCTCTCCCTCTTGCTGGTGGGGGTGCTGGGTTTGCCTGGTTCGCTTGGTTAACTGGGTTCGCGTGGGCTTGAGCGTTGATGATGTTAACCAGCCTAGGGCACGTGTTTCTAAAATGAGTAGGATCACTAGAATTAAAGCAAGCTCGAACATATGACACCATGGGGTAATGCGGTGGTTCGTAGGGCTGGGTCATGTTTTGGGCAAGAGGTGAAACTTGGTTTTGAGCAGCGCGACAAGTGTTACTCAAATAGCCATAACGCCCATAATTGGCACATAGACGACAAGGTACGGTGAGTTGGTGGAGATAGTGGCAGGTGTTGCATTGAGGGTGGGGACTAGTGTAGGGTTTCTTTTTGGGTAAGCTGGGTTGGGTGTCACTCAGGTGATTGGGATGGCTTGGAGGGGTAAAGCTTGTGAAGTTGGGTTAGTCGAGGCAACATCGTAGTTTTTACCGTCACGCTTACGTTTTGTATCAGAACGGGAAGATGATTCAGCCTTGATTGCTTTTGGCTCTTCCACTGAAGCCTTGCAGTTGTGCCCTTTTTTTAAAGTCTCCATTTCTAATATGGTTCTCGGTGAGTTCGGTGGCTAATTCCATTGCAGTTTCCAATGTCGCGGGTACAATTGCTCATCACGGAATCCTGGATACCAGAAGGAAGACCCCTAATGTAATGTTCAATGAGACGGTGAGGAGGAGTGAACATATTTGGGACCATCTGGTTCAGCTCTAGGAAACGTTTGTTATAGGCATGTGGTCTCCCTCATTTTGCTTTAAGAGGTAGAATTCATCCTCCAACTTCTTGATCTCACTCCTAGGACAGAACCATTTAGTCATTAGTTCCTTGAGTTGTTCCAGGTTAGGGCCACAGTAGCCTCAGCCCCTCTTCGACCGTTTTTAGCGTTCCACCAGGTTAAAGTTGTTCCAACGAGGCGGCCGGTAGCATAACGAACCTTATGATCATTAGGGCAATCACAATTTAGGAAGTTGCTTTCCATTTCCTCGAACCATCGAAGAAGTGCAGTGACCCCTTCTGTTTCCTCATATTTTGGGGGGTCACAAGACTTGAAGTGCTTATAGGAGCACTTGGATGTAGTTGCGGGAGCACTTAAACATTTGGTCCGACTTGGTTATTAGCGAGGGATTGTTGAACTTGGATCATAATGTTAGGAATCACGGCAGCCATTTGCTTGGCGATTTTATCAGCCATACGTTTACCGGAATTTCCGGTTCTTTTTCCTCCGCGAAGGTGTCTAGAGGACATCTACAAGAATTTACGCAAACGAGATTGTGAGATTTTTGATGGATTTGCTAGCAGAATGCGAAAAATATAAACATATGATAAAATGAAAACTTTTGGGGTGTATTTGAAAAAACTAACTTATGATAATACAACACTTTTAAAGTGTTCTTAGGCTTTGATCGTAATTAGGCCTTGCATGCCGCCATACTTCACCTTTGTAATCATGTGGGCCCCCATGATTACCGGGCTTTCGTATGGTTCGCGTGTGGTAGCTTGGTAACGTAGACTAAAGCCCGGAGCAAATCGAGAAATATGATGGAACGTATGAAAGTCAGAGTGCATCCAGGTGTGGACACGGTGACAACTCAAAGTGGGGTTAGTTCACACGACGTGTGGTGTGGCTTGCTTTGGCCTAGTAGGTCCTTCGTACTCTCATCAGTAGTCCCCAGGTAGGCAAACTGGTCCGTTAATTTGGATTTATACGAATGCCAATCCTAGACAGGACGTCCCGACTACCGGTACTCAGACCCTTCCAGTTACTACATGCCCATCATAGGAACTCACCTTGATGAGATTTGAGAATAAAAACATCGCAAAAAGTCTTATTCGTGAAAAGTAAATATTTTGGAAGTAGAAGGATAAGTGTTTGCGAAAAACTTTGTAGGGAAGAAGGACTTATATTAAGGGTATTTATAAGTACTAGGTAGTACATTGTGTGTGTAGTGAGAGATATATCAACAACATATATTTAATATTGCATTATAACACCTTGTATGAAACACATAATCACGTAATAGGTATGGTGCTTGCATGCATTTGCGTGTGAGTTGTAAGTGTAGGTCCCCTAGTCCTTCTGGATCTTGACAGAATCGTCTATCTAATCTAGAGTGCGGAATCCCCTAGATCAGATTTCACAGAAAATACAATAACACAAACAAGAATTCCTTTCAAACAGTCTTCTATTGATTATCAAACACAACTGTTTTACAATCAATTCAAGACTCTCTATCTCTAACTCTCTGAAGCAATTCTCTCTGCAACTAAACAATAGAACCAGCAACCTTAAGCCCTATACACAACCTCCCTATTTATAGAGATAGATTATGCAACTGGGCTACGGTTTCCTACATGGACTGCTAATGGGTTTAAGGCCCAATTCGCCTACCATGTGTTATTCTATGTCTAGTTCAGCCCAATTACTTCTAATTAACTATTACAAAACTAAACCCGCTAACCGTTTATCATTTTACTAATTACAAGATATCCAAAGACCAAATCTAAGCTGTTGTCACAAATATGCACCAACAACTCCCCCTTGACAATAGCTTCATAAAATAACTTAGTCTTCAGTCGTCTTGCAATCTTTAACATCTTTGAAAAACATTGGTCTTTGGATTGCTTCAGCTTTAACAGCTTCTGTCAGCAACAGACTCCCCTAAGCTGATGTATCAAATCACCAAATCTTCTAAAACGTTAGCGATTGAGTAAACTCCAGTTTAGTCCTTGCATAGCAATCTTCAAACTCTTCAACTTTCTTTGGCTGCAATGTAGAAAGGAGGTTCTACCATGCATCCAAGCAAACTCCTCTTCACCAAACTTCTTAGCAACACACTGCTACAATCTGTATACTATAAAACAAAACATCTCGAGAAACCATAAGAATTTTTCAACACAAGTTAAACAAATTATTATTATTCAATAGATAGTAAAACCGTATCACAGATCAAGCACTTCTAAACTCAAACCATATACTCAAAATTTTTTTAAACACCATGAACCTGCAAAATCTTAAAAATTTTGAACTCAACTTCTCACATCGTCTCCCCCTATCGGTAACAACTCCTCCATGAACAACCAATATCCCGTACATTAAAAATATACAAGAAAATGAAATCTTTTTGGATTTTTATATTTTTTGAAAGCAAATAAAATACGAAAAATAAACACTCTATTTTTGTGAGTATCACCGTAAGAAGATCATATCAGCAACATTAAACTGTTTGCACACTATTTTATAATTCTATATGCAATATTCATGAAAAGCAGTTCAAGACGATTACAAGTATTGTTTATCCACTTAAACAAATACATGAACATTTCAAGTACCATTACCTCGTGATCCGTTTAGATAATTTATACTGATATACTAGTGTGTCCCACTTCAGGACATACCCTCGCGATCAAGGTACGCACAAAAATTCATCGTAGTAGGTAAGTATACCGAAATCCATCCCTTTTGATTTACAACGTTAGATAATTTGTAATCAGGTCAGTACTTCCGTACAACAAAGAGACCAAAATATCCAACGAGGGCTAGGACAAATACCAAATTTTGGTACGATTAATGCAATTTTCACTTTTGAATGACACTCTAGGAGAGCTTTTTCAATATTTGGGATTTAGCATTTTAGCTCTTTTATGATATCCAGGTTGTGCCTAGGTCAACATATATCTGGATGCAGCAGAAGGACAACCTTGATACCCCGGATGAAATAACGATATAAAGACCTATAACCTCAGATTTTGGCAATCTATAAACGCAAGATTTAAGGTTATAAAACCATACGCCACTGATATGATACCCACTCATACACAGTTCTTTATATTTGTATCCCAAAGGTAAGTTGATTATTTCATGCCTTTTGCCTACTGGTACATCATATGATGAAGCTGCTATCACACTTAAGCAATTTTCTTTAATTTCAGTGTGACAGTCTAACTTGCTGATGTACTATCATTTCTTCTTTTTCACACAATGAAGACTCATTTTTATTTTTTTTTTTTTTGTATGTTATTGATTTTTGAAAAGCAGCAAATTATTTACATACTATTTTTATGGAAACATGGTTATTCAGGATTCCTCATCCCGTTGATTTCGACTAAATGTTCAAAACGAGCCCTGTCAAAAGCTTTTGTGTAAAGATCTGCCAGATTATCTAGTGTGTCGACTCGATGCAGTTCAATTAATTTCTTTTAAGCACAATCCCGTATAAAATGATGACGAATGTCAATATGTTTTGTGCGACTGTGTTTTACGGGATTGTTGGTGATTGATATAGTGGCATTATTGTCTATCATAATAGGCGTACGAGTGAAATTCAAACCGTAATCGTGCATCTGCTGTTGGATCCAGAGAACCTAAGAGCAACAGCTACCCACAACAATATATTCAGCTTCACACGTTGAGCTAGACACGCAAGACTGCTTCTTGCATTACCATGACACGAGCCTCCCTCCTAAGAACTGACAACCACCTGTGGTAGACTTCCTTTTAGATTTGCATCCTCCAAAGTCCGAATCAGTGAAAGCAACAAACTTCAGATCACTAGCAGCTGGATACCATAACCCAAGTTTAGGTTTCCCCTTTAAGTAACGAAGAATCCGCTTCACCGCTTTCATGTGGGACTACTTTGGATTCACTTGATATCTGGCACAAAGACATACTGCGAACATGATGTCGGGTCTTGAAGCAGTCAAGTACATCAGAGAACCAATCATTGCCCTGTATTGAGTTGGATCAACATCCTCCACACTCTCATGATCTGGACCAAGATTGTGATTATCACAGATAGGTGTATTGAAAGTAGCGCAATCTTCCATTTTGAAACGAGACAAAATGTCATACACATACTTCGTCTGATGTATGAACATCCCATCCTTCCTCTGTTCAACTTGTAAACCCAAAAAGTAGGATAATTCACCCATCGCACTCATCTCAAACTTGCTCTTCATTACCTCTTCGAAATCATGACACATGTTCTCATCAGATGACCCAAAGATGATGTCATCTACAATGTTTTAATAAATGTGCTGACCAATCCATACAATGCCTTATCAAGTCGATAGACTCGATCTGGATAGTCTGGATCAGTAAACCCGTCTGGCTGTGAGATATACACCACTTCTTGGACTTTCCCGTAAAGAAATGCACTCTTCACGTCAAGTTGGTAAACTTTGAAGCCCTTGAATGAAGCAAAACCTAAACAAACGAATTGCTTCCAACCTTGCTACTGGTGCAAACACTTCAACATAATCAATCCCCTCTTGCTGATTAAACCCTTTCACTACCAACCGAGCCTTATTCCTTATCACGATCCCTCGGTCGTCTTTCTTGCACTTGAACACCCACTTGGTGCCTATTTCTTTTTCTCCTTCAGGTAGATCAACTAGCTCCCAAACTTTCAACTTCTTGAACTGAGCTAGTTCCTCTTGCATAGCTTCAACCCAAAAATTGTCTTTTAGAGCCATATGAACATTCTTCGGCTCCTCTTGGGCAATGAAGCAACTATACAAACACTCATGAATCAACCCAGTCTCTGAATTGAAGTAAACAAACAGGAACCTTCGAGCACACCTCTTCTCGTCTGAACACCTGCAGCAGGATCACCAATGATGTTTTGAACTGGATGATCTCTGTGTACACGTGTGGTAGCAATAGTGGCAACAACCAGATTATCTCCCAGATTAGATCCAACCTCCCCCTGAATAGTAGCAGTAGCAAACGGATTAGTGAAATCCTCCCCCTGAATAGGTTCAGACTCACTATCACTGGAGTCCTCTGGAGCTACACTGGAAGAAGTTTCTGGAGCATCTGTCATCGATACACTCGATCTAGGCATGAAGTCACACTTTCCATCTTCACTGATCACAGTATGGATCAACTTAAGACTCATCTGCATTTGAAACATCAGGAATATTAAATGATTTAAAGACACTGTCATAGTCATATAATATAGGAGGACCAAACTCGTTGATTGTTGAGGTGAGTAACTAGTGATTTCCATGTTAAACACCACCTCAATTTTACCAGTTTTTAGATAAAAAACCCTTTTATTCGATATTCCAGGCATATAGCCTAGAAAGTAACCCTCATCAGCTACCTCACCGAATTTTTGCTTATCTTTGTTTTGCACAATGGTGCAGGATAATCCAAAAGGTTCAAAGCCTTTTAAGTTTGGTTTTCGGTTAAACAATAGTTCATGACATGTTTGTTAAACCATTTAATCGTCAAAACTTTGTTCAGGATATAGCAAGCTGTGTTCATAGCTTCTCCCCAGAAGAGAACTGAAGCTTTGAATCAGATAGCATAGTCCTTGCTGCTTCAATCAACGTCCTGTTCTTCCACTCAGCGACTCCATTCTGTTGAGGTGTATAAGGAGCAGAATATTGATGTTCAATTCCCTTGCGAAGACAATAGAGATCCAGAACTTGGTTCTTGAACTCCGTGCCATTATCACTCCTTATCCTCTTGATCCGTGCATCATGGACATTTTCCAATTTTGTAAAAAGATCAATCAGCATCTCCGCTGTCTCATCTTTTGTACCTAAAAAGAAAACCCATGAATAATGCGAGTAATCATCAGTGACAACTAAACAATAGTACTTTCCACCTATGCTCCTTACGTTCACTAGACCGAAATAGATCCATATGAAGTAATTCATAAGGGCATCTATGGAATTTACTGTTTTAGACTTGTGAGGTTTCTTATGTTGTTTTCCCTTTTGACATGGAAGATATTTATCTTCCACGTGAAACCTCTGCATTGGCACCCCTTCCACTAAACCATTTTTAATAACATAGTTCATTTTTCGGTAGTGGATGTGGGCCATGCGTCTGTGCCACAACAAAGACTCCGCCTCAGATGCTTTTGATAGTAAACACGCCACCACATTCTAAGAATCCTTAGCACCTATGTCCATGACATAAGTATCGTTTCTCCTTGGCGCTCTCATCACTATCCAGTCATCCGGTATCACCAAACCAGGTTTCAGCACCAAAGCTTCAGACTTTGTAAAATGGATCGAGTAACCCTCGCAGACTTGAGACACGCTCATCAGATTGGGCTTCAGCTGCTCAACATAGTTCACTTTGTCCAGTGTGATCTTCCCGTTAGTTACTTTTCCTCGTCCTGTAATGTGCCCGCCTTTAGCACCTGCAAAATTCACATATCCACCATCTATATTCTCAAACTCAGTCAGCAACCTCGCATCCCCTGTCATGTGCCTGGAGCAGCCACTATCACATACCACAAGTTGATAATCCTCCTTAGCAGCTCCTGCACCATCCAACAAAATTAGTTAGATTGGGGGACCCAAGCCTTAATGGTCTTGGGTCTTCCAGATTCATCAATCATAGGAACATCCATCCAGTATTCATCACTCCTAACAGGAGTCTTGGATCTTAGACCTGTTGATGGAAATGGTTTTTAATTTCCACTAGGTCTGTGGTCCTGAGGTTTCCTAACCATGTTTGGACTTTGCGACCTTTGGAAATTATGATTTTGGTTCCATGAATTTTGATGATGATAATTTCTAAAGCCATCGTTATAAAAATTTCGACTACCAACATTCTGGTATCGATTTTGATATTGACCTTGACTTCTGAAATTATTTGATGGACCATTTAAGTTATTCATTCTTGGTGAACTACTTCTAGGTCTTTTATATCTGCCAGATGTAGATGCAGGCTGAAATCTTGGTTGATTTCTTTGAAAGCGAGGAACTTGGTGAGTTCCTTTTTCAGCCTTATCTACACCCTCAGCAACACTCTGTTGCTTGGTAACAGATATTTTTGGTGAGTTAATCTTCTTCTCACCATCACCACTTTTTGCTGGTGATTTTTCTCTCTGCGTCTTACTTACCTGTGCTTCACTCTTTTTGTTAGGACAACAGCTGGCTACATGTCCTTTTTCATGACATTTGAAACAAGATTTCTAGCTGAAGACTTCTTTACAGAAGCCTCTTGCTTAGATTCATCAGGCGATGATGATGATGAAGATGCCTTTGAAGGATCTTGTTTAGTTTGCTTAATTTCAGATTTTCTTTGTTTTTGTTCTTAGCAAACTGCACATTAGACTCTTTAGTAATAATAGGGACTCTTCATTCATGTCACTTCCCTTAACAAAATCAACCTTTTTAACAAAAAAATGTTTTTGATCGTTAAGGTGTGTATTCTTTGTTTTCAAAACTGGTTCCATGTTATTGTCTTTCTTGGCATTTTCAGAACTATCAACACTTCCTGATGTGGAACTACCGGTGTAGTTGACACAAAGTTGTAAGCTCTTCTTCATCTGGCAAGAAAGAATAGTCGTGACCAAGAGGTGGTGGAACTTCATTCAAACCTTTGAATCCCACACACGTCTTGTCATTACTCTTCTTCAAGTCATTCATCATATGTTTCATGACAAAAGTTGAATCTTCCGAATTGATTTAATTTCTTTTCAAGTTCACAGATTTTAAGTTGTGCTTCAGACAACTCTTTGCACTTTTCAGAAACCTCTTTTGTTTTCTCACTCATCGTATCATGAGCTAAGTCAATAACTTGAAGTTTTTCGTTTAGCTTACAGGTTAGAATATTAATTTCTTCTTCATAACCTTTAATTTTCTTCAAGTATAATGACTCATTTCATTTTACGAAAATGTTTTATTCTTTTAAGTTCGAGAGCTCATTACCAGACTTTGGTTTTGTTGTGTTAATGTGTCAACCTCACTTTGCAGTTCACAACATTTCAAACAAACAGAATACCAGAGTTAGGACATACCTCGCCTGTTGATTTGCTTAGATCAGCCATGAAAGCATCAAAATCAGCAGCCATCTTCTTCTCTGTAGTATTCTGTTCTCCATCAGCTTTTTCAGCTACCTTCTCTTGCTCTCCCTCAGCATCAGCTTTCACTTCTTCATCAGCAACATGAGCTATCTCAGCCATGAATGCCTGTGAGGCATTGTTATCACTCTCAAGATGAACATTCCAATCATACGAACCCTCTCTAGCAGTAGAAATTAGGGCCTTTGATCCAGTGTTGTTTGATGCATTCCTATTGCTTGAACCATGACCAGGAGAATCTTGAAAAGATGAACTAGAACGCGATTCAGACTTTGCTCTCTGACACTCCCTAGCAAAATGTCCATGACAGTTGTAACACTTCACTTTTGACCTGTCAAAGTCCACACTTTTGCCAACGAACTTCCTGCCGTTTCCGTTCATGAACCTCTTCACCCTTCTAGAAATCATGGCCATTTGCCGTTGCAAATCCATCTCCTCTAAGTCATCGGGGTCGATCTGATCATAATCTTCATTAAACGTAGCAGGATCAGATATTTTTCCCTGAATATAGTTCTCGTAAGAAGCAACGAAAGAAGCAAGTAATGCCAGGTGCTCTTCAGCACTTTTGACACTTAGAGGCATAGACTTAGAACTGCTGTTACTTGATTGTTGTTTCTTAGCCCCTGACGAGCCTCCTGAAGCAGCAACAAAACATACTTCTCCATCAGAATTTGTCACGATCTGTTCATTCTCACATGAGAGAAACGCAGTTGCAGTGTCACTCGAAGCATTGTTGGAAGATGAAGGTGTAAGACCTTTATATATCCCCGGATCTTGAACCTGATCATAACCTGTTTCCTTCTTCTTCATATTGAGCTCATAAGCTCTCAATTTTCCAACAACCTCCTCCAAGTCTTTCTTTTCATAATCAGCTTCACCCTTTATCATCAATGTGTAAATATCCCACTTTGCAGGTAAAGCATCCAGCAACTTGTCATTTATCTCCACATCTATGTATCCTTCTATGTTATAATTATCGATTTCTAACATCAGATGATAATATCTCATGATAATATCTTCTAGGGATTCATTTCTCATTCCTTTGAACATAGCAAACTGTTTCTTTAGCAGATCAACCTTATTCTTCTTCACATCTGTATTGCCCTCATATCTCTTTTTAGGGCATTGCACATCTCCTTTGATGTTGTATAACGCTTGAATGTATGTTTGATGTCATCAGGTAAAGACATCTTGATAGCAGCTAAGGCCTTCTTTTCAGTTTCATACATCCTCTTTTCAGCTTCAGACATGTTGACATAAGCAGTAACACACTGTCTTCCCTCAAAATCATGCGTTGGGTTAGCGTACCCATCTTGAATGCAGATCCATATCCGTGTGTCCTGATATTCAATAAAGGAATGAAACCTATCATTCCAAGTAAGATAGTTCTCCACCTTCAGCATCTTTGGAGGTTTGTTTGTGGTGCCAGCCTCGTGCTCCATCCTCAACAGCTCATTAGGTTTGACATATTCGACATTTTTACCGAACGGCTCGATAAAAACGTTAAAACTTTTCCGAAATGAGTGGTTACCAAATTATACTGTTAGACTCGTCTCGTCGATACAATTCTAATGATATATTATATCTGATTATGATTTTTGTGATTTTCGTGCCTTTTTTTGTCCTAAAAATCACACGAGTCTAACTGTCCAATCGGTTCGTCAAAATTGTCTATGGATCAATTTCTATGTCCGAATATGTTTAACTCTGGTTACGTCAGCTGGTTAAGTTTCCACCTTTTTCTGTGTAACTCGGAACATTGTAACATCCGAAATGGAAACTCTGATTAACAATCCGAGATGAAAATCCAGAACAGTAATCCGAGTTGACAATCCGAAATGATGATCCGGAATAGTGATCCGAGATGAAAATCCGGAATGCACTGTTCTGATCCAAAATGGAAATCCGAAATAGACTACTCTGATCCGAGATAGAATCCGGAATAGTTCCCAATCCGAGATGGAATCCGAAATACAATTCTGCTACGAAATTGCAATCCGAAATTGAATCCGAAATGGCTTTTCTGATCCGAATTGCACTGTTTTCCAGATCCGAAATGTAAATTCTGATCCGAAATTCAAGTCTTCATTCGAATTACTATGCTTTTTAATCCGGAATGCCTTTCTTCAATACGAATTGCTTGCTGTTAATCCGAAATACCTGCAAAAAATCCGAAATACCTGCAAAACCCTAAATCAGCCGTCAAAAACCTAATTCAGCCGTCACAAACTTCAAGAACAGCATCCAAAACGCCCAAAAATCCAATTTTTTTGCTGTCACGATTCTGAACCGAGCAATAATCAAGAGCCGAATGCTCTGATACCAATTGTAGGTCCCCTAGTCCTTATGGATCTTGACAGAGTCGTCTATCTAATCTAGAGTGCGGAATCCCCTAGATCAGATTTCATAGAAAACACAATAACACGAACAAGAATTCCTTTCAAACAGTCTTCTATTGGTTATCAAACACAATTGTTTTACAATCAATTCAAGACTCTCTCTAACTCTTTGAAGCAATTCTCTCTGCAACTAAATAATAGAACCAGCAACCTTAACCCTAAACACAACCTCCCTATTTATAGAGATAGATTATGCAACTGGGCTCCGATTTCCTACACGGACTGCTAATGGGTTTAAGGCCCAATTCGCCTACCATGTGTTATTCTATGTCTAGTTCAGCCCAATTACTTCTAATTAACTATTACAAACTAAACCCGCTAACCGTTTATCATTTTACTAATTACAAGATATCCAAAGACCAAATCTAAGCTGTTGTCACAAATATGCACCAACAGTAAGGATTTTAAATGCGATAGCAATAGCAAATCATAAGTCAAACATAACATAAAATCACATAAGCACATAGATCCTAGTTGACTAAAGTATAGGTTCTAAGGGTCTAATAACCTATCCTATATCGCTAAAGTGAAGAGCTCTGATACCAATCTGTCACACCCCGACGAGCAGCGGAATGGGTGATCGGGGCATGATTGGGTTAACTCGAGAGCTTATGACATGCTATTACTTGTTTTAAATAATCATTAATTCATATCAGGTGTCTCACAATACAAATAATTCACATAAACAATTACAAACGCAAGACGTTGTTTATAACAAATGAATTGCATTAATTCGTTTCTTGGTAACTAAGGCTCATCCTATGTCCAATCTTCTCTTCATACCTGTTCACCTGTATCATGTGTAAAAATGGTTTTTGGGTTAACAAAAGTTGGCGAGTAAACCTTATTATTATTAGAACAACAATATATTTAAATTTGGTTTATTGAGAAAAGCGTGCATCAACCAATGTCAGTAAGTATGTTGCATGCCATAAGTCAAAACTCATAAAAACAACCTCAAACAATATATCAATTCATATGTAATGATTCCAATAAATGTATGCATGTTGCACGGTATTGTGGTGTGCTGCAAGGTCTAAGCTCAATCAAACGGAGCTCGCCTCGTATGTTGGCAACGTCACGTTCCGCTCATAGGTAATGAGGCAACAGACAGCCTATGATGATGTGATGTCCAACGTGAATGATATGCACCAAGTGATAAACAATAATCCACATGTAACACATATACTTCACATAAGGGAGTTTGCACGAATTTAATTCTTGTAAATGTGATAACAAAATACGACACATGATACACCCCAAAACGTGTAATAAAAAGGGAAGTTGTAAGATTCACTCACAGTGTTTGCGCTTTTAATCTTAGTGAAAAACCGCACGAGAATAAGGAGAAAATCCAATTGATAAGCGTGATTTAAGCTAGAAAAAGGTAAACGTTATGCTAGGCATAGCTAAATGAACGAACATGATATGTTAGACTCGTTGAGCCTAACGAGCCTCGACAAGGCTACGCCAAGCCTAAGCTACCTTAACGAGCCTAATGCTCCTTAACTAAGAACCTAAACTAAACTAATTAAACTAAGAAAGCAATATATAAATGAATAATAAAAAAAGAAAGGAAGATTACCTCGAAGAAAAACTTTACAAAACGAGAAGAGCTTGAAGGGCAACACCTCCTCGTGAAAGCGGAAATAAAAACTACTACACATCACACCCTAAGGGGTATTGTGCTTGTGGAGCCACCAAATTTGGTTATTCCACTTGTTTATATTCAAACTAGGAGTTGCAAACTATAAAGAACCAAGCAAAGGTATTTATAGGTATGAAAGGGAGCACAAAATGGTGATTGGGGCGATGTGGGATACTTTAAAACAAGATTTTCGTCTCTTTCAAATCAGCAACAAACACTAAACTTGTTTTCGCGATTCCCGCTTGTTATAACTCCATTTCGTGCATGGTTTTTGCCTACGTTCATTATTTTCAGAGTACTATCATATGGAAGAGAGTAATCCAACATCCATGGTGTCGAGAATTGGGCTTAAACCTTGGGTCTTGATGCGGGTCGAGGGTTATGTTCTAAAACTTGTGTTTGTGATTCCCGTTATGCTGGAGCTCAGTTTTATGCACCATTTGAACCTACTTGATTCTTAGTATACCAAGTATATCTTGGAGCTTTGAATGGGCCAGAATGATAGCTCAGGATGGAGAAAAGTTGGCAAGAAAGTCACCTGAAAGTCATCTTATGACAAAACTAAGAATACGACATGTAGAGCTTCTTACTTGCTATCATTTATATCTAAACCCTCCAAAACACAATGTCCTATCTTAATGCATGTATATAATGAAGTTTGAATGATAAGAAGGTTAGGATGTGATTTGTTAGGTATATTCACGAGTCTCCAAAGTTTTTGATTAACTTAAGGAAAACCTTAGTCTTAGACCTTGAGAGATGGAGGGTTGCTTCAAAATATATGGAAATGAATTTACAAACTTGTCTAGAACTTGTATAGTACTATAAATCACCAGATATGATAACATGTATGATCAAAACATAGAATCAAAGACATTTTATTGCGTAAACATTAAACAAAATTACGTGGAATATGAAAACAGACCGGGTGTCAAATTCGGGTTGAGTTCTAGGATCTGTTTTTGACAGATGTTACATGAAAAACATGCCTCTGATTAAAATGGAGCAAGATTTCTTCAAGATATTCAAATGGTGGCACTATGATTCAAGCACAGGTGAAGCTGTTATTTGTGTCCAACCGGATGAAGATTCTTGGAAGATTACTGAAGAACTATCCGAATTAGTCATTGTGCACAAAGGTATATATGGTCTATGGCGCGACATTCGAGTACTTGACCCAATGTGGCTAGTCAACTGCTCAAAGAAGGATATATAATTTTTATTCTACAGCAAGATCAGTTATGAGGAGAGAGATAAAGAGCAGGCGCTCCAATTCCAGAAGTTTGTTAATGTTTGTTTTGCTAACGATATACATTCAGGAACAACATGGAACACTTCATGGAGGAAGCTGGAAGAGAAGGAGCAGTGAAAGAAGGAAAAGAATGCTGAAAGGATTGCGGAGAGAACGAGGATTGCATTGCTGAGAAGCTTTCGGTTTGGCAACACGTACAATCGGCCTCCTCTTACAGACCAAACGTTGATATCATCTGAGGAGCGTCGCAGGCCACCGAAATGTTTCTTTGGACGTTAATGTCAAATATGTTTGAAGAATTTTGAAGAAATTTTTGAAGATTATCCAAGACTGCGGCAACATCCAAGGTAGAGTTTGTTGGTGCATAATGTCTATCGCCTACGTCTAGGATATGTCAGTTGTGTAAATAGGGCTTAGAACGTCATTTTTATATGTATTGTATATGGCTCGTACGAGTGAGCTTATGTGGCTCGTACGAGTGACATCTTGTCACTCGTACGAGCAATCACTCGCACGAGCCAACAACCTCACTCCTTGTGCGAGCCATGTTGGCCTATAAATAGTTGAGCTTGAGTGTTGTGTTATTATCTGTTGGTGTGTGACTACGGCGAACCCTGTCCAGTTGTTTACTCGTCTGTAACTTTCATGTTTATTAATATACGAAGTAAAGGCGTTTAAGTAGCATACTTGATTGTTTGTTTGTCCAACTTGCTAGCAATGAATTCCGCATCTGTTAGCTGAGTTGAATCGGTCCGGTGCTCATAAAGGAGAGCCGGTCCCCTCTTACATATACTTTATGCAAACACAAACAATCCATCATAGATGCTAAAATACGTGATACATGATTTGTATTCTTGGAACATTCTTATGTGATTCGCTTGTCATTAACTTCGTACGAGCCTGCCCTTAACATGTATAGTGCTATAGGAGTAACGCACCGTCCGTATTCTTGAGGTCATGTTAAGTGTTTCTAATTTTGCGGTACACTTGAGGTTGACTTGTTAAATTGCATGCCATAATACATTAATCTAGTTAACTATTTTTGCCATGTGGATTTGTTTAATCACTTCTTACATACCTATACTATATTAAACTTGTGTACTCACCAGTGCTTTTGTGTTGAACTATACTTTTAACATATTGCAGGTTGATGATGTCGATGTTGATGAAATCTAATAGAACGGACTAGGAACACGCTTTAAGTTATGTATTGTAGGGCGTGTTACTTGACTAAGGCCATGTATTTTACTTGACACGTTGTTGTTGTATTTTGTTTCCAAAGCTTGTAACCGAATATTTGAAATGAAATGAAATTATGTTATCTTAATTATTGTCACAATCTAGTGTTATGTTGACTAGAGCAATCTATTTTGTCCCGCACCGATGTTTCCGCCATCGTTTGGGGTGTGATATTTGTAACTTTACTTTTAATTAAATAGTATGGATGAACATCTTACTATCTTTTATATTAGTTGTTTACTTGATTGAATGCGATGATTACCGCTCTGATCACACATCGCGCTTCCACTACGACCGGGTGTGACAGACTGGTATCAGGGCTTTGATTGTAGTGAACTAGGATTCTTTCTTTGAGTCTAGTCTATAATTACAAATGATCCAATTCATGAAAACCTTTGTAAATCATTTACAAAAATATAACAAGTGTTTTCATTTATTTTTTGCAAAAAGCCCACTAGTACCAAACTATATTTCAAAACAATAAATGCAAGGACGTTATACATGTTAGTCTTTGAGAGATTGACACAATAACAATAAGTTGATCCAAACAATATATATAGGATAACTTACAATGAAACCAAAAATAATTGCCCAAAATTTATTATAAGTAATAATTATTTATATATACGTTGTATGGATTATTTTGCCAGGACCATGTCTTCCGATAGCAGTCATTCAGATACCGATTCCATGGGTTTTGCCTCAGATGCTGATTATATACCATTAGACTACCCTGTTGCACTAGTCATCATCATTTCCGATGACGAGTCCGACCATAATCTCTCAGACGATGAGTGGATGGACGTCGACTTTCAGCCTTTCGCACTTCCAGGTCTTATTCCGATGATGTCCCTATTGAGGATGATGTATTAGTCATTCCACATTTCCACGATTTGATCATATATGGCCACCCCGATGGTGAGCATGTTGTAGAGTTCTTTCCTATACCCCTAAATGTGGTAGATCCTTTTGCCGTTGATCTTGATGCTGACGATGATGTCTTTTCTCCTGTTATTGACCATAATGATAATGATTTCATTCCTATTGTTCATGTTGACCACCTCGATGATGATCTTGGAATCGGGGAGAATTTCAATATAGCCATTCTAGAGGTAGATCCACCGAGATTACTGTTATTGACATTTCATCCTCTGCTCCTTCTACTCTGGAGACACCATTTTCTGTGCTTTCACCTAATACTGTCCTACCACCACCCTTAGATGTTTTACCTACTCATATTGATCCTAGACCATCAGATGCATTTACTGTTGATCACACTTCTGGATCTGTACCATCTCAGTATCCATTAGGAGATACTGCACATCCCACCGATCACCTGACATCTCATCCTTTTGTTGGACCATCACACTATTCCCTTGGAAGTACTTCACTAGCACCTACCATCTCATCATTTTGTTGGACCATCACATACTATCTCTACACCGATTCCTGATCTTTACCCATCACCTTATGCTGCAGGACTGTCATACTTTTCACACGTATCTATTTCTGATCCTTACATCTCACCATATGCCGCCAGACCCTCACGAGTTATTCCTACTGACCTTAGCAGCTCTGCGATTAGGCATCATTCGTATTTTCGACCATGCACCGCTGGAGATTCATCTCATCCCCCACTTCTCACGCATTATACTGTTACTTACCCTTCACCTTACTATTCAGATGCACATGTTCAGCCACCACCACCGGGCATGAGCCCATCTGATCCTTACCATCCTAGTCACATTCCACCTGATTCCATAGAGGATCAAGTCACATCTACCGAAATTCAGCTTGGTATTTTGTTTAGTCGTTTCATGAGCTTGATGCTCCGGTTTCTGCCATTCGAGTGTCTCTGAGTGCTCCACCACCATCATCATCCCAGCCACCATTACCTACATCATCATCTCCATCACTACCACCACTACCGACATCTCCACCACCACCATCTCCATCTGTACCCTCACTTTTACCATCCCATGATACTCTTCCATCTCATGAGGGGCTTATCAGTACTCTTAAGACCATAGCCACAGTCACCACAAGACGCGTGTTTGGTCTCGAGGAGGAGGTTGCATACCTCCGTGGTGTGATACGTGTGTCTTCACCCCCACCATCAGTGTAGTTATGGTATATTATCATCTTTTGAAGGTATGCACCATGTCCATTTTTGTGGAAGATCAAAGATTTTGAAGATATATAGTCAACTTGAAGACCGTTGAAGAACAATATGAAGAAAGTATCTACTTTGTTTTGTGTATTGTATATAGCTTGTATATTGGAGTGATGTAGCTCCAAGTTGTTTTTGTTTCTTCACAAAAATGATGTATTAATTTGATAATATATATATATATATATACTAGTATATAATGTATATATATATATATGAAAGAGAACTTATAGTTAAGGAATTTACAACTTTCAATACATTGTGTACAAGCAAATAAAGTTCAAACACCAAAATTGGTTAAATGTAGGATTTCAAAGTATGGAAGAAAACTATTGCACTTAAAGACTAAAATGGGTTATCCCTTTTTTGCTTTTCAGAAAGACAGAAACCTTCACGTAATCAACAACGTCCAAACCCATTTCTCAAATCAACGACCAAGCATATGATCTGCGTCTCTCACCAACTAACCAATCAGCACACCCTTCTTCAACCTACACAAGCAAACTTTCCTATAACTACTTTTCACCTCTGAAGCACAGAAACGTCCTGGAGCAGCCGTCTCCCGTCCCGGGGACTGCAAGGGGACGGAAACGCGACGGGTACGGCCGGGAAACGTCCCCGGCGGTTAGGAAACGTGGAGGAAACGGGCAGGCGAAGGGGACGGCGAAGAAACGTCTAACCGAAACGTTTCCTGCGTGTTTGTGGTGAAAATCGACAACCCCAATGGCGATCCCCAAACTCTCAAGAACCAAACCCAAATCCAGATCCCCAATTTGGCTCCTTACAGTCACCATCTCCGCAATCGCACTCCTCTACCTCTTCTCATCTAGAAGAGAAAGAAGATAAATTAGGTATTTATGCCAAGGGTTTGATGGGTTAGATTTGAGTGAACTGAAAGTTGGATCCAGGTATGGTGTAGTGCGGTGGTGGAGGTGGTGCGTGCGGTGGTAGTGGTGGTTATGAAGGTGGGTGTTATAGAGATGAAGAGAAGGGGATGGCAGAGAGAGAGAGAGATTGCAGATTTTCTTTTGTATGCATAAATATAAGTAAATACATATGAAATTGCAGATTATAATATCCCTGTTCTTTCAAATTTATAATTTTTCTGTGTGTTTGGCATTTCAAGTTTATCATTTATTCAATAAAATGATAAATAACTAATTTGAGTTTTTGTGTTACATTATCTTTGATATATATTTATTTTTTTATATGTTTTTATTCCCGTACCCGTCCCGTCCCCGCTTCTTAAATTTTTTAGTTTTGCCGTTTCCCGTGCCCGTCCCCGTACCCCGTTCCCGTACCCGTCCCAGTGCATCATAGCTTTTCACACCTAACTTAATTCATATTTTCTTCACACATATTCTCTCTCACTCAACATACATGATCACTTTCAGAACCCTAACTTGTTATAATTTTTTTTCACTTTCAAGGATTCAACAATCAATACATCCAGGGGCGGATGCAAGCTTTGGTTAGGGGTTGCACAGCTCAACTCTTGATTTTACAAGTTTTAAAGTTTGAGGAAAATACATGACAGTCCCCTTCAGAATGTTCAAAGCCATCTTCCGGAAAAATTCAGAGGACCCTAACGATAAGTTTATTTCTTCAATTAGAACCCATGAATGGGTGAAGAAACTTGCTGAAGCAACTCATAATGCTGTAAGGAAACAAGATTTGGAAACAGAGACATAACAAGTGAAAAGGTGGGTGAAGATGTGAGTTTTAAGAATGAGATAAGTGGTGAGTAAACAAAACATTTTAATATAATATTGAATTAATTAAAAACAAGCTAGAGGCTGGGAATTGGTAAATGTGAGGCCTTGAGTTTTATTATATGTATTTTTAATTATATATCAATGATAAATAATTTTAAATAAATCACAACGAAATAATTTCTATGCACTTTATAACAACTTTTGAATTTAGATACATTTTTAAAAGTTTTCGATCATATTTTGTTGATTTTGGTCAAATGACATTGTTAAAATCAACCTATTTCATCCTAACTTGTTTTAGTTGGAACTCATTTTAACTTGAACCAAATTGGATGTCCTATAAATTGACTTGTTTTGATTCAAACCTGTTTTGACCCATGAGTTATTCTATCCGACTCATTTTGACGTGGATTTTTTACCTAACTCATTTTTGGCCAGACATGTTTTTGCACCCCTCACCAAAATTCCTAGATCCGTCACTTAATACATCAATTCTTGACGGAGCATAAATTTCACGCTAATGGTGCCCCATCGCTGTTGCAACAACATAACGACGTTACCTCTCGTTGTTACCAGCTCTGTTAGTTCACCACGGTTGGTGCATGCGGTGTGGCGGAAGGAGAACTTCATATTGTGAGGCAAATCCGAAATGGATGTTTAGTTGGTGTCGTTGTTGTGCAATAATTGGGACCATCTAATTTTGTTTAACGATTTAGCCAGGCCAACATTTTTTTAAAATTTAATTTAGTATTTTTAATTTCCACAGCAAGAATAGATTAAAAAACCCCACCCTATTTTTTGTTTGTTACCTGCAAACTCACTTCATTTATTTATTTTTAATATTAAGTATTTTATATTCATTGTTTTTTTTACTTTCCAACACATTATTATTTTTTGAATTGTTTCATTTTATTCATTCTTTTAATTTTACATATTTTTTGTATTAAATATGTTAATTTCTTACCGGTTAGTTCTTATTAAGAAAACAAACTAAATATGTAAATTAAATAACTATAAGTTATATTTTTTTAAACATATTAAACTTGCATAAAGAACTATAGTATTTTTTTTATATATCAGACCAATCGAACCAGTGAACCTGTAAGAACGCTGATTTGATGTCTAATTCGATTATAAAAACATTGATTGTTTAAAAAAAACAAGCTATTTTCTTTTAAAGACATGTCAAATTCAAATCACCTAGGAATAAGCATTAATTAAGCAAAGCAGATGTTACAAAATATGTGACAGATGCACAAGTTACCTTTATTGTTTATACTTTTATAACAATGAACCAACAAATATCTTAAATCATATAATTGTATCCGAGTTATTATTATAAAATAAAATACTAAACTTTGGTAATTGTCATGAAAAAATCAAGGAGCCTAATTTAATATATAAAATTTAATCAGTTTATAGTTTTAGAATAGTACACGTACATGTTCCTAAAGAAATTTTGAATATTAAATTACTTTTTAATATTAAATTTTATATTTGTAGGTAAATGTTATATTTTCATAAATATTAAATTCAATCAATAAATAAAAATATTTAACGGGTTTAAAATATATATTAAATATTGTAGTGTAGCATAAATTAATTAATAATAATACATGAGATATGGATATTTTAAGATAAAAAAATAAAAACTTTTTCCATTTTAATTTATAAATACATCCCAAGAAATAAGGCTAAATTGTTCTTTTAAAAAAATTCATCATAATCGAGTGTTTTATTATCATTCCAATGAGTATATTATTGCTATACTTTTGAAATAAAAAAATATATGAACTCGGTGTTCAAATAAAAACGTCATAAAACACACAGTTCAGAAAAAACGCCATGAAAATAGACAGTTGAAAACGCTATAAAACACCAAATTCAGAAGAAAAAAACCATGAAAATCCAGTTGAAAACGCCATAAAAACACTCAGTTTAGAAAACGCCATAAAAACATGAAAACCGAATTCAAAACGCCATAAAAAACAAAGTCCAAAACACAATAAAAAACAAAGTTCAAAACGCCAAAAAAACAAAGTTCAAAACGCCATAAAAACCCAGTTAATTTCTTTTCGAAAAATATCTCAATAGTATACTCGTTGGAAAGATAAAAAAAATGCTGAATTTTATGGTGTAATTTAAAAAAAATAATCATGTATAAAAGAGTTATTAGCGTTTAAATATGACGAGGGAAATGACATGTGATTAGCAAATGCACCTTTGTTTGAATCTTCCCATATTACCCCTCCTGGTAGTTCCAAAGTTCCTATTATTTACAAAAATGTCACCGCATCAATTTTAGACACAAATCATAAAGATCTTGTGGCTGAAAATCGTTCTCCTCGTTTTCACACTTTTAGACGTTTTCTTCTGATCCCATTTCTACTTATAGGTATTTGGTTACAATTTTCCCCTTCCACTATAAACTTGATTTTTTACGGATTTTTGTCATACTTATAAACTATAATGTTTTTTAAAAAATCAAAAAGTACCATGACGACCTACTCATTTTGTCGATGGTTCAATAGTTGTCTTGGTCAGTATGGACCTGTGGATTAAAAGGTAGAAATAGATGATGCTTTAGCGTACAAATAGTTAAAACCCAACATACTTGGTCATTATCTCATAATGTTTAATAGCTATAGTGTAACATTCGTCGAAAAACGGGTTCCAAAACCCGCTCTGTTTAAAAATTTTAGAATTTATTTAAAAGTTTCGTTACGCATTTTTTCATTTTATAAAATGTAATTTTCATAATTTATAAATAAATAATTAATATATTGATTAAATAAAAGAATAAAAATAATAGCAATATTTAAGATTTTAAAATATAAAAAAAAAACAAAATATCCAATAAGTGTAGACCGCGGGTTTCGAACCCGGGTCTCCACTCAAACCAAACACACAACACACCACTACACCACTTGCCCACATCTGTTACATCTCAAAACAATTAAGCATTTGTAATCACGTTCCTTTGATCCGTATTAAAAAAGAAACAGCCGCGCTAAATCACCGGCTATCATCAAGATCTCGGATTCCTCTTCAATCAACGAATGTAACTGATCACGTAATAGACTCAATCAGGGAGTCAACAATCCCCAAATCGGTTATACAATCATTTCGGCAATTACATCTTAACCACAATTTTTGAAACCGAAATTCTGTGATTGACTGGTTACTCTATAAATACCAATCATTTCACCACAAACGAATTCGCTCATTCTCTCAAACTCTCTCTCAATCATCACTCAAACTCGCTGAAAGATACTCTGCTTAAATAAACATCGCCGGAAAACTGTGCGACGCCGGAATTTCAACCGGAAAACCGTAACTGTTCTCCAAACTGGTATAATTATCTAAACCTCCTTACTATCTCTTGTTTAGTAATTTATTAGCTCAAAACAGTAATCAAAACTGTTTATTCAGTCGGGATCATTGTCTGGGTTTTAAATGGTGAAAAAGATGAAGTCGAGATAGTGTTTAATTATAAATAAAAACGGGTATTTAACCGGGTTAGACACACAGTCCAGCGGTGGACTGTGTGCAATTACAAAGCACACGTCCAGGGTTCGAGTCGCACATGTTTCCGATTTTCTGAAATAAAACCAACACTTTTTAAACTTATTCAGATCAACTCATAACATGTATATAAAATTAATATAATTCAGTATTCTAACCGGGTTAGACACACAGTCCAGTGGTGGACTGTGTGCACATTAAACATACGCATCCCGAGTTCGAACCCTGCAACACCGTTCTCCCTGAAGTAAAAACTTTTTAAAAACCAAACCATGTTGGTTTTCAACAAGTTGTTAAACTTAATAAGAATTCTAAATATAACGGGTTAAACACCCAGCCCAACTGGTTGGGCCGGGTGCAAACCAAGTCAGGGTCGCAAGTTCGAATCCGGTTCCTTGCAATGTCTCTGAAATTAACCCAACCTTTTTAAATGAATAAAAATATGTTAAACCGTAGTAAGTATATAAAAGTAATTAAATCTGGATATATTTCGGGTTAGACACGTAGCTCAGTTGGTAGAGCTGCGTGCACGTATACGGGAGGTCACGAGTTCGAACCTCACACGCTGCCTATAATAAATGAGTCAGACCGGTCGTTGACCAGTCAACCCTTAGAAAAAGGGTAATTTTTTTTAATTAAAAATCCTTTTTATTTTCTTTGAAAATTAGTTAAAAATACCTCAAAATAAGGTTTTAAAGCCTAAAAATTTGTATTAAATTCACAAAAAAACAAATCTAAAAATCTCATTAAGAGCACTAATTAAAAATATTAATCTCAAATAAAATTTATTTATTTATCGAATTATTACGTTATTATTTAGGTTAGTTTTCCCTCGTCGGTTGAATCATAAATTCGTGCACATTCATCATTATCAAGGAACGCTCCCACGGTGAGTGAATTCTTACAAATTCCCCTTTTTATTCATGTTTTGGGGTGTATCATGTGTCGTTTATACATTTCGTTTATTCAAACTTGTGCTATTACCATTATATGATCTAAACATGTGATGTAAATATTGTTTGTTGTGATGTGTTTACATTTTGTCAAGTTGCGTGCAAATCATTCATTAGGCCCATCAGTTCCTCGTTGGAGACGAGTTGAACATCGCGTGCCTCATTAGATCGGCTCCGTTTGATTGAGCCTTGATCTCATTGTTCATCATTTGGTGTGTGCGTGTGCATTAATTGATATTATGTGTATTGTGATTAAATTTACATTTACGTTTACTCATATGTGGTTATGCACCTTTCTATAACCAATATAATAAATTCGTTCAAATGTTTTCATAAGATTCACTCGCCAACTTTTGTTGACCCAAAACCCTATTTTTACACATGATACAGGTGGACAGGTTGAAGCAAGGAACACATAGGAAATTGCCTTAGAAGAAAAATAAAGAAGTCATGAAAAATGTATTTGAACATGTTGTGCTTGTATGTTTATTGTAACTTCTTCTTTAAAGAGAAATAATAAATATGAAACTTTATAGTAAATGTCATGAGCTTTGATGAAAACCCAATCATGCCCCGACTACCATTTCCGCTGCGAGTCAGGGTGTGACATATAGAATGCCAAGTGATTAAATACTGGCAATTTAATAATCTCATCTAGTTTACACTTTAATCTCTCATCTTTAACAAAATTATAGATAATTGGTTAGTAGTTACACTTTATCTCATTATTAAAAAAACGAACCCCCCCCTCTTGTAAAACCCAAAAACGAACTTAGAAATTAAACCAAGTTAAATGGGGATGAGCGGGTAAAGTATCGTTAGTGGTAAAAATTAACCCGTAAACATTGAGATTTAAATAAACAAATCTAATATTAAATAAAAAGTAAATAAGTGCTTTATAAGAAACAGTATATTAAAAACCCAAGTGAACAGGACTTAAGTTGAATCGGGTTGTAACACTCCCATACTTAGTAATTTGACCAGGAACATTTAAACTTAGTTATGAGAATGGGTTATTACTAGTAGTGTTATATGAAAGTTTAAATCAAACTAAATATCTAACTAAACCTAAGGGCTAAAGTTGGACAATTGAAAGTATGGAGATTAAAAAGGGGCAAAAAAAAAAAAGAACACACATAATGTGTGTTCTGATAGATGCTCAGGAGAAGAAAAGGGAAGGAACCCTAGTTCATCCAATTCCATTAAATTGAAGGCCAATTCCTTCAAGAAATGCTTGCATATGATGAAATAGTGATCATAAGATATGTCTACAACCTAGATTGGTGAAAGTCATAACTTGAGACAAGTAGAATACTTGCAATTAGATTATTGGAGTATTATTCAAAGATGAAGTTGAGTGTATATGTATACTTGTTTCGTTAGACATAATGAAATTATGAAATATTGATGTAAGATTACTTGTAAGTGATTAACAAGTAGATTATAAAGTGGTTTTTGATTATATGATGAAGTTGATGATATACTTGTGTTTAGAATCATCATGCATAATAGTAATAGCAAGAAACTTGAACAAATTATGAGTTTGAGTACATGTTCATACTTACCATGAAATGGGTTTTGTATGATATGATGAATTGAAGTTATATTCATGCTAATAGATGCTTGAAATCAACATGTGTATATGAATGTTCATTGTCTTCGACTAAGTTTGATATTTGGATAGGTTTCATACATATGATGTAATGGGTTGTTTCATGGTGGTGAAATAATCCCAAGTTTATGTATAATGATTGATAGATTAGCATACAATGATTAAAACTATGTTAACTTGATATTATCAATTGCATGAACTTGGTTGAGGAATGTAATTAAAATGGCGGCCTAAAAATATCGCCTACCAGCTAATTGATAAATGCCTAAATGAGTTCGTTGAACTTAACTGTGCATTTGCAAATGTTAATAGGCAGTTGACTTTTAAAAGTCAAATTGACCTATAATATGATCAAATAGTAATTTTGATATAAAGTCCGTAAGGTGGGATAGTCATGATAAATGATTACTAATCTAATCATCTTGTGAATGATAAAAGGTAGTTTGACGCTTGACAAGCTAGGTGGAAGCTTGGGAGGAAGCGGGTCAAACGGGTCGAATACGCGTGGAAAACATAATCGGATGCAAGGTAAATAAATATTACATCTTTTAAATAGAACAAATACTTATAGTATTGGTTAAGAATAAAGTAAATTATCATTTTAAATATGGTGTTCCGACGCAAAGTGATACGGGTCGAAACAAGTGAAAATGGTAAGAAACTATAATTCATGGTAAAAAGGGTAAAGCGGTAAATTAGTCATGTGATGACGAATAAATAAGGAGTTTTGAAACATGACCTTATGGTGTAAACCATAATGGGTAAAAATGGGTAAAACGGTAATCCGGTCATAAGTTGACGAATTAATAAAGAGTTTTGAAAAAGATACCATAATATGGCGTAAGTCATAATGGGTCAAACGAATTAAGAAATGACTTTTAAGTAATATGATCACATGGTGTAAACCGAAATGGGCTAAATGAGTGAGATGGCAAATAAATACCATCTCATAATGATAAATGGTCATTTAGGCCAACGGGTCAAATGGTGATGTTATCACTATTTGACAATGATGACTAATGGTCGCTTGTTTAGTTTTGTGCTCACAAGAAGAATGGCGTATGACTTGCATCGCTATTAATTAGCAACTAATATAGCAAGGTATTAAATATCACACCCCGACCCGCAGCGGAAATGGTGATCGGGGCATGATTGGGTTTTCATCAAAGCTCATGACATTTACTATAAAGTTTCATATTTATTATTTCTCTTTAAAGAAGAAGTTACAATAAACATACAAATACATCATGCTCAAATACATTTTCATTCAAATTACAAACTAGAGTACAATTACAAAGGAAAACAAAACTAAACATTTATCCCGAGGCAATTAACTTGTTTATTCTTCTAGGCCATCCTATGTGTTTTCTTTTCTCAACCGGATCACCTGTATCATGTGTAAAAAAATAGGGTTTTGGGTCAACAAAAAGTTGGCGAGTGAATCCTATGAAAACATTTAAACGTGTTTATTGTATCGATTATAAAAAAAGTGCATGACCACATATGAGTAAACGTAGATGTAAATTTAATCACAAAACACATAATATTAATTATTGCACACACATACACCAAATGATTGATTTTGAGGCACGCGATGTTTAACTCGTCTCCCACGAGGAACTGATGGGCCTAATGAATGATTTTGAGGCACGCGATGTTCAACTCGTCTCCCACGAGGAACTGATGGGCCTAATGAATTATTTGCACGTAACTTGACAATATGTAACCACACATCACAACAAACATTATTTACAATATAAGTTTAGATCATATAATGGTAATGGCACGAGTTTGAATAAGCGAATTAATTTAAGCGACACATGATACACCCCAAAACATGAATAAAAAGGGGAATTTGTAAGAATTCACTCACAGTGGTTGCGTTTCTTGGATTGACGATGAATGTGCACGAATTTGGATTTAACCACGAGAGAAACTAACCTAAATAATAACATAATAATTCGATAAATAAATATACTTTTATTTGAGATTAATATTTTTAATTAGTGTTCTTAATGGGATTGTTAGATTTATTTTTGTGAGTTTAAGGAAATTTTTCTAACTTCTAAATATTATTTTTAAGTGTTTTTAATTGATTTTTAAATAAAATAAATAAATAAAAAGAAAATAAATTTTTTTGACTTTTTGACCGTTGACCGTTGACCGGTCGGACCGTGTGTTTGTATGCGCTGAGTGAGGTTCGAACTCGTGACCTCCCGTACGCGTGCACGGCAGCTCTACCAACTGAGCTACGTGTCTAACCCGAAATATATTGAAATTTAATTATACATATACACATACTAGAGCTAACATATTTTTATTTAATTTAAAAAGGTTTGGAAAATCTCAGGGGCGCTGTAACTAACCGAATTCGAACTCGAGACCTTGGCTTCGTGTTGCACACAGCCCGACCAATTGGGCTGTGTGACTAACCCGAAGGATATAAGATTTTTATTAAATTTATATATTTACTAGATTATTTCGTTAACTGGTTTTAAAAAGGTTGTGTATAATTGGCGAACCGGAAAGCATGTACAGACTCGAACTCGGTATCTTTATGTTTCAAATGCACACAGTTCACCACTGGACTGTGTGTCTAACCCGATACAAATCCCATTTTTAATTATACTTATAAACTACTCGCTGTTTATCTTCTTCGTTTTTATGAAACCCGGAATCAACCCGACTGTTTAATCAATCATTCTTATTGATTTGGTTGATTGATCAGTACTGTTAACGAAATAATTTAAACAAAAAGAATTAAAGGTGCTGTACCGAATAGTTGTGATCTCTGATGAAGTTCCGGCGGCTGAGGTTAACTCCGGCGAAGTTTATCTTGCGACAAAGGCTCTATCAAAAGTTTGAGGTGAGTGTGGTGCTTTCTGTCTGAGCTCTAGAAGTCTTATTTTAGAGTAAGGCAGAAGAGATGAAATGGGTTCGGTTTTCCGGCGACTTGCAGAGAATTCCGGCGAGTTGCAGAAAATTTCGGGCGACTTGCAGCGAGGTTTTTTTTTCAGAGTGAGTTTGAGAGTAATGAGCGAGTTGGATTGAGGAATTTAGCCCTGTATTTATAAGCTGCTATGGTGAGGTTTGATTTCGGTTAAATTGGCGGTTACGACTGGAATTGGGGCTAGACATCGGTTATAACCGATGTCGTCGACGGTTATAGCGTTATAGTCAAAAGGAATAATGGCTGAACTCGCGGATTGCCGGATTTTCCGGTGATTGCGAGTTCTGCCGCGCTGAAGTCCGGATTTTGATTTCGAGTTTCCATTTAAATATCATTTGTTTCAGTATTCTAACAAAGAAGTCAAGTGGCGGAGCGGTGAAGTGTTTGATTGTTGGACCGGCTGACCCGGGTTCGAAACCCGGCAGCCTCATTTATTTTTTTATTCTCTTATTTTTTATAAATTTTCAATTATAGATTTTAAATTCTAATATATTTATTAATTATGTATTGTTTAAAATTTATTTGAGCATTAAATAAGCAACGAAAATTTTTAACTGGTTATTCGATTAATAAACGAAGCGGGTTTTGGAAACCCGTTTTTCGACGGATGTTACAGTATCCCTACTTTTAGAAATTTCGTCCCGAAATTTAAGTAGTGATATGTTTGACTCGAAAGGAGGGTGGTTTTGACAATGACATACTCCGAAGGGGGTAAGAGTTTAAATTTTATTTGATGCGGTAACGTTCCTAGTAAGGGTTGAATACCCTGCTACAGGAATCGCTTTTTGATGCCTAAGATAAGGAATATTGATAAACAGAGTTGATTGACTAGGTAAGATCTCATGCAAAAGAGTTTTGAGAGAATCGATACGTTTGGAAAGATAAGGTTATATCCTAAAACAAAACTTCTACCACTAAAACCTACATGGAACTTCTCATAACCCCCTGACAATGCCTCTGATCCTTTGGCAAGAATACTTATATGTAGGAAGTACCAGCGGCGTATCCATATTCTTGTCAAATTTTCATTGGCTTTATCAGTAAATTATGATTAGTTCTATGTGACTCTAAAACACAACAACCAAAACTTGAGTCTCAAATCTGAAAGTATACATGATTGAATGATGACAGTACCTCTCTCGTTTGTTATGATGAAGGGGTTAGTCTAGGTACAAGTGAGACACAACCCAACTTCTTTGAATGATGAGATTGAGATACGTCGAGATGTATGATGATATGAATGTTAAATCAATGAGTATAAAACAAAACTTGAAATAGTAATTCGCATTAAGATTCTTGGATACATAATTTTCAAATTTAAAATTGAGATATGTAAAGATTGAGATAACATAGAGAAAACATAAAAACTAGACAGTTGGAGTTGAGTCCTGATTTTTGGTGAGGGAAGACTAGTTGGGTGGTTCGTTTGGGCCGTTATTATCTTCAACAGGATTGGCGTTGATGTTGTAAGCTCTTCCTCTTGCTGGCGGTGGAGCTGGGTTTGCTTGATTTACTTGGTTAACTGGGTTTGCTTGAGCTTGGGCGTTTATGATGTTAACCAATCGAGGGCACGTGTTTCTAAAATGGGTAGGGTCGCCGCAATTAAAACAAGCTCGAACATACGAAAACATGGGGTACTGGGGTTGTTGATATGTTTGGATCATGTTTTGAGTAGGGGTGAGGTTTGGTTTTGAGAGGCGCGACAAGCCTTGCTCAAATGACCATAGCGTCCACAATTCGCACATAGTCGACAAGGTAAGGTAGATGGATGGTGATAAAAACAGGTGCTGCATTGAGGGTGAGGTCCAATGTACGGTTTCTTATTTGGGTAAGTTGAGTTGGGTGCTACTTGAGTGATTGGGATAGCTTGGAGGGGTACGGCTTGTGAAGCTGGTTGATTGTGTTGAGTGACAGCGAAAATTTGCCCATCTCGTTTTCTCTTAGAAGTGGGTTGAGAAGGGGATTTGGTTTGGGTGGAGTTTGAGGTTTCATTTGGTGCTTTATCCTTCTTCTTCTCTTCCTTGAAGTCCTTATTTCGTATACGGTTTTCGGTGAGCTCTGTAGCTAACTCCATTGCTGCTTCCAAAGTTGCAGGTGTGGTACTTATTACAGGGTCTTGAATTTTTGAAGGAAGACCTCGAATGTAGTGCTCGATCAAACGGTAGAGGGGAGTAAACAAATTGGGGACCATTTGATTTAACTCAAGGAATTCTCTGTTGTATGTGGTGTGGTCGCCCTCTTTTTGTTTCAAAGAATAGAACTCATCTTCCAATTTCTTGATTTCGTTTCTTGGACAGAAACGTCTTGTCATGATTTCCTTCAACTCTTCCCAAGTCAAAGTCATAGCATTCTCAGTACCTCGCTTGGCCTTCTCTGTATTCCACCATGTAAGTGCTACTCCAAACAAACGACCGGTAGCATATCGCACCTTGCGATCATCGGGGCAATCGCAATTGAGAAAGGTGTTTTCCATCTCCTCAAACCAATGGAGGAGAGTGGTGACACCTTCGGTCCCTTCGTATTTTAGAGGATTGCAGGATTTGAAATGCTTGAAGGTGCATTTAGTGGCTTTTGGGAGAGGGTTGACAATGTTTTGATCTTCTTGGTTGATTGGGTTGACGGGATTAGCGGTAAGGGCCTGTTGTACTTGAATTACGATGTTGGGTATTACGGCAGCCATTTGTTGAGCGATTTGGGCAGCCATGCGCTCGCGGGATTTTCCTGCTCTCATTTTTCTACGAGCGAGACTAGAAGACATCTACAAGGAATACGTATCAAGAGTATGAGTTTGACGTTTTAGGAGTCATGTGTCGTATTTAGGAATGAACATTCATAAAATAAATGATGAATAATAATTACTACATCCATAGGATGTCTTGGGCTTTGCTCGTAATTGGGCCTTGCATGCCGCCATACTTCACCTTCGTAATCATGTGGGCCCCCATGATTACCGGGTCTTTCATATGGTTCGCATGTGTTAGCCTGGTAACGTACACTAAAAACCCGGAGAAAATCGAGAAATATGTATGTAACGTATGAAATTCGGAGTGCATCCAGGTGTGGACACGGTGACACCTCAAAGTGGGGTTAGTTCAAACGACGTTTGGTGTGGCATGCTTTGGCCTAATAGGCCCTTCGTACTCTCATCATTAGTCCCCAGGTAAGCAAACTGGTCCGTCATATTGGATTTATACGAATGCCAACCTAGAAAGGACGTTCCGACTACCGGTACTGTTACCCTTACAGTTACTACATGTCCGTCATAGAACTCACTTTGATGAGATTGAAAAATGGAAAAATGAGACAAAATCTTGAATAACGGAAGTATGAAGATGATTTGAATATGTGAACATTGAAATATGCGTAATGTATATGTAAGCATGTTATGTTTGACTATAAGTATAACTCATTAAGTATCACACAAAATGATAGTGGAAGTGTTTGCATGCATTTGTGTGTGTAATAAATACCAAACAAATAAACATCATGAGTTTGCATGTAACCACATAAACAATTAAAATCTAATCAACTATAGTATAGGCTCTAAGGGTCTAATAACCTATCCTATATCCCTATACTCAAAAGCTCTGATACCAATCTATCACACCCCGACCCGCAGCGGAAATGGTGATCGGGGCATGATTGGGTTTTCATCAAAGCTCATGACATTTACTATAAAGTTTCATATTTATTATTTCTCTTTAAAGAAGAAGTTACAATAAACATACAAATACATCATGCTCAAATACATTTTCATTCAAATTACAAACTAGAGTACAATTACAAAGGAAAACAAAACTAAACATTTATCCCGAGGCAATTAACTTGTTTATTCTTCTAGGCCATCCTATGTGTTTTCTTTTCTCAACCGAATCACCTGTATCATGTGTAAAAAAATAGGCTTTGGGTCAACAAAAAGTTGGCGAGTGAATCATATGAAAACATTTAAACGTGTTTATTGTATCGATTATAAAATAAAGTGCATAACCACATATGAGTAAACGTAGATGTAAATTTAATCACAAAACACATAATATTAATTATTGCACACACATACACCAAATGATTGATTTTGAGGCACGTGATGTTCAACTCGTCTCCCACGAGGAACTGATGGGCCTAATGAATGATTTTGAGGCACGCGATGTTCAACTCGTCTCCCACGAGGAACTGATGGGCCTAATGAATGATTTGCACGTAACTTGACAATATGTAACCACACATCACAACAAACATTATTTACAATATAAGTTTAGATCATATAATGGTAATGGCACGAGTTTGAATAAGCGAATTAATTTAAGCGACACATGATCACCCCAAAACATGAATAAAAAGGGGAATTTGTAAGAATTCACTCACAGTGGTTGCGTTTCTTGGATTGACGATGAATGTGCACGGATTTGGATTTAACCACGAGAGAAACTAACCTAAATAATAACATAATAATTCGATAAATAAATATACTTTTATTTGAGATTAATATTTTTAATTAGTGTTCTTAATGGGATTTTTAAATTTATTTTTGTGAGTTTAAGGAAATTTTTCTAACTTCTAAATATTATTTTTAAGTGTTTTTAATTGATTTTTAAATAAAATAAATAAATAAAAGAAAATAATTTTTTTTGACTTTTTGACCGTTGACCGTTGACCGGTCGGACCGTGTGTTTGTATGCGCTGAGTGAGGTTCGAACTCGTGACCTCCCGTACGCGTGCACGCAGCTCTACCAACTGAGCTACGTGTCTAACCCGAAATATATTGAAATTTAATTATACATATACACATACTAGAGCTAACATATTTTTATTTAATTTAAAAAGGTTTGGAAAATCTCAGGGGCGCTGTAACTAACCGAATTCGAACTCGAGACCTTGGCTTCGTGTTGCACACAGCCCTATCAATTGGGCTGTGTGACTAACCCGAAGGATATAAGATTTTTATTATATTTATATATTTACTAGATTATTTCGTTAACTGGTTTTAAAAAGGTTGTGTATAATTGGCGAACCGGAAAGCATGTACAGACTCGAACTCGGTATCTTTATGTTTCAAATGCACACAGTTCACCACTGGACTGTGTGTCTAACCCGATACAAATCCCATTTTTAATTATACTTATAAACTACTCGCTGTTCATCTTCTTCGTTTTTATGAAACCCGGGAATCAACCCGACTGTTTAATCAATCATTCTTATTGATTTGGTTGATTGATCAGTACTGTTAACGAAATAATTTAAACAAAAAGAATTAAAGGTGCTGTACCGAACAGTTGTGATCTCTGATGAAGTTCCGGCGGCTGAGGTTAACTCCGGCGAAGTTTATCTTGCGACAGAGGCTCTATCAGAAGTTTGAGGTGAGTGTGATGCTTTCTGTCTGAGCTCTAGAAGTCTTATTTTAGAGTAAGGCAGAAGAGATGAAATGGGTTCGGTTTTCCGTCGACTTGCAAAGAATTCCAGCGAGTTGCAGAAAATTTCCGGCGACTTGCAGCGAGGTTTTTTTTTCAGAGTGAGTTTGAGAGTAATGAGCGAGTTGGATTGAGGAATTTAGCCCTGTATTTATAGGCTGCTATGGTGAGGTTTGATTTCGGTTAAATTGGCGGTTACGACTGGAATTGGGGCTAGACATCGGTTATAACCGATGTCGACCGATGTCGTCGACGGTTATAGCGTTATAGTCAAAAGGAATAATGGCTGAACTCGCGGATTGCCGGATTTTCCGGTGATTGCGAGTTCTGCCGCGCTGAAGTCCGGATTTTGATTTCGAGTTTCCATTTAAATATCATTTGTTTCAGTATTCTAACAAAGAAGTCAAGTGGCGGAGCGGTGAAGTGTTTGATTGTTGGACCGGCTGACCCGGGTTCGAAACCCGGCAGCCTCATTTATTTTTTTATTCTCTTATTTTTTATAAATTTTCAATTATAGATTTTAAATTCTAATATATTTATTAATTATGTATTGTTTAAAATTTATTTGAGCATTAAATAAGCAACGAAATTTTTTAACTGGTTATTCGATTAATAAACGAAGCGGGTTTTGAAAACCCGTTTTTCGACGGATGTTACACTAAAACGGGTCAATGCTATGACCTGAGCCAGGTATGTGTAATGGGTCAAACTTTCAATGAGGAGTTAAGGTCCAACAAGAGTTAAACGAGTTATGAGTGAACATTGAATTAGCTAAAGTAAGGTAAATCTAATAATTTAAATTGTAGACATTATGTTCTTAGGAACATGTTGATTTTAAATAGATTATGGTAAAAAATGTCAACTTAGTCAAAATATGCTTTTAAAAGTCCTTTGTCGTAAAAAGGACTAAAGTTGACTAAAATGCCCTCGAATGATAAATCGACCAAACGACCCTTGAGGGTAGTTCAAAAGTGAGTTTTATAGGTAAGTACACCCTTTCAGTAGTACAAAAGCAAATGGCATAAGCAATTTCGGTTTAATGCCTTTTAACGGGTTGTTTTCGTAAATTGTCAAACCGAAGGGTAGAATTCGGAAATATATGATTTACTATAATAAATCCAACACAAATATAGTTGTGGTGGAAGATAAATAGAAGTCTTAGTGTGGAAATAGGAGGTAAGGAAAGAAGGAGCGAGATTTAAGCTTAAGTGCTTAAATCCCTTAACGGGTCAAAATGAATATGCGCATAAACCGGTTAATGGTTGCGTAATTCATAAAAAATTATGAATCCGGGTTAAGGATTTCGGGTTAAATATGTAGGCAAACAATTTACGGACATTTAGAAACAAGTTTCAAGTAAACGGATGAAAATTGAACAAGTTACGGAAGTTTTCGTAACAAAAACGACAAAATAGAGAAAGCTGCAACAACCACCGTAAGCTACGCTACGGTGGCCAGCCGTAGCTTACGACTGCCAACTGCTGAATGAAACAAAATGCATGTACCGTAGCTACAGCACAGAGCCGTAGTTTTCGATTAAGTCGTTTATCAAATCGAACTACACTAATATGTTAAAACATTTTGAAATACTTGTGAAGTTTAAATTAACTTAGAATTTCGGATTATTATATATTTGCATTATGCTCACATTGATGCAAAATCTTTTATAAAAGTTATGTTTTAAGATATTGGGTCTTACACCACTTTTAAATATTCATAACTTTTTGGAATGTTAATGTATTTTTTTAAATTACACCATATAAACGAGTATTTTATTCTTTTTAATTGGAGTACGGAATTGTTATAGTTTTTAATTAAAAAGTTGATATGTTACGTGATTAACAATGTCTAAGGGTGAGTTATAACTTAATCGTTAACCGAAACTCGAATTAACCAAAAACGGTTATTGTTTTTTTTGTACCCTCATTTAACCAAAATTAACTGAACCGGACCATTCTTATTTTCATATATTTCTAGCTTTTATACCTTAGTTCATGTATTTCATATTTCTACCTCAATTTTATGTATTTATACCTCCATTTCAAGTACATATACATCTATTTCATGTATTTATACCTAAATTTCATGTATTTCTAATCAAAAGTTTTAGCACAATATGGTTTTGGCTAAACCAAAATTAAATGAATCAAACAAAAAATCATCAATCTAACTAAATAAACCAACCCTATCAATTGAAAACGGATTGGTTAATAAAATAGACTAACCGATGACCTCGATTTTGTATTCTCGTTTAACCAAAATTTAATTGAACTGAACCGAATCATTCATATTCTCATATATTTCATATATTATATCTCGATTTCGTATATTTACACTTTCATTTCATGTATTTATAACTTAATTTATAAATATTTCTAAACAAAAGTATTAGTACAAGTTTGTTTTTTGCTATTAACTGAAATTAAGTGAACCAAAACAAACACCGTCAATCTAACCGAAAAACCGAAGTAATTAACCAAAAACCGATGATTAATAAAATAGACTAACCGATGACTTTAGTTTCGGTTTCGGTTGAGGATAATAACCAAACCGACCGAACCATGTACATCACAATGAAATTGATTACCCGATTACTAGGCTTTCGATGTATATCTATCACAATAATGATACAATAAATATTATATGAATATGAAAACTACCAAAAACAATTATCGCAATGCAATGTGTCACTCCCGCCGCATCGCACGGGTATCCTGCTAATGTGTGTGTGTGTGTGTATATAATCTAATTCCAATTAATAGCATATGACATTCTCTCCTTTAACCTAAAAAATATTTATATTTTTTAAACTTTTTAACAATTAATTAATACATGAATATCATTTATCTTTATCAATAATTATAAAATTGATTAATAAATGATTCCAAATAATTAATTAACTAAAAAGGTTAAAAAAGTTAAATTAGTTACAAATCATTACACGAGTTTGTGTAGTAACTAAAAGTTAATTTACATATTTATAATATTTACGCACAAATATTAACGTATCAATATAACACAATGAGCAATGGATATATTTTATTGAAATCTGTTATTAATTGTTATATAGTGCAAAGAGTTCGTTATATGTTACAACTAAAAAAGTTAACTTTTTAATAATTAATTAAAAATTTACTCTGTTTTAATAATTAACTAATTAACGCTTCTAAATAAGGCCAACCCGTGTAATCCACGAGTTTATAATACATGTGTAATAGTTAATGAAATATTTTTAAAATTTATAATTTTTTTTTTGATATTCAACCTTTGTAATATAGGAGTTTCCAAAGAATGTTACATATCACTTACTTATATTTTAGTAACAAAATACTAATCTACTTATTCATTATCAATCTCATAATAATTATAAGCAAAAATTAATGAAATTATATTTCTTAAAACTATTTTTAGGATAATATTTATTTATTCAACCCGTGTAACACAAGGTGTTCTAACCTAGTATAGTTATGATAACATAACTAGAACCATTAAATCTGCCGTCGCCGCGGGGACAAAGTGAGAATCCGATCGATATCACCCTAAGTTCGTTATGGTACCCACACGGTATTTACATACGCTATGACAATCGAAAAACCAATAAAATATATCTATAATATTACAATAATGCTATCTACATATGATCGGGTCGTTGTGACGGCAACTCTGATCTACACATGAAAACCTAACGACGAAATAGTTGTGTCATAATTTAGAAAAATCTTAAAAAACGAGCAAAACGTTTATAATTAGCAGACGTAGGTGCTGACCATATTCGAACTCACAATCTATAGTTTAACCATATAACACAATCAGTCCACCAAGTGGTTGTAATTCATTGTTCCCTTATGTATATATAAAAAAATGTGATGGTAGCCGGCCCACATACGTATTTATGAATTGGGTTAATATCATAACATTGCGTATTTAAAAAAAATTTAAAACTTCTCTTAATAATATCTTATTTTACTTCAAATAAACAATTCCAAAGAATACCACATATTAATACCATATCATTTCTCAAAACGTTGTTTTTACTCAAAATAGGATTGTGGTTACCCGCGTGTTGCGCAAAGACACCATTGGAGTTCAGAATGCATCGCACACGATGACAACTGATGAATATGTTTGTAAAATCAAATAAAATAATATCTAATGTGTTATGCTATTTGTGTCGTAACTTGGCTTTGAAGATAAAAAAAGAAAAGAAAAGGTAAAATAACACAAAACGAAAAAGAAAACGATTGGAAGTCGGTCGGTTTTGGTGCACTTGTAATAGCAAATAAATAGAAAAGTTCAAAAATATGTCCAAAAGAGTATTGGGCAAGTATTGGGCATGCATTAAAAAATAAACTAAAAAATTACTTTCGACACACTTGTTATAGCAAAGAAAAAGAATAGTTAAAAAATATATCCAAACTAGTATTAACTTGTTCGTTAAAAAACCAAAGTAAAAGAAAAAAACAGAAAAAAAAGAAAATAGGTGCAAGTTAGCAAAAAACTAATGGTTCACATTAGCATGAGCACACTATTCATCTTCTACTACCAGTGTCCCTAGGGTTGGGGGGGGGGGGGGGGGGGGGTTGCGTAAGACAGTGCTAACCGAACAATGACCAAAATCAGGAAAAAATGTAAAACAAAAACACGAATTTCTAACACCACGTGACTCACATGACCAAAAACGTGGACGACTTTGGATTTATACCAACTTCATTAAATTTTAGTGGTAGAAAAGTAATTTGGTTACAGTAAAAGAAAATGAATACAATTGTTAAACTACATGGGGGTGCAAATGAGAGTTTACACTAAATGATGAAATACACTAAAAGACGAAAAACATACCATTTATCTTCTCTTAATTTATATACCGATAATTGTTTTTCTAATTATTGTGCAAATCGGGTATATATCATGTAATGACAACATTGTTTTATTTAAAATTTTTACCTTACATCCGCCTTTACTTCAAATATATCTTTAATTTATAATTTACAATGATAGTGATGTTTTTGAATTAAACCTTAAAAAACAAATTTTTATGATATTTTGTATATTATATTTATAATGATAATGATATCTTTGAATTAAATTACTAGAAAAATAGCAAAATATATAAATTTTTAAATGTTATAATCGACAACATGATACGTTTGAATCGTATTACTTGATCAACGGTTTAATCTTCTAATTTTAAAACTTATACGTTTATCACTATAGCCCAACGGTTTATTAATATAGCTAACAGTTTTTAAATGAGTTAAATGCCTTTACGTCCTTGTGTTTGTTCACTTTTGCCATTTTAGACCAAATATAAAAATCGTACAATTTTCCTCTCTAACATTCTCGAAACGTGTTATTTCAGTGCAAAAAATCTAAAATAAAATGTCATTTTCGTCCTTGAGCTAATTGATATTTTTTTAACTTGGGTAGTTTTCTGGATTGAAATGGCACGTTTCGAGAATGTCAGGAAGGAAAATGGTACAGCTTTGAAATTTGGTCTGAAATGGCAAAAGTGAACAAACCATAGGGACGTAAATGACACTTAACTCTTTTGAAATTATATATGAGGCAAGATGGGTTATGTGTATAACAAAATGAGGGCGAATAAATTTATGAGTTATCTAAATATTTTTTATTTAGTTATATGATGTAAAAATAATTAAGAAACTTGTTAGGTAATTGATGATGAAGCACTTTAGAAACATGTTTTGTATTGGTTACTTTGACAAAGAGATTGGAAGCTTGTCTCGCCTTATTGTACTTTGCAAACAAGTAATTTTCCTAATTTAACCTGTGTGAAACAGGGTACAATAACCTAGTGGATATAATGTATTGTTTGTGATGAAATAAGAGCTATTATATTATTAAAGAAAACACTACAATAACCTAGTGGATATAATGTATTGTTTGTGATGAAATAAAGAGCTATTATATTATTAAAGAAAACACGTTTTTATAATTTTATTGATTTGTTTAGGATACCGAGCATAAGTTCGGAGAATAAAACGTAGCCTCTACTTATCTATACTATACCATAATGCATTAGAGAGTGGCACTTTAAGATACCCACATAAATAAGAATTTTTTTCCAACTTGATTTATAAATACATCTCTAAAATTAGGGTAAATTGATCTTTTAAACAATAATTATATTTTAGCTCCCCCATCTTATTACACTTAAATCCCTTAGATTTAACATAATTAGTTACACTTTCCCTCATTCACAACAAACTTATAATTTTTTTACGTATTCTTGCTATATCTTATAAACTATACTGTTTTAAAAAAACTGAAAGTATCATAACGACCTACTCATTTTTGTCGATGTTTCGATAGTTGTCTTGGTCAATATTGTCATGTGGATTAAAATGTACAAGTAGATGATGCCTTAGTATACAAGTAATTAAAGCCTAACATACTTAGTCATTGTCCAAGAATGTTTAATAGCTACAGAATGTCGAGTGATTAAATATCGTTAATTTAATCCTCTCATCTAGGTTACATTTCAATCCCTCATCTTTAACAAAATTGTAGATACTTAGTTAGTGGTTACACTTCATCCCCTTATAGAAATCTAACTCCCCCACCCCCACGATTTTTAAATTTTCGTAACTTTTTGGTACGTTAATATTATTTTTTTAAATTAAAGCATAAAAACGAGTATTTTATTCTCTTTAATTTGAGCATAGTATTACTATAGCTTTCTAATAAAAATATTGATATGTTACGTGATTAACAGTCTGTAAGGGTGAGTAATAATTGAATCGTTAACCGAAACCGAACCAAACCGAAATCAAACAAAAACTGAATTAACTAAAACTGATTAACCGAAACTCAAATTAACAAAAAACGGTTATCAATTTTTGTCCCCTCATATAACCAAAATTAGTTGAACCGTACCATTCATATTTTTATATATTTCTAGCTTTTATACCTTCAATTCCTTTATTTAATATTTATACCACCATTTAATGTATTTATAACTCAATTTCAAGTACCTATACATTCATTTCATTTATTTATACCTAAATTTCATGTATTTCCAATCAAAAGTTTTAGCACAAGTTTGGTTTTGGCTATTAACCAAAATTAAATGAATCAAACCAAAAATCGTCAATCTAACTGAATAAACCAAACCTATCAATTGAAAACGGATTGGTTAATAAAATAGACTAACCAATGACCTCGATTTTGGTTAAGGATAATAATCTAACCAACCGAACAATGCACACCGTGGCAATGTCTGTGTTTCCTGCCACATCTCGCGCGCACCTATCGGTTATTAACCAAAACCGATGATCGGTGAGCAATAACTAAATCGTTAACCAAAATAGACGAAACTGAACCAAAATCAACCAAAAACTGAATTAACTAAAAGCTAAAAACCGAATGAACCAAAAACTAGTTATCATTTTTTTTACTTTCATTTAACCAAAATTAGCTGAACCGAATCAAAGCATTCACTTTTTCATAAATTTCTAGCTTTTATACCTGCTGTTCATATATTTCATACTTTATATCTCCATTTCATATATTTGTACTTTCAGAGTTAAGATACTGTATAAACAGTGCTAACCGTAAGAACAGATCTGAGTCATTGATAGTTTAAATCAATGGTTGATGTTGATTATAAATAAAACCTTTATAATTAATAATTAGTATTAACAAGTTATGGGTAATTTCATAAAATTGCTAATCTATATTAAATAATAAGATCTATTATTCATGGTATTTTAGTCATTTAGCCATTTTTCATTAAATATTAATTCCATCTTGGTTTTTTAAACTAAATAACTTTTATATACTTCATTATTTTTTTTTAAAAATTATACCATAAAATCAAGTGTTTTTTACCTTTAATATGAGTACCATATTGCTATACCTTTTTTTATTTATAAAAGTGACTTTTAAAAAAGTTACAAAAAGATGTTTTATAACCATGCTAGTTATGTAGTTGGAATGTGTTATTATGAAAAATGTATCGTGTTGATTTTAAATTTATACGTATTTTCTTATTTTGTTGTGTAATTCTTATGAGGATCAATATCAAAACAACTCACCCACATTAATCCCTTTTGTGCGATAAAGTTCAATTCCATATAAAATCCAGTTGTACAATCGACAAACGACATATTGAATACAAACAAGCTAAACAAGCTGTTGTGCGTTCAACCTTGAAGCAAACGTCCAGTGATAATCAACAATCAACATCATCATTGCATATTTGGTAGGTAAAATGTTCTATAATGCGTTTTTGCATGGGTGTATAATGTTTGAGGGTTTTTTGTGCTGGATTTGATTGTGGGTTTTGTGCTGATAAATTGTTAATTATCATAGGGTTTTGTAATGTTTGATATATTGGGAATTTTCATGGTCTTTTGTGACACCATTCCCAGACAAGGATGCACCATACACAATTGATACTAACTTACAAGGAAACACGTATTTTATTAATACAAACTGTAAGTTACAAAAGTTGGAAACTTAAAGATACAAAGTTTGGTCAAACTACTCTCAGCCGTTCATGCAAATTTCCACTAGATAAGAAAGTATGGGATACTTTATTCCACTAGCCATGCATATCCTAGTTAAACAACCGCATAAAGCTAACCATCATTTACTGTGACACATGCTTAAAAGACGTCAGCTATTACTTGTGAGTTCATGAATATACACAATTTACAAATCATATCATTTAATCATGACTTGTAGCTGCCCATGTCATTGTAACCCAACATCACCACGTAACTTACAAAACCATACAATTAATGCCCACTACACCACGGGTGTAGTACCGACAAATCCCGCTGTAGCAGCACGTATAAAGGACCACAAATATCATGTGTATGTCATGCTCATGTTATATACATGCGTACAACAGTCATGCCAAATTATTACAGTTTAGGACAAGCATGCTCACGTTTGGAAAACATTCATAAAACTCACCTTTCCTATATAGACGTTTTATTATAATCAATCCGAACTTGATTTCCTGATAAGCTAGAATAATTTTAGACATTAGCTAAATAAAGAGCGAGACACTAGCTAGTCATTACCCCTGATTATGACACTAAACTTTACTCTTAATATTATACAAAACATCAAATGGCGCCTTCATGTTGAAGCTAACTTACAACATACATGCCTCCTTGATAAACACTATCATTCATATACATTACACCTATTATTGTATATACGTACATACTAACACGTCCATTTTTTTATTCTTATATGTGAAGTAACTTCATATAATTATTTATATTTGCTTCGTATGTAGCAGAATCTCAAGTCTTATCATTTGAGTTTTATTATTATTATATATATTATAATTAATTCATCTGCTTCACTTGTTTTTCTTTTATAACTTTTAAAATATAACAAACTATAAAGTTACAAATATACTTTGGAACGAGCTCATTTTTCTCTACGTTTTAACCCAAGTTTTATTAAAAAGGGAGTAGGGTCAAATATAATTGGAGGGGTATGACCCCAAAAACTCTGCGCCTGCGCAAGACACCATACCCTCATAATGATAACAGGTCACAAGGATAACCTTGCGCGCAACACGCAACGCTGCGCCATTCTTGAAACCAGCAGGTTGCCTAACAAACCTTGCGCACCCTGTGCAACGACAAGTTAAACATGGAAGCGCAGGTCCCTGAACCTGCGCTGATTGATCAAACCTCTAGCCGCAAATTCCTAAAACCTTGCACAAGGCCAAGACTAAGATGAGAGCAACTCATACTTAGTCCTGAGAACAAAAGTACTTAATCCCTACAACTCCGCGTTGGCCAAAAAGCACCGATAAGGCAACGCGGAAGAGAGAAGCGCAAAGAGGCAATGACCAAGTACAAGGGTACAAAGTGGCAGAGCTGTGATCCAATAACCGCTCGGCAGGTTGTGCCAGACCACGTCGCATGATGAACAGTCATGCAGTGGGCAGAAAGTACACGAGGACGTACAAGTGGCACCAACCAACCACGCCAGCGACTGTCACACAATCTCCACTACCGCGTGATGACAGGTCCGGCAACAAGGACAACTGCCAGGACACATGGCTCCATTCACCATGCGCCAAGCGCACCTCCTGCCAGAGGCCATTAACGGTCGATGTAGAGGAGACAGAATGGATATTCCTGGTTGTCGGCTCTAGGCCCAAGGCCCATCAGCCAATCTCCTACACACCTCTTGGGCTATAAAATAAGGATCACACCACAAGGTAACAGGATTATCATCACATATTATTACACACTGCATTGAGCTCACTGATTGATTACTTTCTTATTACTTGCAATCCCCGATACTTATTTCACGCCGGAGTGTGGTCACGGAGAAAACTCTCCCCCTTTTCTCCCGTGACGAGGCTAACGACTTTTCTAGTTTTGCAGTGAGCTTGAAGTAAGATCATTCCGAAGAGCAAACGAAAGATAACCTTTTATGCAGAGACTCTAAGCCATAACCTAGATATCTCCGGATACCCTTGGTTGACCAGTGTTTCTTCATTGGCGCCATCCGTTTTTTCTGACTCGCACATCTGTCTCTGGTTCGTTTTTTCTAAATCTCATTTTCAAATGGATGATATTGTCACACCCCGACCCGCAGTGGAAAAGGTGATCGGGGCATGATTGGGTTATCATCTAAGCTCATGACATTTATTATAACGTTTCATATTCATTATTACAAATTAAATGGAAACATACAATCATAATTACATCATGTCTTAAACATCATTCTAGACTTCATTGATTTCTTCTAAGGCATTTCCTAAGTTTTCATTGCTTCATCCTGTTCACACTGTATCATGTGTAAAAATGGTTTTTGGATCAACAAAAAAGTTGGCGAGTGAATCCTATGAAAAACATTTGAATAGTTTATTTAATTGATTATAAAATAAAGTGCACAACCACATATGAGTAAATATAGATGTAAACTTATTCACAAAAACACTTAATCATTAGATAATGCACACACATACAACAATGGATTGTTTTGAGGCACGCGTTGCTCAACTCGTCTCCCACGAGGAACTGATGGGCCTAATGAATGATTTGCATATAACTTGACAATATGAAATACGTAACTACAAACAATATATACAATCTAAGTTTAGATCACAATATGGTATGGCACAAGTTTAAATAAACGAGTTAATTTTTGTGACACATGACACACCCCAAAATGTGTAATTAAAAAGGGGAGTTGTAAGATTCACTCACATTGGGTGCGTTCGGTTGATGATGTTGAATACGCACGAAGTTGGATTTAACCATGAGTGAAACTAACCTAGATAATAACATAATGGTTTGGTAAATAAGCGGATCTTATTAATCAATTTTAGTAGGATGATTGGATATATTTTTGTGAGTTTAAGGCAATTTTCTAACCTTAAAAATGTTAATTTTAAGTATTTTTAATTGATTTTTAAATAAAATAAATAAATAAAAAAAATAAAAAAATGTTGACTTTTTGCGATCGTTGACCGTTGGCCGTTGACTTGTTGACCGGTCAGGCTTTGTATTTGTGTGCGCCGGGTGAGGCTCGAACCCGAGACTCCCGTTCGCGTGCACGCAGCTCTACCAACTGAGCTACGTGTCTAACCTGAAATATTTCTGTTTTTAATTATATTTATATACTAATTGATTTAAACTGAAAATCATTTATTTAAAAACGATTTTAATGCATCGAACCGGTGTTCTCCACAGGTCTCGAACCCGGGACCTGTGGTTTGGGTTAACACACAGTCCACCGCTGGACTGTGTGTCCAACTTGTTATATAATCTGATTTTTATTATACTTATATACAAATTACATTATTTCATTTCTGTCTTATATAAAAAGTTTGATAATTGTCCGGACCGGTGCGGTAGTCCGGACACGAACTCATGACGTGTGATTAAACGTTCACACAGTCCACCACTGGACTGTGTATCTATCTTGGTTATTATTCCGGTTTCTATTAAACTTAACATCTATTGAAGTGAATCCGGTTCGGTTAAAAAAAAGGAACATTTTTATTAAGGCGAGTATGCGTGGGACAAGTATCGAACTCGGGACGTATGCGCTTTTTATTTGCACACAGTCCACCGCTGGACTGTGTGTCTAACCTGAGTTATATCTTGATTTAAATTAAACTTATACACAACTGATAACTCCGTCTTCTTCGTTAAACTTAACCAGAAACGAAGTCTGACTGGTTCGACAACTTAATCATGTTCTTTAGTGTGTTGTGAGTAATTACGTGTGAGGTAAATAAAAAGAATGAGAGATTAAGTTTTAGATATACCGAACAGTGGCTCCTCTGTTTCACCGGCGAAACTCCGATGACAGCAGATGATTCCGGCGACGTGTGTCTTGCGGCAGAGGGTCTTCAACGAGCTTGAGATGAATGTGGGTGGCTTCGGTATGAGCTCTGGGGGTTCAGTAAGGCACAGAGGTGGAAGGCTCGGTTTTCCGGCGAGTTGCAGAAGTTCTCCGGCGAGTGAAATTATGTCGGGAAAGAGTGTGATTGTGAGCGAAAAAGCTAACAGAGATTAGAGGGGGTATTTATAGGGCAGGACATCGACGAATTTAGCCCGTTTTCCGTCTTGATTCGTCGGTTAAAGATTTTCCGGCGGTTATAACTTGTGTCGCGGACTGGACATCGGTTATAACCGACGTTGAGGTTAATGTTTACGTTAAGTCATTGATAACCGACGCCGTTTGACGAAATCGTCGGATTTTCCGGCGTCAACTGATTTGGGCGCGTCAGTTTGACTGGGTTTGATTTCTGTTTCGATATTTGAATTAATAGTCTGGATATATTACCGAAGAATACAAGTGGCGGAGTGGTTTGATGGGTAAGTGTTAAGGCTTTGCTGAATTCGCTGGCTGACCCGGGTTCGAAACCCGGCAGCATCCTTTTATTTTTATTTCATTATTTTAAATACTTTTTCAAATATAAATTATATATTCCAATATACTTATTAATTATGTACCGTTTAAAATTAATTTGGGCATTAAATACGCAACGAAATTTTTAACTGATTGTTCGGTTAATAAACGGAGCGGGTTGGTAAATCCGGTTTTTTGACGGATGTTACAGTATCCCCTGCTTTTTAGAAATTTCGTCCCGAAATTTAAGTAGTGATATATTTGTCTAAAAATGATGGTGTTTAGTTTGACAGTTACATACTTAGAAAAATAGTAAGAGTTTAAATTTTTTGTTTGAGGCGGTAACGTTCCTTGTAAGGGTTGAGTACCCTGCTACAGGAATCGCTTTTTGTTGCCTACGGTAAAAATATTGATAAGCAGAGTTGATTCACTAAGTATGATTTCATGCGTAAGAGTTTTGATATGTTTGGAAAGATAGGGTTATATCCTAAAACAACATTTCTAATACTACAACCTACATGGAACTTCTCATAACCGCCTGACAATGCCTCTGATCCTTTGACAAGAATACTTATATATAGGAAGTACCAGCGGCGTATCCACCATATTCTTGTCAAATTTTCATTGGTTTTATCAGTAAGTTATGATTGGTTCTATGATGTGACTCTAAAACATAAATAAACGCCACAACCAATGTACCAAGAAATTACTAAATCCTACATAGAACTTCTCATAACCGCCTGACAATGCCTCTGATCCTTTGACAAGAATACTTATATATAGGAAGTACCAGCGGCGTATCCACCATATTCTTGTCAGATTTTCATTGGTTTTATCAGTAAGTTATGATTGGTTCTATGATATAACTCTAGAACATAAATAAACACAACAATCAATATCTGAGTCCAAATTCTGATAGCATACATGTTTGAATGGTGACAGTTCCTCTCTCGTTTGTTATGATGGAGAGGTTAGTTTATGTAGAAATAGAACACAATCCAATTTCTTCAAATGGCGAGATGATATGAATGTAACACAAATTTCAACCAAGACAATATTAAATCCTACATGGAACTTCTCATAACCGCCTGATAATGCCTCTGATCCTTTGGCAAGAATACTTATATATAGGAAGTACCAGCGGCGTATCCACCATATTCTTGTCAAATTTTCATTGGTTTTATCAGTAAATTATGATTAGTCCTATGTGACTCTAAAACATAAACAACACAACAACCACAGCTTGAGTCTAAATTCTGATAGTATACATGTTTGAATGATGACAGTACCTCTCTCGTTTGTTATGATGGAGAGGTTAGTCTATGTAGAAAATGGAACATAATCCAATTTCTTTAAATAATGAGATGATATGAATGCAAAATCAGGGAGTATAACACAAACTTCAACCAAAACAATACTAAATCCTACATGGAACTTCTCATAACCGCCTGACAATGCCTCTGATCCTTTGACAAGAATACTTATATATAGGAAGTACCAACGGCGTATCCACCATATTCTTGTCAAATTTTCATTAGTTTTATCCGCAAGTTATGATTAGTTCTATGTGACTCTACAACAACACAACAACCAAAACTTGAGTCTTAATTCTGACAGTATCCATGTTTGAATGATGACAATACCTCTCTCGTTTGTTGTGATGGAGAGGTTAGTCATTGTGGAAGTGAGACATAGCTCAACTTCTTTAAATGATGAAATTGAAATACGCTGAAATGTATGATGAACAAACTTTGACCAAAACATACTAAATCCTACATGGAACCTCTCATAACCGCCTGATAATGCCTCTGATCCTTTGACAAGAATACTTATATATAGGAAGTACCAGCGGCGTATCCACCATATTCTTGTCAAATTTTCATTGACTTTATCCGCAAGTTATGATTAGTTCTATGTGACTCTAAAACAACCACAACAACCAAAACTTGAGTCTTAATTCTGATAGTATCCATGTTTGAATGATGACAATACCTCTCTCGTTTGTTATGATGGAGAGGTTAGTCTATGTAGAAATGGAATACAATCCAATTTCTTTAAATGATAAGATGTCATAAATGCTAAATTAGTAAGTACAAAACAAACTTTAATCAAGACAATGCTAAATTCCACATGGAACTTCTCATAACCGTTAGATAATGCCTCTGATCCTTTGGCAAGAATACTTATATATAGGAAGTACCAGCGGCGTATCCACCATATTCTTGTCATTGACTTTATCCGTAAGTTATGATTAGTTCTATGTGACTTTAAAACATAAACAAACTGAAATAGCAATTCGCACTAATATCCTTGGATAAGATTCCCATTTATAACTGGGATACGGGAAAATTGAGACAACATAAAGAAAAACATAAAAAAAACTAAGCGGTTGGAGTTGAATCTTGATTTTCGGTGAAGGGACTAGTTGGGTGGTTTCGTTTGGGCCGTCATTATCTTCGACAGGATTGGCGTTGATGTTGAAAACTCTCCCTCTTGCTGGTGGCCTAGTGATTGGGTTTTTTTGATTTACTTGGTTAACTGAGTTTGATTGAGCTTGAGCGTTTATGATGTTAACCAGTCGAGGGCACATGTTTCTAAAGTGGGTAGGGTCGCCACAATTAAAACAAGCTCGAACATATGGGAACATGGGGTATTGGGGTTGTTGATAGGTTTGGATCATGTTTTGAGTGGGGAAGAGATTTGGTTTTGAGGGGTGCGGCAAACCTTGCTCAAATGACCATAGCGTCCGCAATTCGCACATAGTCGACAAGGTAAGGTAGATGGATGGTGATAAAAACAGGTGTTACATCGAGGGTGAGGTCCAAGGTATGGTTTCTTATTCGGGTAAGTTGAGTCGGGTGCTACTTGAGTGATTGGGATAGCTCGGATGGGTATGGCTTGTGAAATTGGTTGATTACGTTGGGTGACAGCGAGAAGTTGCCCATCTCGTTTTCTCTTAAAAGTGGGTTGAGAAGGGGATTCGGTTTGGGTGGAGTTTGAAGTTTCAGTTGATGCCTTATCCTTCTTCTTCTCCTCCTTGAAGTCTTTGTTCCGGATTCGGTTTTCGGTGAGCTCTGTAGCTAACTCCATTGCTGCTTCCAAAGTTGCAGGCGTGGTACTTATTACAGAGTCTTGAATTTTTGACGGAAGACCTCGAATGTAGTGCTCGATCAAACGGTAGAGGGGAGTGAACAAGTTGGGAACCATTTGATTTAACCCGAGGAATCTTTTGTTGTATGTGGTGTGGTCGCCTTCCTTTTGCTTCAATGAATAGAACTCATCCTCTAATTTCTTGATTTCGCTCCTTGGGCAAAACCGTCTTGTCATGATTTCCTTCAACTCTTCCCAAGTCAAAGTCGTAGCATCTTCAACGCCTCGTTTGGCCTTCTCTGTATTCCACCAAGTAAGCGCTATTCCGTATAAACGACCAGTAGCATATCTCACCTTGCGATCATCGGGGCAATCGCAATTTAGAAAAGTGTTCTCCATTTCTTCAAACCAATGGAGGAGAGCGGTGACACCTTCAGTTCCTTTGTATTTTGGAGGGTCGCAGGATTTGAAATGCTTGTAGGTGCATTTAGTGGTATTTGGGGGAGGGTTGATAACATTTTGATCTTCTTGGTTGACAGGATTAGCGGTAAGTGCTTGTTGGACTTGGATTACAATGTTGGGTATTACGGCAGCCATTTGTTGAGCGATTAGGGCAGCCATGCGCTCGCGGGCTTTTCTTGCTCTCATCTTCCTACGGGCGAGGCTAGAAGACATCTACAAGGAATACATATCATGAGTATGAGTTGGATGTTTTTGGGATCATGGGTCGTATTTAGGAATGAACATTCATAAAATAAATATAAAAAAATAAATCTACTACATCCATAGGATGTCTTGGGCTTTGCTCGTAACTGGGCCTTGCATGCCGCCATACTTCACCTTCGTAATCATGTGGGCCCCCATGAATACCGGGTTTTGCAAATGGTTCGCATGTGTTAGCCTGGTTACGTACACTAAAACCCGGAGAAAATCGAGAAATATGTAACGTATGATATTCGGAATGTGCCCAGGTATAGACACGGTGACACCTCAAAGTGGGGTTAGTTCGAACGACGTTTGGTGTGGCATGCTTTGGCCTAATAGGTCCTTCGTACTCTCATCGTTAGTCCCCAGGTAGGCAAACTGGTCCGTTATATTGGATTTATACGAATGCCTACCTAGACAGGACCTTCCGACTACCGGTACTTGTACCCTTCCAGTTACTACATGCCCGTCGCAGAACTTACTTTGATGAGATTTGAAAATTGCAACAAAATCTTCGAATAATGAAAGTATGAAGATGATTTGAATATATGAACATTGAAATATGTATGATGAATGTGCATGTAAGTATGTATGTTTGACTGTAAGTATAAACAAATATGAAACAAATAAACATCATAAGTTTGCATGTAACCGCATAAACAATTAAAATCTAGTCAACTATAGTATAGGTTCTAAGGGTCTAATAACCTATCCTATATCCCTATAGTCATGGCTCTGATACCAATCTGTCACACCCCGACCCGCAGCGGAAAAGGTGATCGGGGCATGATTGGGTTATCATCAAAGCTCATGACATTTATTATAACGTTTCATATTCATTATTACAAATTAAATGGAAACATACAATCATAATTACATCATGTCTTAAACATCATTCTAGACTTCATTGATTTCTTCTAAGGCATTTCCTAAGTTTTCATTGCTTCATCCTGTTCACCTGTATCATGTGTAAAAATGGTTTTTGGATCAACAAAAAAGTTGGCGAGTGAATCCTATGAAAAACATTTGAACAAGTTTATTTAATTGATTATAAAATAAAGTGCACAACCACATATGATTAATATAGATGTAAACTTATTCACAAACACCCTTAATCATTAGATAATGCACACACATACAATAATGGATTGTTTTGAGGCACGCGTTGCTCAACTCGTCTCCCACGAGGAACTGATGGGCCTAATGAATGATTTGCATATAACTTGACAATATGAAATACGTAACTACAAACAATATATACAATCTAAGTTTAGATCACAATATGGTATGGCACAAGTTTAAATAAACGAGTTAATTTTTGTGACACATGACACACCCCAAAACGTGTAATTAAAAAGGGGAGTTGTAAGATTCACTCACATTGGGTGCGTTCGGTTGATGATGTTGAATACGCACGAAGTTGGATTTAACCACGAGTGAAACTAACCTAGATAATAACATAATGGTTTGGTAAATAAGCGGATTTTATTAATCAATTTTAGTAGGATGATTGGATATATTTTTGTGAGTTTAAGGCTATTTTCTAACCTTAAAAATGTTATTTTTAAGTATTTTTAATTGATTTTTAAATAAAATAAATAAATAAAAAAAATAAAAAAATGTTGACTTTTTGCGACCGTTGACCGTTGACTTGTTGACCGGTCAGGCTGTGTATTTGTGTGCGCCGGGTGAGGCTCGAACCCGAGACTCCCGTTCGCGTGCACGCAGCTCTACCAACTGAGCTACGTGTCTAACCTGAAATATTTCTGTTTTTAATTATAATTTATATACTAATTGATTTAAACTGAAAATCATTTATTTAAAAACGATTTTAATGCATCGAACCGGTGTTCTCCACAGGTCTCGAACCCGGGACCTGTGGTTTGGGTTAACACACAGTCCCACCGCTGGACTGTGTGTCCAACTTGTTATATAATCTGATTTTTATTATACTTATATACAAATTACATTATTTCATTTCTGTCTTATATAAAAAGTTTGATAATTGTCCGGACCGGTGCGGTAGTCCGGACTCGAACTCATGACGTGTGATTAAACGTTCACACAGTCCACCACTGGACTGTGTGTCTATCTTGGTTATTATTCCGGTTTTTATTAAACTTAACATCTATTGCAGTGAATCCGGTTCGGTTAAAAAAAAGGAACATTTTTATTAAGGCGAGTATGCGTGGGACAAGTATCGAACTCGGACGTATGCGCTTTTTATTTGCACACAGTCCACCGCTGGACTGTGTGTCTAACCCGAGTTATATCTTGATTTAAATTAAACTTATACACAACTGATAACTCCGTCTTCTTCGTTAAACTTAACCAGAAACGGAGTCTGACTGGTTCGACGACTTAATCATGTTCTTTAGTGTGTTGTGAGTAATTACGTGTGAGATAAATAAAAAGAATGAGAGATTAAGTGTTAGATATACCGAAACAGTGGCTCCTCTGTTTCACCGGCGAAACTCCGATGACAGCAGATGAATTCCGGCGACGTGTGTCTTGCGGCAGAGGGTCTTCAACGAGCTTGAGATGAATGTGGGTGGCTTCGGTATGAGCTCTGGGGGTTCAGTAATGCACAGAGGTGAAAGGCTCGGTTTTCCGGCGAGTTGCAGAAGTTTCCGGCGAGTGAAATTATGTCGGGAAAGAGTGTGATTGTGAGCGAAAAAGCTAACAGATATTAGAGGGGGTATTTATAGGCAGGACATCGACGAATTTAGCATGTTTTCCATCTTGATTCGTCGGTTAAAGATTTTCTGGCGGTTATAACTTGTGTCGCGGACTGGACATCGGTTATAACCGACGTTGAGGTTAATGTTTACGTTAAGTCATTGATAACCGACGCCGTTTGACGAAATCGTCGGATTTTCCGGCGTCAACGGATTTGGGCGCGTCAGTTTGACTGGGTTTGATTTCTGTTTCGATATTTGAATTAATTGTCTGGATATATTACCAAAGAATACAAGTGGCGGAGTGGTTTGATGGGTAAGTGTTAAGGCTTTGCTGAATTCGCTGGCTGACCCAGGTTCGAAACCCGGCAACATCCTTTTATTTTTATTTCATTATTTTAAATACTTTTTCAAATATAAATTATATATTCCAATATACTTATTAATTATGTATCGTTTAAAATTAATTTGGGCATTAAATACGCAACGAAATTTTTAACTGATTGTTCGGTTAATAAACGGAGCGGGTTTGGTAAATCCGGTTTTTTGACGGATGTTACAGATATTCCATCAAGCATACCACGAGGTCCTCGGGCCGAGGGCACAAACCCATTTCATGCCCCTCGAACTGAAGGACAAGTGGAGGAAGGTTCTTCCGGAAACTCTAGTCGCAATTCAAAACCTGCACAAGGCAAGACTAAGATGAGAGCACTCTCTTAGCGAGAACAAAAGTACCTAATCCTACAACTCCGCGTTGGAAAAGCACCGGATAAGGAACGCGGATGATGAAGCGAAAAGCAATGACCAATAAGGGGTACTAAAGTGGCAGAGCTGTGATCCAATACGACGGCAGTTTGAGACCAGTGCTGTGAACATCATGCAGTGGCAGAAAGTACACGAGGACGTCAAGTGGCACCAACCACCAGTGTCGCAGGATCGGGCACACAATCTATACGGTTGATGAAGGTCCGACATACAAGGACAATGTCAGTACACATGGCTCCATCACCACGCCAAGCCATCTTGCAGAGCCATAACGTCGAGAGGAGACAAATGGTATTCTGGTTGTCGGCTCCAGGCCCAAGGCCCATCGCCAATTCCTACACACTCTTGGCTATAAAATATAGGATCATACCACAAGAAACATGATTATCATCAATAGTTATTACACACTGCATTGAGCTCACTGACTGATTACTGCTTTTACTTGAAATCCCCGATACTTATTACACGCCGAGTGTGGCATGAGAAACTTCCCTCTTTATTTCTTACGTGAAGAGCTAACGACGTTTCTATTTGCAGTGAGCTTGAAGTAAATATTCCGAAGATCAAAAGAAGATAACTTTTATGCAAGACTTAAGCCATAACCTAATATCTCGGATACCCTGTACAGTGTTTCTTATTGGGCCATCCTTTTTTTGACTGCACATCTGTTTGGTTCGTTTTTTCTAATCTCATTTTCAAATGGAGATATTCCATCAAGCATACCACGAGGTCCTCGGGCCGAGGGCACAAACCCATTTCATGCCCCTCGAACTGAAGGACAAGTGGAGGAAGGTTCTTCCGGAAATGTCGGTGTTCACCACGACTCGGTCGTGTGAATATCCCGGTAACTCCTGGAATTCAAGTGGAAACTCCCTTTGTACCAATCACATCAATTTTGCCTCCAGATGAAACTCCAATGTCCTTGGTACATCAAATGTCAAACGGCCCTGAATGCCGTTTATGCGTAACTCTGTGCGCAAACTAATGCATCTGCTGTGCCGGCGCAGACACCCACAACTCACGTTCATGCCTCGCCTGCACCACGAGTACTAAGTTACGACTCGCCGGCCAGAAAGAGTGTTCCATCACACCTCCGTACCAGGGAAACATAATATTCCCAGTCGCTGCCAAAATATGAGTCAAACACTCATAGGCGAGCGTTTATTCATTCACGGCTGGGCCCGTGTCCTCTAGAGGGGCGGGACACCCAGCGTGAAGAAGATAGAACATATGGCGAGGGTGACAGCGCCAGCGTGTTTCACCGGCTGCCTAAAGATCACGTCGAGTATAAGCCTACGCCACGGGCTGTGTACAACCGGAGGTGGAGTATAACTACAACCTGATCTATAGGCTGGCTGAAGCAGCCGAACACTCGAAGTTTGTGAAAAAGATCGGTTAGCCCCACTTGAACGCACGAAACTACCATCAAATGTGGGAAAGTTTAATGGGCTGACAGACCCAGATGACCACATGCGCTTGTTCAGTTGCGCGGGGCTCATTGGAGGTTGGACGCTGCCCATGTTAGGTCCTAGAAATGTGAGACTGAAGCATCAAATATACGCAACAGTCTATGGTAGTTAATTAGGATTAACTGGGTTACTTTGTATTAGTTTTAGACCTTTAGAGGTCATTTGGGCAATCCATAGGCCATGTGGGCCTGGCAAGCCCATAGGCAAGCCCATGAGGGGAATGGGCCAACCCTAGGTATAAATAGAATATTATGTCATTTCTAGGTTAAGACTTTGGGATTTCTCTAGAGAGAGCCTCTATCTTGTACCAGACGGTTTTGCTTATTCAAGTAATAAAATCATGTGCAAGGTTAAAGTTGATTCGTGTTGTTCTTCATCTTTTCGGTGTTCTTGAAGATCACCAAGTTTGGATTCCGTCCATCCTTGGTGATTGTGTGATATCGTTGATAGATCCGGATTACTCAGGACTTACAAGTGGTATCAGACCTGTTGAACCTATTTTCCAGGCTCAGATTGATATCACACTGATTCTTCGGTTTCTGCTGAAAAACATGAATAACACGAAGAAGATTCAAGCATTTCGGATCAACATTCAAGGATTTCGGATATCTGGTTACATTTCGGACATATTTCGGATCATTCTGCTGTATTTCGGATTGATTTCGGATTATTTTTTTGTATTTCGGATTAAATCTTGAATTTCGGATAGATTCGATCTTCAAGCATTTCGGATTGTAATAGTTGCATTTCGGGTCCGAATTCGTTGAAGATCACGAAGAACACGAAGAAGATCATCCATCTCGGATTACTGTTCCGGATCACTGTTGCGTGTATCTGATACGTCCGATTCTCATGTGCTGTGTATCTGATAGCACCGATTACTTTCCGGATTCTCATTCCGGACTGAAACAGTGCATCTCGGATACCATCTCGAACACTGTTCCGAATCACCATCTCGGATTAGTATCTCAGAGCACTGTTTGAGATTCCATCTCGGATTGTTAATCCGAGTTACTGTTCGAATTTGGTATGTTCCGAGTTGCACCCACAAAGGTGGAAAGTTAACTAGCTGATGTAACTGGAGTTAAACGTTTTCGCACACAGAATTTGATCCATAGAAAATCTTAACAACCGGTTTCACGGTTAGACTCGTGTGATTTTTAGGGCAAAAAAAGGCACAAAAATTCCTAAAATCACCATCGGACATTATATATCATTGGAATCATATCGTCAAGACAAGTCTAACGGTACATTTTGGTAAAAACAGGTTTCGGACAGTTTTTATCGTGTTTACCAGTACGGTTTCGATTATCCAAAAATGTTTACATCCCAAGCTCAGAACTCAAACATAGTCTCCAGCCCAGTCTAGAATTCCAAACCGAATGCAAATCCAAACATTGTCTTCAGCCCACTAATCAAAGCATCCATCAACAGCACCTCACCCCAGACACAAAATCAAAACCCGAACTTCCAGGATCAAGTAAAGGAAAAGCTAAATGAGTTTATTGGAAACTACAATGTTGATCTGGTTGCTGACTATGTGATGCGTTTGCTTGACCGTGGAAAGCGAAAAGAGGAAGTAAGAAATGATATGAATAGCTTTTTGGGTGATGACACAGACTCCTTTGTTTCTTGTTGTGGGATCATTTACAATAAAACCAAGATCTCAAAGATCTATATGCAAAATTAACTGAGTCTAATCCTGAAGAAGTATCTGAGCAGAAACCTCAAGCCAGCAACAGCAATCAGCAGCCCAACACCCCAAACTCTACCTCAAGCCCAAACTCACGCTAACAAATCAAGCTCGCCCATTGAAACAATCAACTATCTTTTGTGCACTGAACCTTGCAGGAATAGGGTTGCTCAACTCAGGGCTCTTAATTCCAAAATGGCCGATGAATACGACAATGCAATGGCTTAGTGCATCAGCCTTTGAGAAAGTAACAAGTTACTCACAGAAAAGGTTGAAGCAGAAAAGAAAGACATAGCTCAGCTCCACCTGGACATAAATAAACAGAAATGTTGGGTCCATGATTACAAACCAGATTAGATTCAAAAATCATGGAATGCGACTTGGTAAGAGTTGAGCTGGGACTTCTTACTAGAAAATATCAACAAAACGAAGTTAATATAAAGAGGTTTGATACATCCAGCAAGCTCGTTCAAGACGTGTGCAATGTGCAGCTGGCATATAAGGCGAACAAGGGGAAGGTTTTGGGATTCAATCAGGTTGCCCTACCGTATAATCACAACTACACGACAATGCCTTAAATCGACGAAGATATTGAGAAAGCACAACATATGGTGTACGCAAACCCAGTGATTATTCGTCAAACACACGGGAACCATTTGGTGTTGTTGACTCTTCTAATGAGTCAGCTGATGAAGCGAGAGCTGACGTGAACATGGCTCCAAGTGCGTAAACTGAAAAATCTGAACCTTCTGCTTCTGATGAAAAGGTTCAGAGCAAGCTAAAAGAGCAGAAATGAGCAAAACGAGACGAAGAAAGCAGAATTCCAAACATCAAGGACAGTCACGCTCTCCAAAATCATAAGTGGGCAGCAATAGCCCTCAAAAGGCTGGTGTTGTCAAAAATGCCTTTGTTATGTCAGTCTTTAATGGCAAATGCGAAAAATATGCTTTTGATCGTGCTAGCAAAGCTTTTGGAAATGTTGAGGAGATTTTTGAACAAGACTTGCAATCTAAACAAAAGAAGAAGAATCCAAAGAAATCTCCACAACAGAAGAAGGCCCTTGCTAATGACAAGTACAGACATCCAAATTCATCTTCGTCTGCAAGAAACGTGCAAGGATATCAAGCACAGAAGAGATCAGTTCATCCTTCAAGGCCTGCACAAGCAAATCAAGCTGATCAGAATGCTTTACATGTGAAGAGACAAACATGCTTCAATTGCGGCATTCCTGGTCACATCGCTTGAAACTGCATGCATAGTCCCCATGATCCTTATCATGTTCAAAATCAGAAGGTTACACCTAAGGATAACAATCATTCGAAGCCGAGGAAGGTAGCATTCACCTAAGGCAATGAAGAATGTGAATCCCAAGGTTAAACCATCGATGGGGATTGGAATGTTGCCAAAAGCAAACGCAAGGCTGTTCAGAAACAAAATTTTTTTCTAAAACGACTAAACCTGAAACAGCCAAAGTTGCTTTAGTCAAAGGCAACAAGCGCGTTTGTTAAAACGAAACAGATTTGGAAACCCAAATCCAAAGTGGCAGCGACATCACCAATCCTCGAAACAAAAGGGGACTTGTGTCTAAAAGAAGTGTCTTATTTTGATGCTTCAGGGAAACCCAGGACCACGTGGCCTGGGTCCCACTGTCTTACTAATCTCTTTATTTTCTCAGGAACAACCAAAGAGGAGCTGTTGACAATCTCTGGAGTGTTGCTAGCGGTTGTTCCAGGACATATCGGATAACATCTCACTATTGCAAAATTTCAAATTCTTTTTCTCGAGCATGATGTTTCCTTTGGAGGAGATGAGGTAAGAAAAGATCAGCGAAAAGGTAAAAGTTAAATTTCATGCTTTAATTCGGAGATTGATTAGTCTTAAATCTAGTGAGAGAACGGTTAAGCAAAAACAACAAAAATATTTTCCTTTTCTTTCGTTTAAAACTTTGTACATGTCTTTTCTTTATTAGGTAAATTTGTGCATAAAGTATGATGCACAAATTTAGGGGGGAAGAGTATGATATATGTATATATGTATGTTTGAGGGGGAGAAAATCAGAAAAATACGAAAAAAATTGAAAAACTAAAAAAATACAAAAGGTCTTTTTGCATCAAAAGGGAAATGAAATGAATATTCGTGATAAAGGGTGTGGCTGACACATGTAACGTGTCGTAGCTGAAAAGACTAGGATCTAATGTGATATGTCGATAGGTTAACGCTCAAAGTGATTAAAAGATACTAAGTGATATAAACATAACGAACTATGTATCTTGTGGGTAACATACCATCGGCGTATGATTTTATGGTCTTAAATCCCGCGTTGATAGATAGCCAACGTCTGAGGTTTCAGGTCTTTATGCTGTTGAGTCATCCGGGGATATCTTGGTTGCCCTTCTGTTGCATCCAGATTATATGCAGACCTAGGCACAGTAGAATATCCTTAAAGAGCCAAAATAGATAGGCCAAAACCTTAAAAGAACGGAAATCCCATCATGAGAAAATTCCATGAATTCAAATATACCATATAAGGTATTTGCCTAACCCTCGTCAGTTACTATTGGTCACTCTGCGGTACGAAAGTACTGACCTGTTCACAAATAGTCTGACGTTGTAAAAGATAAAGGATGATCTCAGTATACTCATCTGCTACGATGAATCGTTGTGCTTACCTTGATCGTGGGGGTATGTCATGGTATGGGACGCATGGATATTATAGCATAATACTACCTTAAGCATATAACGAAGTTAAAAAATGAAAGTTGAGCGTTAAAGTTTAAGTGGACAAACATATTGGCAATCACTTGGACCAGTCTGAATAAGTTCGCACTGAAAAGTGTTCCTTGGTCCGCCTGAAAACGATTTTGATCCCATTGTAATTGTATAGTTGTAACTATTGAGTTAGTTTCTTTGTTTATTTGTGTTTCTGTTTATATTTTTATATTTAAAAATGTTTATATTTTTATATTTAAAAAAAATAAAAAAAATTAGAAAATTCGAAGATCCAAAAATAGGGTGCTTTATTTGTTTTATTAAAAATTTTTAACCGTTCTTGAAGATTTGACTAATCATCAAATTATGAAAGAAATTTGAATTTTGATCTGAGTACAAGCACTTGGATGTACCAAGTGTTCATATGGTACTCTCCCTGTTGCATAAGAATGTTTGCTTATAAATTTCTGAGAATTGTGCAGATCTTGATTTAGATCAAGAAACAGGGGGTGCTGAAAATTGAGATGTTGTTAGTTGCTGACAAAGCATGAAGCATCACAACAGCAAAGTGTACCAGAGTCAGAAGAACCAGATGCCAGTCATCTTTTGACAATGCTAATACATTTGAAGAAGTACTTGAGAACATGCTTGCTTGAAAGAGAAGGATTGAAGAAGAAAAGAGCTGCTGAGATTCCTCCTCTCACATTTTTTTGACAAAGATGTTTTAAGCAAAGCTGATCAAGATACTAATATGAAGCTAACCATAGGAGCAGAAGAAAGAGACACATTGCTGAAAGTTCGTTGAAGTGTGAGGTCCAAGAAGTATGAGACTGCCTTCTACAACACTTACAGCATAGCGACAACCATAGTCTCTGTTGAAGACGTTGCTGAATTTATGCTATCAAGACAATTTGATGCATCAGTATAGGGGGAGATTGTTAGGTCCTAGAAGTGTGAGACTGAAGCATCAAATATACGCAACAATCTATCGTAGTCAACCAGGATTAACTAGGTTAGTTTGTATTAGTTTTGGACCTTTAGAGGTCATTTGGGCAAGCCATAGGTCATGTGGGCCTGGCAAGCCCATGAGGGGAATGGGCCAACCCTAGGTATAAATAGAATATTATGTCATTTCTAGGTTAAGACTTTGGGATTTCTCTAGAGAGAGCCTCTATCTTGTACTAGACGATTTTGCTTATTCAAGTAATAAAATCATGTGCAAGGTTAAAGTTGATTCGTGTTGTTCTTCATCTTTTCGGTGTTCTTGAAGATCACCAAGTTTGGATTCCGTCCATCCTTGGTGATTGTGTGATATCATTGATAGATCCGGATTACTCGGGACTTACAGCCCATGTGGTGTCATTTTTTTTGTCCAAACTCTTACAGGTGTTGCGCGCCTATGGTTTGACAACTTACCCACGGGTAAGCTCACCTCATGGAGCGATCTCAAAGATAAGTTCCTGACTCATTTCAGCCAACAAAGACGGTACCTCAGATTCCTTTGACGTCATGAATATTTGGCGGCGGGATGATGAAAGTCTGGAAGATTTCATCACCCGCTACAACAAGGAGGTGTTGGAAATCGGTGACGTGCATGAAGACCTGATTCGTGCACAATTTAAATATGTTGTCCGCTGCGACGAGATGATAAAAGTCTTGTCAGGAACTTCTTGCCTCCCAAAAAGCTGGGAGAAACTAATGGCGGCAGCCAAGGTATATGCGCAGACGGAGCGCAACCTAAACTCCAACCGACCTCCTCTACCGCAATACCGTCCGCAAGACATGAGCAGGAGTTTTGCGAAGAAGAACAAGAAGAGTTGGAAGGAGTCCGAACAAAATCCTTCCTGCTCACCAGTCGATGTACACGCAACGATAAATAAGATTGCTACTCGAAGAGCAATCAAACAAGATAATCGCGATCGTCAGTGGACGCCACTAACGAACACTCCGACGTAGGTGCTCAGCACAGAAGATCATTAGTTCAAGCAGCCACCACCGATGAGAAAAAAAAAAGGTCTAGACCTTAACCTTTTTTGCAATTATCACAAAGATACAGGCACACGACTGATAACTGCATCAGCTTGCACACGAAATAGAAAAGGCGCTGAAGAGTGGGAAGCTCACCCATCTGCTTCAAAACGTGCACAAGGAGGTGCGCCAAATTACTCGCGGCGAAGAGGGCCCGAGTAACAAGAAGATCAAACAAGCATTCGTTCATATGATACGGGGTGGCCCAGTGCGCAAGCGCAACAATCAGAAGAGTTGTACGCCACATTGGCGCGAACAATAGGTCATCTTCCCCATAGTTCCCGGGGACCCACAGGAGGAACTCCGATTGTGATAACTGTCATCTTAGGCCATTATCGCACCGACTACATGTTCATGACCCAGGAAGCTCTATGGACGTTATCTATGAACAATGCTTTCAATAGTTGGACCCGGAGGATAAAGCGCGCTTGGAGCCGGTCGACTTCCTATTGACTGGTTTCTGCAACGAAGCCGTTTTTCCGCTGGGACATATCTCTTTTCTGGTAACTCTTTCTGATGGACGACACTCGCGCATGGTCTCTGTCAACTTCATGGTAATGCCAGCAACATCGCGCCATGACGTGTTACTAAGCCATCGCGCCCAAAGAGAGTTCAACATGATCACCTCTACTGCTCATGTTGCTCGCGGGTTTCCCACAGAAACCCGGGTGGCCATCAGGTATTCGAGGAAAGAGGTCATGTCTATCGAAGAAGAACCACCGGTGAAGGTACCGGAGTCATCCTCAAATGGTGAGACAGAGAAATGGGTACTCAACAACAAGTACTCGAAACAAACGGTGTTTTTAGGACCCGCAATGGCCCCTGCAGTCAAAGCGCGACTTAAACAACTCTTGTTCCGCAATCTAGACATTTTCGCTTGGTCACTAGCAGATATGACAGGGGTACCAAGAGAGATAGCAGAGCATGTGTTGCACACTTTCCCTTCAGTTGAGCCGGTCATTCAGAAAAGCGAAGTTTTGGCCTTGAAAACTCGCGCAATGAACGAGCAAGTTTCAGAGTTCCTCCAAGCCGGCATCCTAAGAAACATGCGCTACCAAACATGGGTAGCCAATCCAGTAATGGTCCAGAAGCACAACAGCGGTCGGCACATGTGCGTTGATTTCAAAGACTTAAACAAAGCATGTCCAAAAGACCGCTACTCTCTGCCCGAAATCGACAAAAGGTGGACTCCCTCACTTCATTCAGTTGGAAATGTTTTCTTTATTGCTACAAAGGCTACCACCAGATTCAAATGAAGAAAGAGGATGAAGACAAAACCCCATTTCTCACGGACAAGGGAATCTTTTGCTACACAAAGATGCCCTTTGGGTTACGTAACGCGGGAGGCACCTACCAGCGTTTGATGGACCATGTCTTCGGAGATGACATTGGCGAAACCATGGAAGTGTACATTGATGACCTAGTCATCATGTGTGCGGATGAGGAGAGGATGCTGACAAACATTCAGAAAACTTCCGCATCCTTGCGCAAGGCCAACTTGAAGTTGAATCCAGGGAAGTGCTCGTTTGGAATGGGAAAAGGAAAATTCTTGGGATTTATTATCACGCGTGATGGTTTCAAAGTCAATCCTGAGAAGGTGGAAGTTATTTAGTGTATGCCTTCCCCCTCGACTATCAAGGAAATGCAACGGTTGGCGGGGCGACTGGCTGCGCTGAACAGGTTCTTAGCCAACCACGCGATGAAATCCTTCCTAGTCACCAGCAGATGAAGGAATGCTTGATTCAGTTGCCTATACTCACGGCACCACAAAAGAACGAGCCATTGATCCTTTACCTTTCCGCATCAGATATCGCTCTGGGCGCAGTCTTGTTAGTAGACAGCGCAGGAGTCCAAACTCCAATATACTATGTCAGCATGATGTTAACTGACCCGGAGACAAGATATCCAATGATGAAGAAGCTTGCTCTAGCTTTAGTCCACCATCCCGCAGGCTGCGTCCGTATTTTTCAGGCCACGTGATCACAGTTCTCACGAACTATCACCTGGGCCAAGTTTTATCTAAACCAGACATATTCGGCCGTCTAGCGAAATGGGCGATCGAGCTTGGTGGACACAATATTGTGTACAAACAACGCCCAGCTATTAAAGGCCAGATACTAGCCGATTTTGTCCCGGAAGTGCCAAGCAATAAAGTGCAAGAGTGTGAAGCTGTACATAATGCAGTGCTTGTCACAGACGACCGTGCATGGATACTTCACACTGACAGCGCATCCAATGATGATGGCCCAGGGGCGGGTCTCCGTATAATAAGCCCTGATAACCAGGAGTTCACCTACGTCATCAGGTTGGACTTCAAAAGCACGAATAACTGTCCACCCCGACCCGCAGCGGAAAAGGTGATCGGGGCATGATTGGGTTATCATCAAAGCTCATGACATTTATTATGCGTTTCATATTCATTAATACAATTTAATGGGAATTTACAATCATAATTACATCAATGACCTAAACATCAATCTAAGCTTCTTTGTTTTCTTCTAAGGCATTTCCTATGTTTTCCTTGCTTCAACCTGTTCACCTGTATCATGTGTAAAAGGGTTTTTGGATCAACAAAAAGTTGGCGAGTGAATCCTATGGAAAACATTTGAACAAGTTTATTTAATTGATTATGAAATGAGTGCACAACCACACATGAGTAAAAATAGATGTAAACTTACTCAACAATCATTAGATATTAAATAAAGCACACATGAACAATAATGGAACGTTTAGAGGCACGCGTTGCTCAACTCGTCTCTCACGAGGAACTGATGGGCCTAATGAATGAATTGCATAAACATGATAATATGAAAGACATAACTACAAACAATATAAACTCAATGATACACACATGAACAATAATGGATTGGTTTTGAGGCACGCGTTGCTCACTCGTCTCCCACGAGGAGCTGATGGGCTTAATGAATGAATTTCATACAAGTTGACAAAATGAAATACATAATCACGACAATATAAACAATCTAAGTTTAGATCACGCTATGGTATGGCACAAGTTTAAATAAACGAGTTAATTATTTTGTGACACATGACACACCCCAAATCGTGTAATTAAAAAGGGGGAGTTGTAAGATTCACTCACAGTGGGTGCGTTCGGTTGATGATGTTGAATGCACGCGAAGTGGTTTTAACCACGAGTGAAATTAACCTAGATAAATAGCATTATGGTTCGGTGAGTAAACGGATTTTATTAATCTATTTTAGTAGGATTGTTGGGTGTATTTTTGTGAGTTTAAGGCTATTTTCTAACCTTTAAAATGTTATTTTTAAGTATTTTTAATTGATTTTTAATTAAAATAACGAAGCTAAGTATGAAGCGTTTTTGGCAGGCCTTTGTTTAGCCATCAAAATGGGGGCCAGGAATTTGGAAGCACGCGTCGATTTTCTTTTGGTCGCATGGCAGATCAATGGCCTGTACGACGCAATGGGCGAAACGATGGCCCTGTATCTTGAACAGGCGCAGTCCTTAATAACCAAATTCCAAAGTTTCAAAATAACCCAGATTAACGGAAGCGAGAATAAACATGCCGATGCGCTCAGCAAACTAGCTGCTACAAGCTTCAAACACCTCGCGCGAGAAGTGTGCATCGAGGTGCTCAAGAACCCTTATGTTCCGTTGCGTCAAGTAAACGTCATAGAAATGGGAAATCCTTCCTGGATGTCTCCCATCATCATATTCTTGCAGTCTGGGATCTTCCCAGAAACAAGGCGGAAGCAAGAAAGGTCTAGAACAAGGCATTGAACTACGAAATCGCGGACGAAATCCTTTACCGGAAGTCATACCTTGGACCACTCCTCCGCTGCGTTGACCCGCAAGACGCGCAATACTTGGTCCGCGAAATACACGAAGGGTTATGCATAATTCATGCCGGTCCATGCATGGTAGTAGCGAAGATCATGAATGCTGACTACTATTGGCCCGACATGCACTTAGATGCAGTCGAAACGCTACGCAAATGGTGCATCATGTCAACGGCACATGCCTAAGACGTTGCGCCCCAAAAATACCTTGATCCCAGTGACAACAACATGGCCCTTTTAACAATGGGCAATCGATATGGTAGGACCTTTCCCTGATGCCCCAGGTGCTATAAAGTTCATAATCGTAGCCGTTGATTACTTAACCAAGTGGGTAGAAGCAAAGCCCCTCGCATCCACCACAACAACGGTAGTTCGCAAATTCATTTGGGAGCACATCATTTGCCGCTTTGGGTTACCCCTTCCCATTTTCAGTGATAATGGCCCTAATTTTGCTGCTGAAGAGCTAAAACGGTGGATGAAGGAAATGCATATCGAACATGTGTTCACTTCGGTCGTGCACCCCCAAGGGAACAACCAGGTGGAAAGCATAAACAAAAGTATAGTCGAAGGGATCAAGACGAGACTGGGGACGGCGGGGAGAGGTTGGGTAGATGAGTTGCCAAGTATCCTTTGGGCTCATCGAACCACGCCAAAAACCAGCACCAGCGAGACACCGTTCAGCCTGGTTTATGGAACGGAGGCAGTGATTCCCGTTGAGATAGGCCTCCCATCACCGCGCATGGTTGCTATGCAAAGCTAAAACAATGAGGAATAGTGTAGACTCGACTTGGACCTCTTGGAAGAAAGGCGTGAAAACGCCGCAATCAACGAAGAAAAGTACAAGTCCAAGCTCGAAAAGTACTACAATGCACGAGTCCGCATTTGTACCTTCCTACCTGGCGATTTCGTTTTAAGAGACAATGAAGCATCCTACGCTGAAAGTCCAGGAAAACTCACGCCCAAGTGGGAAGGCCCATACATAATTCATGAAGTCCTAGGAAAGGGTGCATACACCCTCAAACATTTGGACGACACAAACATTCCTAGGACCTGGAATGCTGAAAGTCCAGGAAAACTCACGCCCAAATGGGAAGGCCCATACATGATTCATGAAGTCGTAGGAAAGGGTGCATACACCCTCAAACGTTTGGACGGCACAAACATTCCTAGGAGCTGGAATGCGCAACGGCTAAGGCGGTGCTACATGTAGTCTAAGATTGTTCAAGTCTCATTAATGTTCGTGCAACAAATTAGTGAACCTATGATCTAAGTTTGTCAATTTTGTACATAGGTCTTACGCCTTATTGTTAATACTAGACAATCGATGCATGGTTTCCATTATTTAGACATTTCGTTACAAATGCGCGAAACCACTTTGGGTATACGCGAAAACACCATGGTACAACATGACTCATGAACGGAATTCACTACCTACTGTATGATCATGGGATGTGACGTTCATACACGAGTTCATTACCAGTTTTATTCGCTCTACCTACACAAAGTTGTTATGTTCACGCAAATATTGTAACTTCAAATAAACATGCATTTCATAGAAAGAGAAAAGTACAATCAACAAGCGCAATGCGCAATTACATTCAAATATAATGTTCAGAAGCCTACAAACATTCAACATTCTATCCTACCCTTCAGATTTTTCAACCTCCGCAACATCTTGAAATATATCTTTCAAACGATCCACATAATCGTCATGCTGGAGCGCCTCGCTCACTAAATCCATCACCGGCAGTTGAAGACGATCGTACTCGCGCTTCGCCTTAGAGAAGGTAGCTTCGGTATCGACCCCATGAGTGGAAGCGCGGCTTGTATCCCATTGAACGTCCAATGCAATAGTCACATGGTGTGCGCACTTGGCGTAGCCCTGCGTGTATCCATCATGGCGTACTGTGACATCAGCTTGGCCACAACACTGTCCAACTCTACCGAGTTCAGGATAGAGTTTGTGATCTGCACAATGCAAGGAAAATAGAATGAGAATCAAGATAAAGTGGTCAAAATAACAACGGATAACTTACATTGACAACTCCATGATGTTGCATCCAAAGCATGTTGTTCGTCAGGGGCTCCAGCAGAGGCTCCAGCAGACTCTCCGCGGTGGCGCGGGCGGCCTCAGAATTTTCCAATATTTCCTCGCCCGCGCCCACCTTAACCTCTGTGAGGCGCAACTTATCCAGATCCTCCAAGTGCCTGCGTTGTAGTTCGGCTTTTCGACCAAGGCAGCTTGGAGATCTTTCTTTGCACTCTCCAGTGTCGCGCAAGCCTCCACCTGATCACGCAATAACAAGGTTAGTTTAAAAACCCTTGATCCTGTAAAATAAGAAGGGAGATGTTTTTACCTCCTTTTGCTCGCTCCACTCACGGTGCAACCTGGCCTCTTCGGCCGCAACGGAGGCTGCCTTTTTTTCCTTCTTTAAACGCTCGGCCTCAGCGTGCGAACTTCACAATCTCATCCCTCAAGGATTTTTTTTCTCGTTGTTGTCCTTCTCACAGGCCTCCCTCCAAACTTGCACTCTTCAGCAAGTGTGGCAGCAGGGCCTTCTGCCTTCTTCTTCCACCCAGCACAACCATTCTTCGGTCCGCTGAGCTTCGGCAAATTTGGCTTTCTCACCTCAAGCTTGATTTTTGCGCAACCACTTGGGCTCGCTCAAGAAACCATTTCTTTCTTTGTAGGCTTGATTCTCTCTTGGTCCCGAGCATACTCCGCTACTCCCTGATAATTTTATGCGTGTTTGAGGCGGAGCTAGTAGCTGACTGGAGGTACGTGGATATGTTTGTTCGTAGCTCTGTTCGCACGCGCACGTACCTCTGCTAGGGGGAAGGCACCCTTAAACCACTCCCGGCACGCCTGCTAGTGGCTAAACTTATCTCCCTGCCTCAACTTCCACACGGGGGTGTGGATCTCAGCAGCTCGGCCTTCAGAATAAGACATGTAGTAATAGTCACCCGGGGTCTCGTCCGGGGAATCGGGAACCCTTTGTCAGAAGGGCGCTCCCCGGATTCCCTGGCTTCACCCCGGGGCTGGCTCTGCTGCATGAGCACCCCGATGTACATCCTCAACCTGTTCACCACCAAACACCACCTCTTCAACCACTTCTTCAGGCGCAACGACCTCTACATCCACCTGCACCTCCCCCCCCGGCAATAGGCTTACCACCCTCACCTGACGCTTGCGCAGTCTCAACAACGGGTGGTGGCATGGAGATCTTGAATGGCGTAGCCGGAGTAGGCAGAGGGACAAAAGGTGTCTCACCTTTCCCTGCAGAATAATAGAAAGTTTAACAAGTGAAACAGGAAGAGAAATGAAGCACAAAGTGTTTACCTAGGGAAAGTTTGGCGGCAAGCGCATCCAAATTCCCACGCTTCCCTATGATCTTCTTCCGCGCATCCTTTTTGGGACGTTACGCGGCGTCATCGCCCTTAGAAGGAGCCCTCTTCCTTTTGAGCAGTTCAGGGCTAGATTCCACCTCGATGGGGTCATCCGGGTTTTCAACCAAAATCTCCGCCATCTCTTGCGGCTCGGCTACGGCTTCCTCAAACCTACAGGAGCAAGACCCTCCAAGGAATCAAAGACTACTACATAGTCATTCCAAGAATCAGGCACAAAAGACGTACTTTTGGGTGGGTTTGCCCTGGGTTGCGTCGGCCTCTTCACAGCCACAACGCTTGGCCCCGCGCATTTTTTCATCTTGGAGTCTGGGCCAACGCCCAAGTTCTTCAGCGCACCTACATCAAGGCGCAACATAGTAAGCAATCTGAAAAGATGTGTAAATAAACAATGAAGGCTACCACTCTCAGGCCAGAGGCCGCCAAATCCGGCTCCTTGCAGCTCAAAATTCCCAAGAATCTGGGAGTGCCATGTGGGCTCCTTTGGGCTGAGAGAGACATTCTCCATCCGCCCCCTCTCACGTTGGAAGGTCGCTATATATAGCACCACCCCTGCAAAAGCGCGCACAATGTTAGTTCCGCACAAGAGGACATAATGAAATAATGAACTATGGGTACTTACTCTTATCCTCCTCCATGTAGACCGGTTTCTCCCGACGGTCTGGTTTCCATAATAGGCTCATGCCAGCAGCATATGTCTTCCCGCCCTCCAGAAATTTGCATCTCAGGATGGGAATCACGCCGTGGCATCCTTCACGTTAGAGAAAAGTTTTTTGCTTCAATCATGGTAGGACTTTGGTGGAGAGTGCAAAATCTTCTTCGCTTGGATCTTATGTTGGAAGCAGTAGAAGCCCAGAGAACAATGCAACTGGTAAAACACCGGGAACCATTGACGGTCGGTGAATACCCATAGATCGGCACAAGAACTCAAAGTCCTTATCCTCACATGCCCATTGGATTGAGTTGGGAGATTGGAAGTGGTAGTGGATCAAGAATGTCAATAAAAAACTTTGTCGCCGGCAACCAGAAGTTGTCGTCGGCAAAGAAATCAAAAAATAAAGAAATATAACCGGCCGAAGCATCGGCGACGGTTTCTCCATCGGAAGGGTACCGGGCGTCCCACTCCTTGAGAAACTGGAACCCGAAGACGTTGGAAGCTGGCCGGAGCCCACTTCAACACTGACAACGATGTGAAAGCCTCCATAGCAGAAGCACTCTCAGGACCCCTAGTAGCCATATGAAATTGTCGGAGAGAAAGAAAGAAAGAAATAAGAAGATTTCAGAGAGATAAGAAAGAAGAATTCAGAGAAAACAAGAAGATTTGAAAGCGTGCTTGTAATCCTAGAGGGGTCGTCTATTTATACCCATCGCATTTAATGCATGGGAAAGCGTGACGCATCCGCAAGCCCCCCAACCAATGCGTCTGATGCGTGGAGGGCAAGTGGGCAACTGACTATCGCCATGCGCGCGTGGCTGGTACTTTCTTTGCCATTCATTAATGAAAAAGAAGCTGCACTATTGCTGCAGCTGTCAAAAGTCACTTCTGCCTCACCTTTTTTCTCACCAACTTGTCTGCAACATCAACATGATGAAAATTCAAATCAAAGTCCTTATCATGAATAAAGGTTTGCCCCACATAAAGGTTTTCTTCATCCCTAATTGAATTCTTGTCTTTGAAATAAGCGCGCATACATGAATTCTTATAGTCCAGCACTCCACCTACTTGCCAATATGCGCATAGGAGCACCATTGGACTGGGGAGACTTGGAGGGGTATGGTCCCAAAAACTTTGCGCCTTCGCAAGGCACCATACCCTCATAATGATAACAAGTCACAAGGATAACTTGCACGCAACACGCAACGGTGCGCCATTCTTGAAACCAGCAGGTTGCCTAACAAACCTTGCGCACCCTGCGCAACGACAAGTTAAACCTGGAAGCGCAGGTCCCTAACCCTGCGCTGATTGATCAAACCTCTAGCCGAAAATTCCTAAAACCTTGCACAAGGCCAAGACTAAGATGAGAGCAGCTCATACTTAGTCTTGATAACAAAAGAACCTAATCCCTACAACTCTACGTGGGCCAAAAACCAATGATAAGGCCACGCAGAAGGGAGAAGCCCAAAGAGGCATTTACCAAGTACAAGGGTACAAAGTGGTAGAGCTAGTGACCAAATAACCGCTCGACAGGTTGTGCCAGATAACGTCGCATGATGAATAGTCATGCAGTGGGCAGAAAGTACACGAGGGCGTACACGTGGCACCAACCAACTCACGCCAGCGAACTGTCACACGATCTCCACTAGCGGCTGATGACAGGTCCGACAACAAGGACAACTGCCAGGACACGTGGCTCCATTCACCATGCGCCAAGCTACCTTCTGCCAGAGGCATTAACGGTCGACGCGATGAGATAGAATGGATGTTCCTGGTTGTCGACTCCAGGCCCAAGGCCCATCAGCCCATCTCCTACGCACCTCTTTTCGGCTATAAAATAAGGATCACACCACAAGGTACGGGATTATCATCACACATTATTACACACTACATTGAGCTCACTCACTGATTACTTCTTATTACTTGTAATCCCCGATACTTATTCTCATGCCAGAGTGTGGTCATGGAGAAAACCCTCACTCTTTTTTCCCGTGACGAGGCTAACGAGTTTCTAGTTTTGCAGTGAGCTTGAAGTAAGATCATTCCGAAGAGCAAACGAGAGATAACCTTTTATGCAGAGACTCTGTGCCATAACCCAGATATCTCCGGATACCCTTGCTTGACCAGTGTTTCTTCAATAATATATTTTAGTATTATAGATAAACGGTGTCTCAGATTACTAAATACTTTCTGGGTATCTCAATAACCATCTGACTGTTACTTAATCGTTTACCAATATATGAAACATAAGCTTTATTGGTTCACAAAAACATAAGCTTTTCTGATGGATTTAATGTTGGTTTTGTGCTGTTAAAGTGTTAATTACCATAGATGTGGGATACATGAGTTGGTTGTTCATGTGCTGACATAGTACACAGGTGTGTGATGATCATGTGTTAATTACAATAAAATATAAACAAACACCAAAAGTAGATATAATCAGCACATTTCTGTTAAATCTGAAAACCAAAAGAAGATATAATCATCACATTGATTGCTGATAATGGAGAACGATTGAGGATGTTGTTCTATTGTCATTTATGTTGATAATGGGGAACGATTGAGGACGATGTGTTGATAACGAAGAACGATTGAGAATGTTATGCTAATTATATAGTGTAGGTGCTGAATGTATTTTTTTAGTGGTGGTTTCTGCAGGTTGGTTCGATCATGGAGAGTTACAAGATCATGGATATGTTAAAAAATTCAAATTTTAATTTGAAATAAATTGCATGGATTTAAGGATATTTTAATAACTATTTTTAATTCGTTATAAATAGATAGGGTCTAGTGGTCTAAATTACCCATAAACAATTTTTTTATTAAGGTACACTTGTCACTTATTTGTTGGTTCTTACAAACATAAGTGTTTGAATTTGATCCATATTCCTGTACTTTCATGTCATGTATCTATACCTTAATTTCATATGTTTTAAAGCAAAAGTTTTAGCCTAAGTTTGGTTTTAGCTATTAACTGAAATTAAATGAACAAAATCAAAAACTGTCAATCTAACTGAATAAACCGAAGTGATTAACCGAAAACCGATTGGTTCATAAAATAGACTAACTGATGACTTTGGTATCGACTTCGGTTGAAGATGATAACCGAACCGACCAAATCATGCACATCACGACGAAATAGATTACCCGATTACTTCGCTTTTTGATGTATATCTATCACAATAATATTATAACAAATATTATATAAATAAAAAATATAAAAAAAAGAGGTAATACAATTTGATGGCCGCATCCTGCTAGTTTTATAGAGGAGTTTCAATCTTGGGCTCCGAACTATTTTAATAAGTGAGTGTCAAATACCTTAAAAGTGGGAACCCGATAAATCTATAAAATAGAATTATTAAATTCTTATTCTTGTTTTTATAAACGACCATATTACCCACCCTTAAATTACATTACATCAATACTTAAAAGTATAATATACTTCAAGTGTATGTTCAAACACCACATGAATGAACCAACGAGATTTAAGAGTTATGGTGTCCACCAACTCCATTATAATTTTTATACGTTTTTTAAGAATAAATGGGGTTGGAAGGTCAGATGGTCCAAGAAATTACTTTGTTACCTAATAAAGTAATAATCAACAAAAACCATGTTATTTAATTATATTATACTCATTATTATTTTCTAACTAATTACATTTTAAAAACTAACCACTTAATATATAAAATATTAAGCTACAAACGAAAGAAATATTATCACAAAACTACATAAAAAATGTGTCAAATTAATGTCAAGAATGCCTTTCTAAATGATAGTTTTCATTTAGAGGTTTACACGACTCCTCCCTCAAAAATTGCTTATCGGCCTGGTGAAGTTTGTCGGCTTCGGAAAGCATTATATGACCTTAAACATGTCTCTCGTGCTTGGTTTGAAAAATTCTCTACGGTGATTACTTTTTTTGATTTTGTTCCAAATAATCATGATTCAGCGTTGTTTGTTTTGATGTATAGGGGACAAACACAATCTCTTTGTCTTTATATGTGGAGGATATGCTTATTACTACGTAATGATTGTGATAGCATTGAGTCATTGAAGTGTGATTTTCCTCACTATTTTACTACGAAGGATTGCTACTTTATAATACTTTGAGAAAATGCTTTGAATTCTAAATTTTAAGATAATGCAATATTTTAAAGCTCTCAATTATTTTTAGTTTATATGACTTTATCGGCGTTGCTTAAAGTTATTAGAGCATCCACGATGCTAAAAAATTTCAAACGTTACATAAGTGATCATATCAGATTACTTCAAATATATATTACGTGTAAGAGAGAGGTGTGGTCCTCCCAAATCGTGTCTGAGCCATCCGGCTATTCAAAAGCATACAACTAACAAACACCACCTACAATGGTGGGTTGTCCAAAATTGGTGGCAATGTAGCGTGGGGGATTTTCCGAATGATCATGTCGCGCCCTGACCCGCAGCGGAATGATAGTCGGGGCATGGTTGGGTTATCACCAAAGCTCATGATATTTACTAACAAGTTTCATATTTATTAAATTCAAATTAATTCAAGTATCCAACACAAAACTTCATAAAAACACAAATAACAGACCAAACGATTGTTCCAACATAATAAATTGATTATTCCTCTAAGGCTATCCTAGGTGTCTCTTTCCTCAACTTGATCACCTGTATCAGGCGTAAAACAGAGAAAATTTGGGTCAACAAATGTTGGCGAGTGAACCTTGATAAAACATTTAAATAAATAAATTTTATCGTTGTTTATAATAAGATTGTGCATAATCACATGTGAGCAAATATATATATGTAACATATCACCGACCAGATTGAATGAATATATGACATAAATGATGATGTATCTGAGATCAAGGCTCAATCAAACGGAGCCGATCTAATGAGGCACCTGATGCTCAATCCGTATCCCACGAGAACTGATGGGCCTAATGTAATGAGTGCTGATAAAATGTATCCACATATAAACCACACAACAAACAATATACATTTGATTCACGAAACGGTATTAGCACAAGTGTTAAATAAAGTAAAGAAATGGTACGACACATGATATACCCAAAACGTGATTAAAACACGAAATTTGTAGAGATTCACACACATTTGGTGCGTATTCTTGGTTGAAGATGAGAGCGCACGAGTTGGGAATTTAACCGATCAAAGAGTACTAACCTAAAATAATAACGCGTTAAACCGATAAATAAAAAAATCAAATGTTTAGGATAAAACTTTTGTTATAGAAATTTTAGGTATTTTTAGTGGGTTTTTATTGATATTTTAAAACCCCTGAATTTATATATATATATATATATATATATATACTTTTAATTGATTTATTCTTCATTTTAAATAAATCATAAAGTAAAATATATATAGAGTAAATAATAAATAATAAAAAAATGTTGTCAGTCTGACAAGGTCGCTTGTCAGACCGGTTCGACCGAATTGCAGGCGCGCGTGTGGTGAGACTCGAACCCGTGACCTCCCGTACGTGTGCACGCGACTCTTCCAACTGAGCTACGTGTCTAACCCGAAAGAAACCTGATTTTAATTATATTAATAAACTTATTAAGTTCATTCTTTTTTTAGTCAGATTTAAAAAGAGAAGAAAATGGTCCGATCAGTGTGGTTCAGAGGACTCGAACCGGTGACCTTTGAGATGTTATGCACCCAGCCCGACCAACTGGGCTGGGTGTCTAACCCGACAAATCTCGTGATTTAAATAATCTTATACACTAACTGTGTTGTGCTGCAGTGATCAAAATTAAAACGGTTTGAAAGTGAACGGGCCGGTGGTGTGCACGGATTCGAACGTGTGACCAGCGGGTATGTTTGCACACAGTCCATCACTGGACTGTGTGTCTAACCTGGTTGAATCTAATAATTTAATATATAAAACACGAGTTTTGTTTCGTCTTCTTCATTTTGAATTTTCTTTTATACCCAGAATCATACCCGTTCCTGAATTCAATCTGATGTGCTCCCACAAAGCCATCTATTCAATAATCAATATCATAGAACACGAAATAAGAGATTGAGGGTTTACCGATTAAACCGAGTCGACGGTGACTTGGTTCCGACAACCGGATGTGTTCCGACGAGATGATTCGGCGAGCCACTGACGAAACAGAGGGAACTATAGAGTAGAGGAACGAAATGCGATTATGAACGATTTGAAGGACGGGTTGCATTCGGTATTTAAAGAGTGGTGTTTGGGTTCGGTTTTAGGAAAACGGATTGTGTGATTGCCAATCATCGCAGAGATGACAGCTATCCCGATCGAAATTTGCCAAAAATAGCCATGAGGCCAGTTGTCGGAGATTTCAAAAAGGAATGGAAAGGCGCGTGCGATGATTCGGCTAGTTGCAGGTTCTACTCAAAGTGAATATAAAAAGAAAAAGACCTCAAGGATAGCACACCTTGAGCGTGTAGTGTAGTGGTGTTTGTTGCGTGTGTGTAAACGGAGGAACCAGGGTTCGATTCCTGGTTCCACCTTTTCTTTAATTTGTTTTATTAAACCTTTTTAATTATCTATTAATATTTAATATTTAATTGATGTTATTTTTAAACTTGATTATTATTATTATTATTTATTGTAAAAACAAAATAATAAAATACACTTTGATTGATACATTGGGGTGGGTTTTCGAAATCCGATTTATACAAATGTTACAGATCACGTTGGAGGTGCCCTTAGTTATACTTTTGAATCATAAACTTATAAAAAGATGCAAATTAAAATCGTACCATGTTAGTGTGACACCCATAAACCCCGTGCACCTGTCATTTCATTCATAAATTAAGAAATTATTTTTCAAACATTATATCACCCAAGCTTATTATATTATAGTGCTAATTAATGGGTAGGTATAATTTAATAACTTAATACCTGTTTTGGTTTGATTGCTCTACTATTTTATCTCTAAGTGTGCCACTAAAAACCAAAATATAATGATTTTGTTGACAACAAATTTCAATCAATTTTTTAATTGATTTGTTATACATGTAGTGGGGTGGAGCCTTCATTATAAATTAGGCACCATCCTAACACACATCTTTTGTCACATCCTTAAAATCAAATATTCCAAAATGACCGGAACTTTCCTCTACGTCCTCTTCCCACTCCTCATCGTGTTCTCACACACTTCTCCGGCAGCCGGAGACGATCCCGCCTTTCTACAATCCGTAAAACTCAACCCGATGAAGCTACGAACCGAAAAACTAAGCCACTTCCGGTTCTACTGGCACGATAAGGTAAGCGGTCCCAACTCAACGGTAGTAAACATTGTTCAACCACCAGCAAACAACAAAACATCACCCACCGGGTTCGGTATGGTTAACATGATCGATGACACATTGACGGAAAAGCCCGAAGCCGGGTCGAAGTTATTGGGCCGAGCACAAGGGTTTTATGGTGTGGCATCACAAGAGGAAGTCGGGTTGTTGATGGCAATGAATTTTGTGTTTTGCACTGGGAAGTATAACGGGAGTACGTTGACGATATTGGGGCGGAATCCGGTGTTCGAGAAGGTGAGAGAGATGCCGGTGATCGGAGGAAGTGGGCTTTTTCGGTTTGCTAGAGGGTATGTTCAAGCAAGTACACATAGTTTTGATCTCAAGACAGGGGATGCGGTTGTTGAGTATAATGTTCATGTTTTGCACTACTAATTAACCATGTTGTATGGTTTTTTTTAGAGGGCTAGTTAGTCAATCATTGCACTTTTGTGTTTTGTGGTTTGAATGTGATGAGTCTTAAGTTGTCTGTTTTCTTGTTTTAAGTTATAGTGGAGTGCACTTTCTAATCATGGTGTCATTTGATGACTCATAAGGTCTTACTTTGTGGTTGGTACCACTTTGTAGTTTGAAAACTTTGTTTAATAAAATCAAAAATCTTGACTTTAAACTTATTGGTTTCTAGAAAGTCTCCGACATAAAAAAAAGTAAGATTCTCAACAAACATTTACAAAAATAAGAGCAACTTGCACGGATATACTTTTGGTGTAGTACACATATGGTTACAAATGTTTGCTAGTTCATTAGTCATTACACATTTAATCTTTTTCATTGTGTGACATAAAACTGTTATATTATTTAACTCCCAGTCGTTTAGCTCCACGATAGTTGCGGCTCGCCACATCTGAGGCTCTGAGATCTTCTCCATTCTTGCAAACAAGTTCTTCTTTGGCTAATAACATAATCAGAATACAATAAAATATGCCTACAATATAAAACCAACGAAATCACATTTAAACCAAAAACAAGTTGAGTGTGATTAAAGGAGTCGGGATACGATGCAAATGGTTGCGGAGAGAAGGGACGACGGTGTTGCCCATCGCTGGGAAAGGGGTGGCCGTCTCATACTGTATGGCTTCGTTGGAGAAGAATAAACATATGAAATCACATTTTTTAAAAATCAAAATAAACTAACTTTTTGACTATAGATGTCATGAAAAGAGCAACCAGATAGAGAAGGGAAAAAAAAATTAAATCTTTGAAGTGAATCTTAAAATGATAAATGATGTAAAAGAATGGGAGTTGAATAAAATATAAACAATAGTTACACTGTTATATTGGGTGGAAAACATTAAAAAAAAGTCAAAAGGTACCATAGTGCGTGAGTTGTGCGTAGTGTGTGACGCACTGTGTTGGTGAAAATGATGGGGGCCTACGTAACACGTGCCATTCACACACATGGAGCACTCTGGTTGGCAGGAAGGGATTGGTTTGTGTCGAGATAACCTAACCGACTAAATTGTTGAAAAATTAGAATAATGTGAATGAAAATTAATGTAGTAACAACTAATGAGACTTTCATGGTGATAAAAACTTGAGTAAAGGTTTTTATGATATTTTATTAGTTTTTTATTAGAGTTTTTATATATCTAATTAAATTATTAATTAAGTGAAACTTTTCATTACCCACAACTCTTATAAAAATGGTAGGCTATGTGCTTCATTGGTTTTATGAAAAACTACAAGAGAAAGATAATTATAGAGATGGTTAGAATAGTTTATAAAAAAATGCAAATGATTTTTATAATCATTTGTCTTCTAACATGCGTGTTAGAAACGGTTCATGAATAGTGTTTGTTTGGAAACAATTTTTAGTTGTTTATTTTTTAACATGTGCATTAGAAGTGACTTATTTATATGAACCATATATGTGTTTATAACAAGTCGAATCAACATTAGTGGATATGTTAATATTTCTAACGTGCGCGTTAGATTTTTTTTTCCATTTTAACATGATTGTTAAAAATGGTGAGAAAAAAATGCTTTGAAATGTTTTATGTAATCATTTTATATAAGTAATTTGTTGTAGAATTGATTTTAGTGAATATAAACACATTAATGTTTTGCATGGTTTAGAAATAAAAAGTCATACATTAAAATTGATGTTTGATTGGCTTCAAGAACTAAATCACCATTAAGTGATGATGTTGTCGTATGAGATTTATCACTAACTTTAATTTGTGATTTCTAAATCCAAATGGTCATGTAATATACATATATAATGACTTAACTTTTCTAACAAGTGTGTTAGAAAATGTGTATCACAAATACAAGGTTAGAGATTGTTCATTATATAAGTCATAATGATTAGAAATGTTTTATGTAAACATTTAATTGCATGTGTGCATTAAAAATGATTAGAAATAGTTTATTTTATAAACTTTATCATTGCAAAACGTTTTATGTAAATGTTCGATTTTATATGTGCCGTTATAACATTTTTTTTTTAACATGCGTGTTAGAAAACGTTTAGTACAAGCGTAGTAAGACTAAATCATATAAAACCATTTGATATTTTGAGTTTTGATTTAGGTTTTCATAACCCTAATTGATATTGTTAATACAGTATATTGCAAAACTCAGGAAATGTTTTAGATGATCTTTAAAACAAAGTTTTGCATAGTATTGATAATTCAAATGGTTCGCTATTCTTGCTGAAAGTAGCATATGGTGAACAAAGTAACAATCTCATGAATATTATTTGGTGGAAAACAACTTGGTGTTGTTGTGAACAAATTTAACTGTTCAAGTTCACTACTTAAATGTAGTCTTTGTAACAGCTTGGTGTTGTTTTATGTAGAATTGTCCAAGTTTAAAGTTTCAAGATGAAATGAGAAACTTGTACTTACAAGTGCATGGACTCTTATTGAGGGAGTATCTCAAGATATGCCATGGGACGATATCGTGAAGAAGATTTTGGTCAGATTATAAAGTGATGAAGATAAAAGCACTTTGATATTTGATGTCTACAGATCGTCTATGCTACCGATTAAATTTCAAAAGTGTTTGGCACTTATGATTTAATTTCGAATGTATTTTATTGTTTTGTGTTCAATATCTTCGGATAACACATGCAATTTTTACAAAGAAATAAATCACTAATGTTTGTGACGTATAAATTATTTTTTGTGGAAAATAATTATAACGTTAATTATACATTATTTAAAAGAATTTGGTTTTAAATTGATAGTACATAAAAATACTTGAACATAAAAAACTTCAGAGTTGTTGCATTGATTAAAAGTCAAATACGAGACATCAAATGTGTAACCACATCACGAGTGAGTAGTGAGTATATTGAGATGAAATACACAAACGAGATTCATGTCGAAATACTTCGTTAGAAATCATTAGAAAATTCACAAGTTTGAATTCTAACATATGAAAGTAAAAGTACTATATGTGATTGCACACCTTTAATAAATCTTGTGAGATTTATACGTAGATGCGTCTATCACTTGAATATGGAAATTTTACCTTCGTTTGGGAGAGCAACCTAAATATACATATCTCTAATGTATAACAATAAATGTGTGCAAATCATTATGGAAAAATTATGAATGCCATGTTGTTGAGTGTCGATCTACTGACTCTATCTTCCACATAATAGTGATTATAAACGAGGAATATTCATCTTCTTGGCGATGAGTGTGTTCACTAAGTGACTTGGATTAAGACTTATGTTTAAGTACTTATGAGTCAATGGTAAAGCATTGGAGATCAAAGGGAAACAAGTTATGTTCCTTAATTGAATGATAAAATTTAGCTATGTGATATATACAATAATTTGTGAGACCTTCCTTAATACTGATGTTTTAGGATTATGAATAAGTCTCATTTTTTTGTCTTAACAAGGGATAAATGTTGCAAAGTGATATTATGATATCCTTGGGGCTACGAAGAATACATGCTAAAGTATTGTAGTCTAAAGCATGCTAGACTAGTACTTAGTTAATTGTGGGTCTTGACGGAGACTAATTAACTCTAAACGTTCAAATGTGTATGAACACAAAAAGAATTTGCATATAGACAAAGTTGAGGGAGAATGTTCATTTATTATAAGGAAAAGACATGTATCTTTTGAAGAGTTTGTTCGAAAAGCTAATGAGGAGAACTCATTGTCTAAGCTTATTCTAGATGTTAAATTAGAATTATTCTAAGTTGGTGACAAACTTATGACAATGGCATGTGTTGCTTTGGTAAGCTTGGAATCTTATGTAAGCTAATGCAATATGAGTTTAATTCACTAATATAATGAGGTTGATCTTGTTCAATTATATGTGTATAAATGTCGTTATAAGTGAAGTTACTGAAATGTTGATCAAATGGCAAGAAATGTGGGGGAGGATCCATTTAAGAAAAACAACCCTATAAGGGTATGTAGAAATGATTTTCATTACCCCATCTAGATGTTATTCAATAACACTTAAATGCGGGGGTGTCTTGCATTTGTACCATAAAATTTTGGTAATAAGGATTTTGTAATCAAATCTAACTTTGCAAACAATCGACTAAGTGGAAAACACAAAGGTCGTAGTGCATAATGGAGATGCGTTTGCCTTAAATGATACGTATCATACAAAGACATAGATTATAACTAGATTCAGATGGCCACTGAGGTTATAGTCTTAGAAATTGACTATAGGCAAAATTAACTTACGAGTTAACAACACATCATGACAACTGATCTCAAATACGCAAAGTTATTTGTAATGACTAGACAAAGTCAAAGATAGTGTTATGGATCCAACAACCTGAGGGTTTATTAGAGATCAAGTTGTGGAATGAGACTAAAGCCCATGGAAAAAGGGTGTGTGAAGGAAACCTAACTTAGTTTATTGGAGATCCCAAGATCTAAGTTTATAGGATAACAAATTCATATGCCTAAGGGTGGTCACTGTGAGGTATAGCTGATATGTATAAGCTAGTTTATATGGTTGTATACAACCCCTAAACAATAAAAGGGTGTTTAAATACGTCATAGTTCATTCCTATGAAATTCAGTGACAAATTGTGAGGCTAAGCATATTATGTAGTAAATGATTTTCCGTAATCATGGTAACCATGATGCTTTTAATGATTTAAGGAGAATCACCTATGTTATAGAGAAGTGGGGTCGCTTCGAATAAAATTGGGGGCACAATTCCTAGAGCTCTCGCAGAACCAGGAAAGTGTTCCACGACCATTATTGGACATGACTATGAGGAAATGACCCGGATAAGGAGAGTATTGTGTGAACTATTGTCGTCTACACGAATGGGAGTTTGTTCAAGGACATCGCGTCTACAAACCGCTAGGAGACTAAGTATGCTTCACAACGGAAAATTCAAAGGGTATACCTATTTATCCGGCAATACTCAACTATCGAGGTTCCATTGGAAGTTTTATGTGTTTTGAACGACCTTCATTCATGTGAGGGATTGTTGAAAAATTAGAATAATTTGAATGAAAATTAATTTAGTAGTAATTAATGAGACTTTTCATATGTCACTTTATTAGCTTTTATTAGAGTTTTTATATCTCTAATTAAATCACTAGTTAAGTGAAACTTTTCATTAACCACAAATCATGTAAAAATGGTAGGTTATGTGCTTCATTGGTTTTATGGAAAACTACAAGAGAAAGATAATATGTATGAAGATTCTTGGAGAAGTTGTGAAGAGTTGAACATCTATATGTTAAGAATTATAGAGAGATAAGTTTTTTCTACTCAATTCCATCACTTTTGTATCATTATTTTTCCACAGTTTAAATACTATATTTTTATCCGATGTAACCTCGGGCGCGTGGCAATTTTCGGCAGTACAGACTGCTCCGGCTGTTGTACCCTGGGAGACAGACGCGTCATCTTTAGTAGAGGCGTGAAATCTGTTTTAAGGGAAGCGTGTTAAACACGTGCCTCAGCCACAACCGTCAACACTTGTTTGTTCATTTTGTAGAAAATTATTGTATAAGAAGATGTGGTTCTAGACATCATTGAAGCCCACACAAAGGATCATATAAGGAGACGTGATTCAAGAGTTTGTTGAAGACTACACAACGGACCATACAAAAAGACGTGGTTAAGGCTCTTGTTGATGACTATGGCTTGAATCAATTTAGTTACATATGTTGTATTTTATATATTATTTCGTTTAGATTTGTTCATGGTAAGTACACTATAATTTCCCAAATTTGTAAAGAGAGTATCTTTACTATTTTTATTTATATAATTTTTTTATTAAAATTGTGACCTATACATATCCTACAAACTTAAAACAGATTTAGTGAGATTGTTGCTACAATCTTAAAACCTTATTTATAAGGATTTTTGGTTCATGAAAAGATTTATTGTAACATTGGGGTAAATCGGGTTTTGAAAACCCGCCCCAAATTATTAATCTAAGTATGTTTATTTTTTATTGATGTTTTTAACATTTTTATATATTAATTTTTTTTACATATATATACAAAGATTCAAAATAATCCTAATAAAATAAAATAAATAATCAATTAAATGCTAAATATTTATAATTAGTAAATAATTTAACTTAAAATAGATAAACAACTCAAAAAGAAGGGCGAACCGGGATCGAACCCGGGTACCCCGGGTAAGCACACACCGCAAGCACCACTAGGCTACACACACACACGTTGTATCAGACTTCGCATATCATTATACATATATTCATACAATTGGGTGGGAAAACCTGCAACTTGAACCAAAAACCAGTTCACGCTCATTTCCTTTTTGATTTTTCCGACAACTGTCGGGGATACCCACCTTCGATCATCTATAAATACCTATCATCATCTCACTCTCGAACTCGTTCAATTCTTTCCTCTCTACACGCAAGTTATCGCCGCTCCAAGTATCCTCTCTGTTTCGTCAGTCGGCGCCGGACTCACCTCGCCGGAAAAAAAACACTCGCTGCCGATCAGTAACCCTTCCCCTTCTAATTCAATTTATATGCTAGTTCAGTAATTATAGATATGAGAATTTTGAATAATTAAACTGGAATCAAGGGACGGTTTCCGGGTAAAAGTTTCAAACGAAGAAGAGGTTGTGCTGTGACTATATATATATGTTATAATTAAGAACTCAGTCGGGTTAGGCACCCAACCCAACTGGTTGGGCCGGGTGCAAATCAAGCACAAGGTCGCCGGTTCGAATCTGAGCATACCCGCCGGCCTGACCATTTTAAAACTTTTTAAAATAACCTTTCTGTACTAAGCTAATGTGTGTATAAAGATAATTAAAAACCAAATCATGTTGGGTTAGACACCTAGCCCAACCGGTATTGCACAAGAGGTCGCGGGTTCGAGACCCTTGGTACACGCCAGTTCAACGCGGTTAAATCTTTTTAATATAAATTAACTTCTGAAATGGCTTAAAGAGTGTACTAATATAATTACAATCCGGATTCTTTCAGGTTAGACACGTAGCTCAGTTGGAAGAGCTGCGTGCACGCAACCGAGAGGTCATGGGTTCGAGTCTCAACACACGCATGCTTACACCCTCAATCGAACCGGTCTGACAAGGTTGTCACACTGACAATTTTTTATATTAATTTATTTTTATTATTTCTTTTGTTTTAATCCAATGAATTTATATTAAAATCAATTAAAAATGCTTAAAAATGTAAAATTTCAAAGGGCTTAATTATATCAATAAAAATAATAAGATTAACTTAAAAATCTAAACAAAAGGTTTTACCAAAATATTAGTTTATTTATTTATCGAATTATCGCATTACTATTTTAGGTTAGTACATCTTCGTCGTTAAATCCGCAACTCGTGCGCTCTCATTTCCACTCAAGAATACACACCCAAGGTGAGTGAATCTCTACAAATTCCCCGTTTTAATCACGTTTTGGGGTGTATCATGTGTCGTACCATTTCTTTATTTTATTTAACGTTTGTGCTAATATCATTTCGTGATCAAATGTGTATTGTTTATTATGTGGTTTATATGTGGATACATTTTAGTGCAATCATTTCATTAGGCCCATCAGTTTCTCGTGGGATACGGGTTGAGCATCAGGTGCCTCATTAGATGGCTCCGTTGGATTGAGTCTTGATCTGAAATACAACATCCATTATGGCATATGTTCATTCAATGTGGTTTGTGATTTGTTACATATATACATTTGCCCACATGTGATTTATGCATAATCTTATCTAAACCACATTACATTCATTTACTTAAATGTTTTATCAAGGTTTACTCGCCAACTTTTGTTGACCCAAATTTTTCTATTTTACGCATGATACAGATGATCAAGTTGAGGAAGAAACACCTAGGATGGCCTTAGAAGAATAATCAAGTTATTTTGTTGGAACATTCTTTGGTTTATTATTTGAGAGTGTATGAAATTATGTGTTGGATACTTGAATTTAATTTGAATTTAATAAATATGAAACTCATTAGTAAATATCATGAGCTTTGGTGATAACCCAATCATGCCCTGACTTTTATTCCGCTGCGGGTCGGGGTGTGAGAGATTGGTATCAAAGCTTGTGACTATAGGGATATATGATAGGTTATTAGACCCTTAGAGCCTATACTATAGTTGACTAGATTTAAATTGTTTATGTGTTACAAGCAAAGTTCATGATGTTTATATGTTTCATGTTTAACACACAATATTATGCAAGCACTCTCACAAGTACATGTTAAACTGCAATGCTCATCATAGTTCATATCCTCATAACATATCATATCTATGAAAGCTCACACTACACGATTTCACAATTTTCATGATTTCTTTTCAATGATTTTTGCAATGTTTTCATATTTTTTTTTTCAAATCACATCAAAGTTAGTTTTCACGACGGGCATGTAGTAACTGGAAGGGTACGAGTACCGGTAGTCGGAACGTCCTGTCTAGGCTTGGCATTCGTATAAATCCAAAATAAAGGACCAGTTTGCCTACCTGGGGACTAACGATGAGAGTACGAGGGACCTATTAGGCCAAAGCATGCTATACCAAACGTCGTGTGAACTAACCCCACTTTGAGTTGTCATTGTGTCTACACCTGGACACCCTCTGACCTTACACCTCGCAATCATGTTTTACGATTTTCATTCGGGTGATGTGAGTGTTAACCAGCCGACACCAATGTGAACCCTACCAAGCCCAATAGTCATGGGGCCCACATGACTATACATGCTATAGTATGTGAGACATTTGGAGGCCCAAACATGAGTAAGCCCAAGACATCCAATGGATGTAGTTATATTATTTTCAGTTATTTATAAATGATGTTTTCATACTTTTTACGACACATGACACCTAGGAAATTCTCAAACTCACAATCTCCCTGCATATATTCCTCTAGATGTCTGCTAAACACTTACGAGGAGGTAGAAGGTCAGGGAAGTCGAGCGAACGCTTGGCCATGCAAATTGCTCTACAAATGGCTGCAGTACTTCTTGACATTGTGTTACAAATTCAACAAGCTCTCACCGCAAATCCCATCAACCCTCCAAACCAAGAAGACCAAAACGTCGCCAACCCTCCTCCCAAAACCACTAAGTGCACCTACAAACACATCAAGTCCTGCGATCCCCAAAAATATGAAGGGACTGAAGGTGTCACCGCTCTCCTCCATTGGTTTGAGGAGATGGAAAACACCTTTCTCAATTGCGACTGTCCTGAGGATCGCAAGGTACGTTACGCTACTGGACGTTTGTTTGGGGTGGCCCTTACCTGGTGGAACACGGAAAAGGGCAAGCGAGGTGTGGAAGATGCCATGGCCTTATCATGGGAAGAATTGAAGGAAATAATGACAAGACGTTTCTACCCTAGGAGCGAGATCAAGAAGCTTGAAGATGAATTCGATTATCTAAAGCAAAAGGAAAGGGATCACACCTCCTACAACAAGAGGTTTCTTGAATTGAACCAGATGGTTCCCAATCTGTTCACCCCATTATACCGCTTAATCGAGCACTATATTCGAGGCCTCCCCTCGAAAATCCAAGATTCGGTTTTAAGCACCTCCCCCGCAACACTCGAAGCCGCGATGGAATTAGCTACGGAACTTACGGAAAATCGCATTCGTAATGGCGATTTTAAAGATGAGAAGAAGAGAACAACTATTGAAACCCCAACTCCAACCCCATCTGTTTCCTCCTCAAAGTTTTCTAGTAAGAGGAAGCGAAATGGCAAAAACTTCGCCGTCACCCAAAACAACCCTCCCATCACTGCTGCTCCAATCACCCAATTGCCCCTCCAGCCGCACCATTCAAAAGGCCATACACTGGCCCACATCCAAAGTGTAACCGCTGTCAATACCACCATCCCCCTGAGAATCCTTGCCAATACTGCACTAGTTGTGGCCGTGCAGGTCACACTATCCAAACCTGCCTTACCCTTTCAGCGATCAAACGCAATCAACCTCCAACCCAAACCCAAAACCAAATAGTGGGCCAAGCCCAACAACCCTTACTTCTACCACCTGCACAATCCACAGCCCAACCTTACTACCAACCCATAAGAGCCTGTTTTAACTGTGGGGACCCAAACCACTTCAGAAATACTTGCCCACGCCTGGTGAACATCATCCATGCCCAAGCCCAAGCAAACCCGGTAAACCAAGCTAACCAAGCTCCTCCACCTGCTAGAGGAAGGGCTTTCAATATCAACGTAAACCAAGCAAGGGCTGACAACAATGTGGTCAACGTACGTTTCTCGTAAATGGTAGTTATGCGTCCATATTATTTGATACTGGTGCGGATAAGAGCTTTGTATCTTTAGAATTCGAATCTTTCTCAACCGATCTCGTGTTAGTCTCGCTGAATCGCTCACGGTAAAACAGATGATAAAGCATTATACTCACCGGTAAGATTTTCTCTCGTGCATATCTTGATACGGGAATGTGTCGTGATGTGGTTGAACACCGGCTAGTAAGTATAAATCCATATCTTAATCATATCTCCTATCATGATTACATCTGATAAGTCTGAGCTTATGTGGACAACAATACCGATAATCATAGTTGAATACTTATCTGTTTAATTTTGAAAACCTAATACCGTCTTTGACAAAGATTAAAATGCTGGTATGATTCCTTTACCTTGAAATTCGAAAAAGATTGTTAAATAGATATATAGTTTATCTGTATATTTAGTCTTTAAGTCTAGTTTACTTAGTTGCTTATGTAATTTTTTTTGAAAGTTAAGCCAAAGTTGATACTCGAGAGTTTCTACCAAGATACGCCAGAAAACCATCTGTTTGATATCGCAACTTCATAAAGTAATATCTTGCAACAAGTAACCATCAAAGAAAACCAAAATCTGAATTTCATTCAAGTGTGTGTATCTCATACGGATGAACCTAGTAATTTGTTTTGACTTGGTCACTTGTTTTTCTCAAATCTGCTGCTGGAATTCATACGAGTGTGTGTATCTCGTCCAGGGAATACAATCATACAAAGATTTTATGATAAGTCTTTCGTGTTTATTCCCTGAGAAAGTTGTGTTCTAATTATATATGTCTATTGAGTACAAGATTGATACAAAAGAACATGAACAAAGACCAGCAACGAAGAAATCTGACAAGTCAGAAGAGGAAACAAGAAAGATTTGAATTTCTTAGAAGTTCAAAGACTGATGCTCTAATCATTAGATAGCAGATCTATCAATAAATAGCAGATCTTCAGGGGAGTTTATTGATACTCCAAACCATTCATGTGAAGACCAAAGTCTGAAGACCAAGACCGAAGACCAAGCAACATCCAAGGGGGAGTTTGTTGATACAATTTGTGTCTGTCGCTTGTTCTTAATTACAGTTGTAATTGTACGGTCTTTGCTCAAGTGTCTGTATAGGTTTGGTCATGTCGAATAGATCGAGATATCTTTCTATCTTGATCTAGTATGACATCTTAATTTGTCTGTGTTAATCAGTTGCATGTGTGCATACTGATAAGTCTTAGAAACGTCAAGTCTACACACGTTCTCCAATTAAGAGGATTCTGTGCGAGTCAGAGAATTCGTACAAAACAGAGGTTTCGTACGAATCACTGAGTGTTTCTACGAAACATGTATTTCGTACGAAACACTGACTCGTACCAATTCTGGAGTTGTGATTCGTGTGAAATAGTGTGTTCCATATGTCTGGATTTGTGATTCGTACGAAATCTACACTGACACTATATAAGGAGACATGCACCCCAGTCAAGGTTACATACCAGACTGAAAGAACGAGCTAGCAAACTGATCTTTTGGTGAGATCTCTAAGTTAGCATTTCTGGTGTAGACGAAGACACAAGAACACAACAAGTTTGTTTGAGTCATACGAGCATTGTGTGTATATGTTTGTACTTGTTCTCAATCATTAATCAAGATAGTGAATCTTTGGTTACCCCGTGTTTTTACTTTGCTTTGGTTGCATGCACACTTGGATTTGCACTTGTGTGTGTTATATGAACACGGAACTGGTTTAACACCATCTGCAGGTGGACCTACAGGCGGAATGTGGCGCTTTGATGGCGCACTTTTCACTTCGCCTTAGTATTTTTTTTATGTGTTTTGCCTTGGTGTTAGAGACTGTTCAAGTTCTTACCTGCAAAATGATTAAGGCATATAATACAATATGCCATTGATTTGAGAATTAATCTTATTGAATTGTGTATTCAATAAGAACTTATCATTTCATATTCTAGCCAGTAGAAATACAAAGCTTGGTGCTTTGTTTTGAGACACTGAAAAATCGTATGGTGGATGCAACACACACTACTAAAAATTTTCCTAACTTTGATTCACAACACTCTCTTGTTTCAGGTACCTTTTCGGGTGCTAGGCTAATCCCGGCAGTACAATCTGCTTTGGCTGTTGTACCCTAGGAAACAAACGGGTTTACCTGGGTGACCCGAAATCTGTTTTAAGGGAAGCGTGTCTCTCACGTGCCTCAGTCACCTCTGTTTTATTTTTCTTTATTTCTTTGTAATTAGTTTTCTGTTCAGGTTGTATAGTTTTTGTTTTCTATCAATTTCAGTTCCTGCTTATGTATTGTAATCCGAATATGATTAACAAAATTGTTTATCTTTTAATTTCGTGAACGGTTGTCCTACAAGCTTAAAACAAATTTTAAACCCGTTCACTGTTTTGGTTTTTAAAATTTTTATAAAGTGTATCTGTTGAGTATTGCAAAACTTTTGTAATTTGCATTGGTTTTCTGTAAACAAACTTGTTTCTACTATAAACTGATTTTTTTATCTCTTGTTTCAGAAATGGCTACTACTCAAGCAAACACATCAACCACTGTTGAATCCACATCCACTACCATGGGACTATTAGTTGGTATCCAAGCGGCTCAAGCGGTTGCTAACCATGCTGAAAAACCAGAGAAGTTACTGGTTTAAATTTTAAGAAATGGCAACAGAAGATGTTGTTCTATCTGACGACTCTAAACCTTGCGAGGTTTCTGACTGAGTCCCCTCCTGTTCTCCCAGAAGGGACATCTGATGTTCAATCAGTGAGTGCTGTTGATGCATGGAAACATTCTGAGTACCTATGTCGCAACTATGTGTTGAACGGCTTGTTAGATGCATTGTATAACGTGTATATGAAGGTTCCAACTGCCAAAGAATTATGGGAGTCGTTGGAACACAAATACAAGACCGAGGATGCGGGCACTAAAAAGTATGTTGTGGCTAGATTTTTGGACAATAAAATGATTGATTCAAAGACGGTTATGAGTCAAGTTTAAGAATTGCAGATTATTCTTAGTGACATCTTGTCTGAAGGAATGAATCTTAGTGAAACATTCAAAGTGGCAGAAATTGTTGAAAAGTTGCCTCCTAGTTGGGTCGACTTCAAGAATTACCTTAAGCATAAGAAAAATGAAATGACCATTGAAGACCTTGTGGTTTGTCTTTGTATTGAAGAAGACAACAGGCTGTCACATAAAGGAAGTCAAGTTGAAGCTTCTGCAAAAGCAAACATTGTGGAACATGGTCAATCCTCAAGGGGTTACAAGGGTAACAAAGGACACAAGTTTAATGGCAAGGGGAAAAATAAATGTGTTGACCTTGGGCCAAAGAAAGGTGGTGTGAAGAAGAAGGTTGGTCCCTTTAAAGGGAAATGTTACAACTGCGGACAAACTGGTCATCGTGCTGACCAATGCAAAGAGCCTAAACGTAACACGGCTCTTATGGTTGATAATGATATGCCTTTAGTGGCCATGATTTCTGACCTCTCTGCTATGATGGAGGAGGTAGATTTGGTGGCTAACGAGCCAAAAGGGTGGTGGGTTGACACTGGGGCAACCCGCCATGTGTGCCCAGACAAGATCTTCTTTAATACGTTTAAAGAGGTGGTGGGAGAATAGAAGTTGTATATGGGAAATGCTACTATAGCTGATATCAAGGGAGAAGGTGATGTGATCTTAAAGTGGACTTCTGGGAAAGAGCTCACTTTGAAGAATGTGCTTTATGTTCCTGATTTACGCAAGAGTTTTGTGTTGGGTTGGATGCTTAACAAGTTTGGCTTTCGTTTGGTTTTTGAGACTGATACGTTTGTTTTAAGTAAGTGTGGTATGTTTGTTGGAAAGGGTTATGCCCAAAATGGCATGTTGAAACTTAATGTAATGTCTATTAAGAAAAACATGAATAAAAATGCTAGTACTTCAGCTTAGTTGGTTGAGTCTCCTGATGTTTGACATGGGCGTCTTGGTCATGTAAATTTTAATTCGATGCGTCGTTTAATTAAATTAGATTATATACCAACTTTTTCCATTGACTCTAAAACAAAATGTAAAACATGTGTTGAAGCCAAACAAACAAGATCATCCTTCAAATCAGTTGAAAGAATAACTGAACCCCTTGATCTGATACACACTGATGTGTCTGATTTAAAATCAATTCCAACCAGAGGTTGTAACAAATATTGTATTACCTTTATCGATGACAACACAAGGTATTGTTATGTGTACTTACTAAGAGAAAGGATGAAGCAATTGACAAGTTTATCTTGTAATAAAACTGAAGTTGAGAATCAACTAAACAAGAAAATAAAACGTGTTAGAAGTGATAGAGGAGGTGAATATGTTTGACCATTTGGGGAAGTGTGTGCAAAAAGTGGCCTAATACATGAGTGTACCCCACCTTATACACCCCAATCAAATGGCATCACGGAGTGAAAGAATCGTACACTAAAAGAAATGATGAATGCCATGTTGATAAGTTCTGGGATGAGCCAGGACATGTGGGGGAAGCCATTTTGTCAGCCAATTTTTTGTTAAGCAAAATACCTTTAAAGAATAAGGATGTAACACCTCACGATTTGTGGTGGGGACGTAAATCATCCTATAAATACTTGAAAGTGTGGGGGTGCCTGGCCAAGGTGATAGTTACACCCCTAAGGCTCTTAGAATAGGACCCAAAATGTTGATTGAATTTTCATTGGATATTCCAAAAACGGTAGTTCATATCGTTTTCTTGTACATGAATCCAAGAATCCTGATCTGCATAAGGACTCTATCATAGAGACAAGGCCAGGAAATGTGACTTACTTTTGAAGAAGAGTTTTCAATGTTACAACAAACTCTTGCGAGTTCTTCAAATCATGCAAGTTCGCCAACAATGGTTGATGAGATTGTTCGAGAGGAAACTCAAGAACAATCAAAGGCTGGAGAAGGTGAGCCAAGAAGAAGTAAAAGGCAAAGGACTAAGAAATCCTTTGGGCCTGACTTTCTTACCTACATGGTTGAGAGTGAGCCTCAAACCTATCGAGAAACAGTCACCTCTTCAGATGGACCTCAATGGAAAGAAGCCATCAAGAGTGAAATTGATTCTATCTTACAGAATCATACTTGGGAGCTAGTAGATCTTCCACCAGGGCGCAAGCCACTTGGATATCGATGGATATTTAAGAAAAAGATGAAAGTTGATGGCTCTGTCGACAAGTATAAGGTAAGGCTTGTGATCAAAGGGTTTAGACAAAAGGAAGGTCTTGACTATTTTGACACATACTCGTCTGTAACTAGAATAACCTCTATTAGACTAGTGCTTGCAATTGCAGCTTTGAGAAATTTGGAAATACATCAAATGGATGTAAAAACCGCATTTCTCAATGAGGAATTAGAGGAAGAGATTTACATGGAGCAACCAGAGGGTTTCTCTGCTCCTGGCCAAGAGGGAAAAGTGTGTAAACTCGTCAAGTTATTATATGGCTTGAAGCAAGCTCCAAAACAATGGCATCAAAAGTTTGACCAAGTTATGCTTAACAATGGTTTCAAAATAAATAAATGCGATAAATGTGTCTATGTGAAAGACAGTTCTAAAGGTTATGTGATCTTATGTCTTTATGTAGATGATATGCTTATCATTGGGAGTGATGAAACGATGATCAGATCTACTAAAGATATGTTGAAAGCGAGATTTGACATGAAAGATATGGGTCTAGCTGATGTGATTCTTGGAATAAAGATCATTAGAACCCAAACTGGTTTGGTGCTAAGTCAATCTCATTATGTTGATAAGATTCTTCAGAAGTTCAATCCAGAGGACACGAGTGTAGCTCAAACTCCAATTGACACCTCTCAACATTTGTCAAAAAATAGAGGCGAGAGTGTTGCTCAATTGGAATACTCAAGAATCATTGGCAGTCTTATGTATCTCATGTCCTGTACTCGGCAAGACTTAGCATATGTTGTAAGTAGGCTAAGTAGATATACTAGTAATCCTAGTTCAGAGCATTGGAAGGGTATGACAAGATTATTAAGGTATTTGAGATACACGAGAAACTATGGACTGCATTATGGCCAAAATCCAGCAGTTGTGGAAGGATTCAGTGATGCCAACTGGTTATCCGATACGAAAGATTCCAGAGCTACAAGTGGTTATGTGTTTACCTTTGGAGGAGCAGCTATATCTTGGAAGTCGTCCAAACAAACACTTATAGCTAGATCCACGATGGAATCTGAGTTTATCGCGTTAGATAAAGCTGGAGAAGAGGCAGAATGGTTACGTCAATTCTTGGAATATGTTCCAAGATGGATTAATCCTGTGACGGCTATTTGTATACATTGTGATTGCCAATCAGCTATTGTTAGAGCTCAAAATGCAATGTATATTGGCATATCAAGGCACATACGACGTTGGCAAAACACGATACGACAACTACTCTCAACTGGAGTTATCACGATTGACTATGTGAAGTCAAAGGATAACATTGCGGATCCGCTTACAAAAGGCTTAAGCAGAGAGGTAGTACATAAGTCATCAATTGGAATGGGACTAAAGCCCTTGGAGTAAGTTTGTTCAACGGAAAACCTATCCTAGAAGATTGGAGATCCCATGATCTAGGCTCAATAGGACCACCTAAATGTACAAACTGAGGTCACTGTTAGGGAGTACCTAAACATACAAAGGGAGTTGCAAACTTCCTAGTCCATTCCTACTTAAATCAGTGATATCAAGAGAGGTTAAGCATATGGCTTTTAATGATTTGAAAATCACCTATGTTAGAGAGAAGTGGGGTCGCTTCAAATGGAATTGGGGGCACAATTCCTAGAGCTCTCGCAGAAACAGGATAGTGTTCCATGACCATAATAGACACAACTATGAGGAGTTAGCCAGACCAGGAAGAGTAATGTGTGATGTGTAATAACGTCTACGTAAAAGGAGTTGGTTCAAGGACATCGCGTCTACTAATTGCTAGGAGACTAAGTATATGTCAAAAAGGAGGGTTCAAAAGGAAACTTACCTATCCAGCATTACTTAACCGCTGGATTTTATCGTGACACTTGAGTGTGTGGGATGATCTCCATTCATGTGGGAGATTGTTGGAAATTATGATAAATAATTTAGTGATTAAAGAAAAATGAATGAGAGATCATAAGCTTTATAGTGTGTTGGAACTTTAATGTGTGGGAAGTTGTGTTTCTCTCACATTGGTGGAGAGATAAATCTTTTGTTGATTTATATCTATAATTATCTACACGAATGTATTCCTATGTGACAAGTTACACCAGTGGCAGCCAGAAGGGTGCGAAGCACCGACACGCACCTGGGCCCGGGGACGGGCACGGGCACGGGCACGGGATCGGGACGAGGGCGATAGGCGCAATGTGGCGCTTTGATGGCGCACTTTGCACTTCGCACGCTCGCATCGCCGCTTAGGAGCCGTCTTAGTATTTTTTTATGTATCTTGCCTTGGTGTTAGAAACTGTTCAAGTTCTTACCTGCAAAATGATTAAGGCATATAATTCAATATGCCATTGAATTTCAGAATTAATCTTATTGAATTGTGTATTCAATAAGAGACTTATCATTTCATATTCTAGCCAGTAGAAATACAAAGGTTGGTGCTTCGTTTTGAGACACCGAAAAATCGTATGGTGGATGCAACACACACTGCTAAAAATTTTCCTAACTTTGATTCACAACACTCTCTTGTTTCAGGTACCTTTTCGGGTGCTAGGCTAATCCCGGCAGTACAATCTGCTTAGGTTGTTGTACCCTGAGAAACAGACGGGTTTACCTGGGTGACCCGAAATCTGTTTTAAGGAAAGCGTGTCTTTCACGTGCCTTGGTCACCTCTGTTTTATTTTTCTTTATTTCTTTGTAATTTGTTTTCTGTTTAGGTTGTATAGTTTTTGTTTTCTATCAATTTCAGTTCCTGCTTATGTATTGTAATCCGAATATGATTAATAAAATTGTTAATCTTTAATTTTGTGAACGATTGTCCTACAATATGTAAATGTTTTTTTTTCTGTTTGCCGAAGAGAAGCTAGTTGCTAATGTAGGAGCCACAATGGTAGACATATTGATTTTACCTGTATCTGGTTTCACATGTATCCGATTAAGCTGACCTGAATGCCTCACAACCGATCGCTATTAGGGTTAGGTATTATTTAAACCTTTAAAATAAAACTCGAATAAGCCACACCAATTAACCCAAAACCCAATTAAATCAAACGAAATCAATTCAATTTGTGTCATGTTATAAGAATGTGGTGGTTTAAGCCTGCTTGATGTGGGTAAACGCCTCAAGGTGTTACCCACCACCACGTCGGAGAAGCCCCCACCTCACCATAACGCCATCTCCTCTACCCTATTTTCACTACTGGGCTAATGACCAACACCATGGCCCCCGATAATGTCCCAAATGACGCCTGGGTATTGGTATCTTGCTCCCCATTTTCTGAAAAAAGGTCTCCATGTCAATGATAAGATAAGCTGGTTGTTGATGCTGATAGGCTCACACCCACACCGTGCAACCTAAGGGTTGCATCATTGTTTGGGTTGCCTGAGTCGAAGGAGTTATGCTATAATTAATTAACATTTTAACTATATTTAATTAAAGAATATTTAAAGTTTCATGTTTCAACATCTTATTGGATAGTCATTTCTTTTTTAGGTTAGATAACAAAAATGTCTTCATATGTAATCCACACAAAAACCTAACAAAAGCAATATTAATTAAAGTAAGGGCAAGGGGGTTATTGTTTTCATAAAATAGTAAAATATGGTAGTAAGTCTTGTCAAGAACGTATCTAACTTAAAAAATGGAATCATAAACATTTGTTAAGCACACTATATCTCTTAATGGGTACATGGAAAACACAACTCACTCATTCATGTTAAGATTATGAGTATCCAACAAAAATAAGCCTTTTAACTATATTTAATTAAAGAAATATTAAAAGTTTCACTCAACATCTTATTGGGTCCTCCTTTATTTTTTAAGTAAGATGACAAAAATGTCTTCATATATGCTATACACACAAAAACTTAACAAAAGCAATATTAACTAAATTAAGGGGTTATTGTTTTCACGAAATAGTAAAATATTGTAGTAAGTCTTTGTCAACAACAACAACAACAACTATCTAACTTCAAAAATCAAAACATAAACACTTCTTAAGCGCAATCATTGGCTTGTGCCAGAAAAGTGAGAGGCCAAACATCTAAGGTGGCCATGCAGGACAAGCAGAAGCAGCCTCGGGGACGCGCTCACGAGCGTATTCAGAAAAGTGAGAGGCCAAACATCTAAGTTTCTAAACGGCACCGTTTAATCTGTTGTTTATTCAAGTTTATGTTGGTGGAAATGTGAATATGTGGCTTATAATTCCTTACTTGTGTTTGTGCAGTTTTAGTTTTAGGAAGAATAGGGGACCTAACTCAAAAAGTTATTTTTATTAGAACTTGTCAGATATAAAACACAACTAAATTAAATTATTCTTTTTCATGCTTATTAAACATGTTAATGGCTGAGCAATCCTTAAATTATTCTCTTGGTGTAGTATGTTATTTATCGGCATCATATGTTAAATGAGTGGTACTTTGATCTCAAACAAATACTGTTTTCATTACATAGTTGTATAATATTATGATAGTGAACAACCCGGCCAGTGACGAGTATAATCAACTGGTCATCAATGTAGGAGGCCCTGTCCAACTTATTTGAAACATCATTCTAAGAATGTATATAAAAATAAATGCAAGCTTAATCTAGTAGTTAAAAGAGATCGTCCAAAAGGCTTGTAGCCTAGCTGTATCAAGCTGTAGTAAAGATATTATTCCTCAAGTGATTGAAGGTTTTAATCCCATAATAAACATTAAAGTTGATTTAGGAGTATCCTTAGTGTGTTTATGAGTTTGTCGTTTAAAATAAAAATACCAACAAAGAGACGTGTCTCTGTTCGAACATTTAGATTTAGTTTAACAAATAAATAAATAACTAAAACTAGACAAAGTAATTTTTACCATTTATGTTTGTTTGTTAATAAAGTAACATCACATCGTACCATGGACAACATAATGACATGGGCATTGGGCACCATGCTTATGAAGTGCTACAACTAAAGAAAAGACATTTTTCCTCATCATCTTAAAAAAAAAAGCATAACAAAAGGGGAATAACGTATGGTTTTAAAAACAGGACTTGACCGGTTAAACCGGATTATTGATAAACTTGTTATCAAGAAAGAAAGTACATTTTTAGAACATCCGAAACTTCGAACCTATGAAAATTTTCTAGGTTCGCCAACAAGATCAGAAATGCAACACATGAACATTATACTCAACAACCGCATTCCTTGTTTTATTATCAGAACTGTAGGTACTTGCCAGAGCATACCCTCTAGCAAACCGAAAAAGCCCACTCCCTCCGATCACCGGCATCTCTCTCACCTTCTCAAACACCGGATTCCGCCCCAAAATTGTCAGCGTACTCCCGTTATATTTCCCAGTGGAAAATGCAAAGTTCATCGCCATAATCAGCCCGACTTCCTCCTGCGATGCCAGCCCGTAAAACCCTTGTGCTCTTCCCAATAACTTTGACCCTGCTTCGGGTTTTTCGGTCAACGGATCATCGATCATGTTGACTTGACCAAACGCCGTCGCTGTTGTTTTGTTGTTTGCTGATGGTGGTATGATTTGCACAGCTGTCGGGTTGGGACCGCTAAGGATATCGTGCCAGTAGAACCGGAAGTGGCTAAGTTTTTCGGTTCGGGTCTTCATCGGGTTTCGTTTTACGGATTTTAGAAATGCAGGATCCCCTCCGGCTGCCGAAAAAGTTTGTGTGAAGATTGTGAGGAGTGTGAGAAACAGGCAGAGGAGATTTTTGGCCATTGTATGGTTTTGGTGTGTTCATGGGGCATGGGGCACCTAATTTATAGTGCAGGTTCTATCAGCTATTTTTACTAAATTTAATGTTTACTATACTTTGGTGTTACGATATACATGTGTTTTTATTGGTTACCTGGTACTTGTTTTTCTTAACGTAAAGAGTAATGATAATAATAACAATAATCATGAAAATACACTTCATAAGTAGTGTGACCGAAATAAAGTATGAGCCACAAATTTGTTCATATTCATCGACCAATAATATCACATGTGACATTCTTAGCATTTGGCCTATTAACGAACTAAACAAACAAGAACAGATATGTTAGTGTTTAAATTTTAGCCGAACATGAATATATAATCGAATGAGCTTTTGTATTCATGTTCGTCCATTAAAAAATAGGCATGTTCGTAAACGTTCATTTAAAACATAAACGAATAGTTTACAAACGAACACAAACAAACTTAAACGAATATAACTTAACAAATATAAACGAGCACAAATAAATATAATTGAACAAACATAAAATAATATAAATTAGCATTAATAAACGCAAATGAAAATGTTTAATACATATTCATAAAAACAACATATCTAGATTAGTTGTTTAAATATACATTATTCATTCAAGTGATTGATGTCTTCTTTATTGTCTTCATTAATTATCATTCACATTCCATTTATTTCGATCACACGGTGTGGAGGAGGCGTATGAAGGGAAGGTGTGAAGCGATACGTAACAACTACGTCAGTATGATGGTGTGGAGAAAAAAGCACGGGGTGAGAAAGTGGCGTGGAAGAGAATAAAAAAATTAGAAAAAACATTAACCAATCAAAACAAACCTAAACAACATCCACCAATCAAGAGCCTCGACATCAACCACACATTTGCCCCCACGCTGCCCACAACGCCGCCGTCTATACCATACACAGGGTGGTGTTCCCGGCGTGAAGGGACTTCCACGCCCACACCGTACGTCTTCATCAATTATCATTGACATTACCTTCTTCATGCAATCATACATACTATTGATATACTACGTTTTATTGGAAAACTCCTTTTTTATTACTAGAAAACCCAATTACTAAATAGTTCTATCCGTATAAGTACTAATAGATCCTTTTTTATGTTTATATTAAATATAACTACGTGTCTATATATAAACATTTTACAAACATAAATGAATAAACATAAATGAACAAACATAAAGAGTGTAAGGGGGACGGGGCACCCTTGCAGGTACCCTCCCTGGGTTCGTAACCGAGCCAGAACAGCGTCGCCACCCATGCAGGTTAGGCGGGCACGTTTGGTTTGCCACAAAGACAACTCGTGTACAAAGTGTGGATGTCGAGAAAATTCCAACCGTTACGGATGCTCCTTTGACCGATTTAAAAAAAACAATTTTAAACACTATATATATTTATCTTCCACTCACAATTTAAATCACCCCATTCTCATTACCCTTCCTTAATTCAAACCAAAACCATTACACACTAATTCTGCAATGGATTCACAAAGAAAATCCCAAGGTATCGTGTCACACCCCGGATTTCCAACCCTAAAATCCATATATCGGTGGGCCCGGGTGGGGAGTATCGTGACATCAGTTGATAACCATCATAGTCAATTAAACACGGCACGACGGAAGTCTTGGAGTAAAATTACTATTTCAAACCGAATGTTCGAAAATACAAAATAATATACAGGCTCGTAATAGAAGATCCACATGTGAATCATAAATTGTACATGGAAAGAATATAAAACAGACTTTGGGCAGATTTAGGATTTGCAAGATCCTCTATCACTACCGAGCACTTCCAGCCTATTTTCCTATTATACCTGCAAATTAGTCTTTTGAAAATACGTCAACTTTCGCTGGTAAATACACCCAACTGACTTGTTTTGAAAACATTCCAAAAAACTTTTAAGTGCGTATCAGCATAAAATCTTTTTATAACTTGGGTTAATTGACCGTCCAACCTTGTTAACAGATTTACATGTTTATCATACATACGAGGCTCGGCACGAAAACCGAGACACAATTAACGTACACACCACTTTGGACTCACGAAGGAGTCAGTTCCTCCCAACCTTGTGGGAAAGCATAATTGAGCGTCTATCGGGTGTATGCCTACACCCGCGCTAAGGTCGTGGCCATTTCGATTGTAATGAGCCGAGGATATCCAGGACACGGTAGTTAACCCTTGATTTTTAAATTATCAAACAAAACTGATTAAAATAGAATATGCGGATCTCTATTCCGAACCGTCGTTCGATTAATCCCATTTTCGACCAAGCGGTAATAATTTACCGTAACCCAAGCCCGTATAAAGGAAATAAGTCGAGAGTATTTACCTCAGCTAGTCTTCTTTTAATTTTTTAATAACTCAGCCGTACACAAAAAGGATTAAGTGCAAATAGCATTTACCGGCAAGTCTCTAGTCTGGATTATGGCATAAACTAACCAATTAAATACTAACGGTCTTATTTAAGTCATAGACTTAGATCGACTAGCGTACTTGAGCGAAACGTATGACGCTAGATTAAACGATGATTGGATAGAATGTAGTTTAATCCCAACAAGTACCTTGACTTGTTTAATATGGATAAACTATAAACATTCTGGATTTTGAGACTTAAATGACAAGGTTAAACCCGTTTCAGTTAATTTTCGTAAAATAGTTACATATACGTAACTGTGCGCATATTAGCGATAGCGGGTAACCGGATAAGTTATGGACAATTTCTATATGCCATTATACTTTAAATAAGTTAAGATATCAGTAGGATATCAACTTGTATGCCCGTTATGGTTTTAAAACGAAATTATGCCTCATAAAGGCGTTTTGGTAATTTCACATCATATAAAAGGAACTTGAATATAATTTTAATGTTATGGTTATAAGTATTCTGGAAAATACTTTATTTATGATATAATATCAGTAGGATATCAATATATGTGTATTTTACCTTTTATGACCAAACTATGCACCGAATGGGCATTTTGGTCATTTTACACATAGTTTATAAATTATTTGGGATTCTGAGTTTATAACATGTACCTACTGTAAATATGTTTAAAATAAGTTTTAAAATCAGTAGGTAACAAGTCTTGGTCCATTAATATGGTTTAAAACCATACTATGCGCCGAAATGGCGCTTATGTCGTAATATGACGTCTTTAAGTGATGTTTTATGAATACTGATGTTATAGTCAATTAAAATGTTTAAAATATGTTATTTAGTATAACATGTCAGTAGATAAATGATTTAACTTGAAAAGATTTGATTAAAACTATTTTATAAGCCACAGGCCGTCATTTATCGACATAGTTTAAGGACTTGCTTAAAAACTCAGTTTATAACTTGGTTTAACATCCCAAATAATCCTACTTATAATATTACATCAGTAGAAACTCATTTTCAAGTTCATTACCATTTAAAACCTTGTTTTATGCAAAAAGGACATTTTGGTCAAAGATGGCATAATTATGGAACTTGTGCATAAACTTGGATTCTGATTATGATCATGTAATATAACCTCAAAGGGTTATGCTACATAATATTATGATCATAATGCAACTTTACATCAGTAATTTTAACTAATCTAAATCGGGTCAGAATCGCAAGTCAAAGCAGAAGTCAAACTTCGCGACTTTCGGTTGCGAACCGACCCTAGAACTGAAATTGACGAGCCGAACATGTTCTTACCTGTTCTAATAATTATTACCATCTTGTTTAAGTGTTAAAAACAGATTTCATAACATATATAAGATCAATTTATAATTTTTCCAAAAATGTCCTGTTTGACTTTTTAATGTCATAACTTTGACCCGTCAATTGGTTTAGCAAACGTGAGCTTCAGGAGGTGCCCTTCATAGGGATTAACACCTACCTTATTACGATCACTTAGCCATGTTCATTTCGAACAATGGCTGGACCATAATGGTCTTAACCGAAAGTCAAAGCGTTTTTTGAAAAATGCTTGACTTTTGGCTATAAAAGCCTATAAACGAAAATGCAAGAGCAAGGAACACTTACAAGAGGTTCCTACAATGCAAGAGAACTAAGTTGGATGCACCTTTCAGCTAGGAACTTCCAGAGGAGGGAGAAGAGTGATTTAATGAGAAAGGTGCAAGTTGGAATGAGAACTTATGCACCTATTTATAGTTGGAGAGCTCAAAGGAGGTGAAGCCAGGTGTTTAGGGGAGTAAGAAGAAGCTTAAAAGTGTCCCAAAACATGGCATAGCAGTTTAGAGAAGCCATGGTTTCGTTTCAATGGTTTTGGAGCTTTGCTTGGTCTCCAAACAAATTTTCTGCGTCAGACCTGTTCTCGTGCGCGAGAGGCCCAGGCCAGGTCTCTCGCGGCCCGCGACCGCCCCACGACCAGATTCAAAATTTGACAGCGGCCCGCGACCGCCCCACGACCAGATTCAAAATTTGACACTTTTAACCCCTTGACTTTAAAAAGCTTATAAAAGCCTTCTAAAACACCTTTTTGGCACTTTTAGCCCTCCGTAGCCAATACTTGGCATATCCGGGATTATACCCGGACATTGTCGAGCTCTCGGTTCGTTAAAAGGTCACTCAGAGGTAAGAATTAACATGTTGACACTTTTAATCCCTCCGTTATCCAACTTTCACATATTTACAAAATTGAACTCTCTCGTCCAACAAATGGCACGTATCAGAGTTTAGGACTTCATAAAGGATCACTCAGAGGCTTATGATAAGCATGTTGATCCCGATATCACTCAGAGGCTGGGCATGTTGACATATCAGTCACTCAGAGGCCAAATTTTAAGCATGTTGAGATATCAGTCACTCAGAGGCTGTTATTTATGCATGTTGACATCGGATCGTCACTCAGAGGATCAGATTAAGCGTGTTGACGCCTTTAGTCCTTATTGGTCTTTAACAGACTATATTTAAAATACAACACATGTCACTATATTATTGGACACGATTTTAGAGGGTGTTACATCCTCACCCCCTTAAAAGAAATCTCGACCTCGAGATTTTATTCAAAAAGATGGGGGTACTTTTGTCGCATAGTGGACTCAACCTCCCATGTATACTCAGGACCTCTAAAAGCGTCCCACTTAACCTTTACTATAGGTATCATCTTTTCCTGGAGCTTCTTAACCTGTCGATCCTCGATCGAAATTGGTTTCTCAACGAACCTCAGGTCTTCATCTATCTGCACATCTTTGTGCGACATTGCTAGCGACTCATCGGCTAGACATTTCTTAAGATTAGATATGTGGAATACATCATGGTTCCACTAAGCTCCTCTGGCAACCTGAGCTTATAAGCTACAGTGCCGACACGTTCGATTATCTCGAAGGGTCCTATATATCTTTGTCCCCTACTTGGAACTGAAGAGGTTTACGCCTCTTGTCAGCATAGCTTTTCTGCCTATCCCTGGCAGTTTTGAGACGATCACGGATTTGCACAATCTTTTCCGTTGTCCAGGACAATCTCAGGTCCTGATAGTTTGGCCTCCCCAACTTCTGCCCAACATACGGGCGTTCTACATTTTCTCCCATACAAGGACTCAAAAGGAGCAGCCTTGATGCTTATGATAACTGTTATTGTAAGAGAATTCTATTAGGGGTAAGTGGTCATCCCAACTTCCGCCTAAATCAATCACAAATGCCCTGAGCATGTCTTCCAGAGTCTGAATAGTATGCTCACTTTGACCATCAGTCTGAGGATGGTAAGCCGTACTAAAGTTTAATCGTGTGCCTAAAGATTGTTGGAAACTTTTCCAAAAGTGAGACGTGTATCTAGTATCTCTATCGGATACAATAGATACTGGCCGTGTAGGGACACTATCTTGTCCACATACAACTTACCAATTTATCTGAATTATATGTTTCTTTTATTGGCAAGAAGTGTGCTGACTTGGTCAGCCTATCCACTATGACCCAAATAGTGTCATTACCACTTTTGGTCTTAGGTAACTTAGTAATCAAATCCATAGTTACCATTTCCCATTTCCAAGTGGGAATTTGTAATTTTGTAGTAGTCCTGACGATTTCTGATGTTCAGCCTTAACTTGTGAACACGTCAGACACTTTGCTACATAAGTGGCTATGGATTTCTTCAAACCCATCCATCAATAATTCTTCTTCAAGTCTTGATACATCTTGTCACCTCCCGGGTGAACCAAGTATCTTGAATTGTGTGCTTCTTGGAGGATTAGATCTCTAAGTCCTCCAAAGATCGGAACCCAAATTCTATCATTAAATCTTAGGATTCCATCATTTCCAAGCGCTAACTAATCCAGAGTTCCGCCTAATCCTTCATTAGGAATATTGGCCTCTAATAAGGCTTGCTTTTGCGCATCTAGTAGCTTTTCACTTAAGCTATTTCTGAGTTCAATACTCTTAGCGTTAATCCTTATAGGTTTAACCTTTTCCTTGCGAATTAAGGCATCGACAACTACATTTGCCTTGCCTGGATGGTAGCGAATCTCGCAATCATAATCATTAAGAGTTTCCATCCAACGGCGTTGTCGCATGTCCAATTCTTTCTGATTGAACAGGTGTTGGAGACTCTTACGGTCGGTGTATATAACACACTTTGTGCCATACAAGTAATGTCTCCACAACTTTAGTGCAAATACAACGGCACCCAATTCCAAATCTTGAGTGGTGTAATTCTTTTCATGCACCTTTAATTGTCGCGATGCATAGGCAATTACCCTGCCATTTTGCATTAGCACACAGCCCATACCGGTGTGTGATGCATCACAATAAACAACAAAATTCTCAATACCCTCAAGTAGAGATAACACAGGAGCGTTGCTCCACTTGTGTTTCAGAATCTCAAAAGATTCTTGTTGCTTTGGACCCCAATTATACTTAATATTCTTACGGGTCAAGGAAGTTAAAGGAGTGGCTATTCTTGAAAAGTTCTCAATGAACCTCCTATAGTAAGCAACCAATCCCAAGAAACTACGAACCTCTGTTGGGGTCTTGGGCACTTCCCAATTCATTATGGCCTCAATTTTGGAGGGATCCACTTGGATACCACGCTCACTTACCATATGTCCAAGAAATTGAACTTCTCTAAGCCAAAATTCGCATTTAGAGAACTCTGCATAAAGTTTCTCCTGCCTTAATAATTCTAGGATGCACCGAAGATGTTTCTCGTGATCAGCTTGATTACGAGAATAAATAAGTATGTCGTCTATGAAGACAATGACAAACTTATCTAGTATGGCTTGCAGACTCTATTCATGAGATCCATGAACGCTGCTGGTGCATTTGTGAGCCCAAAAGGCATCACTAAGAATTCAAAATGACCATAGCGGGTCCTGAAGGCTATCTTAGGAACATCTTCACTTCTAACCTTCAGTTGATGATATCCTGATCTCAAATCTATCTTAGAAAAGTAACTAGCCCCTTGAAGTTGGTCAAATAAATCATCGATCCTGGGCAGAGGATATCTATTCTTGATTGTTAGCTTGTTCAGCTCCCGATAGTAGATGCACATCCGCATTGATCCGTCTTTCTTTTTAACGAAGAGGATTGGAGCTCCCCAAGGCGAGGAAGTAGGCTGAATAAAGCCTTTCTCCAAAAGTTCGTCGAGTTGCATCCTTAATTCCTTCATTTCAGTAGGTGCTAGCCTATATGGAGCTCTAGCTACGGGTGCTGCCCTAGGTATGATATCTATTCTAAATTCCACTTGCCTATCTGGAGGTAGGCCTGGTAATTCTTCAGGGAAAACATCGGAATACTCCGAGATAATTGGTTGATCTTCAAGGTTCGGCTTTGGTTCATTTATGGTAACTTGTGCCATGTAAATGACACAGCCTTTTCTCAAACACTTGGATGCCTTAAATAATGACACCTTGTCCGGCAATCAATAGTGTAAATCTCCAGGGATGGTGATTATTTCACAGATGGGGTTTTGATTTCGATGAGCTTTTTATCACAGGCAATGCGGGCTTGGTTATGAGATAACCAATCCATGCCTAAGACAACATCGAACCCCGCCAATTTCATTGGCAAAAGAGAGACAGGGATGGAATGATTCTTAATGAATATAGAGCATCCATCAAGAATGGAAGAAGCAATTTCTAAGGTTCCATCGGCGAGTTCTATCTCTTGAATTTTGTCTAGAGTTCTTATGGGTAAGTTTAATAGTTTACTAAACTTATGGTCAACAACTGATTTATCTGCACATGAATAAAAAAGAACTCTAGCATAAATATCATTAATGGGGAAAGTACCTGTTATGACGTTGTTGTCATTAACGGCCTCCCTGGCATTCATTTGAAAGGCACGGGCATTTCCCTTCTTGGCCTCTCCAAGATTTGCCTCATTACTTTTGGGTTTCTTGGGGCAATTGTACCTTATATGCCCTTTTTCGTTGCAGTTATAACAAACTGTATCCTTGAGATCCTTACAATCTAAGGTCTTATGCCCTTTTCTCTTGCAGACACTGCATGGTTTGGTTTGTGGATTTATACTACACTGTCCCCAGTGCCTATATTTACAATTCTTGCATAGAGGTTTGTCACTAGACACGTGCTGGTTCTTCTTGAACCCGAAATTTCATTTCTTCTTAAATCCTTGGGAGTTATTATCCTCCCGTTTCCTCTTTCCGTCAGTTTCAGTCCTAATTGACTTTTGTCTTACCAGATCTAGGGTGAGGGAAAGAGATAGGTCTATAGCAGACCTATAGGTATTAGGCTGTGCAGCCTTTACCATGCCCTTTATCTCGGGCGCCAACCCATTTATGAAACGCGCAATGCATTTGGATTCGGGGGTGATCAAATAGGATACTAACCTAGATAGGGAGTTGAAATAGGAGATGTACTTCTGACAGTCTAGGTTTTTCATTGATAGAGACAAGAAGTCTGTCTCTAGCTTCTCCACCTCATGGGTTGGGCAGTAAGTTTCCTTTACCAAATCAACAAACTTGGACCATCCCAAGTTGTACAGGTGTATCTTACCTGTTGATTGAATCATGGCTTTCCACCATGTTAGGGCATCGCCCTTGAAGGATTGTGATACATACTTGACCACATCCTTATCAGCACAGTTGCTGATATCTACAATTGTTTCCATCTCATCTAGCCACTTTAGGGCTTCTACCGCTCCTTTTTCCCCGTTAAAGTCTTGGGGCTTGCATGAGGCGAAATACTTATAAGTACATCCGTCCTTAACAGAACGGGACTTTTCAATAAGATCTATTTTCTTTGGTTCACTCTTCGCATTTGAAGAGTGAACAGAGCTCTCCCTATGAGATGAAGATGGTGGAATAGATAGGGGTCAGAGCGAGTGGTACTCGGCTCTCTTAGCTTTTCTATGGCCTTACTCATGGCCCTTTCTACAACCGCATCAATGCGAGCTTGGAAATCATTATCATTAATATTTTTATTTTCAGCATTGCTGGGTTCAACATTCCTGTGGCTATTTTGTGCTTCATTTGAGTTAGCCATCTTTAAGCCTTGGTTTCTACATACCAATAAAACTTCATTTAGCCATGGCGTATTAACTATATCGGCTTTCAATATTGGATATAACAATCCATTGCCTATACTAGTGTGAATAACATCACAACTCTTAGGCTTTAACATATCTATATTTGGCCTAGGTCTTAATAGGACCATCATAGGCAAATTACAATTTGGACGCAATCCATATATTATTGGACAGTGGATCGCAATGTCACAACTGTCATTGTCATTATTGACAATTATATAGCTCATAGGCTTGTCCCTAATGGACATAATAATTGGGCACCTTGGCAGGTCATATTGGACATAATATATATATGGCATATCAGCCTGTCCCGCTGGACAATTAATTGGGCACATTGGCCTACATCATATCAGATGTACATGGCATATCAGCCTCTCCCGTTGGACAATTAATTGGGCACATTGGCCTACATCATATCAGATGTACATGGCATATCGGCCTGTCCCATTGGACAATTAATTGGGCACATTGGCCTACATCATATCAGATGTACAATGGCATATCAGCCTATCCCTTCGGATAATTGGGCACACTGGCCTACATCATAACAGATGTACATGGCATATCAGCCTATCCCTTCGGATAATTGGACACATTGGCCTACATCATATCATATGTACATGGCATATCAGCCTATCCCTTCGAATAATTATGCACATTGGCCTACATCATAACAGATGTATAATGGCATATCAGCCTATCCCTTCGGATAATTGGGCACATTGGCCTACATCATAACAGATGTACATGGCATATCAGCCTATCCCTTCAGATAATTGGGCACATTGGCCTACATCATAACAGATGTACAATGGCATATCAGCCTATCCCTTCGGATAATTGGGCACATTGGCCTAACGGCTAGTGTGGTTCCTCAAGCCACACTACCAGGAGTTATGAACATTCTTTGATGTTACATAAGAGTGCCTTAATAATTGATTAATGGTCCCGGTCACCTTCGACCTTAACGACCTTGGAGGTTTGGACCTAGTCTCTTACCTCTGGACAGAAGGATAACTTCTCTTAACTATCCTGATAGAAGACCCCTTCGTACTTAACTATCACTTCTTGGCCAATGTGTGGTCTGCGCCACTTGGCATAATCAATCTATTAAGGTCTTTTGGAATTATATAGCATAGCATAAATTCGAGTAAAATCGAGGCGCTCGTTTTTGAGAGGATGAATTACATATATATATATATAATTCCAAAAGTACTTCATTAAATTTCCATAAGAAAATACAATACTAGAAAGATAAAATAAACTTGTCCATGCAAGGACTTAAAGAAATAAAAAAGTCCACACAGGGACTAAAGAAATAACAATGTCCTCGCAAGGACTACATATTATTAGAAGGGACTTCACTCATCCTTCTTTCCCTTGACCAGCTTGGAGAGTTTCTTGAAAAACTTGTTTGTCTTCTTCTCTGTTTTCTCCGCCTGTTGCTACATTTCTTTCATCCTTTCTAAGGCTTCACTAATGGCCTCAAGTGGTGGCGGAGATTGTGGTTGTGGTTGTGGCATAACCGGATCTGGTACCCATAAGTTGGATATCCAGTCAGTGGATAAGTAGGTGGGAAAGGAGACGGGTAAAGTGCGTTGTGCATAACCGCCTGCATGTATGGGTCTTACGACCATGCTTGATAGTCTACCGGTGTAGACGGGTTAAAAGGATCATATCCAGACGTGACTGGATACATGGGAATTGGGTTAGTATAACCCATTGGTGGTGGTTGAACAACAGGTGTTGGTGTTGGTTCTACTATAGGTGGAACATTAGAGGGTCCACCCATTTGTGGGTCCTCTTGTATTGTGGGGTAGGAGTTGGGTAAAGGTGGTAGCGATCCTGACCTTTGTCCGGCACGTACTGACATACGTGCTCCATGCTTCCTCCTTGGTGGTTCAGGTGGTGGTTGAGGTTGGTCCACCGGTTCCATGTGGACATCTTCTTGAACAGGAGGTGGTTGAGAGTGATGGGAAGGTGTGTGGGCAAATGTGAATTGGTTCCAGTATTGGTCCCACTCATTAGGACCTTGGTAGGGTGATCCGGCATATGAGTTTGAATCGCTCGAAATTTCAATGGGATGCACATTTGATCCCGACGGCGGCATCTCCGGGTCGGAGTCCTCGTCCATAGGATGTGACTGGCCCAACTGATTTTGATCAGTTGGAGGCGTGTTTAAATAATGGTTGGGGTTAAACTCTTCATGGTAGGAGTGATGAGAATGGGAATGGTGAGAATGGTAGGAGTGGTGTGAGTGGTAAGAATTTTGGGAATGTGAGGGCGAGTGTCTGTTAGAGACGGAACGTCTCGCTGGTTGCCATGGAGACGAATCTCCTGATTCTTGATATGCATCTGAATTATGAGGTTGAGGAGGAATACGCCCTGATGGTCCTCCCCTCATTGGACCTTTTCCTCTTCTACTTTGTCCTCTCACACGTGGCGGCATTTTCCTGTTAAAAATAAATTCAAAATCATACTAATAACTTAATAATGAAATGAGTAATCCTAGGTTAATGCCTAGACTCGGAAGTCTAAGAAATGTGCTCGTGTAAGTTTGAGATTAAACACAAGAAGGATAGTGTTTAATTCTCTCAAACCTTGGCTCTGATACCAACCCTATCACACCCCGGATTTCCAACCCTGAAATCCATACACCGGTGGGCCCGGGTGGGGAGTATTGTGACATCAGTTAATAACCATCATAGTCAATTAAACACGACACAGCGGAAGTCTTGGAGTGAAATTACTATTACAAACCGAATGTTCGAAAATACAAAATAATATACAGGCTCGTAATAGAAGATCCATAGGCGGATCATAAATTGTACATGGAAAGAATATAAAACAGACTTTGGGCATATTTAGGATTTGCAAGATCCTCTATCACTACCGAGCACTTCCGGCCTATTTTCGTATTGTACCTGCAGATTAGTCTTTTGAAAATACGTCAGCTTTCGCTGGTAAATACACCCAACTGACTCGTTTTGAAAACATTCCAAAAATTTTTTAAGTGCGTATCAACACAAAATCTTTTTATAACTTGGGTTAATTGACCGTCCAACCTTGTTAACAGATTTACATGTTTATCATACATACGAGGCTCGACACGAAAACCGAGACACAATTAACGTACACACCACTTTGGACTCACGAAGGAGTCAATTCCTCCCAACCTTGTGGGAAAGCATAATTGAGCGTCTATCGGGTGTATGCCTACACCGGCGCTAAGGTCGTGGCCATTTTGATTGTAATGAGCCGAGGATATCTAGGACACGGTAGTTAACCCCCGATGTTTAAATTATCAAACAAAACTGATTAAAACAGAATATGCGGATCTCTATTCCGAACCATCGTTCGATTATTCCCATTTTCGACCAAGCGGTAATAATTTACCGTAACCCAAGCTTGTATAGGGAAATAAGTCGAGAGTATTTACCTGAGCTAGTCTTCTTTTAAATTTTTAATGACTCAACCGTACACAAAAGGCATTAAGTGCAGATAGCATTTACCGGCAAGTCTCTAGTCTGGATTATGGCATAAACTATCCAATTAAATACTAACGGTCTTATTTAAATCATAGACTTAGACCGACTAGCGTATATGAGCAAAACGTATGACGCTAGATTAAACGATGATTGGATAGAATGTAGTTTAATCCCAACAAGTACCTTGACTTGTTTAATATGGGTAAACTAGAAACATTCTGGATTTTGAGACTTAAATGACAAGGTTAAACCCGTTTCAGTTAATTTTCGTAAAATAGTTACATATACGTAACTGTGCGCAAATTAGCGATATCGGATAACCGGATAAGTTTTGGACAAGTTCTATATGCCATTATACTTTAAATAAGTTAAGATATCAGTAGGATATCAACTTGTATGCCCGTTATGGTTTTAAAACGAAATTATGCCTCATAAGGGCGTTTTGGTAATTTCACATCATATAAAAGGAACTTGAATATAATTTTAATGTTATGGTTATAAGTATTCTGGAAAAATACTTTATTTATGATATAATATCAGTAGGATATCAATATATGTGTATTTTACCTTTTATGACCAAACTATGCACCGAATGGGCATTTTGGTCATTTTACACATAGTTTATAAATTATTTGGGACTGAGTTTATAACATGTACCTACTGTAAATATGTTTAAAATAAGTTTTAAAATCAGTAGGTAACAAGTCTTGGTCCATTAATATGGTTTAAAACCATACTATGCGCCGAAATGACGCTTATGTCGTAATATGACGTCTTTAAGTGATATTTTATGAAAACTGATGTTATAGTCAGTTATATGTTATTTAGTATAACATATCAGTAGGTAAATGATTTACCTACTGATATGTCGAAATGGCGCTTATGTCGTAATATGACGTCTTTAAGTGATGTTTTATGAAAACTGATGTTATAGTCAGTTATATGTTATCTAGTATAACATATCAGTAGTTAAATGATTTACCTTGAAAATATTTGATTAAAACTATTTTATAAGCCGCAGGGGCTAAAACCGTCATTTATCGACATAGTTTAAGGACTTGCTTAAAAACTCAGTTTATAACTTGGTTTAACATCCCAAATAATCCTACTTATAATATTACATCAGTAGAAACTCATTTTCAAGTTCATTACCATTTAAAACCTTGTTTTATGCAAAAAGGACATTTTGGTCAAAGATGGCATAATTATGGAACTTGTGCATAAACTTGGATTCTGATTATGATCATGTAATATAACCTCAAAGGGTTATGCTACATAATATTATGATCATAATGCAACTTTAGATCAGTAGTTTTAACTAATCTAAATCGGGTCAGAATCGCAAGTCAAAGCAGAAGTCAAGCTTCGCGACTTTCGGTTGCGAACCGACCCTAGAACTGAAATTGACGAGCCGAACATGTTCTTACATGTTCTAATAATTATTACCATCTTGTTTAAGTGTCAAAACAAATTTCATAACATATATAAGATCAATTTATATTTTTTCCGAAAAATGGCATGTTTGACTTTTTAATGTCATAACTTTGACCGTCAATTGGTTTAGCAAACGTGATCTTCAGGAGGTGCCCTTCATAGGGATTAACACCTACCTTATTATGATCACTTAGCCATGTTCATTTCGAACAATGGCTGGACCATAATGGTCTTAACCGAAAGTCAAAGCGTTTTTCAAAAAATGATTGACTTTTGGCTATAAAAGCCTATAAACAAAAATGCAAGAGCAAGGAACACTTACAAGAGGTTCCTACAATGCAAGAGAACTAAGTTGGATGCTCCTTTCAGCTAGGAACTTTCAGAGGAAGGAGAAGAGTGATTTAATGAGAAAGGTGCAAGTTGGAATGAGAACTTATACACCTATTTATAGTTGGAGAGCTCAAAAGAGGTGAAGCCAGGTGTTTAGGGGAGTAAGAAGAAGCTTACAAGTGTCCGAAAACGTGGCATATCAGTTTAGAGAAGCCGTGGTTTCGTTTCAATGGTTTTGGGGCTTTGCTTGGTCTCCAAACAAATTTTCTGCGACAGACCTGTTCTCGCGGGGCGCGAGAGGCCCGGGCCAGGTCTCTCGCGGCCCGCGACCGCTTCACGACCAGATTCAAAATTTGACACTTTTACCCCCTTGACTTTAAAAAGCTTATAAAAGCCTTCTAAAACACCTTTTTGGCACTTTTAGCCCTCCGTAGCCAATACTTGGCATATCCGGGATTATGGCCGGACATTGTCGAGCTCTCGGTTCGTTAAAAGGTCACTCAGAGGTAAGAATTAACATGTTGGCACTTTTAATCCCTCCGTTATCCAACTTTCACATATTTACAAAATTGAACTCTCTCGTCCAACAAATGACACGTATGAGAGTTTAGGACTTCACAAAGGATCACTCAGAGGCTTATGATAAGCATGTTGATCCCGATGTCACTCAGAGGCTGGGCATGTTGTCATATCAGTCACTCAGAGGCCAAATTTAAAGCATGTTGACATATCAGTCACTCAGAGGTTGTTATTTATGCATGTTGACATCGGATCATCACTCAGAGGATCAGATTGAGCATGTTGACGCCTTTAGTCCTTATTGGTCTTTAACAGACTATATTTAAAATACAACACGTGTCACTATATTATTGGACACGATTTTACAGGGTCTTACATGTCGGTTCGACCACGCGAGGCGCCGGTACTAACAACAGAGACGCCGATTCGACCAAGCTTTGGGCGATGAAAGACAAAAAATATCATCGCAGCTACAGCCTTGGTTAATGAACAACGTGAAAGTGTCACTCAAGCTGCGAGAGACAAAAAAATTCCGACGTATATTATGTCACACGAAAATCTCGACCATGAAGTGCAAAAAATCTTTATAGCCCACAAACGAGAAATTGCAGAAAAATATCGTTGGCCTACGAGCCATTTAACAGATTTGTAGGTTTTGTCGTATTTTTTTATTTCGGTATTTTTTTAGTTTAAATTACGTATTTATATTTTACTGAAGCTTACTTTTTACCTAACATTTGACTTTATTAGAAAAATTTAAAAATTAGGTTATGGCAGGGATAAGGCACCGCCAGTGTTTTATGGCTAATGAATATTTTTTAAGAAATTTGACATGACGAGATTTGGTTAGTTGGGGCAAGAGTACAACCCTTGGGTGCCCCTTCCCCTCTAAATGCATGAACGAAAGTAAAAGGACATTGACAAACATAAATTAACAAACATGGATGTTAATATTCGTTTGATTAATTAAATGAACAAACATTTTGTTTATGTACGTTCGTTAATAAAAGAACAAACTTCACGCAAAACAACTCACAAGCCGTCCATGAGTATTTAGTTCGTTTACATGCCTACTAAGCATTAAGTGCACGAGCTAAGTTCAATCCGTGAACGAATAATAGATGAAAACATGATACATAAATATAGACATTATTTATTAACAAAATTTATAAAAAAATAGTACCGGTCTTTAGTCTTTACATCATCGAATACGTCGACCCAGGCCTGAGCCAATGTGAATTCTTTATCCAGAGTCCATTTTGAATTTGTATGAATGGTTCCTTCGGATATCGCTTATTTCTTTTGCCTTTTCCTTTTTTGTGGTTTTAGGGTTGTGATTCGGTAATAAGATTTGGTTCAGTTATGTTTCAGGAGGTTGTTGGTTCAACCGGAGAGCGTGAAATCTGAAAAAATCCATTCGAGATGGGGTAAACATTGGGAGTGTTGGATCGAACCAATTATTTGGATTCGTGGTGCTAGATTAAGATTATTATTTATAAAAATATAAAGAATGAAGGTGGAGGAGCAAAGGAGTTTTTGGTAAAAAGAAAATATTGACACTTATTTTATTTTATTTTTTTAATTTAAAGATCATATAACAAGAAGTATTTTTCTCGAAACCTAGTCCTTCCGACTTCATATTCTTCACTCATGAGTGTGGGGCAACTACAACCTCCCCACTCACGGCCACGCCACTAACCAGCATTGTGGTGTGCCATGGTCGTAGGTCCAATGTGGCCTGGCCACCCTCTCACGTCCACACTGCACTATATATGGTCTTACAATAGTCACACATTCACACATATAAACATCATATCATTTATGATTTTACTTTTCTTTTGCAAGATGTAGTTTTCTTTGTAGAAAAAGATGATTTGATGATTTTCTTTTAATCAAGTGGTGTAATGATTTTACCTTTCTTTTGCAAGATGTAGTTTTTCTTTGCAGAAAAAGATGATTTGATGATTTTCTTTTAACCAAGTGATGTACAAACTCATTAGAGCATTGAGGTGAATTTTAGATGATGTAAGTCGTTTAAAAAACTCAATAAATGAGTATTTGGTGAATTTTATATTAAAGTATATGGACTTGGCAAGACAGGCGGGTCAGGTCGGGTCAAGTTGGGTGTCGTGTCAAAACGGGTTCGGGTCAAAACGGGTTCGGGTCGGAACGCGTTAATTCAAAAGGTTGTTTTGGTTTGGGGTCGGAACGGGTTTAAGTCAGAACAGGTTCAGGTCAAACGGGTCTGGGTCAAAACGTGTTTTAGATCAAAGCAGGCTGGGTCGGTTTGAAAAATGCTTTCTTATAGAAAAGAAGGATTTTTAGGGGGCAAGCCTAACCTAAAAGATAACTTAAATAATTAAAATAAAAAAAGAACGGATAATCTGTACAAATTGTGATTATTATTACGTAAAAAAAATCTTTGACCTACATCAAACTAGCATTAGCAACCTGTACGGTGATAATCACAAGCATAATATATTTTTTAACTAGGTTATTTCTCATGTTACATTAACGTATAATAAATAAAATTTGTATAAACTTTAAAGTTATAAGTCTTTTAGGACGGTCAACGAAATAAAAGGCTGGCTACTCAGAACAAACTAATGGCAAAATGCAAACCTATACACCTGCGACCGCGGACAACATTTGATAGCCAAAGCCCATCATCTCCTCTTCCGAGAAAAACCCATATTTCACATTTCATGTCTTCACAAACAGTCTATGTGAACCCATCTACTATCTATATGTGGCACGTTTTTTTCATGTTTCACATTCATCACAACACATAGTATAATATATGCTCAGACTCTTTTTATTTACTTTTTTTTGGTCAAGTAAACAAATTTCGAGTAACTCACAAATGGATCACCTTGTATCCACTCAAGAAAACCTTATGTAATAAACTTTTTTTTCTAAAAGAATTAAGAAAACACCTTAAGAAATTAAAGATATTCATCATATTAATTTGAATTTGAAAAATAAGATTGAGAATTAAAGATAGTTATCGTATTAATTTCAATTATACAAATAAGATTTGGATAAAAAAATTAAATATAGATAGATGTGTAAAATTATATTTTAGGCGGGAAAACAACAAGGTCACCCCATAAAATGACATGCGACCTCCATTTAGTTTCTTTTATTATATATGTATACTAGATGTAAAAAAAACTTGTATAAAAACATGAGTAGTTTTTAAAAATTTTACCAACCATATTTTGATGTCACATGACATTCTCTGTAATTCATATGACATTCTCTTCCTAATCTGTTTCCAATTAATGTCACACTAGTTTAAGTTTCCGTGTATTACACGGGTTGTATAAAGGAAATACTTCTTATGAATCTATTAATTTCATAAATTACACATAAATCTAGATGTTGCTTTAATAACAATTAGTTCCCATGTTACAATTATTAACATAGTTTAAAACCCCCTACTCTTTAACACGAAGTAACTTTTTATTGTCAAATATACATTGCTTTCGTCTTCTATATTAAATGTATTTGATCCTGCATTGTGCTTCACCAGCTTCAACTTTATAACAAAACCTTTTACTACTTAAAATTAGAGCATTCTTGATTTTACACTTCTCATTCCTCCCTAGAATAACATTTAAAATCAGGGAACAGAAGAGAAACCTTGTATTTGCTAAGGTTCTTCAAATAGATTGTAAGCGCTCCGTTTCTACCCATAGAGCGACCACTTAAAGATGCGTGTAATCAGGGAGAAATCAAGTGCCTCGGCCAAGTCTTAAAAAGGTCTTAACGAATTATAAACTAACATTTTTAAATAACTAGCAATATACATAACAAAATATTATATTAGAATGAAATAACGTAATAGCTAACTGTTATAGATGACCCAATAATCGGTGACGGACCCAAGAATTATGAGACTTAGAGATTTTTAGGGTAGATTGATTGCCGCTAAAGCTTATTTTTTCTACTCGGTTTGAAGGGGGTCAATAATCTAGTAAAAATGAACTAATATATTATTTACAAAAAGTTTATCCATTTTTTTATTAGGGCATAATCTAGACATGTGGATTGTTGAACTAATAACAAATTGACAAAAAGTTTAAAAGATGTGATAGGTTTTATTTTAAATAAGAGTAAATTGCACAAAACGTCCTTTAAGTTTCACCAATTTTGCTGGTTTCAGCCTTAATCTTTAAAAGTTGCAAAAACCAGCCTTTAAGATTAATTTTGTTGCAGGTTTCATCCTTTATCACTAACCCAGTTACTAATTCATGTTAAATGGCCTCACATGCTATGCATGTGAGGGTAAAACCATCTTTTCATCTCTCTCTCTCCACTTTCTTTATCTTCGACCTCCAAAACCACCATAGCTTCAACCCTCCATTGTTGACAGCTATGTCGTTCCTTCCAATTTTTGGGTTTTGACTTTGCACAGCCTCTTCAGCTGCATTAACAACAGCGTGTTCATCTGAGCCTAACCCCATGAGACCTCATGATTTACCCGCCAAACCATCCTCATCTCTGAGTCAAACGAGACCCCTGCAACAGCACCTACCTGTTCACCAACGACTGGGCAGCAGAGGCGGCTGACTGCTGAACACCCACCACATCCATCGCTTGCTCAGAACCCTCCAAGTCAGCAGGGGTGGTATCCAACTCCCTGTTATTTCCTTCCAAATCCATACTCTCATCAATAAACCCCTGTGATTGGGGATATTTTACCGAAGAAACTGTCACGGCCCTCGACCCGTTTTGCCGGTTCGGAAGCCGCGGGACAGAAACCCATGGTATTGGTATTTCTTTGGCAGCGGAAATCTTAACAGGACCATTTATTTTATTAATAATATCGGGACAAACCCCGTATTTTACAAGAAAGGAATTTCACTAGGAATTTCCCTAATCACAGTAAACTCTATCTCTCTCACTTCGTTCAAGCTGTCAACAATGAAGGGTTGAAGCTATGGTGATTTTGGAGGTTGAAGATAAAGAAAGTGGAGATAGAGAGATGAAAAGACGGTTTTACCCTCACATGCTATGCATGTGAGGCCATTTAACATGGATTAGTAACTGCGTTAGTGATAAAGGATGAAACCTGCAACTTAATTAATCTTAAAGACTGATTTTGGTAACTTTTAAAGATTAAGGCTGAAACCAGCAAGATTGGTGAAATTTAAAGTACGTTTTGTGCAATTTACTCTTTAAATAATGAAAAATGGAAAAATAAATGCAAGTAGTAGGTTTAATACTCTAGTCTAGCCTAGCTTTTTTCTAGTTTTGTCTGACACATGAAAAAGAAACTATTAACTTTCACATTTTGCTTTATCCCTCTACATTACATCTTCATCGTCTTCTCCATACCATCCTTAACAAAAAAAAACCTGCAACTCTTTTTTCTTAAAACCATAATCTGCAACTTTTTTCTTAAACCATTATTTTTGTTCACAACCACTTTTTCTAAACATATACATATAAGTTATAAAAACTGAGCCCTCGGGGAAAATGGGCCTGGGCCAGAGGTGCGGCTCGACTACTCTAAGAGCCGGCCCTGCGTGTGATGTATCAAACTGTAGAAAGTCATGTAAAATATATAATTCACAAGTATACAAATAATTTTTATAGATTAAATAAAATAAATACTTCGTTAAATGCAAGCATAAATTATAATATACTATTATAAAGAAAAATACAAATATATAAATTATCCATACAAATGCAAGCATTAGTTTTATACTGAAAATAAAATAATATTTTGATGTCAAATAGCATAGAAACTTTTATGCAAATTTTTACCTAACTTGAAAACAATGTAATAAACTCTTATAAATATTTCCTCCAAAGATGGAATGGATTTGATTGGTTTCTATATGCGAAAACTATCATCAAGACTACTTAATGGAATTTAAAAAACCATAAAAGTTCATTATTGAATGCTATTTAAACTATAGCCTAAAATGTTTCGCAAATAGCGTTCATTTGCTCAAAATTTACCTAAAATATCATTAATATAAACTCAAAGAATACCTCTTTGGATAATTTTTGTGAATTTTCATAGCCCCTCCAGAAGCTTTCTTGGCATCCATATTCCCAGAAATAAAGCCATTTGGTATCAAGAGAAATAAAATCAAAATAATTTTAAATAACAGTAAGATGTAAGAGATGAAACGTCGTTTAGCAAAACGGGTTTGGGTTGAAACAGGGCAATTTTCAATGTGGGTCGAAAACATACTTGGTCATGTCAGTTAACCGGTCAACATTTTCAACAAAAATTTCAGTACACTCTACTTGAAAAGGAGAGAAGCCTTTATCGGCCGGCAACTTGTAGAGGCGGAGCTCCTGGGCAATCACCGCTAGCATCGACAAAATGAAGTGATGTTTAAACCCTATAAAAAGGTGATAATAAGCCAATGACTCAATAACACAGCAACTCTAGCACTTGCTTGCATGCCTCAGGCTAGATGCTTTAATCCTTTCAAGCCGATTTCAAGTGTTGCACGAACCTAATTCTCCATTATCATGACAAACCCTGCAAAATAACACTTTTACCTGCAATAAACATTTTTCAAAGTCAAACATCTACATGGATAAAAAATAAGAACAAAAAACTTCCAACAAATTTAAAAAGAGTGATCCTTGAAGTTTTCTTAGGCATGTAAAACACGGGATATCCTTCAACCGTTCATAACACATATCAGCATCTTTTCTTAGTATGTTGAGAGTCAATTAGCAAGGATTCAAATCCCATGGATCATCAAAACCTCTTCAGAATGAAAACCCTAAAAAAATTGAATCGCTAGGAATATACAATTGAATGAACAATACAGGGATTTACAAACGAAGATTCTGGCAAAGGCTTTTCTTGGGGGATACTTCACACTCTATGGAGAGGCACGTACCTTTTGGAATCGATTGAAAAACAAATTGCAGATCTTCAAGCTTCAACAAATAACATTCAATTTTAGGGTTTTGAGAAACCATACCTTGTTACTTCAGATCACATACACAGAAGACGAATCTGAGTGTTATAGTGTTTGTGAAAGGAACGGAGATAGATGAGAATCCCTGAGATGAATCACAGATAGATGAGAATTAGGTAGGGTTTCTGAATGATACGTCTAAAAAGGAAAAGGAAATAAGAGGAATCAATGAGAGGAAACAGCTTTTACCGCCAAAATGAAATCAACATGGTGACTGCCAGGTGGCAATTATTGATTTTAATGAATGCCAAATGTCACTAAAATGTTTTGTTTTAAGACTACTATAGGGTGATGGTCCTACTTGAATTTGAATGATCATCTTTTACGTCAGTGTCACGTCATAGTCTTTAGAGAATGTCCTCTTTAAGAATGAAACGAAGAAAATGAGCGATGGTCCTATCCTACCTTGTTAATTTATTTAACATTTTCAATCAACTAGTTTTTTAACATTTACTAATATAAAATAAAATCATTAACATTAAAAACCACACATTACAGTAACCTAAAAAATAAAAAACAACTAAAAATAAAAAATACTTAAAAATAAAAATAACATAACATAAAAAAATAAAAATCCTAATAACTCCACTTTTTCGCGATCTTTTCTTTCATTTTTTAAAATCGCTCGATCTTCTTCCGGATACGAGTTTATGTCGGTCGTCATTATCTCCCACTCTTTATATTCATTTTTTTCACTCTTCAACAAACCATTTCTTCCACCTCATGTTCCTTTGCGTGTGCCTTTTTGGCTGTGACCTCGGTGTACACTGTGAACTGAGCCATAAACTCGTCCATTTTGGAACCGCCCCCATTGTGGCTTGTTTTTTTTGCAGCCGCTGGCTTTTTGGATTTGTCCAGGGGACGTTCCTCCTCTCAAACCCCATACTCTTCTTCGTCAAATTCGGGCGCATTTTCCGTGCATCCCCCGCACTATAACTACCGGTCTCCGAGGTTTTTGTTCGTTTAGCCATTGCAACCTTATTTGGAACGACGCCCACTTGTTACCGGTTCGCAAAACTTCCCAAGCCCGTACGTGTGGGAAAATGACCTGATGCGAATCTTCGTATTTACGCATCGCCTCTTTAAAAACATCTTCTTCACTCATTCCACTACGACGATTAACACTAGTATATAACTTATTATATATCAACGAAAACCGGTTCACGAACGGATGCATCTTTCGCCACTTCGAAGAGATGGAATCAATATTGCGATAATGACCTTGTTCCATAATCGCAAGAAACTTTGATAATATTCCTTTCCAAAACCATCGTTGTTTTGGTTGTTACCTATATTTTTAGAATGTAACAAAAGTATATATTAAAAGTATAATTTATATATAAATTTATATATTTTTAGTATAAAATTTATATATTTTTACATGACCGACAATAGGGCTTTTTGATGTGCTAATCCACTCCTTCGTTAACGCCTACTCCTCAATCTTTGTCCAAGGTTTTACCTTGGCTTTCGAAGGTTGATCTTTGTCACCCGTCACTTGCTTCCCTTTTTTCTGTTTCGAGATTGCGATTGCATCTCCGGAACACATTCTTCAACGTCATCTTCTACGGGTTGTGGTTGAGGAGACTCCGGTGTTGGGGAAGGTTGTGGTTGAGATTGAAATTGCGAGTTGAACGGGCTTTGCATATCATTTGTTATAACAATTGTATTTGTTGCATTGATTGGAGTTGGCTTATTTGAGAGAAAGCGTAGGGGGTTTGTTGAAAACCCAAGAGAGTGTTATAAGAAAATTGTGAGGATGACCAACTCGGTTCCATCGTAGGATAGTATCCGGGTACCGAGAAAATGTTTTGGTTTGGGTTCGGTGTTCGGGTTCGAGTTGTATGGATCCATGGTAAAAGTAGAAGAATTTTATAAATTAAGAGAGAAAATTGGTTGAAGTGTAAAAATGGGATGATTTTGGTATATTTGTAGGTAAAATTATTGTTTTTAATTATAGCCGTTGAACGGCAACAATTTTTGTCTCATATGTTCCGTCTTCAACGTCTCCCCCTGGACGTGAAGGACGACAATGGCCCACAGGAAATGATGTTGGGGGGTCACCGAGTACCCTAATATACTTTCTAGATGACTTTTACATCCGTAATTTATTAATAATATATAATAACTAATATCTAATTATAATATATAACTAAAAAGTATATATAAATGATCTATAATTTTAAAAACACCATGATTTTAGTACTTTGTAAAATAAAATCCATATATGAGATTGTATATAAAATCGATATATGAGTTTTTCTAACATATAAAAAAACTAAAAAAGAGTAATTAATGATTATCTCGCAAAAAGACTGCAATTTTATTGAGTTTTGTTTTAAAATTATAGACAGAGAGAACTTAACATTTTGAAGTTTTATAGATGAGAATATATTAAGATTTGTAAGCTACACCGATTTATTATCAATAAATGTGTTTTCAATTTAATAGAGTTAAAAATATATTAATTTTATTTTATACCCACTTTTGACATAGTCAATTACATTTAATAACGTGTCGTATATAAACCTTTAACTTTTATCATTACTTTATAATAACTATTTATCAATTAAATTCGCATAACAATTGTTAGTAAGAACAACAAATCTATTTTATGTCATGCCAATAAAATTGGCTTTATACCTATAAAGAGAAAAAGAACAAATTAAATAATGAATTTTGTAAACAGAATTGAGGTCTTAGAGATTTATTTTAAATAAAGTTATATTTAAAAGATACACGATGATAAAAATTATTATTATTTTTATACACTGTTATATGTAAAGTAATACGTAATTTCATCCATATTAATAATATATAAATTTGTGTATTACATGTTTTTCAGTATTCACCCATTGGAATACACGAAATATTATGGAATTTTCAGTTTTACTAATTAAGATGGGGTTTTTGTGATAAATTCAATTAGTTGTATTGACTATCATATGATAATAAAATTCGTTTATACAAAGTTTCGTAACCAATCAACATAGGCGTTAGTTACATAAAGGTTTTTAAAGATATATAATTATCATCGTTTACATTGTACAAACTTGTTTAATACGTAAATATAAATAAAAAACAATAAAATAAGATGTTTGATTACTACACTCCACATGATACTTTTTACTTTTGTTTCTCTATCTACTCAACCATCCTTCAGAGTCTCTCTCCCCGACATGAGAAAAAAATGGTGGTCAAAGACTTAAAAACCAAACGGATGTTGATTTGTTGATGATTTGTTCAATAAAAATTGTGGAATCATGAGTGTTTGGAGCAATCTGCTTTGGGTCACTCCACTTTCAAAATCAAAGGCGGTAGAAGATGGAGGTGGTGACGTGGTAAACGGTTAGGCGGTGTGACGACGGCGACATCTATGACGATGGAGGAAGGCTAAAGTACAAGACTACTCTTGGTCTCATCCTTTCATGTTTTACCCTTTACTATTTCATAACGAAAAACACTTGTCTCATCCATTCAGAACCGTCCGACACCTCTCGCCCATTTTGACCCGTCTTGTAAGCTGCACTGACCCATGCTTCCTTGTTGAGAATTTGTTAGATATCTAGCTTGACTCGTTCTCTACGTTTGACATTCCAAAGGAACCCAAAAGATACATAAAAATTTACCCAAATCTCCCCATTATTGGTAGCGCGGGTTGTGATTGTCAGCCCTAACTTTGGGTGTCTCTTTGTTTAATTTTTAAATATCCAGATGTTACACTTATTAAAGAACACATGCATTATTTTTAGTATTTTTATAAAAATGGTTTTTCGTTATAAAATTATATCTACATGGTACGGAGGGGCTCCATTTAGCCATCTCAGCGGCATGTGTGCTCCACGTCAACGAGGGGGCTCCATTGCCTCCTAATAAGGCTGGAGGGTATGGGATAGAGCCCCTGGGGGTTTCATTGTGACACATCATCGACATGTAGGTGACACGTCAACGAATGGGCTCTATTGTATCTTCTCAATAACACCCATGGTATAGGATGTAGCCCCTTCAGTCATTACATAATCAATTAATTTTAATTTTAATTTTAATTTTATTACTTTTATCATTTAAAGAAATAAATATATAAAACATAACATCTTATAGAAAAAAAGACATAACATATTAATTAAACCAACATTACAAAAAAAATCAAATTCTTAAAAGAAAGACATAGCATTAAAAGGACATAACATTGTAAAAAACACAAGTTCAAGACGTAATGGAGGTCTACTTTTTAAATGTTTTGCGCAAATGGCTTGCTTATTCATTTCGATATCCTCATCGGGTACATGACATGTATTGGCCAAACGCGGGGCATGTACATGTAAAGACCCGACATTTGAACGGGTGGAGGTGTGTGTCAAGGTTGTGGTGATTGTATGTTTCATGTTGGTGAATTGTTGACCGGAAGTAGTTGGTATTCGCCTTTGCCGGTGTTATTGACGGTCCACGAGAGTTGTTGAGTTTGAATGTAGCGTGGGTTGTTTGGAGATAAGGCGTTCGGGTTGTTGTTGAACAAAAACATGATGAAGTTACGGGTTACGAGAGATGGTTTTTATGTTAAAAAGATGAGATGAGTTGGTGAATCGTGTGTTAAAAAATGGGTTGAATTGGTATATTTATAAGGTAAATTTTGTTTAAAATAAAAAAAAACTTTAAAAAACAGTCATTGCCAACGGCTAGTCAAAGACATGGGCCCCACAATCAACCTCTTGAATACATTAAAAAAAGACATAACATTTTAAAACATAAAGAACTACTTTTTTAAGATATTTTGCTCGACTCGCTTCTTTATCTAGTTTCATGATCATACGGTCTTCCTCGGATAGGGGATGGATTTTTGGAGGAACTTCATGTCGGTCGCCCTTTGCATACTCATTTGGAATGGGATCTCTTGTTTCTTTAGCAAGAGAATTTGAGCAAGTTTCTCATCTTAATTTGGAGTAGCCACTCGATCCACCCTCGGTATTTGTTATTGTTGTTGAAGTGGATTGGCCTGTTCTTGCTCTTGCAACTATTGCCTTGTTTTTGTCTCTAGCTGGTGGTCATTGCAATTCTTATGGTTCCTCAAAGTCTAGCTCGTTGTCAAAGCCGTTTAGGTTTAATTAAGAACAAGCATCTGATCCACCTTCTGACAAGTGCGGCTCAGGCGTGCCTGAAATAATCTTGGAACGCTTTGATGTTTGGCCAGGTTTGACTAATGGCACAAGATACATCTTTGGAGGATTTTTAAGCACCTCCCAAGGTTTTACCATGGTAAACGGGCAACCGTATGTTACTCTAAACTCATCGAGGGCGGTTGATGTGACGTCTTTGTTGCTTTAACCTTAGTTTGTGTCGATTGTTTATATGGCACTTCACAATGTTGTTGAAGTTGTTGCATTTCAATCTCTTTGATGATCACTGGCTTGAGAACGAATTGATTGTACGGTACGGTTCACGCTTCATAGCGGCAACAATTTTTTTACGAATCCGCCCCATAAACACCGATACGTCTTGATCATTGTCTGTTTTAACAATTATATATAAAAAACGTGTTTTAAAAAACTAAAACATTTAAAGTGTAGAATTCTAAACATTTCAAATACTATTAAATAAACAAATAAACATTTTAAAAAATATAACCAACAATGGGGTCTTCGGATATGTCGACCCACGCTCGTGCCAAGTCTAACTCCTCTTTGCTCATCTACTTTTCATGAGTCTATGGAGCTCGTGGCTCTTCTGGTTGCTTTCTATGATGTTTCCGGAGGATGATGTTTGGTAGGTATCAGGTTGGGTATCGAGAACGGATTGGGTTTCGGGTACAATATGGGTTTCGCGTGGAGACATAGGAGATATAGTTGAAACAGGAGACAAAGGTTGTGACATGTATTGATCAAATGCGGGAGGATACATTTAAAAACCCTGCATTTGAATGGGTGGAGGTGTTTGTCGTGGTTGTGTGTAACGCCACACTTTTTCGTACTTCCTTAATTAGAAAGTGTAATCGTATTTCTATTTATGGAAACTTGTATTCCTATCACATTCGTATTTCATTTCCCAATCTTGTAATCCGAGACTTTGGTCGTAATGAAATTCATACTTGATACACACTTGTCTGACACGCATTCAATAGTTACATACGTGTTTACATACAAACCGATACTTGTTATGCGTGCAAATACTCATCCATTCATACTTGATGCCTAAAATATACTTAGGTATGCATTACACACTTAAAAACATGCAAAAATATCAAGTTATAGCATGAATTGAAAGAAAAACCAAGTTCAGGGGCTAAAAGTGACAAAAAATAAAGAAGTTTCTGGAATTATACACCTCACGGCCCGCGACCGCCTTCTATGTGTCCTCTCGCGGCCCCGAGGGAGCTTAATCTGGAGTTTATTGTTTCTAGCTCATAGATTGGGAAATTTTGTGTTTCTTGCATTAATTACACTCACCTAACTCACCCCCTAACCTCAACTATAAATACCTACCTCCTCCCACTCTCATTTCACACCTTAAACATTCATCTCTCTCTCTCTTAATCCCTCTCTCAATTCAGAAAGTTCAAGACTTTCAAGTGAGTTCTAACTCACCTTTCCCTCCCTTCTTTACTCTTTTCTTCCTCCTTAACACTTGGAACACCTCTAGGAGTATTTCCATAGGTTTTCCATGGAAAACCAACATGGAACATTACCATATTTGAGGTCATAAGTGTAAGAAACTTTCAGTTTTAATAAGGTTTTAACGCACAAGTGTTGTATCCTTCCAAGCTTGTTCTTGAAACAAGATTTGAGTTGGTAGTGTGTGATTACTTGGAAGCCTTGGCCATCCTACCTTCAATCCACCACCTCACTTGATGATTTTGATTATTTTACAACTTTGATTATTATTGTAACTTATTCATGACCATCCTTGTTGTCCTTGTGACAACTTGTGCATTGGTGAACTACACGAAAGAGGTTAAAGGAAGGTTATTGTAACGCCTCGTATTTCTGTATTCTTATTTTTAGAAAGTTCGTATTCGCATTCTATTTTTTTGAAACCTTACATTTGTATTTCAATTTCAATCTCACAATTCGAGGCGTTAATCATAACGGAATTCATTTTTATACATATATGTGTTACTTTTCATATTTGTATTATGTACACAATCAATCTTTAAATACATGTTTATACGCAAAATCGAGACTTAAAATACACTTTGGATACCTAAAAACAAGTTAAAATAACAAAAACGACATAAATAACCTAGTTACAAAGTGTATGGACTAAAAGTAAGCAAAACCAAAAGCTTTTCCACCTCATTTCTCCTCCAATCACCTTCCACCCTTCTTTAGCCAATTAGATTTCACTCTTTTCCACCTCTTTTCTCCTCCAATCATCTTTCACCCTTCTTTAGCCAATTAGATTTCACCCTTTTCCACCTCTTTTCTCCTCCAACCACCTTTCACCATTCTTTAGCCAATTGATTTCACCATTTCCCACATATTTTCTCCTCCAATCACCTTTCACAATTCTTTAGCTAATTAGATTTCACCATTTTCCACCTCATTTGTCCTCCAATCACCTTCCACCTTCATTTAAACCCCAACCACTTAACCCTCTTATAAATACCAACCCTAACACCTTCCAAACACTTGCACCACCTCCAAATCACTTCCAAACTCTCTCAAATCTCCAAGATTTGCAACTTTGGGAAAAAGTTCAAGAATCAAAATTGGTAACTTCGATATTCCATCAACTCAAGACTCATCAAACCTACTAAGTGAAAATTTCTTCGCAAACCGTGAGTACACTCGAACATTCTTTCTGCGCTTTACACTTTTGGGTGCAATATGTTAACCTATCAAAAATACACGCAATCACACTTATACTTTTATGCAAACACACAAACAATCCATCATACATGCTATAGTTATGTGATACACATATACTTGGAACATTCTTATGTGATGCTATTTGTCATAACTTTTTTAAAGCCTCCCCCTTAACAAGTATAGCGATATAGGAGTAACGCACCGCCCGTATTCTTGAGGCCATGTTAAGATTATTCTATTTTTGTGGTGACACGCGAGGATTGACTTATAGATCGCATGCCATGCTTACATTACTCTCGTATGCTAGCTTAACATGTGGATTTGTTTAAACGATTTATTACTTATGCTATAATTAAACTTGTGTACTCGCCAATGCTTTTGTGTTGAACTATACTTTTAACATGTTGCAGGTTAAGGATGTTGAACATGACGAAAACTTAGTAGGGACGACACAGAAATGCATCTAGAATGCTAGGTTTTATGTTATAATATTGTTGAACTTGTTGTATTTGGATTTATGTTGTAATTGACTATTTGATCAATGAAATGAAACAACTTTTGAATTTAATATTGTCGCAAATAATGTTATGATGTCTCGAGCAATCTATTTATGTCTGCCCTAATGATTCCGCCATCGGTTGGGGTGTGACAGTTATCCTCCTACCTCCATGCATGACTTCTATGAACTTCCATGATAATTATGATTTACTTATTATGTATACTATAATATATATATACACACACACTAACCGAACCCTTGATGATAATCAAATGATTGTCCGTCATGATACTAGGTTACATCACCTAAGTATTTAGCTTCTCGTTACGATTTTAATGGTTATCTTAACCCATGAAAACACATCAACCCGAATGGATATCACAATGTTAAAACGAGTATTAAGTCTAGATGGTTATTTTCTCGTATACATACTTTGGTGTATTTAAATTCCTAATCCTCCGTTATCATCCGAATACTTACCAACCTATGTTTTCCTCATGTAGGATAACTCGGTGTTCCTCCAACTCTCCAAACTCTTCACGGAAATTACCAAGTGGAAGCTTTCAAAACCGAGTACACTTGACCCATTTTCCTTTTACACAATTTGGGTTGTAACATGTTAACTTACAAAATACACGAATACACACACTACATGCTTTATACACTCAATCCATCATATGTCACACCTTGACCCGCAGAGGATATGATAGTCGGGGAATGATTGGGTTTTCATCAAAGCTCATGACATTTACTATTATAAAAGTTTCATATTTATTATTTCAAAGTTTAAAATATAACAATTCAATCAACACATAATTCATACAAACACAAAATGTTCCAAACAAAGTTTGCAAGTAACCTTTTATTTTTTTCTAAGGCCCAAGTCCTACGTGATCCATGCTTCACACATGTTCACCTGTATCATGTGTAAAAATAAAGTTTTGGGTGAACATAAGTTGGCGAGTGAATCCTGCTTAATCATTAGGTAAAAAAAATAGTAGGTTTATTGTTTTAATAAAATGTGCGTTATCCAAATATGAGCAACGTATATGTAATCTAAACCACAAACCACACAATCATCTAACAATGTATATGTGAGCACGATTAGCGATGTGTTGTGAGATCAAGGCTCAATCAAACGGAGCCGATCTAATATATTAGGCAACGCGACGCTCCACCCGTAAGTAACAGGGAACAAAAGGACCTAATGTGAGAGAGAGCATGACTGAAACGAGAAATATAAACACAACGTCACAATAAACAACAATATCACATAGCACGTTAGATCGCATAAATGGTAATGGCACGAGATTTATAATAACAAAATAATAGAAGCAACACATGATACACCCCAAAAGCGTGTGTAAAAGGGGAAGTTGTAAGATTCACTCACAGTGGGTGCGTTTTTGATTTGATGAAGATTGCGCACGATTAAGCGTTTGAGATATCAAACGACGAGAAAGGCTAACCTAAATATTCACGTAATAAATTCAATAAGTATATATTTATTTTGGTTAAAATTTGTATTTTTACTTAATTTATTATTTACACATCTTTATTGGATATTTAAGATAATTTTTATTGTATTTGTTACTATTTTATTTTCTTAAAAAGAGATTATTTGATTATATATTATTATTGTTTTTATGGAAAAAGAATTAAAAGTTTAATCTAAACAAATCTGTTTTTTTATCGAACCGGCCGGATTATACGCTGCGTGTGGGGATCGAACTTGAGACCTCTCGTTTACGTGCACGCAGCTCTACCAACTGAGCTACGCGTCTAACCCGGAATATATCCGATTTTAATTATACATATACACATACTACGGTTAACATATTTTTATTCAGTTAAAAAGGTTTGGATAATTTCGGAGGCCACGTGATGAATCGGATTCGAATCTGCGTATGTAGCCTCGTGTGCACACAGTCCGACCAATTGGGCTGTGTGTCTAACCCGGAGGATATACTGTTTTAATTATTCTTATATACATATTGAGTTGTTCCATAACTGGGTTATAAAAACGATTTGTAAAATTCAGCGAACCGGAACAGTATACAAACTCGAACCCATGACCTTATGCTTCATTTGCACACAGTCCACCACTAGACTGTGTGACTAACCCGATGTAATCACAAGTTTTAATTCCTTTTAAACACAAACTCTAGCTCGTCTTCTTTATTTTGATAACACATAAATGTTAAAAACCCGATTTGATTGTTCCGATTTATAATTAAACCTTCATACATCTACTAGTGAGATTCAATAAAGGAATGAAACGAATTAAGTGTAGTGTCATACCGAAACAGAGGTGTTTCTGATCTCTGGCGAGAATTTCGGCGGCTGGATATAGTTATAACGAAGTGAGATTGAAGAACAGGAGTTTGCAGAGAGTATGCGTATGCTCTAATTGAGTTTTCTGACCTCCTATTTATAGAGTAAAGCAGTTTTTGGTTTTAAGTTTTCGGTTTCATAGGTTTCGGTCAAGATTTAAATGCTGAATGATGGTGTAACCGATTTGGAGATTGTTGACTCAATGATTAAGTCTATTACATGATTTGAAAACAGTTTTCAGGGTTCAATTGTAAAGAAAACGGAGATTTGATGAATGCTTGATTTTAAGCGGCTGTTACAGAGTAGGGTTTTGAATTTGGATCAAAGAAATGAAGGTATAAATGATTACTGAATTCGGTTTCTTTCAATGTTGTGCGTGTGATGCAGTGGTGTGTAGTGTGTGTGACTTGAGCGGAGACCCGGGTTCGATCTGTGGTCTACTCTTTATTTTTGTTTTTATTTTAATAAGTTTTATTTTATATTTCTTTTATTTATTGTTCTTTATCTTTACTATTATTTATTTTATCAGCACAATATTTATTAACCGACTAAACATAAGTTTGAAACAAAAGATTATAACATATATTCGATTACAAAAACGGAGCGGGTTTTAGAACCCGTTTTTCGTCAGATGTTACAGTATCCCTACTTTTGGAAATTTCATCCTGAAATTTAAGTTGTAGTAGGTTTATCTTGAAAGAGATGAGGGTATTTTTCGCGCATTGAGTCTTCACGTTCCCAAGTAAACTCAGGTCCTCGTTTTGACTCCCAACGTACCCTGACTATCGGAATTCGACTTCGTCTTAAACATTTCTCACCGAAGTCCATTATTTCTACAGGTCGCTCTACAAAATGCATCTACTCATCAATCTGGATATCTTCTAACGGTATATGGAGTTTTCGTCGGCAAGGCACTTTTTCAAGTTCATGAATCTTGTTGAGTTCTTCGGGTAAGTCAAGCTTGTAAGCTACAGGACCAACTCTCTCGAGTATTTTTGTAAGTCCCGTGTATCCGAATCTAACACTGATATCACACAATCACCAAGGATGGGTGGAATCCAAACTTGATGATCTTTAAGAAAAACTGAAATTATGAAGAAGAATACAAATTCACTTTAACACCTTAGACACGATTCTATTACTTGAATAAGCAAACCCGTCTGGTACAAGATGAAGGTTCTCCAGAGAAAACCTAAGAGTCTCCAAAAATCTTAACCCTAGAAAATGACATAAGATTAGCTTATATACCTAGGGTAAGGCATAACCCTAATGGGCTTGCCTGGCCCCCATGGCCTATGGCATGCCCAAATGACCTATAAAGGTCCAAAACTAATACAAACTAACCTAGTTAAACCCAGTTAACTACCATAGACTATTACATATATTTGATGCTTCAGTCTCACAAATCTAGGACCTAACAATCTCCCCTTAGACTGATGCATCAAATTGTCTTCATAGTGCAAATTTAGAAATGTCTTCAACAGAAACTATGGTTGTCGCTGTGCCGTAAGTGTCATGGAAGCCAGTCTCATACTTTTAGGACCTCATACTTCAACGAACTCTTAGCACCGGGTCTCTTTCTTCTTCTCTTGTGGTTAGCTTCATAGTAGGATCTCGATCAGCTTTGCTTGAAACATCTTTGTCAAAAAGAATGCGAGAGGAGGAATCTCAGCAGTTCTTTTCTTCTTCAATCTTTCTCTTTCAAGCAAGCGGGTTCACATGTACTTCTTCAAATGCACTATCACTGTTAGATTATGACTGGAATCTGGTTCTTCTGACTCAGGTACACTTTGCTGTTGTGATGCTTCATGCTTTGTCGGCAACTAACAGCATCTCAATTTCAGCAACCCCTGTTTCTTGATCTAAATCAAGATCTGCACAATTCCAGAAACTTATAAGCAAAACATTCTTATGCAACAGGAAGAGTACCACATGAACACTTGGTACATCCAAGTACTTGTACTCAGATCAAAATTCAAATTTGTTTCATCTTTTAATGATTAGTCCAATCTTCAAGAACGGTTAAAAATTTTAATAAAACAAATAAAGCATTCTATTTTTTGATTTTTTTAAATTTTCTAATTTTAATTTTTTTTAAATGTAAGAATATAACAGAAACACAAATATTCAAAGAAACTAACTCAATAGTTACAACTATACAATTGCAATGGGATCAAAATCGTTTTCAGGCGGACCAAGGAACAATTTTCAGTGCGAACTTATTCAGACTGGTCTAAATGAACTTATTTAGACTGGTCTAAGTGATTGCCAATATGTTTGTCCACTTAAACTTTAACGCTCAACTTTCATTTTTCAACTTCATGATATGCTTAAGATAGTATTATACTATAATATCCGTGCGTCCCACACCATGACATACTCCCGCGATCAAGGTAAGCACAACGATTCATCGTAGCAGGTGAGTATACTGAGATCATCCTTTATTTTTACAACGTCGGACTATTGGTGAACAGGTCAGTATTTTCGTACAGCAGAGTGACCAATAGTATCTGGCGAGAGTTAGGCAAATACCTTATTTGGTATGTTTGAATTCACGGAATTTTCTCATGATGAGATTTCCTTTCTTTTAAGGTTTTGGCCTTTTTATTTTGGCTCTTTTAAGAATATCCTGACCGTGCCTAGGTCTGCGTATAATCGGGATGCAACAAGAGGGCAGCCAAGATATTCCCGGATGACTCAACAGCATAAAGACCCGAAACCTCAGACGTTGGCTATCTATCAACGCAAGATTTAAGACCATGAAATCATACGTTAATGGTATGTTACCCATAAGATACATAGTTCGTTATGTTTATATCACTTAGTATCTTTTAATCACTTTGAGCGTAAAGCCTATTGACATATCACATTAGATCCTAGTCTTTTCAGCTACAACACCTTACATGTGTCAGTCATGCCCTTTATCACGAATATTCATTTCATTTCCCATGACTTTTTATTTTTGTATTTTTCTATTTTTCAAATAATGTTTTTGTATTTTTATAATTTTCTCCCCCTCAAACAATAATACATATATACAAATATCGTCGTCTTCCCCCCTAAATTTGTGCATCATACTTTATGCACAATTTTACCTAATAAAGAAAACGTATGCACAAAGTTTTAAACAAAAAGGAAAAGGAAAATATTTTTGTTGTTTTTGCTTAACCGTTCGTTCATTAGATTAAGAACTAATCATTTTCAAAATTAAAGCACGAAATTCAAATTTGTACCTTTTCGCTTATCTTTTCTTACCTCATCTCTCCTAAGAAAACATCACAATCGTAAAAATTTGAACCTTTTTGCAATCGTGAGATGTTATCCTTCATGTCCCTGGAACAACTACTATCAACACTCTAGAGATTGTCAACAGCGCCTCCTTGGCTGTTCCTGAGAAAAGAAAGAGATTAGTACGACAGTGGGACCCAGGCCATCATGGTCTTGGGTTTCCCTGAAGCATCAAAATAAGACACTTCTTTTAAACACAAATCCCCTTTTTTTCAAGGATTGGTGATGTTGTTGCCGCTTTGGATTTGGGTTTCCATATCTGTTTCGGTTTAACAAACACAGTTGTTGCCTTTGATTGAGCAACTGTGGTTGTTTCAGGTTTAGTCATTTTAGAAAAAGATTTTTGTTTCTGAACAGCCTTGCGTTTGTTTTTGGCAACATTCCAATCCCCATCAGATGGTTTAACCTTGGAATTCACATTGTTCATTGCCTTAGGTGATGATACCTTCATCGGCTTGGAATGATTGTTATTCATTGGTGTAACCTTCTGATTTTTAGCATGACACGGAACATGGGGACCACGTGCACAGTTTCGAGCGATGTGACCAGGAATGCCACAATTGAAGCACGTTTGTCTTTTCACATGTAAAGCATTCTGATCAGCTTGATTTGCTCGTACAGGCCTTGAAGGATGAACTGATCCCTTCCGTGCTTGATATCCTTGCACATTTCTTGCAGACGAAGATGAATTTAGATGTCTGTACTTGTCGTTTGCAAGGGCCTTCTTCTATTGTGAAGATTTCTTTTGATTTTTCTTATTTTGTTTAGACTGCAAATCCTTTTCAGAAATCTCCCCAACCTTTCCAAAAGCTTTGCTAGCACGGTCAAAATCATATTTTTCACATTTGCCATTAATGACCGGCTTAACAAAAGCATTTTTCACAACATTAGCCTTTTGATGGCTATTGCTGGCCACTGATGATTTAGGAGAGCGAGATTGTCCTTGACGTTTGGACTTCTACTTTCTTCGTCTCCGATTTGCTCTTTTCTGCTCTTTTAGCTTGCTCTGAAGCTTTTCATCAAAAGCAGAAGGTTCAGATTGTTCAGTTTGCGCACATGGAGACTTGTTCACTTCAGCTCTATCTTCATCAACAGAATCATTGGAAGAGTCAACAGCACCAGATGGTTCCTGTGCGTCTGGAGTATAATCACTTGGTTTGCCGTACACCATATGCTGTACTTTTTCAATGTCTTCGTCGGTTTAAGGCATTGTTGTGCAGTTATGATTATACGGCGGGGCAACCTAATTGAATCCCAAACCCCTCCCTTTGTTCCCTTTATATGCCACCTGCACATTGCACACATCTTGAACAAGCTTGCTGGATGTATCAAACTTCTTTATATTAAATTCATTTTGTTGATATTTTCCAGAAGTCCCAGCTCAACTCTTACCAAGTCGCATTCCATGGTTTTTAATTCTAATATGGTTTTGTAATCATGGACCCAACATTTCTGATGATTTACGTCCAGGTGGAGCTGAGCTATATCTTTCTTTTGTGCTTCAACCTTTTCTTTGAGTAACTTGTTGCTTTCTCGAAGGCTGATGCACTGAGCCATTGCATTGTTGTATTCGTCGGTTATGTTGGAATTAAGAGCCCGGAGTTGAGCAACCCTATTCCTGCAAGGTTCAGTGCACAAAAGATAGTTGACTGTGTCAATGGACGAGCTAGATTTGTCAGCGTCAGTTTGGGCTTGAGGTTGAGTTTGGGGTGCTGGTCTGCTGATTGCTGCTTGCTGGCTTGAGGTTTCTGCTCGGATACTTCTTCAGAAATAGACTCAGTTGATTTTGCATATAGATCTTTGAGATCTTGGTTTGATTGTAAATGATCCTATAACCAAGAAACAAAGGAGTCTTTATCATCACTCAAGAAGCTATCCATCGCATTTCTTACATCCTCTTTACGTCTCCCACATTCAAGCAAACGCATCACATAGTTAGCAACCGGATCAACATTGTAGTCTCCGATAAACTCATCCAGCTTTTCCTTCACTTCATCCCGCAGGCTTGAGTGCTGAGTTTGGGCTGCAGACATCTTCTAATAATCGAAACCGGACCGGTAAACACGAAAAAAAATGTCCGAAAACTGTTTTTACCAAAATGTACCGTTAGATTCGTCTCAACGATACGATTCCAACGATATTTACTGTCCGATAGTGATTTTAGGAATTTTCGTGCCTTTTTTTTGCCCTAAAAATCACACGAGTCTAACCGTGCAACCAGTTTGTTAAAATTGTCTAAGGATCAAATTTTGTGCACGAAAACGTTTAACTCCGGTTACGTTAGCTGGTTAACTTTCCACCTTTTTGGGTACAACTCGGAACAGTACCAAATTCGGAACAGTAACTCAGATTAACAATCCAAGATTGGAATCTGGAATCAGTGATCCGAGATACTAATCCGAGATGGTGATTCGAAATAGTATCCGAGATGGAATCCGAGATGCACTGTTTCTGTCCGGGATGAGAATCCGGAATAGTAATCCGGAATGCTATCTGATACACAGCAATAGTGATAATCCGGAATAGTAATCCGGAATGCTATCAGCTACACAGCGACAGTGAGAATCCGGAACAGTATTCCAGAATGAAAGTCTATCCGAATTCGGAACAGTTACGAATCCGGAATCTTTGAAGATTATCCGAAATCCTTGAAGATTTATCCGAAATCCTGGAAGAAAATCCGAAATCCTTGAAGATTTATCGAAATCTATCCGAAATGCAGCACATTAATCCGAAATCAATCCGAAATGCAGCAGAATGATCCAAAATCTGTCTGAAATGTAACCAGAAAATCCGAAATCCTTGAATGTTGATCCGAAATGCTTGAAATCTTCTTCGTGTTCTTTGTGTTCTTCGTGTTCTTCAGCAAAAAACCTAACAGAATCTTGTAATATCAGATCTGAGCCTGGAAAACAGATTCAAACAGGCTCTGATACCACTTGTAAGTCCCGTGTATCCGGATCTAACACTGATATCACACAATCACCAAGGATGGGAGGAATCCAAACTTGATGATCTTCAAGAAAAATTAAAATGATGAAGAACAATACGAATTCACTTTAACACCTTGCACATAATTCTATTATTTAAATAAGCAAAACCGTCTGGTACAAAATGAAGGTTCTCTAGAGAAAACCTAAGAGTCTCCAAAAATCTTAACCCTATAAAATGACATAAGCTTAGCTTATATACCTAGGGTAAGGCATAACCCTAATGGGCTTGCCTGGCCCACATGGCCTATGGCATGCCCAAATGACCTATAAAGGACCAAAACTAATACAAACTAACCTAGTTAAACCAGTTAACAACCATAGACTTTTACATATATTTGATGTTTCAGTCTCACAAATCTAGGACCTAACAATTTTAAAGGGTCCCATGTAGCGAGGTGCTAGCTTGCCTTTTTGTCCAAACTGAATAACTCCCTTCCATGGTGATACTTTTAAAAGTACTTGATCGCCAACACAAAACTCGAGCGGCTTTCGCCGTTTGTCAACGTAACTCTTTTGACGACTCTGAGCTGCTAGCAGATTATTGCGGATTGGAGAATCTTATCGGTTGTTTCTTGGATTGATTCTCGTCCAGTGATTTGGGCTTCACCGATTTCGTGCCAACATACAGGTGATCGGCACTTATGACCGTATAGCTATATCGATACTAGAGTGATAGCTGTTATTGTATGAGAATTCGACCAATGGTAGATGAGTATCCCAATTGCCCTTGAAATCGATCACACAAGATCCTAACATGTCTTCAAGGGTCTGTATGGTGCGCTCAGATTGCCCATCGGTTTGAGGATGAAAGGCGATGCTGAGATCTAAGCAAGTACCTAATGCTAATTGCACGGCTTTCCATGTTCGTGAAGTAAAACGCCCATCTCGATCAGAGATGATGCTCAAGGGTACACCGTGTCGATTTACAATTTCATCGATGTAAATACGAGCTAACTTCTCATTTTGTAATCTTCACGGATCGGAATAAAATGAGCTGGTTTAGTGAGGCGATCGACAATAACCCAAATCATGTCATGCCCACTAGAGGTGCGAGGTAACCCGGTAATAAAATCCATGGTTATGTTTTCCCACTTCCAAACGGGTATTTTGGGTTGAACAAGTAATCCTGAGGATCTTTGATGTTTAGCTTTAACTTTCGAACATGTGAGGCACTTGGAGACAAAAATGGCAATATCCTTTTTCATTCCAGGCCACCAGTAGGAGTATCATAAATCTTGATACATCTTATCAGCACCCGTATGTATGGAGTATCGTGTTTGTGGGCCTCATTCATGAGAAATGTATGAAGATTGTCCCGATCAGGTACCCAAATACGATTCAGATAATAAAGAATACCATCGGACTTAGATTCTAACTTGGTTTCAGCTCCACAAGATAATTCATCTCGCACATCATTTTCCGTGACAGAGGTATGTTGAGCTTCACGAATGTGTTTTTGAAGGTCAGTTACGATTTGAGAAAACAAAAAGTGAACGGAGTTTGCATGTTCTCTTCGACTAAGAGCATCTGCTACGACATTGGCTTTACTAGGATGATAACGTATTTCATAATCGTAATCATTCAAAAGTTTGACCCATCGTCGTTGCCTCATGTTTAACTTTTTTGATTGAAGATATGTTGAAGGCTCTTGTGGTCAGTGTAAATCTCACACTTGGTACCATAGAGATAATGTCTCCATATCTTTAGAGCGAACATGACTGCTCCGAGTTCTAGGTCGTGAGTGGTGTAATTCTTCTCGTGGACTTTGAGTTGCCTTGAGGCGTAAACTATCACCTTTCCTCTTTGCATTAAGACACACCCTAGTCCCTGCCCTGATGCATCACAATAGATCACAAAGTCTTCACAACAGTCAGGGAGAGTGAGAATATGTGCATCACAAAGTCTCTGTTTCGAGGTTTGGAAAGCCTCATCCTGCTTTGGCCCCCAAACAAAGGGCTTACCCTTATGAGTCAAGGTTGTGAGTGGTAAGGCAATACGGGAGAAATTAGCGATAAAACATCGATAATAGCCTGCCAAGCCGAGGAATAATCTAACTTCGGTAGGAGTGCGTGGCGCCTGCCATTCTTGCACTGCTTTGATCTTTGAAGGATCGACATGAATTCCTTGTCGTTGACAACGTGACCAAGGAATTGAACTTCTTTTATCCAGAATTCACATTTTGAAAACTTAGTGTAAAGCTTTTCCTTTTTCAAAAGTGTTAGAATAAGATGAAGATGTCGTTCATGATCTGACTTATTCTTGGAATAAATAAGAATATCATCGATAAATACGATGACGAAGCGATCGAGGTAGGGTTTGCACACCCTATTCATTAGATCCATGAAAACGGCAGGAGCATTGGTCAACCCAAAAGGCATGACCATGAATTCGTAATGACCGTAGCGAGTTCGAAAGGCAGTCTTTGGAATGTCTTCTTCACGTACTCTAAGCTGATGATAACCAGAACGAAGATCGATTTTTGAGAAACAGGTGGCACCCTGAAGTTGATCTAGAAGGTCATCAATACAAGGTAATGGATAACGGTTCTTGATGGTCAGCTTGTAGAGCTCTCGATAGTCGATACACATTCGGAAAGTTCCATCTTTCTTCTTGACGAAAAGAACCGGCACACCCCAAGGTGATGAGCAAGGGCATATGAATCCTTTGTCAGTCAGGTCTTGCAGCTGACTAGCTAACTCTTGCATTTCAGATGGGGCTAACCGATATGGAGATTTTGCAACCGGTGTGGCACCAAGTACAAGATTGATTCGAAATTCGACTTCTCGCATAGGGAGGAAGTCCTGAGACGTCGTCTGGAAAGACTTGCGGAATATCTCTAACAATCGGAATATATTCGAGTTTCTTCTTCTTGTCTTCTTTCTTGATAATGTGGGCTAAGAATGCTATGTAATCCTTGCGAAGATACTTGCGGGTTCGAAGACACGACATTAACTTGAGTCCTTTGGATGGGGTTTCTCCAAAAATACGAAGAGTTTGGCCATCGGCGAGTGGAATTCGAACGAATTTTTCATAACATACGTCTTCGGCATGATGCTGACTGAGCCAGTCCATACCAATGATGACGTCGAAGCTTCCTAATTTGATGGGAATGAGATCGATTGGAAAATCATGATCATTAAAAGTAAGAGTCAGCGCGAATGATAGAATCTAACGTAATAGGTTCACCGTCTGCTACTTCCATTGTAAACGATTCGGCTAAACTAACGCGAGGTAAACCAAGAATAGCTTGGAACTCTAAGGATACAAAACTCTTATCCGCACCAGTGTCAAAAAGAATAGATGCATAGCTATCATTAATGAGAAACGTACCGTTGACCACGTTGTTATCCGCTCTAGCCTGATTGCCTTTGATGTTAAAAGCTCTACCTCTTGCTGGCGGATTGGCTTGATTGGCTTGGTTCACGGGATTAGCTTGGGCTTGCGCATTGATGATGTTCACTAAGCACGGGCAGGTGTTGCGGTAATGAGTTGGATCACCGCAATTGAAACAAGCTCTGATGGGTGGCATCATAGGGTAGTTAGGTTGGTAAAAGGGTTGGGCCATAGATTGAGCAGGTGGTAGTAGTAGAGGTTGTTGGTAGGGAACTTGGCCCACTGTTTGGTTGTTGGGTTAGGCTTGTGGTTGGTTGCGGGCTTGTCTTTGAAGTGAGCGGCAAGTTTGGATTGTTTGTCATACACGGCCACAAGCTGTTCAGTGGAGACATGGGTTCTCAAGAGGGTGGTGGTATTGGCATCGATTGCATTTCGGGTGAGGTCCTGTATATTGCTTCTTGAATGGAGCGGTAGGGGGAGCAACTTAAGAGATTGGAGCAGTTGCTATGGGTTGGTTGTGTAGAGCTGGCTGATTAGTTTGAGTGCCAGCAAAGTTCTTCCCATTTTGCTTCCTTTTGCTAGCGAATCGGGAAGAGGATCCAGCTTGAGTTGGATTAGGGGTTTCGGTTGGTGTTTTATCTTTCTTATTCTCATCTTTCAAATCCCCATTCCTGATGTGGTTTTTGGTGAGCTCAGTAGCTGGCTCCATTGCTGCTTCCAGAGTTGCAGACGTAGTACTCATCACAGAGCCCTGAATCTTCGAAGGAAGACCCCGAATGTAGTGCTAGATCAGACGGTAGAGGGGAGTGAACAAATTGGGAACCATTTGATTCAACTCGAGAAACCTCTTGTTGTAGGTTATATGATATCCCTCTTTCAGTTTCAAGAAGTAGAACTCATCCTCCAGCTTTTTAATTTCGATTCTTGGGCAGAAGCGTCTTGTCATAAGCTCTCGAAGTTATTCCCAAGTTACGGCTACTGCAACTTCAGCGCCCCTTCTGCCTTTTTCAGCATTCCACCAAGTAAGTGCTACCCCATACAGATGACCAGTAGCATAACGAACCTTACGGTCGTTGGGACAGTCACAGTTGAGAAAAGTACTCTCCATCTCTTCAAACCATCGAAGGAGAGCAGTAACCCCTTCAGTTACCTCATACTTTGGAGAGTCACATGAGTTGAAGTGCTTGTAAGTGCACTTAGTGGTGTTTGTGGGAGGGTTGGCAGCATTTTGTCCCTCTTGGTTAATTGGGTTGGCAGGGTTAGCGGCAAGAGCTTGTTGAACTTGAATTACAATATCGGGAATCACGGCGGCCATTTGTTGGGCTATTTGAGCAGCCATGCGCTCGCCGGATCTTCCTGATCTCCTACCTCCACGAGAGTGCCTAGAAGACATCTACAGGAAATACGTAATGAGATTATGAGTTTGGCGTATAGGTGTCGTGTGTCACATAGAGTTTTGAAATAAAATTAACCATTCACAAACTAAATGAGAAAATAAATCCACTATATCCATAGGATGTCTTGGGCTTTGCTCATGTTTGGGCCCCCATATATCCCCCATACTTGGTCTAGGTAGTCATGTGGGCCCCCATGACTACTGGGCTTTGTAGGGTTCACATTGGTTTTGGCCTTTTAACACTCGCACCACCCGAATGAAAACCGTAAAACATGATTGCGAGTTATATGGTCGGAAGGTGTCCTGGTGTAGACACAGTGACAACTCAAAGTGGGGTTAGTTCATATGACGTTTGGTGTGGCATGCTTTGGCCTAATAGTTATAACATATTGAATGCACACAAAATCATATAGTAGTTAGAGTGCTTGCATGTATTTGTGTGTGAGAGAAATGTAAAGCAAGTAAATATCATAAGTTTGCATGTAACCAACTTAACACGTAGCACCTTAACCTATCATATATCCGTATAGTCAAAAGCTCTGATACCAATCTGTCACACCCTGACCCGCAATGGATATGGTAGTCGGGGCATGATTGGGTTTCATCAAAGCTCATGACATTTACTATTATAAAAGTTTCATATTTATTATTTCAAAGTTTAAAACATAACAATTCAATCAACGCATAATTCATACAAACACAAAATGTTCCAAACAAAGTCTGCAAGTAACGTTTTATTTTCTTCTAAGGCCCAAGTCCTACGTGATCCATGCTTCACACATGTTCACATGTATCATGTGTAAAAATAAAATTTTGGGTCAACATAAGTTGGCGAGTGAATCCTGTTTAATCATTAGGAAAAAAATAGTATGCTTATTGTTTTAATAAAATGTGCATTATCTAAATATGAGCAATGTATATGTAATCTAAACCACAAACCACACAATCATCTAACAATGTATATGTGAGCACGATTAGCGATGTGCTGTGAGATCAAGGCTCAATCAAACGGAGCCGATCTAATATATTAGGCAACGCGATGCTCCACCCGTAAGTAACGGGGAACAAAAGGACCTAATGTGAGAGAGAGCATGACTGAAACGAGAAATATAAACACAACGTCACAATAAACAACAATATCACATAGCACGTTAGATCACATAAATGGTAATGGCACGAGATTTATAATAACAAAATAATAGAAGCAACGCATGATACACCCCAAAAGCGTGTGTAAAAGGGGAAGTTGTAAGATTCACTCACAGTGGGTGCGTTTTTAATTTGATGAAGATTGCGCACGATTAAGCGTTTGAGATATCAAACGGCGAGAAAGGCTAACCTAAATATTCACGTAATAAATTCGATAAGTATATATTGCATTTGGTTAAAATATGTATTTTTACTTAATTTATTATTTACACATCTTTATTAGATATTTAAGATAATTTTTAATGTATTTATTTGTAACACCTCGTTAAATTCGTGTTCGGTAGTAAACCAACACGTGTATATACCCTTAAAAAATAATAAAATAAATAAATACAAAATATAAATACCTAAAATAAGTTCGCCAACTCAACTCCTTAAACAAATCCAAAAATCTAAAAATAAAATTTTAAACCTGACAGTAGCTTGCGGTCCGTGACCGTAGCTTACGGTCCAGACTTTCTGTTATAAATTTTAACTAACCGTAAGCTACGGTCTGGCAACCTTAGCTTACGGCGAAGCCTTAGAACTTCAGTTTTGCACCATATAAACTTTCAACTAATGACCCTAAGGCCCCTAGACTTTATTATAACCTTTTCCTTGCATAATTAAGTCATTTTTCGACCCGAATAACTCCCGGTTAAGATGATATCTTGTGATTCACCATTCTTAAGTGTCACACATCTTCACCGAACCTTAAACTTTACTAGCTTGGGTGATTTAACCCATTAAACCATAAGTATTCGTATCTTTCACGTTTAAGCTAGTAAACGCTTATAGGTCGTAAGAACACCTAGTGTGACACCCATTAATGTTCGATTACTCTTATTCTTCTTCAATACATCTCATATTGAACGAAAAGACCAAGTTGTATCATTATGTCATTGGATATAAGTAAAGGCACAATTCATGACAATCCACAAAACTATTCTTGAGGGACTAAAAGTGTCAAAACTCCAAAATTCTGTCAAGATGCCACCTCTCCTACAAATTGCCACACTCTTGCAGCTCTTGAAACCTTGCTAGACACTTGTGATGATCCTAGAACACCTCTAACACCTGGCTTCATCTTCACACACCTCCTTGCACTATAAATAGCCCACTAGTTCACCTCATTCTTTGCTCATTCACTTCTTCTCCTCTCTATTACACTCTTGTAAGTTCCTGACCATTTGGGAGCTTCCCTTTGAGTTCTAAGTTTCCCTTGGATCACTTGTAAGTGCTCCATCTCTGCTCTTTTCTTTTTATAGGCTTTTAATAGCCAAAAGTCAAGCATTTTCGACAAATGTCTTGACTTTCGGTTAAGACCATTATGGTCCAGCCATTGTTCGAAATGGCTAAGTGATTGTAATTAGGAAGGTATTAACCCCTTAAAGGGGCACTTCCTAAGGATCGCGTTTACTAGGTCAATTGACAGGTCAAAGTTATTGTTTTAAAAAGTCAAACGGTCAGATTTCATAAAAATCATAATCTGAGTTTATGTATGTTATAAACATGTTTTTGACACTTAAACAAGTGGGTAATAATTACTAGAACATGTGGGAACACGTTCGATCCGTCAATTTCAGTCCTAGAGTCGGTTCGCAACCGAAAGTCGCGAAGTTTGACATCTGCTTTGACTTTTGATTCTGACCCGACTTAGGTTAGTTAACTTCTGTATTAAGGTCACATTATGATCGTAATGCAATGTAGCATAACCTTCTGAGGTTATATTACATGATCATAATCATAATCTGAGTTTATGCACAAGTTCCGTAAAATGTCAAAATTTGACTAAAATGCCATTTTTACATAAAACATGGTTTTAATCAACAATGAACTTGCAAATGAAGTACCTACTGATATGTTAATGTAATTAACATATTATGATGTTAATATTATGATCATAAACTGATTTTAGTATAATATCATTAACTATACTTTTAAATGACCAAAATGCCCTTTCGGTGCATAGTTTGGTCTTAAACCATAAACCACACTTATGTGTGCTATCTTACTAATATTATATCAAAAATTTAGTATTTTTCCAGAATGTTTATGATCATAACATCAGAATACATGCAAGTTCCTTTTATACGACATATAATTACCAAAACGCCCTTATGAGGCATAATTTCGTTTCAAACCTTTTCGGGCATGTAAGTTGATATCCTACTGATATTACAACTTATTTAAAGTATAATGACATTTAGAACTTGTTCATGACTCATCCGGTTACCCGATATCGCTTATATGCATACGGTTAAGTATATGTAACTAGTTTACGAAAATTAACCGAAACGGGTTTAACCTTATCATTTTAATCTCAAATTCCAGAATGTTAATTGTTTACCCATATTATACAAGTATTAAGTACTTGTTGGGTTTAAACTACATTCTATCCGGTCATCGCTTAATCTAGCGTATCGTACCGTTTTTTGATCCATTACGCTAGTCGGTCTAAGTCTATGACTTAAATTAAGACCGTTACATTTTAATTAGTTAGCGTATGCCATAATCCAGACTAGAGCCTTCCAGTAAATGCTATCTCACTTATTTCATTTTGAATACGGCTGAGAATATTAAATCTTGCATAATCAAGACTAGCTCAGGTAAATACTCTTACTTATTTTTCCTATAGGGCTTGGGTTGCGGTAAATTATTACCGCTTGGTCGGAAATGGGATCAATCAAATGGCGGATTGTGGCTAGTAAATCGCATATTCCGTTTTGATCAGTTTTGTTTGATAACTTAAACATTAGGGGTTAACGACCGTGTCCTGGATATCCTTGGCTCATTACATTAGTTAATGGCCACGACCAAAGTGCGGGGTGTAGGCATACACCTGACAGATGCTAATGCTAAATTATTTTTACCCACAAGTTGGGGATAACTCCTTCGTGGGTTTATAAGTGGTGTGTACGTTAATCATGTCTCGGTCTCTGTACTGGGCCCCATATGTTATTGACAAACATGTAAAGCTGTTAACAAGGTTACAACACTGACTTTCCCAAGTTATAAAAGATTTGTGCCTTGTGCACTTAAATCTAAATTTTAAAAATATTTTCAAAATGAGTCAGTCGGGTATATTTACCAGCGAAAGGTGACGTATTTTCAAAGAATAAGATGCAGTACAATACGAAATAGGCTGGAAGCTGCTCGGTAGTGATATAAGAGGATCTTGCAAATCCTTAGATCTGCCAAAGTCTGTTATACATTTTTGTACATTTTACGATCCCCTGTGGATCTTTCATTACAAGTAGTCTGTATATTATTTTTCGTACTTGAACATTTGGTTTGTAATAGTAATTTAACTCCAAGACTTCCGTTGTGCTATGTTTAATTGGCTATGATGATATCAACTTACGTCATGATAGTCACAATATTCCCCACCCAGGCCCACTGGTGTTTGGTTGAAAATACGGGGTGTGACATTATTACTATCTTTATTTGCTTAAAAAGAGATTATTTGATTATATATTATTATAGTTTTTATGGAAAAATAATTAAAAGTTTAATTAAAAAAAATCTGTTTTTTTAATCGAACCGGCCGGATTATACGCTGCGTGTGGGGATCGAACTTGAGACCTCTCATTACGTGCACGCAGCTCTACCAACTGAGCTACGTGTCTAACCCGGAACATATCTGATTTTAATTATACATATACACATACTATGGTTAACATATTTTTATTCAGTTAAAAAGGTTTGGATAATTTCGGAGGCCACGTGATGAACCGGATTCGAACCTGCGTATGTAGCCTCGTGTGCACACAACCCGACCAATTGGGCCGTGTGTCTAACCCGGAGGATATACTATTTTAATTATTCTTATATACATATTGAGTTGTTCCATAATTGGTTATAAAAACGATTTGTATAATTTAGCGAACCGGAACAGTATACAGACTTGAACCCATGACCTTATGCTTCATTTGCACACAGTCCACCACTGGACTGTGTGTCTAACCCGGTGTAATCACAATTTTTGATTCCTTTTAAACACAAACTCTAGCTCGTCTTCTTTATTTTGATAACACAGAAATGTTAAAAACCCGATTTGATTGTTCCGATTTATAACTACACCTTCCTACATCTACTAGTGAGATTCAATAAAGGAATGAAACAATTAAGTGTAGTGTCATCTGAAGCAGAGGTGTTTCTGATCTCCAACGAGAATTCCGGCGGCTGGATATAATTCCGACGAAGTGAACTTGAAGAACAGGAGTTTGCAGAGAGTATGCGTGTGCTCTAATTGAGTTTTCTAAACTCGTATTTATAGAGTAAAGTAGTATTTGGGTTAAGTTTTCGGTTTCATACGTTTCAGTCAAGATTAAATGCCGAATGATGGTGTAACCGATTTGGAGATTATTGACTCAATGATTAAGTCTATTACATGATTTGAAAACGGTTTTCAGGGTTCAATTGTAAAGAAAACGGAGATTTGATGAATGCTTGATTTAAGCGTCTGTTACAGAGCGGGTTTTGAATTTGGATCAAAGAAATGAAGGTATAAATGATTATTGAATTCGTCTTAGCGAATTCCACCTTTATTCGACCAAACCTTCTTTTATCATATTGTTTGACCCGTTTAGTCGTCTTAGCGAATTCCATCGCTTTTATTATACATAATCTGCATTCCCATTACCCGGTTTACGAACACATAGTTTTTGATTCGTTCATGTGAATTCATCACTATTGAACTATCCAAATCTATCATTATCCCTATTTTGACCCGTTTGGTTATTCATGTGAAATCCATCACTTACGAACTGCCAAACATGTCATTCTTCACTATTTATCCATTCAGTTCATTCCTACGAAATCCATTACCTGTAAATGAACCGAATTTCACGAGTATTACTTGATTTTATCAACATATATTAAATACAAATGTATGAACGAATTCTTACGAAACATAAAGCCACGTACCTTAAAGCTTTCTTTTTTTTCGCGTATCACCTCCGGCTTTATCACTCGCCTTTTCACCTCGAGTTGCCTATAGTGAACAACTCGGCTAATTGTTAAATGGTCAATATAAAAGTATTATTATTCTTCGTCAAAAATCGATACATACGTTTCTTGTCCATTTTTCACGTTACCAAGTATAACATTTTTCTCTTAAGCAATTTATTAAACACCTTGTAAGCACGGATTTATGCACTCTATCTAACAACGCAAATAAAGCATCATTTGTCTACACATTTATATTATATCGAATGAGTATGTCCGACTATGATCAGATTCACATCAAGATTTCAGTTTATCAAACTTCATAGGCATAGATTAATCATGATAACATATATATTTCACACTTTCCTAAAACCCATTCAACACAAGTATCGATTATCATTCAAATACTTAATTTATAGCCTTTGATCACTATTTTTCATCAAGGGTTTGCCTCTAAACTAATATACATCTCAAACCTGCTATCACATCTACAATTTATCTATAATGAAGTTTGTATATTCATCAAACTTCATAATCCTCACTAAACATCGAAATTCAACATACCTTAAGATCTCTTACCTTGGATGATCACTAATTTCAGCTCATGCACTTATTTAAGATTTGATTTCTCTTTCATTTGAAGGATTTACGATTCTAGGGTTAAAGGGAGTTCTTTCCTTTTCTGCTTGCACTGGTCGACCAAAACAAAACACACTTGTGTGTGTTTTGGGTTTTAATTTCCTATTTATATCTACCAGTTTACCAAGTGCCCCAATTCAGTCCTCTATGTTTGGTTTATTATACAAGGGCACTATCCAAATGTTTCATTAGTTATCAACAAGTAATTAATTAAGTTTCAAATCCATTAAATAATCAGTGTGTAATATTTTCCATTACACTAAATATAATTAAATATTTTATATATTTTAGGGACGTTACAAGTCCATTCCCCTTAAAGGGTTTCCACTAACTAGGTTAAATGCCCCTGATTATTTATATAATTTAAATGTATTTTTTTGCGGGTGTTACAGGATGGGGCATGACTAGGCGGTGTAGGGTGCCATTTGGCACCTAATTTTCTTTATATATATATATATATATAATATATTAATCATAGAATTTAATAAATTAACTTTAAAAACACCTATTTTATTTCTATTAAATATTTACAACAAAAAAATACATTACATCATCAAAAAAAATCAATCATCTTCGTCTTCAATGTTGTTGAATCTAGGAAGTGTTGAAACATGTTATACCAAATCAGCTCGAAGATTTGAATTTATTTCTCTTGACTCAATTAGATTTTGGTTTTGCGTTCTCTGTTCGTCACTAATTCCTTCGTTATTTGATTTGGTCTACTCAAGATAATATTCAACTATTGCCGGTCCTTCATCCTCTAAAATCGTGTTGTGTAGAATGATGCACCGCACATCACGTTTTTATTGATATTTTTCATACAATCGACAAGGCATGCACAAAATCGCTACCTTTTCTGCAAAACACTAAATGCTCACGTTCACGAACGATATACTTCCTCCGTTTGGGTTGGGTTGGGAAGTCCCTTCAACAATAGCTTTCAAGACCGTTCCCACTGTTGATAATAATATTTCCGCCCCGTCGTCCGATAAGGATGACGAATCATAACTATCAGACGAATTGCTTGAACTTGAAGAATTCATTGTATATATTTTTTGGTGATGGGAGTTGGTTTTTGAATATTTGGATGGTATAACTTTGTAAAGATTGTTTGATTTTAAAGTAAAAGATTTTTTTTAAATAGCCGTTGACCAACGACACCCAACGGCCCTATGTCACCAGCCAATTACAGCCATACACATCATCTCCCCCCCCCCCCGGCCCACGCCAGGCTTCACAGCCACACCAGCGGGGAAACGCAACCCACGCTGATCCGGTGTGGCTAAACCGACGTTACTTAGCTTCTCCGTCTCAACCCACACTTGACGGTCTAATAGTTGTTAATACAGGTAAATAGTGCTGCAATTTGATTGGTGTGCGTGATGTGTTTGTGTGTGGGGGGTTGGGGGTATTAGGCTACTCGGTGTGGGTGACGGGCCTCCCTAGAGGACGACCCATCACGTCAGCATCCACGTCAGAGTCCTTGGAGGACGCCCCTCCAATGATGGAACCAAGGAAATGGGTGACAACCGACCCCACCTAGTTTTTTTAATATTATAGCTAGCCACCCACACCACCACCTCCGGCCACCACTCTCACCATTGTCTTCATCTCCAGTAACCGGCATAATCACCAAACACCACCATCAGCTCCACCTCCGGTTCACGTCAACCTTCATCTCCGTCGCTACCTCGAACTATCATCGTTTCATCTGCCGCTCTCGTTGATTCTCGTCGAGTTTTCGCCGGAAACCGTTGCCGACGTCTCTATTATGAACCACAACTACCAGAAAGATTTGTTTGGTGTGGTGGTTGTGGGGTGGTAGCGAGTGGTGATGTTCACGGTAAAGGTGGATGTGAGCGGGGCGGTGGTGGTTGCAGTTGGTGAAGGCCGCAGTGGAGGTTATAATATTAGCCCCGTCTTCAACGTCTCCTAGGGGACTTCCACGACGACACCGGACCACCTGGGGGATGTTGTGAGGCGTCGTCGTGTCCAGGCTGGGCCTGGACGACCCCACACCGAGTGGGCCTTAGTCTCTTACACAAATGCCATTGCATTTGCATGAGGTGGTGGTCAGGACATTTTCTGAATACAAGTATCCACCTTCAACCCTTACACCTGGCAAGATTTTTTTTTAAACGCATGAAATCAAGCGTAAATACTACAACTAATAAATGGAAAATGTTTCGGAGAATTGAATAATTAAATATCTAAAAGAAAATTCATAATTCCCTATAAATTGGGAATAAACATCGATTATAAAAGCTGGCTTCTATAAAGGTAATAGTTTTTTTTTTCTTGAATTTAAACATGGATGGAAAATAACTCTAACTAGGTTTGTTTATTTAAATCCTAATGTTTATTAGATTAACTTTTACCACTAATGATATTTTACTTGCTTATTCCCAGTTAATTTGGTTTAATTTTCAAATCCAATTTTTGAATGTTACAAGCCACATATTTAAAAGAGGGGCGGCGGTCTTGGAAAATTAAAACATTGGTGCAGCGGTAGCAGATAGGCAATTGTGCGACAATGGGGGAAAGGTAGAGGGAGACAGTTGGTGAGAGAGAGGTTTGGCTTCAAAATGGAGCCAAACAAAACAAAACCCAAAGTTAATACCCAAAACAAATAATATAAATTAAGCACATGGTACAACCTGATATAACATAAAGAAACAAATAAACATGTGGTACAAACCACATATGCACTAATATGTTTTAGATTGATAGTTTTGAAGCCAAACAAAATAAAACCCAAAGTTAATACCCAAAACAAATACTACAAATTAAGCATATGATACAACCCAATATAACATAAACAAACTAATAAACATGTGATAAAAACCATATATGCACTAACATGTTTTAAATTGATAGTATATAATATAGAAATGTGAAAATGAAAGTAGGATTACCGATTATGCTTTGAGAAAACAAATTACTACTTTAAATACTACGCAAAAATTAAATTAGAAATCAATTATAGTTTTTTTAACTTCACCATCGAGAGATACAATAATTATCCATGGATTACCGAGCGACATTACTTTCATTGAGTGGTTAGTGTAAGATTTATTCACAAATAGAGATCCTGATAAAGGGTTATTGTAGGATTTCTTCATTGGTGAAAGCTACATATATTTTGTTACGGACTAATACCATTATAAGGTATGAGATTTTTTTCAATCGATTATATGTGTAACTGATATGGATTTATATACCAAATGAGCTCTCTTACCCATCAGACTAGTCTTTTAGGTTGAGTTGAGTTCTTTCGTTTGGTATGTAACATCTTTAAGTTAAACCCAAATTATTTGACATGCTAGAAGTGTTCTATTTTTCTGGAGTTTCTTTTTTTCATAATAGTGTTGGTGAAAAAGTATTTACCAAAATAGTGTTGTTAGATAAGTACTAAAATGTTATTTTTAAAGAGTTTTTTCTCATACCAAACCTCATTAGACAAATCTATTCATTAAATAACTAATGATTTAATCATGGTATTGTATCTCTCTTCTAAATTATTTTATTTAAGAATCTTAAATAAGCTATTTTTTTTAATAAAACCTACTTTGAGTGTAAAAAAAACTACATGTGTTTTAATTTAAACCCTCAAAGTACTACACAGAAAAAAACTGAAAAGTTCATTCAGAATTTTATACGGTCAATGTTATAATTTTTCTTAACTTTTTTTAATATGAATCATGCAATATTGTATACTTTTTTTTTCTTGAAAATAACTAACTAGTTTAAGACATTTTTAACACTTCAAGAATGGACCTTACAAAATATTTGATATCTTATTGTATCAACTTAATATATTAAAGAAGCATATAAAATACTGATGGTTCAGAGTCACCCATTCCGTTGATTACTTTTTTTTAAATCAAGTTTCCAAGGTCTCAGTTAGGCACTTTTATTTCTTCCATCAGTAAAACAAGAAAAATAAAATTAATTATAGTTTAACAGGTAGATAAAAAGGCTTATATTTATTAACTTTACAAAAACATATGTTCTGGAGTTAATTACAATGGATAAAACTTCAAGTCTAAGTCGTGTTTTGAGTATAATATTTTGTAAGAATAACTCACGTATATTGTGTTTTAAATCAATATAACTAATCAAATAATTATAAGGTCGATCTATTCTCAACACTGATATCTTTAACTAACATAGTTAGTAGATAATATACTATACTGTGCTATTTAGGAAAATAAATATCATGGAAGTATACAATGATATTTTTAAATAAAATATACAATTATCGATTTGAGTATACTTTTCAGTTTTATTACTGAATAACATAAATATGTGTGTATAACTAAATTACTAGAATCACACCTAGGTTTTTTTTTTATCAATACTGATTTCTAAGATTTTTAAAATAGTTTTTTTTGTTTAAAGTATGTCTTATTAAAAAAATAGTCTTTTTTAAGATTCTTAAAAAACATGATTAGATGAATAGTTATCCAATGAGGTTAGAAGTGAGAAACAAATAAAAATCCTTAAATCATAAGTGCCAAACACTTTTGAAATTGAATCGGTAGTATAGACGATTTGTAGACATCAAATATCAAAGTGCTTTTATCTTCAATACTTTATAATCTGACCAAAATCTTATTAACGATATCGTTCCATGACATGTCTTGAGATACTCCCTCAATAAGACTCCATGCACTTGTAAGTACAAGTTCTCATTTATCTTGAAACTTTAAACTTTGACAATTCTACATAAAACAACACCAAGTTGTTACAAAGACTACATTTAAGTAGTGAACTTGAACAACTAAATTTGTTCACAACAACACCAAGTTGTTTTCCACCAAATAATATTCATGAGATTGTTACTTTATTCACCATATGCTACTTTCAGCAAGCGTAGGAACCATTTGAATTATCAATACTATACAAAACTTTGTTTTAAAGATCATCTAAAAATTTCCTTAGTTTTGCAATATACTGTATTAATAATTAAATATCAATTAGGGTTTATGAAAACCTAAATCAAAACCCAAAATATCAAATGGTTTTATATGATTTAGTCTTACTATGCTTGTACTAAACGTTTTCTAACACCATGTTAGAAAAAAAATGTTATAACGGCACATATAAAATCGAACATTTACATAAAACGTTTTGCAATGATAAAGTTTATAAAATAAACCATTTCTAATCATTTTTAATGCACACATAGACAATTAAATGTTTACATAAAATATTTCTATTATATGGCTTATATAATAAACAATCTCTAACCTTGTATATGTGATACACATTTTCTAACACACTTGTTAGAAAACTTAAGTCATTTTATATATATAAAACATGACCATTTCGATTTATAAATCACAAATTAAAGTTAGTGATAAATCCCATACAACAACACCATCACTTAATGGGTGATTTAATTCTTGAAGCCAATCAAACATCAATTTTAATGTATGACTTTTTATTTCTAAACCATGTAAAGCATTAATGTGTTTATATTCACTAAAATCAATTCTATAACAAATTACTTATATAAAATGTTTACATAAAACATTTCAAAGCATTTTTTTCTAACCATTTTTAAAAATCATGTTAAAATGAAAAAAAAATCTAACGCGCTCGTTAGAAATATTAAGCATTTCCACTAAATGTTAATTCAACTTGTTATAAACACATATGTGGTTATATAAATAAGTCACTTCTAATACACATGTTAAAAATAAACAACTAAAAATTGCTTCCAGAAAATTTCATGAACCGTTTCTAACACGCATGTTAGAAGATAACTGATTACAAAAATCATGTGCATTTATTTTATAAACTGTTTCTAACACTTTTCATGAACATTTCTAACACGCATGTGAGACAACAAATGAATACAAAAATCATTTGCATTTTTTTATAAATTTTTTCTAACACTTTTGTTAGAAATAAACAATTACAAAAATTGTTATAAATATTATCAATAAATATGTTCTAACATACTTGTTAGAAATAAATTATTATAATAACCATTATCATACCAATAGGTCTAACAAGATCGTTAGAAATAAACGATTACAGAAATCGTTATAAAACATATCAGTTTAATATAAAACATGATTCCAACGCGTTCATCTAGAAGTAAATGATTACAAAAATCATTATAAGGCTTATTAGTTTAGACAAAATAAACTATTTATAACACTAAGCCAGTCTAACGCGCACGTTAGAGAATTTTACCGTTTACAAAAAACTTATGGTTTACACTAATAAACCCGATCTAACACAAATGTTAGAAAAATCAACGATTACAAAATCGTTTCATAAACCAAACTGTTGAACTAAAATTATTCGTTTTGTATCACGGTGTAGAATTTAAGATTGTATCTCAATCTCCATAAATCCAAACACCACAAGTTTTACTACATATATATTTCCCAAAATAATATTTATAAGATCATAATCTCTAAGAATATTTTTTTATTATAAATGTCACACTCCGACCCGCAGCGGAATAAAAGTCGGGGCATGATTGGGTTATCACCAAAGCTCATGATATTTCTAATGAGTTTCATATTTATTAAATTCAAATTAAATTCAAGTATCCAACACATAATTTCAACACTCTCAAATAATAAACCAACGATTGTTCCAACAAAATAACTTGATTATTCTTCTAAGGCCATCCTAAGTGTTTCTTTCCTCAACTTGATCACCTGTATCATGCGTAAAACAGAAAATTTTGGGTCAACAAAAGTTGGCGAGTGAACCTTGATAAAACATTTAAGTAAATGAATTTTAATGTTGTTTAGATAAGATTGTGCATAAAAACATGTGGGCAAATGTATATATGTAACAAATCACAAACCACATTGAATGAACATATGACATAATGGATGTTGTATTTGAGATCAAGGCTCAATCCAACGGAGCCGATCTAATGAGGTACCTATGCTCAACCCGTATCCCACGAGGAACTGATGGGCCTAATGAAATGATTGCACTAAAATGTATCCACATATAAACCACATAACATACAATACACATTTGATCACGAAATGATATTAGCACAAACGTTAAATAAAATAAAGAAATGGTACGACACATGATACACCCCAAAACGTGATTAAAACGGGAATTTGTAGAGATTCACTCACCTTGGGTGCGTATTCTTGGTGGAAATGAGAGCGCACGAGTTGCGGATTTAACCGACGAAGAGGTACTAACCTAAAATAATAACGCGATAATTCGATAAATAAATAAACTAATATTTTGGTAAAAACCTTTGTTTAGATTTTTAAGTTAATCTTATTATTTTTATTGATATAATTAATCCCTTTGAAAATTTACAATTTTAAGCATTTTTAATTGATTTTAATATAAATTCATTGGATTAAAACAAAAGAAATAATAAAAATAAATTAATATAAAAAAATTGTCAGTCTGACAGACCTTGTCAGACCGGTTCGATTGAGGGTGTAAGCATGCGTGTGTTGAGACTCGAACCCGTGACCTCTCGGTTGCGTGCACACAGCTCTTCCAACTGAGCTAACGTGTCTAACCCGAAAGAATCCGGATTTAATTATATTAATACACTCTTTAAGCCATTTCAGAAATTAATTTATATTAAAAAGATTTAATCGCGTTGAACCGGCGTGTACCAAGGGTCTCGAACCCGCGACCTCTTGTGCAATACGCACCCAGCCCAACCGGTTGGGTTGGGTGTCTAACCCAACATGATTTGGTTTTTAATTATCTTTATACACACATTAGCTTAGTACACAAGGTTATTTTAAAAAGTTCTAAAATGGTCGGGCCGGTGGGTATGCTCAGATTCGAACCGGCGACCTTGTGCTTGATTTGCACCCGGCCCAACCAGTTGGGCTGGGTCCCTAACCCGACTGAGTTCTTAATTATAACATATATATATATAGTCACAGCGCATCATCTTCTTCGTTTGAAACTTTTACCCGGAAACCGCCCCTTGATTCCAATTTAATTATTCAAAATTCTCATATCTATAATTTCTGAACTAGCATATAAATTGAATTAGAAGGGGAAGGGTTACCGATCGGCAGCGAGTGTTTTTTTTCGGTGAGGTGAGTCCGGGGGCCGACTGACGAAACAGAGAGGATACTTTGAGCGGCGATAACTTGCGTGTAGAGAGAAAGAATTGAACGAGTTCGAGAGTGAGATGGTGATAGGTATTTATAGATGATCGAAGGTGGGTTTGGTTTCGGTTATTTTGGAAACTAATTAGGGTGATTGGTAGATGACGGCCATTAAGATTTGGGTTTACCAAAGAGGAAATGCGCGTGAACTAATTTTTGGTTCAAGTTGCAGGTTTTTCCGCCCAGTTGTATGAATATTTGTATAATGATATGTGAAGCCTGATACAACGTATATGTGTAGCCTAGTGGTGCTTGAAGTGTGTGCTTACCCGGGGTACCCGGGTTCGATCCCGGTTCGCACTTCTTTTTGAGCTGTTTATCTATTTTAAGTTAAATTATTTACTAATTATAAATATTTAGCATTTAATTGATTATTTATTTTATTTTATTAGGATTATTTTGAATCTTTGTATATATATGTAAAAAATTTTAATACATAAAAATGTTAAAAACATCAATAAAAAATAAACACACTTAGATTAATAATTTAGGGCGGGTTTTCGAAACCCGATTTACACCAATGTTACAGTATCCCCTACTTTTAGGAATTTCGTCCCGAAATTTAGGTAGTGGTTACCACCGGGAAGAGATGCGGATATTTCGCGCGCATTGAATCTTCACGTTCCCAAGTAAACTCGGGCCCTTGCTTTAACTCACAACGCACCCTGACGATTGGAATACGACTTCGCCTTAAACGCTTCTCACCGAAATCCATGATCTCTACTGGTCTTTCAACGAAGTGCATTGATCCATCAACTTGAATGTCTTCTAGAGGGATATGGAGGTTTTCGTCAGCGAGGCACTTTTTCAAGTTTGATACATGGAACGTGGGATGTATTTGTTGAGTTCTTCTGGTAGGTCAAGCTTGTATGCTACAGGACCTACTCTTTCGAGTATCTTGAAAGGTCCTACGTAGCGTGGTGCTAGCTTGTCCTTCTGGCCAAAACGAACCACTCCCTTCCACGGTGATACTTTCAAAAGTACTTGATCACCAGTGCCAAACTCCAAGGGCTTTCGTCGTTTGTCAGCATAACTCTTTTGACGACTTGGAGCCGCTAGAAGATTGTTTCGAATTTGAATGATCTTGTCGGTTGTTTCTTGAATCAATTCAGGTCCGGCGATTTGCGCTTCACCAACTCGTGCCAACATACTAGAGATCGACATTTACGACCATATAAAGCTTCGAAAAGAGTCATGCCGATACTTGAATGATAGCTATTGTTGTACGAAAACTCGACTAAAGGTAGATGAGCGTCCCAATTCCCTTTGAAGTCTATGACACTTGCTCGAAGCATGTCTTCGAGGGTTTGGATGGTGCGCTCGGATTGACCATCAGTCTGAGGGTGAAAGGCGGTACTGAGGTCTAAACGTGTACCCAAAGCAGTTTGTACAGCTCGCCATGTGCGTGAAGTGAAACGACTATCACGGTCTGAAATGATGCTTAAAGGTACACCATGACGGCTTACGATTTCGCTGATGTAGATATGAGCTAACTTCTCGTTCTTGAAGTCCTCGCGAAATGGAATGAAGTGAGCTGATTTTGTGAGACGATCAATGATCACCCATATAGTGTCATACCCACTAGAGGTGCGAGGTAACCCGGTAATGAAGTCCATGGTTATGTTTTCCCACTTCCATACAGGTATTTCGGGTTGGACCAGAAGTCCTGAAGGTCTTTGGTGTTCAGCTTTTACTTTGGAGCATGTAAGGCACTTGGAAACAAAAACAACGATATCCTTCTTCATGCCAGGCCACCAGTAGGTGTATCGTAAGTCTTGATACATCTTATCGGCTCCTGGATGTACAGAGTTTCGTGTTTCGTGTGCCTCATTCATGAGGAAATCACGAAGGTTGTCGCGATCGGGAATCCAAATACGGTTTAAATAGTATAGAATACCATCAGATTTGGTTTCGATTTTTAGTTCAGCTCCACATGACAGCTCATCGCGTACGTCATTTTCCGTTACAGAGATATGTTGAGCTGCCCGTATTCGATCTTTGATATCGGTTACAATTTGCGAACATAGAAGATGAATAGAGTTCGCATAACCCTTACGACTTAGCGCATCAGCCACCACGTTTGCCTTGCCAGGGGATACCGAATCTCACAGTCGTAATCATTGAGAAGTTCGACCCATCTTCGTTGCCTCGTATTCAACTCTTTTTGATTGAAGATATGTTGGAGACTTTTGTGGTCAGTGTATATTTCACACTTGGTACGGTAGAGATAATGTCTCCATATCTTGAGAGCGAACACGACGGCTCCAAGTTCCAGGTCGTGGGTGGTGTAATTCTTCTCATTTGGTAGAGCTGCGTGCACGCGTACGGGAGGTCATGAGTTCGAACCTCACCCAGCGCATACATACACAAGTCCGAACCGGTCAACAGTCAAAGTCAATGGTCAACAGTCAACGGTCAACCCAAAAAGTCAACATTTTTTTTTATATTTTTATTTATTTATTTAATTTAAAAATCAATTAAAAATACTTAAAAATAATGTTTTTAAAGTTATAAAATGACCTTAAACTCACAAAAATATATCTAAAAATCCTATTAAAATTGTTAATAAAATCCACTTATTAACCGTACCTTTCGTTATTATTTAGGTTAGTTATTCCTCGTCGATCAACCCTCTAAACTCGTGCGCATTCAACATCATCAAATGAACGCACCCAATGTGAGTGAATCTCTACGAATTCCCCGTTTTAATCACATTTTTGGGGTGTATCATGTGTCTTATTATTTATTACATTTAAACACTTGTGCATCCATCATATCAATGATCAAATGTGTATTCAATATGTATCAACTGTTTGTGTGGTTAATTTTTAGATTAAATTTATCATTTTCAGTACATACATCATCATCATAGGCCGTCTGTTCCCCATTACCTATGAGCGGAACCGTTCCCCATTACCTATGAGCGTGAACGAGGCGTTGCCAACATACGATCGGCTCCGTTTGATTGAGCCTTGATCGCACATACATCATCATAGGCCGTCCGTTCCCCATTACCTATGAGCGGAACGTGACGTTGCCAACATATACATTATCATTCATGTCATTTGCTCATGCAAGGTGGTTTGTTATTTGTTATTGTATGTTTATTTACGTTTGCTCACATATGATTATTGCACAATTTTTCCATGTTAAATATAACAAGAAATCAATAATAAATGTTTTCTAACAAGGTTCACTCGCCAACTTTTGTTGACCCAAAAACCCCCATTTTTACACATGATACAGGTGATCCAATTGCAGCAAGAAACATATAGGACGGTTTAGAAGAATAAATCGGTTTAGGGTTTGGATTGTTCATTTAGTTACTTTTTCCTTGTAATTGTATGAACTTGTTTGGAATATTGAAGTTGTAATTTTGAATTTAATAAATATGAAACGTATTAGTAAACATCATGAGCTTTGGTGATAACCCAATTATGCCCCGACTCTTATTCCGCTGCGGGTCGGGGTGTGAAAGATTGGTATCAGAGCCATGACTATAGGGATATAGGATAGGTTATTAGACCCTTAGAGCCTATACTATAGTTGATTAAAATTTTAAAATTCTTTATGTGTTACATACAAAATTCATGATGTTTATATGCTTTATGTTTATTGCTACATTCAATGTTATGCAAGCATGTTCATAAGTACATATTACTATACAATGCTCATCATGAATCATATCCTCATAACATATCATATCCATGAGAGCACACACCACACAATTTCCATGATTTTTGCAACGATTTTGTATTTTTTTCAAATCACATCAAAGTGAGTTCTCATGACGGGCATGTACTAACTGGAAGGGTGCAAGTACCGGTAGTAGGAACGTCCTCTCTAGGCTTGGCATTCGTATAAATCCAAAATAAAAGACCAGTTTGCCTACCTAGGGACTAACGATGAGAGTACGAAGGACCTATTAGGCCAAAGCATGCTATACCAAACGTCGTGTGAGCTAACCCCACTTTGAGTTGTCATTGTGTCTACACCTGGACACCCTCCGACCATACATCTCGCAAACATATTTCATGGTTTTCATTCGGGTGATGCGTGTGTTAAACCGCCAACACCAATGTGAATCCTACTAAGCCAATAGTCATGGGGGCCCACATGACTATACAGGTGATGGTATGGGGGACATTGGAGGCCCAAACATGAGCAAACCCAAGACATCCTATGGATGTAGTGCATTATTGATGTTTATGTTATTTTTTTAAAAAACGACACATGACACCTAAAAAGACTCCTTAAACTCACAATCTTCTTATGTATGTTCCTGTAGATGTCGGCTAGGCAACAACGTGGGGGTAGAAGGTGAGGAAGATCAAACGAGCGCTTGGCCACCCAAATCGCAAAACAAATGGCCGCAGTGTTTCCTGACATCGTAATTCAAGTCCAACAAGCTCTCGCCACAAATCCCCTCAATCCTCCCCATCAAGAAGACCAGAACGTTGACAACCCTCCCTCCAAAAAGTGCTCTTACAAACACTTCAAGTCTTGCGATTCCCTGAAATTTGAAGGGACCGAAGGTGTCACTGCTCTCCTCCACTGGTTTGAGGAAATAGAAAACACCTTCCTCAATTGCGATTGTCCCGAGGATCGCAAGGTACGTTACGCAACCGGGAGACTATTTGGAGTAGCTCTTACCTGATGGAATACAGAAAAAGGTAAGAGAGGAATCGAAGATGCAATGGCCTTAACGTGGGAGGAGTTAAGGGAAATCATGACGAGACGCTTCTGTCCAAGAAGCGAGATCAAAAAGTTAGAGGATGAATTTCACTCGTTGAAGCAAAAGGAGGGAGATCATACTTCCTACAACAAAAGGTTTCTAGTGTTGAACCAAATGGTCCCCAACTTGTTCACCCCAGTATACCGCTTAGTCGAACACTATATTCGAGGCCTTCCCTCGAAAATTCAAGACTCAGTTCTAAGCACTTCGCCTGCAACACTTGAAGCTGCTATGGAACTAGCTACCGAGCTTACCGAGAATCGTATTCGTAACGGCAAATTTAAGGACGAGAAAAAGAAAGCCCCCATTAAGGGCCAAACTTCAAACCATTCCACCTCCTCCTCAAAGTTTGCTAATAAGAGGAAACGAAACACCAAAAACTTTGCTGTCACACAAACAAATTTCCCTATCCCTGCTGCACCCATCACTCAAGTTGCCCCCTCATCTGCACCATATAAAAAGCCATACTCCGGCCCATACCCAAAATGCAACCGTTGCCAATACCATCACTTTCCTGATCATCCCTGCCAACATTGCACCGGCTGTGGCCGTGCAGGTCACACCATTCAAACCTGTCGCGCACTTCAGCGGACGAACCGCCATCAGCCCTCAACCCAAACCCACCATCAGATAGTGGGTCAAGCCCAACAACCTTTACTCCTACCACCTGCCTAACATGTAGCCCAATCCTACTACCAACCCAACTATCCCATGGTGCAACCTATGTGGGCTTGTTACAACTGTGGAGACCCGAACCACTTCAGGAACACCTGTCCACGCCTGGTGAATATCATCCATGCCAAGCTCAAGCTAATCCAGTAAACCAGGCTAATCAAGCTCCTCCACCTGCAAGAGGAAGAGCTTTCAACATCAATGCTAATCAAGCTAGGGCTGACAACAATGTGGTTAACGGTACGTTTCTCATCAATGGTAGTTATGCATCCATGTTATTTGATACTGGCGCGGATAAGAGTTTTGTGTCCTTAGAATTTGAACCCATCCTCAACCAAACTCGTGATACACTCATGGAATCCATAACGGTAGATGTTGCTGACGGAAAACCGGTCTCATTAAACTCCATTATACGCAATTGTACTCTCACCCTAAACGATCACGATTTTCCAGTTGACCTCATACCTATGAAGTTGGGAAGTTTCGACATTATAATTGGTATGGACTGGCTCAGCCAACATCATGCTGAGGTTGTATGCCGCGAAAAGTTCATTCGCATCCCTCTTTCAAACGGTCAGACTCTACGAATCTTTGGAGAAACCCCTTCGAAAGGACTCAAATTAATGTCCTGTCTTCAAGCCCGAAAATATCTCCGCAAGAATTATGTCGCATTCCTAACTCATGTCGTCGAAAAGGGAATCAAGGAGAAGAAACTCGAAGACATCCCAGTAGTAAAAGATTTTCCGCAAGTTTTTCCTGACGACATTTCAGGACTTCCTCCCGTGAGAGAAGTCGAATTCCGCATTGGTCTTATACCTGGAGCTACACCAGTTGCAAAATCTCCTTATAGGTTAGCCCCATCCGAGATGCAAGAGCTGGCCAGTCAACTGCAAGAGCTGACTGACAAAGGATTCATACGTCCTAGCTCATCGCCTTGGGGTGCACCTGTCCTTTTTATGAAGAAGAAAGATGGAACGTTTCGCATGTGTATCGACTACAGAGAACTCAACAAGTTAACGGTCAAGAACCGCTACCCATTACCTCGCATCGATGATCTTCTAGACCAACTTCAAGGCGCCACCTGTTTTTCAAAAATCGACCTTCGTTCTGGTTATCATCAACTCAGAGTACATGAAGAAGACGTCCCAAAGACCGCCTTCCGAACTCGTTATGGTCATTATGAGTTCATGGTCATGCCATTTGGTTTAACCAACACCCCAGCTGTCTTCATGGATCTAATGAACAGAGTCTGCAAACCTTATCTCGACCGTTTTGTTATAGTCTTCATCGACGACATCCTCATCTACTCAAAGTCTAAGTCTGATCACGAACGACATCTTCGACTCATCCTTACACTCTTAAGGACAGAAAAGTTGTACGCTAAGTTTTCGAAATGCGAATTCTGGTTAAGGGAAGTACAATTCCTTGGACACGTCGTCAATGACAAGATGAATTCATGTTGATCCCTCAAAAATCAAGGCAGTACAGGAATGGCAAGCGCCACGTACACCTACCGAAGTAAGATCATTTCTTTGTTTGGTTGGTTATTATCGCCGTTTCATTGCAAATTTCTCCCGTATCGCTGTACCACTCACGGCTTTAACACATAAAGGAAAACCCTTCATATGGGGACCCAAACAAGAAGAAGCCTTCCAAACTCTAAAGAAAAAACTCTGTGACGCACCTATCCTCACACTTCTTGAGGGTAGTGATGAATTCGTGGTTTATTGCGACGCGTCAGGGCAGGGACTAGGCTGCGTACTGATGCAAAGAGGAAAAGTGATAGCTTATGCTTCCAGAGAACTCAAAATTCATGAGAAGAACTACACCACCCACGACCTGGAACTTGGAGCCATTGTGTTCGCTCTTAAGATATGGAGACATTATCTCTACGGTACTAAGTGTGAAATATACACTGACCACAAGAGTCTTCAACATATCTTCACCCAAAAGGAGTTGAACATGAGGCAACGAAGATGGGTCGAACTTCTTAATGACTACGACTGTGAAATTCGGTATCATCCTGGCAAGGCAAACGTGGTGGCCGATGCGCTCAGTCGAAAGGGTTATACGAACTCCATTCGTCTTCTATGTTCGCAAATCATAACCGACATCAAAGATCAAATCCGAGAAGCCCAACATGTATCAGTAACGGAAAACGACGTACGCAAGGAGCTGTCTTGTGGAGCTGAACTTAAAATTGAAACTAAATCCGACGGTATTCTGTACTATCTAGATCGCATATGGATTCCCGATCACAATAACCTTCGTGATTTCCTTATGAATGAGGCGCACAAAACACGATACTCTGTACACCCACGGGCCGACAAGATGTATCAAGACCTTCGATACACCTACTGGTGGCCTGGCATGAAGAAGGATATCGTTGTTTTTGTTTCCAAGTGCCTTACATGTTCCAAAGTAAAAGCTGAACATCAAAGACCCTCAGGACTTCTAGTTCAACCTGAAATACCTGTGTGGAAGTGGGAAAACATAACCATGGACTTCATTACCGGGTTACCTCGCACCTCCAGTGGGTATGACACTATATGGGTAATCATTGATCGTCTTACAAAATCAGCTCACTTCATTCCGATTCGCGAGGACTTCAAGAACGAGAAGTTAGCTCGTATCTACATCAGCGAGATCGTAAGCCGTCATGGTGTACCGTTAAGCATTATTTCAGATCGTGATGGTCGTTTCACTTCACGAACATGGCAAGCCGTACAAGCCGCTTTGGGTACACGATTAGACCTTAGTACCGCTTATCATCCTCAAACTGGTGGGCAATCTGAACGCACTATCCAAACTTTTGAAGATATGCTTCGAGCATGTGTCATAGAGTTCAAGGGAAATTGGAACGCTCATCTACCATTAGTTGAATTTTCGTACAACAACAGCTATCATTCAAGTATCGGCATGGCACCTTTCGAAGCTTTATATGGTCGTAAGTGCCGATCTCCAGTATGTTGGCACGAAATTGGAGAAGCTCAAATCACCGGTCCAGAATTGATTCAGGAAACAACAGACAAGATCCATCAGATTCGAAACAATCTTCTAGCGGCACAAAGTCGTCAAAAGAGTTATGCAGACAAACGACGAAAGCCCTTGGAGTTTAACATTGGTGATCATGTACTTTTAAAAGTATCACCGTGGAAGGGAGTAGTTCGTTTTGGTCAGAAGGGCAAGTTAGCACCACGCTACGTAGGACCTTTCAAGATACTCGAAAGAGTAGGACCTGTAGCATACAAGCTTGACCTACCAGAAGAACTCAACAGAATTCACCCCACATTCCACGTGTCAAACTTGAAGAAGTGCCTCGCCGATGAAAACCTCCATATTCCCCTAGAAGATATTCAGATCGATGAATCTATGCACTTCATTGAAAGACCAGTTGAGATCATGGACTTCGGAGAAAAACGTTTAAGACGGAGTCGTATTCCAATTGTTAGGGTACGCTGGGAGTCGAAACGAGGACCTGAGTTTACTTGGGAACGTGAAGACTCAATGCGCGAAAAATACCCGCATCTTTTTCCTGTTACCACAACTACTTAAATTTCGGGACGAAATTTCTAAAAGTAGGGGATACTGTAACATCCGTCGAAAAACGGGTTTCCAAACCCGCTTCGTTTGTTAATCGAATATCAAGTTATAAAATTTTGTTGCGTATTTATGGTTAATTTTGATTTTTAACAATACATAATTAATAAACATTTTAGAATTTAAAAACTATAATTATTAAAACGTAAAAACAAATTAAATAAAAAAAGAAAAGGGGCTGTCGGGTTTCGAACCCGGGTCAGCCGGAAGATTTAAACATCAAACACTTAACCACTCCGCCACTTGCTGTTTTTGTGTAATCAAGGAAGCAAATAAAACCTTAAGTTCACCGTGAATCTATCTGTTTGCGCAAAAAACTGAAACCGATCATCGGCTTTCAACTTTCCAGACGTTTGAGTGATCATGAGTTACTGATTGTAACCGATGAAGCATTTGCAACCCACGTTTTAATCAATTCAGTCTTCAATTGAATTCGATTCATATGATTTTCGGGTTTGATAACCGAAATCAATTACTTCCAATTTTCACTAACAATATCATCATCTCATAACTCGGAAACACTCACAGAACCTCCAATTTCACTTTCGCTCTATTTTCTGTTCGTCGGAAACGCTTTCTGAAATCGCCGGACTTTCGCCGGAAAACCGTGACATTCATCGAATTGGTAAATTTATCAATTCTTTCATCTTCTATCCATTGTTAGACTTTTACTAACTCAAACCCTTCAATCAGAATCGGTCCCAGACGACGTTGTCGGATAATCAGTACTCGCCGAAAAATTTCTGAAAATTCCGAAATCACGCTGTGAATCGGTATGAGCATCTAAACTCTCTGATAACTCTTGTTTAGTCACTTAATTTCACAATTAGTTAATCAAAACTGTAATTGGTCCGCTCAGACGGAATTCGTAAACAGAGCCGACGACTTTTGCCGGAGTTCTGAGAAAAATCATCTTTCCGGTACATTCATTTCCAAAACCTTCTCTATTCGTTACATTTCAATCATTTATAAGTTTCGTTAATTGAATTAAACAAGAACAGTCGAATATCAATTGTCTGGGTTGTTTTAACGAAGAAGATGAAGTTTAGGTTGTGTATATATTTAATATAAATCGGGTTATATCTCGGGTTAGACACACAGTCCAGCGGTGGACTGTGTGCATTTGAAACATAGAGATACCGAGTTCGAGTCTGTCCTTGTTTCGATTCGTCACAATATTCAAACCTTTTTATAAAACCCAAATACGGAACCTTTCAGTTAGTATATAAGAGAAATAAAAAACAAGTATTTTAACCAGGTTAGACACACAGTCCAGCGGTGGACTGTGTGCAAAGTTAAACCACTGGTCGCGGGTTCGAAACTCATCATGCACATCGGTTCGACATAATTAAAATCCTTTTTGAAATAAATGAATTCTGAATAAATTAAATAGTATATAAATATAATTAAAAACAGAAATATTTCGGGTTAGACACGTAGCTCAGTTGGTAGAGCTGCGTGCACGCGTACGGGAGGTCATGAGTTCGAGCCTCACCCAGCGCATACATACATAAGTCCGAACCGGTCAACAGTCAAAGTCAATGGTCAACGGTCAACCCAAAAAGTCAACATTTTTTTTTATATTTTTATTTATTTATTTAATTTAAAAATCAATTAAAAATACTTAAAAATAATGTTTTTAAAGTTATAAAATGACCTTAAACTCACAAAAATATATCTAAAAATCCTATTAAAATTGTTAATAAAATCCACTTATTAACCGTACCTTTCGTTATTATTTAGGTTAGTTATTCCTCGTCGATCAACCCTCTAAACTCGTGCGCATTCAACATCATCAAATGAACGCACCCAATGTGAGTGAATCTCTACGAATTCCCCGTTTTAATCACATTTTTGGGGTGTATCATGTGTCTTATTATTTATTACATTTAAACACTTGTGCATCCATCATATCAATGATCAAATGTGTATTCAATATGTATCAACTGTTTGTGTGGTTAATTTTTAGATTAAATTTATCATTTTCAGTACATACATCATCATCATAGGCCGTCTGTTCCCCATTACCTATGAGCGGAACCGTTCCCCATTACCTATGAGCGTGAACGAGGCGTTGCCAACATACGATCGGCTCCGTTTGATTGAGCCTTGATCGCACATACATCATCATAGGCCGTCCGTTCCCCATTACCTATGAGCGGAACGTGATGTTGCCAACATATACATTATCATTCATGTCATTTGCTCATGCAAGGTGGTTTGTTATTTGTTATTGTATGTTTATTTACGTTTGCTCACACATGATTATTGCACAATTTTTCCATGTTAAATATAACAAGAAATCAATAATAAATGTTTTCTAACAAGGTTCACTCGCCAACTTTTGTTGACCCAAAAACCCCCATTTTTACACATGATACAGGTGATCCAGTTGCAGCAAGAAACATATAGGACGGCTTAGAAGAATAAATCGGTTTAGGCTTTGGATTGTTTATTTAGTTACTTTTTCCTCGTAATTGTATGAACTTGTTTGGAATATTGAAGTTGTAATTTTGAATTTAATAAATATGAAACATATTAGTAAACATCATGAGCTTTGGTGATAACCCAATTATGCCCCGACTCTTATTCCGCTGCGGGTCGGGGTGTGACAGCGGGGCGTTGGTTAAACCGAAAGGCATAACCATGAACTCGTAACGACCATAACGAGTTCGGAAGGCAGTTTTTGGGATGTCTTCTTCGCGCACCCTAAGCTGATGATAACCAGAACGAATGTCGATTTTGGAAAAACAGGTGGCGCCTTGAAGTTGATCTAGAAGGTCATTAAAACGAGGCATTGGATAGCGATTCTTAACAGTCAACTTGTTGAGTTCTCTATAGTCAATGCACATGCGAAACGTTCCATCCTTCTTCTTCACAAAAAGAACAGGCGCACCCCAAGGCGATGAGCTAGGACGTATGAATCCTTTGTTAGTCAGCTCTTGCAGCTGACTGGCCAACTCTTGCATTTCGAATGGGGCTAACCTATAAAGAGATTTTGTGACTGGTGTAGCGCCAGGTACAAGATCGATTCGAAATTCGACTTCTCGCACAGGAGGAAATCCTGAAACGTCGTCAGGAAAAACTTGCGGAAATTCTTTCACGATTAGGATTTCTTCGAGCTTCCTTTCTTTGCCTTCCTTCTTGATGATGTGAGCTAGAAATTCGACGTAATCCTTGCGAAGATAACTTCGAGCTTGAAGGCAGGACATTAATTTGAGCCCTTTCGAAGGAGGTTCTCCAAAGATACGTAGGGTTTGACCATTGGCGAGAGGAATACGAATGAACTTTTCATGGCACACCACTTTGGCGTGATGTTGGCTGAGCCAGTCCATACCGATGATAACATCGAAACTTCCCATATTCGTAGGAATGAGGTCAATCGAGAAGTCATGATCATTTAAGGTAAGAGTGCAGTCACGTATGATAGAATTTAACGAAATGGGTTCTTCGTCAGCAACTTCCACTTACGTATATGAATGATGTGAGATACTCACTTATTTTTGATTGAAAACAAGCCCTTTGTGATTTAATCACTTATTGATGAGAAACTTGATTTTCATATGTATGCAGGGCACAGGAGTAAGTCCGTGAACAGGTTAGTACCATCGTACCGACAAAGAGACGAACTTAGCTCCCGTATAAAGCTGTGATATTTTATCACTTATTTTGGGGATGTGATATTTTTATCACTTATTTGATGGTCGTATGCAGTATGAACACATATGTATGATATCATGGAAGTTCTAGACTTGCGCCACCGTTATTTTTCGGCAAAAGATTCAACCATGATACCCAGATGATAAGCCAGCATAAAGACCGTATATCTCAGAACCTCGGCACTCTATCAAACGAAATTTCAGTACCAAGACCATATGCCAATGAATGGTTCCCACCTGGCGTTCTGTCTGTTAGGTTTATATCAACCTGCACATTTTAGTCTGATTGTGAGCCTACCGATACATCATAAGTAAAAGCTACTTATCATTCTACTTTTTATGCTTTTAACCATTTCTGACAGATTTAACGGTGAATTTCATCATCTTCAACTTATCCAAGAAACTCATTTTTTATTTTTCTATTGTTTTTGTATTTTTCTGAATTTTTCTCCCCCTTAGACAAAGAAGGTAAATGAAAGACATATTTTTGTATTTTCTTGAAATTTACTCCCCCTAAAATATAAAACTAAAAATATTTTTGTAGTTTTAGATTTTTTTTAGAAAAGTATATACAAAAATAGTTAGCCATGGTTGAGTTACTCGGGCTTCACCTTAATGCCATTGACCAAAAGTAGATAATCAAAACGTGATTTATCAAAGGCTTTGGTAAAAAGGCCGGCACGTTGGTGATCTGTGTGGATTTTAACAACATCATAAGTCTCTTTTCATAACAATCACGTATGAAATGACACTTAATCTCAATGTTTTTGTTTTTGAATGTTGTACAGGATTCCGAGTGATCTGCAAAGCAGCTTCATTGTCAACAAAAATAGGAGTAGTAAGAAATTCAAAACCGTAGTCGTGCATTTGCTGTTGAATCCATAGAACTTGAGAGCAGCAACTAGAAGCTGAAATACACTCAGCCTCACATGTTGATGTAGCTACACAGGTCTGCTTTTTGCATTGCCACGTGACTAGGCGATTTCCCAAGAACTGACATCCTGTTGTTGTTGACTTTGCATCGATTTTGCATCCGCCATGATCAGAATCACTGAATGTTGTCAGATCAAAGTTATCATCCTTAGGGTACCATATACCAGTGTCAGGACGACCCTTTAGATAACTAAAGATCCTTTTCACAGCCATCAAATGAGAAACCTTCGGATTAGACTGATAGCGCGCCAGAAGGCATGTTGGGTACATTATGTCGGGTCTTGAAGCAGTAAGATACATGAGAGATCCGATCATAGCACGATAGAGAGATGGTTCTACATGTTCACCCATTTCATCTGGAGTAATCCCATGATTTTGAGCTAATGGAGTTCCCAAAGGTTTTGAGTCGTCCATCTGAAATCGTTTGAGAATATCTCCGACGTACTTGGTTTGATGGATAAAATCCCTTCCTTTGATTGGTGAACCTGCAAACCTAAAAAGAAAGTCATTTTTCCCGTGGCGCTCATCTCGAACTTCTCCTGCATAACCTGTTCGAATTCTTTGCACATTCGAGTGTTAGTAGACCCAAATATAATATCATCAACATAAACCTGTACTAGTAGCAAATCCTCGTCCTGTTCCTTGATGAAGAGAGTACAGTCGATCGGGCCTCGTCGAAAACCATTCTTCAACAGATAGGTAGACAACGTTTCATACCAAGCCCTCGGAGCTTAATGAAGACCATATAATGCCTTGTTGAGAAGCCAAACCTTGTCAGGATGGAGTGGATCTTCAAAACCTGGCGGTTGCTCAACATATACTTCCTCTTCTACCACACCATGAAGAAATGCACTCTTCACATCCATCTGATAACCGGTGAACTTCTTGAAGGACGCATAAGCCAAAAAGATTCTTATGGCCTCAAGTCGTGCAACCGGTGCATAAACTTCATTGTAATCGATCCCTTCGACCTGATTAAAACCTTGAGCAACCAATCGTGTCACACCCCGACCCGCAGCAGAATAAAAGTCGGGGCATAATTGGGTTATCACCAAAGCTCATGATATTTACTAAGATGTTTTATATTTATTAAATTCAAATTACAAACTTAAATTTCCAAAAACAAAATCCATACAATTACAAAGGAAAATGAAACTATATATTTATTCCAAAGCATTAACTTGTTTATTCTTCTAGGCCATCCTAAGTGTTTCCTGTCTCAGCTGGATCACCTGTATCATGTGTAAAACAGGGGAGATTTTGGGTCAACAAAAGTTGGCGAGTGAACCTTGATAAAACATTTTAACTAATTTCTTGTTTTATTTATTAAAGAAAATTCGTGCATTAATCACATGTGAGCAAACATATATATGTAAACAATCACAAACCACTTTGGATGAGTATATGACATGAATGATGATGTATTTGAGATCAAGGCTCAATCAAACGGAGCTGATCTAATGAGGCTCCTGATGCTCAACCCGTATCCCACGGGGAACTGATGGGCCTAATGAAATGCGTGCACTGAAATGATAAATTCAATCTACATATAATTCACACAACAATCAATACACATTTGATCACGGATATGATGTATGCACAAGTGTTTAAATAAAATAAAAGAATAGTACGACACATGATACACCCCAAAACATGATTAAAACGGGGAATTTGTAGAGGTTCACTCACAGTGGGTGCGTTCCTTGATAATGATGAATGCGCACGAATTTATGATTCAACCGACGAGGGAAACTAACCTAAATAATAACGAAATAATTCGATAAATAAATAATTTTATTTGGGATTAATATTTTTAATTAGTGCTCTTAGTGAGATTTTTAGGTTATTTTTATGAGTTTATTGCAAATTTTTAACCTTAGGAATCTTATTTTAAAGTATTTTTAAATAATTTTTCAATTTAATAAGTAAAAATGAGAAAACAAAATTTAAAAAAATGTGTTGACCTTGTCAGGTCTGACCGGGTCTGACCGGTCGGATAGCATGAAATTCAGGCGGCGAGTGAGGTTCGAACCCGTGACCTCCCGTATACGTGCACGCAGCTCTACCAACTGAGCTACGTGTCTAACCCGAAATATTCTTTGTTTTAATTATATATATATACTAACTAACTTTAACCTTATTTGGTTTTTATTAAAAAGGATTTGATATGGCCGAAACTGGTTGCAGAACCCGGACTCGAACTCGGGACCTATGGTTCGAGTGCACACAGCCCAACCAGTTGGGCTGTGTGTCTAATCTGCATAAACACTGGATTAAATTAATTTTATATATATGCTACGAGTTGATCTGATTAAGTTTTAAAAAGTGTTGGTTTTATTTCAGAAAATCGGAAACATGTACAACTCGAACCGGGGACGTGTGCTTTGTAATTGCACACAGTCCACCGCTGGACTGTGTGTCTAACCTGGTTAAATACTCGTTTTTATTTATATTAAAACACTAACTTAACTTCATCTTCTTCACCATTCAAAATCCCGACAATGATTCCGACTGAATAAACTGATTAAACAGTTTTGATTACTGTTTTGAGCCAATAATTTACTAATCAAAAGATAGCAAGGAGGTTTAGATGATTATACCGGTTTGGAGAACTACGGTTTTCTGGTTAAGAAATTCCGGCGAGTGCGAAAATCTCCGGCGACGTGCTTTGAAAGGAATAAAGCTTCAGGAAGAGAGTGCGGTTCTGAGCGAAAAGCTTACAAGGAATTGGGTGGGTATTTATATAGTGGACAGGCTGATCGGTTTCGATTTAGAGACCAAAATCATGGTCAATGATTTCAATTCTCAAAAGAAACGGTTTTGACTCAATTGTGTGTTATGCAACGGTTATAACTGATGTCGAAATCAAGTTTACGTGTTTCAATCAAAGGGAAGTAGCAACATTCGCGGAGTCTCAGTTTTTGCCGGCGATTTCGGGTTCTGGGTTTTGCTGATTTACAGGTTTGATTTTCGGTTTTACCATAAGTATTATTTGTTTAAGTATTAAACACAAATATGTGGGTGGCGGAGTGGGTGTGATGTATGTGTTTCTACGCGGTAGACCTGGGTTCGAGACCCGGCTACCCTGTTTTGTTTTATTTGTTTTTATTTATTTATTATGGTTAAATTCTAAAATATTTATTAGTTATGAATCAAAAATAACCGGCACGATAAATATGCAACTAACTTTCAACTAATACTTGATTATTAGACGAAGCGGGTTTCAAAACCCATTTTACGACGAATGTTACAAATCGTGCTTTGTTTCTCACAACAACACCTTGGTCATCCTTTCTTGCACTTGTACACCCATTGTGTACCAATCTTCTTGTAGTTGTCAGCCCTGTCAACCAATTTCCAGACGCCTAACTTCTGAAACTGTTGAAGTTCTTCCTGCATGGCTTCAACCCACGAGTCTTCTTTCATTGCCTCCTTCCAAGATTTTGGTTCTACTTGGCACACATAGCAGGCAAAAGACCAATCATTCAGACCACCAGATTCCCTAATTTCCGAATACAATCCAGCATTCTGGTTATTTCGAAGCTGATTACGATTCTACACACCACTCTAGACATCTCCAATAATATTCTGCTGAGGATGGATATTATGAATTCGAGTTTCTGGAACATCAGGAACTCGAGAATTGAACCCAAATTGTTGATATTCAGATCAACAGTTACATTGAGAGCTGGACGTGATGACTTTGTAGATGCCTGACCTTCAGTCGTCCCTTGCGGTTGAATATTTGACGTACCATCTGAAATTCCAGGAATCGCACCAGAGGCAGCTTCATTTGCATCATGAAACTCATCATCTTCTGATAAAACATTATAATCAGCAGCGTCTTCGAATTCCTCATTTTGAACAAGATTGTTAACCGAAGTTAACACTTGTGGGTTAACAATAATTGGTCGAACTAGTGATAACTCTACTACAATATCACTTTCCAATAACATCTGAGCAGCAGCTGTTACATCATCAAAAGTTGGCAGATTAAAGGAGTCAAATAGTCCATCGTAGTCGAACATCCAAGGAGCACCCGGAGCTCTTGTAGCTTCTGTATATCTCAGAACCTTGACTTCACCCCATTCTTCAATCTTCTTCGAAGACAAATTCCACATCCGGAAATTAGGAGTAGCATATCCAAGAAAGAAACCTTCGATAGCCTTGGGACCAAACTTTTCATGTGGGTCGATCATAGTGCATGGAGCTCCAAAAGGTTCTAAGAAAGAAACATCCGGTTTCCTTTTATGTAGCAACTCAAAGCATGTCTTCCCATGTCTCTTCACCGTTAGAACTCTATTCATCGTGTAGCATGCAGTAGCAACAGCTTCTCCCCAGAATTGAACGGGAAGTTCTGATTCTACTAACATGGTTCTTGCAGCTTTAATAAGAGTTCTATTTTTCCTCTCAGCGATGCCATTTTGTTGTGGAGTGTATCGAGAACTGTACTCATGCAGAATACCCTTTGAGGAACAGTACTCATCCATAACTTGATTCTTGAATTCCGTACCATTGTCGCTTCTGATTCTCCTTACCTTCAGATTGTACAAATTTTCTAGCAGAGTCAGGAGATTCTTGAGGATAGTAGGAACTTCACTCTTGTGCGCCAGCATGTTTACCCATGAGAATCTGGAATAGTCATCAGTAACTACCAGACAATAAGAATCACCAAAGGTTGTCTTGTGTTTCATAGGTCCAAAGAGGTCCATATGAAGACCTTCTAGTGGCAAATTCACAGTGTTGATCTTCTTCACGGGATGGGACTTTCTTGCTTGCTTCCCTTTCTGGCATGATACACAAACGTCTTGAAGATGAAAGTTCTTCACTGGTACACCATTCACTAGATTGTTCTTCAGCAAATAGTTCATTTTCCTCAGGTGAATGTGTCCCATACGTCTGTGCCAGGAGATTGATTCCTTCTCGATGGCTTTGAATCCATTCCTTGGGGATCTTAAATCCAGGCTTCAGCACATAACATCTGGTATCATCAAAATGTACCGTGAACTTCTTGTCGCAGATTTGAGAAACGCTAAGAAGATTGTGATCAATTTGCCGCACATAATTGATCTTGTCAAAGCTCACAACACCATTGGAGACCATTCCTTCTCCAGTGATGTATCCACCTTTGTCACCATCAAAAGCAACATAACCACCCATAATACTTTTCACATCATATAGGAGTCGCAAGTCGCCCGTCATGTGCCTTGATGCTCCACTGTCAACAATCCAATGACTGTTTACAGTTCCTCCTGAACACCCTGTTTTGAAGAACCTTCAACATTTGCCATAAAGGCAGTGTGATGAGGAAAAGCTGCACATCTGTAGAGAGTTCCTCTGTCTCTTTTACCACAGCTTCGCATTCCTCTTCATGCTTACCTTTTCACTCTTCAACATCTTAGCTTCACTTAGTAACTCTTCAACCTCAGCTTCACTTCCTTTCTTCACATCAGAATCAGACTCATAACCATCTGAACTTGAACATTCTTCATCAGAACTACCAGCATCTCCAGATGCTATCATCATTATTTTGAGTGTTGATGCTGTGATCATGCTTGTTTGATCCACTGATCCTTGATAGCATGCAGTTCTTCCGATTGTTCTCTGTTCCCAACTGTACTGACCAATCGCATACTTCATCAGACTGAACTACCATAGCTCTGTGCGTGTTTGAAGATCCTGATTGATTGGTGTTGTTAGAGTTGCCAACAACTACTATTCTTCTTTCGTTGTTGTACTGTGCTGTGTTGGATGGTTGAGACTGATTTCAAAAGGGGTTGTGATTTCCTTCCTTGCTGGGTCTTGTGCATTCTCGCTTGAAGTGACCTCTTTCTCTACAGTTAAAGCAAGTAACGACGGTTTTGTCAAAGCCGTATTTGGTATCCTTCTTGCTTTCCAAACTGGTTCTCCCCGTTCTTCTCATATATTCCTTCGCTCTTCTCATAGCGCTTGCAAATGCCCACTTGATGTCCATCAGCTCCATTTCATCTCGGTCAATTTGTTCATAGTTTTCGTTTGTCAAAGTGATGTTCCCTATTTGACCTGCAACTAAACCACAATATGAACTAACCATGGTATTTAGAAGTTCTGCATGTTCTTGTGCAACTTCTAGTTGATTTTGGAGAGATTTGACGTGTCAAGTTTGATAGTGTTGGGATTTGCAGATTGACTGTTGCTTCCATAGAAAGCTTGTTGAGGAGCTTGCTGTGGAGCTTTATGCGCTAAATCCCTTGGCTGTGGAAGGAAGGCTTTCGGATCAAAAGCTTGTCTATAGGCTTGATTATTGAACCTGTAGATTGACTTGATTGGACAGGCTGGGGTAGGAAAAGGTTCACGTTTGACACAAACGCGGTCTGCAGCTTTGGTTGCTTGACTTGAGCTTGTACCTGCATTTATACCGCCAAAATACATTTCAGGGTTTTGTAGAACAGGACTCGTTGTGCCTTCCGGAGTTCTTCTTCATTCTTGTTCTCCAGTTTCTGCACAAATTCATAAATACTTATTGAGTCCAAAACACCTGTTTGTTTTAATAGATACAATAAATTGACCCATTTTTGGTGGTAAAGCATCAGCAAATCGCATCACAATTTCTTGTGGTGATGCTAACACTTTATATGAGTACATCTCGCTGAGAAGATGATAAAACCGAGTGGTCATATCATTCAAGGTTTCGTTCTCCATGAACATAAACCTTCAAACTCTTTCTTGAGCAGATCTTTCCGAATCTTCCTGGTAGCAGCGTTACCTTCACCTCTTGCTTCCAAAGTATCCCATAAATTTTTTGTTGTAGTACAATACACAAACTGATGATAAATGTCTTTATGCAAAGCTTGTGTGAGGATAGCAAATGCCTTTTTCTCTAGGTCGTAAGCTTTCTTGTCACTTTCGATTAGATTGGCCAATGTGGTTGGATTTGATCCGGCTTCTTCAAGTGCTTCATTGTAGGGGTAGTGAAACACGTCCACAATTCCGTGTTTTGACCGAGAACATACGTATGAAAACGACTTTTCCATGAAGGATAATCGTTCATGTGATTTATTTCGGCGGCGGTTATTACTCCCTGTTTCACTTTCGCTCATTACCAGAGTTTGGATGCTTTAATTTTGATTTGCAACACACGCCCATTGATTTGCAGAGATCATTTTTGTATGTTGTGGTATCAAAGATTTTACCCATGATGTTGCGGAGCTTTGCGAAGACTCCTGATTTGAGCTTGAACAACTCCAATCCTACGGGTTAGAACTCATTATATTTTCTTCTTTTATGAAAATTTAAAGATTTTAAAATTTCAAATTATAATTACCGTTTAAAAATTCACAGGTTCTGAAAATATGACAAATTCTTAAAATCACAAAGCTTTTGAAAAACGCAGAAAAACAAACAATTCTGTTTCGCGGCCCTGTCGTCAGACACCTGTTTCGTGCGAAACACTGATGTTTCGTGCGAAATGGTTGTTTCGTGCGTGTCAAGATGATTCGCACGAAATAATTCAGTCGTACCAAATGTTTAGTTCAGCGTTTTTCAGAGAATCTTTTCAGAAATGTTTGGTGAGAAATTTCCTTTCTTGTGTAGACCTGCTTTTTCGAAATACCTATTGTCTTACCCACTTTTAGTTAAAATACAGATTTTTTAACAGTTCACAGTCCAAGTCCAGATCCAAGTCAGAAAATGTCAACCCTACCAAACTAATCAGATTCAAATTTTTGCAGATTTCTTCTTCAAGGGTGTTCTTCAGAAAAATTTTACCATAAAATTTTCTGCATGCAACAGATTTTAACCAAGTTTTAAGTTAGTTAACTATCCAAAACTTAAGTTTTCTGCTGGAGGCTCAAGAACACTTCAGAAATCTTCAAACTAGCTCAGACACAACTAAGCCCGGTTTTGAACAAGGAAAGAGCCAAAACTCTGATACCACTTGTAGGTCCACCTGCGGATGGTGTTAAACCAGTTCCTTGTTCATATAACACACACACAAGTGCGGAATCCAAGTGTGCATGCAACCAAAGCAAAGTAAAGAACACGGGGTAACCAAAGATTCACTATCTTGATTAATGATTGAGAACAAGTACAAACATATACACACAATGCTCGTATAACTCAAACAAACTTGTTGTGTTCTTGTGTCTTCGTCTACACCAGAAATGCTAACTTAGAGATCTCACCAAAAGATCAGTTTGCTAGCTCGTTCTTTCAGTCTGGTCTGTAACGACTGAGAGGTGCATGTCTCCTTATATAGTATCAGTCTAGATTTCGTACGAATCACAAATCCAGACATATGGAACACACTATTTCACACGAATCACAACTCCAGAATTGGTACGAGTCAGTGTTTCGTACGAAATACATGTTTCGTACGAAACCACTCAGTGATTCGTACGAAACCTCTGTTCCGTACGAATTCTCTGACTCGCACAGAATCCTCTTTATTGGAGAACGTGTGTAGACCTGGCGTTCTAAGACTTATCAGTATGCACACATACAACTGATTAACACAGACAAACTAAGATGTCATGCTAGATCAAGATAGAAGGATATCTCGATCTATTCGACATGACCAAACCTATACAGACACTTGAGCAAAGACCGTACAATTACAACTATAATTAAGAACAAGCGACAGACACAAAACTGTATCAACACGCCCATCGCAATTGTCCCGTCTCCAGGCCCGGGCGCGGGCGCGGGCGCGTGTTGGGTGCACACCCTTCTAGCTACCATTGGGTGTAACTTGTCACATAGGAATACATTCGTGTAGAGAATTATAGATATAAATCAACAAAAGATTTATCTCTCCACCAATGTAGGACAAACACAACTTCCCACACATTAAAGTTCTAACACACAAGTTCCAACACACAATTAAAGCTTATGATTTCTCATTCATTTTGCTTTAACCACTAAATTATTTATCTTCCAACACATCATGTTATTAAACCAAACTTAGCTCCGATGTTCATCTTCTTAACTACTAGATTAAGCTTTCATTTATTTTTATATGAATTCTTAGAGTGATGTTTCAAATAAGTTGGACAAAGTCTCGTATACTTGGCTTGCACTTTTTTTAATTAGCTTTTAGCTGAGAGCCTGGCCATTTAGGTTATAACCTAGTGCTCAATAGTAATTATCTTTTATGGGAAGATCATGGTTTAATCCTTAAAAGGTGTAAATATTAAAAGGGAAAAATTAGCTGTTAAAAAAACAAACTAAGGGCCTGGATGGATGCTTAATGATATGCAATGAAAGGAAATTGGTGTACTTGAGTTATAAAACCCGGAAGCCGATTTGGTTTACTAAATGCCACATCGAGATTTGAAAAGATCGTAGAATTAGACCATCATTCACCTTCAAAATTAGAAAGCCTAAAAAATAAGGATTCTCATATCTATTTTAATTGGATTACCCGAATAAGCTTAAATATCATCCATTTACCGAACAGTTTAAATAACTTCGTGTATAGGTTAATCCTTATACAGGTTCGGGTTTTTTCATGTTTTCTTTTAACCAGGAATGGGTATCTTTGGGTCCAGGTTTTGTTAAAATATGACACCCCTATATGTAAGGGCTGACAAGGGTATTTTAAAGACATGAGGAACTAAAGCTATAGCTAGAGGATATAAATAGGATCAGTTTCTGCGAACTCAAATCATTTCTCTTTTTCTTAATCCTTATCTAGCACAATTAGGGTTTACATTCCGGTTCTTCATATTTAATCAATCTCTAATCTTGTTTACTAGTTCATTTGTATAATCAATTCGAGTTGAACCAATTAATTTGTTTAGGTTTATTTGTTTGAGTTCTAGATGTGGAGAGAAGCGATACATGTTCTTGAGTTTTGATACCAACTTTGATAAGATGTTAAGTAATGTCACTAATAATGACAATAAAATACTCGTAGTTTTGACTAAGTGAGTGAGTTGTGTTGTCGTTATACCATTAAAGATATTGCGCTTAACAAGTGTTTATGTTTTGATTTTTAAAGTTGATATGTTGTTGAGAAACACTTACTACCATATTACTATTTTATGAAAACAATAACCCCCTTAATTTAGTTAATATTGCTTTTGTTAAGTTTTTGTGTGTATTGCATTCGAAGACATTTTTGTTATTTTACCCTAAAAACTAAAGGACCCCAATAAGATGTTGAATTATTATTTCTTTAATTAAATATAGTTAAAACAGTTATTTTAAAATGTTTGTAAAATAAGATATAAAAACCATCAATAAACCCCTCTAGTCTCTACTCAGGCAGTTATGCTAACCTCCAATGTTCATCTTCACAATGTGTAATACCACCGCATCTCCTTCCTTATGCAGTTACGCTACCGTCGTCCATCTAGGAGCACCGTAGGATTAGAGGTGTTTTGAAGCGATTATAAGCTTCTAGATAATACGTATAAAGTTATGAAAAGTTTCCAAAAACAAAAAAAAAATCAATAAAATGTTGCTAAAAATCATAATCGTGGCTTAAAACTAATTAAAATATTTGAATTTACCATATTTTATTTATTAGGCTTTATTATTTTTCTTTTTTTGTCACTTTAGAGTAATAGCTATCACGTTCTCGCAATTTTAGTTCATGTGGCCATAACCCTATTGTCGTGCCTTGCTGCCACTATAGCTTTAGATTCGTCGCCACCATTTGCCTTTAAAGTTTTTCTTACTGTTTAAGTTTTGAGTTTTAAGTATCTCCTTCCTTATGCAGTTACGCTACCGTCGTCCATCTAGGAGCACCGTAGGATTAGAGGTGTTTTGAAGCGATTATAAGCTTCTAGATAATACGTATGAAGTTATGAAAAGTTTCCAAAAACAAAAAAAAATCAATAAAATGTTGCTAAAAATCATAATCGTGGCTTAAAACTAATTAAAATATTTGAATTTACCAATATTTTATTTATTAGCTTTATTATTTTTCTTTTTTTGTCACTTTAAAGTAATAGCTATCACGTTCTCGCAATTTTAGTTCATGTGGCCATAACCCTATTGTCGTGCCTTGCTGCCACTATAGCTTTAGATTCGTCGCCACCATTTGCCTTTAAAGTTTTTCTTACTGTTTAAGTTTTGAGTTTTAATGCCTTTAAAGTTTTTCTTACTGTTTAAGTTTTGAGTTTTAATGAATATATAATATAATATAATATAATATAATATAATATAATATATAATATATATTATAATATATAATTTTCTATTAATACTTAAAACGATGTTACTTTAATAATTATATTCTTAAAATTAATATGCATGTAATTATTAAGCGTCTATTACGAGTAAAAACATTACACTAGAGAAAACGTTTAGTTTTTTATTAATTATTTATATAACTAATTTTGAAAAGAAATATGATAAATATAAAATCATGCATATTATCTCAAATGTATTTTCTAGATTTAATTACATAAATAGTCCTTGTGATTTATTAAAAGTAACACCTTTAAGTACAAACAGAAAATTATATAAGGGTAATTTTTCCACTGATTTAACTAGAAAAGTTAACGACAATTAACCTTAATATTCAAAGGCGTTACAAAATCGAAGCCATAGAACCTAAACTTGTTACAAAAAAATATAGCACCTGAAAGTGTTACTTTCAATAAACCATAAGGAATATCTGTGTAATAAAAAAAATAGTTGTATTTCTTTCTGGAGCGTAATTTCCTAACCTGACATGAAAATACTTAGATTTTGTGTTGGTCATGCTACCCGATTAATAATTATTTTTTTGGGATATATCTCTAACAAGTTCAATAACTCATTTGTCTTTGGATTGCACTGAAAATAAACGGGTATGTCCGCTAAATTACAATTACAATTTTAACTTTATAATATCTAATTTACATGTGCAACTAGTTAACCCATTTATAACTTCATCACAACTCTATAGCTAGCAGCTGTTTATCATCTGTTTTTTATTACAATCCATTTACAACTTATTAATTTATACTTTTTTGACTTATCTAATAGACGAGTCAAACAAACAAGTAACAGTAACATACGAGTTACGTGGTTTTTAGTCTCCGGCAAGAAGGTGGCACGTAAACCTCGTAGCCCGAAATATGAGTTGGCATATGGGAAAAACCATTGGGTTGGTAGAGGATCTTGACAGTTGATACGACAACCCTGCTATATATAAGATACCTCCATGATCATCCAAGGTATGCATTCAACACCTTAAACATTTACTCTCGCAATCACCATAACTTCGGACATTCTCCGAATCACATTGATTACTCAAAGTCTAAGAGCCACACAAGGATACTCCGGTGATCCCTGTTCGTTGGAACGACTCCGTATTTCCGGCAAGCTTACTTACTCTCACCCCGGAGCTTGGTCACGGATCCCCCATCAGGGCCCTTCGTGACAAGGCTAATGGTTTATTGTCTTGCAGCCTAAAAAGGAAATCAATCCAGACGTCGACGAATCGCTTTCAGCCCCAGCAGGAGTTTTGGGATTCGACAATACCAAAATTTCAATTATAGATTTTTAGGCTTTAAATAATCCTTTTTAGTCTTGTACTAATTAGTTTCAGATTAAAGTAATTTGATAGTACTGCAAATATTAATCGGATAATTCAAAAGAAATCGGGAACAAGTTAATAATCATTCCTGTTTTGTTATTTATGTTATTTTTTTTCTTTGGAATGCAACTGCTTTTAGCAAACCTTAAATTATCAAGATTATCATTATATATATATATATATATAGGTGAAAGACAAAACGAAAACTCACTTGAGTTTAGAAAACTAAAAAAAACCCTATGTAACATTTTTTATAAAAAAAAATAGGGGAATGTAACATTAATGTACCTGAACATTTTTATAAAAAAAATGTAAAAACGCCTATTTTTTTTTTTTTTGGTATTTAACTTTAGTTTGGTGACTTTGCTTTTGGCTACCATAGTTTCTTTGGTGGTCAAAATTGGTCCCTAAACTTTTTTTTTGGTTTTTTTCTTTTAATATACGGTTTTCTTTACCTAAAGTTTTATAGTTTTCACTTGTCCCCTGCCTTTTTAAAACATTATAAAATGTCATTTTGACCATCTCGAATTTTCAGTAGGTGTCGTATACATTCGAGTTCATTTACGTTTTATGTCACATGGTGTTAAAAATCATATTTTTTGTGTTTTTTTGTGTTTTGATCGTTGGTGGTTCATTACCTAACATGGTTTTACACCCATCGTTGCTCCCTTGGAACCCATCTTGGCACTAGGTAGCTTTACCTCTTGAATTTAAAAGAAGCCAATAACAGATTAACACATTCCTTTATTTTGTTATTTATGTTGTTATTTGCTTTGGAATGTGATTGATTTTAATATATCTTAAATTATTAATATTATTATAATTAATAAACTAAATTTAATTATAACTTTTAGGGTGGAAGGGGTAGTCACTTTATGAGAAGAGGTAAACTTTTCACCTACCTAATCATCTATTGCTATGTCAACTCCTCTTTCTAAGTCTCCTCTTGGTAAAAAACATAAGGGATGGTCATCTCTTTTGGGTAGAGGTAAATTTTTTTTTTCTTTTTTATAAATTAGCATTAATAAATAAAATATATTTTTAACAAAATAAAAGTACAATAAGTTAAAAAAACATTACATTAAAAATTAATTAAACTAAATAAAATTTACTACTGTTCGTCATATTTCACGAATAGGTGGGGTAAATCTAGTCTTCCGAGATGCTCAACGAGATCATGTTTTGGACTTCAATGCGTATCTTTATCCATAAGCTTATTTAACACACTGCCATCAAGAGTGGGCTGGACTGAGGATCCCGAATGTGTACCGGTGCTATCGTGTTTCCGTCGTCTTTTAAAATCATGTAATTAATACCATAAACACATCACACTCCTAGCACGCATTGGTCGATTCATTATACTCAATTTTTCTTCAAAACACCAAAAGTCCGTTCCACGTCTTTTCTTGCCGCCTGGTGTTGCTTCTTGAACTTCTTTTCGTCTATAGGTGCAAAATATGGAAATGATTTGACAAACACGGACCATGTAGGGTAGATTCCATCCACGAGATAGTAACCATGTTTGTATGAGTGGTTGTTAACCTAAAATGACATTTTGGCACAGTTCCATTTCGTTCAGTAAGAAATATAGAGATTCTAACTGTCACACCCGGATTTCCAACCCAAATCCATTACACCGTGGGCCCGGGTGGGGAGTATCGTGACGTCAGTTGATAACATCATAGTCAATTAAACACGACACAACGGAAGTCTTGGAGTAAAATTACTATTACAAACTGAATGTTTGAAAATACAAAATAATATACAAGCTTGTAACAGAAGATCACTGGTGGGTCATAAAATGTACAAGAAAGAATATAAAACAGACTTTAGGGCAGATCTAAGGATTTGCAAGATCCTCTTATTCACTACCGAGCAGCTGCCGGCCTATTTTGTATTGTACCTGCAGTTTAGTCTTTGGACGATACGTCAGCTTTCGCTGGTAAATACACCCAACTGACTCATTTTGGAAAACTTTAAATGATTTTAAGTGCAAAACAGCACAAAATCTTTTATTAACTTGGAAAGTTGATTTTGCAACCTTGTATCAGATTCACATGTTTGTCAATACATACAGGCCCAGTACAGAAACCGAGACATGATTAAATACACACCACTTAGAACTCACGAAGGAGTTATCCCCAACGTCTTCGGTAATTTGCATATGAGCGTCTGTCAGGTGTATGCCTACACCCCGTGCGTAAGGTCGTGGCCAATAACTAATGTATTGAGCCGAGGATGTCCAGGACATGGTAATTTAACCCCGATGTTTAAGTTATCAAAGAAAACTGATTAAAACGGAATATGCGGGTTTACTAGCACAAACGGGCATTCGATTGACCCCATTTCGAACCAAGCAGCAATAATTTACCGTATCCAAAGCACATATAGGGAAAATAAGTCGAGAGTATTTACCTGAGCTAGTCTTCTTTTAAATTTTAATAACTCGGGCTATACAAAAGTACCAACTGCGGATAGCATTTACCGGCAAGGCTCTAGTCTGGATTATGGCACAAGCTAACCAATTAAATACTACCGGTCTTTATTTAGTCATAGACTTAGACCGAGTAATGTACATGATCAAGACGTATAACGCTTGATTAAACGGTGATCGGATAGAATGTAGTTTAAACCCGACAAGTACTTTGACTTGCATAATATGGGTAAACAATTAACATTCTGGATTTTGAGATTAAAATGAATAGGTTAAATCCATTTCGGTTAAATTCCGTAAACTAGTTACGTATAATCAACGTATGCTTATAAGCGATAATGGGTAATCGGATAAGTCATGGACAAGCTCTATATGCCATTATATTTTAAATAAGTTAAAATATCAATAGGATATCAACTTTTATGCCCGTTATGGTTTTAAAACGAAATCATGCCTCATAAGGGCATTTCGGTAATTATATATTGTATAAAAGGAAGTTGAACATATTTTAAGTTTATAATCATAATTATTCTGGAAAAATATTTTATTTATGATATAATATCAGTAGAATATCAATTATATGTGTATTTTATCTTTTATGACCAAACTATGCACCGAATGGGCATTTTGGTCATTTTACACATAGTTTATAAATTATTTGGGATTCTGAGTTTATAACATGTACCTACTGTAAATATGTTTAAAATAAGTTACAAAATCAGTAGGTAACAAGTCTTGGTCAATTAATATGTTTAAAACCATACTATGCGCCGAAACGACGCTTATGTCGTAAAATGACGTCTTTAAGCGACGTTTACGAAAACTGATGTTAAGGTCAGATTAAAATGTTTAAAATAGGTTATTTAATATAACACATCAGTAGGTAAATGATTTACCTTGAAAAGATTTGATTAAAACCATTTTATAAGCCACAAGGGCTAAAATCGTCCTTTATCGACATAGTTTAAGGACCTGTTTGAAAACTCAGTTTATAACTTGGTTTAACATCCCAAACAATCCTACTTATAATATTACATCAGTAGGGAACTCATTTTCAAGTTCATTACCATTTAAAACCTTGTTTTATGCAAAAAGGACATTTTAGTCAAAGATGGCATAATTATGGAACTTGTGCATAAACTTAGATTCTGATTATGATCATGTAATATAACCTCAAAGGGTTATGCTACATAATATTATGATCATAATGCAACTTTAGATCAGTAGTTTTAACTAATCTAAATCGGGTCAGAATCGCAAGTCAAAGCAGAAGTCAAACTTCGCGACTTTGGTTGCGAACCGACCCTAGAACTGAAATTGACGAGCCGAACATGTTCTTACATGTTCTATTAATTATTACCATCTTGTTTAAGTGTCAAAACAGATTTCATAACATATAAAAGATCAATTTATGATTTTTCTGAAAAATTGCCTATTTTACTTTTTAATATCGTAACTTTGACCCGTCAATTGGTCTAGCAAACGTGATCTTCAGGAGGTGCCATTTATAGGGATTAACACCTACTTTATTACGATCACTTAGCCATGTTCATTTCGAACAATGGCTGGACCATAATGGTCTTAACCGAAAGTCAAAGCGTTTTCCGTAAAACGCTTGACTTTTGGCTATAAAAGACTATAAACGAAAATGCACAAGGAAGGAACACTTACCAGTGATTCCTAGGGTGCAAAAGAACTATGTTGGATGCTCCTTTTAGCTAGGAAATTCCAGAGGAGGGAGAAGAGTGAATAAATGAGAAATGCACAAGCACCTATTTATAGTTGGAGAACTCAAAGGAGGTGAAGCCAGGTGTTTAGGGGTGTAAGAAGAAGCTTACAAGTGTCCTAAAACGTGGCATAGCGGTTTGGAAAGCCATGGTTTCGATTTAATGGTTTTTGGAGTTTTGTTTGGAGACCAAGCAAAACTTTCTGCAGCAGAGGGCTTCTCGCGCCCCACGAGAGACACATGCCATGTCTCTCGCAGCCCGCGACCGCCCACGGCCACTTTAAAACTTTGACACTTTAGCCCCCTTAACTTATAAAAACTTATAAAAGCCTTCTAAAACACCTTTTTGGCATAATTAGCCCTCCGAAGCCAATACTTGGCATACCCGGGATTATGCCCGGACATTGTCAAGCTCTCGGTTCGTTAAAAGGTCACTCAGAGGTATAAATTAACATGTTGACACTTTTAGTCCCTCCTTTATCAACCTTTTATATATTATTGGATTTAATCACTCTCGTCCAACAAGCAGGACATATGAGAGTTAAGACTACGTAAAGGATCATTTAGAGGCTCGGTATAAGCATGTTGACTCCGATGTCACTCAGAGGCTAGGCATGTTGACACAACGGTCACTCAGAGGCCGAGTTTAAGCATAACGACACTAATGGTCGTTCAGAGGCTACGTTTTTATGCATGACGACACTAATGGTCGTTCAGAGGCCAGGTTTATGCATGTTGACATCAGAAAGTCATTCAGAGGCTCAGTTTGAGCATGTTATCACTTTTAGTCCATATTAGTCTTTAATAGACTATATATAAAAATACAACACGTGTCATTATATTATTGGACATGATTTTACAGGGTGTTACACTAAAACACATTGATGTCGTTTTGTGCACCTGGAGGACCGCAAAAAGCATGTCAAACCAACAAATCTTGAGAGGCCATCGCTTCGAGCATAACTGTCGGGTATTGGTGATCTCCGCCTATATATTGGCCCCGAAACTCTGTGGGACACATTTTCCAAACGAAATGGGTGCAATCAAGGCTACCGACCTGACCAGGAAGGTGATGTTTCTCCTCATGAGCTTGGTACAAAAGCGCCATGTCGTGTCTTGTTGGTCTACGTAAGAACTCGGGAGCGTATATTACATACCGTTTTGCAGAAATATTCTAGACACCGGGGAAGTCCTTTCAGCCATATGTAAATACTCGTCGTTCTCGTCTGAAGGGTTACCGGTTGCAAGTTGTTTAATAGCCGATGTAACTTTTGCAACGGTGTAAAACCCTTTTTCATTCTCGCATCCACGTTCTCTTCAAAGCACGGGTTATTCGCTTTCATGTCGCTCACAATTTTTAGAAACAACGTTTTAACATACGGAACCTATGACGAAAAATATCATCCTTATATTTCGAGTACTCGACAAAATAATCCGCCATAAGGGTTTCGTGGCCACTCTCATGATCACGACGAACATATCATTCTTGCTAGATGTGCCTGTGTTTTGTAGGTCGGCTTGCTTGATGAGATTTAGGAAAAAAATTATGCTATTATCGGTTTAAGCTAGCCCGTCGTCACTGCTATCGGGTGGAAAAAACAATGGGTTTTCATCCGCCATTTATAAAATAGGTTGGGGGTATGATCCCAAAAACTACACCTGCGCAAGGAACCACTCCTCAGCAGCATAACTACAAGGATAACCTTGCGCGCAATGTGCAATGGTGCGCCTTCCTTGAAACCAATAGGTCATAAAATGAACCTTGCGTACTCAGCGCAACGGTAAATTAGATCAACAAATGTAGGTCACACAACGAGGCCTTGCGCACTCAGCGCTACGACAAGTTAGACCAAACAATACAAGTCACACAACGAGCCTTGTATACTTGGCACAACGGCAAGTTACACTTGAACGCGCAGGCTACTAGACCCTGCGCGAAACTTACAACCCTCTAGTCATGAATCCTAAAACCTTACAAGGCCAAGACAAACATGAGAGCACCTCATAGTCTTATGGACAAAAAGATTTACCACTGCCACCCTGCGTTGGAGGGAAAACACTGACAGCCTCGCAGAAGGGATAAGCAGTAAGAGGTGTTGACCATACTCAAGGGTACGGAGTGGCAAAACTGTGACCAAGGGTTGCTCGGCAAGGTTGCGTCTGACAGTGTCGCATGAACAGTGATGTAGACGTCAGACTGTGCACCAACCATACTTATGCCAGTGACTGTTACACCTTCTCCACTTTCGGCTGGTGGCAGGTCTGACGCTAGAAACAGCTGCCTTTAACGTGGCACCATTCAACATCTGACAAAGCACACCTCCTGACAGAGGACATTAATTCTCCTGCAGGGAACGTTTAATGTCTGACGTAGAGGGACAAAACGGATGTCTCTGGCCGTCTGGGACCGGCCCAAGACCCATCAGCCCATCTCCCGAGCCCACTTACTTTCGGCTATAAAATAAGTATCAAATCACGAGGCAAACCATTCACAAATATCCAGAAAGATACGAACTTACTTATTGCATACTATTCTGAGCTCACTTGCTTATCACTTGCAATCACCAAATACTAATTTTCACGCCGGAGTGTGGTCACGGAGAAAACCACCCTTTTCCCCGTGACGAGACTAACGGCGCTGCTAGTTTTGCGGATCAGTCTGAGTGAGATCACCCTGAAGAACGAGCGAAGTGATGACCCTTTTATGCAGAAATTCCTTGGTTATAACTAACATATCCCCGGATATTGTAATACCCTATCTTAATATATTGAAATTTTATAAAAATTTCACATTTAAATGAGTAAGTACGAATACACGTCATTACAAAATTTTTGAGTTTATTAAAACTTTATTTACGTTAAACATTTTGACATGTCCTTACTAATTAGTTTCGTAACATTGAAACCAAATACGGAAGCTTAATCTTTGATCGTGCTCGGTTCTTCATCGGCCTTGATCGTCATCCGAAAGTGCTTGCGACTACCCCGAACTGGAAATTTGCTAAATGTTAGTATTATAGCAAATTACCGAAAAATACAGCATAACGAACTAGTCTAATAAAACAAAGCAGAAATTTATAAGTTTTAAGGTGGCGTCGGCGATGGCTGTAAGCCTCATCAGCGATGCCCCTTGATAACTTGCGTAGGAGCTTTGCTACCGTAGACAGTCACTTAAGCCGTCGGATTATTTATGTAGCGTCGGTGGTTGCCAGATATGGCGTCGGCGACGCTGCCTTCTGCAGCAAATTTGTTTTGTATTGTTATACTTGTTCTTTCGACCTGGTTCAAGTCCCGCGCTTTTAAACTCGACCTGGGGTTTACGGAAACGTTTTCGCATAACTAAAATTTTTGTTTTCATTCAGTGGTTTCCAACAGTAAGCTACGGCTGGCCACCGTAGCTTAAGATGAGCTATCGCAAAAATTTACGTTTTTGCTGCTTTTATTATGAAACTTTCGTAACTTATTAAATCTATATCCGTTTCTCATGAAACTTGTTCCTAAATAACCATAAAAAATTTTCTTACATATTTAACCCGAAATCTTTGACCCGGGTACTTATTTCTTATGAATTATGCATTTATTCCCGATTTTGCCCTTTAACCCCATTTAACCAAACTATACATTTACGCATCCATTTCAGTATGCATTAACACTCTATTATTATCTGTATAGTTGCCTTAGCGAAATATATCGCCTCATTCAACTAAATCTTATATATTAATTATTTTGATTCGTTTGGTTGTTTTAGCATAATTCAACACTTATTTCAACCAAACCTTCTATCTTATCATTTCCACACTAAGATATCTATCTAATTCCCACCACAACATTATTTGTGGTGGGTTTATTATTAAAAATTCATTTTATCCAATTTCCACCCTTTGGTTCGACAGTTTACGGAAAAGACCATTTAAAAGGCATTAAACCAAAAAGGCTTATCTTTTCTCTTTTATGTTACCGAAAGGGTCTCTTACATTATAAAACTCATTTTTAAACTAATATTTGAGTCGTTTACTTATTTCATCACTCGATGACATTTTGGTCAACTTAGTCTCTTCTTTTACGACGAAGGACTTACAATATCATTGTCAAATGGTGATAATATCACCATTTGACCCGTTCGGTCTAAATGACCATTTGTCATTATGAGATGGCACTTATTTGCCATCTCACCTATTTAACCCATTTCGGTTTACATCACATGATAACATTATTTAATTTCGTTTCTCAATCCATTAGATCCTTTATGGCATACACCATAGGGTATCTACTTCAAAAATTTAATACTTACTTGTCAACTCGTGACTGAATTGTCATTTTACTTTCTTACTTCTTATGACTTACTTCATAAGGTAACTTCTTCCAAATTCCTTGTTTATTTGTCATTACATGACTAATTTACTGTTTTACCCTTTTTATCATCAAGTATGATTTAACACATTTTTCACTTGTTCCAACCCGTATCTATCCGTGTTGGAACTTATATTTCGAAATCTCATTCCGAATACCAAACCGCTTATTTAACTACATAAGTAAATCTATTATTTTAAAGATGTAAGCTTTACTTACCTTGAAGTCCGATTATGCCTTTTTCCGCGTATTCGACCCGTTTGACCCGCTTCTCTCCAAGCTTCCACCTAGCTTGTCAAGCGTCAAACTATCATTTATCATTCGCCAGATGGTTAGGTTAGTCATCATTTAACACGACTATTCCACCTTATGGATTTTATATCAAATTTATCATTCGACTTCATTATAGGTCAGTTTGACTTTTTAAAAGTCAACTGCCTATTTACTCATACAAACCCACGAACAAGTTTAACAACTCATTTAGGCATTTTGTTAATTACCCGGTAAGCGCTATTCTTAGGCCACCATTATAGCTACGTTTCCCAAACCTAGTTCACGCAATTGCTAATATCAAATTAACATAGTTTCTACAATCATACGCTAATCTATCGATCATTATATAGGAACTTGGGATTGTTTCATCACTATGAAACAACCCATTGCATCATCTATATGGAATTTACCCAAACGTTAAACTTAGCCAATACTTTAAACATTCATATACACATGATGATTTTAAGCATCTATCAACATGTGTTTAACGTCATATCATCATATCAGTAAAACCCATTTCAAGTCATGTATTAACATTTATTCGAACCTCTAATTTGTTTAAATATCTTACACATACATACAAGTATGATGTCATGAACACTTATATATAATCAATTTCATCACATAATCAAAACCTACTTCATAATCTACTTGTTAATCTCTAACAAGTAATCCTTCATCAAATTGTGCATAATTTCTTTAAGTCTAACGAAATCAAGCATACACATACACCTAATTTCATCTTTGGATCATAATCCAACTATCTAATTACAAGTATTCAACTTGTCTCAAGTTACGATTTTTCACCAATCTAAGTTTTGAGACATACCTTATGATCCCCTAATCAAAGTGATCGATAATATTTGTTCATGCATCGATTTGGTGTCTAATTCCCCTTTCAATTTGGTGATTCTTTGAAGAACAAGGGTTTGGCTCCCTTGTTCATCCCCTGGTCGTTTCACACACACACACTAAGTGTGTGTTGTGTTTTAATTTCCCTTTTAAAACACTACTTTCCTTTTTACCAACTTTGGTCCCTTTAGTTGGTTTTTATTATAAATGAGAATATAACTCATTGTTTGGTTACTTGTATACATGTTATTAACTAGGTTAATTTGTTCCAAGATATTTTGTTTATAGTTTAACTTTCACCGCTAACGGTCTTTTACCCGCTCTTTAATATTAACGTGGTTTGATTACCAAACTCATTTTTGCGGGGTTTCATATATCCCTAGGTTCCACAGGTGTTTCTTCATTGGCGCCATCCGCTATTTACTTGTTTCACTTTTTCATAAACCTCGCGTCCAAATGGCTGATTTCCCATCCAACACTCCACGAGGTCCTCGAGCCAAAGGTAAGAACCCAGTTCATGCCTCTTGAATCGACGAGCTAGTGGAAGAAGCTTCTTCCAGGAATGCCGGAACTCACCACGACTCTGGTCGTATGAATATCTCGGTTACCCTCGAAGCTCAAAGGAGACTCCTTTCGTACCAATCATATCGGTCTTACCCCCGGGTGAGACACCGATCTCCTGGTACATCAAGTCTCAGACGGCCCTAAATGCCGTTTACGCGCAACTCTGTGCACAAACAAACACTTCTGCTGCCCCAGTGCAGCCCACTGCTTAGGTGCATGCTTCGCCTACACTAAGAATACTGAGCTACAACTCGCCCTTCGGCGTGAGCGTACCCAAGAGACGAAGTACACTCAATCGTACCCAAGAGACGGAGTACACTCAATCCCCACCTAAACCTGAGTCCCATACTCAGAGGCGAGCATCTGTCCACTCGCGGTTGGGCCCGCGTCCCCTTGGGGAGCGGTACACCCAAAGTGACCGGTTGCCGAAGGATCATGTTGCATACTGATCTACGCCACGGGCTGGTTACAACCCGGAGGCGGAGTTATAACTATAATTTGATCTACAGGCCGGCTGAAGCAGCCGAACACTCCAAATTCATCAAGGAAATCGCGATCGCACCGCTGGAGCATGCAAAATTCCCTCTAACGTTGGGAAGTACAATGGGTTGACAGACCCAGATGACCACCTGCGCCTCTTCACCGATGCAGGACTGATCGGAGGCTAGACGCTACCAGTGTGGTGTCACCTGTTTGTCCAAACCCTCACAGGCGTTGCGCGCCTATGGTTTGACAACTTGCCCAAAGGCAAGCTCGCGTCATGGAAGGATTTAAGAGACAAGTTCCTGACACACTTCAGCCAACAGCGGTGTTACGTCAGAGACTCTTCGACGTAATGAACATCTAGCGGCGTGAAGAAAAAGTCTTGAAGACTTCATCACCCGCTAGAACAAAGAGGTACTGGAGATAGGGGATGTGCACAAGGACCTGATTCATGCACAGTTCAAGTACGCCATACGCTGCGACGAGATGATTAAAGTCTTTTCAGAAACTACAGGCCTCCCAAAAAGCTGGGAGAAGCTCATGGCAGCAGCAAAGGTTTATGCGCAGACAGAGCGCAACCTCAATAACAATATGTAACATTTGGCATTAAACGGGTTCTAAAACCCGCTCCGTTTTGTAATTCAAATATACGTATGATGTTCGTTACGCAATTATGTTAAAAGTTCAAAATTTGTTATATGGATATTAGTATTTAATAATAAAGTAAAATAATAAATGTTAATTAATAAAATATGAATAAGAAAATAATAAGAAAAAAATCGAATCCAGATCTCCACCGAATCAACACACACAACACACCACAACACTACACACACATAATTGAAATAATCCTAAATCAAGTAAAATTTATATCAAAACAAACCCTGAAATCAATTTCAAAACATCCGCCTAAAACGGCTACAATCTTCAATCCATCATTAAACCTCCGTTTCAATTCCGATTTAAACCGGAGAAAACGTTTCTTAAATGTGTGTTAAACTAAATCATTGGGTCAGCAATGATTGAAAACGGTTACGTCAATATGGAGATAATTAAACTTTGACCGAAACCTTTTGAAACCGAAACCTACATTCAAACCAACTTTTGGTCTATAAATAGTGAGTTTTGAACTCATACAGAACTCGCTCATACTCGCAAAACACTCTGCACTCTCTCTGTTTTCAAAATTTTGCATCGCCGGAAATATCTTCGGTCGTCGGAGCAACACTGGAGAAATCAAAACTATCTTCTACTCGGTATAAACATTATTGAATCCTTTACTTTTTATTTATTTTTATCAATAGTAATAGATCAAATAAATCAGTAAGAGTTATTGGGTTAAACAATCGGGTATGTCAACTAGTGTTATGTAATGAAGAAGATGAAGTTCAAAACGAGTATAAACATAATTAAAACCAGTAAATACACCGGGTTAGACACACAGTCCATTGGTGGACTGTGTGCAATTGAAATGCATGATCCCGGGTTCGAGTCTTAACACGCTGCCGATTTCCTATAATTTCCAACCCTTTTTATAACTAATATACAAATCAACTCAGTTATTGTATAAAGTAACAAAAATTTTATATCTACCGGGTTAGTCACACAGCCCAATTGGTTGGGCTGTGTGCAACATGAAGCCTTGGTCGTGGGTTCGAGACCGGTTGGTTACATGTTCTGAAAATTATCAAACCTTTTAAAATATAACCAAATTATGGTTAGGCTTAGTATGTGTATATATATAATTAAATTCATATATATTTCGGGTTAGACACGTAGCTCAGTTGGTAGAGTTGCGTGCACGTATACGAGAGGTCACGCGTTCAAGTCTCACACGATGCCAAAACCATCCGAATTCGACCGGTTCGACCCGCTGAAGGGTATATTTTTTTAATTAACCTTTTTCTTTATTTTTCTCAAAAATCCATAAAAATATATAATAAAAATGAGTTCTTTAAAGCACAAAAATTAGTAATAAATACTATAAAATTATCTAGAAAGTCTAACAAAATTCATTAAATAAAAATACTAAGATTAAATAAAAGAAAAATATTTACCGAATTATTACGTGAATATTTAGGTTAGTTTCTCGCAACACTTGTGCTACTACCATTATATGAACTAACGTGCTATGTGATATTTGGTTTTTTATTTGTGGTTATACTTTCTCTTTTCAGTCAAGCCTTCACATTAGTCCCATCAAGTTCCCTGTTTTCATACAGGTTAGAGCATCGCGTTGCCTAATTAGATCGTCTCCGTTTGATTGAGCCTTGATCTCACAGCTCATCGTTTATCATGCTCATATGTACATTGCTAAATGAATATGTGGTTTGTGGATAGTTTACATATACATTTGCTCATATTTGGTTTATGCACATTTTTATTAACTTAATCAACATATCATTTCTTTAAAATGTTTAAACGGGATTCACTCGCCAACTTTTGTTGACCCAAATCTCTATTTTACACATGATACAGGTGATCAAGTTGAAGCAAGGAACACATAGGATTGGGCCTTAGAAGAAGAATAAACCGTTACTTGAATGTCTTGTTTAGAATATTTGGTGTTTGTATGGTTTGTGTGTTGATTGAAATATTTCTTTTTTAATTTGAAATAATGAATATGAAACTTTTATAATTGTAAATGTCATGAGCTTTGATGAAAACCCAATCATGCCCCGACTACCATATCCGCTGCGGGTCAGAGTGTGACACAATAGACCGCCCCTACCTCATCACCGCCCCCAAGACATGAGCAAAGGTTTTGGGAAAAAGAATAAGAGTTGGAGGGAGCACGACCAAAACCCTTCCTACTCACCGGTCGACGCACGAGCAACCAACAATAAACTTGCTACCAGCGAGCAATAAAGCAAGATAATTGCAACTGTCAGTGGACTCCATTGACGAAAACACCGGCGGAGGTCCTCAGCTCCGAAGTTCATCAGTTCAAGCAGCCGCCGCCGATGCACAATAAGAAAGGTCAAGACCCCAACCTTTTCTGCGATTAATCACAAGGATATGGGACACACAACCGATAACTGCATCTCCTTGCACATGGAGATCGAGAAAGCGCTCAAAAGTGAGAAGCTCACCCACTTACTGCAGAACGTGCACAAGGAGGTGCGCCAAATCACTCGAGGCGGCGAGGGCCCGAGTTAAAAAGATGAATTCAGGGTGGCCCATGCGTAAGCGCAGCCACCTGAAAAGTTGCTCGCCCCACTAGCGTGAGCAGCAGGTCATCTTCCCCGTAGTTCCCGGGGGTCCACAAGAAGACCGACCGGTCGTGATAACTGGCATCTTTGGCCATTATCGCACCTATTATATGTTCATAGACCCTGGGAGCTCTATGGGCAACATCTATGAACAGTGCTTCCAGTAGCTAGACCTAGAAGACAAGGCGCGCCTAGAGCCGGTGGATTTCCCACTTACTGGTTTCTGCAACGAGGCGTTTTCCCTCTGGGCCAAATTTATTTTCCGGTGACTCTTTCTCATGGCGACACTCTCGCATGGTCTCGGTAAATTTCATGGTCATGTCGCAACCATGCGCCATGCCGTACTACTGGGCTGGCGCGCTCAACTAGAGTTAAGCATGATCATTTCCGCTCCCCATGCCGCCTGCGGTTTTCCCATAGAAATCGGGGTGGCCATTTTGTACACAAGGAAGGAAATCATATCCGTTGAAGAGGAACCACCGACGAAACAACCAAAGCCATCATCCAACGGTGAATCAGAAAAGTGAGTACTGAACAACAAGTACCCGGAACAAATAGTACTATTAGGACCCGCCATGACTCCCGCAACTAAGGCGCGGTTGAAACAAATGTTGTTCCGCAATATAGATATTTTTGCATAGTCACCGGCGGATAGGACTGGAGTGCCAAGGGATATAACTGAGCACGCGCTGCACACTTTCCCTTCAGTTCAGCCAATCGTTTAGAAGAAGCGCAGCTTCGCTCCTAAAAAGACTCGCGCACTGAACGAGCAAGTTTCAGAGCTTCTCCAAGCAGGAATTATCCAAGAGGTACGATATCAGACATGGGTAGCCAACCCAGTCATGGTCCAAAAGTCCAACGGCAGTTGGCGCATGTGTGTCGATTTCAAAGATCTCAACAAGGCATGTCCCAAGGACCGCTACGCCTTACCTGAAATTGACAAAAGGTGGACTCCCTCGCTTAATTTAGGTGGAAATGTTTCCTTGATTGCTGCAAAGACTACCACCAAATCCAAATGAAGAAAGAGGATGAAGACAAGACCGGTTACCGAACCGACAAGGGGATTTTTGTTACACAAAAATACCTTTCGGACTGCGTAACGCTGGAGCCACCTACCAACGTTTAATGATCATGTCTTTGGGGACGACATTGGTGAAACTGTAGAAGTCTACATTGATGACCTTGTCATCAAGAGCTCGGATGAGGAGAAGATGCTGGCAAATATCCAAAAAGCGTTTGCATCCTTGCGCAGGGCAAACCTGAAGCTGAACCCCAGCAAGTGCTTGTTTGGAATGGAAGAAGGTAAATTTCTGGAATTCATTGTCACGCGCGATGGTTTCAAGGTGAATCCGATAAAGTGGAAGCAATTCAGCGTATACCTTCCCTCTCAACTATCAAAGAAATGCAACCGTTAGCAGGGCGATTAGCTGCGTTGTACAGGCTCTTGGCCAACCACGCAATGAACTCCTTCCCATTCATCAACACTTTGCGGAATTGTATAAAGCAAAACAAGTTTCAGTGGACTCCAGATGCGGAAAAAGCCTTCACGCAAATGAAGGAGTGCTTAATTCAACTGCCAACGCTCACAGCACCGCGAAAGAACGAGCCACTGATACTTTACCTTTTCGCATCAGATGTCGCTCTGGGAGCAGTCCTACTAGTAGAACGCGTAGGAGTTCAAATTCCAATCTACTATGTCAGCAAGATGTTAACTGACCCAGAGACACGATATCCTATGATGGAAAAGCTTGCTCTAGCTTTGGTCCACGTATCCAGCCGGTTGCGTCGGTATTTTCCGGCCATGTGATAACAGTTCTCTCGAACTATCATTAGGCCAAATTTTGTCGAAACCGGACATCTCTGGCCATCTAGTAAAATGGGCGATTGAGCTTGGTGGACACAACATTGTGTACAAACCACGCCCAGCAACAAAGGGCCAGATATTAGTCGATATCATTGCGGAAGTACCACAGAATAAAGCGCAAGAGTGCGAAGCTGTACAGAACCCAACACCGGTTACGGACAAAGGTGCATGGACACTTCACACAGATGGCGCATCCAACGACGATGGCGTGGGGCAGGTCTTCGCCTAATAAGCCCCGACAATCAGGAGTTCACATATGCCATCAGATTGGATTTCAAAAGTACCAATAATGAAGCTAAGTACGAAGCGTTCCTGGCAGGCCTTCGGTTAGCAATCAAAATGGGCGCACAGAATTTGGAAGCAAACGTCGACTCCCTTTTAGTTGCAGGCCAGGTCAACGGCCTATACGACGCAAAAGGCGAGACGATGGCATTGTATCTGGAACAAGCGCAAGCTTTAATAACCAAATTCCAACACTTCAGAATAACCCATGTCAACCGAAGTGAGAAAAAACATGCCGACGCGCTCAGCAAATTAGCCGCTACAAGCTTCAAGCACCTCGCGCGTGAAGTGCGCATTGAGGTACTCAAGAATCCTTCTGTTCCTTTGCATCAAATCAGCCTCATCGAAGTGGGGAATCCCTCCTGGATGTCCCCCATAATCATGTTCTTGCAACACGGGGTCCTCCCCGAAAACAAAGCGGAAGCAAGGAAAGTCCAGAACAAGGCACTCAACTACGAAATGGCAGACGGTATCCTATACCGGAAGTCATACCTTGGACCGCTCCTCCGCTGTGTTGATCCGCAAGATGCACAAGACTTGATCCGCGAAATACATGAAGGGTTATGCGGAATTCATGTCGGTGCGCGCATGGTCGTAGCAAAGATCATGAACACCGGTTATTATTGGCCTGGCATGCACCTAGATGCGGTCAAAACACTGTGAAAGTGCGCATCATGCCAGCGCCATACTCCGAAGACATTGTGCCCCAAGAATCTTTTGATCCTGTGACAACAGCATGGCCCTTCCAGCAATGGGCAATCGATACGGTGGGACCTTTCCTAGATGCCCCAGGTGCGGTGAAGTTCATAATCGTTGCAGCTGATTAGTTCACCAAATGGGTCGAAGCCAAACCCCTTGCATCCACCACAACAACTGTAGTTCAAAAATTCATCTAGGAGAACATCATATGCCGTTTTGGGTTATCCCTATGCATAGTTAGTGATAATGGCCCCAATTTTGCAGCTGAAGAACTACAGCAATGGATGAAGGAAATGCATATCGAGCATGTCTTCACTTCGGCCGCACACCCCCAAGGAAACAACCATGTGGAGAGCATAAACAAGAGCATCGTCGAAGCGATCAAGACAAGATTGGGTACGGCGAGAAGAGGTTGGGTAGATGAGTTACCAAGCATCCTTTGGGCTCATCGAACCATGCCAAAGACCAGCACAGGAGAAAGTCCTTTCAGCCTTATGTATGGGACGGAGGCAGTAATTCCTGCAGAAATAGTCCTCCCATCACCGCGCATGCTAGCTGCGCAAAGCCAAAACAATGAAGACGAGCGCAGACTTGACTTGGACTTACCAGAAGAAAGGCGCGAGAACGCCGCTGTCAACGAAGCAAAATACAAGTCCAAGCTTGAGATATACTACAACGCGCGAGTCCATACATACCTTCTTACATGGTGACTTTATTCTATGTGACAATGAAGCGTCTAACGCTGAACGTCCTGGAAAACTCGCACCTAAGTGGGAAGGTCCTTACATTATCCATGAAGCCCTAGGAAAAGGCGCTTACACCCTTAAACGATTAGACGGTACAAATATTCCAAGGACATGGAATGCGCAGCAACTAAGACGGTGCTACATGTTAATTAGCAAGTTCACTATCTTTTTGTCTACCTTGTATATGGCTCCTACGCCTTGTTCATTAATTAAGACAAGGATTGCATGAACTACTTTATCTTAATGTTTCGTTACAAATGTGGCAAGCCACTTTGGGTCTACGCAAAAACACCTCGGTATACAACGACTCGAATCAAGGTTCACTACTTATTGAACACGCATGGGAGCAGATGTTCACATACGAGTTGGTCCCTTTTCACGCAAATATTGTAACAAAGAAGAAGCATTTCATTGAAGATAAAAATATTTAAAAATTTGCGCAATGCGCAATACATTCAACGATCCTATAAAGATATTACAATAAGGATCCTACACTACTCTTCATCCGCAGCGGCCTCGGCTTCTTCTGGAAATAAGTCCTTCAAGCGATCTAAGTCGTCGTGTGAGAGCGCCTCACTCACCAATTCCATAGCCGGGATGTCAAGACGGTTGTACTCCTGCTGAGCCCGGGAGAAATCGGTTCTAGTATCAACACCATGAGTGGTAGCGCGGCTGGTGTCCCATGGGATGTCCATTGCATGAGTGACATGTTGCGCACACTCAGCATAACCCTGCGCGTGCCCGTCGTGGCGCGCAGTGACTACCAACTTGGCCATTGCGTCGTCCAGCTCCGTGGAATTTAGAATGGAGTTTGCGATCTGCAACGGCAAGAGAAGGGTTAGAGTCTACACCAACATGGCCAAACACAAATCAAGTACTTACATTGACAACTCCATGCTGTTGCATCAACAACATGTTGTTGGTCAGCGACTCCACCAACGACTCAGAGATGGCGCGGGCATCTTCAGAATTTTCCAACTTCTTCTAGCCCACCTCCACCTTAGCCTCCGCCAATCGCAGCCGCTCCTTATCCTCCAGGTGCCTGCATTTAATTTCAGCATTTTCCACCAAGGCCGCCTGGAGATCCTTCTGCGCGCTCTGTAGATCTCTTTGTGCGCCATTAAAATCCTTCTTCGCACTCTCTAAAGCGACGCGAGTAGCAACCTGGTCATATATATAAGGTTAGTATGATAATCCTGCAACTTATTCAAAGGAAGGAAAAATAGTGAAGCAAGTCTTTACCTCTCTCTGCTCACTGTGTTCATGGTCAGTCCTGGCCTCCGCGGCCGCAGCTGCTACTGTTCCTTTCTCTTTCTCACGCGCTACCTCTGCGCGCAACCGGGCCAACTCATCCCTCAATGATTTTTTCTCATTGTTCTCTCTTTCACAAGCCTCCTTCCACAACTTGCGTTCCTGCGCAAGAAGGGCATCGGAGGTTTCGACCCTCTTCTTCCACCCCAGCGCGGCCCACTCTTCAACCCGCTAGCGGTTGGCATGGGCAGTTTCCTTAGCCGCCACCACAGCTTCTCGTGCAGCCACTTGGGCTCGCTCCTTGGTCAGGTCCACTTGGGCAGCTTCAACATCTTTCTTTTCCTTAAGTGGACCCCGCCATTCACAAACAATCTTGTGGGTAACTGAGGCGGAGATTGCAGCTGCCTGGAGGTACATGCGGTACGTGGTTTCTTGTTCATGTTCAGCAAGTGCACGCACCTCCGTTTGAGGGAAGGCTCCCATAAACCACTCACGGCATGCCGGCCAGTGGGAGAAGTCATCACCCTTCTTCAATTTCTACACAGGGGTGTGCATCTCTTCAGCATGAGCCGCAGAGTAAGAACTGTAATAATAATCACCCGGGGTCTCGTCCGGACGGATTGGAGATCATTTGGCGGAAGGGCTTCTACCAAATCCCACAGCTTCACCCCCGGGTGCCGGCTCCTCCACATGCACCCCCTGTGGAGCATCAGTTTGCGCACCCTCAACGGAAGCCGTCATCACTGGCCCCGTCTCTTCAGCAACACCTGCGCCTCCAGCCATCGCGCGTTCTTCCACCACCACCACCCGTGGTTCTTCAACAACTGTGGCGGGTTCAACCATCACCACCCGTGGTTCCTCCTCCACCTGCACGGGTTCTTCCACCACCATGGAACCCGTGTTAGTATCCACCCGAGAACCTTCCACCACCACGTGAGGCTCTTCCCTCACCGTCATGGTCTGCTACCCCAGTAGCGGAATCCCCACCCTGTGCGCTAGACGCTTGTGCGCTTTCACCCACAGGTGGGGGCATTGGAGTATGTTGGGGAGCGGCTGTTGTGATGGATTCCACAAAAACAGGATCATCCCCACCTGCAGGATGACAAACAATTAGCTAAACTTTTTACAAAAATGTGGTGCGATTAAGGCAAGTTAGAAAATTACCTTGGGAAATCCTGGCAGTGAGGGTCTCTAGACTCCCTCTTTTCCCTATTGCTTTCCGCGTAACCGTTTAAGGGAGCTGCGCGGAGAAGTCCTTCTTCGGACGCCTCTTCCGTTTGAGAGGCACCTCCGGGCTGGACTCGGCCTCCACCAGGTCAGCAGGTTTGGCGATCGGGATAACCACCGGCTTGGGCGCGGGCTTCTTCACACCTACAGAATCGAGACCCTTCCATAAGTCAGACACTACTACATAATCTTTCCAATGGCCAGAGACAATGCGTTTACCTTTGGGAGGGCCCACCCCAGGTTACCTCCTTCTCAACCGCCGCGCTCGGCCCCACGCGTTGTTTCTTCTTATGATCTGCGCCAATGCCCAAGTTTTTCAAAGCGCCAGCATCACGGCGCATCAACAAGTAAGTAACCCACAAAGATACCAATAGTCAACAACATGACAACTTACCAGTTGAAGGTGCGGGGGCAGCTAGATCCGCATTCCTGGGAAGTGTAAAATTCTCCAGGACCTGCGCATACCAGGTGGGCTCGTCTGAGCCCAGGGCGAGCTTCTCAATCCGCCCTTCCTTCCTCTGGAAGGCAGCCAAAAACAGTGGCGCCCCTGCAAAACAGAAATGCTTGTCAGCCTACACACAAGGCGAAATCAAGAACCACAACAATGAAATAGGAATACTTACTCCGATCCCCCTCCATGTACACCGGTCTATACCGGCGGTCTGGTTTCCACACCAAACTCATCCTGGCCGCCACCAGTATCCTTTCCGGCAATTGAATCGCCGGGTCTCCTTCAAATCCGTATACCAGGGGTCCAACACTGATATAGGGAGGGTCTCCGCCGGAATCTCCTCCGGCCCCCGGAACTGCATCGGGGAGGGAATGACACCAGACTTCACAAAAAAAGAATTTTGTCTTCCAATCGTGGAAGGACTTGGGGGGAGAGAGCAAATTTTTCCGTGCTTGCACACGGTGCTGAAAAGAATAAAACCCCATTGAGCAATGAAGTTGGTAAAAAATACGAAAACGATCGACGGTTGGAACAGACCCCGTCGACCGGCACAAAAACTCAAAGTACTTAATCCTCACCATCCCCATCGGGTTCAACTGGGAGAGGTGGAAGCCGTAAAAATTCAAAAGATCAAGGAAAAATTTTGTAACCAGTAACCGGAAGTTACCGTCAGAGAAAAAATCTTGAAAATATGATGTCGCCGGCCGGAGCATTGGCAGCTGTCTCACCTTCCACCGGAAACCGGGCATCCCAGCTCTTGGCGAACCGGAAGCCGGAGACCATGCGGTCAAAAGTGTTCCAGCTTATCTTGCAAGCCGGCAAAGATGTTGAGGCCTCCGCGGCAGAAGCAGTCTCCTGACCCCTAGACGCCATTAAAAACAAAGAAAAGAAAAGAAGTTTTGAAGACGAAAAGTTTGGAAGAACAAGAAACTCAAGAACTCAAGAAGAACCTAGAGAAATTGAAGAGAAAATATGAAGGAATGAAGAAAACCCTAAGCGGTTACATCTATTTATACTGCTCGCATTTAATGCGTTTGGGAATCGTGACGCACGTGAGACAATAACAACCAATCAGCAAAGGACGCATGGCAGGCAAGTTGCCACTGACGGTTAGGATGCGCGTGGCCGCCACTCTCCCTACCAATTCATTAATGAAAGTGAGGCGGTATGGCTGACAACACGCTACAGCTGTCAGATGTCCTTTCCGATCCCCCTTTCTTCACACCAACTCACCTGCAACGTCAGAATAGCAGGGATTCAAATTTCAAAATCATCATTACAAAGCGTTTCCTTCGCACAAACGTTTCTCCCAACCCTTCTTGAATTTTTGCCTTTGAAATTAGAGCGCATACAATAATTCTTTTAGTCCAGCACTCCTCCTACTTACCAACATGCGCATAGGAGCAGCACTGGACTAGGGGGACTTGGAGGGGTATGGTCCCAAAAACACCGCGCCTGCACAAGGAACCACACCCTCAGTAGCATAACTACAAGGAAACCTTGCGTGCAATATGCAATGGTGCGCCTTCCTTAAAATCAATAGGTCATACAAGGAACCTTGCGCACCCAGCACAACGGTAAATTAGATCAATGAATGTAGGTCACACAATGAGCCTTGCGCACTCAGCGTAACGGCAAGTTAGACCAAACAATACAAGTCACACAACGAGCCTTGTATATTTGACACAACGGCAAGTTAGACTTGAACGGGCAGGCTACTAGACCCTGCTCAGAACTTACAACCCTCTAGTCATGAATCCTAAAACATTGCAAGACCAAGACAAACATGAGAGCACCTCATAGTCTTATGGACAAAAGGATTACCCCTGCCACCCTGCGCTGGCGGGAAAACATTAACAGCCTCGCATAAGGGATAAGCACTAAGAGGTGTTGACCATACTCAAAGGTACAGTGGCAGTACTGTAACCAAGGGTTGCTCGGCAAGGTTGCGTCTGACAGTGTCGCATGAACAGTGATGTAGACGTCAGACTGTGCACCAACCATACTTACGCCAGTGACTGTTACACCTTCTCCATTTTCGGCTGGTGGCAGGTCTGACGCTAGAAACAGCTGCCTTTAACGTGGCACCATTCAGCATCCGACAAAGCACACCTCCTAACAGAGGACATTAATTCTCCTGCAGGGAACATTTAATGTCTGACGTAGATGGACAAAACGGATGTCTCTGGCCGTCTGGGCCGGGCCCAAGGCCCATCAGCCCATCTCCCGAGCCCACTTACTTTTGGCTATAAAATAAGTATCGAATCACGAGGTAAACCATTCACAAATATCCAGAAAGATACGAACTTACTTATTGCATACTATACAGAGCTCACTTGCTTATCACTTGCAATCACCAAATACTTATTCTCACGTCGGAGTGTGGTCACGGAGAAAACCACCATGTCCCCGTGACGAGACTAACGACGCTGCTAATTTTGCAGATCAGTCTGAGTGAGATCACCCTGAAGAACGAGCGAAGTGACGACCCTTGTATGCAGAAATTCCTTAGTTGTAACTAACATATCTCCGGATATATATAGGTTCAACCGGTGTTTCTTCAATAGGGATAGAGATTACTTTTGAATAAATGAGAAAATGGATTAGTGAAAATTTGTTATAAATTGGGTTGGATTTATATAGTGTAAAAATATGTAAATTGATATGTTTTTTTAACAAAAAACGGTTATAAAGCCGTTGCATACTCCTTCAACGGTCATAAAAATGAATCAACGGTCACAAAATGGTGCGGTGAGTAGTCACCAAATTTCACCTTACCGCACGGTGACTTAAACGATGACGGCGGGGTTCTCCGCCGGTAAAAGCCCTTACCGCATACTTTACCGAACCCATACCGTTCACCCTTATAGGTTTTGCATATTTAAATTCCTTGAATAATCCTTTTAAATCGTGTACTGCTCACTTTTAGTTCGAAGTATACTCTAAGTCTTTAATCGGAAAATTAAAAAGAAATTGATAATGAGTATGAAAGTTTTTTATAAAAAATGTATAAGAAGTGAGATGAAAAAATATCTATCTATACATATAATAAAGTAAACCAATTTAATACACATGGCAATCATTAAGGCTATCTAGAATTCTAGTTTCCCGCCTAAAACACAATTCTTTTAGTTTCATAATTAATCCTAAATTTAAAAAAATATATATCAATCCTGAAATCTCGGTAATAGATAATCCTAAATTCAAAAAAAATTCATAAATTAATCTAATTACATTTTATCATTGAACTTTTAGCCTCGAATAATTTCCCTGTTATGAATCAAGGGTAAAGATTAAATAGAAAGTTTGATGTTGATAGAAAGGGTAGGAAGTAATCCTAACCTTACACGTTGCAAACCAGAAAAACATATGGGAAGAGTATTTTAATCCAATAGAAACAACTTTATCACCATTCATCTTCTCCCAACCAAACTAAACCCTGTCTTCACAACCAACTGCTCCCGTCACCCATACCCCTCACCACCACCTATGAAGCACGGGGACGGCTCAGACCATTGAGTACCCGTCCCGGGGACGGAAATGGAATGGAAACGCCATGGGGCCGTCCCCCAAACGTTTCCGGGAATTTGGGGACGGCAGCGAGACGATTCCGGGATGTGGGGACGGCAACTAAAGGTTTCGGGGACGGCTGCCAGTGAGTTGAAAGATAAACAAAAGAGAAGTAAGAACGATGGCCGTAATGATTTTTCTCCGGTGAGTTGAAGGGTTGCAGCCGCAGATGTTACAAAGGCTGTTAGTTTGGAAGAAGATGATAAATAAAAGGGCAACCCTATTTTACATTTAGTGGCTTTTAAAATTTTAGTTTGTGGTCCCAACTCACTTATAAAAATCTAATATTGAAATCTATTATTTACTGAAATGTTTTTTTTTTTACCAACATCTACGATTTTTAGTTATTCTTTATTTATGTTTTTGACTTAACATTAAAAATTTATAAATTCCTATTGTTTTTATTTTTAGTTAATTACTTACAATTTTTGTATTTAATACATTATTTAATCTAATGTAGAGATCTATTTTTATAAAGCTCAACAATCTCATGTCTTCCTAATTACATCAATATATAACTATTTTGGGGTTTTGTCATACATTATCTTTGATATATATTTGTTTTTTATATGTTTTTATTCCCGTACTCGTCCCGTCCCCGCTTCTTGAATTTTTTAGTTTTGCCGTTTCCCGTCCCCGTACCCCGTACCCGTCCCAGTACATCATAGACCACAGTACATCATAGACCACCACTATCTGACAACCATTGGCAACCCATCACCCTCCGAAAACCAACACCATCCACTCCCACCGTTGTCGACCACCACCCACTTCATCCATTCAACCACACAACAAACTCCTTGCCAAAATTAGGATCACCTAACGACGTCGTCGGTGCCCGCCCTGCCACCCTATCCGGTGCCAACCTCCGGCAAAAGCAACCGGTGTGACCAAGCATCTAACTTTTCTACTTACCGTTTGATGAAATGAATTCAATATCTCTGTTTTCAGCAATCTCGTGTACCTGTTTTGAAGCTTTGTTTGATGTTATAGTAAAGCAGAGGCTGCTTCAAAGTAGGTCTCGAATAAAGAACAATAAAGGCTGATACTTGTAGTTGTACTAAATCGATTTATGAGAACAATATAATAATAGTAATTAACACCATTATAATTGTAGGTATGTTTCGTTTGTTTAACTTTTTGGATTTTTTTTGGATGATAATATGTAATTAAGTTTATGAATTGTGTTTTACAAACATAATAATTTATCACGTTTTTAAATTGTGTTTGGTTCACTGTGTTTTTAGTATATTACGTTTTAATTTATTACGGTTTATAATACAATGATAAAACATAATTTTATTATGTTTTCGTCTATTGTGTTTTATAATACAATGAAAAACCACATATTTTGTGATTTTAACTCCATTGTGTTTTATAAGACAATGAAAAAAACACACATATTGTGTTTTAATCCGTTACATTTTATAACACAATAAAAAAACAACATTTTTTTTTGTTTTTTGTCTATTGCATTTTAGACAAAGACAATTTTTTGCGTTTTAGAAGAAAGACTTTTTTGTGTTTTTTAACTATTGCGTTTTAGGAAAATACATTTTTATGTTTTTGGTCCATTACATTTTAGGAAAAAACATTTTTTTGTATTTTTGGTCTATTACAGTTTAGAAGAAACATCTTTTTGGTGTTATTGGTTCATTGCGTTTAAGAAAAACACATTGTTTTGTGTTTTTGTTCTATTGCGTTTTAGGAAAAACCTTTTTTTTTTGTCTATTGCGTTTTAGGAAAACACATTTTTGTGTTTTTAGTCCATTGCGTATTAGAGAAACACATTTTTTTTGTGTTTTTACAAAAAAAAAAAACATTTCTTTTTGTGTTTTTTCTACTGCGTTTTAGAAACAAGACATTTCTTCGTATTTTTTTGTTAATTGCGTTTTAGAAGAAAAATCCTTTTTTATGCTTTTAGTCTATTGCTATATGGGTTAACAAAAAAATAAACTATAGCAGTAGTGTACTTATTTTAAAGATAAAAAATGTTCGTTTTAATGGTGTGATTTTTATAAAAAAATAATGTTGTATAAAAGAGTTATTAACGTTTTATAAATGAAGAGTAATTGGAGATAGAGAAACTATTGCATTTGATGGACTATAATACCCTTAAGAAACCCACACCCTCCTTTTTTGTTCAATTCCACCATATAATCTTAACAATTGATTACTAAATAAATAGTCAAGATTACTTATTAAACCTTTTTATCCAAATAAAGTCATTAGTATATCCTGGCTCTTTGAATCAATATGTTTATTAGTTGGAGTTATTATATTAAAATGTTAGTTTTATTAAGTTGTAAAAGAGCACAGGTCAAACCATTCTAAATTTTATGTAAATTAGTTTTTTTTTAAAAGCTCCTCATTAAACAATGTAATTTTAGACCAACATTGTTGTGGGTGTAAGATGTTAGTTTATTATTAAAATGTTATGATGTTTATGTAATTTAGTTTTTCTTAAAGCTCCTCACTAAACATTGTAATTTTAGATCGACATTGTTGTGGTGTAAGATGTAAAAAAAAGATAGCTATAAAATAAGTTTTTAAACAGTTTTTATTTAAGTTACATAAAATATCATGATTTGACAAATTATTGCTAAACTTTTATCGGTAAACATAGATAAAATGATATAAATAAATCATTTACAGAACATTTTATTAGTCATGATGTTTTGTAAAACATATATATGCTATTTAAAAATACTTTTACTTATTACATTTTCTAAACTATTTAAAAACTTTCTTAAAATTATATTTGTAGTTTAAACAAGAGTAAAAACAAAACGTTTATAAATAATTAACAGGAATTTAAAATACATATATGAATTCTAAAAAAGCTGTCTATTAAACAGCTCCTTTCCGTTCAAATAAAATTATAAAAAACAGCTGTTTGAAAAAATTTAACGAAATCCTTTCGAGAAGAATTAAAAAAAGAAAAAAAACTTAAAAAACATTTATAGAATATCATTATTTAACAAAGTGTTTTCTTTATAGTTTTTTATCTATGATTTATATAAGCCTAATATTAGTTAGTAAATAAAAGTACCATTTTGCCTTAGATATTCTTAAAGTTAGGTTTTATCTAATCTAAATGAAATTAGAAGAGAGTCGAATAAAATATAAAAGATTAGAAGTAAATAAAAATACCATATTTTCTTTAGATATTCTTAAAATTAGGTTTTATCTAATGAGATTAGAGGAGAGTCGAATAAATTATAAAAGATTACTTAAAAATAAAAGGTAAGGAAAAAAGAAAATCATTCATTTTGGTAAATAGTTTTAAACCATCCATTTTGATAAATATTTATTCAACCAACACCCTTTAGGGTCTATGTTTATAATTTCTAACTGATTACATTTTGATAATGTTGTTTTATTTATATTTAATGTTCTTATACATAAATGTTATATTTTTTTGATATAACTCTAATACTGTAACATCCCAAAACTGGCAAATTATATATCTAAATATAGACTAAAAAATAAATAAAATAACTAGGAATAACTAACCTAGTTAACTGTACATTATTAGTTAAAAGAGGAATTAGATTTAACAAACATGAGGGATTAAAAGTGTCAAAAAGGAAAACCTAATTAAATAAAAACAAAGAAATTAGAAACACAGCACACTTGTTTGTATGTGTGTGTGTGTGTGTCTAGAAGAAGCAAAAGGGAGCCAAACCCTAATTCTTGAACATCTCACAATTTTCATTCAATTCGACCAAGAATCAAGGTGATTTTGGTGCATGTTTAAGAATTTAAAGCCTACAACATCATCTCATCATAAGGTATGTCAAAAATCCAGTGAATATTGAAGTAGAGAATTCACAATTGAATCTTATGATGCGAAATTGATGGTGGGATTTTAGAGTAGTGATAGAAATTGTAGAGCCTGCATGATTAGGACAAACCCTCGATGAAATTATGATCAAATACCATTAATTAAGTGTTTGAGTAACTAACAATTTTGTGTTGGCAAGGTTCTTATAAAAATTAAAGAAAACGTAAGTAGTGATAATGAAACTTATATTAATTGATGTTGTTATGTTAAATTCTGGATGTTGATTGAACATACTACACAATGAAACTTGAATAAATGCAATTACTTGGCTATTAGCTCAATCGTAGACTTGGTGAAAGTAGTTTAAAGATTATGCACACAAAGTGCATGACGAAATGCCTGAACGAATTGCTAACCTTAAATTAATATCCGGAAAATGTTAATGGAAACGTGAGAAAGTGTGTTTGGCAAATTTGCATGCCCTAGTCATGAGCCGAGTGGTTCTAATAACATCGACTATTATATATATTAGGCAACGCGAGTGAAGCGTCGGGAAGTCAAGCCGGTGCGGACACGCGTTTGAAGGGAAAGCTTTAAGGTACGTGACCTTGCACTCGTAGTAATATAATGTATGGATAATTGTTTTATTGGGTCAAATATTATGTTAAATGATGGTTGGTTGAATAAAAGCGATGGATTTCGCTATGTCAACCAAACGGGTCAAAATGACATAATGATTAAAGGTTTGTTCGAACAAAAACGATGGATTTCGCTATGTCAACCAAACGGGTCAAAATGACATAATGATTAAAGGGTTGGTTGAATAAAAGCGATGGATTTCGCTATGTCAACCTAACGGGTCAAAATGACATAATGATTAAAGGTTTGATTGAATAAAAGCGATGGATTTCGCTATGTCAACCAAACGGGTAAAAATGACATAATGATTAAAGGGTTGGTTGAATAAAAGCGATGGATTTCGCTATGTCAACCAAACGGGTCAAAACGACATAATGAATAAAGGTTTGGTTGAATAAAAGCAATGGATTTCGTTATGTCAATCAAACGGGTTAAATGAAGTCTTAATGCATACCAGAAGGGATGCATGAGTAAATGATATCGACATAATACCCGGATAATGGGTAGGAATTCGAATATGTGCGTAAACCGGGAAATGAATGATTGAATCATGCTTATAGGATCCCGAGTATTAGGAAACGTTTGTAGATATGATGTTTGCAAGAACTAGAGGTGATCAAATGAGTCGTTTAGTAAGAATGTATAAACGGGTCAATAAAATTTGCAAAGAAATAGTAAGCCGAAGGCTTAAAGTTAAAATATGATTAATTTGGATGTTGGATTTTCGAGTTATTAAGGTGAAGGATCAAATTACGATCAGGTAGGAAGAAACGGATGATTAAACGGATAAGCGGTTTAAAAGATACGGAGATTTTCGCGTCAAAAACAGCAAATAAGAGGAAACCTGCAGTAGCCATCGTAAGCTACGCACCGTAGCTTACGGTAGGTTGTTTCTGTTAGAAACAAGAAGCCCACACCGTAAGCTACGGTGCCTAGCCGTAGTTTACGGCGGGGTCTGAAACAAAATTTTGTTTTGTTTTGTTGGGTCATGTTTTCATGTTTGATATATTCGTTTATGTTATATATATTACTTATCTAAAATTCTAGATAAATTTGTAATGTAAGTGATCTTTAGGACGTCGCGGATGATTGATCAAGATTGTCGAAGAACCGAACATTTCCGAATTACGAGCTTCCGCTTTAGTTTTTCCTCATCCAAGAAACATAATAGTGTTGAAGTGTCTATCAATATTTTGCGTACTTCAAATTTTAAGTAAACCCGTACTTTTATAATTAGTTTTGATTGCATTATCTTAATGAAATGTCAAAACTTTTACTAAATAAAAAAATGATATATATATATATATATATATAAAGGTGAGTTAGGGCTTTACAAGTTGGTAATCACAGCTTAAGGTTAAAGACAAATGTGTTCGGTTCAAGACTTGACAAAAACATCTGGTAAAAAGTGGTTATGAAATAAATTATAATAGAAAATAATAGAAAGGAAGATTATTTGAGGTGTATGGGAGGAGTGCATTAATACACTCGAACCCGGGAATTACACAAAATATAAATGGTTGAGACAAGTTATGTACTTAATCAACTGGATAAGAATGATACATCACACGTAATATTGAGTGATGAGTATCAATTTCCAAATAATAATAATATGGAAATGATTAAACAAATTATTTACTTAATTGTTATGGACATTTCAGTAAAAGAGATGTCTGACGAAATGGGTGAAGATACGGTATCTCTCATGACGGAGGAGATACAAGCAAAAATTTCCGAAGAAGTCGGAAAAGCGTTGGAAGCAGCCTTACCTGAATTTATGGAAAGTTTGCAAACAACGATGTTAGCAACGATAGAGGAACAGATGAATGAGATAAAGGAAAGCCTCAATCAAGATCGAGGTAAGGCTAAAGAAGGGAAGGCATGCCCTTACAACAAATTTATGGCATGTAAAAACCCCCGGTTTACAATCGAAAAGTAGATCCAATCGTTTGTCAACGATGGATAAGTGATATTGAAGGAGTCTTTGAACGGACCCATTGTGACCCAACCGACTTCGTAGCCTACGGAATCGGTCAACTGAGGGGTCAAGCGAAAGACTGGTGGGATAACCTCAAGAAAGAACTGGGGATTAAACTACAAGAACCATGACTTGGGAAGAGTTTAAGGTGCCTTTCCTTAAACATCACAGCCCAAAAGTCGTGATCAACAAAATCAAGGAAGAATTTATTCAACTAAGACAAAAAGACGAATCGATTGACAAAATCACGGGGATCTTCTTAGACAAGTTGAGGTTTTGTGACGAACTTATGCAAACCGAAGAACAGAAAATCTATTATTACTACAACATGTTGAGCGCTGAATATCGAGAGTTTAAGACTCCCTCAAAATATGAACATCTCACGGAGATCGTAAATGTCCGCGCGAGAGCGCGAAATCGATTGAAAAAGCAAATTGAAAGAGGAGAAAGGAGGATGTTGGACGCGAACCAAAGCCCCACAAAGAAACAAAAAGTAAATGAACCTCCAAAGAAAGGGAACGTAAAAGGAGGGTTGCCTAGTTGCAAAGTTTGTGGACGCTCTCATCGAGGTAAGTGTTTCTATAAAAACAAACCATGTGTCGTGTGTGGAAAGACGGGACATGCGCCCTCAAATTGCCCTACTAAAGTATCGGTCTGTTTTAAGTGTTACCAACCGGGTCATAAAAAGTCTGAATGCCCGGAGTTGGTAGGAAAGAAAGACGCGATCAATGTGAAGAATAAAACTTCGAAGACAAGGGCAAGATCCTTCCACATAACTGCAGCTAAGGCCAAAAATGAACCCAATGTGGTTTCAGGTACGTTTACCGTAAATTCAATTCCCGCACGTGTATTATTTGATACGGGTAAAAATAAGTCATTTGTTTCACATAGATTTATTCGAGACCCTTTGTTCACACTAACTAAATTACCTATGCCTATAGAAGTAGAAGTAAATAATAATAAAAGTTTTGTTGTTTGTGATATATGTCGGGAATGCAAATTAAATGTTGATGGCGAGGATTACTTGGTTGATTTAATACCCATATCGATGGGGGAATTCCAAGTGGTAATTTGAATGGATTGGTTATCTCGTCACCACGCTAAATTAATATGTTTCCGTAAAGAGATACAACTAACATCATAGAGCAGAAGACATGTAATTATTTACGGGGAAAAGAATTGTAATCCTATAGTATGTTCGATGATCGAAGTCCATAAACTCATTCAACATGGGTGTAAGGCTTATTTGACATACGTACATGATTCAGAAAGGGAGTCGCGCAAGAATAGAAGACGTACCTGTCGTACAAGATTTTATGTGTTCCCGGAAGACTTACTAGGAATCCCACCCGAGCGTGAGGTGGAGTTTGGGATTGAACTAGTTCCAGGTGCGAAACCGGTGGCTAAAGCTCCATACCAGTTAGCACCATCGGAACTTCAAGAGTTATTATCACAAGTACAAGATTTATTGGACAATGGGTTTATTCGACCAAGCGTCTATCCCTGGGGAGCGCCAGTATTGTTCGTAAAGAAGAAAGACGGAAGTATGCGTATGTGTATCGATTACCGTGAACTAAATAAACTAACAGTAAAGAATCGATATCCAGTTCCGAGAATCGATGACTTATTTGATCAGCTACAAGGTGCAAGTTGGTTTTCGAAAATCGACTTAAGGTTAGGCTACCATCAACTAAGAGTGAAAGAAGAAGATATACCTAAAACCGCCTTTCGAACACGGTACGGGCACTATGAATTTCTCGAAAGTGTCCTTCAGATTAACGAATGCACCTGCAGCTTTTATGGATCTTATGAATCAGGTGTGCAAGCCAATGTTGGATAAATCGGTGATAGTGTTCATTGATGACATCTTAGTTTATTCAAAAAGCGAGGAGGATTATGCGCACCATTTGCGTGAGATATTAGAAACACTTAGAAGAGAAAAGTTGTATGCAAAGTTCTCAAATGTGCCTTTTGGCTTCGAACAATACAATTCCTAGAGCATGTCATTAGCGCCGATGGAATATTGGCCGATCCGTCCAAAATAGAAGCAGTGTCAAGATGGAACCCCCCTAAAAATCCTTCTGAAGTTAGAAGCTTTTTAGGACTGGCAGGCTATTATCAAAGATTCATACAAGATTTCTCCAAGATTGCTTCTCCATTAACTAAATTAACTCGTAAGGATGAAAGGTTTGTCTGGAAAGATGGGCAAGAAAGGGCGTTTCAAACGCTTAAAGAAAAATTGACCAGTGCTCCGGTATTGACTTTACCGGATGGCACTGACGACTTGATGGTGTATTCGGATGCATCGCACCTACGTCTTGGGTGCGTACTTATGCAACGAGGCAAAGTGATTGCCTATGCCTTGAAACAATTAAAAGTTCACGAAAAGAGATATCCTACTCATGATCTTGAATTAGCAGCGGTAGTATTTGCTTTAAAACTTTGGAGACACTATTTGTATGGGGTGAAATGCGTCATTTACACCAATCATAAAATCCTAAAGTATTTCTTTGATAAAAAAACAATTGAATATGAGACAAAGGCGTTGGTTAGAGACGGTGAAGGATTATGACTGCGAGATTCATTATCAACCTGGCAAAGCCAACGTGGTAGCAGATGCCCTTAGCAGAAAGGAAAATTTTGTACCTATTTGGGTGCAATCTATGCAACTAGTGGTTACTTCAGGATTACTTGAGCAAATCCGAGTAGCACAAGAAGAAGCAGTGAAGAAAGAGAACTGGAAAGTGGAACGTATAAAGGGTGTAGTAAAAGACATTGAAGAAAGAGAAAACAGGTTAAAATACCGATTTGGTAGAATTTGGGTTCCAAACACTTCTGGTGTAAAGGATCTCTTACTCAACGAGGCTCATAAGTCGCGTTATTCGATTCACCCGGGAGTAACCAAGATGTATCGAGATCTGAAACTGTCACACCCCAGATTTCCAACCCGAAATCCATACACCGGTGGGCCCGGCTGGGGAGTATTGTGACGTAAGTTGATAACATCATTGTCAATTAAACATAGCACAGAGTCTTGGAGTAAAATTACTATTACAAACCGAATGTTCAAAAATAAAATAATATACAGGCTCGTAATAGAAGATCCACAGCGGATCAGTAAAATGTACAAGAAATAATATAAAACAGACTTTAGGGCAGATCTAAGGATTTGCAAGATCCTCTTATTCACTACCGAGCAGCTTCCGGCCTATTTCGTATTGTACCTGCAGTTTAGTCTTTGGACGATACGTCAGCTTACGCTGGTAAATACACCCAATTGACTCATTTTGAAAAACTTTAAATGATTTTTAAGTACAAAACGGCACAAAATCTTTTATTAACTTTGGAAATTTGACTTTGCAACCTTGTATCAGATTCACATCGTTTGTCAATACATACAGGGCCCAGTACAGAAACGAGACATGATTAAATACACACCACTTACGAACTCACGAAGGAGTTATCCCCAATGTCTTGGGTAATTTGCATATGAGCGTCTGTCAGGTGTATGCCTACACCCCCGCTAAGGTCATGGCCAATATCTAATGTATTGAGTGAGGATATCCAGGACACGTAATTTAACCCCTGATTTTAAGTTATCAAACAAAACTGATTAAAACGGAATATGCGGGTTTACTAGCCACAAACGGGCATTCGATTGACCCCATTTCGGACCAAGCAGTAATAATTTACGTATCCCAAGCCCATATAGGGAAAATAAGTCAAGGGTATTTACCTGAGTTAGTCTTCTTCTTTTATTTTTAAATAACTCAGCCGTATACAAAAGTACCAAGTGCAGATAGCATTTACCGGGAAGGCTCTAGTTTGGATTATGGCATAAGCTAGCCAATTAAATACTAACGGTCTTATAAACCGACTACTGTTCATGATCATTACGTATAACCTTGATTAAACGATGATCGGATAGAATGTAGTTTAATCCCGACAAGTACTTGACTTGTATAATATGGGTAAACTATAAATATTCTGGATTTTGAAACTTAAATGACAAGGTTAAACCCGTTTCGGTTAATTTTCGTAAAGTAGTTACGTATAATCAACCGTATGCTTATAAGCGATAATGGGTAACCGGATAAGTCATGAAAAAGTTCTATATGCCATTATATTTTAAATAAGTTAAGATATCAGTAGGATATCAACTTATATGCCTGTTAAGGTTTTAAAACGAAACTACGCTTCATAAGGGCATTTCGGTAATTATATACCATATAAAAGAAACTTGAACATATTTTAAGTTTATAATCATGAGTATTCTGGAAAAATATTTTATTTATGATATAATATCAGTAGTATATCAATTATATGTGTATTTTAACTTTTATGACCAAACTATGCACCGAATGGGCATTTTGGTTATTTTATACATAGTTTATAAATTATTTGGGATTCTGAGTTTATAACATGTACCTACTGTAAATATGTTTAAAATAAGTTTTAAAATTAGTAGGTATAAGTCTTGGTCAATAATATGGTTTAAAACCATACTATGCGCCTAAACGGCGCTTATGTCGTAAAATGACGTCTTTAACGATGTTTACGAAAATTGATGTTAAGGTCAGATTAAAATTTTAGAATATGTTATTTAATATAACATATCAGTAGGTAAAGGATTTACCTTAAAAGATTGATTAAAATCATATTATGAGCCACAAGGGCTAAAACCGTCATTTATCGACATAGTTTAACGGCTTGCTTGAAAACTCAGTTTATAACTTAGTTTAATATCCCAAATAATTCTACTTATGATATTACATCGTAGAAACTCATTTTCAAGTTCAATATCATTTAAAACCTTGTTTTATACAAAAAGGGCATTTTAGTCAAGAATAGCATAATTATGGAACTTGCGCATAAACTTGGATTCTGATTATGATCATGTAATATAACCTCAGAGGGTTATGCTATATTATATTATGATCATAATTCAACTTTAGATCAGTATATAACTAATCTAAATCGGGTCAGAATCGAAAGTAAGCAAAGTCAAACTTCGCGACTTTCGGTTGCGAACCGACCCCAGAACTGAAATTGGCGAGCCGAACATGTTCTTACATGTTCTAATAATTATTACCAACTTGTTAAGTGTCAAAAAAGGTTTCATAACATATATAAGATCAATTTATGATTTTTCCGAAAAATGGCATGTTTGACTTTTTAATATCATAACTTTTACCCGTCAATTGGTCTAGCAAACGTGATCTTCAGGAGGTGCCCTTTATAGGGATTAACACATACCTTATTACGATCACTTAGCCATGTTCATTTCGAAAAATGGCCGGACCATAATGGTCTTAACCGAAAGTCAAAGCGTTTTCCGTAAAACACTTGACTTTTGGCTATAAAAGCCTATAAACGAAAAGTGCAAGAGCAAGGAACACTTACAAGAGGTTTCTAGAATGCAAGAGAACTAAGTTGGATGCTCCTTTCAGCTAGGAACTTCCAGAGGAGGGAGAAGAGTGAATAAATGAGAAAGGTGCAAGTTGGAATGTGAACTTAAACACCTATTTATAGTTGGAGAACTCAAAGGAGGTGAAGCCAGGTGTTTAGAGGTGTAAGAGGAACTTACAAGTGTCCCAAAACTGGCATAGCAGTTTGGGAAGCCATGGTTTTGGTTTTAATGGTTTTGGAGTTTTGTTTGGGAGCCAAGCAAAACCTTCTGCAGCGGATGTCCTCTGGCGCCCCGCGAGAGACACAGGGCATGTCTCTCGTGGCACGCGACCGCCCTATGCTACTTTCAAACTCTATCACTTTTAGCCCCTTAACTTATTAAAGCTTTTAAAAACCTTCTAAAACACCTTTTTGGCATATAGCCCTCCGTAGCCAATATTTGGCATACCCGGTATTATGACCGGACATTGTCGAGCTCTCGGTTCATTAAAAGGTCACTCAGAGGTATAAATTAACATGTTAACACTTTTAATCTCTCCATTATCCAACTTTCATATATAATTGGATTTAATCACTCTCGTCCAACAAACAGGACATATGAGAGTTAGGACTACGTAAAGGATCACTCATAGGCTCAGTATAAGCATGTTGACTCCGATGTCACTCAGAGGCTAGGCATGTTGACACAACGGTCATTCAGAGGCCGAGTTTAAGCATAACGACACTAATGGTCGTTCAGAGGCTACTTTTTTATGCATGACGACACTAATGGTCGTTCAGAGGCTAGGTTTATGCATGTTGACATCAGAAAGTCATTCAGAGGCTCAGTTTGAGCATGTTGTCACTTTTAGTCCTTATTAGTCTTTTAATTGACCATTTTAAAAATACAATACGTGTCACTATATTATTGGACACGATTTTTTTACAGGGTGTTACAGAAACAAAATTACTAGTGGCCCGGAATGAAAATAGATGTAGCTAAGCATGTTGAAAAATGCTTAACTTGTTTACAAGTAAAAGCGGAACACCAAAAGCCTTATGGCAAACTCCAACATTACACAAACCAGTTTGGAAATGGGAACATGTTACCATGGATCTATTAACCAAACTACCGAGAACGGTCCGGGGATTGGATGCCATTTGGGTGGTCGTTGATAGATTGACAAAAAGTGCTCGTTTTATTCCCATTCGTGAAACTTATACTTCTGAAAAGATGTCGGAGGTGTACATGAATGAGATAGTAGCGCGCCATGGAGTACCGGTGTCCATTGTGTCGGATAGAGATACCAGGTTCACATCAAACTTCTAGCGCGATTTTTCAAGAACAAATGGGTACTAAACTATTAATCAGTACGACATACTACCCTCAAACAGACAGGCAAAGCGAGCGAACAATTCAAACATTAGAAGATATGCTTCAAGCATGTATTATTGACTTTGGCGGTAGTTGGGATGCTTACTTACCATTGGTTGAATTTTCACACAACAACAGCTACCATTCGAGCATTGGTATGGTGCCATATGAGATGCTTTATGGTAGAAAGTGCAGAACCCAATGTGTTGGGGCGAAGTGGGTCCAGGAGAACTCACCCATAAGGATATAATTAAAGCCACAAATGAAAAGATTGACTTAGTACGAACCCATCTAAAAGCGGCCCAAGATCGGCAAAAGTCATATGCAGATAAAAGACGAAGACCCATTGAATTGCAAATAGGTGATATGGTAATGATCAAGGTGTCTCCTTGGAAGGGGATCATACGATTTAGAAAGAGAGGGAAATTGAGCCCGCGATTTATTGGACCTTTCAAAATTATCGGTCGAGTGGGGCAAAGTGGCATACCGGTTAGAACTACCAGAAGAGTTGAGTGGAATACACAATACATTCCACGTTTCACATCTTCGAAAATGTTTAGCCGATGAAACAGCCTACATTCGATATGAAGACATAGAGGTAGACAATAAACTCAACTACTTGGCAAAGCCTATCGCGGTCCTTGACAGAAAGGTCAAAGGATTAAGGAACAAAAAAATTGATCAAGTAAAGGTCAAGTGGGAACATCGAAAGTGGTCGGACACCACCTGGGAGTCAGAAGAATAAATGAGACGACTCTACCCTTCACTTTTCGGTACGTGTAGGTGTTTCAGGGACGAAACCCTTTTTAAGAAGGGTGGATTTGTAACACCGCAAAAATGGCAAATTATATATGTAAATAGAGACTAAAAAATAAATAAAATAAAATAACTAGGAATAACTAACCTAGTTAACTATATATTATTAGTTAAAAGAGGAATTAGATTTACAAACATGAGGGAATAAAAGTGTCATAAAGGAAAACCTAATTAAATAAAAACAAAGAAATTAGAAACACAACACACTGGTTTGTATGTGTGTGTGTGTGTCTAGAAGAAGCAAAAGGGAGCCAAACCCTAATTCTTGAACATCTCACCATTTCCATCCAATTTGACCAAGAATCAAGGTGATTTTGGTGCATGTTTAAGAATTTAAAGCCTACAACATCATCTCATCATAAGGTATGTCAAAAATCCAGTGAATATTGAAGTAGAGAATTCACAATCGAATCTTGTGATGCGAAATTGATGGTGAGATTTTAGAGTAGTGATAGAAATTGTAAAGCCTGCATGATTAGGACAAACCCTCAATGAAATTAGTGATCAAATGCCATTAATTAAGTGTTTGAGTAACTAACAATGTTTGTGTTGGCTGGGTTCTTATAAAAATTAAAGAAAACGTAAGTAGTGATAATGAAACTTATATTAATTGATGTTGTTATGCTAAATTCTGGATGTTGATTGAACATACTAGACATTGAAACTTGAATAAATGCAATTACTTGGCTATTAGCTCAATCGTAGACTTGGTGAAAGTAGTTTAAAGATTATGCACACAAAGTGCATGACGAAATGCCTGAACGAATTGCTAACCTTAAATTAATATCCGGAAAATGTTAATGGAAACGTGAGAAAGTGTGTTTGGCAAATTTGCATGCCCTAGTCATGAGCCGAGTGGTTCTAATAACATCGACTATTATATATATTAGGCAACGCGAGTGAAGCGTCGGGAAGTCAAGCCGGTGCGGACACGCGTTTGAAGGGAAAGCTTTAAGGTACGTGACCTTGCACTCGTAGTAATATAATGTATGGATAATTGTTTTATTGGGTCAAATATTATGTTAAATGATGGTTGGTTGAATAAAAGCGATGGATTTCGCTATGTCAACCAAACGGGTCAAAATGACATAATGATTAAAGGTTTGTTCGAACAAAAACGATGGATTTCGCTATGTCAACCAAACGGGTCAAAATGACATAATGATTAAAGGGTTGGTTGAATAAAAGCGATGGATTTCGCTATGTCAACCTAACGGGTCAAAATGACATAATGATTAAAGGTTTGATTGAATAAAAGCGATGGATTTCGCTATGTCAACCAAACGGGTAAAAATGACATAATGATTAAAGGGTTGGTTGAATAAAAGCGATGGATTTCGCTATGTCAACCAAACGGGTCAAAACGACATAATGAATAAAGGTTTGGTTGAATAAAAGCAATGGATTTCGTTTATGTCAATCAAACGGGTTAAATGAAGTCTTAATGCATACCAGAAGGGATGCATGAGTAAATGATATCGACATAATACCCGGATAATGGGTAGGAATTCGAATATTGCGTAAACCGGGAAATGAATGATTGAATCATGCTTATAGGATCCCGAGTATTAGGAAACGTTTGTAGATATGATGTTTGCAAGAACTAGAGGTGATCAAATGAGTCGTTTAGTAAGAATGTATAAACGGGTCAATAAAATTTGCAAAGAAATAGTAAGCCGAAGGCTTAAAGTTAAAATATGATTAATTTGGATGTTGGATTTTTGAGTTATTAAGGTGAAGGATCAAATTACGATCGGTAGGAAGAAACGGATATTAAACGGTAGCGGTTTAAAAGATACGGAGATTTTCGCGTTAAAAACGATAATAAGAGGAAACCTGCAGTAGCCACCGTAAGCTATGGTTGCTCACTGTAGCTTACGGTAGGTTGTTTCTGTTAGAAACAGAAGCCCACACCGTAAGCTACGGTGCCTAGCCGTAGCTTACGGCGGGGTCTGAAACAAAATTTTGTTTTGTTTTGTTGGGTCATGTTTTCATGTTTGATATATTCGTTTATGTTACATATATTACTTAACTAAAATTCTAGATAAATTTGTAATGTAGGTGATCCTTAGGACGTCGCGGATGATTGATCAAGATTGTCGAAGAACCGAACATTTCTGAATTACAAGCTTCCGCTTTAGTTTTTCCTCGTCCAAGAAACATAATAGTGTTGAAGTGTCTATCAATATTTTGCATACTTCTAATTTTAAGTAACCCGTACTTTTATAATTAGTTTTGATTGCATTATCTTAATGAAATGTCAAAACTTTTACTAAATAAAAAAATTATAAAAAATATATATATAAAGGCGAGTTAGGGCTTTACAAATACATATGACAATAAATATTATTGTTTTATTAGCATCATTATTATCACTAGTATTTGTATTATTTAAATGATATAATTATTATTATTTTTATTATTATTATTATTAGTTGGTGTACCAATCTGATATTATATATTTGTGTATGAGATTTTAATTAGGCTACCCAAAAAGTATGCGGGTCAGTTTAGAAGTGTGTATAAGTAGTGGTCGTGTTTACTATCAACACCTAATTTTGCTATAGTGCATTGTGACCATATATCCACAAATCTCCACTTCCACTATCTGTTGGTTTTACAATGACATTTAATATAAGCCAATGCCAGTCATTATCCAAGATGTTTTGTTTACGTGCTTTTGTGATGAATTTTATAATACTAATGTACAACATCTTTATATTAACTCAGTTATGTTAATTTGGTAACTAAATGTCATTGTCTTTGATTTTGATTTACACGAAATATTTATTATATAATTTAAATTGTTCAACCCATGTGTTACATGGGAAACTAACCTAGTTCTTATATATGTTTGAGAAAAAAAACACAAGGAAAGGTTGCAGTCTTGATGAAAACCTATAATTGTTTGGCGGTTAAAACTTTTAATAGCTAACCATTATTCTGGTGGGGAAATCGTTAGTATAGCTAACGATTAGTTGCCAGTAACCACTATTATTCCATGCAATTTTTCCATCTCGATCCCTGCAAGGGCTATGGGAACCCACTAGGGGTGCTGCTCCTTTGAAACCTCTTTGGGCATTAGCGAGCTTCTCCTCTTGAACCACCGAGTTAGAAGTGTTAGAAACTAGTGTCGAAGCCCGCGCTTCGCGGCTGGGTTGTGGGAGTATATTAACGAAGACATATTTGTTAATGATATAACGAGGAGTTATCATAAACCATGTAAGTTTTAATCTAAACGACAGTAAAACTAAGTAATCAACACGGTTAAGTAAACATGTCTAGAGTTAAAAGTTAGCTTTAATATAAACGACGGTAAAAATAAATAAGCAACACGATTAAGTTAAATAAATAATAAGTAAAATAGAAAAGAATCAAACTTATAAAAAAGATAAAAGAACACATTTTTGTTTAGAAAAAAGAAATTAACTTTATTAAATTTTAAGGAATGTATGATAACTCTATTAAAGTTTGGGGTTGAAACTTAAATTACTTATAGAGAAAAATATCGTTAAACTTCTGTATAATAAATATATTAAAAAACGGATGTACGTAAATTATTTATATAATAATATTAGAGCTTAGAGGTCGTTTAATAAATTTATTAAAATTTATGTCAGAAATGTAAATTAAATAAAAAAACAATATTCTAGCTCTATAATTATAAATTATAAATAAATTAAAGTCAAAGTGGACCACATACATATTTAGTACCTTTAGAAATTGTTATGTTGGTGTATATAATGAGAGTATAGTGTAGCACAAGTGTATACTCCATGTTTCTAACTTATAACAATGTTTATATTAATTTCACTTTGATCTTAAAGTAAATCTGATTAAAGTAAATGGTCATTAAAGGGTTTTTGGGCTAGCTATATCATGGTATGTAAAGTGGCATCCCTTCCTATGAGATTGAAGGTTCGAGTCCATAATGGACAATTATGTAAATTAGAAATTTAGAAGTAGCATTAGATTGTTCAAAAAATAAAAGGTAAAAAGTAAATAGGTCTTTGATCTTTAGTAATCTTGATGATTATTAGCAAATGTACCTCTAGTATTGTAACACCTACATTCTAAGATTCTATATTGAATTTAAATGCGAAAATTTGGTCTCTAATTTTTTCTTCTAACTTATAAACAATTGTTTTTGTCGTTTAAAATGTGTCAATTTCGGTAGACAATTTATAAATTTGACAATAAACAAACGACCTTCCATATACCTGATGTTCGACTTCCCCTCTATGGACTAAATCAATTGGCAGTTTAATGCTCCTTATGCAAGAAAGTATAAATCACACACAACGTTAGCTTTCACTAAGTTTACACATAATGGGATAACTCGCGATTACTCATATATCCTATTATCACCCATGATGTTTATTTACTCATTCACCCATTGTCATGTCCCCTTACTCACGTGGAACATAAATCACGTTACACGGGGTGGAACATAAATCACATTACCCATTGTCATGTCCCATATCAACTAATGGTAGAAACCACATCACCTTACCTTTTCTCTCTCCCGCCTATCTTAGAAAACCTATAACTTATCTCACGAACAATGGCTTCTTCCACACCCTTTCTATCTACGTCACCGCCTTTCCTTCGTGTCTATTCCAAGCATGGATTTATAGCATTGACAAACCCCGTCACAAATATTGTAACACCCCACCCGAATCCAGGGTGATTATGCACAATTTATCCCACTTAATAGTAAAAGAAACACAATCTTTTATTAAACTTGTAAGACTTTTGATTACATCAAGTTGCTATGATACTTAAGAACTTCTTGGTCTATGATGGTACTTATTACCAAGTAGCTCTAGTTGTTTCATTAGGGTTTACCTTTGATATGTACATCAAAACAACGTCAGCTATAGCTGGTGAGCTCATGCTATATAACTCACTTGCTACATTGACAGTTTATGCGTACATAAAATGGATTGTGATATCGCGCCATAGGTGTGCTGTCTTCATGGTGTTACCACAACCACTAGGCCATACACATGTATCACCCCCCCCCCCCCCCAACTAGTGAATAGGTATGAGTGTGTTGCTAGGCCATAGGTAAACAACCTCCCCCACAATTTGCAACACACCCCTTAAGTATACAAGGATCCTGTATACCCCTATCGACTCGTGCATATTGCAGCATTCTCATTATTACCGATATGGACATTACGAAGCATATTATCAAGTTTTGAAAGTAATCATGATACTCACTGGTGTAACAGGTAACAATATGGCTGGTACAGCCCTTGGTCTTGTTCAAGTTAGGGTAACCTCATGTTAAGTGAGGTTGTACTTAACTAGTCATTACCGTGGTCAGTATTGAATAACGCTATTTTGTTTAAGCATGCGTGATTAATTTATGCCTAACTAAGGTTAGGATGTCCCATACCTACCGTGGTTAAGACCTTGAAACTTAATTTAAAATACCGAACATAAATGAGATTATACATGAAAACTATCTACGCACGTTGTTGTCGAGCTTTATTGTTCACCACACTAAAGATTATAACTAACAACACCTAAGAGGGGTGCCATGAACTTGGGATTCTTTTAATAAAGTGTTACCATACAATTGAAAATGAACACAAATGATTCCATTGAACCTCTTATTTATAAACCTTTGCGGATTGGACGTTGCACACTCAACCGTACCACACACACAACGAGTCACCTCACACATGCTAGGATATCAAATTGTGGCTACCGCCTCTCGAAATTACGATACAAAATCGTTACCTTTCGGTAGCGATCCAATAGGAGCTACCAAACTTAAATCGTTAGTTTTTAACCTAGAACTTGAGTTTATAACTCATGTAACCATTATCCTGCTTACGTGCCTTATAATTTAAGATGTTATAACTTACAAATACTTTAACCACCTTCCTCCCTGTATTCCTCTCCTATCACTAAATCAACAAAGAATTCATGCAAATACAATGGCATGTTAAGAATCCTTTTTCATTTCTAATAATATTCTCTATACAGAATTTCAATGCTATACATAAACCTAAGGTAGTGTTTGGCATGCAGAAATAGGAGACGACATAGAATGAACCATTGTGATGGAATAAAAAAAGAAAAAAATGGTGTTGGTTGGTCAATAGAATGAAATCACCCATTATGCAATAAATCACATTCCCTCTGATCCCCTTGTTTTTTCCCTTTCCCTTCTTTCACCCTTCATCAACACACCACTACCCACCATTGCTACCGCGAACACCACCCACCACCTGTCGCCGCCACAACCACAGCCGCCTACCACGACCACCATCGCTGCTTACCACCACCCACCACCGTCGCCGCCACCACCCACCACCGTCATCGACAAAACCCCACGCCTGCCACCGTCACCCACTTGCCACCCGCCGCTACAACCATTCAACACAACAACCGCCACCACTACGCGCCACGTATTTTATTCCTTCTATACAGCACAAAGTAATAATTCATTTTATTTCCACATGATAACCAAACAAGACATGAAATAATAATGATCTATTTCATTTCTTTGTCTATTCCATTACCCCATAGGGGTGAGCAAAAACTAATAACGAACTAACAAAATAACCGAACCGTAACCAAAATAACCAAGAAAACCGAACCGAAAAAACTGAACCAACGGTTCGGTTTCGGATTTTTAATAACCGAAAATTTCGGTTCGGTTTTCGGATACCATTTTCAATACCGAAAAAACCAAACCGATAAGTTACAATAGTAGGCCTAGTCATGTATTTTATGTTTAACTTTAGCTTAAGTTTAACCCATGCTAGTAGAAATTATTAATTTTACTCTTAAATGTGAAGTAATTATAATAAAAACATTAACATGTTTATTTAAAATTGAACTGATTTATTTGTTTATTATCTACAACAAATAATAAAAGTTAATATGAAAAATAATAATACTTATAGCATTATAGAAGAAAATGTTTTAATAAAAACTCTGAAGAAACACAAAAATATATTAGAACGTTAGATTTACGTGAACAATATTATTTAAATATAAACACATAATAAAGATTCTTACATTTTTTATTTGTACTTTTTATTTTTTTGAATAAGAAAGATTCTTAAATTTTTAATTGTTTTTTTTATTTTTTGATTCTTACATAATTTTGTTGCTAAAACCGAAATAACCAAAAAATAAAACCAAATCGGTGTAAAAACCGAAATCAACGGTTTTTAAAAATTGAAAACCGATATTTCCTCAGTTTCGATTTTGGTTTTGTTATAAAACCGAAACCAAATCAAACCGTACACACCCCAAATGCCATATGCCAAACATACCTTAATACTTTTCTTTATTATTAAATAAATATAAATATTATACGAAGTTAGTACATTTCTCCCATAAAAAACGCAACCTTATGTCTAGATGATGGATCATTATTACTAGTAATAACAATAATTATAATAATTATAATAATATTATATTGATATATGAATGAGTAGAGAATGCCGGAACTGCGCAGTGGCGTCCGCCTTGCCCGTGCTCCCGTAGTCCACCGATCCGAACATCTCGTCGGCAATTACGTCAAGACCCGTGCCGCCGCCGCTAAGGAGGCTGCCGCTAAGGCTGCTGCTCCTCCTCCCCTTCAACAACAAAAAACAAAAACATTATTAAGGGTTTAGTTGCAAATCGGGCGATTATACCAGTGGAAGATAAAGTAGAAGAAAATATGGCGGATGCTAGTAATGATCAGGATGAAGAAGAAGAAGGGAATACTGCCCCATTTCCTGATATGGTATTATACGTATACCCTTTTCTTTTATAACTCTTTCTTTGATTGATTGATTGATTGATTATAACATGATGTGACATTAGATGTTTTTTTGTTGATAATCGAGTCATGTAAACTGCTTTTAGGTTTAGGGGAATTGAATTCATTGATGTGTTTGAATGCAGTAATGATGAATGTGATAATGTTGTGTTTAGTGATGATCCATGGGTTATTTTGTATTTTTATTAATTTTTTTTCTTGATAACCGATTTCTTTTTTGGTTGAATGCAGCAAGGATGAATGTGAAGATATTGTGTTTAGTGATGATCCATGGGTTATTTTGTATATTTATTATTTTTTTTCTTGAAAACAGATTTCTTTTTTTGTTCCGTTTGGTATCGTGTATGCGCTGGTTTATACGCGATTACATGTTGAATGTGATGATATTGTCTTAGTGATCCATGGGTCATTTTGTATTTATGTTTTTTATCTCTTAGAATCAGATTAATCATTTTTTTATGTGATCACAGGTGCAAGTAGGTGGATCACCGGTATATAAGGTCGAGAGAAAGTTAGGCAAAGGTGGGTTTGGTCAAGTATTTGTAGGCCGTCGTGTTTCGGGTGGAACAGAACGTATATCGGGTCCTGGTGCCACTGAGGTAATGTTCTTGCGCATACGCAAACAAACTTGAAATTTACGTAAGTGATAATTTATAAAAAGCCTGTTGTTCTAATCCTATTTTCATTTGTTCTTGTTGTGGCAGGTAGCTATTAAGTTTGAGCATAAAAACAGCAAAGGCTGCAGTTATGGTCCTCCATATGAGTGGCAAGTTTACAAGTACGTGTGCTATTTATTCATTTACCTGTAAACAGATTTATATTTTATACACTTTTTTTTAAAATTTTTTAAAAGTGACATTTTGTTCTTGTGAAATAGTGCGCTCGGTGGCAGTCATGGAGTGCCTAGAGTTCATTATAAGGGAAAACAAGGAGATTACTATGTGATGGTATGATAATACGTTTCTTGTTCGTCTAGATAACACAATATTAATATTAATCGTTGTTTAATTTTTTTTGTTCAGGTCATGGACATGCTGGGGCCTAGTTTGTGGGACGTTTGGAATTCTTCCGGGCAAACGTGTGTTCCTAAACTTGTTACATAAGCGGTTATTTTCGCTCATTTATTATGTGGCAACTTGTTTTTACCGCGTTATATTCGTTCATGTGTTGTTTTGTAGGATGTCATCAGAAATGGTTGCTTGTCTCGCTGTTGAGTCTTTGTCGATTTTGGAAAAAATGCATTTCAGAGGGTATGTCATTTCGGTTATTCTCTTATGTTTAAGGTTTGTTACTTACGTATGACTGTATTGAATAACTATTATCCAAATTAGTTACGTGCACGGAGACGTAAAGCCAGAAAACTTTCTTCTCGGTCAACCATCAACACCTCAAGAAAAAAGACTGTTTCTTGTTGACTTAGGGCTAGGTAAGAAGACATCTCATAATGGCTTTTTCGTTCTTTTTTTTTATTAAATAAAAATTTTATTCATTTGTATATGAAATGCAGCAACCAAGTGGCGAGAGGATGCTGGCTGTCAACATGCTGAGTATGATCAGAGGCCCGACATGTTTAGGTAATTTTCATTTTTAATAAATAATTGAACCAAGTTCTTCATTATATTTATATAACAAACTTCATGCTTGTGAATAGAGGTGGTGCTAAATGCACCATCTCCTTTTGCTAGAATAAGCAGGCCTATCTACGCTAAAATGAGCCTCTTTTTGTGGTTTTTTTCGTTTTGTGTGTTTTTTTAACTTTCAATTGCATCCGTATACTTTGAAAACTTGCTTTCGTTGGTTATGCCGATTGTCGGCGTTGTACTTTTGTAGTTTTTCTTTGCTATGCTGAGTGTCAGTACTGTATCGATACGATAACGAACTGAACCGATACCGACTGAATTCCCGTCACAATGCGCGGGATTTTTACTAGTTTCATAGACCATACATATAATATCTGTTTGATCTACGGCAGAGGAACGGTTCGATACGCGAGTGTGCACGCACATTTGGGTAGGACAGCGAGTAGGCGAGACGATCTCGAGTCTCTTGCGTACACGCTTGTGTTTCTTCACCGCGGTAGACTACCTTGGCAAGGCTATCAGGTATTGAGTTAAGTTTAAGGTTTTTTGTGTTAAGTTTAAGGTTTTTGATTAAATCCGATGATACTAATATTTGTGTCATTTGTTAGGGCGACAACAAGTCATATCTAGTTTGCAAGAAGAAGATGACAACGTCTACTGTAGCGTTATGTGAACACTGCCCCGCTCCGTTAAAGCAATTTCTTGACGTAGTTGTGAACATGAAGTTTGATGAAGAGCCTAATTATTCGAAGCTAATATCTTTGTTCGAAGACCTGCTTAGCCCAAATCCTGTCATAAAGCCCATTAACACAGATGGTGCCCAAAAGGTGATCCGATATCCATATTATCAGATTACGGCTTTATGAGATAACTATATACTCTTTCTGACTCAGATTACGGTTTTTATGAGATAATTATATACTCTTTCTGACTTTTTAAAAATTCTTAGATTATATCACAAGTTGGACAAAAACGGGGCAGATTAAATCTTCACGAGGAAGACGACGGGCAGCCTAGAAAGAAGACCCGTATAGGAGTTCCCGCAACGCAGTGGATTTCAGTTTACAATGCCAGGCAACCTATGAAACAGAGGTAGGGGTGTGCACGGTTCGGTTCGGTTTTATGGTAAAACCGAAACCGTAACCAAAATGTTCGGTTTTCGGTTATTGAAAACCGTTTGGTTTTGTTTTTTTCGATTTTAGCAACGGTTTGGTTTGGTGTTTGGAAGAAAATTACGTATAAGTTATTATGTTTCAGCTTTTTATTTAGTATCGTTTACATAAACCTACTTCTAATCTATTTTTATGTTTCTCTAAAATGTTTAAGCTTTTTATTTAGTATCGTTCACATAAACCTACCTTCTAATCTATTTTTATGTTTCTCTAAAGTTTTTATTAAGACATTTTCTTTTATAATACCTTAAAAACATTTAAATTGTATATTAAAGTTTGTTATTTCTTTTAGGCAATGGATAAATCATTTCAAAGATAAATGAACATGTTAATGTGTTTATTATAAATACCTAACATTCAAGCATAAAACTAATAATTCCTTAATCAATATATAACAAACATTAAAAAAATGATTTTTTGGGTTATTCGGTTTGGTTTTTTTCGGTTTTCATAAAATGCAAAGCCGTAACCGAACCGTAAATCCGGTTCGGTTTTTTCGGTTTCGTTTTTTTTCAGTTTTTTCGGTTTTCTGCTCACCCGTACATGTTTTTGTTAAAATTCGGTAAATGCAATAAAAAACAATTTTTTTCTTATTTCTTTTGTGAAGAAGTCCTTCAACCAAATGATTAAGTATTAAAGTTACTATATTATTTAATATTCATGTACTTGTGTGTGTTTTTTTTTCTAAAATAATGACTTGTACATTTTGCTTTATATCAGATACCATTACAATGTTGCCGATGAAAGACTGGCACAACATATCGAGAGGGGAAACGCTGACGGTTTACTCATTAGTTCGGTTGCATCTTCGTCTAACCTGTGGGCCATTATAATGGATGCTGGAACCGGCTACTCTAGCCAAGTTTACGAGCTGTCACCTATCTTCTTACACAAGGTATCTTTAATTTGGTTTAATAATCAATACAATTATGTCACATTTATTTGTTTTGTTAAATTCGAATTACGTTACAGGAATGGATAATGGAACAATGGGACGAGAACTATTACATTAGCGCCATTGCCGGTTCAAGCAATGGGAACTCGCTTGTGGTGATGTCTAGAGGTTTGTATACTTTTAACGGTGTTATTTCACCGTTTCTCAACGTTGTGAATTAACTTGCGATTTACGAGATTACCCTTGTAGGGACCCAGTACAGTCAACAGTCTTACAAAGTTAGTGACTCGTTCCCGTACAAATGGATAAACAAGAAATGGAGAGAAGGGTTCCATGTGACATCGATGGCTACTGCCGGTACACGATGGGGTATCGTCATGTCTCGCAATTCCGGTTTCAGCGAGCAGGTACGTGCTAGGGTTTGTGTATTTTAAATTACGCATTCTTATCTAGGGCTGCAGATGAACCGAACATTCAGTAAATAGTTCGGCGGGAAGTTCGTTTGTATAATAAATTAATGAACACGAACAAGAAATTCCATTCGTTTAGTTAAATGAACGAACATAAACAGAGGCCATGTTCGTTCGTTTTATGGTTCCATAGTTCATTAGTGTTTTTATTTTTTATATTTTGTTAAAACTAATATTTAGCACCCACGCTTTGTGGCGGAACCATTAAACCGAACAAAATGTAGACGTGAAAACGTTGAATCACGCGCATTGCAGCGTGTTAACTCACAAAAGTTAGATCGAGATGTAAAACATAGAAAATAATAACTAAGTTGACTTAGGACCCGCGCATTGTAACAGAACCATTAAATCGAAAAAAATATAACATAAAAACACTGAACCACACACGCGTTCACGCATTGCGGCATATTAGTTCGCAAAGTTTAGACTGAACGTAAAACGATAAATTTGTAAAAAGATGAAAAGTATGATGGACCAAAGTTGAAAGTGGAAAAAACATTAAGGTAAGAAATGAAAAAAATGGTTTTTGACAAAGTTGTAAAAGAAGTAAAGTGTAGGGGTGAAAACTATAACAGAATTGAATAGTAACTCCTACTCACAAACCAAACTTGATAATTAATATATGGTTAATATATGGTTAATACTTCAAATTTTCGTCAAATAAAATATTTAGTACGTATCAGTGTGCTATATTTTCTATTCATAAACACTTGTTTGTTTTCATTTGTGTTCGTGAACATTAATGTGTGTTCATGAATGTTTGTTTGCATTCGTTACCTTTTTTTTGAACGGTGAACTTCATGTATAAGGTTACCACACTCTCCAAATCGTAGAGCCCCGTATTGCCCCACTTTTCCAGACTATGTTGTCTTAACCGGGCCCACGCTGGCTTCAAAGTTTGGCTTTTTTCGGCGTTCCCCCGGGAAACCATACCGCCGGCTGCCACTTGATAGTCGTTGTGCCACCACAAGAGCAGAACTCTCTAGCATAACACACGGTGGGACGAAAACCCGGTTGGGCTCGGGAATTGAACTGGCAACCTCACACAAGGCCTAGTCCAAATCCTTCATTGCCTATATCCACCCCAATATGACACAAGTGGGAATTGAACTTGAGTCTCCATTGAAAGACCCAAGCCTCCTCCCACAAGGCCACAAGTGAGGGGATGTTTGCACTCATTACCTAAAATATGGTTAATACTTCAAATTTTCGTCAAATAAAATATTTAGTACGTATCAGTGTGCTATATTTCTATTCATAAACACTTGTTTGTGTTCGTTTGTGTTCGTTTGTGTTCGTAAACATTAGTGTGTGTTCATGAATGTTTGTTTGCATTCGTTACCTAAAATCAAAATGGAACACAAACAAACAAACACAAGCACATGCATTCCCTTAACGAACGAACACGAAGAGAAAATCTCGTTCGGTAAGTGTTCATGAATTGAACACATATATTGCCTTAACAAATGAACATGAACAAGGTCTTGTTTGTGTTCCTTCAGTTTGTTTGCAGCCCTATTCTTATCGACTACTGAGCGTTGATTTTACGTGTGTAGGTCGTGGAGTTGGATTTTCTGTATCCAAGTGAGGGTATCCATAGACGGTGGAATACAGGTTACCGTATCACCGCAACTGCCGCAACGGTGGACCAGTCTGCTCTCATCTTAAGTATGCCCTGTCGCAAACTCAATGATGAAACACAAGAAACTTTACGTACGTCTCAGTTTCCAAGCACGCATGTCAAGGTTAGTCTAATCAAACCACCTGCCTTAAACGTCACTACTTTCTTGGGTTTATTACACAGGTCAACAGTTCGCGTTTCTGTTCAAATTTTCTTTTTAGTTTTTGACTAAAGTACACCGATGGTCCCTGTGGTTATCCAAAATTTTGGATTTGGTCCCTAATTTTCTAAAAGTACACGGATGGTCCCCTGTGGTTTGCACCTTGTAACGCATTTAGTCCCTTGCTAACAAATCTAAAGGTTTCAACAGTTCCAAGTTAGGGACTAAATGCGTTACAAAGTGCAAACCACAGGGACCATCCATGTATTTATGGTAGAAGTTGGGGACTAAATGCATTACAAAATGCAAACCACAGGGATCATTCGTGTACTTTTTGAAAGCTAGGGACCAAACCCAAAATTTTGGTCAACCATAGGGACCATCGGTGTACTTAACTCTTAGTTTTATAAATATTCAGTCTGTTGAATATGATTTCAAAATCTAAAACTATATCACCACAATTATAATCTAGTTTTTAGTGTCAAGTGATTTGGGAAGTTTTATGTAATGAAAGTACACCTTGGACGACTTTCAGCCCATTTGTACAGATGAAAGAAAAACCAATCGGCCCGTATACAATTCTACGGGTCGAAATTGTGACTTCTGGTACTGATCTTTGAAATTGATTTATGGTGAAATATGCAGGAAAAGTGGGCAAAAAATTTGTATCTTGCTTGCATATGCTATGGAAGAACCGTGTCTTGACCAGGGAAAGCCCGTTAGACTTTTCTGAGATCGAGGAAAGCCCGTTAGACGATTTTCTGAAATCGAGGAAGCTGTTTATAATTTTTTCTCGTTTCTTTTAACTGTTTTGGTGACTGAAGACCGAAGTTAGATGTTGGGATTTTTACTAGTAGAATGAATGTCGATCTTGTAAAGGCAGCATTATATTGAATTTTAAAGCTGTATAGTTTGTCGCCTTTTTATAGTTTGCGCAAATAAGTTTTAACATTAGATTCTGGACCAGGTGTTACTCGGGTGTCTTGGCTCAACAATTCAAGCTTAATTCTCTTATATAGGGTGTAAATTTCGGACCAACTACCTCATGATTTCTATAACAAGGCCGTAACAGAAACACAAATTACGATATAATGATCTATGATACTTACTCCATTGCAAATTTCTCTTAAGAACGCGTCTTACTAAATAAAACAGAGTGCCACCCGACAATCTCTCCTTCGCGTATGGACTTTTCATCCCATTCATCAACATAAACTCATCTACTCGTGTCATGTGCGTCTAGTAAGGTAGTAAGAAACTCAAACATGAGCTTTACCTTGATTAAATGTCAATGGTGAAGGCACACAAGTAGATTACTTTGGCCAATACAAAGGTAGATTCCTTCGGCCAACAGGAAGCCTTGCTGATCCTTTGAGATTGAGGGATCCCGAGCCTCGATTGAATTTAGTGTCTTCGGATCAGTTTCAAGTTGAACATGCGAAAACATTTAGCTAAATGGGCCTTGTTTGGGTGAACAGGTCATGTTCAAAGTGTAAAAACCGAAAATTTTAACGCTTTTTTCTTCTGAATAAACAAAAAATTTAGAATAATATTAATAATACATAAACTTATATAAAACAAACATTATAAATTATTTGGAATTCTAAAAATGTTGCATATACACGTGAGTTTAAATACATGAAATTGCCGGGGCAAATCACCAACTTGCAAAAGGGATTATTGCATGTGGGATACTGAGTGGCTGAGAATCAATCATGTTGAAATACGTGTTTATATATTTATATTCATATTCATATTATAATAAAACTTGATAAGAAGATATGAAGCATTCTCTAGGAGAGTCCAAACCCACTTGTCAACTTGTGTCCCATTAGAACCTTCATTTTGTAGTAGAAATAGAGACCCGGATTGACGAATCTTCGCATCTCATCTCAACCATTTCACCATCCATCATCTACTTATTCATCATTCTCACCTTTACCCTGTGCACGCTGAAAACCGTTTTCCTTTTGGAACTCTTAACGTCTTTGACAATTCGAGTCAATTGGTCGTTCGTTCATCTCTTGTTCTAACGGTTACCTGATAACATGTGAAAGGTTATGGTTATACCGAACTTGTCGCAGGCTCCGATATGGATAGTCATCTGCTACTATATATTGTTATATGGAATACTGTTTCTGACTGACTAACATGACGTGGAGATCTGTTCACGTCGTCTTATGTACAAGTATGGTAAATAGCTACTACGAGGCGCATGGATCGATCCTAGGTATATTTCTAGGAGATGAATGTCGGGTAGGCCAACCCGCACCACCTCATGTGACAAGCTTTGTGTTTGTCACCTCTGTTTAGCTTATGGGTACGTCTGTCCAATACGACTTACTTAAGTTAACTTGCCCTACATCTTGCCGTATTTATTACGGATGCTATTACTGTTATTATATTTTTATTGTTATTGTTGTTATTACGTGAGCCTATTACTTCATATTGGGCATTTGGCTCATTCCGTAAACTTTATTTTCACACAGGTTACTTTGGGCAGGGTGAAGAGGGAGTAAGAAATCATAGGATGCTATCTAAAGACTTATGTATAATATTATGGTTATAAGCTATATACCAGCTTGTATTCAGTGACTTTTATTTAATAAATGGAATTATGTCTTCAGCCTCTAATATTGTGATACGTCACTCGGTGTTACATAGAGATTTGCTCAATTAATCAGTTTCCTTTTTATATTTTAAGAAAATTGTGTTTTGTCATACCTTGAACCTATGACTATTTTATACTAAAAGTTAAAACTGAAAAGGAAAATGGTGTTCCATTTTATAGTTTAAATGTAATGTAATAATGTAATGTAATTTAATTATTTTATGCAAAGCTATACTGTTGGCTGTAAATTTGTAAACATGTTTTTCACCCTGTGAATAAACATGTTATACTCGACTTTATGTCTTAACACATTTCAGGTTGGTATTGTCTCATGCTCACATCAAAATTTCCAGTTCTACGCGCCAACCAGCAAATATGAAACATTTAACACCCCTAAAAATAACCTATCTTCACACAGTACTAAAGTAGGTGACAATTTCAACTCAGTTACTTACAAATAAATCGATTTGAGTTATGTTTAATCTCTGGCGAGTGAAACAAGTAAAATGAAAAAAAAAGCTAAAGTGAAAATAGGTTAAATGCAATGGATAGTGGATCTCATTAAAACAAGGGCATATATGTCAATACACCACTTCTTGCCATTAAAAGCAAATCTTTGCTCTTAACCTCTTAAACAATAAAGAAGTTAAGTTGCATTAAATCACAGTGCAGCAGTAGTTGTGGTTTCCATTTCTGAATCAGCAACTTTCCTCTTTTTCTCATTGTGTCTTTGCTTGTTCAAAGATTTATCAGCTTTCGACACAATTTTCGAGACAGTGAAACCCGTGACTTCAAAGTTATGCGACCGATGCGGGATCACCGCATCACGAAGGGTGACATCGACACCCTCGTATGTCCAGACACCAAGCAAAGCCTCCCCTTTTAGCCCAACGGCGAACCAACCAAGACCAGCCGCTGCAATGTCGACACAACTCGAGTCCCACCAGTTTCCACACACACGAATTCCTTTCTTACCCATCTTCCGAGCTCCTCGACTCTTTGCTTCCCTATTGGTGGCTGAGACAAAAAAGGGTAAAATTGAATGTCGTGGATCATATGTCACACTCGAATCAAAATTAAAGTTAGTAAAATAGCATTTTCGTCCCTAAGGTTTCGCCAGTTTTGCGACTTTCGTCCAAAGGTTTGTTTCCTGCATCTGGATCCAAAAGGTTTGAAATATTGCCATTTTCATCCAGCTCGTTAACTCCATCCATTTTTCTCCGTTAATTCAGGGGTATTTCCGTCTTTTTCAGGGGTATTCGGGCTATTTACATAAAGTGAAAAAGACTAAATTTTCCCTTTAAGTTAGCAAAAAAGACGGAAATACCTCTGACTTAACGGAGAAAATTGGACGGAGTTAACGAGCCAGATGAAAATGGCAAGATTTCAAACCTTTTGGATCCGGGTGCGGAAAAACAAACCTTTGGGCGAAAGTCGCAAAACTGGCGAAACCTTAGGGACGAAAATGCCATTTTACTATTAAAGTTATCAAGAACATAAGAATGTAAAGAAGTTGGATAGAATGATCTCACCTGTAATTGAATACCGAAATGGTCTTCCACCATTGTAGACACTTTCTCTGTTTTTCCCATATGAAGTGGAAGATTGGGAGATGCCCATACGGTAACGTATATGGTATCCACTGACGTTTCTTCTATGTCAAGTCTCATGAGGCCTGCGATATGAACCGAGTGGCCTGCCTGATTGATAACATAAGTCTTTTAAGTTGACAAAACCCAAAAGTCAAAAGCATTGAATATAAATCGATTTTCTTGATTTTTTTCGAATCCGAGTATGAAATTGCAGCCAAAGAGTCCAAATGAAAGCATTGATATTTTTTACAAAACATGTTGAGTTTGGATGTGCTTATGTTGTTTGAAGTTGTGATAATTAAAGAATTAGTTGTTTTGACTGATTTATATGTAAAATGACGTCTAAATAATCAGAATCATTTGCTTCAGTTATTCCTAAACAGATTATCCAAACCTAATTAACACCCAAACAAATAGTCAGTTAGAATCAGTTTGACAATACCCAAAGTCCGAAACACTACAAAATGATTATATGCAACTTGAAAACACAATATTCATATAATCACTTTTAATATGTAATGCCAAACACCCCTGCAGAACAGTTGAAAACCATGGGTTCTAGTTAGGGCAGCAAACGAACCAAAAGTTCAGCGAACAGTTCAGTGGGAAGTTCTTTTGTGTTCGTTCGTTTTAATAAACAAACGAACACGAACAAGAAGTTTCGTTCGTTTAGTTAAATGAACGAACATGAACAGAGGCCGTGTTCATTCATTTATGTTCGTGAATGTTCGGTAATGTGTTCGTTTGTGTTCGATAGTTCATTCTTAGTTCTTTTTTTTATATTTTAGTTAAATACTCCAAAGTTCCGACAAATAAAATATTTAATAAGTATCAGTGTACTATATATTAAGTTTGTGTTCGTTTGTTTCATGTGTTTATGAACATTAGTTTGGGTTCATGAACGTTCCTTTGCGTTCGTTACCTAAAATTGACAAACGGACACAAACACGTTCATTTCCTTAACAAACGAACATGAACATAAAATCTCGTTCGATAAGTGCTCATGAACAGTTCGTGAACACGTATATTTCCTTAACAAACGAACACGAACAAGAACAAGGTCTTGTTCGTACTCGTTCGGTTTGTTTGCAGCCCTAGTTCAAGTTCCTATAAAATTCATGATTTGCTGGTATATCTACAAACATGATAAAGCCAAACAGATCTTGTGCTTCAAAAGCAAAGTTACTCACTTTAATCCTATAAGTTCTCGGTTTCAACTCTTTAGTAATCTGAACCAACTTCTGTTCTTCACGAGTCAACCGCGTAGTAATCTGATGCGGGTGCAACAACCCTGGTGTATCAAACAGCTTAGCCTGACCCGGAAGCACGCCCTCGACCCGAACAATCCCCAACGTGGTCCCAGGTACCGGAGCCTCGGTCAAAACACTCATTCGACCACCAACACACTTCCCCATTGCATTAATCAATGTAGACTTTCCAGCATTTTGTGCCCCAATCACCCAAACATGCCCCCTTGGCCCTGCCAACGACACCATATCATCCGCAAGATCCTTCAACCCCCAATTCTTTACCGCGCTCACTAAATGAACTTTCGTTAACTTATTAGCTCCACCTTCTCTAGCCCGGGTTCTAGCCCAGTACTCGAAACCTGTTGGCGACACAGACGTCGGAAGTAAATCGATCTTCGTAACAACTAACACAATCCTAGGCAAGTTCCCTGACTTCCCCTCTTTCCAAGCTCGAGAATTGACATCTCGTGTTCGAAACCAATTCCGCAACTTTTCGTGGAAACGACCCGTCGAAATCTACAGCGTCTACAACCATAACCACTACTGTTCGGTTACCCGAAGCCAAATTCAACCTCCTCCCAACCATATGATCGAAATCGAAATCGGGTAACAAGTTTTCAACAGTTTGATCTTTAACACTCCCATAATTCCTCAAACTGTGACACCTGGCACACACAACCGGTTTTTCAGCCGTTTTAGGGTTAGGGTTTATCAAATCTTGATCGGATTCAATCAAGAAACCTTTTTTAACAGAATCTGGGATCTGGGTTTCGTCTAAAACTGGATTTCTGTCAATGGGTATCTTGTAATTTGAATCTTTAATGGTGGGTTTGATGAAAAAAACCCGGTTTTTTTTGGATCAGAATCTTGCATTGTGATGCCACATCCAGGGCAAATTTGAAGGGTTTGAGAGGTGGTTTCATCGTAATTACCGTCTCTTGTGAGGGGCAAAGGTGGGATTGAAGTTGGATTTGAAGAAAAGGGTCTGAAAATTGGGAATTGGGAAGCTAGGGTTTAAAAGATTTGGGATTTTTGGGGGGTTTGTGATGGGGGTGGAAGTGGGGTTAGATATAGGTTTTGTGTATGTATAGGTGGTGAAGGGGGAGAGTGTGAGGAAAGTCCCGAGCTTTGATGGAGTTAGTTTTCTGGATATCATGTTTTGAGTGTGTTGTTTAGAGGTTTGTTTCCATGGAGGTTTTTGATTGTTTAGGGTTTGGCAGAGGAGTTGATGGATGTGTATTTGTATCAACTTTTTGTGTCATTCTTTTGTCCGCTTCTAACCGCATTGTGACTTGTTAAGGTTTAGATTATGTGTTCAATGTAATGTTGGGACTAAAATGATGAAATGTGTAGGAAACAAATTATTACAATTCAGTTGTTAACAATCATGAGTTTACACTTCGAGAGTGTTTGTTACAGTTTGAAATAACATCCGTAAAGCTAGACAGTTTTAAACGTCACGTTAGTTGTCACTTCAGATTAATTACAAATTCTTATTTCTTACACACCCATTTCTCTTCAACACCGAACATTTCAAACATCCTTAAGCACACCAAAATTGTTCATCCGACCCGACAGAAATCGGAGGGATCCAAACAAACACCGAACTCCAACATGTGTTTGGAATTTCAACGGTTACATAAACGTTTGAGAATTTCAAGCACCTTAGTTGGAGGTGTTGGTGCCCGGATCACTTTGTTTTGAAGTTTGAAATGTTTTTTGAAGCTCAGCTAGTAGGTATTTTCCAACATGATAATTATTACACTTTTTTACTTATATACATATACAATAATAGTTAATATGCTATATCTTTTTATGTTAAGATAAATATATTATTTTTATATAAATAATAAGTTTGTTTAGGTTCGTGAGTCTTGTCAAGTTTGAGCTCGTTTATTAAGTGTTCTTCAATCTAGGATCGAGGGCGGCCTTTAGCTTGTTCAAGTGGGGCTCAGTTCGAGGTTGAAGCAAGTTGGTCTCGAGCAGAGACAGGCCTAACCAAATTCATCTATGAACACGAGCCTTGTCAAAATTATTATATATTTTTAGACTCACAAGTATAGTCAAACTCTGTCCCGAGCTTGTTTATTAAATGAACTATCATTTAGGCTCGAGCTTTGACTCTTTTGAGTTTGGTGTGAGGTGAACATTTAGAGATCTCATATAGCTCACATGAGAGTCTAAACTTGTTTACACCCTTGCCCCAGTCAACTCCTTCCCTAGCTATGTACCTTTGAACACCCTTGTTCACTTAATTATATGGTGTTAAAAGGTGTTTTCATCAACTAGTAGGTCAAACTTGAAAATCGTATTAGACACATAAACTAAAGCATGACTTGCGTAATCGCTAGTTAACACACATACGGCCGGTATACTTGATTTTTTTTTTCATATTACTACTTTGAAATTATAAAAATTATAAAGTTATACCACAAAACACAAATTTCTATGATAATAGTTGTGTTTAAACTACAAAACCTTGCCCCTTTTCTATAACTTTTACTTTTTTGACATAAAGTTAAACAATTTAGTTAACAATGTTAAATACCTTTCCAAAAACTTATAAAAATAATCTTGTCTAAACTGAACCAGATACGTTTAACTAAGTATGCCATGTCGTTCCGTGTCACATCAAATGTCCACACCTATACTTAAATTTGGATAATGTGGGGATTCTTTTAACTAAATATGTCATGTAGCTCCGTGTACGTCAAATGTCCACACCAATACTTAAATTTGAATAATGTAGCATCCCCATGAAAAAATGAAGCAATTTGTCTCCTTATTGAGTGTATTTAGTGACATGTATCACAATCGATTGCTTGAATATATCCTACTAAAAATTTCGAACTTTTCATATTCTAAAGGGAATTTTGCAAATATACAATTTAAAATATCACAAAAATGAAACAAAGAAAAACATCATATATATTCTGAAACAAAGTGACCTCTTGCTTAAGATCATCCAAAAAGCAAAAATGTTCTCTAAACCTTTACAGAGAGATATAATCTCTCAGAGACAACAACCCTTCTTTCTTTCCTATTTTACAATATATAAAAAAAACTTGGCTGTTAAGTTTGTTCTCTCCATATCCGGCCGGCCACTTTCAGCTTCAGCTCCCGCCTATCACCACCAGAAAAGAACAATGCTATATTCCTTGTTATGATCAACCCGTCTAGACTATCTCTAACCGTTTTGTGACTGTCACGAATGCTTCGCGGGACCCTTGCCATTTTAGCTTTCTGCCATTTGCACCCACCTCGAGACTGTAACTGAATTTGCTGGCATCGTTTTCATCACCCATAAAACGCAAAAACGCCATGTAAACAGGTGCCATCCCTAGATGAAACGCCTCAAAGTGCAAACAGAATTGGTACCCGTAACAGTTGAAAATCTACAGTCCAGAAAAAAGCAAGAATGTAAATTTCACTGGAGTTCTATCCTATTCTAAAGAAAATACACTGAAAAGTGAAGACTTAAGTTTTTCTAACTGTTAATAGGAGGTGTTTGGAGAAGTTGAATAGCTGCAGATATTCAAGAAGTTTGACAAAATGATCAAGATGTTTGTGCGTTTGACAAATTCGACCACTTCAAAAATTAAAGATAAATTTAATTTATTTTGTGAAAATAACAAGCGACATTTTGTAAAGTTGAAGTAAAACTCTCTTAAATCAGGTTAAACAATGGGATAAATAGATAATTATACGTTTATCATTTAATAATAAGCGAGCCAGGCCGCTCATGAGCTACTCGAGATTGGCTCGATACGAGTCAAAATTAAATGAGGTCGAGCCAGAGCCTGAGCCTAAATTGGAGCTCCCCTAATAAATGAGCTCGAGCTTGAGCTTCACATACTGAGCTTGAGTAGGCTCATGAGCCTAAATGAGCCCCCATGATTTACATAAAAATAATAAATTCTATTTTATATAATATATATAGTTACATAATAAAAACATTATATATAAAATAATGATAAATATAATAAAATAATGAGTAAAGTACACGGATAGTCCCTATAGTTTTCAAAAATTTTGTATTTGGGCCTTGTCTTTCCAAAAGTACACGGATGGTTTACACTTTGTAACGCATTTAGGAGTTGTTTGTTTACCTCTTAATGAGGCTCTTAATGGTTCAGCACTTAATGATTCAGACTTTTTGTTTCGCAAGCAAATATCTAAATGGCTCAGGCATTTGCCTGTGAATGGTTAAGATGTATACCGAGTCTGAATGGCTAAGACCCCTAATCTGAATTGGTCAGACATTTGTCTTTGAACGGTTAAGCATTATACTGGCTCTTAATGGTTCAGACCTCTTACTGGTTCGGCACTTAATGGTTCAGACCTCTTACTGATTCAGCACTTAACCTTTCAAAAGTTGCCAAACAGCCCCTTAGTCCCCAACTTTTGCCAAATGTACATGAATGGTCCCTGTGGTTTGCACTTTGTAACACATTTATCCATAACTTGGACCTCCTAAAACCTTTAGATTTGTTGGTTGGGGACTAAATATGTTACAAAGTGCAAACCATAGGGACCGTCCGTATACTTTTAGAAAGCTAGGGACCAAATCCAAAAATTTGGAAAACCACAGGGACTACCATGTACTTTAATATAATATATTTTCTTATATATTAAAAGAGCCGAGCTTGAGCTCAGCTCGGCTCACTTACACATAATAAGTTTTTTGCAACTTGTACGATACTATTAGCCAATTATTTCAGAAGCAGAATCTTTTTATCCAATATGAAAAATTTATTATTGCTACCCACGATCACAATGATCACATAACTGGTTCCAAAGCGAAAATCCAATGACCCTCAATAGAACGTGCTGTTTTATGCTATTTGAAGTTGCAATAATAGTAATAACTATTAAAGAAGTGTATTAATGATAAATAGGGAAAAAAAATATCTTACTGTTAACATCCATGTAGCATTTTCGATTTCATGAGGATTTGGTTTCACGTAACGGTGGTTGAAAGTGGAGCCATCATGCATATCAACATTGTGATCAGCCTTAAGATGTGCAACAAGAAATGGAATATCACCCGTGACAAAGCATTCTGCGCCTGCATACGGACATTTATACCCACGATACTTGCAATTTCCTCGTGTCTTATTCTACTATGATAAGGAAAAATATCTTGGCAACCCAAATAATGGTATTTGCACGGTAATTCTATTGACTCCGCAACTTTCTCCAACGCTAAACACCGTATGTTTCCAAGCTCTTGCCGGCATATCGGGCAGCTATTTTGCACTTTAGATTTACAAACAACGCATATGGTGTGGCCGTTTGGACACTGCATGAAACAATAACGCATATATTAGAATCCAACATGAATTTAATTCTAAGAGTAAAGTACGCGGATGGTCCCTGTGGTTTACCAAAATTATGGAATTAGTCCCTAGCTTTTCAAAAGTACACAGATGGTCCCTATGGTTTGCACTTTGTAACGCATTTAGTCCCAGACCAATACATCTAAAGTGAATATCCCTAATCAGATAATCAGTTGTAACAAAACAGGTTGTAAACGATAGTGTTTGGATGCGTTTTTGTTGTATGAAGTTGTAATAATCAGGTTTTTGTGTGTTACAAATTTTGTTATTAAAGAAATTAATAGGTTTTAAAAAGAAAGAAATAGGTATAAGCAGTTTTGTTGCAGTTGATAACTTAATATACAGTTGATTATCCAGAATTTGATTTTGATCATATACTCAAAAGCAGAATCTGTGTATCCAAACAAAGAAAAAACGTGCGCCAAAGATTAGATAATTAATTACAAAAGAACGTACTTGATGAATTGGAGGGTGCATTATGCTTAAACACACAGGACACTCGAGTAACTCATGAACCGCGCTATTTGAAGTCATTCCATGCCTTGCACCAGCTGATCCACATAATCTCAGGCAACTTCGGCCTTCAACATTCGCAGATTTAACACCATAATCGCCACCCGATTCAATAACATCTTGATAAACATTGCCATTAGATCCCATATTTAACCGCGTCACAATTTCACCTTATATCGCCCTTAAATCGCGCCTGTGGATCACAACCAAACCAAGTAAATGAACAAAGCACAAATCAAATGTTACCCTTTTAATCCATCATTATTCATTTCAATCTATCCAACACAAATTAGCAATCTTTCTTTTAAATCTACAATCCCTAATTTGACAAAATGGGGAATTTCATAAAATTTCAGGAAATACAAATTGCAAAAATAAACAGTTATATTTCATCCAAACTATTCACAAATATATATAAGCCTAAGTTAACCCATCTGACACAAATCTAGCATATATTCATTCACAAGCAAGACAGCACAAAAGATGCTAAACCTAATTCACAAGAAAATGATCAGTAACAAAGGGAGTTAAGACATCAACAGACCTTAAAATTCAATAAAACTAAAAAAGATCACAAACCCAGATGCAAAAACACCTAAAATCAATCAAGAAACACAAAAACAACAAAATCAGAACCAAAATAGCAATAAAAGTCTGACCTTCAATCACAAACCCTAGATGATCAATCAACCAATTAATCAATCAATTACCCATCAATAATTGGGGGAAATTGAATTGAACCATGTTGTGATGAGGTGGAAGTTAAGCAGGGAGTGGATTGACGTGTTGAAACCAGAGTTGGTATAAAAAAAAATAGATAGATGTATATGTATGTATATAATAGGATGAATGGATGTAGAACAAGAAAGTCAAAGATTTGGGTAATCTAATAAACTCACTGGTGTTGAGTTAATAATGAGTAAGTTTTTATAGATCGAAATGAAATGAAAAATGGGTTGAATTGAATGATGATGGATGTGGTGTGTACAGCTAAGAGGATTTAGGGCTCATTTGTTATGGTTCTTTTCGCTTGTCATTTTCTTGTATACAGAGTGTGCTAATGTATTAATGTTTCTTCCACTTTTCATTATTGTACTTTTTAGTTATAATTATAAAATAAATTGGCATGTTTTTATCATTTGACAAGGATTTCTTTTATAGCTAACAGAGTTTTCGCGTGGTGCGACCGGTATTTGTAGATGTATTGAACAGAAAAAACTGTTTTACAGTAGCAGCAACGCTAGTTAGATAAAAGTTGTGCAAATATAAATATGAAGTTGTGAATTACAAAATGACTGTTGTGAATATGAGTGTTGAACTTTCGATAACAGAAATTTTTTTTCTTTGTGGGATCTTTATTGGTAATTCGATAATGGAAAAATACATGTGTTGGTAAAAATTTGTTGTGTGTCTGTTAAAAAGTGTTTTTAGGTATGTGTTGAATATGTACATGACGAAACTGGTGAATGTTGACACGTCTTGATTTAAAATATAATTTATATCGAAACGTTGATAAAATAAAATTAAAACGTACGGTTGAAACCATATATATATATATATATATATATAAAGTGTATCGCACAAAAACCCTTAACGTACGCGATGGCATAATCGCATGTTATATGTGTGTGTATACTTTTTCAACATATACTAATAAAATCGCATGTTCATGTCGTACCCCAACCGATGGCGGAAAACGGGGCGAGACGAAAACAAGATTGCAAAAGACTTCATAACACTATTTGTGACAATATTTAAATAATTCGATTTCATTGATACCATAACATAGTTTCAAAAATGGAAATACAACAGTTTCGAATGACATAACAACATGAATTGAAATACACAAATTTAAGTCTAGGTGTATCTAATCCACTCTAAATAAGTTTCTTCATCGGCAACAACTAGTTTCCTGCAACATGTATTAAAATAATGATCAACAAAAGTTGGCAATCATACAAGTTTATTAACATAGCATAATAGTGAAAAGGTTGCCTCATATCCAACATGGTAAATTGCATATTATGTTACAAACATACTAACATGTGATAACTATATGTCAATCCAAAGTTTAACGCAATCGTAATTACCATCGTCACCGAAATGACAAGGTGTAAAATAGTTTACTTAACAATACCACAAGAATACGGGCGGTGCGTTAATCCTATAACGCTATAATTGTTAAGGGAGGCTAGCAAGGTTAATGAGCATATAAACACAAGTTAGCATGCGATAACAAGAATAATACAAGTTTCATGTTTATAACGGATAGAGTGTGATTATAACAAGTTTTAAATATGAATCGTGATTTGTATAATTGTACATGTTGCACCCAAAGTGTGTAAACGGAAAAATGGGTTCGAGTATACTCACGGTTTGCGTTAAGCTTTCTGAAACCGTGAAAACATGGGTGATGGAATGGGTGGACCAGGAGCCGAAGTTACCCTATAAATGGGAACAAAGGTGAGTAAGTTTCTGGGTTAGCATGACTAGTAAAGAAAGTAAATTTAACAATTACATTAGTTTATAGTCAAGTATTCCCCAAGGGGTCATGGAGATTCAAGGTAGAATGATATGCATCCATTTAAACCTCGTCATAAGAATTCACCAAAGCATAACCTGAAGGTCGGTTGGTCATGAATGTACATAAAAAATTCACAAAAAGGAAAATCATACAAGTGTGGTGTAGGACAAGTTTGAATAGCCAAGACTTTCATGGTCCATACTCTAATTCAACACACAAGCCTAGGCTTGGTTGATGTGCACACTTAAAGGTTGCTCATGAACCTTAATCAAAACACAAAGTTTGGGTCTTCATAGGCTCCAGTATCCATAGACTACAACTACAACATGTACACAAGTTTGTAGGCTTGTCCAAGCACATGTTGGGTAGGCTATGAACATGAAAGGCTATGCCAAACATGTTGAAACCAACAAAACCGAAGATTTCTAAGCATCTTGGCCTTCAAACAAGAAGGTTACACCTCTGAGAAATCTTGGGTAACATTCTCATTTGAAGTTCAAGATTATAGGAAGTAAGAACAAGAGAAGAAGATAGGTGAAAGGTGAGTTCTTGCACTCACTTTTGAACTTGAAAATTCTGCCTAACTTGAGTTTTCAGCAGATTGTGGAGCTTAGAATGAGAGTTTAGAAAGGTGTAAAGGAGAAATGAGGGTTAGGAGTTTGTATCTATAGTGGGTGAGGTTAGGTGAGTGTTTAATGAGGTTTAGAAGCCCATTGGTGGAGAATGGAGGTGGAGGTTGGAGCCATAAATACAAGATTCAAAATTTATATTTTAGGGTGGAGGTTGGAGCCAAAAATGCAGATTCAAAACGTGGTTTTAGCGGGGGTTTGGATTTTTATCACAAATGGTCCTTCAAGTTTGATAAGTATGCAATTAGGGCCCCAAAGTTAGGTTTTAGGGTGTTTTCGAGTGCTTTCCGTGTAGTTTCAAGTGTGTAACAAGCATGCAAGTATGGTAAACTTAAAAATGATGTCAAGTATGTCCATGTATGTGAAATTATGTAAAACAAGTATCCGTAGTGCTGATCGTAACACATAGTGGTCGATTATCGCACGAAATGCAAGTATAGGCGATTTACAATCTACAACACATAACTGCAAGTATAATTAACATGTCGAAGGTGTTTACAAGTATAATATGATGTATTATGATGTATAATAAGTATCATAATCATTAATTGTTGGTTAATCACAAGTATTGCATGTAAACGCATTGAAAGTCAGTTATTTGCACGTATCGTCACATAGTTTTGAATTAGGATTTATTGCATGCGATTACAAGTATAAATTGAACATAACAGTATAAATGGAACATAATTGATATAAATAGGACTTTCATTATGATCGGTATCTCGGATTACAAGTTGAAAATACGATACAAGTACAAGTTTTTGAAAATAGAAAGTTTCCAAAAATGGAAAGTACAACAAAATTTGATAAATATGGAAAGCGTGGAAATGCGGAGCGTTACAGTTCATATATGAAATCGCATGTGCATATATATGTAAACCAAATTTCGCATGCTAAGGCTGAGTCGCTTACGCGTCGTACATTAAGGCCTCTTGTACGTTAACCGACCTCTCTCACTCTCTATCTCTATCTCTCTCTCTCTCTCTCTCTCTATATATATATATATATATATATATATATATAGGGCTCGGTTCAAATGAGAACCACCACGAGTTGTGAGAACGTGAGAATATTTTCTTCCCACGCGGGTTGGACCGAAATTTTTGCACAAACGTAGATGAAAATATTATAAACACATTTGTACAAGAGGCTGAGTCGCGTACGCACCGTACGTTAAGGCCTCTTGTACGTTAACCTCTCTCTCTCTCTCTTTCTCTCTCTCTCTCTCTCTCTCACTCTTTCCTCTCTCTCTCTCTCTCTCTCTCTATATATATATATAATATATATATATATAGATAATATAATATATATATATAGGCCGGTTCAAATGAGAACCACCACGAGTTGTGAGAACCATGAGAATATTTTCTTCCCGCGCGAGTTGGGCTAAAATTTTTTGTAAAACGTAGATGAAAATATTATAAACACATCTGTACAAGAGGCTGAGTCGCGTACGCGTCAACGTCAAGGCCTCTTGTACGTTAACCCCCCCCCTCTCTACGTATATATATATATATATATATAGGGCTCGATTCAAATGAGAACCACCACGAGTTGTGAGAACTTCTTCTTCCCGTGCGAGTTGGGCCAAAAAAATTTTTTGTACAAACGTAGATGAAAATATTATAAACACATCTGTAAAAAAAGTAAAAAAAATGCTGAGTGGGTAGTTTTGACTGATGCAAGTTTTTTTACGCGCTAGTGTAAATTTTGTACGAAGATAAATATTTTTTTTACGCCTCATATAAATGTGGGTATGCGGTATTTTTTATTTTTATTTTTTTGCTGAAACAAATGATTTTTTATGACTTTTGAGAAAAAAATTTTGGAAAAACCTTTTGGATGACCTACTTCTCACGGTTCTCACAACTCAAGGTGATTCTCATTTTAACTCATCCATATATATATATATATATATATGGTGGGGTTCTAGAGTGAACACTAGTGTATTTGCGAACTGAGTGAACAAATCTTGGCCATTGATTTACACGCGTTATGGCTATGATGGCATCATCAAATCGTAAAATACACTAGTGTATTTCATCTTCAAATCATGGCCATTGATTTATACATGTATATGGCCAAGATTAGTTCGTAAATACACTAGTGTTCACTCATTAATCTATCCTATATAAATATATAATGTAAGTATTGGAAGAAAACCCTTTAAATCGAGAAAACCCAAGAAACTCTAAGCTTCCGACATTTTTTTTTGAAAAAAAAATCACACATGTAATATACATGTTTTTTAAAGATTTTAATGGGAAAAAATCAAAAAAGCGCCGAGTAGATATTTAAAAAAAAAGTTTTGCGCAACGCGACTGTAGATATGTTACACATGAATGTAACATATGTTACACAAAAAACTTGTTTATTTAAAAAAAATCTAGTCGGCGTCTTTTTTATTTTTCCCCTCAAAACCCTTAAAAACATGTATATTAAATTGTGGATTTTTTTCAAAAAAAAATATCGAGAGCTTAGAGTTTCCTTGGATTTCTCAATTAAAAGAGTTTTCTATCTACTATCCTTTCCTATATATATATATATATATATGGGCAGGATTTAGGGAAAACGCCTATAAATGTGAAAACGATGAGAACACCCTTCATCCGTTGGATCAAAATGGATTAGATTGCACGTTGGCGTTTTCGTAAATAACATCAACTTTATTACGTGGACGCGCTTCATTAAGGGTAAAAGGGTCTTTTGACTGCTCTAATACAAAACTCCAAACTCATAAGTAAAACGCCACTAAATTCCCACCTTAAACTACGAGCCATACACATAGTCCCTTACAGATGAAACGTCATCTTTATCTAAAACATCATTCATACAAAACGCCAAACTTAATGATGAAATGCGTTACAACTTTTACGGAGTAACTGAAACAACAGAAACTTTATTACAAATATTTATTATAAAAAAAATTATCGTCTAAACTACGCGCCAAAAACATCTTATATAAACAACGTCATAGCCCCTTCCATTGATCACACCAAAAGCAAACGCTAGATTTTTACTAAATACCATTCAATTTAAAACGCCATTGATCGTAAAGAATAAGCATACATTAGATCCCAAACGACAATAACATTAATATGAAAACGCCAATTTTAGTTTGAAAAATGCCATTCAAACAAGCATTGTAGAACGGAATCCGTTAGACGCTATAGGTCTCGGAAGCTTTGAGAGGATGTAACTGCTAATATAAAATTTTCGGAATTTTGTTTGAAACGGATTATACGACATTTATTGAACGGAACCTGGACAATGACAATCGTACCCTGCATATCATTTAGCGCCTCCTGCCACGTGTTTGACCAGGATCCGTTCTCACTCTTTTCACATTTCCAATTGTTTTCTCATGATCCCCTTTCTATATATATTGGGAGGGATAGAAAGAAAACTCACTTGAGTTAAGAAAACTCAAGAAAACCTTATGTAACAAACTTTTTTTCTAAAAAAGTTAGTGAATGTAAGTTGCATGGTATCAAACGTTTTAAGCAAAAAAATAGCGTCGAGTGGGTTTTATTATAAAAAATTGAAAATTAAGTTTTTAGCATATATATGAAAATACTGAATTTTCAAAAAAAAATATTAAAAAACCACTTGACGCTTTTTTTTTGTTGCTCAAAACGTTCGATAACATATAACTTAAATTCGCTAATTCTTTTAGAAAAAGAAAAGTTTGTCATACTATATATATATATATATATATAATATATATATATTATATAATATTATATATATATAAATATAGGGTAAGGATCTAGAGTGAACAACATTATAAGAGTGAACCGTGTGAATTGATCTAGACCATTGATTTTCATAATCCTAAAGTTTTGATTAGTGGTATGATTGTAATTATTGAGATTTGTTTTTTCCTTTAAATTTAATTAAAAAAGGTAATTCTGTAATTAAATAATGGGTCAGTTTTTTAAAACTGGAAACATAAAAGTTGCCATATATTTCGCCAGTTACTTGCTCCTCTAAAGTTGCCATATATTTCGCCAGTTACTTGCTCTTCCAAATTCGCGTATTTATTATATTAATACACATGTGTACTGTATATTATAAACTGGAATTCTACAGCAAAGCTGCAACCTCGATTTATAATAATGCAGTAACTTTACCATGTTACACATGTGTACTGTATGGTATCAACTGGAGGTTTGCATCAAAGTTGAATAATCGCATGTAATAATGCATAAACTTAAAATATACACATGTGTACTGTATGGTATCAACTAGAGGTTTACAGCAACGCTACATCCACTTATATAACGTCATGCGTCATCTTAACAGTATATACATGTGTACTAAATAATGCATATACTATGAAACTGCATCCTGATATGTAATAATGCATATACTACGCGACTATACACATGTGTACTGAATTGCAACAACTGGACGTTTACAACAAAACTACATAATCACAAATAAAAACCGCAAACTGCAATTATGTGGATAATGAACGGGAATCGATGTGTACCATTAAAACAGTAAGGGCACCTATGGAATTGGAAGCTAATTTCGTTGTACAAATATGTATAAACAACCATTACAAAAAGTCTGTAAGATTCAGAAAGAAAAAAAACATGAGTTGTACATATGTGTATAACATGGGGATAATATAAAACCATGAAAATTATGAGTATTGTTATTAATATACGTCTGTGTATATAAGCATACAACATCATCCTTCAGATAAAACATAAAACAAACATCCCAACCATCTGTAATCATGATGACAAAAACTGCAAACCTAGAATACATATACAAAGCGATGAAATCAGCATGAAGCGAAACTGAATACGAACACATGATTGTTAATTGGACTATTGTGGTTGTTATATTGGTCGTCGCTAGTTTGGTTGTTACTATTTGAGTCGACCATGAAAGATCATGAAGATGAACTATATGACGTTCAAAGAAAAAACACAGAATGATGAAGAACTGCTCGATTGAAAAAAAAATCTGGTGTGTTTTGACCGATGATTATGATATAGATCTTGTTTAAATTTAAAAGATATTTTGAATAATCACAAAAATAGGAAAGTGTAACTACTATGGATTAATTAAAATAGTAATTAATAATAATTTAATGTATAATTACAATCCTATCCTTTATAACTAAAAAAATAATCAAGGGTCAAGATTAGTTCACTCAGTTCACTCTTAAGAAGTTGCTCACAAATGATCCTAATCCTATATATATAGTGGAGAGTTCAAATGAGAAGAAAAATTTTGTAAGAATAAAAAGAATAGCTTTTAAACCAATAGAAATTCTCCATTTACTTCATTTAATGTGTGTATTTAATATTATGAAAAAGGGCATATAGGTAAATTTATAATTGTCATTAATTAACTAATTAATTAAACTTGTAACTCATTTTTTTCATATACTCTTTCAAGATAAAATAATTTATAGTGTAAGACAATTTTCGACATGTGTAGGATAAATTTTAGTATCTGTAGGATAAATTTTCAATTATGTAGGGTAAATTTACTTATGTGTAAGGTAAATTCCGGTAAATGTAAGACATATGTAAGATAAATTTTGAAATGTGTAGAATAAAATGTTTTTACTTTATTAATGAGAATAACATAATTAATAGGAGGAGTTATAAACTATTTAATGTTTTACTTTTATTCCCTTTTTTTTTTTTCTTACATTAATTTTTTTCTCAAATGAACATTCTCTCTCTCTCTCTCTCTCTATATATATATATATATATTGAAATAGAAATTTAAAAAATCACTACCATCGCCTATAATAAAAAGCCTAATATAACTAACCATTAGACTTATTTTATTATTACCCAAAGTTAAATTTAATAAGGACTCACAAAAGAATCAATATTATTCATTATTTATTTTCCATCTATCACTAACCTGTTGCTTAGTACTTAAGAGATTTTGATCATTAGCACTTGTCTCCGTTTGTGCCTAGAGGAAACCTCTGATTGTGTCTATATGAAGCAAAGTGACCTCGTTTGAACGTCTTGTGCGTTTCTGCTACTTGAAACATTTTAAAGGACAAGTGTGTGAAAATTCACAAGTTGTTTTTGTAAAAATACCATTTTTTTCACAACAAAGTGACATGATGTATTCACATGTTCTATCCAAACTCTTTTTACTAATAAACAATCAAAACTAGACATAAACATATATTATTGCACCAGGTGAGGTTAAACACATGATGTGTGTTTTTAGGATCCTCAATGATTGATGGTAAGATCAAGTGATTAGGATTACTGATTTTTTAGTTAATTATCTCATCATATTCATCCCATGATGTATATAAAAACAACTTTGAAAATGGTGACCATGTTACACTTACACATGATTCATAATTCCATGATATGCTAAGATATCTCCCTTTTAACTTTTGCACTCTTTTGTTTAATTTTATATATATATTAACTATTACATGATTTAAAATGAGTAGATTAGGCGGGTTTTGAACCTCTCGGAAGACATGATTGATGATAAGATTGGCTAGGCGTAAGATTAAGACCAAATACTTTCGGTAGCCTTTGCGTGTTACTCTTTCTTATCTCTGTGTCTCTATGATGTTTATCAGTTATTATTATTGTTTTCTACCATTTTTCAGTTATTGATAGATTTCTAATATTATAGTTTTAGCACTATCATACCATTTGGTTACATTCCGTCTCACAGATCCTACTAATAGCTTTGTTTTGCTTATGTATGAGTACGAAAGTTGATTATATATAGCTCATTAAATTTATTATAATTTATAAATAAGAAAAATTACGAAATTGACCATTTATAAGACCAGTTATATTAGTATGACTCATTTTAAACACTTCACACACAAAATAGCACATGTGTTCTCTTCATGCTTAGCAATTATAACCTTAAAAGTCAGCAACCAGACATACTAATAACTAATCTAATCTGGTGGCTAAACAAACATCATAGTTTAACATTTTCCACTCATTTACAACCATCATCCCAATAACTAGGGGTGCTAAACGGGTCGTGTTCGCGGGTTGGCAGGTTCAACCCGACCCGAACCCGAAAATTTTACATGAACCCGAACCCGACCCGAACCCGAAAATCGTATCATATATATGAACCGAACACGACCTGAAGTTTCATGGGTTGACCCGAACACGACCCGTTTAACCCGAATTTTTTAATTTTTATTCTAAAATTAATATATTAAAATTAAAAATTACTTAAAAAACACAATGTATAAATCATATTTAAATTATAAAATCTATGTTAATTTCTCTTTGTAAGTTATAATCATGACATAAAATACACGCCCATTTAGTTTGACATAAAATATATTATAAAAAATACAATGTAGTATAAATGTGTTAAACGGGTCAACCCGCCCAGGTTGACCCGGGACCTGACCCGTTAACCTAAACGGGTTCGCGGGTTCAACCCAAAACTGACCCGAACCCGTTTAGACGAAACCTAAACCCGCGAATTTCGTGTTAGGTTCGTGTCGGGTTTTCGGGTCGTTGTCAGAAATTCACACCCCTACCAATAACTACATAGATTTGAAACAACTTCTCAAAACAAAGACATCCTAGTTTTCACAAGTTGAAATCGTTGCCAAGGAATGTACAAAATATCCATTCACAGTCCATAACTAACTGGCTTAGCCTCTAGTACAAATATAATATTTAGTTTCACTTTTACTTAACGATGTAATCGGGTTGAAGTTCGGGTTTTCCTCCTTGTCGATGGGCCCGGCCCACCATTATCAACCTCGATAGCTGTTACTTTTTCAAGCTTTGCTTTACGGAAGGTTTGTGTTGACGGTTGACTCTGAGATTGACCAGCCAACTCCTGATCTTCATTGTTTATGGATCTTTTGAGCCTTCTACTTGAGGGTTCATTTAATCCCTCCTCTTGAACTTGTCGTGAACCCCTTGACGTCTTTCGCCTTAAGTGTTCAGGAGGTTGCTGATGGACCTCTGTATCATCATCTTCTTCTTCAACAGCTTCTGCTTTTGTCACTACATACGGCCATTGTGTACCACAACCAGGACAGACCTTTTCATTCTACATTTTTACTAATATAGTTAGCAACAATAATTAACCAAATTAATTACAAAACAAATTTAAAAAAACAGAAGAAACATACCCTTGTTAGAGAGAACTTCGCCTTTAGACAGTACTTATGGATACGAACAGTACAATTTTCATTCGTGCATAAATCAGCCTGGTATAACATACACAATAGACACGCGATTTAGTCTAGTAATTTATCAACAAAAGTTGTTAAATGATAAATAAGAATTTTATGGTATCATAATTCCGTAATTTTGCATTTTTACACGGCTATACCATATACTACTTTTCAAAAAACGTAAAGTACACGGATGGTCCATGTGGTTTTACCAAAATGTCAAATTTGGTCCTTAGCTTTCCAAAAGTGCATGAATGGTCCTTGTGGTTTGCACTTTGTAATGCATTTAATCCCCGGCTTTTTCCAAAAGTACATGATGGTCCTTATGGTTTGCATTTTGTTACGCATTTAGTCCCTAACTTGAACTTGCTAAAGCCTTTAGTTTTGTTGGTTGGGAACTAAATGCATTACAAAGTGCAAACCACAGGGACCATCCGTGTACTTTTGGAAATCTAGGGACCAAATCCAAGATTTTGGTAAAGTTCAGGGACCATCCTTGTACTTTACTCTTTCATATAACTAACATTAGGAGTTACAAAACTACCTTAATTCCAGCTTCATTGCAGACATCACATTTAGGTACTTCATTGTTATGAAACCAACTCCGGAGATCCAAAAACGATCTCACACCAAGTCCAATATTACCATCTGAAGTGGCACACAACCATTGGTCCTGAATAAATTCGTGTATAGCTTTCTCTTTTTGAGACATCGAGAAATTCTTGAGCGCTGGAGGGATTTCAGATGAACCAACCTGCAATTGTAATATATGAACTCAAATTCGATTACTAATTACTAATATTTACTATAAATATTATTCTTGCAGAATGGTAAAAAGTTTGAAAAAAAGAAGAACCTGATTTTCTAGCCGAATATTCAGAGCTTCAATATTGGAAATTGTGCCCCGAGCTGTGGTATCTTGGACTATCGCTTCAATCTGTTGCATATCATTCATTATACTCAAACATCAATACGAATTTTAAAAACCATCTTTCCAGATTATACGTATAACATAAGTATTAAGCTTCCTGCAGCTAGTGAAACTGAAATATACAACTTCTAAAATTTAACAATGTAAAATTGGTTGATTAATAAGTGTAAGGGAACTTACAATGCCTTTGTAAAATGCAATTTGAGGAACAGTGTATTTTGTTCCAAGCTTTGATTGCTCATCCGCAACAGTGTTGATTACTCCATAATGTACAGAACCATCATACTGATTTCTGCATGCCCGTAACTCAAACTGAATGTAAGCAAGCTCCCTATTTATCTCCTTCAGATATTCGTTGAATAATCGTTTATGAGAATCTGAAAAAAGAGTGCCAAGGTTTAAAAGAACGGAATCGAGCCTCGAGGCGTTTTCCCTTTGGCTCTCGAGGCGTAAGGCCGAGGTCGTTTTAATAAATAAATATAAAATTATATATCTTATAAAAAAATAAATACTTAACATCAAACAAAAAGTTTTCCCAACAAATTCAATCAGATTCAATAGTTTAGAACATCAAAAAACACATAAATGGTTTCTAATTAAACTCAAATAGCATAATAAAACATCACTTTCGCCATCCACACAAATTGGTATTAATTATCAATAAATAATATAAAGTCTCATACCAATTTATCATCAAATCTTACAAATTTTGATACTAATTTATTAACTGTTTACAACCATAGTTGTCAAAGGCACAACGTGCACTCACGGCGCAAAGAGTGAGCCTTGGGCCTAGAAGTAAAGCGCTTAAAAAGCAACGGCGCGAGATAAGCAAGATACAAGGGCTAGTTTAGGCCTGTTCAGGCCATTTTAGATATTTCTAAGGGCCTAGGCGCGCACCGAAAGGCCTGTGACAACATAATTTCCAACTGGTAGCTCTTCTTAAACATAAAATATTGTAAAATGCCTAAATTTTGATATTTTAGTATTTATATCAACCCTAGTTCTTGTTACACTTTCCAAATGCAAACATATCAAAGATGTTGCTGCAAAATACTGCTACATCCACACGATACGTTTAAATTAACAAAAATCACATGCAAAAGATATCATAAGGTGTTCGTTTCTGCTAAACTTGGAGTAAAAATTCGTGAATTATGTGCAACTATAACAAAATCAAGCACGCAAACGAAATTAAGATCGAAAATTCATTAAAAAAACCATGCGAAATAAAAAAGGGGATTGAGTGTAATAACCTAGAGTTTTGCCGGTGACGTCAGAGAGATGGAGTGAAAGTCCTTCTCCTTGAGCGGGCCGCGAGAAAGAACAGCTTGAATAAGCGTATGGTGTGTCCATGATAACGGCGGCATATCTCCGATGAAGAAATAGAGTTTCTGAAACCCTAATTTGGGGGAGAAGAAGAAGGTGAAAAGGGGTTTGAGGGAAACCCTAGTTTTCTTCGTAGGCTTTCTCGCAAATTTTGGGGAAATTTGGTGATTGGGGAAATGTTGGCGGGAAAAAATATGTTATTTTTATAATTACTAGGATAGACCCGTTTATCCTTATTCAAAATTTTATTTAAAATTAATTATATAAAAATAAATATTTATTCTATCTAATTTTTGTTTAAAATTATTATTGTTTAATTTAAGAGATAAATAAAAAAATAAGATAAGAAAGCATCAGAAAGTGACACGTGTCCAAAAACATTTTTATTTATTAGTATAGGAAGTGTCACACTCTGATTTTTCGCTGGGCCCAAATTTAGGGTAAATGACAAATTTATACAGATACACAAATAACACAGCAGAAGTCGTGGGAATTAAAATACTATTATAAATTATAAGTGTCTGAATATTCAAAGATAATATACAGACGGAAATGTATAAAATATCCACAGGCGGATCGAAATAACAAACTGATTATGTAATAAACTACTAGGCTTCAATGCATGGAGTTGCAAATTCCACATAAGTATTTTTTCGGGCAACTTCCAGCTTATTTACGTTCTTTGCAACATGTGCTTAGTCTTTTGAATATACGTCAGTTTTCACTGGTAAATACAAATAACCGACACATTTTTAAAATATTTCAAGAATCATTGTAAGTGCACTAGGCACATGTACTTTCATAAATAACTTGAGATAAAATATATCTCTTGTTATTAGTTTTATATGCTTGTCAATACATATGAAGCCCCGTACTAAACATCGATAACATGATTAACCGACACGCCACTTTAACCCATAAAAGGGTATCCCCATGAAGGGTAAAAAAAATATTTTCCGATAGCATTAACATCTGTCGGGTGTATGCCTACACTCCGTGCTTAAGTCATGACCATTTTCAACTACATGAGTCGTGGATACCCAGGACACGGTCACATTAACCCCGATGTTTAAGTTATCAAGCAAAACGAATTAAAACAAGTTATGCGGATTGTTAGTCACAATCCGACATTGATCCCATACCCGACCAAGCGCTAATAATTTACCGTATCCCAAGCCCGTATAGGGAAAATAGGTTTAGAGTATTTACCTTGCTTAAGTCTTACAATCCAAGACAATATATATAAGCACATCCGTTCAAACAAAATGACAAGCAAGGTTGCAATTTACTAGACGCCCTAGTCTGGAATGAATGGTATAATAACCAATTAGAATGTTAACAGGTCCTATTCAAGTCATAGACTTGGACCTGTTAACTATAATATAAAGAAAACGATACGGTACGCTAGATTAAGCAGTGACCGGATAGAATGTAGTTTAAACCCTCACAAGTACTAAGACTTGTACAATATGGGTAAACAATAATTCATTCTGATTATGAATGAAATTGAACGAGTTTAACCGAATTCAGTTAACTTACATAAACTAAGTTACATAAGTCGACCGTATGCGCATAGGCGGTATTGGGTGATCGGATGAGCAATGTCAAGTTCATTATGCCAAAACATGATTATTAAGTTACCACATTAGTAGGTATTACATTTTATATGTACGTTATGGTTTAAAACCCATTTCATGCACAAAAGGGCAAAATCATCATTTTTATGGCATAACGTATGAATTTGCATAAAACCCGACAATTGATTATGATCACATAGTATAACCTCAGAGAGTTATCCTATACATAAATATGATCATCATGCAACTTCAAATTAGTAGCTAACATGGCTAATTCGGGTCACAATCGAAAGTCAAAGCAGAAGTTAAACTGCTTGACTTTCGGTTGCGAACCGAGCAATAAGCTAGAAATGACGGGCTGAATATGTTTAGATATGTTCTAATATGTTATAGCGACTGATATAATGTCAAAACTATGAGTTTAGATGTTTATAAGTTCTTATAAGTTTTTCGTAAAACTACGTTTTGACTTTTATTTTATTATAACTTTGACCCGTCATTTAACCAACTTAACGTGATCTTCAGGAGGTGCCCTCTCAGGGGATTATCACCTACCTTATTACGACCAGTAGCCATGTTCAATTCAAATAATGGCTGGACCATAATGACCTTAACTGAAAGTCAAAGCAAAAGTCAATTTGCATGACTTTCGGCTAAATATTTTGCCTATAAATGAAATGAACCGAGAAGGAACACTTGCTAGTGATCCAAGATAAATAACAATTCAGTTGGGAGGCTTCCTTTTGGCCAGGAAATACTCCAAGAGTGATAGAGAAGAAGAATGAGAATAGGCAAGGAATGAGGCACACATTGTTTGCTATTTAAAGTTGAAGAGGTGTTATAGGATTATGACAAGTGTTGGGGATTATTCTAAGGTGTCTCCAGGTACGTAGTGAGGTGTTAGAAACTGAGCAAAAGTGGCAGAATGCGGAATACATGGCAACAAATGTAGACTACCTTGGTCTACAAGTGAATATGCCAGCACCGAGTCTTACGGACCGTAAGGAACTCAGGCTTACCATCCGTAAGCCTTGTTACGCGCCCAGGGTTTTGAATTACTTACGGTCCGTAGACACTAAAGGCTTACGGTCCGTAACCGCGTACCAGCTATAATATTATCACATACTTACGGTCCGTCCATAAGCACATAAGGCTTACGGTCCGTAAGAGTCACTCAGAGGCCAATAAAATAGCATGTTGACATAAATAGTCCCTCCACATTCATTCTTTTAGAAGATTAGTCCCTCTCGTCCAACAATGTGGCATAATGAGAGTTAACTGGACACGTGTCATCATATAATTCGACACAAATTTCCAAGGTGTTACAGGAAGATTAAGCAAATGATGTTATTCCATAAGGATGGGTAAACGGTACCAGTTTATTCGAACCGACTCGATCTTTGCTATTGATTCGGTACTAATATTTAGCATTTTCGGTATCGGTACCGAATCGTAGGGATGAGCAATTGGTACTGGATACCGGTACCGAACCGTACCGAGTATATTCAGTACATGTTCCCATTTTCCTTCTTCTTCAGTACGGTACCAGTACCGAACTCGTGTATTCGGTACCGATACCGGTACCACTTTTCTCTGTTTTCGGTACCGAACGGGTACCATGCTCATCCCTACCGAATCGTATCTTTACCGTGTATTTTTTGGTAACGGTACCTATTTTTTGGGATTTTCGATACAGCTATCAAGCTCATCCCTATCATTTTGTATTACTTGTGAGTCATCGAACTGAGGCCCATTGATTTGTAATAACAGAACCAAGGAGACCATTTCGGGTGTTGGGTAAACTTGGTTTTGGAACTTTGGGTTGTATTATAACATCGACCGAACAACCAACTGATTATTTTGTGGGCTGGTGTTTCTTGGTTTTTTTAATGTTTGGGGTTTTTTAGTCGGGTTTTGATAGCGAAAAAATGACCCGACCAATTTAAAGTTTGGGTTGGTCGGGTTTGGGTTAGTTCGGTTTCGGGTTTAGATGTATTATAAAAATATATATGTTTTTTTACAAAATATTATCAAAATTCGTATTGCTACTAAAAATGATCAAAATTCAAAGTCATTTGACAATATGATATTATAAAGTTTAAAAACCAAAAACTTAATATTCTAAATACTAGAGACTTCAAATTAAAACACTCATTTACAAAAAAAGAAGTTCGGGTTTTATTTCGGTTTTTTCGGGTTAGGTTGTTCGGTTTTTTACTAGGAAAAAGTGACCCAATAACCAACCCATAGAAGGTTTGGGTTTCTCGAATACATTCTCCAATTCTGATTCGGATGGTTTTAAATACGAGTCGAATTTCAAATTTTAGATAAAAATAAACAACCCTATTTGTGGTTGGATTTACCATCAATAGTAGTTTAAATTTTAAAGTCCTACAATTCACGATGAATGACCAACTGTGACATCGAACAACTTACCATGTCCAATGCTCGAATTCTTAAATTTGTTTAGTCCTTTGATTTTGGGGCTGAATTGAATATATTGTACATGTTTAATTTAATGATGTTCAGAATATATGCATAGAAATATCTATGTGAGTTTATGCCAATAATTTGATTCACATGACTTTATCTTTTTAAGTTATTAGTTAAAGTTTATGAGAATATGTTAACTTTGTGCTTCCCTTTTAGTAGAAATTCATAATCAAGTATACCATAAGTCTTAACACTTGTGCTAAACACATTTAAAAGACGAAGAAGCTTACAAATTCAGATCTTAGATGCTATATTAATGATCGAAAGGATATTTAATTAATTTAGGCAGAAACATAGTCTAAATTAACAAGAACAAAGGGAATATTCAACTTTCATAAGTTCCTATTAGTCGTTTGTAAATGGACTACCTGTAGTATACTATCAATTTTGGTTTGTATAAATTGGTGGTATAGTTAGAGGACTAAAATAGAAATCTGAATCTGACGAGAGTACTTCAAACTCTAAAACATTCGGGACAGGTATTAGATTGATAAAAAGAACTAAGTTTTCGAGTACATATATGGTATTAGGTGATACCTGATTCGATTACCTGAAAATCATATGTTTATTTCCCGTACTATATAGCTTAGAAACACTGTGTTTATTTTTTCTTGACCCTTGTCTATATTTTTCTTTTAGGATATGTATTTAATGATGTAATATTTTGTATTTTATGAAATATAAACTATTATTAACCTAGCGGGAAAAAATTCTTATGAAAAAATTCATGTTGGAATATTGTTAAAAATAAGCATGTCGCAGCGGAAAGCTGAAAGTTGATAAAACATCACATCTTAAAGTGTATATAATGAAAAAACGACTTGTATGTTAGTATTCATCTTATGAAAAAAAATCAAGTTGAAACGTTATTCAAATAAATACGTTCAACGGCAAATCTGAAAGTTTTATAAAATATCACATCTTAAAAGTTGGCAAAGGAAAACAAAAAAATATCGTAAATAACGACTTGTACATTAGTATTCACGCTGCATTAAAAATTCCCAGTCTGAAAGTTTATAAAACATCACGTCTTAAAGATTATAAAAGGAAAACAAACAAAAACCTAAAAAAACGAAACCTTTGTAGGGCTCAACTCCGACAACCTGTAGATTAGTATTCACCAGGGACAGATTCAGTGTACAAGCATGGGTAGTCCGTGCTACTTTCAACTTTGTCTCCGTATCGTCTTGTAGTGTAATTTTTTTCGGTATACATAGGATACCCATGATCCAAAAAAAATGATATTAATTAGGATACCCTTTAAATTTTTGGCTAGATCCGCCACTAGTATTCACTCTGCAAGAAAAAGTCAACTCGAAATAGCTCCACAAGATGCTATCTGTGTGATTTGGTTCGTCATAGTACTAATATTGGATCTACACTTGCTATAGTTTATGATACAAAAAATAAATTAGAATACTTTGAATACCACTTTGTTTTAACAAAATTGATTGCAAAACGTCGAAAAAAACATTAAACACACTTGCATATTCATTTTTTAAAAATTTACGAACATAAGTTATTCCTGAAAAATCAAACAAAAAGAAAATTAAGTGAGTTAAAGGTGCATATTATTTTTTGAAGTGAAAGAAGTTGATAATAGACCACGTAGAGAGAATTAAGTAAAAGAAATTTCCATCCAAGGTTTAATAATTAATTCATTCTTAGCCACTGTAGAGTCCATCTTGTTGCAACGGAAATGGACAACACCAAGTAAGATTTAGCTAATGTAATAAAGAGACGCTTCTAAAGGTTCACATCAAACTAGTGCTAGTTGATGTGAGTTACTTCAGGAACAAACAAACTAAAGTCAAGCTCATTTGGGGTATTCCCTCGATTAAAAAAAGTAACGAGATTACGGTATGAGTTGTCGATCAAAACATGGATAAAACCTATAAAAGGGGTTTGAAAAAAGTAATATTTGCTGCTGTTATCTTTTTTTGGTTTATTAGGATTCTTGTTGGTTAAAATCTTGAGTTATCTTGGTAGAAATTTGATATCTTTATTTATGTCCTAAAAAAATCATTTTTATTTCACACAAATTGTGATGTCTTACTATGGAGGTCTTGTTCAAGGGCGGCCATGAGGGTGGGCGGGGAGGACCACCGGCTAAGATCCGATATTTCAAAGGGCACGATATAAAAAAACGATATGTATATTTAAATTTTTTTTTAATAAAGTATACCAATACAAACATAGGCCAACTTACAAAACTATTCTTATAGTTTAGATTAGTTATTAGCCCCTTCACATTAGGTTTAGACCTTTAGTGAGTCCAATAATCAATTTCATTAAGGCCTACGGACACGTTTTTTTTAAGTTTAAACAAGATATATGAATTCTCAGCCCCTACTACTATTTGTGCATAAAATAAGTGTAGCTAATTACTATTCATAACTCATACAAATTAAGAGTGTATATATATATATATCAATTAAGAGTGTATATATATATTTATAAATATATGATACGATATAAATATATTATAAGTGTTAAATATATAACTAATTTTAAGTAAAAAGACTATGACAGCTATATAATATAACTGTACATAACATTTGGCTGATATAATAAAAGTTATACAAACAATCGAGCTAATCATAGTAAAATACAAGTATTCTTTTTGTAATGTTTGGAAAATTTTATTTAAAAGGAGTTGTTGCCCTTTAATAGTAATACACATGTAATTGTTAAAATAAAAAGAACAACAAGATTTTTGTTTAGTATAGTTCAAAGTTCATGACTAAAATTTTTGTGGATCGAGACATTGGTTCTTTGAGAAACAATTTCAATTCAGTTATTGCTTTATTCAATTTGTGACCGAATACTAAACACCCATAGCTTAATATACAGATGACTAAAGCTCAATACTTTAAAAGTAATCCTTTGGCCAAGCTTTTGTTTTTAATGTGGACCCTTTTGGATGTTTTTCAATCAAAACAAAAAACCAATCCAAACCGAAATCAGCAAGCTCAAAATTGTACCCAAAACCTAATATATAATTCGGTTCAGTTTTTAATCAGTATGGATTCATTTAATGATTTAATCAGTTTGAAATTGAAAACATACAAATGATTATAGGGATATTGGATTTAAATAACCTTAATTTTCACCAATTGGCCGATATCATTCCAAACTTTCAACTTGTTTTTCTCTAACACTTTCAAACTAACTGAACCCTAACACTGTTAGTTAGTTTGCTGATGTGACACTTTATTTATTGATGTGACAATTTTGATGACATGGCAGCTGACTAGGTTAGAGTTCAATTAGTTTGGTATAGTACTAGAGAAAAATAAGTTGAAGGTTGGAAGTGGTGTGCTACAATTCAAAAGTTAAAAATGATATCGGCCAATTAGTGAAAGTTTAGGATATTCAAATCCAATATCCATGTATTATAAGTTTATAACCAATCCATAGGGTAAGTTGGACTTAGTTTTGAATGTGAACCCTTTTGATCCATATACCATCCTTGCAACTTCCCTTTTCAAACCAAACCCAATAATAATAATCCGGTCAAATCAAACCACCGTCTTCCACCACATTCCACGTCACCGGCGGCTCCCCCAATCCCCACTATTCTATAAATGACTCTCCATGCATACACAACTTTGTTACAAACAACTTACATTAACCTTATCAAAAAACAAAAGGATATTTTGTTATGGCGATGGTTGACTTTCTATCCTTAGAGAATATACTGATCAAAGGTGCTGTTTTCGTGATTGTTCAAGCTCTTGTTTATTTAATATTGTCCAACTCATCTGATTTGTTTTCGAAGACGAAGATGTCGCGGTCGTTTAGCTTCAAGCCTGCGCGATCGGTTAGTATTCGCAGGATTTTTGCTGCCATCGCGGATATGCCTCCAGGCGGTGAGGCGTCTCCTTCGTCGTCCGCTAGGGGGTTTCCCTTCTCATCATCTGAAGATGATTTTAGTATTGAATAAGTATTCGTCTTGTGAAAAAATTCATGTTGGAATATTGTTAAAAATAAGCATGTCGCAGCGGGAAAGCTGAAAGTTGATAAAACATCACATCTTAAAGTGTATATAATGAAAAAACGACTTGTATGTTAGTATTCATCTTATGAAAAAAAATCAAGTTGAAACGTTATTCAAATAAATACGTTCAACGGCAAATCTGAAAGTTTATAAAATATCACATCTTAAAAGTTGGCAAAGGAAAACAAAAAAAATATCGTAAATAACGACTTGTACATTAGTATTCACGCTGCATTAAAATTCCCAGTCTGAAAGTTTATAAAACATCACGTCTTAAAGATTATAAAAGGAAAACAAACAAAAACCTAAAAAAACGAAACCTTTGTAGGGCTCAACTCCGACAACCTGTAGATTAGTATTCACCAGGGACAGATTCAGTGTACAAGCATGGGTAGTCCGTGCTATCTTTCAACTTTGTCTCCGTATCGTCTTTGTAGTGTAATTTTTTTCGGTATACATAGGATACCCATGATCCAAAAAAAATGATATTAATTAGGATACCCTTTAAATTTTTGGCTAGATCCGCCACTAGTATTCACTCTGCAAGAAAAAGTCAACTCGAAATAGCTCCACAAGATGCTATCTGTGTGATTTGGTTCGTCATAGTACTAATATTGGATCTACACTTGCTATAGTTTATGATACAAAAAATAAATTAGAATACTTTGAATACCACTTTGTTTTAACAAAATTGATTGCAAAACGTCGAAAAAAACATTAAACACACTTGCATATTCATTTTTTAAAAATTTACGAACATAAGTTATTCCTGAAAAATCAAACAAAAAGAAAATTAAGTGAGTTAAAGGTGCATATTATTTTTTGAAGTGAAAGAAGTTGATAATAGACCACGTAGAGAGAATTAAGTAAAAGAAATTTCCATCCAAGGTTTAATAATTAATTCATTCTTAGCCACTGTAGAGTCCATCTTGTTGCAACGGAAATGGACAACACCAAGTAAGATTTAGCTAATGTAATAAAGAGACGCTTCTAAAGGTTCACATCAAACTAGTGCTAGTTGATGTGAGTTACTTCAGGAACAAACAAACTAAAGTCAAGCTCATTTGGGGTATTCCCTCGATTAAAAAAAGTAACGAGATTACGGTATGAGTTGTCGATCAAAACATGGATAAAACCTATAAAAGGGGTTTGAAAAAAGTAATATTTGCTGCTGTTATCTTTTTTTGGTTTATTAGGATTCTTGTTGGTTAAAATCTTGAGTTATCTTGGTAGAAATTTGATATCTTTATTTATGTCCTAGAAAATCATTTTTATTTCACACAAATTGTGATGTCTTACTATGGAGCTCTTGTTCAAGGGCGGCCATGAGGGTGGGCGGGGAGGACCACCGGCTAAGATCCGATATTTCAAAGGGCACGATATAAAAAAACGATATGTATATTTAATTTTTTTTTAATAAAGTATACCAATACAATATCAACATAGGCCAACTTACAAAACTATTCTTATAGTTTAGATTAGTTATTAGCCCCTTCACATTAGGTTTAGACCTTTAGTGAGCCTAATACTCAATTTCATTAAGGCCTAAGGACACGTTTTTTTTAAGTTTAAACAAGATATATGAATTCTCAGCCCCTACTACTATTTGTGCATAAAATAAGTGTAGCTAATTACTATTCATAACTCATACAAATTAAGAGTGTATATATATATATATATATAAATTAAGAGTGTATATATATATAAAATATATGATATGATATAAATATATATAAGTGTTAAATATATAACTAATTTTAAGTAAAAAGACTATGACAGCTATATAATATAACTGTACATAACATTTGGCTGATATAATAAAAGTTATACAAACAATCGAGCTAATCATAGTAAAATACAAGTATTCTTTTTGTAATGTTTGGAAAATTTTATTTAAAAGGAGTTGTTGCCCTTTAATAGTAATACACATGTAATTGTTAAAATAAAAAGAACAACAAGATTTTTGTTTAGTATAGTTCAAAGTTCATGACTAAAATTTTTGTGGATCGAGACATTGATTCTTTGAGAAACAATTTCAATTCAGTTATTGCTTTATTCAATTTGTGACCGAATACTAAACACCCATAGCTTAATATACAGATGACTAAAGCTCAATACTTTAAAAGTAATCCTTTGGCCAAGCTTTTGTTTTTAATGTGGACCCTTTTGGATGTTTTTCAATCAAAACAAAAAACCAATCCAAACCGAAATCAGCAAGCTCAAAATTGTACCCAAAACCTAATATATAATTCGGTTCAGTTTTTAATCAGTATGGATTCATTTAATGATTTAATCAGTTTGAAATTGAAAACATACAAATGATTATAGGGATATTGGATTTAAATAACCTTAATTTTCACCAATTGGCCGATATCATTCCAAACTTTCAACTTGTTTTTCTCTAACACTTTCAAACTAACTGAACCCTAACCCTGTTAGTTAGTTTGCTGATGTGACACTTTATTTAGTGATGTGACAATTTTGATGACATGGTAGCTGACTAGGTTAGAGTTCAATTAGTTTGGTAGTGCTAGAGAAAAATAAGTTGAAGGTTGGAAGTGATGTGCTACAATTCGAAAGTTGAAAATGATATCGGCCAATTAGTGAAAATTTAGGATATTCAAATCCAATATCCATGTATTATAAGTTTATAACCAATCCATAGGGTAAGTTGGACTTAGTTTTGAATGTGAACCCTTTTGATCCATATACCATCCTTGCAACTTCTCTTTTCAAACCAAACCCAATAATAATAATCCGGTCAAATCAAACCACCGTCTTCCACCACATTCCACGTCACCGGCGGCTCCCCCAATCCCCACTATTCTATAAATGACTCCATGCATACACAACTTTGTTACAAACAACTTACATTAACCTTATCAAAAAACAAAAGATATTTTGTTATGGCGATGGTTGACTTTCTATCCTTAGAGAATATACTGATCAAAGGTGCTGTTTTCGTGATTGTTCAAGCTCTTGTTTATTTAATATTGTCCAACTCATCTGATTTGTTTTCGAAGACGAAGATGTCGCGGTCGTTTAGCTTCAAGCCTGCGCGATCGGTTAGTATTCGCAGGATTTTTGCTGCCATCGCGGATATGCCTCCAGGCGGTGAGGCGTCTCCTTCGTCGTCCGCTAGGGGGTTTCCCTTCTCATCATCTGAAGATGATTTTAGTATTGAATAGATTTTGAGTGTGTAAATTATTTTGATCAATTCTTTCATTGTTTGATGTAAAATGTATTCATTTGTTTAATAGGAGGATAATTAGAATCATGCTTTAATCACAAGTGTTTGATATATAAGCTTAGTTAAAGTCGTTGAATTTAGCTCATTTTGCAAGTTTTACTAATCAATTCCGTGTCATTTACTCATTTTGTTTTTCTTTTTTTAACGACAAATAATCTCACGTATAAACTCATCCTGTTTGGGGCTATGTCCAAAGTCGACTCCTCGACTGACATGAGACCGTGCCCCCTGATGCACGGGAACCTGATGGAATCCGTAAACCCTCGCCCCCGTTAGGTTCGAACCCAGGATTAAAGTCCCTATTCGTCCCTTCACCCAGATGTCCCTCGAAAATGGTCCAAGCAGGAGTCGAACCTTCGTCTCCACTAGGACAGGCCTTTTGACCGTTGGACCAACATCTCACGACATTTACTCATTTTGTTGTATTGTTAGTTCAATGTGAATACCTAATCTATATGTCACAATTAAAGATTTAGCTTGTAATCGGTGATCCCTACTATTTTTAGAGTGAAGACAACTAAGAAAATCTCAATTGCAAAATAGGGACTGGACGTAAGGTTGTTTAGCTAGCATACACCCGAATAAACTATAGTTCTTGTATTTATGTTGTGTCCTCTCTAAACTCTTTGCTTACTATAATTCTTTTACTTACCCCTCTAGGTTCCACCCACATTAGGACATTAGGATGGACTTGATGTGCAACCTGTGGTCAAGCTGAATAGAAGACGGCATGAGTGATCGCACCTTATGATTGCTTGCGCATGACGGTTCCAGAAACACGACTAGTTTCAGATAGAAGTTCGTGTCCTATAAACACTTGTTAGTCTAGTTATGCAACTTTAGTAGTAAGATACTTGTAGCCATAAGATCTCTCTTTCCCGAGGGTTAAATTGATCACTATGGCTAAGTATGATCACATCAAACCCATGTTGGTTGGTGAAGTAATTTGTTGTGGTTAAGCTATTAGGCCAGACGGGCCCCTCGTGGGTGACCCACTTCCGGGTTCAAACCCATGGCGGGTTCGGCTAGCCACAACCACAACCGTTGTTGACCATTGTTTTTTTTAAATTAAATTTAAAAATCAAATAACTTTCTCTATTTAACCTAGCCATTCCAATATTTTAATCTACCACATCCACATAAACTCTCTCAATTTTATATTTCTCTCCTACAAAGAATTCCTCTCAAATGGCAAGGAATTCGTGGACCGAAGCAAAAATATTGAGTTGGCTACGTCTGGAGTCGCAACCCATCATGAACAAGCGTCTACCTGTACACGGATTTTGTTTTGAAACCAGGTTTTCCAACTATTTTGTCTTCATGTTGGTGTAACTGACCTAACCGTGGATCAACTTAATTCAGGTTTTACAATTATCCGTTTGAAATGTTCAAGATTTCATGGGATGTTCAACAATGTGGAAAATCCTAACAATGACCCCTCAAGATTTGAAGTCGTTCAAGTGGCCCTTATTGACTACATACGTACCGTCGATGACTTTGAACATGTTTCCACGTGGCAAATTATTAAGATATTTGTTTTATTTTTATGTAATGTTTAAGTTTTTTGTTTAGTTATTTAGTGTATAATTTTTATGGCAAATGGGTACTTTTAAAAGAAAATTAACATGACTAGATTTGGTTGGTGGTGCCCCTTCCTCCCTTAGAACTAAAAAAACGTAAATGATTTTTGACAATTACACATCAAAACAGATTAAAACCTAAAGGTCAAAAGAATAGATGGTACCAAAAGAGTAGCACACATTCAGTGTTTAAGAGTCGATGCATACGACTAAATTTACAACAGAATGTTTTATACAAACTGCAAATCAAAGATCTCACTGAACTAGTATGTCAAAAGATAAGCACTCTACATGGACAAGAGCCGACATAAATCAACTATAAACCAGAATTCGGATTGTTTCCTGCAAGAATTAGCGAGATTTCCAAACCTCTACTGAAAGCCTGATTAAACATTAATCGGGTTTGGAAGGTCGAGATGAACGGAAACCATGAACAGAAAGCAATGGGAATGAATATCAGCATACCCATTCCCGCATCGTATAACCGACCAAGAGACCTCACTGATTTCCATAATCCCATTTTTTTCACCACTGGTTTCCAAGCCACACAGATCTGGAACAAAAGGATAGTTATATCTAAAGTTCTAAACCATATATGTGTGACCCACACAATGAAAAAGTTAAAAAAAAGGTTTAATTTTATATATACCCTTACAAACTTGAAAATTTTCATATATACCCTTACAAAGTAGTTAAAATATCAAATATACCCAATTTATAAAGAAAAACCTAATAAATGAGCATTTTACCCTTATTTTTTTAACTTCAAGTTTTCATATATGCTCATCTTTTAACTACATATTTTTATATAACACATTTTTAGCTTAAAGTTTTTACCCATTTTTATTTTTGCCCATAAACTATAGTATACTCCCTATATAATATTTAAGCTAAATAAATTATGCTAGAAATGAGTAACTATAATATTTGAAGTTGAAGGTCATATATGAGATCCTCAAACTTTTAGAAAAAAAGAGGTAAAATTGTCATTTCTTAAATTGTTTTTAATGAATTGGGTATATATGATATTTCAACTGCTTTGTAAGGGTATATATGATATTTATAAATTTGCTTGGGTATAGATGATATTTTGCAAGTTTGTAGAGGTATATATGAAATTGCCCAAAAAAGGTTTAATTTCACAAAAAGTTTAAGAAAAATATACATACCGAAAGTATACCCCAACCGGTGGGTATGAAGGCCAAGATGGATGCAAATATGTCGGTAATAGAAAGGTCAGTAAGTACAACAGCAACCGCTATACCCGCAATTGCTAGCATGAACGCTACGCCTTGTATAAATCGCAAGATCAGTTGGAAATTGACTGATATTTTCTGGCTGAATGTGAAAATCTGAATATACAAAAAGAAAAGCATTCTAAGATTCAATCTTCGGAATATACGTGATTTTAGCCTTTTAGGGTTTAATGTTAGAACTGTGTATACCTTAAAAAGTAATATAAGTCCCAGAAGCACTAGCCATGAAAATCCATACACCTGCATATATGTATCTTATTTAGCACTCTGTATATATCAAAATAGTGAATTGGTAAACAGATACAGCGGTGATATACCGATAGTGACGTATTTGACCCTTGCACATCCAATTTGTAAATAACTCCATACTGGAAGATGAAAAACCGCAGGCTCAAAATAGTCTCCATAAGCCTTCCTCCAAGTGTTCGGATATGAGACTGCAAAATATGTTCATCAATACTAAGAAAGCCAAAAAAAAATAAAAAGATAAAAAATAAAAACATTAAATTATCATAAGTCTAATAAAAAAACAGTTTCCCCTGCTCTCCATTTGCCATCTAGTGGGTCTAGGCCTGTAAAAGAACTGAACGTTCATAAACTATCTGTGAACTTGTTCTGTGAGAAGTTTGTTTATTTAAATGAACGACCGAACATAAACAAATTTTTTTGTTCATTTAATTAAACGAACAAACAGAACACACCTTTTGTTCGTTCACTTATGTTCATGAACGTTTGTGTTAAACAAATATAACTAATTAGTAAATGGGCTTTCCAACGAAGTTTATCGTATTCAGCTACTAATTTATATAAATTAATTTATATTCGTTTGTGATCGTTTATGATTGGTCAATTATGTTCATTTGTATTTGTTTGTTTTAGTTCAATTATGTTTATTTGTGTTGGTTTTATGTTTGTTTGTTTGTTGATATTCGTTTAGGTTTAAATGAACGAACCTAAATGAACACAAACATGCCCATTTTCTTAATGAAAAAACATGAACAAAAAAATGTGTTCGATTATATGTTTGTGTTCGTGTTCGGTTAAAGTTAAATTAACGAACGTAAACATGCCTTTGTTCGTGTTCGTTCAGTTCGTATACAGGCCTAAGTGGGTCCCATCTTCATAGTAAATGACTATATGGGACCCGAAACAACATCTGTATTCCACATCATACAGATATACGATATATAACAAAAGTGAAACTAGTAGCAAGAATATGAGGGTGTATTCGTATCGTAAATTCATTATGACGTACCATTTCTTCATCCCACCATGCTTCCCAACTTTCTTCTCCTTTGACACCAATTCCTCCTCGATAAAAGAGCCAATTTGTCCAATCCCGGAAGTCCTCGACCGTCCTAAAATCGTAGATAAAGATAAATATTAAGGTTTTATGATTATCTTGATTTCTAGATAATTATAAGTTTTAATTTAAAAATTACTTACTTTTGCCACTCAAACCCAGATGGATTGAACAAATGAGGAGCAAAAAGCCATGAAAGTGCCATGAACCAACTGCTAACACTAAGAAGAACGTAGCCTACTATGCCGTCATTGTACCCATAAGAAAGGTAGACCACTAACAATAGAACCACTTCCAACCTATTTCAATTAATGTTAAATATCAGACACGTGAAAGAAATTGTGTGCGAGCGCATAAGTTGTCAACAGCGGTCGCTATAGCGAATAGCGTAGCGTATAGGTCGAAGGTCGCTACAGGGTATGTAGTCATAAATAGCGGGATTTCAGTTTTTTTTTCAAATATAAATAGCGATTAAATATAGCTCTAAAGTAGCTGGATTTTAAGTTTTTGTTAGATATACATGTAAAATATAATGTATACCAGGGTATGTTGATATAAAATACACATAACTGTTTTTTTCTAGTGTATCGCTATTTATAAAATAGCGCCCGCTATGTCGCATATAGATAACTATGCACGAGCGTGTGTATGTGTAAGACAGAGAGAGAGAGAGAGAGAGACCCTTTGACAAAATGACTACGTGAATAAAGCCTGTAATTCTCCGCAAATCTGATATGGCGCACAACAAATCCCCGTCCAGTAGCATGATACTGTTTTGGAATCAAATTATGTTAAGATTACAGTAATTGAATAAAGTACAGGTGAAAAGTTTGACAAATTTGCCTATGAATGAGTTGATTCGGGTTATGTTTTATCTATAATGGGTCAAACATGTAAGATACGAAAAAATGTGATCGAACCTTTGCACCACCATGAAGAATGGTCCGTCCAAAGTAATGTGTTCTTGTGCCCAACGAAAATGTGAAGAAAATAGTACAAAGCTGAAATTGCATTGTGATGAAACTAACGACAGCCTGCATATGCAAACATTAATTAAGCTTAAAAGGTATGCAAATGAAATACATACATACATATATATATAGATATGTATAAACAATCCACATTCACAAAGACGTACCCTTAAGAAACCTTGCTCTAAAATAAAGCCCAAAATCATGGGTATAGCCGTAAATACACCAATTTGAAACAGAAACTGTGTATTCAAAGCTGCAGTTAAAGCTTTGTTGTCTAACACATTGGATCTGTTTTGAATATCTTCACCAACTCCAGATAACGCCTGAAACAAAATAATATACCAGTCTCAAAAGATACCACTACAAAACACTGATAAGAACCATCGTAATTAGAAATTCAAATCTTACCAAATACAACTTTCCATATAAAAAAAGCCACACCGTAATCACTGTTAACTGTCACAAAATAAAGAACATGTAAAGTGAGCAATTTTATATAATTAATTAAAATTATAAATATATTTAGAGTATAAAGAGTCAAATGCCCATTTTAGTCCCTGAGGTTTGGCCAGTTTTGTGACTTTCGTCCAAAGGTTTGTTTTTCCGCACCTGGAACCAAAAGGTTTGAAATCTTGCTATTTTCATCTACCTCGTTAACTCTTATCCATTTTTCTCCGTTAAGTCGGGTATTTTTGTCTTTTTTATTTATTAAAGGGTATTTTGAATACTTGCACATTATGCTAAATGCTTATACATAAAGTAAAAAAGGCCAAACTGCCCTTTTTTAGTTAGCAAAAAAGACAAAAATACCCCTGACTTAATGGAGAAAACTGGATGGAGTTAACGAGCAGAAGGAAAATGACAAGATTTCAAACATTTTGGGACCAAATGCGTAAAAACAACCTTTGGACGAAAGTAGCTAAACCGGCCAAACCACAGGGACGAAAATGGCATTTTACTCATATATTTATTAAAAAAAACGCATACCATGGTACAAAAATAGAATCCAACGGTTGTAAAGTAGAACGAAAGCATTCGGAAGAAATCGAACAGCTGTCCGAGTCGGTAAATGTCTCTACTAAGAACCTGCTCGCCATTTCCGCCAGCCACTTTACCTTCAAATAGAGCGATTTGATTCAACCCAACATCTCTTCCCTTTCCAACTTGAATATATTCATGATGAGTGATATTTCCTTGCCTCAAAGTCGAATTAAATCCTGCGTTTTGATACGGTTTATTATGATACGAAAAGAAAAGTAGAATTAAAGAGGAAAGAAAAAAGGCATACCAGCGAAAATATCTTCACTAATGTTGATGACACGTGAGGCTTTGCTAATACCACCACGTGTTATGTGGAACACTCTATCAAACACATCAGGATGCCCATAATGCATGCGAACCCTGAAAAATATATTCAAGTAATATAAAAATGACATTAACGGTTTTAAACAAAAAAAGATATTCTTTGTATATAAAAGCTTGCTTACTTTAAGGGACTTGCGAGAACACGCTGGCCAAGAGTTACAAAACTAGTTTCTTGATTGGACATGAAAGATGCTAAAGAAGAAACACTGCATAATGGGCATGAAAACGGTTAAAAAGAAAAAGAAATGAATAACCTTTTAATAATTATTTTAGATTATTGCTAACTACCTTCCTGTAAATACATGCTCCCTAACACCAAGAATGGTAGCAAAACGGATACCATGATTAGCATGGAATTCTTCTAGAAGATTTCTCATCTTTAAAGCTTCCTCAAAATAATTATCCTGAAGTAAATTTATTACTGTATTAGTACTTGACTACATGTTATATATGGGGAAGGTTCATTTGAGAAGAAATTTAATATGAGAAGAAAAAGAAGAAAGGGAATAATGGTAAAACATTAAATAGTTTATAACTCCTCTTATTAATTATGTTATCTTTAACTAATAAAGCAAAAACATTTTATCCTACACATTTCAAAATTTATCCTACATATGTCTTACACTTACCGGAATTTACCCTACACACATGTAAATTTACCCTACACATTTCAAAATTTATCCTACACATACTAAAATTTATCCTACACATGACGAAAATTGTCATTCACCATAAATTATTTTATCTTGAAAGAGTGTATTAAAAAAATGAATTACAAGTTTAATTAATTAGCTAATTAATGACAATTATAGATTTACCTATATACCCTTTTTCATAACATTAAATACACACATTAAATAAAGTAAATGGAGAATTTCTATTGGCTTAAAAGTTATTCTTTTTATTCTTACAAAATTTTTCTTCTCATTTGAACCCTCCACTGTTATTATATATATATATATATATATATATATAAAATTTTTTAAAGGATTAGGATCATTTGTGAACATATTTTTCATAGTGAACTGTGTCAACTAATCTGGACCATTGATCTCTTTTTTAATTCTCAAGGATAGGATGGTAATTTGAGTTATTATTTTAGGTTTAATTTTTTTTTTTAAATTCTGAACATGGTAGTTACATGGTTTCCTAAATTGTAGATTTTCTCAATTCAAAATAAGTTTTTTTTGATCTTTTACATTGATTTCAGTTACAATCTAATAAAATTTCGGATCTTTGATATTGATTTCAGTTTTTTTGATCTTTTATACGATTTTCGAATATCTTTACCGGGTTTTAGTTTTTCACCCCGGTTTTGATCAGTGTTGACCATTTGTATTTTTACGTTCATTCAAACATGGCGGATTCAGGTTGTAATAATCGTAATTCTTTCGAAAACGCAAATCATAACTACGAACCGAGTAATGACAACGTATTCGTTACAACAATGGATCGCCTAGGTTTGTTCTTCTGTTTTTTGTATCATATTTTTAAGATGAATATACGTATGTTCTTGTTTAATCCATATTATATGCGCATCCTTCTTTGAAATGTACACATGTATACTGTAGTATATACAGACCTATACACATGTGTTATTAGTATATACAGAACTGTACACATGTGTACAAAAACTGCCAGCTAGTGTTAATGCATAACTGTGCACTTAACTATCTATAGAACTGTACACAGTTGTAATAAGTGTGTACAGTATGCACTAAGTTTTCTAATATGTGAATCATTTATTGTACAATCGTTTACACATGTGTACTTAATTGCCGGAATCGAGAATATATGGAAACTAAATTTCCGATTCTAAAGGAATTGGTTCTCTCGTGAACATATGGAAACTATTCAGTTTCCAGTTTTTATATTTTCATGTGTAATTACATGCATACCCTTATTAATTAACTTAAATAGAAAAAAATAACCTAATAATTACCATCATGCCACTAATCAAAATATCAAGATGATGAAAATCAAAGGCCCATATCAGTTCACACAGTTCACTCTTGGCATGTGTTCACTCTAGAACCCTACCCTATATATATATATATATATATATATAATATATATATTATATATTCATAACTTTAGTTGCATACCTGATTCATATCGATTGTTTGGACCGCATTTCCACGTGTAAAGATGATCGCATGGTTTTGATTTTCGGGTTTTCCTTCACCGAGTTTCGGGTTCCCCGGCAATTTTATAGAATAAACTTCCTGCACAAGCACTTACTTCTCATATAAGAAATTAAAATTGATAACCAAAAAATAAAGGAAAAATAAATAAAGTAAAATAAAATTCTTAACCTTGTCTTTTCCGTTGATATCACCTTTCACAAGTTTAGAGAAGTAGGATTTTTGAACTTCACCAGCACCAGCCAAAGTCTCCACCTCATCAATGAAAGCAACTCGAAGTGCTTCATTTCTAAAAGGAGACCCAACATTAGAATTACTTGCAAATGTAAAAAAACTTATATATCAACACGTTTGGTAGAATAGATATAAAAAAATTTAAACCTTTGCAGTAACAATGCAATATCAGCAGCCTCGGGCTTTTGCTCTTCTTTTTGTTTCCCGTATATTTGACACGTGACAACGTAAGTAAATTTAAGGTCAGCATGAGCTCGCGCTTCGGGAGAAAACTCAAATCCTTTAGTATCAGTTGCTTCATTAGCAGGGACTGCAGCTTCGATATCTAGCATACCCCATGTGTATATTAGAACAAGAATAACAATAAAATAAATAAAATACTAACAGCAATAATAAAAATATTCTCGAAAGGAGAAAACTAAAACCTCCAACAGTCATTCTTTCCAAATAAGCTTGAAGCATTAGAGCTTTTCGGTAGTACATCATTCCTCGAACTGGAAACGAAGAAAAATCGTCAAAGGTGCAAGTTTCAAGAACTATGTAACAAGGATATGTTAACAAAACATAATATAATGTTTTATACCAGTTCTTGATAGCGTTTGTCCACGATATGAAGCCCAAAACCTAAGTTCAAGGTTATCATCTTCATTCTCAATAAGAACTGACTCGTGTGTATTTTCATCGCGGCCAATTCGAGCAAGAAAGTTTTTCCATTCATCTGCAAAATCCAGAAAATTTTGCATCTTTTCATAAAATAAAGAAATAATACCCCTGCTATTCTTTGAACATGAAAGCCAAAATACCTGGATAAATCTTTTGGAGGTAAAACAAAATTGAAATCCCATCTTCATTTTTCTTAAGAAGTTCATTGATGCTATAAAGAACAGTCTCCGAATAATACGGAGTAAAAACACTGGAACATTGAAAATCTTGATCAATACCCAATGAGTGTTTATTACCAGTTAAATAAAAAAAATAAAAAAAAATAATACCTGAAAGATAACATATCCCGAACAGGTTTGGGTTTAGGCATGTTCATGAAAAGTGAATTTGTGAAGAACTCCAACCTACGTCTAGCCTCTAGGTTTCTAGGGACGTTTACCGCTGAATCTTTGATAGTGAATAGTGAGTGTAGCCTCCGAATTTGTAACCTCTTCATAAAATATAAATAACTTTAAAAGAATATATAGAAAAAAGGTCAATTAGCACAAGGTTGACTTGTACAAAAGTCAATACCAATTCAGGGTCTCTTGGCCACTTAATCTTTGAAAACAAACGGCCTTCCTTACGTGCGTTTATCAACATATTCCATGTGGCATAATTTTCTCTGTTAAATGATACGGAAATCCAGACAGGCATATGTTTAGATAGTAATTACAAACTAAACAACATATTAGAAATTAAAACTTATTGTTGGCGCACACCTCATATTCACACTAAAAAAATCAAGCTGGATAACATCATAAAGATCTAGCGCGGCATTAATCGCACCAGTCTCCAGTTCAGGTGTCCCAACTTCTTTCTGCGCATGTAGCATGCAAAACCACATTATTACAGGTAAAAAGGGTACATCAAGGTAGCTGAAAGAATATCATCCAAGAAAAAAAAGAAAAAGAAATGAACACCAACCAAAATCCCCGTAAGTGCAGTAACTTTCTGAATAACAAGAGACAGTTTTTTCAGTTGGAAGTCTGAATAAATGGCTCCTTTCACTATACTTCCTCGAATGTCATCATATATTCTATTAACCCTGCAGAAAATATAATAATATTGTAATTTCAATCATAACTAAAGGCAAAAAATGTGTTTGCGTGTCATTACTCATTTCGACCCAATTTACTTGCCAATTAATTCATCTCTAGCTTAAAGAACTAACCAAATATAAACACTTACCACTCTTTGCCATCATTGTCAAAAATTGAGGTCAAAATCAGCTTGATGGTGTAAAAACACTCTTCAACTGCATATTTCATGTAATCGTCTCTCGAAATCCTTTCCCACAGTTCTATTTGCGAGTCACTCTCTGCGGCCATATCTTTAGCAACGAATATCTAAATATATAGGACTTTTTTAATGAAGAATTTCAAATAATAAATACGAAGAACCATAATGTGAACCAAGAATTTGAATAACCTTGCTGGCTAGAAGAAAAAGAGGCCATTGAACCATAGGAACAAAGCCAGTGTTTTTTGGCATTTGAAGCAATTCCATTTCCCTGAAAACAAGATGCATTATAAAGTAATGATGAAAAGAAAGAAACATTTAATTATATTGTAGAATTAACTCAATAAGATACTCACAAATTAGTGATATAATCTTCTTCTCGCAGATTTTTCACTATCTCGTTCCAAAAGGGTGCAAATCGAGCAGCATCAAACTTACTTTTCTCCTGAACCTTTTAAAAAAGGGAAAAATAACATTTCATGTGAAAATGGCAAGTAAGGACTATTTTCAAAAGATGTCACGCCAAGACACAAATAGCGTTTATTAAAGTGATACGAACAAGCATGGTCAACTTACCTGATTGGTTAATGTAAGGGATGTCCTGCAAAACATATTTTAACATTAATACAACATAAACATCATTATAATCAACAAATATCTGTCACAGAACTCCCAAAAACACCTGGCAGATAGAGGAATGTGAAGATTATCCATAAATGCTTCAGGAAACCTCTCAAAGAGTTCATGGACAGCTTCCAAAGACCTAATCTGAAAGCATTAAGACAAATAGATACAGTCAAACCTTAAGTCAACAAGCAAATACTGCGTAAGAAAAGACTAACAATCTTTATATATTTTTACTATAAATTGAAACAATATATGCAATTGGATTGTAAGTATTACGTAGGGGTGTCCACGGTTCGGTTTGATTTATGGTAAAACCGAAATCGAATCCATAACCGTCAGTTTTCAATTATTGAAAACCGTTCCATTTCGGTTTTTTTGGTTTTAGCAATGGTTCGGTTTTTGGAACAAAATTACGCAAGATTCAAAAATAAAAAGTATAATCCAAGATTTAAGAATCTATCTTAGATGTTTAAATTTAAGTTATTATGTTTAACCTTTTTAACTAATATTGTTCACATAAACCTAACCTTCTAATCTATTTTTATGTTTCTCCAAAGTTTTTATTAAGACATTTTCTTTTATAATACTTTGAAAATCATTTAACTTTTGTGCTGAATTTTGGTGTTTCTTGTAGGCAACTGATAAATCATTTTAAAGATAAATAAACATGCTATGTTTTTTATTATAAATACTTAACATTCAAGAATAAAACTAATAATTCGTAAATCAATATATAACAATCATTAAAAAATGATTTTTTAGTTTAATCGGTTCAGTTCAGTTTTCATAAAAATGCAAAACCGTAACCGAACCGTAAATTTCAGTTTGGTTTTTTTGGGTTCGATTAAATCGATTCTTTTGGTTTTCTGCTCAACCCTAGTGTTAAGCAAGATTATTGTTACTATCAAGTATCAACAACAGTTTCCTAAACCAAAGATAATACATAAAACAAGATGAACACAGAAGTTCTTTTATCATGCTTACCTCTCCAAGACGATCTCTAGCTCCAAGCAAGAATCCCACGACAGCAGATATAATTGTATAAAAGATGTGGATGTCTAACAAATAGATCTGCAATGAGCACAATAGCAGAATACCATTTAGTAGTGAAGTTAGTATCATTTATATGTGTTGCGTATTTCATATATAACAGCAGAATGCCAACTTACACTAAACACAGGTGCCCACAAGCTAGCAATAGTCAAGGCATTATGGTTGTCTGTATATCAAATCAAGAGGTTACATCTCAAGAAAATAATTTTTACTATTTAATTCATTTTAATAATTTCAATTATATCTTCAAAATCTTACGAAGTGACTTACTTTTTGATACAAAATCATGCCAAGAATAACGCACATCTTTAATATCAATTATGGTCCTTGTTGGTTCCACCAATGGTCTGATCTGCATAACCATTAAATGACACAAATATATAAATCAATAAGGCAAAAATAATATATTGCATGCAGAAGACTGAAACGCTTTAATTACCTGAAGAAAATAGGCAAACACAAACTTTCCACCCAATACAACAAGCCAAAAAAGCGTATACCTAAATTTACAACAGATTACCAATATGATTATTACTTAAAATTCAAAAAAATAAGTATTAGAAAAGAAACAACGGGGTGGCCTAAAGAGATCATTACATGATATAATCAGTTGTTGCTTCATACATGCCACGTCCAACATAATAATGTTCCTTCAAATACAAATCAAACAAGAAGTGTAAGCATTTGAGAAAAAATTACAAAACATAATCGAAAGAATATATTTTGCCAACCTGATGAATCCACTTGACTAAACGAACTACAGACGAATTATCACACCGGTTGAACAAATGGTTACATGATGGTATCCGTGACAAAGAGCTCCAAAAGAATTGAATTCCAGCATAGATGCCTAAAACAGTTATATATATTTTGAAAACAATCGACCCTGAAATTGAATTAGTTGTGTCCCGGAGACCTTTCCTGAAATGAGACAGCATAAAACAAATCTTGTATGATTATAAAAGTAGATAAAAAGACATTTGGTATATATGTAAAAGAAAACAAAATAAAAGTAAATGCTTACACGTAAAGGAAGCATATAAAAATGGTAATAAAGGTAAACCAAATGAAGCGAACAAAAATCCTTGAAACCGCCAGAAGTCTTGTTGTCGAATAGGCACCATACATTATCACAATGTCCAAGGCACCTAAAGTTATTCAAAACAAGAACTTTATTAAAAGTTTAAAACACATTTTTATCAAATGAAGGTGGAAATAAACACGAAAAACCTACTTTGAAAAAGCTTCATAACAAAAAATGTAGGGCCTAGACTAAGCATTAAGCGTAATGTGTTGGAGTCGAGATTTCCATCATTGAATGCTATTATTGCAAGTGCCTGTGAGGAAGAAAAAAGTCAAGTATCTGAAAGTTCAAAAAGTTTGAAGATGTTTTGACTTTTGATAATGCGGTCAACCTGAAACATCATGAAAAGGAATATCCACAAGCGGTGAAAACTATGATAAAGATGAAAAAATGTCCTGTGTTCAACGAATGAGGTCTTTCCACGACGCTTAGTGGCATTGGTTTTCAATAGATTCTGTAACAGAAATGTCAAAGGTGGTCAAAGAAAGTTACGTGGGAACGCAACATGTGATCTCTGAAAAAAATATGTTTTTTGTTCAAAATACCTTTGACCTTGGTGATGGCCGCAAAAGGAATGATGAATTGGTGTCTAGAGGCCAACCAAGTTTCAGACAACTACGGGACCTGAAAAATGTAGAAATAGCATGAAATGTGATAAAATTATGTAAACTATTATACTAAAAATATGTAGAAACATGTTAATTTACCCTTTTACTTTTGATCTTTTACACTTTTAACCCAATTGTTTTCATCTTTTACATGCCCCCATAGTTTTCATCTTTTACATAACCCCAATAGTTTTCATCTTTTACACTTTTAACCCTATAGTTTTCATCTTTTAACCCCAACACTTTTCCACTTTCACCTTTGGTCCCTTGTACTTTACATCTTCTACAAATTTGTCATTTTACGATTCGTTCTAGATTTTGCGAAATAACACGTTGCAACGCGCGGGTGTGGTTCAACGTTTTTACGTCTTATTTTTTTACGGTTTAACGTCTCACTCGAAACTCACGGGTCCTAAGCCAACTTAGTTATTCTTTTCTATATACTACTTTTTCGGTCTAAATTAAGCGAGCTAACACGCCGTAACGTGCGTGCGTGATTCAGCATTTTTACGTTTACTTTTTGTTCGGCTTAACGGTCCCGCTACAAAGCGCGGGTCATAGATACTAGTCATAGTTATTAGTAGTTAACATTAGGGTTTATCTGTATTTATCCCAATGAGCCCAATATATATTTCTCTATGTTCATATGTTTGTCTAGGGTTTCTCACTTATATATATTGAGGGTTCCCCTTTGTTGTAATTACATGAGTCGGTAAATTTCAATACAGTTTACAAAACATAAAGCTCACCAGAAGTATTCATTGAAATCATCATAATTTCTCCATGCGGAATGAGGGGCCTTTCCGTTTTCATTGTTGTTAGCCTCCTGCAAAATCGAGCAAAAAGGGGTTGACATCAAAACGGTCAATCTTTGGGTATGGGTTAGTTTGGGCAGACCTGAAACACCTTTTGTCCAAAATTTTAGTTCTATATAACTAGTGTGTTAAATATCATTACAAGAATAACTTTTTCATTTAAAAAGGTTTATGGACTAAGAAGATACAATTTGGTCAACTTTTTCCTTTAAGTTTTTTTTAGTTTTAGCCCATTCGTAAATGAATGTGTTGAAATGACCAACTTTAATAATGTTCTTCACATGCACATACAAAGCAAAAATCTTGAAATGGCTATAGTGTCTCTTAAAAGTTCATCAAAATCTCAGATTTTCACATAAAATCAAGTAAAAACAACAAAAAGGTATAAGGTGCTTCAACATATCTACTAGTATAAACACAGATACAATAAGTTCCAAGTGACGAGATTAAAAATTATCTGAAATACACATGACATACCGCAGCAATAACATTATAAAGTGGGCAGATGACTTGTTCAAGAAATGAAACACCAGTTTCAGTAACACAACTGGCTGCTGGTTTTGCAAGTTGCTGATGCAGTATCTCATCCAATTCTTCCCCCATCTGTTGATTAAACTTGTTATAGAAATCCAAAACATCTGAACTAATTTATAGAAAAATCCAAAAATAAAAAGATTCTTACACGATGGAATATGTAACATAAGCATTCTGGAAGAAATCTAACATTGGCAGCTTCACCCCATATCAAATAGTACAGAGAGATAAAAAGTAATTTCTTTTCCTTGCTCACAGCCATACTGCAAAAGCAAAAAGATATAAAATAATTACTTTCATTAATATGGAAGTGACTGTCAACAAGTATTTAAATTTAAAATATTTTTAAATGCCATACTTGCTCCACATTGGCGGGATACCCAAGTAGTTGCACCACTTGATATAGTTATCAAGAGACTTCAAAAAGACATTCTCCACAGCAGTCTCATCCAGTTTCTAAAACATATTATAAACACCTTCTAAACCATGCCATTTAACTGGTTATTAATTAATATTACTTTCTTATGAAAATATACCGGTTCATGTTTGTCAGGAGCCCCAAGTCGAATTTGTTCGTTTGAAAGAAGATTAACTATATTCTCCCGTTGATTCGACACATTACCTTTCTGTCAAACAACAAAAAAATAATAAAACAATAAAAAAAATCAGGGTCAATAAAAAATTTAAACCAACTGGCCAATCCATCTTCATGAGCTTCAATATTTTCAGATCCTCATGGATTTCAATAATTACACAACATCATAAATTTCCAAAAATATTAATTTTCCATGTAAATATAATAATAATACCGAAATTCTAGCCTTATAATGCAAACTTGTTTTTACTCACTTGCTATGCAGTTAAATCGGTGATGTATCGGTGATGTATCACCGATATATCAGATATCGGTCCCCATGTAAAATATCAGTTAGAATATCGGTACCGATCGGCGATATTGACCGATATTGGACCGATATATCACCAATTTTCCCGATATCAGTACCTTTCTTCTTAGTTCTATTATTCGCCGTTCTTATTGCTGCTATTAGTGTTTTAAGTCTTAATTATTAGTTGATAGTGTTATATGTTAGTGTTTTAAGTCTTAATCAATTCCCACTTGCTACAATTGTTAGTGTTTTGCAAGTTGCAAAAGGTTAATTTGGTAATGGTAGGAGAGTATACTGAATTGTTAGTGTTAAATTGCTATATATATATAAATTCTACATGATAACAAAATTACCGATATCCCACCGCGATAACCTATATCTCAAATATTGGTCCTTGACCAATATCCGATATTTTACCGCATTAACTGCTTTGTCATCAACTACCAACCTGGAATCCAAAAATATAGTGCAGAAAATCGAGAACATCAGCACTCCTAGTAGCAGGTATCGGAAAATTTCCTGGCAATTGTGGGAGATCTCTAAAGTACTTCAATGATGCTACCGCAGCACGTACCTGAGCATAAATTCATTGTAAATTGTATAACAAAATAATAAAAATAATAAAAAAAGTATAGGATCGAATGAGAATATAAAGAAACCAAATTCACCTCGGGGAACGAGGTGATAGCATTTGTCAAAGCAGGAGCATCAAGAGGAATAATATTATAGGCAATCAGGTCTTCTGTCATAGCTGCATCAGCTTCCATCACTTGTTTTAACTGAAAAATTAGAACAAGTAGAATCCGGTTTATGCATAAGTTCAAAATTTCAGGTTACTAAAAAAGTTGCATTATAAAAGTTATTATTATATAAGTAGACAAACCTCTTCGGGAATTAACCCTTCTGCTTCCTCAGCAGAAATTTCCTTAGAAAGCTGCTCTAATACAGTTCCCAATACTTTAAGAGTTGCAAAAACCTTTTTTCTCTTCAGGGTTTTGCGTTCTAGTCTGTTTTAAATAACAAACAAGTGTATAAAAACGTAAGAAGATCAAGTTTGAAACAAAGAGAGATAAGATACAATACTGAAAATGAAAAAAATAGCATACTCTTGAAGGTTTCCACTAAAAGCACCCGATTCCCTCAATTCCATTTCCTCGCGTAGTTTGTCTACATTGTTTCTTTCTCTGTAATGCTTATAGAAATCACGCAAGCGGGTTATGTCTTGACTTCGGTCAAAGTCAGCACCCTCCCTCTTTGCTAGTTTTTGCTGTCAAATAAGTATTAGAACAGAAGTGCAAACATGTCATTTTACATAAATAATCGACTAAGGTAAGAAACTTATTTTCACTGACATGAAACCATACCTTGATTACTGACATCAAACCGGTTTTAAACTGTAGAACACCTCTACCTTCACTGTTAGGATCTAGATTTTGAGCAAGTGTATAAGCATGCTCACATACTGAAACAAAATAACAGAAACACCAATTATTAGTAATGCAAAACATACAAAGTGTATGAAAAAAGTTGAAATTGAGATACATACATATTCGAGAGATGTTGGGATCTTCATCTTGTATTTCATCAGCTGCTCTTAAAATGGGATCTATGTCCCTACTGTTTGAAAGTGAAGATGGAACATTTCCAGCAATGCCGCCAGCTGGCCGCCCATAAGCATCAATTCCTGTTCTCTCCCTTCGAAGTGCAGCACGAACCAAACGCTCCCAAAGAGGCCCCACGTGAGACATTTATGCTCTGAATGTGTAAGAAAACATATAATGGGGGCATAGATGGAACTGAGAAGTTTATAATAAAACATGAAAATTATACTTGCATGTCAAGATAATGGAACTAATAATAAAAAAAAAACTGAACTAGGAATAATGCCTTATCATTCTGTAAAACCAAAGTGTAAAATTCCAATTATCAACATGTTGGTCCAAATATTCATGCAATGTTTTCTTAATATGTAAAACTATGCAATTAATAAAACATGTCAACCAAAATACCAAACTTAAACTGAAAACCATAATCCCATATGAGCAGAGATAGTTCAAAACCGAATCAAACCTAACTGAAAACCGAATTCGGTAGAAAAAAACGAATCCAACAGTGAGAACTTAAGGTCCAATAATCATGCGCTTCTGAATCACAAGAGATAATTACCAACTTCAAAACCAACAGAAATTTGAAACTTACATCCATATCTCTATAGCAACAGAACATATAAACCAATTGACGATATTCAATCGGATAGCATATAATCTAATTAACTTCACATCCAAAAAGTAACAAGGTTAAACACACAAACAACAACCATCCCTAACTTAGTTCAATCAACAGGAGTCTTTCGATTTAGCGTCTATACCACAAACTCTACTGAAAAATAGCTAAGAACATAATGACATGTGATATTATAAATCAAACACAACTTATTCAAAACTTAATATGCAATTTCACAGCAAAAATCAAACTCGGTACACTTATTCAAAACCTAATATCCAATTTCACAGCAGAAATCAAACTCGGTGCACTATTCAAAACCTAATATCCAATTTCACAGCAGAAATCAAACTCGGTGCACTTATTCAAAACCTAATATCCAATTTCGTAGCAGAAATCAAACTCGGTGCACTAATTCAAAACCTAATATCCAATTTCACAGCAGAAATCAAACTCTGTGCAATTCAATCGTATATGCGTATCTGCACCAGCTCATAACACCCTAATTCAACCGTATGAACCCTAACTTCAAGTAATGCTAACAAATTATGATAAAATTCACAGAAAGAAAACCCTAGATGAACTGAAAACTCACCGAATTGAAGATCTGGATTCACAAGTACAATAATATGCAAACGAAGTTGTGTAGATTAAAGTAAATCCATATGAATAATAATATTATCAATTTGTTGTGAGCGAAAAGAGTTGAATCTGTGTAGAAAGAGGAACTTTTTTGAGGTTTTGAGATTTTGAATGAAGATGGTATAGTGGGCATCTGGTTTACCGGCTATAGCCGGTCGTACACGGGGTTGATTTGTACACAACGCGTGTTGTTGAGCTGCCCGAGTGTAACCGGTGACTTGTTAAACACCACAAACGTTTCTTTTACTAAACCTTCGCTTGCAAGAAAAAATTGGTTCAAAATCGATGAAGTAGAGTTTTATTACTTTTTCTTGTTGAGTTTATAAATGTAAGAACGTAAGTAAACATGTAAAGATATCGAGAATCTTGTAATATGTTTTGCATGTATTATTTGATATTTGTTACCATGATTATAGCCTAAGAATATGGGTGATCTCATGTGTATGATTTTTATTTTTGGATTGTGGTAATCACAAATTAAGTAATTACGTTACATTTACGTATTAAGTGTTAGAGAAAGATATTTTATGTGTTTTGATGCCACTTAGTGTTCTAACTCTTTCTTTTTTAATTTTATGTTCGTAGTCATCATGACTTGATAAACAGTATAAAAAACTTCTTCCTGCCTGCTCTGGTGTCTCCAACAAGAAACATGTCTCCATGACACTTGAGAAGGAAAATATCTTGTATGCAACGTGAGCACGATTGTTTTAAGTTTTACATTTGTTGCGTTGTTTCTTTAACAATTGAAGGAAAATTACTAAGATTGATAAAAAGAAGGGGTTATAGTTGATTCTTGAAGTTTTTTAGTGCACCTATGCAATAATCTTACATGATTTGTTGCATACCATACTTTTGAACTATATCCATGTCAAGTGATGAAACCGTATTATTTTTTTCCCCTGAAATATGAAGTTTTCTTTTATATTATCATGTCCACTGATGAAACATTTTTTTTTGTGAAACATAAAGTTTTATTTTATATTACCAACTAATTTACTGATCACTTTTTTAAATACATCTTCAAATGTAAAGTCTAAAATAATCACTTTTTTAAATACATCTTCAAATGATAATAGCCTAAAAACCAAAATATAAAAATAAAATAAGTTTTTTTTTGAACGGTGACTTTCTTTTTTAGGTGACCCAATGTCACACCGCCGCCTAAACGGCGACCCTAGCCAAGATCTGCCCAGGCTACGTTGTCTTAACCTGGCACGCGCTGGGTTGGTCAGACTTGGTTACGGCGTTCCCCCGAAAACCGTACTGCCTCCACACAAGTTGCCTCGCTGAAGTAACAACCGGATGAAAACCTTGGTGCGGCTTAGGATTGAACCCCCTCAGTGGGTTTGTCACCATCATTACCCAACGCTGAGCTATAAACACATGGTTATATCCACCCCAATATAACACAAGTGGGAATTGAACTTGAGCCTCTGTTAAAAACTCAAGTCTCCTACAACTAGGACACAAATAGGGGATAATAAAAATAAGTCATGATAATATATAAAAGTTTATAAGCGAAAGACTTAGATTAAAAGTTATAGTGTTTGAAATTGGAAGTCTCAAAATCTCAGTAGATGTTATAGTTAATTAAAAGTTTAGTTTTTTTTTAAACGGCTGAAACTTTTATATATTAATATAGAAATCGAGTTAGTAGGAAGTTGGAACCCTGAGAACATACAATGGAAAACAAAACAAAGTTATAATATTATATCTCAAATGTTAAAGTCACGTCACCAATCCTAGTTATGGTTCCCATATTTGATCTTTGTAATTCAAAGAAAATACCTCTTTTTAATGAGCTCCACTATTCTATTGTGATGAATGTGAACACTGTTGAAAACCTTTCCGTTTCTTGCCATATCTCCCATGTCATCACTGAAAAGATTGCTCCGATAATCTTTTTACATTCTTTTGATGCCCTCGTATCTTGGACCAAACTAAGCAAGTGGTTGATAGATTGAACATGATCTGGAAAGGGGATGTTGACCCAAACCAGAATTATCCACCATGTAGCTTTCGCTACCCAACAGTCCCAAAGAAAACGGTTTACAATCTCTTCTCTCAAGCCACAACGCGGACAGTTTTGGTCGATTAAGTGTGCCCCTCTAACCGCAAGATTTACTCTCGTTGCGATTCGGTTTAGCATCGCCCTCCATCCGAACAAGCTAACTTTGGGCAGCACTAATTTATTCCACAATTTCCAATAGGTTTCATCTTGCGATCTCTGCACTTTGTGAATCTTCTACCGACACTCGGCCACTGTTAACTCCTCATGTTACGCGTTTTTCCATCTCCATATCTCACACTTGCTATTAAGATGAATATTGCTAATTGAGACAGTTCCACATCACTACTCGGCTCCCTCCACCAACGCCACCCTCACGCTACTGAATCAGATCCCATTTTGCAATATACGACGCTAGCTCTTTTGTGGACAACTAATTTAAACGGTTCAATGAACTAATCTTTCAAAGTCCCATTCCCGACCCAATGATCCATCCAAAAAAGTGTGTTTTTGCCTGAGCCTACAATGGAAAATAAGTTTGATTGAATGGACAAGTACATCTTAGAAGCAATTTTTTCCACCATCCATATATCTCTCCAAAAGGCCACAATAAGTTATTGAGTGGAACCGTATTAAACCCCCTTTTTGGTAATATAAATGGTCCATATAACCCGATCCGATAACACCGATGGATCCAGTTTTGGGCCCAGGCATCTTATCCAACGTAATCCACTTGATTTTTCTACCCCCATTTTTGTATCCCCAAACATTTTTTTTCTAATCTTCTCCCAAGTTTTGATAACCCTAATCGGAGCTTTGAAAAGCGATAAGTGGTAGTTTGGAAGTGCTCCAAGAATCGCTTTCACCAATGTCAGCCTACCTGCTAATGACAAGTTTTTCGCTTTCCATCCCAAAAGTTTGCTGTTGAATTTGTCGATGATTGGCTTCCAATGTTTTATTCGTTTCACATTGGCGTCTATGGGCAGACCAAGAAAAGTAAAAGGGAACGTACCAAATTTGCAATGGATGTGACTCGTCGTACTCTCCATCTCTCTTTCACTAACCCGGATCCATAGATGCAACTCTTATCAAGTTTGCCTTTGAGGTAGGAACATAGATAATAGCATCTTAAAATGCGGTTAATATTCTACACATTTTGTTCAAACATTATCCCACGAAAACCAAGTCGTCGGCATAGAAAAGGTGTCTTATATACGGTCCACCATTAGGGAGCGATATGCATTTTAACAACTCCTCCGCAACCACTCTATTCATGACTACCTTCAAGACTTCCATCATTAACACAAAGAGAAACGAGGAGATCGGAGTTTCCTTGTCTAAACCCCTTATGAAGTTGGAACTTCGACGAAGGAGATCTATTAACGAGGAGTGTTGATCTTCCCGATTTTAAGCAAGCTGTTATACACAACTTTTAAATAAAGTCATCGTCACCTTTCTAATAGAATAATCAAGTTTCACTTGATTTTTGAGTTGGCTGTTAGTCTTAATTTTGAAACCCTATCTTAATAATAAATTGAACATGATAAAGATTATTACCATTTTGTCCTTCAAATGGGTGGTTAACCTTAGTGAAGCATGTAAAACGGTGGTACTCTTATTCGTTAAAGCAAACTCTTCCATTTTTTCCATCAGAATCGCTCCATGCTTGCCTTTCATAGGTCGGGCTAGGTCATAACGCCTTCATGCATGTCAAAGAGTCTAATTATTTATGTTCGTTGAAAAACTCTACGTACATTCGTGCAAATAGCAGGGTAATGATATGCGCCAAATGCAACATATAAATTATATCAAATACGGTATAAAATCAACCTTTTTATTATTAATGTTGGAAAAAGTGCGTTTCTTTGTATACTTTTGATTTCAAGATTAAAAGAGTTTAAATGTACAAGATGAACAATTTAACGACAAAAACCAGCATAAGTATAGAAGAAGGATAGATGACACACTATAACAACCCTCCAAGTCTCACCCAAAGACCAAATATAACGAATCAAAAGTCAAGCACGGGGTCGTACCTGCTCGGCATGGGGTCATGCCCCTTCAAGATTCTGGATCAGAAAAGACAAACAAAAGCAGACAAGAAGCATGGGGCCGTGTCCCATGGACATGGGCAGTGGTTAACTTCCAGATTTGCATATCTTGAATAATACAACATGTACAATGGCCACGGGGCGGTGCCATTGACACACGGGGCCGTGCAAGCATCTTATCTGACACTCTCATTAAATGAAGACAGAGAAGAAGGAAGACACGGGGCTGCCCACAGGGCACAGGGCCTTGTGAAAGGCCTGTTTCCAGCTATAAATAGGGGTGTTTGGTTTCATTCCAACTCATCCCTTGGCAAACCAATTCTCTCACACCTGCCATCACTCCACCATAATCATCCATCATCCATCCTTAAAGTGTGTGTAGTATTCTCGAGATCCAAGATTGATCGTAAGAGTTTTTATCAAACAAAGTCCATGCTTGGCTAATCTCTTACATCACTAGGTAAAGACGAATTATTTATGTATTACTTTTGATTTCCAAGCTTTGGTTAACTTTTTAATTGGGTATGTATTAATGACTTTAATAAATAGTTTTTTATATTGAAAGTGAACTTTATTCTATCATCTCTTTATGTTTTGTTGATTCACTCATTCGTGTCTTTACGGTCTATATAAAGCGCGTTAACTGCCTGGAAGGGGTTAGAAGGGTGTGACAACCGGTACTTTTCGATCGTAATTACACGCATAACAAACATTAAGACAATAATACATAGCATAATTTGACATAAACTAACGTAATTTGGCCTTAGGAAAGCCTAGGAGCGTCTACTTGATTCACGTTACGCGATTTGGCGATATTCAAGAATTTTAGCGCGCGTTTGAACTTTAAGCGAACTGACACCGAACAAAATACTGACAATGCTTAATGCAAATGTTACGATTATATTTATCATATATTATAATTATGCAAATTATTCGAAGTGCTGAACATCACGGAGCACCAACGCGGAAATCACGCGGAAACAATAACGCGCCGACAATCGACAACGAAACGGGAGCACCGCACTCGAGTTACGTCTCGATACTAATATGTTATGACATATTTAGCTTTGTCTTCAAATTTTATATTCACGGTCGAAAACGGATCCAAAAACCGGACGGATCAACAACCGTAGAGATTTTTGCGCAATTCTTACGCAACCGACAAACGAACACGTCAAACAACGACCTCCGATATAATTTTAAGCACTTCCGACTCTAAATAAATATATTACGATATATTGCGACATTTAGTTAAAAAACGGGCGTAGAGAAGAGTTTGGGCTTGGACATGTTAACGGGCCTGGGCCCGACCCACTTAAAAACCCTAACTATTTAACCCTTCTTTCTTTCATCTCTAACCATTTGAAACCCCAGCCCCATCAAGACACCCCACTGCTCTCTCTAAAATCCGGTCACCGGATTCCAGCAACCTCCAACGGCTCTCCCTCCGGCCGACCACACACACACCTAGCAACCCCCCTCTTGTACCTTATAAAACACACACACGCATACATCTGGTTCGTAAGAGAGAGAGAGTAGCAGATAGAGATAGCCGCCGACCACCATCGACGGTGGTGGCATACGACGGCCGTGGCCGAGCCCCACAGACGGCGACGCTTTGGAGGTGGCGTGGGTGGTTATTTCGAATGAGAGAGAGAGAGAGCGGCAGAAGACAGACCTCAAGAGAGAGAGGTAACGACGAAGAGATAGAGAGAGAGGCGGCGGCCGGCGACGACTGAGACGCCGGAATCGGCAGGGGTGGTGCGCGGTCCACGGCGGCGGCGGTGGACAGTAGGGGTAGTGATGATGCTAGTTCGATTAGTTCAGTTTAAATGTTTCAGATTAAGATTTGGTTCAAGGTTTGGGTTCTGGTTCAACAAAGTTTCAGTTTCGCTACACTCAATTCAGTTCCGGTTCACTTCCAGTTCAGGTTTCGGGTTTGGGTTCGATTCAAGCTTTGGTTTATTTGAGTTCACTTTGGTTCAGTTTTAGATGTTTAAGTTTTCGTTTTCAGGTTCGGATGCGTGTCTCGGTTCGAGTTCGGTAAAACTCGGTCAACACCGAGTTGACTCAATTAACACGAGTCAACTTAGTAACGGATGGTCAAATCCGGTCAACAGACCGCCACGTATCAGATTTTGGTTCGGATCAGTGTTCGGTTCAACACGGTCAAATGCGGTCAACGAAAGTCAACTGGTCAAACTCGGTTAACACGAGGCAATCCAGTTAAACTTGGTCAAACCTGATCAACGGGTCAACCAGAGACTCGGTAAAAATTAATTACGATGCGAAATTTAATTATATTAGTTTATATAAATATTAATATTGATTATCGCGTAACCAAGCTCAAAACCGACCCGATTACGATTACATATCACCAAAACTTTAAAAATATACAATCGATCCGACTACATTACTCGCGTATATCTAGTACTTAAAACCGAACCGACGTTATTATAATATAAATGGGATTCATATTTGGCGAAACATTATATTTGATCACGACGAGAAGTTATATATATTGTTATATTGACTGTTGCGTTTTGATAATTAAATCGACAACTTGTATTGTCGGATCGTCCAAAAACAGAGGAAACTCTGCCCGTTTTTCGTAAAAATCCGTAATATGAAACGTGTTATATTCTCAAAACTAAACCTATCGGGATTCAAAGTATTTTTATAAAATAGATATAAATATATATTTTCTTTCGACGACTCCTTAAACTCGCCAAACAAGTTTACGACATCTCAACGAACAAGGTTTACAAGTCAACCAAACTCGAGGATTTTTATAAAATAAATATAATTAGTTATATTTATTTCAAACGTCGGAATTCGGAAATTATTTTTCTAACATTTAGTATACGAAAATCATACAAAATAAATATAACCATTATATCCATTTCAAGCGTCGAGATTTCGAATACTTATATACAATAGATATACTAGTTTATATTCACTTCAACATCGCGAATCCGAATATTTATTTCATCAGTCGACTTCGCACACTTTTATAGAATAAATTTAATTATTTCAAAAATTGAAAATTGACGATTATATAAATCAAATGTAACATCCGTAAAAAATCGGGTTAACCAAACCCGCTTCGTTTATTAACCGAACATCCAGTTAAAATTTTCGTTGCGTATTTAATGCTCAAATTAATTTTATACGATACATAATTAATAAATATATTAGAATTTAAAATTTATAATTGAAAATTTATAATAAATAATGAAATAAAAATTATCTGCGGACGCCGGGTTCGAACCCGGGTCACTCTCAAGACCAAACGCACTTAACACCACTCCGCCATGCACACTAGTTATATGATTTCTGAAACAAAAAAACTCTTATACGAAAACTCACAGAGTCACCGGTTTGAACAAATTCTGTAACCGCCGAAACTGACTCAATCATTGAATCCGACGGTTGACTCCTTATTCACGTAAATGTAATTGATGATAAACGTCGGTTATAACCGAAAACTCAATCAATTTCACTCTTGAACCGGGAATTTCATAATCGAAAACTTGAAATCACATATACTTAAAAAATACCTTCAGTCAGGAAAACCTAACTCGCTTATTCACTCGAATCAACTCGCAACACACTCGTTAACCTCTCTACAAGTCCCTATTCAGCAAAAACAACTCGCCGGAATTCTCTGCAAGTCGCCGGAAAACCGAACCCCTTTCATCTCTGTTGCCTTACTTTATAAACAGAACATCTAGAGCTCATACCGAAGTCACTCACACTCACCTCAAACTTTCTGAAGATCCTCTGCCGCAAGATACACGTCGCCGGAATAGCCTGCTGTCATCGGAATCTCGCCGGAGAAACAGGGGATCTCTGTTCGGTATATCTTACACCTAATCTCTCTCATTTTTATTAATCTCATATGTAGTTAATTACAATTTACTAAAGAAATTGATGAATGTATCGAAACAGTCGGGATTGGTTTCTGGGTAAAGTTTAACGAAGAAGATGAAGCTTCGGTTGTATATATACTTAATATAAATCGAGTTATATCTCGGGTTAGACACACAGTCCAGCGGTGGACTGTGTGCATTTGAAACATAGAGATACCGAGTTCGAGTCTGTCCCTGTTCCGATTCATCACAATATTCAACCCTTTTTATAAAACCCAAATACGGAACCTTTCTGTTAGTATTTAAGTTTAATAAACACTAGTATTCTAACCAGGTTAGACACACAGTCCAGCGGTGGACTGTGTGCAACGTTAAACAACAGGTCCCGAGTTCGAGTCCTGTTATGTGCACCGGTTTGATATAATTAAAATTCTTTTTAAGTAAATGATTTCTGGATAAATCTAAATAGTATATAAGTATAATAAAAACCGGAATAATAACCAAGTTAGACACACAGTCCAGTGGTGAACTGTGTGCAAAAACATTAAACATGTCGCGGGTTCGAGTCCAGGCTCTCGCACCGGTTCTGGCCATTTTCAAGTTTTTAAATAAGGACAGAAATGAATTTATCTAATTTGTATATATATATAATTAAAAACAGAAATATTTCGGGTTAGACACGTAGCTCAGTTGGTAGAGCTGCGTGCACGCGTACGGGAGGTCACAAGTTCGAACCTCACTCAGTGCAAACAAATACACGACCGAACCGGTCAACAGTCAAACGGTCAACGGTCAAATGGTCAAAAAGTCAAAATTTTTATTTTCTTTTATTTATTTATTTTATTTAAAAATCAATTAAAAATACTTAAAAATAATATTTTTAAAGTTAGAAAATTTCCTTGAACTCACAAAAATAAACCGAACAATCCCATTAAGAACACTAATTAAAAAATACTAATCTCAAATAAGAGTTTATTTATTTATCGAACTATTATGTTATTATTTAGGTTAGTTCCCTTGCCGATTAAATCCGAATTCGTGCGCATTCATCATCAATCCAAGAAACGCACCCACTGTGAGTGAATTCTTACAAATTCCCCTTTTTATTCATGTTTTGGGGTGTCTCACGTGTCGCTTAAACTAATTCGCTTATTCAAACTCGTGCTATACCATATTATGATCTAAACTTAGAATGTAAATATTGTTTGTTGTTATGTATTACATATTGTCAAGTTGTATGCAAATTATTTGTTAGGCCCATCGGTTCCTCGTGGGAGACGAGTTGAACAACGCGTGCCTTAAAACTCATTCATTAGGCCCATCAGTTCGTAGAACAACGCGTGCCTCAAAACTCATTCATTAGGCCCATCAGTTCCTCGTGGGAGACGAGTTGAACAACGCGTGCCTCAAAACAATCAATTGTTGTATGTGTGTGCAATATTTAATATTATGTGTTTTGTGAATAAATTTACATCTACATTTACTCATATGTGGTTATGCACTTTATTTTATAATCAATTCAATAAACACGTTTAAATGTTTTCATAGGATTCACTCGCCAACTTTTTGTTGACCCAAAAACCATTTTTACACATGATACAGGTGGACAGGATGAAGCAAGGAACACATAGGAAAAGTGCCTTAGAAGAAAAATAATGAATTTTAGAAAGATGTATAGAACATGTTGTACTAGTATGATTTGATTGTATGATCTCCTTAAATTGTAATAATAAATATGAAACATTATAATAAATGTCATGAGCTTTGATGAAAACCCAACCATGCCCCGATCACCTTTTCCGCTGCGGGTCGGGGTGTGACATCAAACACAATCATATATATTTATTTCAAACATCCACAACTTGAAAAGTTTATAAAATAAATATAATTGTTTATATTTATTTTCAACGTCTAAGCGAGATATGATACGGGATTGTATTCGGCTACACAACGTTTACATATACACGCATATAGGTAACCACCATTATATATACATTTACGTTTACATATATGTGTGTGTATGTATATATATATACCCACATCTTACGAACCTCTATGACGAGTAGTAATGTTATCCGCCAACGTATATGACGACTACCCCGAAAATGCATAAATCCATTATACGAGTTTACAACGTGTTGTTTTCATATAAATACTTGTTACGTATACATATTCTATCCACGACAACTAACATGACTTCGTAAGTATAATTATAATTATATATATAAATGTATATATATTCTAAATCACTCGGAAACTAAGTCGTTTCGACTACTTAGTTTATCCCTAATTAAGGAAATCAACCAACCATAGATTGGTTAATTCAACCCAAGATGTCAACACTTTCATAGAATCGTATGGTTAACAATTCGGTAGAGCTCGGCGACATGTAGTTTGGCTACGCTTTTAGTAGAATCTTATAAGCTTATTCCTTGATAGGAACGTTATAGATTGCATGCAAGCGAGTCACATTTTGGAAACGACATTACAGAATCATATTATGCTAGCTTTGCACAAGGATATCAAGGTGAGTTCATAACCCCACTTTTTACTGTTTTACCTTTTTATAAATGTTTTCGAGGGTGGAAAGCCATGCAAGTTTTGCAAAAGTACACAAAATTTCGATGAACGGAAACTACATGTTTCTAAACCATGATACGAATGTACTCCAACAAACTCAAACGGTTTACAAAAGGTTATTTCTAAACCATGTTACAAATGAATTTCGATAAACTCGAATGGTTTATGCTAAACATACCGGTTTTACAAAACACTCGAGTATTTTCGAAACGTGCATGAGTTTCATGACTAGGGACGGGAAGGTCCTAGTTACTATGGGACTGGTTGTCCTGCTAACAAGTAAGGGGACTGGTTGGTCATGCTTACAGATACAAGGACTGGTTTGTCCTATCTACGAATAAGGGGACTGGTTGGTCCTGCTACAGACTCAATGACTAGTGACGGGAGGGTCCTAGTTGCTACGGGACAGGTTTGTCCTGCATACAAATAAGGGGACGAGTTGGTCCTGCTTATAAACACAAGGACTGGATTGTCCACTACTCAACACTAAAGGCCGTAGGGTCGCTTAAAACTGTACAGTGAAGTCCGCGCTACTACCGAAACTATAACCGCCTGCTAGTCTACCGTCTTGAGTAAACGGTTTGGCGAGGCATTTCCTAGCTTGGGGTGGGTTATAGGCTCATGCGGGCATGTTGTCTTTGTCGTACGCGGACATCGACGATTATTCAAATATTACCAAAAACAAGGTTTTCAATTGACATGCCGGAGGAAAAATGGTTTTATTACGTTTTCTCAATAATATTTAAACCGGTTCCCAAAAATATTTATTTAAAAATCTTTTCGAACAAACTTTGAACTCGCCAACTTTATGTTGATTTTTCGCATGTTTCTTTCTCAGGTTACATTTACAAATTATGGCACGGTTGGAACAGGAGAACCCATGTGGATTCGAGTACTTAGCGGGCGTTCATTTCTAGAAGTCTTAGCATTTCAAACACTTCCGCTGTACAATGAAGATACCAGTCAGATCACGCCCAGCTCTGATGGCTAAATCGGGGTGTGACAAAGGGTGGTCTGAGTAAAGTTTTTGGCGCCGTTGCCGGGGACACAAGGATTTTAAGAAAGTTTAAAATCGGCGGCCTGAATCATTTTTATGCTTTTCTAATTTTTCTTTTTAGGTTTTTCTTTTTTTTTTTCTCAAAATTTTCTAATCTCTGCAGAAACAACACGGGGCCGTGTTTGATCAACACAGGGTCGTGTCTAACCTAATATACAAGAGAGAATCTGTTTTCTCGTGATTGGAATCAAGGCACGGGGCCGTTTTACAGGAGCACGGGGCCGTGACCAACCTCCAGTATCTTGGAACCTGAAAACAGAAACTTTTTTGACAGCATAGGGTCGTGCCACATTGACACGGGGCCGTGCTACTATTATGATCAGGAATTGTTTATGTTTTTGTTCGTAGAAAGTCACGCCATCCCGCATAATTCTCCAATATGTTTACTTCGGTATGTTTACTTCCAAAATCTTCTCTGCCATTTCATTTTTAATCATTTGAATGTTTGTCAATCGAATTAAACAAGAAACAGTAGGGTAATCGTTGTCTGTGATTTTCAACGAAGAAGATGAAGTTAGTTTGTTTATAAGTTTAATATAAATTGGATATTATCTCGGGTTAGACACACAGTCCAGCGGTGGACTGTGTGCGCACATATATCACACGCCGCGAGTTCGATCCTTGACAAAATCGTATGCTCTGTAATAAAGATGTTTTCCTTTTTAACTGAACCGGATTAACTCACTGAAGATGTTAAGTATAATAAAAATCGGTATATTAACCAGGTTAGACACACAGTCCAGCGGTGGACTGTGTGCAACACTAACCCACAGGTCCCGGGTTCGAGACCTGTTACACACGCCGGTTCGATGATTAAAATCCTTTTTGAAAATAAAAGAATTTTGAATAAATTAAAACAGTATATAAATATAATTAAAAACAGAATTATTTCGGGTTAGACACGTAGCTCAGTTGGTAGAGCTGCGTGCACGCGTACGGGAGGTCTCGGGTTCGAGCCTCACCCAGCGCGTACATACACACGATTGAACCGGTCAAACAGTCAACAGTCAAACAGTCAGCGGTCAAACGGTCAATGGTTAACGCAAAAAGTCAACATTTTTTTTATATTTTTATTTATTTATTTAATTTAAAAATCAATTAAAAATACTTAATAATAATGTTTTTAAAGATAGAAAATAGCCTTAAACTCACAAAAATATATCTAAAAATCCTATTAAAATTATTAATAAAATCCACTCATTTACCACACCTTTCGTTATTATTTAGGTTAGTTATTTCTCGTCGATCAATCCTCTAAACTCGTGCGCATTTCATCATCTTCAACCGAACCCACCCAATGTGAGTGAATCTCTATAAATTCCCCGTTTTAATCACGTTTTTGGGGTGTATCATGTGTCTTATTATTTATCACATTTAAACTATTGTGCATCTGTCATATTCATGAACAAATGTGTATTCAACTTGTATCAACTGTTTGTGTGGTTATTGTTTAGATTTAATTTATCATTTTCAGTACATACATTTAAACTATTGTGCATCTGTCATATTCATGAACAAATGTGTATTCAACTTGTATCAACTGTTTGTGTGGTTATTGTATCAACTTGTATCAAATTCACCATCAAATAATGGGTCAAGCCCAACAACCTCTACTACTACCACCTACCCAACATTTAGCCCAATCCTACTACCAACCCAACTATCCCATGGTGCAACCTATGCGGGCTTGCTACAATTGTGGAGACCCAAGCCACTTTAGAAACACTTGTCCACGTTTGGTAAACATTATACATGCTCAAGCCCAAGCAAATCCGGTGAATCAGGCTAACCAAGCTCCTCCACCTGCAAGAGGAAGAGCTTTCAACATCAACGCTAATCAGGCTAGAGCTGACAACAATGTGGTTAACGGTACGTTTCTTATCAATGGTAGTTATGCATCCATGTTGTTTGATACTGGCGCGGATAAAAGTTTTGTGTCCTTAGAATTTGAACCCATCCTCAACCAAACTCGTGATAAGCTCATGGAATCCATAACAGTAGAAGTTGCTGACGGAAAACCGGTCTCATTAAACTCTATTATACGCAATTGTACTCTCACCTTAAACGATCACGATTTTCCAGTTGACCTCATTCCTATGAAGTTGGGAAGCTTTGACATTATAATTGGTATGGACTGGCTCAGCCAACATCAGGCTGAAGTTGTATGCCGCGAAAAGTTTATACGCATTCCTCTTACAAACACGAATCTTTGGAGAAACCCCATCGAAAGGACTCAGATTAATGTCCTGTCTTCAAGCTCGAAAATATCTCCGCAAAAATTATGTCGCATTCTTAACTCATGTCGTCAAAAAGGGAACCATGGAGAAGAAACTTGAAGACATCCCGGTAGTAAAAGATTTTCCGCAAGTTTTTCCTGACGACATTTCAGGACTTCCTCCCGTGAGAGAAGTCGAATTTCGCATCGATCTTATACCTGGTGCTACACCAGTTGCAAAGTCTCCTTATAGGTTAGCCCCCTCCGAAATGCAAGAGCTAGCCAGTCAATTGCAAGAGTTGACTGACAAAGGATTCATACGTCCTAGCTCCTCGCCTTGGGGTGCACCTGTCCTTTTTGTGAAGAAGAAAGATGGAACGTTTCGCATGTGCATCGACTACAGAGAACTCAACAAGTTAACGGTCAAGAACCGCTATCCATTACCTCGCATTGATGATCTTCTTGACCAACTTCAAGGCGCCAACTGTTTTTCAAAAATCGACCTTCGTTCTGGTTATCATCAACTCAGAGTACATGAAGAAGACGTCCCAAAGACCGCCTTCCGAACTCGTTATGGTCATTATGAATTCATGGTCATGCCATTTGGTTTAACCAACGCTCCAGTTGTCTTCATGGATCTAATGAACAGAGTCTGCAAACCCTATCTCGATCGCTTTGTTATAGTCTTCATCGACGACATCCTCATTTACTCAAAGTCTAAGTCTGATCATGAACGGCACCTTCAACTCATACTTACACTCTTAGAGAATGAAAAGCTCTACGCCAAATTCTCCAAATGCGAATTCTGGTTAAAAGAGGTACAATTCCTTGGACATGTCGTCAATGACAAGGGAATACATGTCGACCCCTCAAAGATCAAAGCAGTACAAGAATGGCAAGCGCCACGTACACCAACCGAAGTAAGATCATTCCTTGGTTTGGCTGGTTATTATCGCCGTTTCATTTCAAATTTCTCCCGCATTGCTGTACCACTCACGGCGTTAACCCATAAAGGGAACCCTTCATATGGGGACCCAAACAAGAAGAAGCCTTCCAGACCCTTAAACAAAAACTCTGTGATGCACCTATCCTCACTCTTCCTGAAGGTTGTGATGACTTCGTGGTTTATTGCGACGCGTCAGGGCAAGGACTAGGCTGTGTTCTAATGCAAAGAGGAAAGGTTATAGCTTATGCTTCTAGACAACTCAAAACTTATGAGAAGAACTACACCACACACGACCTAGAACTTGGAGCCGTTGTGTTCGCTCTTAAGATATGGAGACATTATCTCTACGGTACTAAGTGTGAAATATACACTGACCACAAGAGTCTTCAACATATCTTCAACCAAAAGGAGTTAAACATGAGGCAACGAAGATGGGTCGAACTTCTTAATGACTACGACTGTGAAATTCGGTATCACCCTGGCAAGGCAAATGTGGTGGCCGATGCACTCAGTCGAAAGGGTTATGCGAACTCCATTCGTCTTCTATGTTCGCAAATCATAACCGACATCAAAGATCAAATTCGAGAAGCCCAACATGTTTCAATAACAGAAGACGACGTACGAAAGGAGCTGTCCTGTGGAACTGAACTTAAAATTGAAACTAAAGCTGACGGTATTCTGTACTATCTAGATCGCATATGGATTCCTGACCACAACAACCTCCGTGAATTCCTTATGAATGAGGCACACAAAACACGATACTCTATACACCCAGGAGCCGACAAGATGTATCAAGACCTTCGATACACCTACTGGTGGCCTGGAATGAAAAAGGATATTGCTGTTTTTGTTTCCAAGTGCCTTACATGTTCCAAGGTAAAAGCTGAACATCAAAGACCCTCAGGACTTCTGGTCCAACCTAAAATACCTGTATGGAAGTGGGAAAACATAACCATGGACTTCATTACCGGGTTACCTCGCACTTCTGATGGGTATGACACTATATGGGTAATCATTGATCGTCTTACAAAATCAGCTCACTTTATTCCAATCCGCGAAGATTTCAAGAACGAGAAGCTAGCTCGTATCTACATCAGCGAAATCGTAAGCCGACATGGTGTACCGTTAAGCATTATTTCAGATCGTGATGGTCGTTTCACTTCACGAACATGGCAGGCCGTACAAGCCGCTTTGGGTACACGATTAGACCTCAGTACCGCTTATCATCCTCAAACTGATGGACAATCTGAACGCACCATTCAAACTCTTGAAGATATGCTTCGAGCATGTGTCATAGACTTCAAGGGAAATTGGGACGCTCATCTACCATTAGTTGAATTTTCGTACAACAACAGCTATCATTCAAGTATCGGCATGGCACCTTTTGAAGCTTTATATGGTCGTAAGTGCCGATCTCCTGTATGTTGGCACGAAATTAGGGAAGCTCAAATCACCGGTCCGGAATTGATTCAAGAAACCACAGACAAGATCCATCTAATTAGAAATAATCTTTTAGCGGCTTAAAGTCGTCAAAAGAGTTATGCAGATAAACGACGAAAGCCTTTGGAGTTTAACATTGGTGATCATGTACTTTTAAAAGTATCACCGTGGAAGGGAGTAGTTCGTTTTGGACAGAAAGGCAAGCTAGCACCACGCTATGTAGGACCTTTCAAGATACTCGAAAGAGTAGGACCTGTAGCATACAAGCTTGATCTACCCGAAGAACTCAATAGAATTCACCCAACATTCCACGTATCAAACTTGAAGAAGTACCTCGCTGATGAGAACCTCCATATTCCTCTGGAAGATATTCAGATTGATGAATCTATGCATTTCATTGAAAGACCAGTAGAGATCATGGACTTCGGAGAAAAACGTTAAGACGGAGTCGTATTCCAATTGTTAGGGTACGCTGGGAGTCGAAACGGGGACCTGAGTTTACTTGGGAACGTGAAGACTCAATGCGCGAAAAATACCCGCATCTTTTTCCTACTACTACTACTGCTACTTAAATTTCGGGACGAAATTCCTAAAAGTAGGGGTTACTGTAACATTTGTCAAAAAAACGGGTTTTCCAAACCCGCTTCGTTTGTAATCGAATATCAAGTTATAAATGTTTCGTTGTGTATTTTTGTTGATTTTAATTTTGAACGATGCATAATTAATAAACAAACTAGAATTTAAAAGCTATAATTGATAAAAAGTAAAAATAAAATAAATAAAATGAAAAACAGGCTGCCGGGACTCGAACCCGGGTCAGCCGGAAAGGCTCAACGACTTAACTCGCGCTCATATAACCACTCCGCCACTTAATGTTTTTGTGAGTTCTAGGAAACAATTAAATCTTATGTTCAACCATGAATCGATCTGTTTACGATAACTGAAACCGTTATCGGCTTCCAAACGTCCAGGTCGTTTGAGTGATCACGGAATTCTGATTATAACCGATAAACCGACAATTTTAATCAATTTAGTCTTGAATGGACTTGAATTGATGTGGTGATCGGTTTTAATAACCGAAAATCTGCACTTCCTGAATTACTCCAACAATAGCACCCTCTCGCGACTCAAACTCATCCGCAGAACCTCCAATTTCACTTTCGCTCTACTTTCAGTTCGTCGGAAAAGCTTTTTGAACTCGCCGGACTTTCGCCGGAAAACCGTGTCTTCCATCAAATCAGTAAGTTTCTCAATTCTTTCATCGTCTATCAGTTAAGCTTTTGCTAACTCAAACCCTTCAATCAGAATCAGTTCCAGGCGACGATATCGGATAATCATCATTCGCCGGAAAATCTCTGAGAATTTCTAGAACTCGCTGTTAAACGGTATAAACCTTTAAACATTCTGATAACTCTTGTTCAGTACTTCAATTCCGCATCCAGCTAATCAAAATTTGTTAATTGGTCCGCTCAGACAAAGTCCATAAAAACAGAGCCGACGACTTCGCCGGAATTCTGAGAAAGATCATTTCTCCGGTATGTTTACTTCCAAAATCTTCTCTGCCATTTCATTTTTAATCATTTGAATGTTTGTCAATCGAATTAAACAAGAAACAGTAGGGTAATCGTTGTCTGTGATTTTGTAACGAAGAAGATGAAGTTAGTTTGTTTATAAGTTTAATATAAATTGGATATTATCTCGGGTTAGACACACAGTCCAGCGGTGGACTGTGTGCGCACATATATCACACGCCGCGAGTTCGATCCTTGACAAAATCGTATGCTCTGTAATAAAGATGTTTTCCTTTTTAACTGAACCGGATTAACTCACTGAAGATGTTAAGTATAATAAAAATCGGTATATTAACCAGGTTAGACACACAGTCCAGCGGTGGATTATGTGCAACACTAACCCACAGGTCCCGGGTTCGAGACCTGTTACACACGCCGGTTCGATGATTAAAATCCTTTTTGAAAATAAAAGAATTTTGAATAAATTAAAACAGTATATAAATATAATTAAAAACAGAATTATTTCGGGTTAGACACGTAGCTCAGTTGGTAGAGCTGCGTGCACGCGTACGGGAGGTCTCGGGTTCGAGCCTTACCCAGCGTGTACATACACACGATTGAACCGGTCAAACAGTAACAGTCAAACAGTCAGTGGTCAAACGGTCAATGGTCAACGCAAAAAGTCAACATTTTTTTATATTTTTATTTATTTATTTAATTTAAAAATCAATTAAAAATACTTAATAATAATGTTTTTAAAGATAGAAAATAGCCTTAAACTCACAAAAATATATCTAAAAATCATATTAAAATTATTAATAAAATCCACTCATTTACCATACCTTTCGTTATTATTTAGGTTAGTTATTTCTCGTCGATCAATCCTCTAAACTCGTGCGCAATTCATCATCTTCAACCGAACGCACCCAATGTGAGTGAATCTCTACAAATTCCCCGTTTTAATCACGTTTTTGGGGTGTATCATGTGTCTTATTATTTATCACATTTAAACTATTGTGCATCTGTCATATTCATGAACAAATGTGTATTCAACTTGTATCAACTGTTTGTGTGGTTATTGTTTAGATTTAATTTATCATTTTCAGTACATACATTATCATAGGCCGCCGCTCCCCATTACATTATGAGCGTTGAGCTGTTCCCCATTACATTATGAGCGTGAACCAGGCGTTGCCAACATACGATCGGCTCCGTTTGATTGAGCCTTGATCGCACAGACATTCATCATAGGCCGTCCGTTCCCCATTACATTATGAGCGTGAACGCGATGTTGCCAACATATACAGTTTCATTCATGTGTTATATTCATGCAAGTTGTTTTGTTATTGTATGTTATTGTAAGTTATTGTTTGTTGATGTTATTGTTATTGTATGATTTAATTACGTTTGCTCACATATGATTATTGCACAATTTTTCCTGATAAAGATAACCAGAGATAAATAATAAATGTTTTTCTAACAAGGTTCACTCGCCAACTTATGTTGACTCAAAACCCCCCATTTTTACACATGATACAGGCGATCCAGCTGCAACAAGAAACACATAGGATGGCTTAGAAGAATAAACTGGATTAGACTTTGGATTGTTTTGTTGATTATCTTTCTTTGTATTTGTATGAACATGTTTGGAATATTGAGGATGTAATTTTGACTTTAATAAATATGAAACATATTAGTAAATATCATGACCTTTGGTGATAACCAATTATGCCCCGACTCTTATTCCGCTGCGGGTCGGGGTGTGACAATGAACTCGCCCAAAAATTTCTCTACAAATACTTCCCTCCCGCTAAAACTGCCAAACTCATGACCGAAATTAATTCGTACGCTCAAGACGACGGGGAATCTTTGTACGAGACATGGGAAAAGTTCAAGGAGTTATTAAGGAAATGCTCACATCACGGTCTTGAACGATGGCAACAAGTGTCCATTTTCTACAATGAACTCTTACCACACACAAGGCAGATCCTTGATTCCACCTCCGGGGGATTCCTTGGGAATCGGTGGCCCGAGGAAATTTGTAATCAAATTGAGGAAATTGCTCAAAATAGTTTTCAATGGCACACCCCAAGGGGTTCAAAATCTATAGCTCTGTATGCCGATAAAGTGGACGAAACCACCTCTTTACAAGCCCAAATCGAAGCCTTAACCACTAAATAAAGAAACATGAAAACTGGCTTGCGAAGGGTGTGGAAGGCCACATGACAACTAGAGTTGTATTAAAGAAACGGAAAATCAAACAGAAATGGTAAATTACCTCAACAACCGTCCGCGACCACCAAGGGGCCAAGGTAACACATTCACCCCGAATGGCGAAATCACCCCAACTTTGGTTGGAGAGATTCGGGGGGTAGTAACCAACAAAGTCAAAGCCAACGATCCAACTTTCAACAACAACCCTGAAATGAGCAACAAGGCTTCCAACCACAACAATAAGGAGGAAGAGAAAGACTTGAGGATTTCATCACTCATCTGTTCTCCGAATTCGACAAGAGGTACTCGGAGAGGTTCGTACAAACCGAAGCCGAAATTAGGAACCAACAGGCAGTTATGCAAAATATTGAGAAACAAGTAAGCCAACTTGCCCAAATTTCTCCAAAAGACCACAAGGAGCCTTGACTAGTAACACCGAAACAAACCCAAAAGCCCAATTAAACATTATCAAGTTAAGAAACCGGAAGGTAGGACACAATGACGAACCAACACCACCCCAACCTGATACACAACCCACAAAAACACCCGTAATCAATAACCAAGGAAATACTCAACCCCAAAATACTGAATCAACCAAATGCCACTGGTCCCTTACCCCGGTCATTTACTTCGGCAAAAGACCGACGAGTAATTCACCAAGTTTGTAAGTTTGCTTAAACAACTTCACATCAACCTTCCTTTGTGGAGGTCCTCACCCAAATGCCAAAATATTCCAAACTCATGAGAGACTTCCTCTCCCACAAAAGAAAGATTGAATCAATCCAACAAGTTAACTTGAGTGAAAAATGTTCGGCGGCACTCCTCAACAAACTCCCCTAAAAGAAAATTGATCCCGGAAGCTTTACCATTCCTTGCTCCATTGGAGGGTCACCAATAATGCCCGCTTCTATGTTCAACTGACTTGGGCTAGGAAAGCCACATCCTACACAGATGAGCATACAACTTGCGGATAGGTTGGTAAAATACCCTAAAGGTGTCATTGAAAACCTCTTGGTAAAGGTTGGAGAATTTGTTTTCCCGGCCGACTTTGTAATCCTAGATATGGAAAAAGACATCGAAATCCCACGCATATTAGGAAGACCATTCCTTGCCACCGCACGGGCCATTATGGATATGAGTGACGGAAGGTTGACATTAAGGGTAGGTGAGAAGGAGGTTAAGTTCGAGGTGGGATAACGAGTGGAGGATGATCCGGTCAACTACATCAAAGCAATAGACTCGAACCTAGTCTACGCCCTTCGTCGATGCAACTTGGGCTGCAAGTCATCCTGCTCAGATAACATTTGACTGACTTTGGGTCTAGCCAAGTACCCTTATAAACGTGGTGCACCGTGAAGGCATTCCATGGACTATCGAGTAGTTAAGTAGTCTAAATTTTAGCGTAATCTTTAGTTTAATATTTTTCTTTTAAGTTCTTTCTTTATAGGAATAAGCTACACTCAAAGGAAGGATGAAAATGGCCAAAAGGACGGTAAAACAACACCCCATGCACGTAAACAGTCACTTTCCGAAGAAAATTTTTTGAAACAGTAAGTGTAGCACGGGGCCGTGTTAAGTAAGCACGCGCCCGTGCCTTAAGTCTACAGAAATTTTTTGATTCTAGAACATTGACACTGGGCCGTGTCCCATAGACACGCTCCCGTGCCTTGCTTCTCGAAAATTTTCGTTACTGGCACTTTTGACATGGGGCCGTATCCCCAAACACACCATCATGTCTGCCTTCTGAAAATTTTCTCAGAATTCTAATACTGGCACTTTTGACACGGGGGCGTGAAACACGACCCCGTGTCCAGTGTCTTGTTTTTAAAAAATTTGTTGTTTTTAACCCACGTTTACACAGGTAATCAATTTTAACCAATTTTGGACACATTGAGAACAATGTGTAATTTAAGTGTGGGAGGGGGGGACTTAACTTAAAGTTATTTGTCCTAAATCAAACCTTACACAAAACTCTACTTGGAACTGCTAAACACCCCAAATCTTTTTCGAAATATTTTTTTATTTTGTTTTGTCTTATTTATAGTTTAAGTTGGAAACCAAGATCTAAAAAGTTCAAGTTTTTACAAATTTACAATCGATAGCGCCGTGATAAAAAACAACCGTATAAGAAAAATTTATAAAAAGACATAATAATTCTTTTTAAAATTTGATTTTATATATATATATATAATTTCACACTTTTACCCATTTTCCTACAAAATAGCGAGTTTTGAGCCTTTACCGAGCATTCAATATCATATCTTTACTAAATGCTCATTTTTCATTTCTTGTGTGAATAGCCATATGGTTCTTACAAATCTAGAACTTGACAAGAGAATACATTCCCGGTTCTTACCAACTAATCCAAGTAAGTATATGATGGAGGCATTAGGATTTTCATTTTCAACTTTATTTTCTATTTATCTACCCACCAAAAACAAAAAAAAATCCCTTTAGTTAACCCCTTTGAGCCTGAACCTTTCAATTCAAATCCGCAAGATGTCATTTTGCACAAACCACCTATCACCCAAAACTAATCTTTATTTTTACACCCTTTTATTTTAGTAAAATGCGGTTATTTTGAAACTTATAAAAAGAAGCGACTTAGTTTATATTAAAAATATCGCTAGTTGCTTGAAATAAAACAAGCAAAATTATTGCTTATAAGCCTTTAGTTACACCTAAGTCACAAATAAATAAAGAAAACTGACATTTTACGCTTTTATACACTTTTCAAATAAAACTACCCTGCCCCAGCCAAAACCTACCCTTTTAAAGTCGTCCTGATATTTACGAATATTTTGTTAAAAAGGAGGAGGTTTGATTACTTGTCAAACATATGGTAGGAGTAAGTTCTATACCGGTGTGGAGCGTTTCACTTATATATCTTCCGCCGAGTGTTGAGTAATCACTTGTGAGGTGTGTGAATTTGTGTATAGCTAAATAAAATTTTATAAAGACATTTTATGCCCAAGAATATTTATTTTTCTTAAAAAGTGTTCTAAATAAGTCATGTCGAACAGGATTGTAAATAAAATAAAAACGAGAATAAAAAGAACTTGAATTCCTGAGACTCTATAAACAAGACCCAAAAACTTCTTCTATATCAATTCCATTTGGGTGTGTAAGCAATATTAAAGAGTTTTGCTTGAGCAAAGATTCAAGTGTGGGGGTATTTGATATGCGCAAAATGCAGCATATAAGTTATATCAAATACGGTATAAAATCAACCCCTTTTTATTACTAATGTTGGAAAAAGTTCGTTTATTTGTATATTTTGATTTTCAGTATTAAAAGAGCTTCAATGTACAAAAGGAACAATTTAACGACAAAAACCAGTATAAGCATAGAAGAAGGATAGATGACACAGTATACCAACCCTCCAAGCTTCACCCAAAGATCAAAAACAACAAATCAGAAGTCAAGCACGGGGGCGTGCCCCTTCAAGATTCTGGATCAGAAAAGACAAACAGAAGCAGACAAGAGACACAACGCCGTGTCCCATGGACACGGGTCGTGGTCAACTTCCAGATTTGCATATTTTGGATAGTACAATAAGTACAATGACCACAGGGCCGTGCCGTTGACACGGGGTACAAGCATCTGATCTGACATTCTTATTAAATAAAGGCATAGAAGAAGGAAGACACATAGTCGTGTGAAAGGCTTGTTTCCATCTATAAATAGGGGGCTTGGTTTCATTCCAACTCATTCATTGGCAAACCACTTCTCTCACACCTGCCACCACTCCACCACCATCATCCACAACAATCATCCATCGTCCATCCTTAGAGTGTGTGTAGTAGTCTCGGGATCCAAGATTGATCGTAATAATTTTTGTCAAACAAAGTCCATGCTTGGCTAATCTCTTACATCACTCGGTGAAGACAAATTATTTATGTATTACTTTTGATTTCCAAGTTGGTTAACATTTTAATTGGGTATGTGTTAATGAATTTAATAACTAGTTTTTTATATTGAAAGTGAACTTTATTCTATCATCTTTCATGTTTTGTTGATTCACTCATTCGTGCCTTTATGGTCTATATAAAGCACGTTAACTGCCTGGAATGGGGTTAGCAGGGTGGTTTGGGTAAAATTCTTACCTCGTTCAGTGTATAGATCATGCGAGGACTTGGTTCAAGCTTAGTAGGACTTCGCTTGAGGCATATATCATTAAATCGAGGGAAGTAAGAATGGCTTGAATCCCTTATAAATAAACTACTATTAAAACTTTAACCCGATCTTGCGGGACTGTATCCCTGCTGAATTAGACCAATATGGCCGAGGGTAGCATCGTATCCAAAAGAGGGACATGCCACATTTTGCATTAATTACTTAATTAGTTATCTTTCAATATTCCGGCCTTGCGGGACTGTATCCTTGCTAATTCAGACCAATATGGCCGAGGGCAGCGTTGACTCCAAAAGAGGGATATGCCACTTTAACTAAGATAATCTATTAAAAAACTCAAAGTGCGGAAATTATCAAAGGGTACATAAATAATAAGTTGAACCAAGTGATTCTATCTTGTCTATTTGTTTTTTTATTAGTTAGTCTATTTCTTTATTTTTTTACTTATTCTAAATCTTTTCTAAAAATTTGATTAGATTAGACGTCGACGATATTCCGGTATTAACAGCTCTTGTGTACTTGGACGACCTCGGTATCTTACCATCACTATACTACGCAACGATGGGTGCATTTACCCTAGCGTGTTGTAGAGAGTGATAGTTTTATATCGTGTTTTATAAATATAAAGCTTGAATAAACGAATGAAAAGTACTTAAAATATAGCTAAAAATCACTCAGACTCGAACCACGTCAGGTAAAAATTATATACACAACAACGCAAACAATAAAAACACCACCAACGGAAGCAATGGCATAAACAATGGTTTTGGGGCGTTGGCATCTAGATCAATACTTGATTACTAAACAATAAACAACCCCCCCCCCTAAATAGATTTTAAGGCAACAATTCACATACTTGGGGCTCACTTGCCCAGATGGATGCAAACTAGTAAAATGATACTAGAGCAACGTCCCACGTGACACCCGCACAAGGTAGTTTTCGTCATATTTTGATCATGGCATAATTGTATAATAGTTGTTTGTTTTATTCCATTACATGGTTATAGTTATACAAAGTTCCCTCCCTAAACCAACCTTACTTGTTACTAAATGTCATGCAGGCCCCTTAACTGATTAATAACTTGGCATCGTTAAAAATTACCACTGAACTCGATATTTGAACATTTTAGATATTTTTGTGAAGAATTTTCAAATGGGGTTACTTTTAGTGAGATGTGTTAGTCAGGGCAACTTTATCGTGCCATCACTACAAATAAAGCAACCACCCTTGCTACAGTTGCAACTCTATCACCATTGTTGTGACATGCACGTTTTGGTCACCCAGGAGCATATGCTTTTATTCCCTTAGAACATAAATATAAAAACATATTAAACTTTCTTTTGTTGTTTTTCATTCATGCACATTCACATCATTTTCATACAACTTGTAGTGATCTTTGTACATCACAAGCTAAGTTATTTGGCACACAAGTGAGCCAACCAACGACCACCCCTCTAACCACGACTATTAGATTTGTTATTTGATTGATTGCTTGGTTATTTCAATGTTGGTTTGAAATTTGTTAGTTGATTACTTAAAAAATAGTGTTAATTGTAGTTTGAAACCTGTTGGTTAATTATTTGATTTGGGTTATGGCCATATCATATCCAGACTAAAAAAATAGTAGTTAATAACGGATAATCGACCGTCAAAAAATTTCCTACCACACAAAAAAGTTTATGGATCTGCTACTATACAAACCCGACTCGTAGGTGATGGTAAGACTCAATATGTGGGCGTGGATAGTGATAAAACTTTTAGGCTGTAAATAACCAACTACTATACAAACTATTACACTGAAATAATATAATAGGATAAAATAAAATAAACACATGAATAATAAAAAAACAAAAACAATATATATTAAATTCTTATATATTATAATATTTTATATACATATATATATTTGTAAAAGATCACCATCAAGTAAAATAAATCAAAATTAAAAAGGAATCACTAATAAAAACAAGATTTGAACTTTTTAAAATAATATATATATATACATATATATTATATTCATATCTATACTACGTAATAAATGAAAATGTTTAAGATCACTTATTTTAGGCCAATGTTTCATGTTTCTCCCTTGTTAATTAAATAATAATATATTTTTAGATATTAAATATAAACTTATTTATGAATACTTATTATTTAATTATAGATAGTCATTATATAATAAATCAAATGAATATTAAATTTAAATAAAATTAATTATGAATAGTTATATTTTCAGACTTTACTTATAAATTAAAAAAAATGATATTATGATAGTTATTATATGTTAAGTAATAAAAAATAGACGGAACCAAATTTTAGTTCTTTAATTTTTATATGTATTTAAATTATTATTATATTGTTGTTGTTGCTGCATTTTAAGTTAAGGTATGACCACAACCATACCCAATGTACTCTCACACATAGCCTAAGGTGCTGTTTGTTTTGTAAGAGGTAAAATGTTTACAGTCTGTGGATCACATATGCAGACATCTGTAGAGAAGAGGTCGACAAAACCTCTGCAGTCTGCAAGAAGAAACAGTCTGCAAAAGGAATGTTGTTTGTTTTTTAACGTATATAGACTTAAAAAATAAATAAACTGGTGGTGGTGTACGAATGGTGGTGTTGGACGGTGGTGGTGGTCGTGGATGGTGGGTGGTGGTGGACGTGGTGGTTGGGTGGTGGGGACGGTGGTAGTAGATGGTGGTGGTGGGTGGTGGACGTTGGTGGTGGTGATGGACGATGATGGTGGTGGTGATGGATGGTGGTGGGTGGTGGACGATGGTGTGTGTGGTGGGGTGGACGTTGGTGGTGGTAGTGGTCGGTGATGGTGGTGGTGATGGATGGTGGTGGGTGGTGGTGGTGATGGACGGTGGTGGGTGGTTGACAATAGTGGACGGTGGTGGTGTTTAACCCTTTGCAGACCTTAGAAGATCTTAGAAGTGGGGGGCCTCGTCTGCACCAAGAAGAGCTCGCACATACGTTTTTTAATGAAACGTCTTTGGAAAAACAAACAGTCTGCAGGTGACAAGTCTAGGCGTGGTCTGTGCGGCGCAGGCAGAAGAGTCTGCACGAATCTTTTTTAGAAAAACAAACACCACCTAAGATTATTTTAAGTTGCGTCCATGTTTAATATTCTTTCCTCGCCATTCCAGTAAAATTTCATTAAAACAAATTGTATTTTTTTTTATCGTAAGCTATTCATTAAAACAAAGTTGTATTATATTTTAGTATGGTAGCAATACGAGTGACGGTGCATACTGATATTGTGACGAATCAAGTCAATTCTTATTGACCAACATTAGTATCGACATCGGTATTATCGCAACCGTTATTGGTATTCATTTTTGTTTTCTCATTATGTTGATATAGCGAGTGTCTGTTCCATGAGCCGAACCGATTCCTGCTAAACAATGTTGAAAATGGAGTTGTATTTTAACAAAAAGTTATATTATCATAGATTATAGCGAGCGCCCGGCTTAGTGACTTGACGAACCACACTGATTCCGACCGAAGAACATCGGTACCAATGTTGGCATTATTGGGACCATTACCGATATTCGTTTTTATGATTTTCAATCGATGTAAAACACACGTTGATATATTTTTGGGTGTATCACAATTTTATATTTTTTTTTGATTTTTTCTTTCGGTTGTTGTACCGAACGACAACGCCATGCCGATGTCGTAATAAATTGAACCAATAAAATTTGAATTCCGGCCCCAACCTGCATGAAATTTGAATACATTTGCATAACCTAACCCTACACGCAATGTGACCATAGAAAGAAAATCCGCCACTCATAACAACATAATATTCAAATACTATCACTACTAAATATTTGTGGTAAAATAAAAATATTTAGACATTTTTTTCGACAACTTCCAAGTCTCCAAGTTCCAACTGCCGTCACCAAACAAGAACCCATTGTTGCTTATTGTAACAGTAACCTTCATTTTCTTCTGCATTAATTAGTTCCTCACTTACAAATTTACATTCACATTCTATTGTGAGTGAGTGTGGGTGTGGGGCCTGAACCAACATATTTGGCATAGATAACCCTCATAACATACCCTTTGTTGCAATCAAACCCTAATTCTGTGGCTATCATTACCCAAATGTTAAGTTGTTCTCTATGGCTATCTTCTGACAACCTTCACCCTTAATCACACTCACTATTAATCTATAACAATCGAACACAATGATGTTGGATAATATCTTGGTGCCAGAATAGTTTCCGGAATAGTTAAGAGGACGGTTAGGATTTTTGGCGCCAACAAGCGTTTGTCAACCACATCCCAATCTGCTACATCATGGTCGGACATACTAGTATTAATATTATCCTAAGTATTGTCCTAAGCTTAGTAACATAATTTATAAATACACATATAATATACATAATTAAGTTTACATACTATCTGGTAATAAAATCTCCAAACTTCTCGTGGATTTGAAAGAAACACACATATATCACACTAATCCATAGAACAATTCTTACAACAGACGTACTAAAGAGGACTGATCCCCCAAAAATCCAAGTTCTTCGACCTTAATTTTCTCTTGTTCCGCTTTTATTTTCTCCTGTTCGTGAAGTACGACCGGTTTTTCTAAATTTCAGGAAGGCCTTTACATTATATGAAGGATCTTTAAATCCATTGTTAAGTGGAAGCTGCTTCTTCCAACACTGGTTGTCCCTGTGAATTGCAACTGCACAAAAACAATCGTTCAAGCAAGAATTTCTACAGGTTTGTTCATTACTTGGGTTCATGTGCACATAGTCGGAATATGGCCAATCAATATTAGTGAGCTCGATGAAATCAAACACATCTCCTCCATGACTTGACTCACCTTCATCGCAGGTAGGAGTGAAATCAGGCTTGCAGTCACCATTTGGAGAATTGGGATCAAGCAATGAGGACCCCTGTGGGCATTCGCATTTCGGCCGATTGTTATCAAGGCTACAAACATTGTTTAGCCCACATGCTTTGCTATCTCTAGTTCTACATATGTTTTCTGGTACAAACCATATAATTTTCCAGCTTGTAGCCTCCGTGGGATTCTTGGGGTAGTAGTATTGAGTAAAAATCCCATCAGAATCAAGAGTAGCTCTGTGATAGTAATCTCCAGAAGGAAGTGAGCCTCTTACAGTCAGATCAACTCTTTCACCATTTCCTCTTAATATATACATGTATCCTGTCTCATCAAAAACCAGCTGGAAACCCGAATTCGTTGAATTGGATTCGTCAAGCGTGCCACTGATATAGTAAGCTTCACCAGCAGAACCAGAAAACATATCAAGAGTATTAAGAACAAGATTCCCATCTTGAAGCATACGTAACTGGAATCTGCCACCAGCGAAGTTTGTTTTGTCCATCTTGGAGTTGATCACTCCACCTCTAGCCACAACCTGAGTAGGCAATATGGTATCTGTTGGATGATCAAAACTTTCCCATATATTATGAGAATTGCTACCCACAATCACAAAGTTACCACTATCATTCATAAAACCATATGCCAGATCAGAAGTGGACCCGGAACTCCATGCCTCTTTGCCTTGTGGATCACTGAGTACGAGCCCACGCTTATCAACCAGGTCAACTTTGGATCCTGTCGACACTACTGGACTGCCTTCTGGATACCAGAGGATAGTTTTCTCAGGTATCTTGTCATACCATATGGATAACAAGAATTTATCTTTGCCTTGAACTTGTTGGAACCCAAAGGCAAATTCACCAGAAGATGAAAGCCATGGTTTGGCATCGGGTGCAGCAGTGAGTGATGCACCAACAGATACAGAACCATTAGTCTTTTGTGCAGCTACAAAATGTAGCAAAATAGTTAGAAAAATGATGAGATACAACGGGACTAAGGCCATAGAAAAAGTCTTGAATGATTTACAACAATAGCAAAATTAGGAGTTTTTAAATAACTAAAACGTTCTTTTAAGTCAACTGGAATGACTTTTGAAGAAAGCCATTGTAGAGAAAGTCTTTTGTGGTGACAGAAAAATCTTCATACCTAATGAAAACGCTTCTGTGGTCTTAATTTCTTTGTAATTAATTAGGAAGAAAGCATTCAAGGCGGAAATGTGCAACGCATCACACCAGTTAGACCAAAAATATCAAAATCGTTTTCAAAGCTTCAATCACATTTGTTTTTGGTGTTTATGTCATTCCAAAATATTCCTTATATATATGAAACGGTTGGGAATCGAAGCTAAGTCTAGTTCTTGGATTTTGGATCGACCAAGTGCCTTATTTCTCGGGTTTTCAACTGCCCTTGAGTGGTTAAAATCGTAGTTGGTAGTAGCTCAATTATTTGTATCGGATTGGTTTAAATGGTGTAGTTTTAACTTTGGTTTTCTCTTTAACTTCTAGTTGCCGGCTTGATATTTTATAATATATTCTTCATCGCTGTTAACAAAGAAGTTGAATTATTGGTGTTAATTCATTGGACGAAAAGAATGAAGTTTTGGGGTTGGTAAAGTTTGGGGGGCTCGAATGTATAAAAAAAAGTTGTTGCTTAAGGCCCCACATTTGATAGGCATCACATTTTGTTTTTCCCGCCCAAACCCATTCCTCATTTGTTATGAACTCTAATTTTATTTGCTTATTTCTAGTCCTTCGACTATCACCAGGAAAATTCCTAAGGAAAATCCTTTGTCGAAATCAAATAATCAATTTCTCGCTTCAGATTAGAAACTTGAAGTCAAATGACCAATTATGTGTTAAGTTTTCATTTTGATTGTGGATTAAGTAGGAGTTTTTAATAGCGCATCTATACATATAGCGCATACATCGTATTTTAGGAACCGATAGTTAGATAATTATTGTCAATATTATCTCCAAAATAGGAGATATACTTGTAATTCTTATATACACGATGTTCTTAATGTATAGAATTTAGTTTGGAAATAATCAATTTATCATGGTATCACGAGACCGTTGCTAAAACCTTAATCATCTACGTCTCTTCTTCATCATGCGACCCCCTTCTGCTCCAATCATACGCTGCTCCAATCCGAGGTTTTTTCTTCCTTCTCTACAACATGGACACCAAACTTCACCTCCCTATGGCAATTTCCAACATAAACAATTTCATCCTCGTCACCCTTGAAGACGAGACGACGCACTATTCATCATGGTTTGAACTATTTCAGGTCCACTGTTGTGCTTATCAGGTTTTTGGACTACCTTGGTCCAAAGCCAACTGTTGCTGCCTCTTCCTCCTCCAAAGATGACCGTAAGAAAGAAACCCCTCCTGATTATGAATCCTATTGGTCTCGGATTGATGCCATTGTCCTTCAGTGGATCTACGGTACCATATCCACGAACTTACTTCACACCATTCTCGAACTCGGTTCTACGCATATGACGCTTGGACGACTCTAGAAAATTTGTTCAAGGATAACAAAAACGCAAGGACTATCTGTTAAGCTCAACAATTCTCCAATGTTCGCATAGGAAATTTTCCAAACGTATCGGCCTATTATCAAGATGCTATATCATCAACTTGCAAGTGTTGGTGCTCCCGTTGACAATCACCGACTGGTCCATCAACTTTTGACGGGTCTCACTGAACAGTTTGATGGCATAGCTACTGTTAGGGGTCATTTTATAACTAGGAATCCCGATGTCTTAATATGCTCCGACATTCTGACATAGCTAAGGATACTGAGTCCCGATATTACTAATCTTTACCTTGTCCTTTCCAGGTAATTTTCGTAGGAATATTCCAAGACAACGGTTATAAGATGAGATGTAACATCTGCGAAAAATGAATCCTAGAAAACCCGAATCATTTTGTAAACCAGATCTGAAACGTAATAAACAAAAATGCAAACCTTCGTTATTATCTTTCTTATTTTAAATTATTAAAAAAATAGTTCAGAAGAGAAAACATGAAAACGATTTAAAGATATTAATTTATTATTGTTATTTTTTAATTAGAATCATATATGCAATTTTACAATGTTACGTAATTTTTAAAACAATTAACTAATAAATGAATCAATTTATAAGTAAGATTGTTGCTTGTGCTAAATGATTCATGAGAAGTAACACTATTATATAATAATAGCCATTGAATTGAATATTCTCGTCAAGTAAATAGAATTTAATATGAAAGTGTTATTTGATTTTAATTTGATTTGATTAAAATCACTAAATATATTAAGAGAACCTTCAAGAGCTTTTGGGTATAATATCACCAAATATATTTAAAAGAACCTTCAAGAGCTTTTGAGTTTCCCTTCCATGTAACTAACCACCATAAATTAAATGATTAATGTAGTAGACGAATTACATTGAATGTGAATAAATTATGATACTAAATGAAAACCTTCATCTACTTTTTCATAAAAACCAATTTTACTAAAACTCTCTACAAGTAAAGATTATTCATTTTAGAGTTTGGAATTTCTCTCTACGATTTCTCCTTCAATACTTAACCTTTTCAGGTGATTCTTGTGTCCACATCTTGCTTTATTTTCGAGCTCTACAAAAACCCTCTATCAGTTTCTCTGTTGATAGAAGGCAATTGTTGATCAATTAGATTTTATGAATTCTAGGGTTTATAAGCATTTGGGGATTTCTATATTTGATAAAATTGATCAATTAATTTGTTCCATAATGTTTCTAGACAAATGTTAAGATGCAATTTCAGTAGTGTTCATGTTAAGCATGATTACTTATTTTCATAGAATTTATTCTTCTCATAATCTAGTATAAATGTTTATATTTTGCTAGGATTATCATGCTACTAAGTCTTGTTAAAAATGCTAGATTAGTAGAATTATTGAATTTTTATAATATTAATTAGAAAATTCTTATATATAATTTTTACTAATTTAATTAAAGTTTATCATGTTAATTTATACTTTATTCAAAATATATAAATCGTTAGAAATCTAGATCATATTAACCTATACATTTTGCCTTTAACATATACCAAATGTTTTGATCATATGTTTAATCAAGTTAGTTTTTGGACTATAAACAAATTGATTAAAATGGTTAAATTGGACATAAGTGTGTATTTGGTTAAATTGGACTACAAGTATATATTTATGCCTTAGATACTATTATGAACTATTATAAATTTTTGTCACTAAATTTAAGTCTCGTCCATTAAAAATATATATTTGATTAAAATAAGCATTTTGGTCACATTATGTGAACTATATATAAATATATATATATATATACTTTGTCACGAAATAGATAAATTATATATATTATGCTTGTAGCCATAATCCAAATGAAAACTATAAATCTATATCTTTAGTCATTTTAGACTAAATTATTATTTGTTGGTATTCTCAATCAATCTTGAAATATATATTTATTTCAACAAATGTAATATATTTTATTATATCAAACTTAAAGATGTTATAAATTTGGTTTTAGAGAAAAATATATATAATATCTTTTTAGCCAAGATCGTACATCTTCGTCATATTTTTACTATTATATATAAATACGAATTGTATTAATTGTACTCATATATTTTAGTCATTTAAATCATTTTATCATTTAAACAAGAAGATTCCCAAATCATGTGAACCTAGAAATCATCATCTCATCGTATTTGTTTATTCGCTCATTTGGTACCTTGTTTATTGGTGTTTTTTGTAACATCCGTCAAAAAAACGGATTTTACCAAACCCGCTCCGTTTATCAACCGAACAGTCAGTCAAATTTTTTTGTTGCGAATTAAATGCCCAAAATAATTTTAAACGATCCGTAATCAATTATTATGCGGGGATATGAATTTAGTTTTTGGAAATCTGTCAAAAATAGCAAAATAAAAATGTTTTACCCATGCCGGGTTTCGAACTCGGGTCTGTACCGGGTCAAACCAAAGACTTATCTCTCAGCCGACAAACCACTCCGCCACTTTGATTTTCTGGTAATAACAGAAAACAATTAATTCAAATATTCAATTTCAGAAGTTAAATTATTGCGCCCAAAATAACAGTCGTCGGAAATCCCGACGACTTCGCCGTTTATTTACGTTATCGCTCAAAGTAACCGAAGACTTAACTATTACGACGGTTATAACCGACGTCTGAACCCGCGACATCAGCTGTAACCGCCGGAGAACGGCTGACTTCGAATTGAGACCGAATTCAGACCCCATTCATCTCAATACCACCCTATAAATACACCCTCAACTCGCCAGAAGTCTTTCACACTCAAATCGCACCCTTTCCCGGCGAAAAATCAATCGCCGGAAATATTTGATACTTCGCCGGAAAACCGTATTATTAGTCTCTGAGTTTACTGAACCCCCTAAACTCTTACCGAAATCACCCACACCCTTTTCAAGCCTTCGGAAGACTCTCTGCTGCAAGATACTTGTCGCCGGAAAAAGATTTCTGTCGCCGGAGTTCTGCCGGAAAACAGAGTAAAATCAGTCGGTACCTTTCACGCCTAATTCCTTTCCTTTTTACTTTTATCTCGACTGTAATTGATCATAAAACACTAAAGGAACATGAATTAACTTTTCGAACCAGTCCGTCGTCACTTCCGGTTAAAACCGGTGAAGAAGACGAAGTTCAGTAATGGTTAAGTATAATTAAAATCAAGATAATTACCGGGTTAGACACACAGTCCAGCGGTGGACTGTGTGCACTTTTAAAGCTAAGGTCACGAGTTCGAGTATTGTCCCTCACACGCCGCCTTGATAAAAATCCTCTTTTTCGCAAAACAGAACCGGAGTGTTTTGTGTATATGTTAAATGTAATGATAACTGAGTTTATTACCAAGTGAGACACACAGTCCAGCGGTGGAGTGTGTGTCCGCTAACCCACAGGTCCCGGGTTCGAGACCTGTGGAGCACACCGGTTCTGAGATTTAATTCGTTTTTAATAATAAAGGATTTCTGTTAATTCTAATTAATATATACATATAATTAAAATCGGATATATAACGGGTTAGACACGTAGCTCAGTTGGTAGAGCTGCGTGCACGCGTACGGGAGGTCTCGGGTTCGAGCCTCACCCGGCGCACAACAATATGCCTATAAACCGGTCAACGATAGTCAAAGTCAACGGTCAAAGTTACTGTAGCAAAAATAAAATATTTTTTTTATTATTTTTATTCAATTATTTTAATTAAAAATCAATTATAAATACTTAAAAATAACATTTTTAAGGTTAGAAAATAGTCTCAAACTCACAAGAATACACCCAACAAACCTACTAAAATAGATTAATAAAACCCGTTTACTTACCAAACCGTAATGCGATTTATCTAGGTTTAATCTCACTTGTGGTTAAAACCACTTCGCGTGCAATCAACGTCATCAACCGAACGCACCCAATGTGAGTGAATTCTTACAAACTCCCCTTTTTATTCATGTTTTGGGGTGTATCATGTGTCGCTTAAATTAATTCTCTTATGCAAATTCGTGCCATACCATTATATGAACTAAATTAGAATGTAACTATTGTTTGGTTGTGATGTGTTACATATTGTCAAAGTCGTATGCAAATTATTTAGGCCCATCAGTTCCTCGTGGGAGACGAGAACAACGCGTGCCTCAAAACTCATACATTAGGCCCATCAGTTCCTCGTGGGAGACGAGAACAACGCGTGCCTCAAAACTCATACATTAGGCCCATCAGTTCCTCGTGGGAGACGAGAACAACGCGTGCCTCAAAACTCATTCATTAAGGCCCATCAGTTCGTAAGAACAACGCGTGCCTCAAAACTCATTCATTAGGCCCATCAGTTCGTGGAACAACGCGTGCCTCAAAACTCATTCATTAGGCCCATCAGTTCCTCGTGGGAGACGAGTCGAACATCGCGTGCCTCAAAACAATCATTTGGTGTATGTGAGTTTAATATTCAATATTATGTGTTGTGTGAATAAATTTACATCTACATTTACTCATATGTGGTATGAACAGCATTTATAATCAATTGGATAAACTTGTTCAAATGTTTTTCCATAGGATTCACTCGCCAACATTATGTTGATCCAAAACCTTTTTACACATGATACAGGTGAACAGGTTGAAGCAAGGAAAACATAGGATATGCCTTAGAAGAGAACCAAGAAGCTTAGACAGATAGTTAGAATATAGTGTATCATTTATTTCCATTAAATTGTATTAATGAATATGAAACATATAATAAATGTCATGAGCTTTGATGATAACCCAATTATGCCCCGATCACCTTTTCCGCTGCGGGTCGGGGTGTGACAGATTGGTATCAGAGCCATGACTATAGGGATATAGGATAGGTTATTAGACCCTTAGAGCCTATACTATAGTCTGCCTAAATTTTAAATTGATTAGGTGGTTACATACAAACTTGTGATATTTATTTGTTTCATATTTGTTTACATTTCAGTCAAACATACATGCTCATATACATATTCATTATACATATATACATATTCATTTATACATATATCGATGTTCATGTATTCAATTTATTTTCATACTCTCAATATCCAAAGATTTTGTGCAATTTTCAAATCCCATCAAAGTAAGTTCTGCGACGGGCATGTAGTAACCGGAAGGGTACAAGTACCGGTAGTCGGGACGTCCTGTCTAGGTTGGCATTCGTATAAATCCAAAATAACGGACCAGTTTGCCTACCTGGGGACTAACGATGAGAGTACGACGGACCTATTAGGCCAAAGCATGCCACACCAAACGTCGTTCGAACTAACCTCACTTTGAGATGTCACCGTGTCTACACCTGGACACATCCCGAACATCCACATGTTGTATACATATTTCTCGATTTTTCTCCGGGTTTTGTGTACGCAATCAGGCAGAAACCGTGCGAACCATATGAAAAACCGGTATTCATGGGGGCCCACATGATTACACAGGTAAAGTATGGCGGCATGACGGGCCTAACAGCGAGCAAAGCCCAAGACATCCTATGGATGTAGTAGATTTATTTTTCTATATTTATTTTATGAACGTTCAATCCCAAACACGACCCACGATCCCAAAGGCATCCAACTCATACTCTTGACATGTATTCCTTGTAGATGTCTTCTAACCTCGCCCGTAGAAAGTTGAGAGCAGAAAAAGCCCGTGAACGCATGGCTACCCAAATCGCTCAGCAAATGGCGACCGTAATACCCAACATCGTAGTTCAAGTTCAACAAGCCCTTACCGCTAATTCCATTAACCCAACCCAACAAGAGGATCAAAACACTATCAACCTTTCAGTCACTAAATGCACCTACAAACATTTCAAATCCTGCGATCCTCCAAAATACGAAGGAACTGAAGGTGTCACCGCTCTCCTCCATTGGTTCGAAGAAATGGAGAACACTTTTCTAAATTGCGATTGCCCCGATGATCGCAAAGTGCGTTATGCTACCGGTCGTTTACTTGGATCAGCACTCACATGGTGGAATACAGAAAAGACCAAACGAGGTGTTGAAGAAACTATGACCTTGACTTGGGAAGAATTGAAAGGAATCATGACAAGACGGTTTTGCCCAAGAAGTGAAATCAAGAAATTGGAGGATGAGTTCCATGCTTTGAAACAAAAGGAAGGCGACCACACCACATACAACAAGAGATTCCTTGAGCTAAATCAAATGGTTCCCAACTTGTTCACTCCCCTCTACCGTTTGATCGAGCACTACATTCGTGGTCTTCCATCAAAGATTCAAGACCCTGTAATAAGCACCTCGCCTGCAACTTTGGAAGCAGCAATGGAGCTAGCAACCGCGCTCACCGAGAACCGAATTCGGAACAAAGATTTCAAAGAGGAGAAGAAGAAGGATAAAGCATCAACGGAAACCTCAAACCCCACCCGAACCGAATCCTCTACACCACCTACATCTAAGAGAAAGCGTGATGGGCAAGTCTTCGCCGTCACCCAACGCAAACAACCAGCTTCACAAGTTGTACCTCCTCAAACTATCCCAAACGCTCAAGTAGCACCCAACTCAACTTACCCAAATAAGAAATCTTACATTGGACCTCACCCTCAATGCAACACCTGTTTCTATCACCATCCATCTACTTCACCCTGTCGACTATGTGCGAATTGTGGACGCTACGGTCATTTGAGCAAAGTTTGCCGCACCGCTCAAAACCAAACCTCAACCCCTACTCAACCCATGGCCCAAACATATCAACAACCTCAATACCCCATGTACCCATATGTTCGAGCTTGTTTCAATTGTGGCGACCCTACCCATTTTAGAAATACGTGTCCCCGTTTGGTTAACATCATAAACGCCCAAGCTCAAGCAAACCCAGTTAACCAAGCAAACCAAGCAAACCCAGCTCCACCACCAGCAAGAGGAAGAGTTTATAACATCAATGCCAATCCTGTTGAAGATGTTAACGGTCCAAACCAACCACTTAACTAACTTTCTCTCACCAAGAATCAAGATTCAACTCCTATCGTTTAGTTTTATGTTTTTCTTTATCACATGTGTAGTAAGTATCATATATTATATATTATATATTGTTTTCAGTACATGCAATACGATCGGCTCCGTTTGGTTGAGCCTTGATCGGTCAGTTCAATTTACATTTCAATACATGCAATACGTTCGGCTCCGTTTGATTGAGCCTTGAGCACACAGATCAATTTACATTTCCAGTTCATGCAATACGTTCGGCTCCGTTTGATTGAGCCTTGAACGCACATACATTTTCATTATCAGTATCTTGTGGTTGTGGTGTTTGTTGTAGAGTCGCATAGAACTAATCATAACTGGCGGATGAAGTCAATGAGAATTTGACAAGAATACGGTGGATACGCCGCTGGTACTTCCTATATATAAGTATTTTGGTCAAATGATCGGAGGCATTATCAGGCGGTTATGAGAGGTTCCATGCATAGGCTATTTGTGTGGTTAAGTTATTCATATTCAGTACATGCAATACGCTCGGCTCCGTTTGATTGAGCCTTGAGCACACAAATTTCAATTTCAGTACATTCAATACGTTCGGCTCCGTTTGATTGAGCCTTGAGCGCACAAACATTTCAATTTCAATACATACAATACGATCGGCTCCGTTTGATTGAGCCTTGATCGCACAGATATATATCATTTCAGTATTTTTATGTTTGTTGTATTGGTTGTAGAGTTATAGGACTAATCATAATTCACTGATAAAACCAATGAAAATTTGACAAGAATATGGTGGATACGCCGCTGGTACTTCCTATATATAAGTATTCTTGTCAAAGGATCAGAGGCGTTATCAGGCGGTTATGAGAAGTTCCATGTAGGATTTACTATTGCCTTGGTTGAAATTGTGTTACATTTATATCATCTCACTATTTAAAGAAATTGGATTGTGATCCATTTCTATATAGACTAACCTCTCCATCATAACAAACGAGAGAGGAACCATCACCATTCAAACATATATGCTATCAGAATGTGGATACAATTGTTAGTTGTTGTGTTTATTTGTGTAGATTGTAGAATTTCTGCCTTAGGATATAACCCTAAGCATATTCAAACTTTTATGCGTGATATCATTTTAGCGAATCATTCCTGCTTAACAATACTTATACAGTAGGCAACAGAAAGCGATTCCTGTATTAGGATACTTAACCTTTACAAGGAACGTTACCGCCTCAAGCAAAAAAAAAAAAACCCAAACCCTTATTTCTTCCAAGTATGTAACTGTCAAAACTAAACACCATCATTCTTTTAGTCAATTATATCCCTATTTAAATTTCGGGACGAAATTTCTAAAAGCAGGGGATACTGTAACATCCGTCAAAAAAACGGATTTTACCAAACCCGCTCCGTTTATCAACCGAACAGTCAGTCAAATTTTTTTGTTGCGAATTAAATGCCCAAAATAATTTTAAACGATCCGTAATCAATTATTATGCGGGGATATGAATTTAGTTTTTGGAAATCTGTCAAAAATAGCAAAATAAAAATGTTTTACCCATGCCGGGTTTCGAACTCGGGTCTGTACCGGGTCAAACCAAAGACTTATCTCTCAGCCGACAAACCACTCCGCCACTTTGATTTTCTGGTAATAACAGAAAACAATTAATTCAAATATTCAATTTCAGAAGTTAAATTATTGCGCCCAAAATAACAGTCGTCGGAAATCCCGACGACTTCGCCGTTTATTTACGTTATCGCTCAAAGTAACCGAAGACTTAACTATTACGACGGTTATAACCGACGTCTGAACCCGCGACATCAGCTGTAACCGCCGGAGAACGGCTGACTTCGAATTGAGACCGAATTCAGACCCCATTCATCTCAATACCACCCTATAAATACACCCTCAACTCGCCAGAAGTCTTTCACACTCAAATCGCACCCTTTCCCGGCGAAAAATCAATCGCCGGAAATATTTGATACTTCGCCGGAAAACCGTATTATTAGTCTCTGAGTTTACTGAACCCCCTAAACTCTTACCGAAATCACCCACACCCTTTTCAAGCCTTCGGAAGACTCTCTGCTGCAAGATACTTGTCGCCGGAAAAAGATTTCTGTCGCCGGAGTTCTGCCGGAAAACAGAGTAAAATCAGTCGGTACCTTTCACGCCTAATTCCTTTCCTTTTTACTTTTATCTCGACTGTAATTGATCATAAAACACTAAAGGAACATGAATTAACTTTTCGAACCAGTCCGTCGTCACTTCCGGTTAAAACCGGTGAAGAAGACGAAGTTCAGTAATGGTTAAGTATAATTAAAATCAAGATAATTACCGGGTTAGACACACAGTCCAGCGGTGGACTGTGTGCACTTTTAAAGCTAAGGTCACGAGTTCGAGTATTGTCCCTCACACGCCGCCTTGATAAAAATCCTCTTTTTCGCAAAACAGAACCGGAGTGTTTTGTGTATATGTTAAATGTAATGATAACTGAGTTTATTACCAAGTGAGACACACAGTCCAGCGGTGGAGTGTGTGTCCGCTAACCCACAGGTCCCGGGTTCGAGACCTGTGGAGCACACCGGTTCTGAGATTTAATTCGTTTTTAATAATAAAGGATTTTTGTTAATTCTAATTAATATATACATATAATTAAAATCGGATATATAACGGGTTAGACACGTAGCTCAGTTGGTAGAGCTGCGTGCACGCGTACGGGAGGTCTCGGGTTCGAGCCTCACCCGGCGCACAACAATATGCCTATAAACCGGTCAACGATAGTCAAAGTCAACGGTCAAAGTTACTGTAGCAAAAATAAAATATTTTTTTTATTATTTTTATTCAATTATTTTAATTAAAAATCAATTATAAATACTTAAAAATATCATTTTTAAGGTTAGAAAATAGTCTCAAACTCACAAGAATACACCCAACAAACCTACTAAAATAGATTAATAAAACCCGTTTACTTACCAAACCGTAATGCGATTTATCTAGGTTTAATCTCACTTGTGGTTAAAACCACTTCGCGTGCAATCAACGTCATCAACCGAACGCACCCAATGTGAGTGAATTCTTACAAACTCCCCTTTTTATTCATGTTTTGGGGTGTATCATGTGTCGCTTAAATTAATTCTCTTATGCAAATTCGTGCCATACCATTATATGAACTAAATTAGAATGTAACTATTGTTTGGTTGTGATGTGTTACATATTGTCAAAGTCGTATGCAAATTATTTAGGCCCATCAGTTCCTCGTGGGAGACGAGAACAACGCGTGCCTCAAAACTCATACATTAGGCCCATCAGTTCCTCGTGGGAGACGAGAACAACGCGTGCCTCAAAACTCATACATTAGGCCCATCAGTTCCTCGTGGGAGACGAGAACAACGCGTGCCTCAAAACTCATTCATTAAGGCCCATCAGTTCGTAAGAACAACGCGTGCCTCAAAACTCATTCATTAGGCCCATCAGTTCGTGGAACAACGCGTGCCTCAAAACTCATTCATTAGGCCCATCAGTTCCTCGTGGGAGACGAGTCGAACATCGCGTGCCTCAAAACAATCATTTGGTGTATGTGAGTTTAATATTCAATATTATGTGTTGTGTGAATAAATTTACATCTACATTTACTCATATGTGGTATGCACAGCATTTATAATCAATTGGATAAACTTGTTCAAATGTTTTTCCATAGGATTCACTCGCCAACATTATGTTGATCCAAAACCTTTTTACACATGATACAGGTGAACAGGTTGAAGCAAGGAAAACATAGGATATGCCTTAGAAGAGAACCAAGAAGCTTAGACAGATAGTTAGAATATAGTGTATCATTTATTTCCATTAAATTGTATTAATGAATATGAAACATATAATAAATGTCATGAGCTTTGATGATAACCCAATTATGCCCCGATCACCTTTTCCGCTGCGGGTCGGGGTGTGACATTTTTAGGATAATTGTTGTTTTAGATATTATCTATTTCTTTTCGTGCGGTAATTCTCGTGTATCATTTCTTCGCAACATATAAGTTGATCTATTTCTCTCCTCTTTTTAGTCATTAAATATTTTTGGGGTGCATCATGTGTCATGTTTTCTATTTTATTAAATAACATGCAAAGTTAATGTATCACTATGTGTATTGCGTTCCTTGTTTCTATTAATTTTAGTATCTATGGTTGCATTTGTGTGTATCTATGTGTTTACTCGCTTTGTGTCACAGGGTTTCGCGTGGATCCACCTGGCTGACTAGGTTCCCTACGACCATGGGTTGTAGTCTAGTATCGCCCATCAGTATTAGACTCGCTCTTTGGGGCTTAAGTCTAATGCATGCTATAGTCTTTAATTTCTATTGCATGTATATTGTGATTGTGGTGATTTGTTGATTGTTGTTGTGGCTATGGTAATTATGGGTGTTTCTACAACATATGGAATTGCATGTTAAATATATTTTTTAAAAAATATTTCTAAGTAAAATAATTTAATTAATAAAGCAAAACACTTTATTTAAAATATAGACCTATTCACCGACATTTTGTTTACCCAAAACCTTTTTACGCATGATGCAGGTACACAAGTAGGAGATAGTGTTGAAGGCAAAGACACGTAGGACATGCTTTAGTAATAAATTGAACCATTGTTCATAGTTGTTTATCTTTTGAGAAATGTATGAATTATGTTAAATGTTTTCTATGTTTATTTTGTGATAAATTTAATTTGGTGACTTTAAATATCTAACTTATAATAGTGTCATAAGCTATGGGTAATCATCATGCCCCGTACTATTCTGCTGCGGGTCGGGATGGGACAGATTGGTATCAGAGCCAATGACTATAGGTGTCACACCCTCAAATTTCCACGTGCGGAGTTTTACCGCGAGAGTTGCGATCGACTAGGTTCTAGCCACTAATCATGCGAACTAATAGTAAATAATATAAAACAAAGTAATGTTCAGCGGAAGCAAATGCATTGTTCAACATAACCAAAACCAATGTATTTTCAAAATGCAAAATATCGAATAATTGCCACCAGTAACACGCCCATGACACTTCAGACTCCTCAGACTGCAAGTTCCCATGCATGAAGTAGCTAACGCCCTGTAAGCATGCAGACAAGTGTATCAGCAAAAAGCTGGCGAGTTCACAGTTTTGTTTAACGTAAAACGGGTAGATGTTTAGTTTAAAGACATGCTCTGAATAATAAACTCGATACCGATGTGACTGTTATGTTTGTTTGCCCTCATCAATGCCTATCAACATTGGCCATGTGTTTAAGGTCCTTAGTTCACGCGCGGCTCCCAGCACGGTGTGAGGTTTGTCAAGCCTAATAGTTCTATCAATTAATACCCCGTTGCCTCCCAGGCAACTAGCTCAGTAGTAAGTAGGGACTTTCATGATAGAGTTTAAGTTTATTAACTAACATCGAATTTAGACTACAATATTTAAAATAAAAAAATATTCCTCCAAGGAATAGTAGTTTGTCCCCCTGGGACGCATGCTTGTAAAAGTGTAGTGAACTCACCTTTGAATGCTCGGATTAAGGAACGGAAAGAAATACGCGAGGTGGAACCGGTCAATCACGTCCTAACATGATTACCATTTAAGATTTAGTGTGTGTGCTCACGCAGAAACACGAATCCTACACGTATCTAGCACGTAGCACATTTTATTATACATTACTAATTATCATGCATGCATCTATCATGACATCACTTAGCTACAACACAAGTGTCACGAAAGATTTAAAATACTTTTCAATAAAAATTCAACAACATAGTGCATTTTCGGACAATTTTCGGAGTGTTATCCAGAATAGTTCGTGTACAAGAAAATTCCCAAAAAACTACAGGATGTATCAATCGGGGCATCGACTATTATGTAAAAATTAAACACCCAAATAAAGAGTCGCTTTTTGGGCTTGAGGAATACAAACGAAGAGGGTAAATAATTTCGTATGAGATAGCCAGTCATAGGTGAGACGAGGATTACTTCGTGAAGCCTAAGAATAGCGTATCAGAATTTGATTTCGACTTAGGAAAATTGTCCTAAAGTTGACTTATAACACAAGAGAGTTAGCAAACTGAGTCGTAGGGTGTACTCATGATGAATAAACTGCAATCCGTGTCGCAACTTGGGATTTTGGAAAGAGAAATTTTCCCGTAAAAATGCCACAATGACAAGATTGAACTCACAATACCATAGAATTGAAACACACAACCAAAACAAGCCTACACTTAATCTCTCATGACTAGTCTAACGCTGCTTTTGAAAATTTGGTAGAGACACTTATATATAGGAAGTACCAGTGGCGTATCCACCATATATCTTTTAAACTTTCATCTACCTCGTTATTTGAATCATGATTGACGACACAACAAAACTTACTTAGAACTTCCCATGACTAGTCTAACGAGGCTTTTGATAGTTTGATAAGTACACCTATATATATAGGAAGTGCCAACAGTATATCCACCGTGTTCTTATCAAATTTCATCCACCTCGTTATCCGCTCATAATTGGTTACCATTTGTCAACCACATCCCAATCTGCCACATCATCATCAAACATACTAGTATTAATATTATCCTAAGTATTTTCCTAAGCTTAGTAACATAACTAATACATACACATATAATATACATAATTAAGTTTATATAACTAACAGTTTTGATGTGTAAAATGAGCTATATTAGTTTCAACAGTTATACTATCTGGCAATGAATTTTCGAACTTCTCGTGGATTTGAAAGAAACACACATGTGATGCCCAACATTTTCATAAAGTCAAAAGTCCGAGAAAGATCTTAAAGTTTTAAACTTCCTTTAACTAATTACATAAATTACCAAAATACCCCTGTTTCGCTAGTTCAAGTAAACACCATCTACACGGATTCGTCATGAGTATTATCCCGAACTAGCGAAAAAACATACAAGTACCCAACCTACTTACGAAAATTCTGAAATTGGTTAGTTAACATTTACAACAAAAAGACTTTTGACCCGTTTAACACTTAACATATCCGGAAGCGCAAAGAGGGCCACAAGATATGTTCATTTCAAGCGTGCCATTCCTAAGCATGCGATTTACCTATCATTCACATTTCAAAAGAAAAAATAATTAGTAGGTACTTTTCAAAATCATTTAAACTACATCGTTGATATTATCTTGTCATATTGACCCGTTAGCTTAATTATACTCTTATAACATACTTTGTATTTTCAATTCATTTATTTCACAATTGGACTTCAACAAGTTTACCTTTCATCCGTTCCATCATCATTCTAATGTTCATCCTTTCATCCATTCCATTCGTTGGTTCAATACCCAAACATTCTCACAATTTATAAACTTGGACTGTTTGACCCATTCATATCAAGTCTACATGACGACCATTTCATTCTTGTAATAATTCATTCACCTTGGTTCGATTAACAATGAATTATATCATGCCCAAAAACAATTATCCGTAATCTTCTATTCATTCTCACCCGTTAGTAACGGGTCCAAACATATCTTTTACTTTCCCATTCCTAACAAATACTTCAAGCTCAACTAATCAATTTACCATATGTATATTACCACTTATAACTAAAAGCAATATAATGAAATGTTATCTTGAATTGTATTAAAGTAGATGAAGTTCATACGAACTTACCTTTGTCTTGTTTTGTTTGCGACCCGGATTGGATTGTGCTCTCTTCCTTCACTCCTACAATATCATACTCATACTTTCAATTCCATGCTTCTATCTCATATTTATATTACATAGAGGATCAACTAATCACATTTTTCTCCAATCTAAATCATTTAACTTCATAATAATATACATTCATCATCTTTACATAAATACGACTACTCAAGGCATTCCATCAAACACTTGGTATGCGAACAATAAACAAAGCATGATGTACAAGGATCTTATGCACAAATCTTACTAGTTTATGTCAAAATCATCATCTTGAACTAAATTCACAAACTTTCATACTAAATCAACTTCATTAACAAATATTCACTACAAACAACCTTGTACATGATCATTACACTAATTTACACATTCATCATCATCATCATCATCATCATCATCATCTTCAAATCACTACAACTATAAATGGGTTTTTCATCAAAACATCATGGTAATGATAATTTCAAGCATGATTCTTACTCATTGTCATTCTAATTAAGCATAATTTCATGGATTTCTTAGAAACCCATTTCATACAAAATCATCTAAACATAAAATTCTACTTACCATGTGTTCTAGTGTGTTTAGATGATCGAATCTACATGTTCATGCAGTGAATTTGGCCATGATTTCTCTTCCAATTTCTTGATTTTGTGAACTTTGAAGGTTTTCCCCTCTTTATTCTTGTTCTAGGAGACAACCACACACATAATTAGTGTGTGTGGTGTGTGTTTTAGTTATTATTATAGTTTAACTTTCATTCTTTCCATTTTTGGTCCCTCAAGTATGAACATTTATTTTTAAAAGGCTAAAAGCTTACTTTTTAAGTTAGAATTTCCATTATACCCTAATTAAGTTCACACTCTTAGTTATTACTTGTAGTTTATTCAAATAATACATATATGTGTGCATAGTTAGATTTTTGGGCGTTACAAGTCCACCCTCCTTAAAGAAGGTTTCGTCCTCGAAATCGGTATACATACCAAATAAAGTCGGGTAGAACATTCGCATCTCATCCTCTGGTTCCCAAGTGAGATACGATCCTTTCCTGTTTTGCTATTGAACTAACACTTGCTTAACTTCCTTGTTACGAAGGGTTTTTACCTTGAAATCTTTTATGGCTACCGGTCTTTCAATATAATTCATCTTTCGTCCAACTTAATGTCTTCAAATGATATATGAGTCGTTTCATCCGTAAGGCACTTTCGTAATTATGACACATGAAAGGTGTTGTTAATGCCATCTAATGCTGGGGTTAGTTCTAACCGATACGCAACCTTCCCAACACGAGCTAAAAATTTAAACGACCCAATATATCGAGGGCCCAACTTTCCTTGTTTATAGAATCGAATTACGCCTTTCCATGGGGAGACTTTCAATAATACTTGGTCTCCCACTCGGAATTCAACAGGACGTCTCCTTTTGTCCGCATAGGACTTTTTTCGATCTTGCGCCGCCTTTAATCGAGCTCGTACTAGATTAATCTTTTCATTAGTCCTTGCTACTACATCCTTGGGGGCGAGTTCTCTTTGTCCCACCTCCCCCCAATAAACTGGAGTTCTATATCTTCTCCCTATAACATTTCATATGGCGCCATTTGAATAGTACTTTGATAGCTATTGTTGTATGAGAACTCTACTAGTGGTAATGGTCATCACAGTTTCCCCCAAAATCTAATATACATGCTCTTAACATATCAACCAATGTTTGTATGGTCCTTTCCGATTGGCCATCAGTTTTAGGATGATATGCGGTACTTAATTGTAGCTTGGTACCCATATTTTCATGGAACTTTTTCCAATAGCGAGAAATGAATCTGGCGTCACGATCCGAAACATTGGACACGGGCACTCCATGGCGGGAAACTATTTCATTGACATATATTTCCGCCATTCTTTCTGAAGAGTAAGTCTCTCGTATAGGTAAGTGATGTATTGAATAATACATTTATTTATCTTGTAGAGTTTGTATATTTTTAGCGCGTTTTCGTTTCGATTTGTCAAGAATTTATCTACTTTTAATCCAAACGTGTTTTGCAGGTCTTGGTTCGTGAAACGGCTGGAAGGATGGGAAAAATGAGCGAAAATGGTGAAAAGAACCGAGCCGGGACGTGAGTGGATCGAAAACGAGAAAACGAAACGCAAATCAGGAATTTCCACCCTGTCGCGGGGCGCGACCGGCGCACATAAGCTCTCTCGCGGGGCGCGAGAGAGGGATAATTATCTCCGGTTTCAAAAATCGGTCACGAGACGCGACCGGACCCTCCATACTCTCTCGCGGCCCGCGAGAGAGGTGTTTATCCAGAAAGTTTCAAAATCAGAGTTGTTTTGGGATTTGGTTGTTTATAATAGACTTATTATCATTGTTAAACACATCTTGGGCAGCTTTGGATGAACTAGGGCAGATTTGGAGTTATTTTCTGGAGGTTTGAAGCTACACGAAGCAGATCTAAGCCGTAGGAATTATGGTGGTGATCATGGGAGTTCAAGGCAGGAGCTTGTCACGGTTTATCATACCAATCTCCCTTTCGATTTCTTTGTTTTGATCAATCATGCCAACTTGTTATCAACTTTGTTTTAGTTATTTTTTAAACATGTTGCTAGGCTAGATTTTCTTTGGTTACCTAGGTTTTGGATTATGGAATTATGAAACTTTGATTTGCTTTAATTTAATTCATGGTTTGAATATTTAAATTAGTAAAGATCACAACTTTAATGATCTAGTTTAGGGTATTTGCATGATCTTGTTTGTTTGATGATTGTTTTGGTTGTTTTGCATAAACTTTGGTGAATGTCTTTCATATAATAGGTTTATGTTACTTTCCATGTTCTTAGGAATTCGTGAAGTTGTCGGTAAAATTGGCCAATAAGACCGATGAAAAATTAGATTAACCATTAAATCAAACTTGTCATTATACCTAATTTGTTAATTGAGAAATTGCACTAGTTGGCTGAATGAATGTGGTAAATTGTTAGGTTAGGGTTTTGAGAAATTCCCGCGTCTAATTTCCTTGTCATAATTGAATCAGTTAATCTAAACTAGAAAATTGTAGTTGGTCTAGGTTAATTACTGAGAGGTAATTAATAATTAGACACTTTACTAATTTGAAAAGATAATTGAAAAAGAATCCTAGACTTCGATATGAATAAAAATGATAGGTTATTGTAGGTGTCTTCCTGAGAAGGGTCGGGGGTCCTGTTTAATAATCCTAGACTTCGATATGCTAAGATCCCGGTAAAATATTTAACCAGATTAATTATTGTTAAAGTGAAGGAGTAGTATTCTAAAAATCTAACCTAGGTAACTAGTTTATTATCTCTTGGTAAAAGTTCTAATAAGTCCATAGAAATTCATAGTTTGGTCATTCCAATTTATTAGTTTTAGTTAAATTGATAATTTAGAATTATTAGTAAAATCCCCCCTTTTAAAATATACATACTGTGTAATTGAGTCTAAATTAGTGGTCTTAGCAATTAGAGAGTCCTGTGGGTTCGATAATCGGAACTTACTTAGTACTATTCTACAATTGATCGGTCCACTTGCCGATTAGTAGTTTAGTATAATTTAGGAGTCTAGAGTATAATTTGAGTCTAGAATTAGGGTAATTTGTTTTGTTTTTAATTAACTACTTTTAGAACATCAGTAAGAAATGAACACTTTTTGTGAGACGATCGACAATAACCCAGATAATGTCATGTCCCTTCTTTGTTTTGGGAAGTTTGGTTACCAAATCCATGGTCACGTTTTCCCACTTCCATACCGGAATCTCCAATGGTTGAAGTTTGCCATACGACTTTTGATGCTCTGCCTTCGCTTGTGAGCATGTTAAACATTTGGATACATATTTGACAATGTCGCGTTTCATTCCCGGCCACCAGTAATTTTCCTTCAAATCCCGACACATTTTGGTGGCTCTCGGATGAACCGAGTAGCGGGATTTGTGTGCTTCTTCTAGTAATTGAATCTTTATATCACAATAGGGTGGTATCCAAGTCCGACCATACCTTGTCTAATTCCACTTGCGTTCATTCCAAACTTGTCGACAAACCCTTTCGTTCTTTCTCTTTTTTGATCATTCGCATTCAATGACTTATTTTGGGCTTCCTTTATTGCTTCAATAAACAATTTCATCCCCGTCACCCTTGAAGACGAGACGACACACTATTCATCCTGGTTTGAACTCTTTCAGGTCCACTATCGCGCTTATCAGGTTTTTGGACTACCTTAGCTGACTGTTGCTGCCTCTTCCTACTCCAAAGATGACGGTAAGAAAGAAACACCTCCTGATTCTGAATCCTATTGGTCTCGGATTGATGCCATTGCCCTTCAGTGGATCTACGGTACCATATCCACGAACTTACTTCACACCATTCTCGAACTCGGTTCTACGCATATGAAGCTTGGACAACTCTAGAAAATTTGTTCAAGGATAATAAAAACGTAAGGACTATCTATCTTGCTCAACAATTCTCCAATGTTTGCCTAGGAAATTTTCCAAACATATCGGCCTATTGTCAAGATGCTATATCATCAACTTGCAAGTGTTGGTGCTCAGTTGACAATCACCGACTGGTCCATCAACTTTTGACGGGTCTCACTGAACAGTTTGATGGCATAGCTACTATTAGGGTCATTTTATAACTGGGAATCCCGATATCTTAATATGCTCCGATATCCTGACATAGCTAAGGATACTGAGTCCCGACATTACTAATCTTTACCTAGTCCTTTCCAGGAAATATTCGTAGGAATATTCCAAGACAACAGTTATAAGATGAGGATGTAACAATCTATAAAAAATGAATCCTAGAAAACCTGAATCATTTTGTAAACCAAATCTGAAAATGTAATAAATAAAAATGCAAACCTTCATTATTATCTTTCATTATTTGAAATTATTAAAAAAATAGTTTAGAAGAAAAAACATGAACGATTTAAAGATATTAATTTATTATTGTTATTTTTTCATTAGAACCATATATGCATTTTTACAACGTTACATAATTTTTAAAACTATTAAAATTAACTAATAAATGAATCAATTTATAAGTAAGATTGTTGCTTGTGCTAAATGATTCATGAGAAGTAACACTATTATATAATAATAGCCATTGAATTGAATATTCTCGTCAAGTAAATAGAATTTAATATGAAATTGTTATTTGATTTTAATTTGATTTGATTAAAATCACTAAATATATTAAGATAACCTTCAAGAGCTTTTGGGTTTCCCCTCCTTTGATTAATATCACAAAATATATTTAAAAGAACCTTCAAGAGCTTTTGAGTTTCCCTTCCATGTAACAAACCACCATAAATTAAATGATTAATGTAGTAGAGGAATTACACTGAATGTGAATAAATTATGATACTAAATGAAAACCTTCATCTACTTTTGCATAAAAACCAATTTCACTAAAACTCTCTACAAGTAAAGATTATTCATTTTAGAGTTTGGAATTTCTCTCTACGATTTCTCCTTCAATACTTAACCTTTTCAGGTGATTCTTGTGTCCACATCTTGCTTTATTTTTCGAGCTCTACAAAAACCCTCTATCAGTTTCTCTGTTGATAGAAGGAAATTGTTGATCAATTAGATTTTATGAATTCTAGGGTTTATAAGCATTTGGGATTTCTATATTTGATAAAATTGATCAATTAATTTGTTCAATAATGTTTCTAGACAAATGTTAAGATGCAATTTCAGTAGTGTTCATGTTAAGCATGATTGCTTATTTTCATAGAATTTATTCTTCTCATAATCTAGTATAAATGTTTATATTTTGCTAGGATTATCGTGCTACTAAGTATTGTTAAAAATGCTAGATTAGTAGAATTATTGAATTTTCGTAATATTAATTAGAAAATTCTTATATATAATTTTTACTAATTTAATTGTGGTTTACCATGTTAATTTATACTTTATTCAAAATATATAAATCGTTAGAAATCTAGATCATATTAACCTATACATTTTGCCTTTAACATATACCAAATGTTTTGATCATAGGTTTAATCAAGTTAGTTTTTGGACTACAAACAAATTGACTAAAATGGTTAAATTGGACATAAGTGTGTATTTGGTTAAATTGGACTACAAGTATATATTTATGCCTTAGACACTATTATGAAGTATTATATATTTTTGTCACTAAATTTAAGTCTCATCCATTAAAAATATATATTTGATTAAAGTAAGCATTTTGATCACAATATGTGAACTATATATAAATATATATATACTTTGTCGCGAAATAGATAAATTATATATATTATGCTTGTAGCCATAATCCATTGTTATGAAAACTATAAATCTATATCTTTAGTCATTTTAGACTTATATTCATGATCGAAATCAATAAATATACGTTTAGACTAAGTCATTATTTGTTGGTATTTTCAATCAATCTTGAAATATATATTTATTTTAACAAATGTAATATATTTTGTTATATCAAACTTAAAGATGTCATATATTTGTTTTTAGAGAAATATATATATAATCTTTTTAGTCGAGATCCTACATCTTCGTCATATTTTTACTATTATATATAAATACGAATTGTATTAATTGTACTTATATATTTTACTCATTTAAATCGTTTTATCATTTAAACAAGAAAATCCCCAAATCATGTGCACCTAGAAATCATCATATCGTCGTATTCGTTTATTGGCTCATTTGGTACCTTGTTTATTGATATTTTTAGGGTAATTGTTGTTTTAGATATTATCTATTTCTTTTCGTGCGGTGTTTCACATGGATCATTTCTTCGCAACCTATGAGTAGATCTATTTCTCTCCCATTTTTAGTCATTAAATATTTTTGGGGTGCATCTTGTGTCATGTTTTCTATTTTATTAAATAACATGCAAAGTTAGTGTGTTACTATGTATATTGTGTTCATTGTTTCTATTAATTTTAGTATCTATGGTTGCATTTGTGTGTATCTATGTATTTACTCACTTTTTGTCACAGGTTTCGTGTGGATCCACCTGGCTGACTAGGTTCCCATGACCACGACTTGTAGCCTAGTATCGCCACCATTATTAGACTCGCTCTTCCGGGCTTAAGTCTAATGCATACAATAGTCTTTGAGTCTTATTGTTTCTATTGTATGTATATTGTGATTATGGTGATTTGTTGATTGTTATTGTGGCTATGGTAACTATGGGTGTTTCTACAACACATGCAATTGCATGTTAAATATATTTTTAAAAAATATTTCTAAGTAAAATAATTAATTAATAAAGCAAAACACTTTATTTAAAATATAGATCTATTCACCAACATTTTGTTTACCCAAAACCTTTTTACGCATGATACAGGTACACAAGTAGGAGATAGTGTTGAAGGCAAAGACACAGAGGACTGATACGTGGTCAAAAACCGATGTTTCTATTGAGTTTAAGTTAACGTTTTACGTGACTTTTAGTTTCAAATAGCCTACTTTTGATTGGATTTGTTTTTTACGGGTTAACGGAGTTTAAGCAGCTATTCGGGAGCGTTTTGGAACTTCGGAACGGAAAACGGGTCAACCGGTATCGCAAAATGGGAAAACAGGAAAGCATGCATTAGAGAGGCTGTTGCCGACGCCCTCTTGGACCGTTGGTGACGCCTTCCAGATTATCTGTCGGAGAAAAATGGTCGTAGACAGTGGATTAAGTTTTCGGAGAAAATGTGCATTCTTATAGGGCGTCGGCGACGCCAAACCTATCTTGGAGCCAAGAACAAGACATCTATCATCAACAACTTCTTCCAATCCATCCAACCCATTCCATCATCCGAATCACCTATTCTCACCATTACATTCATCATCCATCCATATCCATCTTCCATCTCAAACCCTAACCATCATCATCCCCACTTCAAAGCTTCAAGATGTGTGTGATCAAGTTCCGTTCTTTATGAGCGGCTAATCTTCGAGGGTTTCACCCTGGTGTAGACATTTGTAAGATTTAGGGTTACTTTATGATTTTGGTTGATTTTGTGACAAACTGAATTGTATTTTGAATTGATTGATAATTGTCTTACATTGAACTATAGTTGTGAATTGTCGAATGATGATTAAATTTGACTTTGTGAAACAAGTTTGTGTATTTATGCCTTATCTTTAAAAAGGGATTATTTTTCTGAAGTAACAAAGTGTGTTGTGGTCCGTCATATACGTGATAGCAATTAGCACCTAAGCTTTATGATATCAAAACCGTAATGACAAATTCAATTGAATCAACCTAAAATTGTTAGGAACCCTAGGTTTTGCATTTGTTGAACCGGGTGTGAACCTTGTTTTCAAACCATTGTTTTAATCAAGTAATTTAGTTTTCGTGCAATTGTTTAATTTAGTGATTAAGTAATCAAACCAATTTTTGTTGGATCAATCCGACATCTCTTTAAACCAAACCAAATTAATCAACCTTATAGCAAGCTTCATAAAAGTGACACTTTTATTTAAAATCAATCACATCCATTCGCAAACCACAAACTCTTCATGGTTCGACCCCTTACTACCACTAACATATTGTTAAGGGTAATTAGGGTTAGAAATATTATCTTTGACCGGGGTGCGACACTCAGTGATCAAATTTTGGCGCCGTTGCCGGGGAGTTCGTGCGCTTTGCGTTTGGTTTTAAATTGATTTTTGTGATTAACTGTTTAAAGTGCTTAATTCTTATTATCGTCTTTGCTTTTGTGTTACGCGGGTGTGTTACTTGTGCAGGATACAGGTAGTGCATGCATATACGGAATCCGGGAGGACCTCCCCGTTAGTGTTCGAACCGGAAATCGAGCGGGTCGTTAGGAGGAATTTAGCCAACCGATTAGAGGCAACCCTTGCTTCTAATTCACCCAACACTAACTCACCACCTACACCATCCTTTGGACCCATTCCAATGGATCCTCAAAATTCCAACCAACCCAACAACCAATATTACGACTACCCACCACAAGCTCATAACAATCAAAACAACCAATCGGGAGGTGTACACAACTCAAGACCACCAACACCACCATTCCAAACCATAGCCGAAACCCAAACAACCGCTAACTTACACCTACACTTCCTCCAACCCAAAACCGACAAAACCCATTACCTCCAAATCTCAACAACCGAAATGTTAACACCAACCGTGGGGTTAACCATAGCCGTGGAAATCCCACGAATGAAGCCCAATTTCTTGACCTCGATGAGTTGAGAAATAATATTCCCGATGATGCACCATATAGTATTCCCGGTTATCAATCGCCGGATCACGTGAGCATTCACTCGGAGTATTCAGATGATGGTGGGAACTACAATGAAAGAGTTGTGGACGATGAGTGGGGTGATAATAATACGGGGAATTTTTATAACAACCGGGGGTTCGAGTATGATGATTTTGGTTATCAAAATGCCAATTTCATGGGAAATAATGGTGGATACGTGCAAGAGATGGGTAGAGATGACGGATATGGGAATGACCGTCAACCATGAAATAATCAAAGAAATCGGGATTACGGTAACAATAACAACAACAACAATGGTAACCGTAACCGAATTCCACAATTTGTTGGCAGTGGAAATCAAGGTGGAAACGGGGGTGGTGATCGAAGGGGTAATTTTAGGACCATGAATCAAGAGGTAAATGGTCCGAGACGTCAAGTGAATTAACAAGCACCGAGGGGTGTTAATGGGCGATTTAGACCGGTGGTCACCGAAAATGACTCACCAATTGTGCTTACACCTCGAGGAAGAAGGTCGTTCGATTGCAATCCGAACTACATCAACATTCTACCCCACTTCAATGGTAGAACCAATGACGAGCCATATACACATTTGGCGGAATTTTCGGCTATATGTGTCATGATTGGCGGTCATGATTTTTCCTTAGAAGAAGTGAATTGAGACACTTTCAATTTTCATTAAAAGATAAAGCAAAACAATGGTTTCTTACACTGCCGGCAAACAGTATTCATACATGGGCGGAAATGCAACAAGTATTTTTGGATGAATACTATTCTATTGCTAAAACCGACGACGCAAGAGATGAGATCCGGTTGTTTAGGAAATTACCGGGGAGTTGCTACATGAGGCCTTGACCCGTTTCAAGGAATTGGTTAGGAAGTGTCCTCATCACCAAATTTCAAGGTGGGAGTTACTCAAATGCTTCATGAGGGGGTTGGATGTCGATGATTACAAATATTTACAATCGGCTAGTAATGGGACTTTGTTGAACAATCATGAGGAAGATGATTGGGACTTTTTGGAACGGATGAGCAAGAATTCCAAAGCGGTCGCTATGGCGGACCGGTCAAAGAAGCATCTGATTTCTCGATCTCTTCTCGACCTCGATTCAAGCGCCAAAGATAGAATTGCTACTTTGGAAAGGGAGTTGGCGCGGATGAAAAAGAAAGATGTTGGTGCGGTTCAATTCACGGTGTGTGAAGATTGTGGGGATATTGGGCATCAAACCGAGGAATGTCAAGCAGGCATGGTACATGCGAATGACGAGGTGAACCAAGTTTATGGTGAGAGAAAACCATTTGACATGAATTCAAATACCTACCACCCGGGCTTGAGAAATCATCCAAACTTTCGCTATGGGAATGCTTCAAACCAGATGAATCACAATTTTCAAACGAACAATCAAGGAGGGAATCAAGGGGGTTCAATGGACCAAAACCGTCAAGGCGGTAATCAAGGGGGGTACCAAAGAAATTACAATCAAGGGAGTGGCCTGAATTATCCGAACCACGAAAGTGGGTATCAAAGAGGTTACAACCAAGGTAGTAATGGAGGTGGTAATCCCAATCCTCCAATGGGTGGTGAAGACTACGTAAGCTCCAAGCTAGATGCAATCATGAACGCAATCACAACTTCGAATCAAGAAATCAAGATGGAAATGAAGAAAGAGTTCGAGGTTCGTGATAAGTCACATAAAGCTTTGGAGAAGCAAGTGGGTCAACTTACGGAGGAAATGGCACAGTTGCATGGTAATGGTGGAAAGCTACCTAGTGACACTACCGTGAACCCAAAGCATAAGGGTCGAGCTCCAAGAACACACATGATTTACCAATCAATAAAATTTCATTACGTAGTGGTCGAGTCGTTGATAATGGTGTTGTGACACCACCACCTCAGTTTGTTGAAGGGGTGGTGGAAGAGGTTAGTGATGATGAGAGTGTTGACGGTCAAACGGCTCAAACATAAACTGTTTTAAAAAATGATAAAAGTACACCCGTTGTGACCATCCCTGTCCCAAAAGCTAAGGAAAAGGGTGTGGAGGTTAATATCGCCCCTTATCCCGAAGCTTTGTTGAGACCATCCAAAAAAGTGGTAAACAAAAGAGGTCCCCACCAAGAAGAAATGTGGGAGATTTTTAAACAAGTCAAAATTAACTTACCACTTTTGGATGCCACAAAGCAAGTTCCGTCTTACGCTAAGTACTTGAAAGATTTATGTACCCAGAAACAAACTCACAAATTTCCAAAGAAACTTGATTTAGCCGAAAACGTGAGTTTGATTCTTTCGGGTGCACTTCCACCTAAGCTACAAGATCCAGGAGCACCTATCATCTCCATTTAAGTTGGAGAATTTAAAATGACAAGGCCACTCTTGGACCTTGGGGCTAGTGTGAGTATTCTACCGGGTAGTTTGTATGACCAATATGAATTTGGTCCACTTAGAGCGGCAAACACTACCGTAGTGTTAGCCGATTTGACCCCTAAACTACCCCGTGGAATAGTCACGGATGTAATTGTCAAGGTCCAGGACTTTTACTATCCGGTGGACTTTCTCATACTTGATTATGTTTCATTGGACTTAACCAAGCAACCCACGGTTATTCTGGGTCGCCCATTTTTGGCAACATCAAATGCTCAAATAAATTACAAAACGGGAACGATCGACATGACTTTTGGTAACCGCCAGTTGCGTTTGAATGTTTTTTCCGGATTGATGGATCCTCAAGTCAATGCCGAATGCTATATGGCGGACGTTATTGACGAGTGTATACCTCTTTGCAACATGGGTGTCGAGGAGGAAAATACAATAGAGGAGTGCTTTATGTTTGACAGGTTACAGTCGGAGACAAATCAAAGCATAGATGAGGAGGAGGAGGAGAGAATGGAGGTATGGTGGTAAGGGAAGGAAGACCCCCTTGGACACACCAAGTGGAAAGTCTTCCTGAAAAGATTGACACAAAGCTTAAGCCGTCATTGGTTGAACCTCCTGTTGTTAAGCTGAAGGTGTTGCCCAAGCATTTGAAGTATGCGTATGTGGGTGAGGGCAACACACTACCGGTCATCATTGCGAAAAATCTGACCGAGGAACAAGAGAGAAAGTTGATGGATGTGTTGGTCGCCAATAGAGACGCTATTAGGTGGACCATTGCTGATTTGAAGGGGATTAGCCCTTCTGTAGTGATGCATAAAATCATCACTGAAGACGGTAGCACTCCTTCTCGTGACACACAACGGAGACTAAATCCGAACATGCGAGAAGTGGTCATGAAGGAGGTGCTAAAGTGGCTAAATGCGGGTATTATATATCCCATCTCTGATAGCCTATGGGCGAGCCCCACACAGATCCTAAAAAGGCGGACATCCAAGTGTCACGAATGAAGCAGGTGAAGAGGCCGCCACTCGGTCGGTAACCGGTGGCGTATTTGTATTAATTATAGGAAGTTGAATTCCGCAACTTCCAAAGACCATTTCCCTTTTCCTTTTATTGATCAAATTGTTGAAAACTTAGCGGGTTAAAAATACTATTGTTTCCTGGATGGGTATTCGGGTTACAATCAAATAGCTATTCATCCGGAAGATCAAGCTAAGACCACTTTTACTTGCTCATACGGTACCTTCGCATTTAGGCGAATGCCGTTTGGCCTATGTAATGTCACACCCCGACCCGCAGCGGAATAGGTGCTCGGGGCATGATTGGGTTAACTCGAGAGCTTATGACTTGCTATTACGTGTTTTAAATATTCATTAATTCTTATCAAGTGTCTCACAATACAAATAATTCACATAAACAATTGCAAACACAAGACGATGTTTATAACAAGTATATTGCACTAATTCGTTTCTTGTTAACTAAGGCCCATCCTATGTCCAATCTTCTCTTCGTACCTGTTTACCTGTATCATGTGTAAAAATGGTTTTTGGGTCAACAAAGGTTGGCGAGTGAATCTAAGTTAAACATTTAAACAGTTTGATAAATTGGTTATTTCAATAAAAATATGCATGGACCATATATGAGCACATATATATATAATTAAATCACAAACCACATAATATCAACAATGAACGTATGAACATGATGAATGATAAACTTGAAATCAAGGCTCAATCAAACGGAGCCGATCTAACGAGGCACCTGATGCTCAACTCGTATCCCACGAGGAACTGGTGGGCCTTAAATGAATGATTGCACTGAAATGATAAAATGTAGCCACACATAACCACAACAAACAAATATACACATTAGATCACATAATGGTGGTAGCACATGTATTTGTATAAATAAAGTAAATTACGACACATGGTACACCACAAAACGTGAATAAAAAGGGGAATTGTAAGGATTCACTCATAGTGTTTGCGTTTTTAATCCTTAGTGAAAAGCCGCACGAGAAAAAGGAGAAAATCCAATTGATAAGCGTGATTTAAGCTAGACAAACGAATGCAACAAAAAAAAACGTTATGCTAGGCATAGCTAAAAGAATGAACATGATATGTTAGACTCGTTGAGCCTAACGAGCCTCTACAAGGTTATGAAAAGACTTAAGGCGAGCCCAAACTAGGCTACCTTAACGAGCCTAATGCTCCTTAACTAAGAACCTAAACTAAACTAATTAAACTAAGAAAGCAATAAATAAATGAATATTAAAAAAACAAAGAAAGGAAGATTACCTCGAAGAAGAACTTTACAAAATGAGAAGAGCTTGAAGGGCAGCACCTCCTCGTCGAAAGCGGAAATAAAAACTACTACACACCACACCCAAAGGGGTATTGTGCTTGTGGAGCCACCAAATTAGGTTATTCCACTTGTTTATACTCAAAATAGGAGTTGCAAGCTATAAAGAACCAAGCAAGGGTATTTATAGGTGTGAAATGGAGCACAAAATGGTGATTGGGGCGATGTGGGATGACTTTAAAACAAGATTTTTGCGTCTTTCAAATCAGCAACAAACATCAAACTTTTTTTCGTGATTCCTGCTTCGTTATAACTCCGTTTCGCGCATGATTTTCGCCTACGTGCATTATTTTTAGATTACTATCATATGGAAGAGAGTAATCCAACATCCATGGTGTCGAGAATTGGGCTTAAACCTTGGGTCTTGATGCGGGTCGAGAGTTATGTTCTAAAACTTGTGTTTGTGATTCCCGTTACGCTGGAGCTCAGTTTTATGCACCATTTGAACCTACTTGATCCTTAGTATACCAAGTATATCTTGGAGCTTTGAATGGACCAGAATGATAGCTCAAGGATGGAGAAAAGTTAGCAAGAAAGTCACCCGAAAGTCATCTTATGACAAAACTAAGAATACGACATGCAGAGCTTTTTACTTGCAATCATTTACATCTAAACTCTCCAAAACACAATGTCCTATCTTAAGGCATATATAATGAATTTTGAATGATAAGAAGGTTAGGATGTGATGTGTTAGGTATGTTCACGAGGTCTCCAAAGTTTTTGATTAACTTAAGGAAAACCTTAGTTTTTGACCTTGAGATATGGAGGGTTGCTTCAAAATACATGGAAATGAATTTACAAGGTTGTCTAAAACATGTATAAGACTATAAATCATAAGATATGATAACATGTATGATCAAAACATAGAATCCAAGACATTTTATTGCTTAAATATTAAACAAAATTACGTGGAATATGAAAACGGATCGAGTTACAAAAAAGTCGGGTTTTAGGATTCATTCATTTTTTACGAATGTTACAGTCTCCCCTACTTTTAGAAATTTCATCCCGAAATTAGGAGGTAACCGTTTAGCTATTTAATATTTGGGGGGTAAAGGTAATTTAAAAGGGATTGCAGTGATTAAGGATTTTGGAAATGGAAATTTTAACAAAGGTTTGATGTGGTGGAGTGGCTCAAGTGTTTTGTTTGTTGGTGAGACCCGTGTTCGAATCCCTGGTCCACTATTTTATATTTGTTTTTTAAATTTAAAGTATTGAAATGTTACAAATCATACCCCTTAACTCTACTATCCGAGCTAACTTGGCTACTAACTCATATTACCTTAACACTCACTTTAAAACCTAACAAAACTAACTAGATTTTCTTAATGATTTTAATTGTGATATTAATTAAGAAAATTAAATTAATAAATAAATAAATCGATAAATGAATTTAAATTAGAGAGTACAATCTTTCAACGGTTATTTATTTCGCAAAATTTCCGAAGTTTAAAGGTTAGGATCCGAATTTCAAAGTGGGTCGGACTTCTGGATACTTGTTTTTGGCGGATGTTACAGTCTCCCCTACTTTTAGGAATTTTATTCCAAAATTAGGAGGGAACCGTTCTTGAGGGTTAGTTAATAGGGTTTCTTATAGATTGGATCTCGAGTATGCTAGGTAATAAAAATCTCGATGATGCTAAGGATACACATAACCAGGTGAGTGTGAAGTTTGGATTTTGATTGAGGCAGTAACGTTCCTAGTAAGGGTTGAATACCCTGCTACATGAATCACTTTTTGATGCCTGAGGTGTGAAAATGAAAAGTGTTGTAACACGGAGATGGCTAACTGGATATTGTCTCATGATAAGGGGTTTTGAGAAAATCAAAGCGTCATAATGATAAAGTTACATCACAAAACAAAATCATCAACCACATCGTTATCCAAATTGAGATTGACACAACTTACACAGAACTTCCCATAACCGTCTAACAATGCTTTTGATCACCAGACAAGAACACTTATATATAGGAAGTACCTGCGGCGTATCCACCATGTCCTTGTCAAATTTTCATTGGCCTTGTTATTAAGTCATGATTAGTTCTATGTGACTCATCCTAAAATCTACCAAACATAAACAAACACAACAACCCATGCTTGAATCTCAAATCCGAAGAGAGCAAGACTAAATGACGGCGGTACCTCTCTCATGTGTTATGAGGAAGTGGTCAGTCTATGAAAAAGTGAGACATGACCCAACTTCCCTAAATGATGAGACGGGGTTCGTCGTGGTGTATGATGACACGAATAACATGAAATTTAATCGATGTATAGAGACATGTAATGAAACAAATTGGCATAGCGTGATATAAATTGCATTGATGGCATTAATATGAAATAATGAAATCTTGAAAACCCAAATTGAAAACAATGGTAATTTGAATAGTCAGGACAATAAATGGAATTTTTTAAAGCTTGGATTGGGAATAAAAATAAAATAACCAACTGGAGCAGAGTCTTGAGTCTTCATGATTGGAGAAAGACTAGCTAGGTTGTTCGTTCTCACCGTCGTTGACCTCAACTAGGTTTGCGTTGACGTTGTAGGCTCTCCCTCTTGCTGGTGGGGGTGCTGGGTTTGCCTGGTTCGCTTGGTTAACTAGATTTGCTTGGGCTTGAGCGTTAGCACGTGTTTCTGAAATGAGTAGGATCGCCACAATTAAAGCAAGCTCGAACATATGGCATTATAGGGTATGGGTGGTTGGTAGGGCTGGATCATGTTTTGGGCAAGAGGTGAAACATGGTTTTGAGGAGTGCGACACGTGTTACTCAAATGGCCATAACGCCCACAATTGGCACATAGACGACATGGTACGGTGAGTTGGTGGTGATAGTGGCAGGTGTTGCATTGAGGGTGGGGACCAGTGTAGGTTTCTTGTTTGGGTAAGCTGGGTTGGGTGCCATTTGGGTTAATGGGATGCCTCGGAGTGGTACGGCTTGTGAAGTTGGGTTAGTCGAGGCAATAACATAGTTTTACCGTCACACTTTCGTTTGGTATCGGAACGGGAGAATGTTTCGATCTTGGTTGTCTTTGGCTTTTCCACTGAAACCTTGTCAGTTGTGCCCTTCTTTTTAACTCCATTTCGAATATGGTTTTCAGTGAGTTCGGTGGCTAATTCTATTGCAGCTTCCAATGTTGCGGGTATAGTGCTCATCACGGAATCCTGGATACCAGAAGGAAGACCCCTAATGTAATGTTCAATGAGACGGTAAGGAGGAGTGAACATATTTGGGACCATCTGGTTCAGCTCGGGGAAACGCTTGTTATAGTTATATGGTCTCCATCATTTTGCTTTAAGCGGTAGAATTCGTCCTCCAACTTCTTGATCTCACTCCTAGGACATAACTGTTTAGTCATTAGTTCCTTGAGTTGTTCCCAAGTTAGGGCCATAGCAGCTTCAGCCCCTCTTCGACCCTTTTCAGCGTTCCACCAGGTTAAAGGTGCCCCAATGAGACGACCGGTAGCATACCAAACCTTGCGATCGTTAGGGCAGTCACAATTTAGGAAGGTGCTTTCCATTTCCTCGCACCATCGAAGGAGTGTAGTGACCCCTTCCGTTCCCTCATATTTTGGGGGGTCACAAGACTTGAAGTGCTTATAGGAGCACTTGGATGTAGTTGCGGGAGTATTTACAGCGTTTGGTTCGACTTGATTGACTTGGTTATTAGTGAGGGCTTGTTGAACTTGGATCACAATGATAGGAATCACGACGGCCATTTGCTTAGCAATTTGGGCAGCCATGCATCTACTGGAGTTTCCGGTTCTTTTTCCTCCAAGAAGGTGCCTAAAGGACATCTACAGGAATTTACGCAAACGAGATTGTGAGATTCTGTTGATGGATTTGCTAGCAGGGATGCGAAAAAATATAAAGATATGATAAAATGAAAACTTTGGGGTGTATAAAACAATAACTTATGATAACACAACACTTTTAAAGTGTTCTTGGCTTTGCTCGTAATTGGGCCTTGCATGCCACCATACTTCACCTTTGTAATCATGTGGGCCCCCATGATTACCGGGATTTCGTATGGTTCGCATGTGTTAGCCTGGTAACGTACACTAAAACCCGGAGAAAATCGAGAAATGTGAATGTAACGTATGAAAGTAGGAATTCATCCAGGTGTGGACACGGTGACACCTCAAAGTGGGGTTAGTTCACACGATGTTTGGTTTGGTGTGGCATGCTTTGGCCTAATAGGTCCTTCGTACTCTCATCGGTAGTCCCCAGGTAGACAAACTGGTCCGTTAATTCGGATTTATACGAATGCCAATCCTAGACAGGACATCCCGACTACCGGTACTCGAACCCTTCCATGCCGGTCACATGAATTCACCTTGATGAGATTTGAAAACGAAAAACTTCACAAAAGTTTGAATAACATAAAAATAAGTATTTGGAAAATGGAGAGAAATGTTAAGAAAATTTAAAGGAAATCGAGAACTTATAAATAAGGGTTTCATAAGTTTTGTATGGTACATTTCAGGTGGAGTGATATGTATATATGTAACATATATTTAGACTTCATGACATAATTATAACACATTGTACGTATCACATAATCAAGTAACAAAGAGAGTGCTTGCATGCGTTTCTGTGTGAAATGAAAGGAATTTAAATGTCTAGGCAATAGCAAATCATAAGTCAAACAAAACATGAAATCACATAAGCACATAGGTTCTAGTTGACTAAGGTATAGGTTCTAAGGGTCTAATAACCTATCTGTTATCCCTAAAGTCAATGGCTCTGATACCAATTTGTCACACCCCGATCCGCAGCGGAATAGGTGATCGGGGCATGAATGGGTTAACACGAGAGCTTAAGACTTGCTATTACTTGTTTTAAATATTCATTAATTCATTTCAAGTGTCTCACAATACGAATAATTCACATACACAATTACAAACACAAGACGATGTTTATAACAAGTATATTACACTAATTCGTTTCTTGTTAACTAAGGCCCATCCTATGTCCAATCTTCTCTTGGTACCAGTTCACCTGTATCATGTGTAAAAATGGTTTTTGGGTCAATAAAGGTTGGCGAGTGAATCTAAGTTAAACATTTAAACAGTTTGATAAATTGGTTATTTCAATAAAAATTTGCATGGACCATATATGAGCATATGTATATATAATTAAATCACAAACCACATAATATCAACAATGAACATATGACCACGATGAATGATGAACTTGAGATCAAGGCTCAATCAAACGGAGCCGATCTAATGAGGCACCTGATACTCAACTCGTATCCCACGAGGAACTGATGGGCCTTAAATGAATGATTGCACTGAAATGATAAAATGTAACCACACATAACCACAACAAACAAATATACACATTAGATCACATAATGGTGGTAGCACATGTATTTGTATAAATAAAGTAAATTACGACACATGATACACCCCAAAACGTGAATAAAAAGGGGAATTGTAAGGATTCACTCATAGTGTTTGCGTTTTTAATCCTTAGTTAAAAACCGCACGAGAATAAGGAGAAAATCCAATTGATAAGCGTGATTTAAGCTAGACAAACGAATGCAACAAAAAAAACGTTATGCTAGGCATAGCACTCGTTGAGCCTAACGAGCCTCTACAAGGCAATGAAAATCCTTAAGGCGAGCCCAAACTAGGCTACCTTAACGAGCCTAATGCTCCTTAACTAAGAACCTAAACTAAACTAATTAAACTAAGAAAGCAATAAATAAATGAATATTAAAAAAAAACAAAGAAAGGAAGATTACCTCGAAGAAGAACTTTACAAAATGAGAAGAGCTTGAAGGGCAGCACCTACTCGTCGAAAGCGGAAATAACTACTACTACACACCACACCCAAAGGGGTAATGTTCTTGTGGAGCCACCAAATTAGGTTATTCCACTTGTTTATACTCAAACTAGGAGTTGCAAGCTATAAAGAACCAAGCAAGGGTATTTATAGGTGTGAAATGGAGCACAAAATGGTGATTGGGGTGATGTGGGATGACTTTAAAACAAGATTTTTGCGTCTTTCAAATCAGCAACAAACATCAAACTTCTTTTCGCGATTCCTGCTTCGTTATAACTCCATTTCGCGCACGATTTTTGCCTACGTGCATTATTTTCAGATTACTATCATATGGAAGAGAGTAATCCAACATCCATGGTGTCGAGAATTGGGCTTAAACCTTGGGTCTTGATGCGGGTCGAGAGTTATGTTCTAAAACTTGTGTTTGTGATTCCCGTTACGCTGGAGCTCAGTTTTATGCACCATTTGAACCTACTTGATCCTTAGTATACCAAGTATATCTTGGAGCTTTGAATGGACCAGAATGACAGCTCAAGGATGGAGAAAAGTTAGCAAGAAAGTCACCCGAAAGTCATCTTATGACAAAACTAAGAATACGACATGCAGAGCTTTTTACTTCCAATCATTTACATCTAAACTCTCCAAAACACAATGTCCTATCTTAAGGCATGTATATAATGAATTTTGAATGATAAGAAGGTTTGGATGTGATGTGTTAGGTATGTTCACAAGGTCTCCAAAGTTTTTGATTAACTTAAGGAAAACCTTAGTTTTTAACCTTGAGATATGGAGGGTTGCTTCAAAATACATGGAAATGAATTTACAAGGTTGTCTAAAACATGTATAAGACTATAAATCACAAGATATGATAACATGTAGAATCAAAACATAGAATCCAAGACATTTTATTGCTTAAATATTAAACAAAATTACGTGGAATATGAAAACGGACCGAGTTACAAAAAAGTCGGGTTTTAGGATTCATTCATTTTTTTTACGAATGTTACAGTCTCCACTACTTTTGGAAATTTCGTCCCGAAACTAGGAGGTAACCGTTTAGCTATTTAACATTTGGGGGGGTAAAGGTAATTTAAAAAGGATTGCAGTGATTAAGGATTTTGGAAATGGAAATTTTAACAAAGGTTTGATGTGGTGGAGTGGCTCAATTGTTTTGTTTGTTGGTGAGACCCGTGTTCGAATCCCTGGTCCACTATTTTATATTTCTTTTTTAAATTTAAAGTTTTGAAATGTTACAAATCAGACCCTTTAACTCTACTATCCGAACTAACTTGGCTACTAACTTATATTACCTTAAAACTCACTTTAAAATCTAACAAAACTAACTAGATTTTCTTAATGATTTTAATTGTGATATTAATTAAGAAAAATTAAATTAATAAATAAATAAATCAATAAATAAATTTAAATTAAAGAGTAAAATATTTCAACGGTTATTTATTTCGCAAAAATTTCCGAAGTTTAAAGGTTAGGATCCGAATTTCAAAGTGGGTCGGACTTCTGGATACTTGTTTTTGGCGGATGTTACAGTCTCCCCTACTTTTAGGAATTTCATTCCAAAATTAGGAGGGAACCGTTCTTGAGGGTTAGTTAATAGGGTTTCTTATAGATTGGATCTCGAGTATACTAGGTAATAAAAATCTCGATGATGCTAAGGATACACATAACCAGGTGAGTGTGAAGTTTGGATTTTGATTGAGGCGGTAACGTTCCTAGTAAGGGTTGAATACCCTGCTACATGAATCGCTTTTTGATGCCTGAGGTGTAAAAATGAAAAGTGTTGTAACACGGAGATGGCTAACTGGATATTGTCTCATGATAAGGGGTTTTGAGAAAATCAAAGCGTCATAATGATAAAGTTACATCACAAAACAAAATCATCAACCACATCGTTATCCAAATTGAGATTAACACAACTTACATAGAACTTCCCATAACCGTCTAACAATGCTTTTGATCACCAGACAAGAACACTTATATATAGGAAGTACCTGCGTCGTATCCACCATGTCCTTGTCAAATTTTCATTGGCCTTGTTACTAAGTCACGATTAGTTCTATGTGACTTATCCTAAAATCTACCAAACATAAACAAACACAACAACCCATGCTTGAATCTCAAATCCGAAGAGAGCAAGACTAAATGACGGTGGTACCTCTCTCATGTGTTAAGAGGAAGTGGTCAGTCTATGAAAAAGTGAGACACGACCCAACTTCCCTAAATGATGAGACGGGGTTCGTCGTGGTGTATAATGACACGAATAACATGAAATTTAATCGATGTATAGAGACATGTAATGAAACAAATTGGCATAGCGTGATATAAATTGCATTAATGGCATTAATATGAAATAATGAAATCTTGAAAACCCAAATTGAAAACAATGGTAATTTGAATAGTCAGGACAAGAAATGGAATTTATTAAAGCTTGGATTGGGAATAAAAATAAAATAAACAACTGGAGCAGAGTCTTGAGTCTTCATGATGGGAGAAAGACTAGTTAGGTTGTTCGTTCTCACCGTCGTTGACCTCAACTAGGTTTGCGTTGACGTTTTAGGCTCTCCCTCTTGCTGGTGGGGGTGCTGGGTTTGCCTGGTTCGCTTGGTTAACTGGGTTCGCTTGGTTAAATGGATTTGCTTGGGCTTGAGTGTTAGCACGTGTTTCTTAAATGAGTAGGATCACCACAATTAAAGCAAGCTCGAACATATAGCACCATGGGGTAATGCAGTGGTTGGTAGGGCTGGATCATGTTTTGGGCAAGAGGTGAAACATGGTTTTGAGGAGTGCGACACGTGTTACTCAAATGGCCATAACGCCCACAATTGGCACATAGACGACAGGGTACAGTGAGTTGGTGGTGATAGTGGCAGGTGTTGCATTGAGGTGGGGACCAGTGTAGATTTCTTGTTTGGGTAAAGTTAGCAAGGATGGAGAAAAGTTAGCAAGAAAGTCACCCAAAAGTCATCTTATGACAAAACTAAGAATACGACATGCAGAGCTTTTTACTTGCAATCATTTACATCTAAACTCTCCAAAACACAATGTCATATCTTAAGGCATGTATATAAGGAATTTTGAATGATAAGAAGGTTAGGATGTGATGGTTAGGTATGTTCACAAGGTCTCCAAAGTTTTTGATTAACTTAAGAAAAACCTTAGTTTTTGACCTTGAGATATGGAGGGTTGCTTCAAAATACATGGAAATGAATTTACAAGGTTGTCTAAAACATGTATAAGACTATAAATCACCAGATATGATAACATGTATGATCAAAACATAGAATCCAAGACATTATATTGCTTAAATATTAAACAAAATTACGTGGAATATGAAAATGGATCGAGTTACAAAAAAAGTCGGGTTTTAGGATTCATTCATTTTTTTATGAATGTTACATGTAATGCCCTTCCGACCTTCCAAAGGTGTATGATGAGTATCTTTTCAAATATGGTGGGGGAGTCTTTAGAAATTTTCATGGATGACTTTTCAATTTTTGGGTCATCATTTGATGGTTGCCTTAACCAACTCGAAAAGATCTTGAAAAGTTTGTGTTGAAAAGTATTTAGTTTTGAGTTGGGAAAAGAGCCATGTTATGGTTCAAGAGGGAATCGTGTTGGGCCACATGGTGTCGAGTCGTGGGATAGAGGTTGATAGGGCAATAGTTCAAGTTATTTCTACTTTGCCATATCCCACGAGAGTTAAAGGTGTTAGGTCATTTTTGGGTCACGCGGGGTTTTATAGAAGGTTTATAAAGGGGTTTAGTGACATAATAAAACCTTTGTGTAATCTATTGTTAAAAGACCACTGTTTGACTGTAACGAAGATTGTCAAAATGCCTCTAACGTGTTGAAACAAAAATTGGTTGAGGCCCCAATCTTGCAATCACCGAATTGGTCTTTACCATTTGAAATCATGTGTGATGCAAGTGATTATGCGGTGGGGGCTGTGTTGGGTAAAAGGGTAGAAAGGAAACCCGTTGTAATATACTACGCGAGTAAGACTCTTTCAGTTGCTCAACTGAATTATACAACAACTGAGAAAGAGCTACTTGCGGTGGTGTATGCTTTGGATAAATTCTGGGCTTATATTCGGGGTAACAAAGTAATTGTTTATTCTGACCATTCTGCTGTCAGGTACCTCATGGAGAAAAAAGATGCAAAGCCTCGATTGATCCGATGGGTTCTATTGTTACAAGAATTTGACCTAGAGATACATGATAAGAAGGGTAGCGAGAATATGGTGGCGGACCACTTATCCTGGTTGTTGGTAGAAGAGGGTTCTTTTCATGAAGAGATCAATGAGACCTTTCCAGATGAGCACATCCTTAAAGTGTCAATATTACCTTGGTTGCTAACATTATAAATTATTTGGTGACAAGTGATTTGCCGGCTCATTAGGATAGGAGAAGAAGGTTGCACTTCGTGTCTCAGATCAAGTACTACACATGGGAAGACCCGGATTTGTTCAAGACATGTCCGGATCAAGTAGTGAGAAGATGTCTTCCGGATGAGGAGATCCCAATTGTCTTGATGCACTTGCATACCTTTGCTTGTGGGGGCCATTTTAGTGGTCATAAAACGGGACATAAAGTGCTTAATAGCGGTCTTTATTGACCGACTATCTTTAAAGATGCTTTTAACTTTGCTAAGAACTGTGTTGAATGTCAAAAGTTAGGGGGGATTTCTAAGCGGGATGAGATACCCATGCAACGGATTCTTATTGTCGATATTTTCGACGTGTGGGAAATCGATTTCATGGGCCCATTCCCCAATTCTTAGGGGAATTTATACATTTTGGTGGCGGTAGATTATGTGTCAAAATGGGTCGAAGTGATCGCCACCAAAATGAATAACCATACTGTTGTTTGTAATTTTGTGCAAACAAATATTATTTCTAGATTTGGGATACCTCGGATAATTATTAGTGATGGGGGATCTCACTTTAAGAATTTTAATTTTGGGAAATTGCTTAAACGGTATGGTGTTGACCATAGAATTGCCACCCCTTATCACTCGCAAACAAGTGGTTAAGTAGAGGTGTCAAATAGGCAAATTAAAGAAATTTTGCAAAAGACCGTTCGACCAGACGGTAAGGATTGGTCAACGAAGTTGAACGATGCCTTATGGGCCTATCGAAAGGCGCATAAGACACCTATTGGCACTACTCCTTACCGCTTAGTTTACGGTAAAAATTTGTCATCTACCAGTTGAACTTGTACATCGTGCATTTTTGGCTATAAAAGAAGTTAACCTTAAATATGATGATGCAGGTAAGGAACGCAAGTTAAAGCTTTGCGAGTTAGAAGAGCTTCGGGAGGAGGCATATGAGTGTGCTTCGAAATATAAGGATATGAAAAGAGCACATGATGCCAAATTGAAGCCGAAGGAATTTGTAGTGGGCCAAAAGCTTTGGCTATACAATTCACGGCTCAAGTTCTTCCCCGGAAAGCTTAAAAGCAAATGGATGGGCCCGTTTGTGATTACAAGGGTTGGCAAGCTTGGGGACGTTACCATCGAAGACCCAAAGGATGGATCAAAACAAACGGTCAACGGTCATCGTCTTAAACCGTTTATTGATGGTAACGAGGATAACATCGGAGTGAACAAGGAATCGGTAAGCTTTTTGGTAAGCATACCGACTTATGAGGTCAATTAAAGGACCAAGAACATTTGTTGTAGAATTTTGTATCTTCTTATTGTTTGCGCGCATTGTTTGTTAGTTTGTTTAGTTTGTTTCATACTAATCTCGTTAAACGTGTGAAGTTGGATTTTGCAAACGGGTCATGAAGACATAAGGTATGTTAGTAGCTTGTTTTCTGTATTGAGGACAATCCACGGTTATTCGGGGGGTGGTATGGTAAATGAACCGAACATGTCTTGTTGTTTTAGATATATATAATTTATTTTGAGAAAACGGTGTACCGTCGGCGACGGGGCTTCAGGCCGTCGCGACGGCCTCTGGTTAGGGGCGTCAGATTAAAGTGTCGTAGACAGGAAGATAAGCCATCGGGGGTTTTTGGTAAAACTAAGGGGCGTCGGCGACGCACCATAGGGCCATCTCCGACGGCCTGTGGTTAGTCAGCCGACGCTGATCTTGTTTTAACGCACCAAGTCGGACCCAAGCTCATTTTTACCCACCTAAACTCTACCCAAACATATTTTCAGCCATAATTTCGGCCCGGTTTAACCTTATCCACACACATCTCTTTAAAACCACCCATCTTCCTGAACAATCATCACCAATTCTTCATCTTCTTCATCTTCTCCTTCAAGAACCCTAAACCTTCAAACCTTCATAACTTCCTCAATTCTCCACCAAATCGCCTGATTCTTGAGCCTATTTTGTGTGGTTTTCCGAGCAGAACAAAACCCCTAACATGGTTTCCCTCAATTCTTGCTTGTTTTCAAGATTTGTGGAGTTCAAATTTCGGGTTTTTGAGAAAAAAGGTGTTCTTCAACGTTGCACTATATCTTCTTCAAGTTCTATCATCTACACAATACTCAAGGTATAATTTTTACTTAAATTTGAGCATGGATTTCATATGGTATGTGATTTTCTTCCAAAATTTTGAACTTAGGTTTAAAAGTAGGTTGTTTATGATACTATGACATGAGTTGTTGCTTGAATTTAAGTTTATGGTTGATTTGGGTGGGATTGAACATGCAACATATCTATGTAATGAGTTTGTTATTATTTAGGTTGCATGTTTGAGCATGAACATAATGTTGAATCTTGTTTAAAATCTTATTTACTTAGGATCAAGAACATAAAAGCTTGAATTTACAATGTTGACAGAAGTACCAATTTTGAAGATTTAACTAGCTAATTTGTCTAACCATTTAGGTTATGATTCAACATTGTGCAACATGTTCAAGAAGTCAAATTGGGTTGAACTTGAAGCGAGGATTTTAATGTTGGGGTTTGACCATGTTTAATTGTTTTCCTTTGTATTGTGTCTTGTAGGTATGGCAAGCTGAAAACGAAGTAAAATTTCAGTTCCAGGTTCGTCTTCAGGAGCTGGGTCATCCTCGGGTCATCGAGCAAGGAAATGTGAGCAATTAATTGGGTTGGAGGGTAAAGATGATAGATTGTTCAGACAGGACTGGGTATGGGAAAGAATCAGAGATAGTAACGTGGGCAAGCCCTAGGAAAACAATAAACGAAGACCGCTTTCAAGGTTTAACGACAAACAGTTTGAAGTTAAGCTGTGGAAGTGGAAAATGGTTAAGGGGGTATCTACTTCTATTCCGGAACGGGTTGTGCCGGAACGCATGTTCAACATGGAGGAATTTCAAACAATCAGGATTGTTCAGATGTTCGAGAGAATCGGCTGGGAGCGAGTGTTGGATTGGTGTGAGGATATCACACCGCGGGTTTATCTGGCTGCAGTCTGTGAATGGTTGGCCTCGCTCCAGTTCGTCAACAAGGATGACCCGCCAAATACATGGTAGTTGGTGGGTGATACTGGTAGAGGGCAGATGGTTATGTCTTTTGAGACTATGAACTGTATTGTCGGATTTGATTCATTGGGGGTCGACGAGTATGATTATTACACCGTTGACCAGTTTTTGGACAACAAGGTTAATACTGTTGATCCTGACGGAATGGTTGAGTCGGTTTTGCCTTATTCTGATGGTGGGGCTGCTCTACGCTGTCAGTTATCTGTCGAAGGAAAGATCCTTCAACCCTTCTCTCTCGAGAATATCATGGTTAGATTCGGGGACCGAGGGAAGGTGAAGGCCTCGGATTGTCGGGTACTCCACTCGTTGCTTTTCGGAGTACCTAAGTTATCTTGGCGTCATCTTGTTATGATCAAAACTTGGGACACTCGTGAGTCGTACACTCGGAAGATGATACCATACGTACGACTCATTAGTGCCATGATAGTGCAGTAGAACCGGTTGCCGCCTGATTCGTTATCGGTCTCGAAGCTGGTGGATCGAATTTGCTTCGCCTCAATGAAGCAACATTGGAAGATCCAATTTCAAGTGTACGGTCATCAATATACCATCACTGATGACCAAGGGCATCGGTTCCAGTTCGCCGATCCAAGTGCAGCTCAAGAGGCTGCGAGAGAGGAGGAGATGGCTGAAGAGGAGGATGAAGATGAGCCTCAAGGTCCGAGGGGACCCCATAAGAGATACACCCGGCCACATTGAGAAATTTCAGCCGGGGTGGACTCTTTTATCCCAAACCGGCGTAAACCCAGATACCCCAGCTACAACCGGGGACAAAAAGACATTTATGATAACGTCTCCGTGTGTATTGGGGAAAACCGAGAGTATGAGCAAAGGAGACAATAATGGGAACAAAATTGGGAAGCCAAGCAACAATCGCATTGCGCTGAAGAGGATGCGCATCGGGCTAAAGAGCAAGAGCATTGGGAGAGATTACAAGAGCAGTGGGCTGCCCAACAAGCTTTTATGGAGAGACGAGACTTGTACCAGGCACAAGAATTGTCTAGAAGGCAAGCATGGGAGGAGGAGTTGGAAAAGGGCGCGTGTTGAACAAAACGCTTTGGAAGACCGCCGGTGGCATGCTTTGGCGGTGGCGCAACAGATGGCGGTAAATAACGCCAAACATTTGCATGACCAGTAGGCCACCATAGAGATTGGGAAGCAGGTCGTCCATATCAGGAGCACACACCTTGGACATCATATGAGAACCTACCTCTTCCCACTGGGCCCTCTGATCCATCTCCGCATTGGCCCGAGGCAGTCGGGTCCAGTTTTATCCCACCACAGTTCCAACCACCAGCTGAAGGCGAGAGAGGGCCACTCGACGACTTCCACGATATGATGTCGGCCCTCACCGGATATCCCTATCAGCCATACCCCAGGTGGATCCCAACGAGCGCTACCAGAAATGATCGCTGGTACGTTTTCTTTGTTGTTGTAAATTTTTGTGTAAATTTTAGTTTATATTTAATTTCCTCTTAGTAGTTAAATAAACTTTGTGGGTGTGTTCCCTAGACAACCCTCACGAGACCTACTCGTCCTTCCGAGCTATTGGAAGGTTTAAATGGGCTTGTTGCATATGCTAAATGCAACCGTGATTCCTACGAAAGTGAGTTTAGGTTGTTGTTGTAAAATATTTTTCCACAAGATCAAAGTTGAATAAATTATATGCCTTGGTAATTATTTTAATAAAAATGGTAGAACTAAGTAACTAACAAATTTTTGTAGTTGTGAAGAAGCTTGCTTCTACAATTTTGTAGGTGCATTGTGTTCGCGAGACAACCATTTTTGTTGAAGTTGAAGAGTACACGAAGAATGAGCGAAAAACCAGGTGCATACGTTTCCTTTAGCTTTGATTTATTTTTGGTTTAATAAGTGGATTGTATTGTGTATTTTATTCTCCGGGTGAAATTTTGGGAAGGTTAGTCGTGTCACATCCCTTGGGCATTTTAAAAGCTCTATTCCTACACATTGAGGAAATGTTGACCTCAAGTGTAGGGATGGAGAGAAGAAGTTTTTCAATTTTGACCCATTCATTTATACACTATACATTAAGGACAATGTTGACCTCAAGTGTGGGGGTGAGGGAAAATTTTAAAAAAATTTCAAAATGTCTTTGTTTAAAGCGATCTAAAAAGCACAAGTAACTAAGTTAATAAGGGATGGCACAACCCATATGGTCTTTTGTCATGGTCAAGTTCAAATTAATAACATGTTGGGTATATTAATGGGTGGTTATTTGGGAATAATCCGCCTAAGAAACTTGCATTTTATACATATCACATACCATACCTTCTATACGTGAGATTTTGAGCCACTTTTATATATCATATATGCATATATTTCTGTTAGTTGAGTGGACCATTAGTCATGTATTGTAGAACTTGCAACTTTTGATACGTTTGAGACCATAGACCGAATATGAGCACAAGAATGATTAAGGCATTAGGTAAAGCATTTTACTTTACACCATTTATATACCCTCACCCGAAATCAATCCCTTAGTCGCCAATTTTGAGCCTAAACCTTTCATTGACCAACCCATTTAGCCCTTGACCTTTGAACCTCATATTTTAACCCGTGTGACGAAAACTCGAAAGTAAAAACAAAGAAAAGAAAAAGAAAACATGTATCGATAGTTGTTGAATAAAAGGCGAAATTTTTTGCCTCTTGGTTATTGTTTTGTAGTCGATTATGCTAGTACAGTGTTGTGTAATAAAAATCGAAGTTTTCATCAGCTTAGCTACTTTCAAAACATCCCATTCAATACCCTTAGCCTAGCCCCAATACAACCCATTCAAGACCTTTTTGACTTGTGCTTGATATTTGTGTTTGCTGGTGGAGAATGATTGAGTTGCAAGCTTATGCGGGTATATGTTCTAATCGGGTTGTGTGTTCACATCAAAAGTGCTAATGTATTACTTATTAGCCAAATTATGAGCCGAGTTGAGAGAACATTGTGATCGATATGTATGAATTATGAGTTTCAAAGGCGGGTTAATCTTGGATAACCATATTTGTGTGTGTTAATCATATTAACATTAAATAGTTTGAATGATAAAAATTATGAACCGAGTATGACATTAGACCTTAACTCATGTCTCGAGAATGGGAAATGTGTTCCTTATTCGACCCAAGTGAAAGTGAAAGACAGATTTGCTTTAGGGCAAGCAAAAGACAAGTGTGGGGATGTGATACGTGGTCGAAAACCGATGTTCTATTGAGTTTAAGTTAATGTTTTACGTGACTTTTAGTTTCGAATAGCCTACTTTTGATTGGATTTGTGTTTACAGGTTTACGGAGTTTAAGGAGCTATTCGGGAGCGTTTTGGAACTTCAGGACGGAAAACGGGTCAACCGGTATCGCAAAATGGGAAAACAGGAAAGCATGCAATGGAGAGACCGTCGCCGACGCCCTCCTGGACCGTCGGCGACTCCTTCCAGATAATCCGTCGAAGAAAAATGGTCGTAGACAGTGGATTAAGGCATCGGAGAAAATGTGCATTTCTAGAGGGCGTCGGTGACGCCCAAAAGGGCCATCGGCGACGCCCCTCTGACAGTCCAGTCGCTGAATTTCAATTTTGAAATGTTTGTTTGACCCAATTGCAAGGAGTTACGAGTTTTGAAGCTTTTGAAACCTATCTTGGAGCCAAGAACAAGACATCTATCATCAACAACTTCTTCCAATCCATCCAACCCATTCCATCATCCGAATCATAACCCTTGATCATAACCCTAGCCTATTCTCACCATTACATTCATCATCCATCCGTATTCATCTTCCATCTCAAACCCTAACCATCATCATCCCCACTTCAAAGCTTCAAGATGTGTGTGATCAAGTTCCAATCATCCGGTGATCAAGTTCCGTTCGTTATGAGCGGCTAATCTTCGAGGGTTTCACCCCGGTATTGACATTTGTAAGATTTAGGGTTACTTTATGATTTTGGTTGATTTGTGACAAATTGAATTGTATTTTGAATTGATTGATAATTGTCTTACATTTGAACTATATTTGCGAATTGTCGAATGATGATAAAATTTGACTTTGTGAAACAAGTTTGTGTATTTATGCCTTATCTTTAAAAAGGGATTATTTGTCCGAAGTAACAAAGTGTGTTGTGGTCCGTCATATACGTGATAGCCATTAGCACCTAAGCTTTGTGATATCAAAACCTTTAATGACAAATTCAATTGAATCAACCTAAAATTGTTAGTAACCCTAGGTTTTGCATTTGTTGAACCGGGTGTGAACCTTGTTTTCAAACCATTGTTTTAATCAAGTAATTTAGTTTTCATGCAATTTTTTAATTTAGTGATTAAGTAATCAAACCAATTTTTGTCGGATCAATCCGACATCTCTTCAAACCAAACCAAATTAATTAACCTTATAGCAAGCTTCATAAAAAGTGACACTTTTATTTAAAATCAATCACATCCATTCGCAAACCACAAACTCTTCGTGGTTCGACCCCTTACTACCACTAACATATTGTTAAGGGTAATTAGAGATATAAATATTATCTTTGATCGGAGCGCGAAACTCGGCGATCAAGGACATGCTTTAGTAATAAATTGAACCATTGTTCATAGTTGTTTATTGTAACATCCGTCAAAAACGGATTTACCAAACCCGCTCCGTTTAGCAACCGAACAGTCAGTCAAAATTTTCGTTGCGAATTAAATGTCCAAAACATTTTTAAACGATCCGTAATCATATTATTAACGCGAATATATATTTAGTTTTTGAAAAACTGTCAAAAATCGCAAAATAAAAATGAAATACATCTGCCGGGTTTCGAACCCGGGTCTGTACCGAACCAGAATCATGACTTAACTCTCACACACAAACCACTGTGCCAACTGCTTTGTTTGTTATACAATAGAATCATTTAATTGATAAAGTGTCGTTACAAATTCAAAACCGGCGCCCAAACGGTTCAGTCGTCGGAATCCCGGAATTTCCGCGAATCTTAACTACAATTTACGTTATAACGTAAACCTTTAATCAGACATCGATTATAACCGATGTTTGAAGTCCGCGACCAAAAATGATAACCGCCGGAAATTTAAATCAGTGAATACAGTCCGAAATCAGACCAAATACATCTCGTTTCTTTCCTATAAATTGACCCACAACCGACGACAAACACTTTCGCTCAAAAATCACACCTTTTCTCGGCGTAATTCCACTCGCCGGAATAAACCTGTTGTCGCCGGAAAACCGGTTTCCCCATTGCCGAGCTTTTCTGAACCCCTGAAGCTTATACCGGAGATACCCTTACCTTTTCCAAACTTTCCGGAGACTCGCTGCTGCAAGACACCTGACGCCGGAGTTGAATCCTGTCGCCGGAGTTCTGCCGGAAAACAGAGGATCCAGTCGGTATACCTCTCCGCCCAGTTTCTTTTCCTTTTTAACTTTTATCTTACCTTAATCGACTGTAAAACACTAATAAACCGATAAAGAACCTTAAACCAGTCAATCGATTTCCTCTGGTTATACTGGATGAAGAAGACGACGTAAATTCTGTAACATATAAGTATAATCTAAATCATGAAACTAATCGGGTTAGACACACAGTCCAGCAGTGGACTGTGTGCAAATAAAAAACATAAACGTTTCAAGTTCGATTCCCGTCTCACACACGCTGCCTTAATAAAATGCATTTTTTTGTTTACTGAACCGGATCGCCTTAGATATATGTTAAGTATATTAATAACCGGAATAATAACCAAGTTAGACACACAGTCCAGCGGTGGACTGTGTGTTTGTTTATATCACAGGTCACGAGTTCGAGTCCGGTCTTCAGCACCGACTCGGACAATTATCTCCTCTTTTTAATTAAGGCAGAAAAGGAAATAAATAATTAGTATTTAAGTATAATAAAAATCGAATGATATAACATGTTGAACACACAGTCCAGCGGTGGACTGTGTGTTGGATTAAACCACAGGTCCCGGGTTCGAGACCTGTGGTGTGCATGACCGTTTCGCTTAAACTATTTTTAAAATAAAAATGATTTTCTGTTTAATTCTAATTAATGTATATATGTAATTAAAATCGGATATATAACGGGTTAGACACGTAGCTCAGTTGGTAGAGCTGCGTGCACGCGTACGGGAGGTCTCGGGTTCGAGCCTCACCCAGCGCACAACAATATGCCTCGAACCGGTCAACGCCGGTCAAAGTCAACTGGTCAAAGTCAACTGTAGCAGAAAAAAAATAAAATATTTTTATTATTTTTATTTAATTATTTTAATTAAAAATCAATTATAAATACTTAAAAATAACATTTTTAAGGTTAGAAAATAGCTTCAAACTCACAAAAATACACCAACAATCCTACTAAAATAGTTTAATAAAATCCGTTTACTTACCAAACCATAATGCGATTTATCTAGGTTAAATCTCACTCGTGGTTAAAACCACATCGCGTGCATTCAACGTCATCAACCGAACGCACCCACTGTGAGTGAATCTTACAATTCCCCCTTTTAAATTACACGTTTTGGGGTGTGTCATGCGTTATGAAATTAATTTAATTTATTTATTTAAACTTGTGCCATACCACATCATGACTTAAACTTAGATTGTTTTTATTGTTGTGATTTACTTATTGCCATTTGTCAAGTCATATGAAACTCATACATTAAGCCCATCAGTTCCTCGTGGGAGACGAGTAGAACATCGCGTGCTTCACATCAAATTCATTATTATTCATGTGTGTATCATTGAGTTTATATTGTTTGTAGTGTGTTATTTATATCATGATGTTTATGCAATTCATTCATCAGGCCCCTCAGTTCCTCGTGAGAGACGAGTTGAGCATCGCGTGCCTCTAATTGTTCCATTATTGTTCATGTGTGTTTTCATTTAACATATTATGATGGTTGATCAAGTTACATCTAATTTTACTCATGTTTGGTTGTGCACATATTTCATAATCAATTTAAATAAATTGTTCAAATGTTTTCCATAGGATTCACTCGCCAACATTATGTTGATCCAAAAACCTTTTTACACATGATACAGGTGAACAGGTTGAAGCAAGGATAACATAGGATATGCCTTAGAAGAGAACAAAGAAGTTAGATTGTTAGTTAGATCATGTTGTAACATTATTGTAAATTTCCATTTAATTTGTATTAATGAATATGAAACGTTTAATAAATGTCATGAGCTTTGATGATAACCCAATCATGCCCCGATCACCTTATCCGCTGCGGGTCGGGGTGTGACAGATTGGTATCAGAGCCATGACTATAGGGATATAGGATAGGTTATTAGACCCTTAGAGCCTATACTATAGTCTGCCTAAATTTTAAATTGATTAGGTGGTTACATACAAACTTGTGATATTTATTTGTTTCATATTTGTTTACATTTCAGTCAAACATACATGCTCATACATGTTCATTATACATATATACATATTCATTATACATATATCGATGTTCATGTATTCAATTTATTTTCATATTCTCATTATCCAAAGATTTTATGCAATTTTCAATTCTCATCAAAGTAAGTTCTGCGATGGGCATGTAGTAACTGGAAGGGTACAAGTACCGGTAGTCGGAACGTCCTGTCTAGGCTGGCATTCGTATAAATCCAATATAACGGACCAGTTTGCCTACCTGGGGACCAACGATGAGAGTACGAAGGACCTATTAGGCCAAAGCATGCCACACCAAACGTCGTTCGAACTAACCCTACTTTGAGGTGTCATCGTGTCTACACCTGGACACATTCCGAACATCACACGTTGTATACATATTTCTCGATTTTCCCGGGTTTTTGTGTACGCAACCAGGCAGAAACCGTGCGAACCATATGAAAAACCGGTATTCATGGGGGCCCACATGATTACACAAGGTAAAGTATGGCGGCATGACGGGCCTAACAGCGAGCAAAGCCCAAGACATCCTATGGATGTAGTATTTTTGTATAATTATTTTATAATGATCATTCTTGAATGCGACCCATGATCCCAAAAGCATCCAACTCATACTCTTGTCATGTATTCATTGTAGATGTCTTCTAACCTCGCCCGTAGGAAGACGAGGGCAAGAAAAGCCCGCGATCGCATGGCTACCTTAATCGCTCAACAAATGGCTGCCGTAATACCCAACATTGTAATCCAAGTTCAACAAGCACTTACCGATAATCCTGTCAATCAAGCAAACCAAAACATTTTCAACTCTTCCCCAAACACCACTAAATGTACCTACAAGCACTTCAAATCATGCGACCCTCCGAAATACAAAGGGACTGAAGGTGTCACCGCACTCCTCCATTGGTTTGAAGAAATGGAGAATACTTTTCTAAATTGCGATTGCCCTGATGATCGCAAAGTGCGTTATGCTACCGGTCGATTATATGGGATAGCACTTACTTGGTGGAACACAGAGAAGTCCAAACGAGGTGTGGAAGATGCTATGTCCCTAACTTGGAACGAATTGAAGGAAATCATGACCAGACGATTTTGCCCAAGGAGCGAAATCAAGAAGCTAGAAGATGAATTTTACTCATTGAAGCAAATGGAAGGAGACCACACCACCTACAACAAAAGGTTCCTCGAATTACATCAAATGGTTCCCAACATGTTCACTCCCCTCTACCGTTTGATCGAGCACTACATTCGTGGTCTTCCGTCAAAGATTCAAGACCCTGTAATAAGTAGCAAGCCTGCAACTTTGGAAGCAGCAATGGAGCTAGCAACAGAGCTCACCGAGAACCGAATCCGAAACAGAGACTTCAAGGAGGAGAAGAAGAAGGATAAAGAATCAACTGAAACCTCCGACTCCACTCAACCCGAATCCCCTTCTCAACCCAATCCTAAGAGAAGAAAGAGTCGGGCGACTTTTCGCTGCTACTCAACGTAATCAACCCGTTTTTCACGCCATACCCATCCGAGCTATCCCAATCACCCAAGTGGCACCCAACTCAGCTTACCCAAATAAGAAACCATATCTTGGACCTCACCCTCGATGCAACAACTGTTTTTATCACCATCCCCTTACTTTACCTTGCCGGCTATGTACAACTTGTGGACGTTATGGTCATTTGAGCAATGTTTGTCGCACCTTTCAAGACCAAACCTTTTCCCCTACTCAAAACATGGCCCAAACTTATCACCAACCCCAACACCCCATGTTCCCATATGCTCGAGCTTGCTTCAATTGTGGCGACCCTACCCACTTTAGAAACACATGCCCTCAATTGGTTAATGTTATCAACACTCAAGCCCAATCAAACCCAGTTAACCAAGTAAACCAAGAAAACTCAACCACTATGCCACCAGCAAGAGGAAGAGTCTTCAATATCAACGCCAATCCTGTCGAAGATAATGACGGCCCAAACGAAGATACTCAGCTAGTCCTCTTCGCTGAAGATCCAGATTCAACTCCTATCGTTTAGTTTGATGTTCTTATCACATGTGTAGACTGTTAGAGTAATTATGGTATATTATATATTATATATTGTTTTCAGTATATACTTTTGCTGAGGCCGTAGCTCCCCATCCATCGAGGTTGAGTTTGATCCCCATTTTATTATGGGTTGATCAGGGCGTGCCCGCACGATCGGCTCCGTTTGTTGAGCCTTGATCGGTTACGTAATTTTACATTTCAATACATGCAATACGTTCGGCTCCGTTTGATTGAGCCTTGAGCGCACATTTCAATTTACATTTCCAGTTCATGCAATACGTTCGGCTCCGTTTGATTGAGCCTTGAGCGCACATACAATTTCATTATCAGTATCTTGTGGTTGTGGTGTTTGTAGTAGAGTCGCATCGAACTAACCATAACTTTCGGATAAAGTCAACGAAAATTTGACAAGGATATGGTGGATACGCCGATGGTACTTCCTATATATAAGTATCTTGTCAAATGATCGGAGGCATTATCAGGCGGTTATGAGAGGTTCCATGCATAGGCTGATTGTGTGATGGTTGTTTAAATTAAGTTGTTCAATTTCAGTACATTCAATACGTTCGGCTCCGTTTGATTGAGCCTTGAGCGCACATACAATTTCATTCAATACGTTCGGCTCCGTTTGATTGAGCCTTGAGCGCACAGACAATTTCATTATCAGTATCATGTGGTTGTGGTGTTTGTAGTAGAGTCGCATCGAACTAACTATAACTTGCGGATAAAGTCAATGAAAATTTGACAAGGATATGGTGGATACGCCGATGGTACTTCCTATATATAAGTATTCTTGTCAAATAATCGGAGGCATTATCAGGCGGTTATGAGAGGTTCCATGCATAGGCTGTTTGTGTGGTTAAGTTATTCATATTCAGTACATGCAATACGCTCGGCTCCGTTTGATTGAGCCTTGAGCACACAATTTCAATTTCAGTACATTCAATATGTTCGGCTCCGTTTGATTGAGCCTTGAGCACACAATTTCAATTTCAGTACATTCAATACGTTCGGCTTCGTTTGATTGAGCCTTGAGCGCACATCCATTTCATTTTCAGTACATGCAAAACGATCGGCTCCGTTCGATTGAGCCTTGATCGCACAGATATGTTTCATTTCAGTAATTTATGTTTGTTGTATTGATTGTAGAGTTATAGGACTAATCATAATTCACTGTTAAAACCAATGAAAATTTGACAAGAATATGGTGGATACGCCGCCGGTACTTCCTATATATAAGTATTCTTGTCAAAGGATCAGAGGCATTAACGGATGGTTATGAGAAGTTCTATGTAGGATTTATTAGTTTCTTGGTAACCAATCATAACTTGTGGATAAAACTAATGAAAATTTGGCAAGAATATGGTGGATACGCCGCTGGTACTTCCTATATATAAGTATTCTTGCCAAAGGATCAGAGGCATTATCAGGCGGTTATGAGAAGTTCCATGTAGGATTGGTTGGAATTTGTGATACATTTATACCATCATGTTATTTAAAGAGATTGGATTGTGTTCCATTTCTACATAAATTAACCTCTCCATCATAACAAACGAGAGAGGAACTTCCATCATTCAAACATATATGTTATCAGAATGTGGATTCAAATATTTGCTGTTGTGTTTATTCATGTTCAAATATTTGCTGATGTGTTCATTCATGTTTGGATATCAGCTGTTGTGTTTTTATTTATGTTCCATGTAGATTGTAGTGTTAGAAGTTTTGCCTTAGGATATAACCATATTTTCCCAAACGTATCTAAACTCTTATGCATGATATCATTTTTAGCGAATCATTCCTGTTTACCAATATTCATACAGTAGGCAACAAAAAGCGATTCCTGAATAGGGTACTTAACCTTTACAAGGAACGTTACCGCCTCGAACAAAAAACTTAAACCCTCATTTTTGCTAAGCATACAACTGTCAAACAAAACATCATCATTCTTATAGTCAAAATATATCATTATTTAAATTTCGGGACGAAATTTCTAAAAAGCAGGGGATACTGTAACATCCGTCAAAAACGGATTTACCAAACCCGCTCCGTTTAGCAACCGAACAGTCAGTCAAAATTTTCGTTGCGAATTAAATGTCCAAAACATTTTTAAACGATCCGTAATCAATTATTATACGCGAATATATATTTAGTTTTTGAAAAACTGTCAAAAATCGCAAAATAAAAATGAAATACATCTGCCGGGTTTCGAACCGGGTCTGTACCGAACCAGAATCATGACTTAACTCTCACACACAAACCACTGTGCCAACTGCTTTGTTTGTTATACAATAGAATCATTTAATTGATAAAGTGTCGTTACAAATTCAAAACCGGCGCCCAAACGGTTCAGTCGTCGGAATCCCGGAATTTCCGCGAATCTTAACTACAATTTACGTTATAACGTAAACCTTTAATCAGACATCGGTTATAACCGATGTTTGAAGTCCGCGACCAAAAATGATAACCGCCGGAAATTTAAATCAGTGAACAGTCCGAAAATCAGACCAAATACATCTCGTTTCTTTCCTATAAATTGACCCACAACCCGACGACAAACACTTTTCGCTCAAAAATCACACCTTTTCCGGCGTAATTCCACTCGCCGGAATAACTGTTGTCGCCGGAAAACCGTTTCCCCAATTGCGAGCTTTTCTGAACCCCTGAAGCTTATACCGGAGATACCCTTACCTTTTCCAAACTTTCCGGAGACTCGCTGCTGCAAGACACCTGACGCCGGAGTTGAATCCTGTCGCCGGAGTTCTGCCGGAAAACAGAGGATCCAGTCGGTATACCTCTCCGCCCATTTCTTTTCCTTTTTAACTTTTATCTTACCTTAATCGACTGTAAAACACTAATAAACCGATAAAGAACCTTAAACCAGTCAATCGATTTCCTTGGTTATACTGGATGAAGAAGACGACGTAAATTCTGTAACATATAAGTATAATCTAAATCATGAAACTAATCGGGTTAGACACAAGTCCAGCGGTGGACTGTGTGCAAATAAAAAACTAACGTTTCAAGTTCGATCCCGTCTCACACACGCTGCCTTAATAAAATGCATTTTTTGTTTACTGAACCGGATCGCCTTAGATATATGTTAAGTATATTAATAACCGGAATAATAACCAAGTTAGACACACAGTCCAGCGGTGGACTGTGTGTTTGTTTATATCACAGGTCACGAGTTCGAGTCCGGTCTTCAGCACCGACTCGGACAATTATCTCCTCTTTTTAATTAAGGCAGAAAAGGAAATAAATAATTAGTATTTAAGTATAATAAAAAATCGAATGATATAACATGTTGAACACACAGTCCAGCGGTGGACTGTGTGTTGGATTAAACCACAGGTCCGGGTTCGAGACCTGTGGTGTGCATGACCGTTTCGCTTAAAATATTTTTAAAATAAAAATGATTTTCTGTTTAATTCTAATTAATGTATATATGTAATTAAAATCGGATATATAACGGGTTAGACACGTAGCTCAGTTGGTAGAGCTGCGTGCACGCGTACGGGAGGTTCGGGTTCGAGCCTCACCCAGCGCACAACAATATGCCTCGAATCGGTCAACGCCGGTCAAAGTCAACTGGTCAAAGTCAACTGTAGCAGAAAAAAAATAAAATATTTTTTATTATTTTTATTTAATTATTTTAATTAAAAATCAATTATAAATACTTAAAAATAACATTTTTAAGGTTAGAAAATAGCTTCAAACTCACAAAAATACACCAACAATCCTACTAAAATAGTTTAATAAATCCGTTTACTTACCAAACCATAATGCGATTTATCTAGGTTAAATCTCACTCGTGGTTAAAACCACATCGCGTGCATTCAACGTCATCAACCGAACGCACCCACTGTGAGTGAATCTTACAATTCCCCCTTTTAAATTACACGTTTTGGGGGTGTGTCATGCGTTTATGAAATTAATTAATTTATTTATTTAAACTTGTGCCATACCACATCATGACTTAAACTTAGATTGTTTTTATTGTTGTGATTTACTTATTGCCATTTGTCAATCATATGAAACTCATACATTAAGCCCATCAGTTCCTCGTGGGAGACGAGTAGAACATCGCGTGCTTCACATCAAATTCATTATTATTCATGTGTGTATCATTGAGTTTATATTGTTTGTAGTGTGTTATTTATATCATGATGTTTATGCAATTCATTCATCAGGCCCCTCAGTTCCTCGTGAGAGACGAGTTGAGCATCGCGTGCCTCTAATTGTTCCATTATTGTTCATGTGTGTTTTCATTTAACATATTATGATGGTTGATCAAGTTACATCTAATTTTACTCATGTTTGGTTGTGCACATATTTCATAATCAATTTAAATAAATTGTTCAAATGTTTTCCATAGGATTCACTCCCCCAACATTATGTTGATCCAAAAACCTTTTTACACATGATACAGGTGAACAGGTTGAAGCAAGGATAACATAGGATATGCCTTAGAAGAGAACAAAGAAGTTAGATTGTTAGTTAGATCATGTTGTAACATTATTGTAAATTTCCATTTAATTTGTTTTAATGAATTTAAAACGTTTAATAAATGTCATGAGCTTTGATGAAAACCCAATCATGCCCCGATCACCTTATCCGCTGCGGGTCGGGTGTGCCCATTTATCTTTTGCGAAATGTAAAAATTATGTTAAATGTTTTTATTTTATTTGTGATAATTTAATTTGGGGGACTTAAAAATATTAACTTATAAAAGTGTCAAAACCCTTAGGGCCCCATCATCATGCCCGTAAATTCTGCTGGGGGTTTGGGGGGGTGTGACAATTAATAAAGACCAATGCCAAAAGGGAAATTAGATTTAGATTAAAAACCCAAAATTAGACTTAGTCTATAGTACCTTAGGTCCCTTTAAAGTTAAAAAATTGTTTAAATTGTCTTGCTTTACATTAAATTTCCACCCCCAAATGCAGGGTGAGCATTTTAAATTGTTTGTTAAGTGTTATATGCTTTACATGAAAATTGGCTTTATTATTAAACCAGGGGTCTATTATTTTTTTTCTTTGTCCCCATATCCCATCCCACACCTTATCCCAAAATAGAATAATCGAATTAAAAATTCTTTTTTCTATCTAAATTTATTAAATAAATTTTGTTTCTTTTTAATTAAAATTTCATTATTTTTGGGGGTTTTGATTTTGTTTGAGTTTCAAAATTTAAATAATTTTTTTCTTTCCTCGTAAAGGGAGTTTTGGGTAAAGGGGAAACGGAAAGAACCCGGGAAGGTTACCCCCCGGTGTGGGAGGGCCCTTCTGGGCGGGCCCTTTCGTAAAAACCCAAATTAATGGCCCCAATTTTCCTCTGGTTATACTGGATGAAGAAGACGACGTAAATTCTGTAACATATAAGTATAATCTAAATCATGAAACTAATCGGGTTAGACACACAGTCCAGCAGTGGACTGTGTGCAAATAAAAAACATAAACGTTTCAAGTTCGATTCCCGTCTCACACACGCTGCCTTAATAAAATGCATTTTTTTGTTTACTGAACCGGATCGCCTTAGATATATGTTAAGTATATTAATAACCGGAATAATAACCAAGTTAGACACACAAGTCCAGCGGTGGACTGTGTGTTTGTTTATATCACAGGTCACGAGTTCGAGTCCGGTCTTCAGCACCGACTCGGACAATTATCTCCTCTTTTTAATTAAGGCAGAAAAGGAAATAAATAATTAGTATTTAAGTATAATAAAAATCGAATGATATAACATGTTGAACACACAGTCCAGCGGTGGACTTGTGTGTTGGATTAAACCACAGGTCCCGGGTTCGAGACCTGTGGTGTGCATGACCGTTTCGCTTAAACTATTTTTAAAATAAAAATGATTTTCTGTTTAATTCTAATTAATGTATATATGTAATTAAAATCGGATATATAACGGGTTAGACACGTAGCTCAGTTGGTAGAGCTGCGTGCACGCGTACGGGAGGTCTCGGGTTCGAGCCTCACCCAGCGCACAACAATATGCCTCGAACCGGTCAACGCCGGTCAAAGTCAACTGGTCAAAGTCAACTGTAGCAGAAAAAAAATAAAATATTTTTATTATTTTTATTTAATTATTTTAATTAAAAATCAATTATAAATACTTAAAAATAACATTTTTAAGGTTAGAAAATAGCTTCAAACTCACAAAAATACACCAACAATCCTACTAAAATAGTTTAATAAAATCCGTTTACTTACCAAACCATAATGCGATTTATCTAGGTTAAATCTCACTCGTGGTTAAAACCACATCGCGTGCATTCAACGTCATCAACCGAACGCACCCACTGTGAGTGAATCTTACAATTCCCCCTTTTAAATTACACGTTTTGGGGTGTGTCATGCGTTATGAAATTAATTTAATTTATTTATTTAAACTTGTGCCATACCACATCATGACTTAAACTTAGATTGTTTTTATTGTTGTGATTTACTTATTGCCATTTGTCAAGTCATATGAAACTCATACATTAAGCCCATCAGTTCCTCGTGGGAGACGAGTAGAACATCGCGTGCTTCACATCAAATTCATTATTATTCATGTGTGTATCATTGAGTTTATATTGTTTGTAGTGTGTTATTTATATCATGATGTTTATGCAATTCATTCATCAGGCCCCTCAGTTCCTCGTGAGAGACGAGTTGAGCATCGCGTGCCTCTAATTGTTCCATTATTGTTCATGTGTGTTTTCATTTAACATATTATGATGGTTGATCAAGTTACATCTAATTTTACTCATGTTTGGTTGTGCACATATTTCATAATCAATTTAAATAAATTGTTCAAATGTTTTCCATAGGATTCACTCGCCAACATTATGTTGATCCAAAAACCTTTTTACACATGATACAGGTGAACAGGTTGAAGCAAGGATAACATAGGATATGCCTTAGAAGAGAACAAAGAAGTTAGATTGTTAGTTAGATCATGTTGTAACATTATTGTAAATTTCCATTTAATTTGTATTAATGAATATGAAACGTTTAATAAATGTCATGAGCTTTGATGATAACCCAATCATGCCCCGATCACCTTATCCGCTGCGGGTCGGGGTGTGACAGATTGGTATCAGAGCCATGACTATAGGGATATAGGATAGGTTATTAGACCCTTAGAGCCTATACTATAGTCTGCCTAAATTTTAAATTGATTAGGTGGTTACATACAAACTTGTGATATTTATTTGTTTCATATTTGTTTACATTTCAGTCAAACATACATGCTCATACATGTTCATTATACATATATACATATTCATTATACATATATCGATGTTCATGTATTCAATTTATTTTCATATTCTCATTATCCAAAGATTTTATGCAATTTTCAATTCTCATCAAAGTAAGTTCTGCGATGGGCATGTAGTAACTGGAAGGGTACAAGTACCGGTAGTCGGAACGTCCTGTCTAGGCTGGCATTCGTATAAATCCAATATAACGGACCAGTTTGCCTACCTGGGGACCAACGATGAGAGTACGAAGGACCTATTAGGCCAAAGCATGCCACACCAAACGTCGTTCGAACTAACCCTACTTTGAGGTGTCATCGTGTCTACACCTGGACACATTCCGAACATCACACGTTGTATACATATTTCTCGATTTTCCCGGGTTTTTGTGTACGCAACCAGGCAGAAACCGTGCGAACCATATGAAAAACCGGTATTCATGGGGGCCCACATGATTACACAAGGTAAAGTATGGCGGCATGACGGGCCTAACAGCGAGCAAAGCCCAAGACATCCTATGGATGTAGTATTTTTGTATAATTATTTTATAAATGATCATTCTTGAATGCGACCCATGATCCCAAAAGCATCCAACTCATACTCTTGTCATGTATTCATTGTAGATGTCTTCTAACCTCGCCCGTAGGAAGACGAGGGCAAGAAAAGCCCGCGATCGCATGGCTACCTTAATCGCTCAACAAATGGCTGCCGTAATACCCAACATTGTAATCCAAGTTCAACAAGCACTTACCGATAATCCTGTCAATCAAGCAAACCAAAACATTTTCAACTCTTCCCCAAACACCACTAAATGTACCTACAAGCACTTCAAATCATGCGACCCTCCGAAATACAAAGGGACTGAAGGTGTCACCGCACTCCTCCATTGGTTTGAAGAAATGGAGAATACTTTTCTAAATTGCGATTGCCCTGATGATCGCAAAGTGCGTTATGCTACCGGTCGATTATATGGGATAGCACTTACTTGGTGGAACACAGAGAAGTCCAAACGAGGTGTGGAAGATGCTATGTCCCTAACTTGGAACGAATTGAAGGAAATCATGACCAGACGATTTTGCCCAAGGAGCGAAATCAAGAAGCTAGAAGATGAATTTTACTCATTGAAGCAAATGGAAGGAGACCACACCACCTACAACAAAAGGTTCCTCGAATTACATCAAATGGTTCCCAACATGTTCACTCCCCTCTACCGTTTGATCGAGCACTACATTCGTGGTCTTCCGTCAAAGATTCAAGACCCTGTAATAAGTAGCAAGCCTGCAACTTTGGAAGCAGCAATGGAGCTAGCAACAGAGCTCACCGAGAACCGAATCCGAAACAGAGACTTCAAGGAGGAGAAGAAGAAGGATAAAGAATCAACTGAAACCTCCGACTCCACTCAACCCGAATCCCCTTCTCAACCCAATCCTAAGAGAAGAAGAGTCGGGCGACTTTTCGCTGCTACTCAACGTAATCAACCCGTTTTTCACGCCATACCCATCCGAGCTATCCCAATCACCCAAGTGGCACCCAACTCAGCTTACCCAAATAAGAAACCATATCTTGGACCTCACCCTCGATGCAACAACTGTTTTTATCACCATCCCCTTACTTTACCTTGCCGGCTATGTACAACTTGTGGACGTTATGGTCATTTGAGCAATGTTTGTCGCACCTTTCAAGACCAAACCTTTTCCCCTACTCAAAACATGGCCCAAACTTATCACCAACCCCAACACCCCATGTTCCCATATGCTCGAGCTTGCTTCAATTGTGGCGACCCTACCCACTTTAGAAACACATGCCCTCAATTGGTTAATGTTATCAACACTCAAGCCCAATCAAACCCAGTTAACCAAGTAAACCAAGAAAACTCAACCACTATGCCACCAGCAAGAGGAAGAGTCTTCAATATCAACGCCAATCCTGTCGAAGATAATGACGGCCCAAACGAAGATACTCAGCTAGTCCTCTTCGCTGAAGATCCAGATTCAACTCCTATCGTTTAGTTTGATGTTCTTATCACATGTGTAGACTGTTAGAGTAATTATGGTATATTATATATTATATATTGTTTTCAGTATATACTTTTGCTGAGGCCGTAGCTCCCCATCCATCGAGGTTGAGTTTGATCCCCATTTTATTATGGGTTGATCAGGGCGTGCCCGCACGATCGGCTCCGTTTGTTGAGCCTTGATCGGTTACGTAATTTTACATTTCAATACATGCAATACGTTCGGCTCCGTTTGATTGAGCCTTGAGCGCACATTTCAATTTACATTTCCAGTTCATGCAATACGTTCGGCTCCGTTTGATTGAGCCTTGAGCGCACATACAATTTCATTATCAGTATCTTGTGGTTGTGGTGTTTGTAGTAGAGTCGCATCGAACTAACCATAACTTTCGGATAAAGTCAACGAAAATTTGACAAGGATATGGTGGATACGCCGATGGTACTTCCTATATATAAGTATTCTTGTCAAATGATCGGAGGCATTATCAGGCGGTTATGAGAGGTTCCATGCATAGGCTGATTGTGTGATGGTTGTTTAAATTAAGTTGTTCAATTTCAGTACATTCAATACGTTCGGCTCCGTTTGATTGAGCCTTGAGCGCACATACAATTTCATTCAATACGTTCGGCTCCGTTTGATTGAGCCTTGAGCGCACAGACAATTTCATTATCAGTATCATGTGGTTGTGGTGTTTGTAGTAGAGTCGCATCGAACTAACTATAACTTGCGGATAAAGTCAATGAAAATTTGACAAGGATATGGTGGATACGCCGATGGTACTTCCTATATATAAGTATTCTTGTCAAATAATCGGAGGCATTATCAGGCGGTTATGAGAGGTTCCATGCATAGGCTGTTTGTGTGGTTAAGTTATTCATATTCAGTACATGCAATACGCTCGGCTCCGTTTGATTGAGCCTTGAGCACACAATTTCAATTTCAGTACATTCAATATGTTCGGCTCCGTTTGATTGAGCCTTGAGCACACAATTTCAATTTCAGTACATTCAATACGTTCGGCTTCGTTTGATTGAGCCTTGAGCGCACATCCATTTCATTTTCAGTACATGCAAAACGATCGGCTCCGTTCGATTGAGCCTTGATCGCACAGATATGTTTCATTTCAGTAATTTATGTTTGTTGTATTGATTGTAGAGTTATAGGACTAATCATAATTCACTGTTAAAACCAATGAAAATTTGACAAGAATATGGTGGATACGCCGCCGGTACTTCCTATATATAAGTATTCTTGTCAAAGGATCAGAGGCATTAACGGATGGTTATGAGAAGTTCTATGTAGGATTTATTAGTTTCTTGGTAACCAATCATAACTTGTGGATAAAACTAATGAAAATTTGGCAAGAATATGGTGGATACGCCGCTGGTACTTCCTATATATAAGTATTCTTGCCAAAGGATCAGAGGCATTATCAGGCGGTTATGAGAAGTTCCATGTAGGATTGGTTGGAATTTGTGATACATTTATACCATCATGTTATTTAAAGAGATTGGATTGTGTTCCATTTCTACATAAATTAACCTCTCCATCATAACAAACGAGAGAGGAACTTCCATCATTCAAACATATATGTTATCAGAATGTGGATTCAAATATTTGCTGTTGTGTTTATTCATGTTCAAATATTTGCTGATGTGTTCATTCATGTTTGGATATCAGCTGTTGTGTTTTTATTTATGTTCCATGTAGATTGTAGTGTTAGAAGTTTTGCCTTAGGATATAACCATATTTTTCCCAAACGTATCTAAACTCTTATGCATGATATCATTTTTAGCGAATCATTCCTGTTTACCAATATTCATACAGTAGGCAACAAAAAGCGATTCCTGAATAGGGTACTTAACCTTTACAAGGAACGTTACCGCCTCGAACAAAAACTTAAACCCTCATTTTTGCTAAGCATACAACTGTCAAACAAAACATCATCATTCTTATAGTCAAAATATATCATTATTTAAATTTCGGGACGAAATTTCTAAAAAGCAGGGGATACTGTAACATCCGTCAAAAACGGATTTACCAAACCCGCTCCGTTTAGCAACCGAACAGTCAGTCAAAATTTTCGTTGCGAATTAAATGTCCAAAACATTTTTAAACGATCCGTAATCAATTATTATACGCGAATATATATTTAGTTTTTGAAAAACTGTCAAAAATCGCAAAATAAAAATGAAATACATCTGCCGGGTTTCGAACCCGGGTCTGTACCGAACCAGAATCATGACTTAACTCTCACACACAAACCACTGTGCCAACTGCTTTGTTTGTTATACAATAGAATCATTTAATTGATAAAGTGTCGTTACAAATTCAAAACCGGCGCCCAAACGGTTCAGTCGTCGGAATCCCGGAATTTCCGCGAATCTTAACTACAATTTACGTTATAACGTAAACCTTTAATCAGACATCGGTTATAACCGATGTTTGAAGTCCGCGACCAAAAATGATAACCGCCGGAAATTTAAATCAGTGAATACAGTCCGAAATCAGACCAAATACATCTCGTTTCTTTCCTATAAATTGACCCACAACCGACGACAAACACTTTCGCTCAAAAATCACACCTTTTCTCGGCGTAATTCCACTCGCCGGAATAAACCTGTTGTCGCCGGAAAACCGGTTTCCCCATTGCCGAGCTTTTCTGAACCCCTGAAGCTTATACCGGAGATACCCTTACCTTTTCCAAACTTTCCGGAGACTCGCTGCTGCAAGACACCTGACGCCGGAGTTGAATCCTGTCGCCGGAGTTCTGCCGGAAAACAGAGGATCCAGTCGGTATACCTCTCCGCCCAGTTTCTTTTCCTTTTTAACTTTTATCTTACCTTAATCGACTGTAAAACACTAATAAACCGATAAAGAACCTTAAACCAGTCAATCGATTTCCTCTGGTTATACTGGATGAAGAAGACGACGTAAATTCTGTAACATATAAGTATAATCTAAATCATGAAACTAATCGGGTTAGACACACAGTCCAGCGGTGGACTGTGTGCAAATAAAAAACATAAACGTTTCAAGTTCGATTCCCGTCTCACACACGCTGCCTTAATAAAATGCATTTTTTTGTTTACTGAACCGGATCGCCTTAGATATATGTTAAGTATATTAATAACCGGAATAATAACCAAGTTAGACACACAGTCCAGCGGTGGACTGTGTGTTTGTTTATATCACAGGTCACGAGTTCGAGTCCGGTCTTCAGCACCGACTCGGACAATTATCTCCTCTTTTTAATTAAGGCAGAAAAGGAAATAAATAATTAGTATTTAAGTATAATAAAAATCGAATGATATAACATGTTGAACACACAGTCCAGCGGTGGACTGTGTGTTGGATTAAACCACAGGTCCCGGGTTCGAGACCTGTGGTGTGCATGACCGTTTCGCTTAAACTATTTTTAAAATAAAAATGATTTTCTGTTTAATTCTAATTAATGTATATATGTAATTAAAATCGGATATATAACGGGTTAGACACGTAGCTCAGTTGGTAGAGCTGCGTGCACGCGTACGGGAGGTCTCGGGTTCGAGCCTCACCCAGCGCACAACAATATGCCTCGAATCGGTCAACGCCGGTCAAAGTCAACTGGTCAAAGTCAACTGTAGCAGAAAAAAAATAAAATATTTTTATTATTTTTATTTAATTATTTTAATTAAAAATCAATTATAAATACTTAAAAATAACATTTTTAAGGTTAGAAAATAGCTTCAAACTCACAAAAATACACCAACAATCCTACTAAAATAGTTTAATAAAATCCGTTTACTTACCAAACCATAATGCGATTTATCTAGGTTAAATCTCACTCGTGGTTAAAACCACATCGCGTGCATTCAACGTCATCAACCGAACGCACCCACTGTGAGTGAATCTTACAATTCCCCCTTTTAAATTACACGTTTTGGGGTGCGTCATGCGTTATGAAATTAATTAATTTATTTATTTAAACTTGTGCCATACCACATCATGACTTAAACTTAGATTGTTTTTATTGTTGTGATTTACTTATTGCCATTTGTCAAGTCATATGAAACTCATACATTAAGCCCATCAGTTCCTCGTGGGAGACGAGTAGAACATCGCGTGCTTCACATCAAATTCATTATTATTCATGTGTGTATCATTGAGTTTATATTGTTTGTAGTGTGTTATTTATATCATGATGTTTATGCAATTCATTCATCAGGCCCCTCAGTTCCTCGTGAGAGACGAGTTGAGCATCGCGTGCCTCTAATTGTTCCATTATTGTTCATGTGTGTTTTCATTTAACATATTATGATGGTTGATCAAGTTACATCTAATTTTACTCATGTTTGGTTGTGCACATATTTCATAATCAATTTAAATAAATTGTTCAAATGTTTTCCATAGGATTCACTCGCCAACATTATGTTGATCCAAAAACCTTTTTACACATGATACAGGTGAACAGGTTGAAGCAAGGATAACATAGGATATGCCTTAGAAGAGAACAAAGAAGTTAGATTGTTAGTTAGATCATGTTGTAACATTATTGTAAATTTCCATTTAATTTGTATTAATGAATATGAAACGTTTAATAAATGTCATGAGCTTTGATGATAACCCAATCATGCCCCGATCACCTTATCCGCTGCGGGTCGGGTGTGACATTTATCTTTTGCGAAATGTATGAATTATGTTAAATGTTTTCTATGTTTATTTTGTGATAAATTTAATTTGGTGACTTCAAATATCTAACTTATAATAGTGTCATAAGCTATGGGCCATCATCATGCCCCGTACTATTCTGCTGCGGGTCGGGGTGTGACAGATTAATATAAGAGCCAATGACTATAGGGAATTAGATTTAGATTATTAAACCATTAGACTTAGTCTATAGTAGCCTTAGGTACCTTATGTTCTTAATTGTTTAAATTGTCTTAGCTTATACATATAAATGTCACACACCAATGCATGTGAGCACTTTAATTGTTATGTGTTAAGTGTTATATGCTTTACATGACAATATGTGCTTTATTATTAAACCATGGTCTATTATTTCTTTTCTTTGTCACATATGCATACACACCTTATGCCATATACGAATAATCGATATTCTAATTCTTTTTTCTATCTAAAGTATTAAATCATTTTGTTTCTCTTAATACATTTCAATTATTCTTGGGTTTGATTTTGTTTGAGTTTCGAATTTCAATTAATATTTCATTCTCGTCAAAGTGAGTTCTTGTGACGGACATGTAGTAACTGGAAGGTTACGTACCGGTAGTCGGGACGCCCTGTCTAGGCTGGCATTCGTAAAATCCAATTAATGGACCAATTTGCCTACCTGGCGATTAACGATAAGAGTACCGATACCTATTAGGCCAAAGCATCTCACACCAAACGTCACATGAACAAACAGCACTTTGATATGTCAAACGTGTCCGTGTTAATTCATGGATACTATCTCAAACATTGTTTTACAACACCCCAAAACTTGAGTCATCTATTAATTCACGATTTTCTTCGGGTTAAGTTGTATATCAATGGGTGAACATATGAGGACCCTGCGAAATGTCAGTAATTGGGGGTGCACAGGTAATTACGAATGTGACGCACGAAAGTCAAACTAAACCCTATGATGTGCCAAACCTATGATTTTCAATATCTTATGATGAAATATTCATAAGTTTTATTATTATATCATATTCCATATTCCATGTGGTTATATTATCATTTCGTATATAAACCACCAAAACAAATCCATAACATTCCGCGAGATTTTAATGACTTTAAAACAAATCACCCTATCTTTTGTACCTTGTCGAAAGGTTCGACTTTTGCTACCCTTTGATGCTCCATAATATTTTCATGTGATTTGTATTCTTGAATCATGGAATTTCCCCTAAGTTCCATGATTTCACAAATCCGTGACTCCCCCATTTGAGCAACCAACACCCACCTTATGATCCAACCGTATGTCTAACCCGACACTCCATTGAAGGGTCGATCGATGGTGTCGTATGACACCCAACTCGTTCCTTACAGTTGAGCCGTTCAAGCCAACCTAGAGAATCAGTTTAACTAGAAGGCACGCGAATGAGCACTCATTCAGTTCCAAGACAACCAGGACGCGGTCAGCAACACGACACCGTTTAATGCGATGAGTTTGTTTTGAATAGAACCTTTTCGAGTTCGACTTTTTATGAGCCTGTTAAAATCAATTGCAGATGTTACGAATTTTCGAACACAAGTGTAATGATGTGATTTTTGGTAATATGTTTTAAATTTAATGAGTCGTCCATTACGACTTGAACGTCACAACCCTAATCACTTTCGTAACATGTGCCCAGAGTTCGGCAAATTCAAGTCAAGGGCACATGGTGACAATCACTATCAAGTAAAATAAATCAAAAAGGAAAAGGAATCACTAATAAAAACAAGATTTGAATGTACCTATATCTACATGTATATTATATCCACATCTACAGGGATGGGTTAAAATGAGAATCAATTTGAGTTGTGAGAACCATGAGAACTAGGCCATCCAAATAGTTTTTCCGAATTTTTTTCTCAAAAGTAATAAAAAATCACTTGTTTCAGCAAAAAAAAATAAAAAAATGACACATACTCACATCTACATGAGGCGTAAAAAATATTTATATTCGTACAAAATTTACACCAACGCGTAAAAAAACTTGTATCAGTCAAAACTATCGACTCGACAATTTTTTTTACTTTTTCTTTACAGATGTGTTTATAATATTTTTATCTACGTTTGTGAAATTTTTTTTTGACTAACTCGCGCGGGAAAAAAGTTCTCACAATTTTCACAATTCATGGTGATTCTCACTTGAACCAAATCCCTACTTCTATATCAATATTATCTATATAAAATATTTTTTTAGATATTCCTAATAAATTTAGTTATGAATACTTATTATTTAACTATGGATAGTTATTATACAAAGAACCAAATGAATTTTATTATAAAATTAATTATGGATAGTTATATTTTATGATATTACTTATAAATTAAAAAAATATATTATATGTTAAATAATAAAAAATAGACAATATTAAAATAATCAAAATGTTAGTTCTTTAACTTTTTTATGCATTTAGATTACTATCATTATTATAATTGCATGTTAAGTTAACGTACAACCACCATACATACCTAGTGTACTTCCATACATAGCCTAAGACTATTTTAAGTTGTGTTCGTGTTTAATTTTTTTTTTCTCGTCATTCCGTTAGAGATTTCATTAAAACAAAGTTGTATTAATTTTTTTGTATTGTAAGCTATTCATTGAAACAAAGTTGGATTATTATTTTTTGTATCGTAAGCTATAAAGTGACGGTGCAGTACTAGTATCCTGATGAATCAAGTCAATTCTTACTAAACAACATTAGTATCAAACATCAGTATTATTGCAGCCGTTACTGGTATTCATTTTTTGTTTTCTCATTATGTTGATATAGCGAGTGTCAGTTCCGTGGGCCGAACCGATTCCTACCGAACGATGTTGAAAATGGGGTTGTATTTAAAACAAAAAGTTATATTATCGTAGATTATAGCGAGCGCTCGACTTGGTGACTTGACGAAGCACACTGATTCCGAACAACATCAGTACTAATATTGGTATTATTGGAACCTTTACCGATATTCATTTTTATGATTTTCAATTGATGTAAGACACACGTTGATATATTTTTGGGCGTATCACTATTTTATATTTTTTTGGTTTTTTCTTTTGATTGCTTTGCTATATCGAGCGACAATATCATGACAATATCGTAATGAATGAATTGAACTAATACCTTTTGAATTCTGGGTGCAATGTGTGGGGAAATTTGAATATTATATAATATTACAATTGCAAGTTAGATGAACATAAACTCAATTTTTGATTTTTTTTTGATTTTTTATTGTATATTTTTCTCCTTAACTTTCAGTGTTGACACTTACCACCCCTTATTGTTTAAAAACTTTGTAATCGTTTTACATGTTTAAATTGTTATAAATTTAAATTGGCTTACGTTTAGACGTAAATTTTTTCTAGAAAAATGAGTTAGGTCAAATCTAATATTTTCTTGCTTATGTATGTTTTCATTTGATCGACGTTGTAACGTAAATTTTATTTTTTTTCCCCGGAAATGAGCCAGGTCATATAAAATACGTTTTTGTGCAAAATTTTATGTGCTTTTTCAATTGGTCTACGTTTTGACGTAAATATTTTTTCGAAAAGAGTTTGGTCAAATATAAACGTTTTCATTAGATGGTATAAATTCGAGTCACTTTACGTTTCGACACCGCCATAACACGCTGTAACTATTTTCTTACGTGCTTATTTTTATGTACGTGTCAATATAAATTCAAGTTGATTTACGTTTCAACGTAATTTTTCTTCAGCTTTTCTTTGGAAATATGTCGGGTCAAATATAACACGTTTTCATGCTTATTTTTATGTACATTTAAGTTGTTCTATTGTTTTTGACGTAAATTAAAATTAGCAAGTTGTGTGAATAGTGCTTTTATCCTGTTGGTCCCTTTGTTTCTTTCATGATTTATTTTTTCTGGACTTTATTATTTTTATTATTTACTTCTTACGTGCTTATTTTTATGTACGTGTCAATATAATTCAAGTTGATTTACGTTTCAACGTAATTTTTCTTCGGAAATATCTCGGGTCAAATATAATACATTTCCGTGCTTATTTTTATGTACATTTTCAGTTGATCTACGTTTTGACGTAAATTACAACTAACAAGTTGTGTGAATAGTGCTTTCATCCTGATGGTCCCTTTGTTTCTTTCTTAATTTATTTTTTATGGACTTTATTATTTTTATTATTTACTTTTCTTTATGTATAGTGTTTTAGTTTTAGCTTCATTTTTCATTAAAGTTATATTTTAGATGACGTTTACGTTTCCATTTACAAATAATTTAAATCAGCCCGTCGCACTATTCAATTTAAATTTATTTTTATGGTTTTCACTCGATGTAAAACATGTGTCAATATTTTTTTCCGCATATATCGTTCAGTTGCTATAGTGAACCAAAGTAGATATTGACCGAAACCCCGCAACATAGCGCGAGTAACATTACTAGTTTGAATACATTTGCATAACCTAACCCTACAACCAGTTGTGACCATAGAAAGAAAATTAACAACTCATAAGAACATAACTAGTTTTTTTCCGTGTCGCGCGTTGCGGCAACAAACTAGTGTTTGCGACTTTGTTACACGTGTTACAAAGATAACATTAACATTTGACTTTGTTATATGCATGACATACAGGCATACAGCAAAAAGGCTCACCGTGTGGTGTCGGCTCGCTAATCGTAAGTTTGCTATTACTAAATCAGTCCCTGTATACAAAACAAAGTACAATTGTATGATTCCTAAATCAAATAGTAATTATGAGTAAAATAGTACCTTGGTCTTCTTCTGCAACCGTCGTTTTTTGTTTTAGGGGCTTCCTTTTCCAAATACTCTTCTTCAATTGTTTCCTTGAGTGAAAAGTCTTTGGATAACCATTGGTATATGCATCTCCTTGTCTTCCTCAATACCAATTACTAAAACTGAAGTAATAAGAACTGCATATCCGAACACTAAAAACTGATAGGTACAACTTTCATATCACACATCCATACACCCCTTTAAGTAGTACCCGTGCGAGCACCGGTTGAAATGATGAGAATTTATAGGTAATGGTTTCTACAGTTGCTGTCAGAAGCGTATTAAGCGTCGTATCAGCGAATATATAACTATGGTTCTCAGAATTAATTCAATTCCTGATGAAGTTGTGAAAGACAATAAATCATCATTCTAACATAATGTACACATATGAATAATAGTAATTCACGTATAATAAAAATTAAAGAGCATATACCATGTTGGTTTTAATCTCTCTTCATTGGACCATCAAAATTACAATAACCTTGTGAAGAAAAACAGGTGAAATGTCATAAACTTGGGAACAAAATCCAGTTCGTGCATCACAACCAAGGCCCAAAGATTCGAGGCTGATGCCACATAGCTTATGTATAAACAATCTTCATTACCCTTTTGGCGATTTCATGTTGCTACACCTGCAAAGAACCAAGACCACAATGTGTTAAGCTTCTCCAAAACAATATTAACAAATATAAATATAAAAATAGCTTGTTCCAATAATAGTCACAACTTCTCTTGTGCAGTTCCATTGAATGATATCATTACAATCAAGTCCCACTTGAACCGTGCGGGTTTGGACTTGAGAAGTATTATCAAAGGCTTTGTTGGCAACGGCTCCACAATCTTGTTTTGGCTCGACAGATGGGTTGGGTCATCGCCCCTGGCCTCGGCTTTCCCAGCTTTGTTTTGCCTCGAAAAGGACAAATTCTGCACCGTCTCTGCTTTTTGTCTAAGAGGAAAAAGGTGAAGCACGCTATTGTCCTCAATCGATTACTTGGCGAAACTGGCTTTTATGTAACTGTATTTTTCTCTTTGTTTCTGTTTGGTGGCTTCTTTGTTGTTGCTTACCCTCTCGCTATGTAATCTGGTTTAATAAAATTTCCTTTTGTTGGTTGTTAAAAAAAAAACTTCTTAAATTTCCCAGACTATAAATAATACCTGTAAGTCATAGTCCATATTGTTTGGTTACAGTTGATGCTTGACTGGCTTTGAATTTATCCTGTTAGTAAACATAGTATAAGACCACATGTTCACTACCTAACACCCAAGCATGTACCGTTAATCTTCAATTCGATTATTTCTAACATCTCCCTTGAATAAGTTAAATGCTCATCCACCACTACTAATTAACACACTGGCTAATGATGTCATCTAACTCAACTAACTTGCTAATTTAACATTTGCCTCATTCACATCTTCTATGTTGTCATTGTGCTGACTCAGATGGTTGTGTAAAGGTGCAGACGGTGAGCGATTGAATGAAGATTTGGTAAGTGATTTGGTGACAAAAGAGACGACCAGGGCAGTTTTGTCTTTTCGTTTGGACAGTGGCATATCATTTAAGATATAGATAATAATATTCAAATACTATCATTGCTAAATATTTGTTGCAAAATAAAAATAGTTATAAACAATTTTTTTTACAAGTTCCAAGTCTCCAACTGCCGTCACCAAACAAAAACCCATAAGCCGAATTGCATGTATTAATTTAAACTAAAAGAAATTCAGCCCAATTAATCTATTTTCATTACAACATGAGGTTAAAGTTCAGTTTTAAACAAATATAAATTCAAAATAATAATACATCAAGTGACCAAAAGAATGTCATATGGATCATTAGTAGTAAATTCATCTCATATTAATATATCATAGGACTTTTTGAACCATCGAGATATTTGCAACACAATTCAAAACTTAGTTTTTACTCAAACTTCATAGTATTAATTTAGTTTTGATATATCTTCTTAATTCTTTTCTCGATAACTACAATTTTCGAAAAAAGGATAAAAATAACATATTTATAAGTATATAAACACATTTAGTAATTAATCAACAAGCATAAATGAGTGGATAAAATACGCACTCCACAATGTTGAGAGGAATTTGCACACTTGATTACTTGATATATGTTGGAACAAAGTTCTAAAAAGGATAAAAATAACATATTTATAATAATATAAACACTTTTAGTAATTAATTAACAAGCAAAAATGAGTTAATAAAATACATACGCTCTAACACCACAGTGTTGAGTGTGAGAAATTTGCACACTTGATTACTTGATATACATTGGAACAAAGACATGAATACAATGGAAAGAAAATGGAAAACATAAATGTAACGGATTACATTTATTCCTGGATAATAACTAAAAATCCGCACATCTAGCTTAATTTAAATGTAGGAATTTGGCCGGAAAATTTCTTTCATTTATATCATCGTGTAAACTTATTTTCGTCAATAGGTGTTATCACCACTATCTTTTATTCATGTTCCGTCCCAAGCACTTGATCTTCAAATCCCAAGCCATCCACAATACTTATCCGAGGCATTCCTTAAGGTATTACCACGCCGAGAGTATTAATAGATTACAAGACCATTGGTTATGCATTTAACCTGAAGGCTAGATCTATAAATCAATGAAAATAGATCATGGTAAAATTGTAATTAAAATGAAAATTGAGGAAGTAGTTTTAATGTGATAAGGGCATAATAGTAAAAATAACTGAATTCGAAATACACGTAATTTCTCTCATGTCCGATATTTACATACGGTGATTATTTAATTTCGCATCAAATAAAAGGTTATCTAGAAATCTTAAAAGCTAAACATAATAAAAAAAATTAGAACTGAAAAAGAAAACAAAATTGGTAAGAACACACAATTTTAAGGTCTATCTATGTACAAGCATAACATATACTTTGAAGTGAATAAACGTTTAATAACGGTCATATTGGACCAAGTTTGAGTCATTAGTTTGTTCAGTTTTATTTAAATGAGTTCATTAGTCTGTTCCACCTTTAAGGTCATTAGTTGGTTGATTTGTTTTTTGCTTCTTGAGTCATGTAAGGCTATATATAGCCAGTTTCAATTCATGAATAAATATCACATTAACATTGAGTTAATTTGGTGCTACTTGGTTACAACAAGTGGTATCAGAGCGAAACTTGAGTAATCCACGAAACAAAGCAATCGAAATGGCTGAAGGAAACTCGTCGCAAGGCTTCATCATTCCCAAGTTTGATGGCGATTATGACCACTGTAGTTTGGTCAGGGAAAATCTGCTTCGATCAAAGGAGTTTTGGCCCGCTGTTGAAATCGGTTATGAAGAACCAAAGGCAGGAGAGCAGGTGTCAGCAGCAAGAAGGAAAGAACTGGATGACATATAGCTTATCGATCTAAAGACTCGGAACTATTTGTTTTATTCGATCGATAAAAGCATCCTAAAGACCTTTACTCAGAAGGAAACATCGAAGCAGTTGTGGAATGCAATGAACTGAAGTATCAAAGGAGTGCACGAGTTAAAAGAGCCCAACTACAGAGGCTACGGAGAGATTTCGAAATGCTGGAAATGAAGAGTGAAGAAACAATAACAGAATACTTTGGCAGAGTGATGATACGTTTAATGAGATGAGAAACAATGGTGAAGATATGCCAGACGTGAAGATAGTGGAGAAGATTCTTCGAACTTTGACTCGAAATTTTAATTTTGTGGTCTCTTCGATTGAAGAATCAAAAGATCTGGATACCTTGTTTGTTGATGAACTCCAAAGTTCATTGCTTATGCATGAACAAAAGTTGCAGAGGAAGGAAGGTGACGATCAAGCACTGAAGGTTGATGAAAACAGTACAGGAAGGAATAGAGGACGAGGTAGAGGATATTTTGGAAGAGGTAGAGGCCGTAACCGAGGTTGCGGGTGCGGCGGCTTCAATATGTCGTTAGTTGAATGTTATAAGTTCCTGCAAACTGGGCATTTTCAATACGAATGCCCACAGCCAGATAAAGGGGTAAACTTTGTAGAGTTCGATGAAAATGAAGAACTGGTGTTGATGGCTTATGCGAAGGAAGAATTTGCTGAAAACAAAGGTTACTGGTTTCTTGACTCAGCATGCTCTAATTATATGATAGGTATTAGAAGTTGGTTTACACATCTTGATGAGAATATCAAGCCTACAGTGAAACTTGGAAATGGTTTGAGGTTGGCTGTAAAAGGGATCGGTGATGTTCGTTTTGAAATAGACAGAATCACACAAGTCATTACTAATGTGTATTCTGTGCCACAACTAACCTCAAACCTTATTAGTGTGGGGCAGCTTCAAGAGAAGAAAGTAAAAGTGGTCATAGAAAATAATGAATGTAGCATTTTTCATCCACAAAGAGGGATGATTATAAAGTCTAGAATGACCAAAAATCGGATGTTTTGTAGTTCATGTCAGTAAAAAGGAATCACCCACTCAATGCTTGCAAGTAAGTGAAGAAAGTAGCATACACACATGGCATAAAAGATTTGCACATGTTAATCATAAGGCAGTAAGAACAATGCAATACAAGAATATGGTGAGAAGATTGCCTCAGGTATGTGGGAAGACAATGGTGTGTGAAACATGCAACATGGGGAAGCAAAGCAGAGGAATAATTCAAAAGCAAGCTAACTGGAGATCTACTGAAAAGCTGGAATTAATCCACATTGATTTGTGTGGACCGATCAATCCTACCTCTCAAAGTGGAAAACGGTATGTTCTCATTTTTATTGACGATTGCACACGAAAATCATGGGTCTATTTTTTGGAACACAAAGGGGAAAGCCTTGAAATGTTTCAAATGTTCAAAGCCTTGGTTGAAACAGAAATGGGTACAAAAATAAAAAAATTTACCAAGTGATCGAGGGGGGAGTTCACATCAAATTCGTTTAATGAATTTTGTGAACAACTTGGAATTCAAAGGCAGTTAACGGCTGCTTACACCCCGCAACAAAACGGGGCGGCGGAGCGTAGAAATAGAACTCTTATGAATATGGTTCGTTGCTTGTTGATTGAAAGAAATGTACCCAAGGATTTCTGGGCAGATGCAACCAACTGGGTTTGCCATGTGTTAAACCGATGTGTAACCAGGACCTTGGATGATAAGGTTCCTGAGGAGTTGTTGTCTGGAAGAAAACCCAGTGTGGACTATTTTCGTGTGTTCAGTTATGTAGCTCATGTGCATGTCCCTTCACCGCAACCATAACAACTTTGATTTCTTCCTAAAGTGGCCCAATTCACTGCAACCATAACAACTTTGATTTCTTCCTCGGTCGTTTCCATTTCCATAACCTCCTTCTTTCTTGCCTTCATTCCTGTTTCCTTTGTTATTACTCCAGCAGTTTTCGGTGCAGTGTCCCAACTTCCCGCACTTATCACATTTGGTGGTTCGGCATCCACCATAATGATGATAATTTCACCTGTTGCACTTAGGTGCATTTCCTGTATAACCTCTCGGTTCTATCTCCGCTGCTGCCACAAATACTTTGTTCCTTTTTTCTATGGGGGTTTCTTTCTTCTTGTTACTCGGTCGGGAACCTTTCTTGAAGTGTGTAAATTTTCTCTTATTCCCATGTGAGGTTGATTCTACATGTGTTTCCTTGGGCATCTCCGCATTCTTTCTCGAAAACTTATTCATTCTCACCGCTTCTTCGGTAAGGCTTACTGCAATCGTAATTGCCTCAGTGATGGTTGTTGGATGTGACGAAGTAACCATACTTCGAATTTCTGGAGATAGTCCCCAAATGTATCCTTCGATACATTTAAATTCGGGGGTTACCATATACGGAACGACTCGTGAAAGATCATGAAATCGCTGGGTATAGCCATAGATGTCAGATCCAACCATCGCTATATTCCAAAACTCAGTTTCCAATTTTTGTAACTCGGCTCTAGAAAAGTATTTCTCTCTGATCATATCCTTCAGTCTATCCCAAGTAATAGCATAAGCAACTGCTTCTCCAAGCGTTTGTACTTGCAAATTCCACCATGACAATGCTTCATCCATAAATAAGCCTGATACATATGTCACAATCTGGTTGATAGAACAGTTACTCATACGAATTACGGAATCCGTCTTTTCTGTCCAACGCACAAAGGCTACTGCACCGCCTATGCCATCAAAATTCAAGGGTTTGCATTCTAAAAATTGTTTATATGTACATCCTGAAATAGTTAGATTTCAAGAATCATCAATAATATATATTGTTGGAAATAAATATTAATGATCATACTTTGGTAATATTATAAATAACAAACCATTTACAGGCATTTGAACTCTTGGTGGTTCTTGAACCCTTGGCTCAGCATTAGCTCGTGATGCGCAAGTGCTTCAGTTATTCGTCGATTCACTAGAGCATTGAGCTCAGCTTGGGTTGTAGGTAATGGCGATGGTCTAACTCGGGGTCTACCTCTTCCTCTAGATGCCATGATCTTCATATATGAAACATATAGAAGTGATTAGACGTATATTTGAAACAAATATTGTCTTTCATGGATTAGTATTATATAATATAAGTGTATATAATATTTATATGATTCAATTTTTATGTATAGTATCCATATTATAAGCACCATAATAGATACATAAAAATGAACAATCAACAATGCATAAATAAAAGATAAACATCAACCATTATATATATACTGTCAACTTGATACATGATTTTTGTGAAGATACAAAAATAACTCGGAGTTATAACACTCCGATGGACAAGTCATACACAATACATTATAAAGTAGATATTTTCCTTCACATCGTTCTTCAAAATCTTCAAGTTGACGACATATATATCTTCAAAAACTTCTATCTTCGGCAAAACTGGGTATGAGTACCTACCCTAGAGGTATGACCATATACCAACTAGACAGATGGTGGAGGTGGGGGTGGAGATGAACGGATGATCCTCCGGAGGTATGCGACCTCCTCCTTGAGCGAACGGATACGCTCCTCGTGGGATGGAAATACACTCTGCACTAGAGGGTGTGGATGTGGTACAACAGGCGAAGGTGGTGATGATGTCATCAGTAGAGATGGTGTCACGGGAGGTGTCGAGGTGGGTAATGGTGGTAACTGAGATGACAAAGATGGGGTACTCTGAGATGCTCGCAAAGTGGAAATCTGAGCCTACAGCTCACGGATACGGCGAAATAAGATACTAATCTGTATCTCAGAAGACGTGACTCGAAACTCGGTAGTGGTTGGTGGAAAATGACTGGGATGATATGGATCAGATGGGCTCATACCAGGTGGAGATGATCGAATGTGAATACCAGTATGGTGAGATGATGGGTATGATGGTCCTCCAACAGTGGGTGGTCGTGAATAGGGATGGTGTCTACTTGCATACTGAATAGACTCAGGGAACATAACTCGGGAGGGTCCTGCAGTGTAAGAAGATGCATAAGGATCAGATGTGATAAAAGGATCTGGAATGGGTATACGCGGTATATGTAATGATCCATCAACATGGTGAAACGGTGGCTGCTCAGATGAGTAGGATGTACCTCCCAATGAGTAATGTGAAGGTCCAGACAAAGGATGAGGAGTGAAATGATCAGTAGCAAATGAAACGTCTCCAGGTAAATACTGAGATTGTCCAGATGGGTAGATGTGACCAGTAGTGATAGCATCAGATGGTATGGGATCAACAAAAGTGGGTGTAATAGAATCATCAACAGTGGGAAAAGTATCTGGAAGTGGTGGAAGAGCAGTATCAGGTGAGGGCTCGGGTGAGGGTGATCTCGGAGACGATGGAGCAGATGTGGTAGTATCAATGACATCAGGCTCATGAGGAGCTACCTCCAGTAGCGCGAGATCAAAATCATCTCCGATACCTAGATCATCCTCAAGGTGACCTACGTGAATAATAGGAATGGCATCGTCATCTCCATCGATGTCGACAACAAAAGGATCTACCATGTTAAGTGGTATAACATGGTGCTCAAGAATGTGCTCACCTTCGGGGTGGCCAATGATAACTATCTGGTGGTCAAAGAGTGGTAAAGATAAAACATCATCATCGGGAATATCCCCGGGAATAGGATCGGGTACAGGGTAGGGTAAGGCAGAAGGCTAGAAATCATCGTCCATCCAGTCATCGTCAGAATCATCGTGATCTGACTCGTCGTCGGAAATGATAATGACTGGTGGGAGTAGATCGTCTAGTGGTATATAATCTATCTCAGGGTTAGAACTCATAGACTCGGTGTCTGAAAGGCTACTATCAGAAGACATGACTCTGGCAAACATAATCCGTACAACTTATTTTTGTTAATAAATAATTTTTTTTGTTTAAAGATAAATAATCGGGCAATCACTAAGTTTCGATGTAAGTTTTTCTAATCATAAGTTCAACTCAATTTACTGTTATTGTGTCTATCTCTCATAGACTAGTTTTGTATAATGACCTTGCACTATTGTTTTTGTTTTGAACATTTGATACTAATGGACAGTTCTCCCCGGGATGACAAGCCAAAAATACTTATTTCAATTTTTGTAAACGACTCACAAAAATTTATAAAGGAGCATTTTGAAATTGTAGACTAGACTCAAAAGAATCTTAGTTCACTACAATTGAAGCTCTGATACCAGGTCTGTCACACCCCGATTTTTTATGTAGCGGAAGCGTGTCGCGAGGTGTGGCCAGAGAGGCAATCGTTGCATTCAACCAAGTTAACGACAATTGTATTACATTACAAAACATTCATCCATACTTTTCATTTGAACATAATTTACATATAAACTTTTGTCTTTAAAACAAACCACAAGTATTTAGACATAAGTTTATAAAACATAACAACAAAGACCGGATGAAACATAATATCTTGACTGCTCAACAAACGAACAAGATTTTTACCCCAAAGTCCATCCACTAGTTTCCTGTAATACATGTTAGTTTTGAAAACAATGTCAACAAAAGCTGGTGAATTCATGTTATAAATTTTGTATCAAATGAATTATCAAAAACATTTGAAATAAACTTGTTTAATGTAGCTTAATGAAACTTGTAAGATCATTAGTGTGTTGCAAGGGCACTAATCTGTATGCCGAATAAGGTGGCAACCAAACCTTGACGATTTATTATGTGTTTGAGACACTCGTTTTAGACATAAAAGCACTCTAATACGATCTGTTATTATTGCCGTAATAGAGTAGGGCTCGCCCAAACCCAATAGATCTGTCCCCTTGTTCCTCGGTACTTGTTATTCATTAATGGCCCCAATGCTTGAGCCTTATTCACATGTGATCTAAATATTTTCATTTTCCCAGCTATATTAGTTGTAACATGTATACATCCCCACACGTTTAAAACCATAAAAATGTTAAAATAAAAGGGGAAACATGAACTCACAGATTTGCGTTCCGTACAAATCTCTATTCGATTCCTGTTACTTCGTTCGTTTTTCGACCTACAAGTGTTCTAATCTATTAGACACTTAGGCTTTCGTTTTGTTTTTCGTACAAGTATTTTATCTTGAATTTCATACTTGTAATTATTGGTTTTCTTGGTTGATATACACACACACATATATATATATATATATATTGGATTGATTACATGTAAATGGACCTAGTCCATTATTTAATGGTAAAAATTCAATCTAAGACTTTATTACATATGGGTCTAGCCCAATAGTTTTTGTAAGCATGGCCTAGCCAATTTTCTTACTATGTATGTGGGCCTAGCCCAATATAGTTTATAAAAATTTGATTAGCCAAAGTTTACTTTTATAAAAGTGGGATTTAGCCCAATGTTAGTTTTTATAAAATGGATTAGCCCAATATATTTCTTTATAAAAGTGGGCTTGGCCCAAAATTATCTTTTATTTAAATGGGTCTAGCCCATGTAAACTTTTATAAGTGGGCTTAGCCCAAAGTTTATTTTTTTTATAAAAGTGAGCCTTAGCCCAAAGTTTAATTTTATAAAAGTGGGCTTAGCCCAAGTTTGATTTTTATACAAGTAGGCCTAACACTTGTAAATTTTATAAAAGTGGGCTTAGCCCAAAGTTAATTTAATAAAAGTGGGCCTTAGCCCAACTAGTTTATATAAATGGGCTAGTCCATATACTTTATAAAAATAAGTTTAGCCCAATATAGTTTTTATAAAAATGGGTTTAGTCTAATGATTTGTTTAGTTAGGCTTATCAAAAAATATTTACTAGTATTTGTTATAACTTATAAAAATTTATTTATAAAAACTATAAGTTGTATATATTAAAAAAAATTCTAGTAAATATAAAGTGTATCGGTTTATTCGTTCGTTTTGACCGTTAGGTTCGCGTCGACTATTTTATTCATTTCGTCTTTGTCGTTTGTTTCATTTATACCATATATTTTATTTTGTCCGAATTGTCCAAGTTTGTCCGAATTGTCCGATATATATAATTTTGTCAAAAGTTGAACACTTAAACATATTTTTATACAAAAATATATATATACACATATTTGGTGATTTCAAAATATATATTTTTTATCAAAAATGTATATTTATCTCCTTTTTAGTTTAAGAAATCTTATGTAATTATATTCTTAACTTTTTCACCAAACCTTTATTTAAACAAGATTAAAGTTTCTAATCACTTTTAACCACCAAATCTTTAGTTTAATCCTATCTTAATCAAGATTAATTTTTATAAAAATTTTGCCATAGTTTCCTTTAAAAATATAAGTTTCCCATGTTTTTATAAACATGTTTTAAGTAATTAAACTAACTCAAATCATCATAAACCACAATATTATATAAATGTATTAACATAATGTTATGAACTTGTTATAATTATTAATCTTTCTTAATATAGAAACTTTATTATAACTTTTATACAAAATTTCTAAATCATAATTTTTATTTAATGATCTAATATATGTATAATCATATTTATAATATGAATTATGTTCATGACATATTTTGTTAATGAATCTTGCTAATCTAAACATGCATGTGTTTAGATCACCTTTTTATTAATAATTTTGCAAGATTCAAGTTTACTAGTTCATAACAAGTTCAAGATCATAAAAAATTATCAAGAAAATCACATGATTATGTTAGTGATCTTAGATTTATTAGTGTTTTCAAGTGGGTTTTTATATAATTTTTATGATGATCTTGTGAAATTTTATAAAATAAAAGTATAAGATAAGGTTTTAAGATCTTACTACTAGCACAATGGCTAGGGATGATCTAGAGGAACAAAAAGAGAGGTTGATCAAGAGTTCCAAGCTTCCAAAGTAAGCTCCTAATTCTTGCAAGTTCCTTAGATCTTCATGTATGCTTGAGATTCTTGTGTTTGATTTTTAAAAAGTGAAGGTGAAGATGATGAAGCTTGGACAATTTTTTTGAGAGCAAAAGTGAGAGTGTTCTTGAGTTTTGGTGTATGGAGAAAATGAATGAAATGGAAGTGATTATAATCTTGGTTTGTATTGGTGATTATGGTTCTTACACCTCACTTCATACTAAACATGCTAATAACTTGCCAACACATGATGAATAAAAAAAAATATTTAGTGGCATGGGGAAGCACACATTGCCGTGAGGTGGTGTTGTTTTCTTTTTCTTTTTTAATATATATAATTTTATAAACTTTAATAATTATATATATAAGTTTTTATAAAAACTAATACCCTAATACATTAAAGTGATGTTATAGTAGGCCAAAATAATTTATTAGTCTTATTGATTTCTTGTTTGGTTGATAAAGTTGGTTCGGGTCTTGTACCGGGTAATATACTGATAGATAGTGTTACTTATAAAATTTTATGTTCATAATAATTCTAGTACAATTTTTATTGTCCCGTTAATTAATATAGCTCTTCAGACTAATAATTTTGTCATTTTGAGTTCGGTTCTGGTACCGGCTTTGTTGTCAGGTTTTTTTTACTGAACAAACCGTTTAGCTTTAAATATAAGATTTAGATATGAGTTTTATACTATTTCTAACACCCCTTATTATTCTTTAGCTAAAAATATTTATTTTTGGCTTTTCGGACAATTGCTGAATTTTGCTGCAGAATGCTGAATTTTGCTGCAGACTTAGACAATTTGGTATTTTATATAAATTTTTATGGTATAATAGTGCAGAAATATTTTATATCTTAAATCTATTATATTAGACTGTACTGTAACTAGTTCTGATATTTAATACATGTTCGCGTCGTTGTCATTTGTCTAGGATATGGTTTTATATATTCGTGATCATGACGAATCTATTATCATACCAAACTATGATTTGGTTAATTTTCTAGAATTTTAAGACTTAAAAATAAAAATTAAGTCATGTTATACGATAAATAAACATGTACTAGTTGTTCAAGTTGTACAGAATTACCGGAATTTTGCCAATTGTCACATTAAACAACATAAGCTACCTAAAGGAAGTTGAAAGTATCAACTTGGCACAAAAACATATCATATCATACAAGTCTTGAAGTTAACGTTGAACCGACAAGGAAACGAACACCCGGACATAACCAGACACATCATATGAACTAGTTAATATTTTAACATCATACAACTAGTTTAATTCATCAAACACATTGTTTTGCTTAAAATCCCAAAATCCCTACAAGTTGCTTAAACCTCCGTTTAAGGACCCGATAACGAATCTAGCACCCGTTAAGCAACCAAACACGAACTAGACATGATGTATGGGCTATTTAATATTGACTAACTATGTTAAGCTAGTATAAATCACCATACATCTTGAATTGCATTAAAAACCCCTAAAACCCTAAACACCCTAACTTAACTTGGTTAAATCTTAACTAGAACACCTAAATAACTTAACTAAACAAACCAAGATCCTAACCATTATTCATGGCCGGTTCTAGGAGGGCCCCACAAGGCCAACATTCATGTCTCCCATGCTTGGACATGTTGGGTGAACAATAAGAATACATGGAGGGTCTTGTGTCTTTCACCCAACATAAGTAATCATCTATATCACCCTCTTTCATTTACATATCCTAACACTAAAACCAAACAACAAGAACACCTCCTACACCCCACAACTCACGGCTCAAACACCCCCTTACACCTCCATCTTCAAGCAACTTTCAAGCTATTCCAAGCATATTCAAGAGTGTTTCAAGCCTAACTAAGGAAGGATCAAGCCTTGGAAGTTGAAGGACCACTCTAGGGAGCTATTATCGACCATCTTTGCTTCATCTTCATCACCTTGTTCATCTTGCCACTTCCCTAGCCACAAGAGCTAGTAGTGAGCTTTCTAATCTTCATTTACATATAGTTTAATTATAAGTAACATATCTACAACTTAACATCTAAAGGTTCTTACAAAACAAAGATGAAGAACACCCTAAATCAAGCTAAAAATCATGAGAAACAAGTTGTTTATAATATGTTATGAAAGTTGTTAGTTGGTAGTTTGAGCTAGTGATGATGATTAACGTATGTAAACTTGTTAGATGATGATTAAAACATAATCTAACAAGTGTACATTAAGGGTCTTGAAAGATCCATGATAAAAGTGTTGATGAACTTGTTACACATGAACAATGAGCTTATTAAAGTGGGTAAAGGATTTGTGATGTTCTTAAAATAATATATGAACATGTTGTTAAAAATGATTTTCTACAAAGTTAGTAAATATTAGAAAAAACCCATTTTTGAATATGGATGAACCTGTTAAACACAAGGTTAAAATACTACATGATTTGGTTAACTTTCAAGTTCATCATAACATGAAAAATGCATCTAAATGCATATATTATACTTGTGGAAATTGTTGTGATTAAATTGATGAGTTTTGAAAGTTTAAACACATGTTTTTAAACATGGGAAACCTCCTAAATCTAGGGGAAACTATGGCAAAATTTTTATAAAATTTAAACACATAGAAAAATATATTTTAACAAAGTTCTTACAAGTAAACTTGTTTACAAGTAATAAATATAAAAATCCTCATATTTTTGTATAAAATGTAAATTAAAGAAGTTATGGCTTTTCTAAAAATAAAGATGGATATAAATATATATTTTAAAAATATATATTTAGTGATCATAAAAATCATGTGCTATGTGTATATTATTTGTATTAGTTATATACGAAATTAGGGACTTGAAATAATACACACCAACAAATACAGTAATATATGGCAACCAAAGACTTACAAGAATATATACCTATTCATACCTTGGAGACGAATATGAACAAATCTGACACTTGGACTATATAAGGATTTCGGACTAAAAATATATAATATATCGAAACTTGGTAAATATTACTTTCAAAATCGAACAAGTGACAAAATATATATTTTTACAAGTATATAAAATATATCATATTTTGTCGATATTAAAAACGTATTATTCTTGAAGTGTATAAAAATATATATTTCATAAACCTCTTAAAAATATATTGTTTTGGTGGAAACTAAAAATACATTTTTCTAGAGCTAATCTTAAAAATATATTATTTTTAAATTCATACACTTACCAAGCATAATATACATATATAATTTGGACATAATCTTAATTATACATATTCCTATACGTACAAATACATGCCAACATATACCCCTAACACTTTGTGAAAATACCATTAACAAGTATTATAAAATAACCATGAGAATATGACTTTAAATACACAAATACTCACAACACAAGTATACCTATACTTGGGAAGATGCACATGTATAATACTTAACAATTATTACACTTGGTCATGTATATCATAAACCCATGCACACGGATAATTATATATATAGACATGTTAAAAATAGAATATATTTAACAAACCCATCGCAATCATAAATGATATATATTGAATGTAAGGATTTATTTTTGTTGGTTTTCTCGAAATAAGGAATGTAGTTGTGAGGAGTTTTGATTTGCAGAGCCATGATCGGAGATTGAAGATGAGAAGTTTTGAAGAAGATGAGAGTGAAAAACCACTTTTTATGAATTTTGAAGTCAAGTCGGTAGAGTAAGCTATGTTTGGATGAAACAAGGTTTTTATAAAGTGAAAAGTGAATGCTAACGTGGCAGCAGCTGTTTGAAAGATCTGATTGCTAACATCTGTCCATGTGGTAACCTCTGTTTGTGGATTGCAATTGTTAGATAACCTCTGTTGGAAAGCAACATGGGTTGGAAATAGTGGATATGAACAGTGGCTGATTTTAGTCTATCTAAAAGTATACATCAGTGGTTAGGGCAAACAGTGGTTTTTCCTAACAGATGTTATGAAACGATGGTGAAAGAGAACAGAGAATACCTTTCAGTAGTGGATAAATTTTCGCCAAACAGAGGTTTTAGAAACAGTAGTTTAGAACATACTTTAAGGATATTTGAAAAATTTTCAAACAAAGCTATTTTTAAGGATGGATTTTTGATTTTCTGAAGACATTTTAATGCTTTTTATTCATGAAAAACAAAGTTTACTTATAATCCAAGTTTAGCTTGCCAATCCTAGATATCAAACTTTCAAAGGTGGATGTGTCTAAAGCTTTTGGTAACACATCTGCCCGCCGATCCTTGGTGGGAACATGATGCAGAGAAATTAAACCTTTTTCATAGCAATCCTTCACAAAGTGATGTCTGATGTCAATGTGCTTGGTTGTTGAATGGAAACTAGATTTTTAATGATGTTTTCAGCTGCTTGACTATCCAACATGAGAAGAGTCTTTAAAGTAGCAGCAATATATTCAGCCTCTGCTGTTGATGTTGAAACCACTGCTTGCTTTTTTGCTTTGCCAAGAAACAAAGCAATTGCCTAGAAACTTACAACCTTCTGAAATGGACTTTCTTGTAGTATGACAACCAACAAAGTCTCTGTCTGAGTAACCTGAAAGCTCAATATTTCCATTAGCAGGATACCAGATACCAAGTGTGGGAGCACCTTTTATGTATCTGAATATCCTTTTCACAACTATAATGTTGGACTTTCTAGGTGCTGACTGGGATCTGGCACAGGGACATGTGGCAAACATGATGTTTGGCCTTGATGCAGTTAGGTACAATAATGACCCAATCATGCTTCTGTAAAGTGTTTGATCAACCAAGTCATCTTTATCATCAACAATGACAAGTTTTGTGGTGGCCATGGGTGTACTATATGGTTTACAGTCATTCATATCAAATTTTGTTAATAGTTCTTTGACATATTTACTTTGATGAATGAATGTACCATTTTGCAATTGCTTAACTTGGAGACCAAGAAAACATTGAAGTTCACCCATGGCACTGATATCAAACTATGCTCTCATGAGTTCCCTAAACTCTTTACACATGGAATTACATGCGGATCCAAAAATGATGTCATCCACATGAATCTAGACAATCATGAAATCCTTTCCTTTCCATTTCAAAACAATGTTTTATCAATTTACCTATGTGAAACCTATGGATAAGAGAAAGGTGAAAGAGCTTCATACCAGTCCTTGTGTTTGTTCAAGCCATACAAAGCTTTATTAAGCTTGTAGGCATGATCAGGAAAAAAGGCATCTTCAAAACCAGGGGTTGGCATACATATACCTCTTCCTGGATCTTACCATAAGGAATGCACATTGATATCCATTTGATACACCTTGATGTTGTGGTTGCCAGCAAAAGCTAAAAACAATCTGATGCCTCTAATCTTGCTACTGGAGCAAATGTTTCATCATAATCAATGCCTTCTTGTCTATAGCCTTGACCACAAGCCTAGCTTTGTTTTTGACAACAACGCCCCTTTCATCTGTTTTGTTCTTGAAGACCCATTTTGTGCCAATTGGACATACATCCTTAGGCAATGGTACAAGTTCCCACACTTGTTGTCTCTTGAACTGTTGGAGCTCTTCCTGCATGGCCTCTACCTAACTATTGTCTTTTAGTAGTACTTGGTACTTGACAGGTTGTGTGAGTGATAGAAAACCAGCAAAAAGACAAATGTTTTGGGATTGACTTCTTGTGAGTACCCCTTCATTGATGTTGCCAATAACTTGGTCTGGTGGATGATTTTTAAGGTAGATTAGATCTTCCTTGTATGGAATGATGGAATTCAGTGGTGTAGGCTATAGATGAGAATCATCTGAGCTAACATCCGTTGGCAATTCTGAAGAGTCAACAGATGTTTAGAATGGAGGTGGAGGCATGGGTGGAATATGTGTGAAAATGGGTTGACTTTTGTTCACTATTGATGGACTTTTGTTAACAACTGTTGATGTATCAGTGGCAGAGTTTTGAGGATCAACTGTTGATGTATCAATGGTAGAGTTTTGACAGTTGTTTTGAACATTTGTTCCTCTCGTGGTGGAAGTGACTTTATATTGTGGGATCACAATGTCAAATCCATAATCTTGATGAGAAGACTATGGTGTACCCCCATTGTTAGTCTTGACAGACACATCTTCAAATGTAATTTTATCTAAATTAAACAATTCAGCATGATTTGCTAGGATTTTTAAAGAAGAAAGTTTATTGAACTTTACATTCAAAGTCTTTTTTACACACCAAGTCCTTGTGTTGAACACTTTGTAGGCTTTGGCAGTAGTTGAGTATCCCAGAAAATAACCATGATCTATTTTGGTTGCAAATTTTGAAATTGAATCTTTTAAGTTTAAAATAGAAATGGGCAGCCAAAGATTTTGAAATAAGAGACTAGTGGTTTGATTTTGAACATAATTTCATAAGTAGTCATTTGATGTTTGGGATTAATTAAAACTCTATTTTGCACATAGCAAACAGCGTTTACAGCTTCTTCCCAAAAGGACAATGGTAAACCTGAATATGCAAGCATTGTTCTAGCAGCCTCAATCAAGGTCCTATTCTTCCTTTAACCATCCCATTTTGTTATGATGTCCTTAGGATGCTGTAATGCCTTACAATCCCTTTTGACACAAAGAAGTCATCTAACTCCTTATTTTTAAAATCTGTTCCATTGTCACTCCTAAAGATTTTACTGGCAAATCAAATTATTTTAGTGGAAGGCCCCTTACAAGACCTTGTTTTGAGAGTGTGGTGATAGTTTTGAGATTTGTGTGACCGAGTCTTCTATTCCATAGTTCTATCTCTTTGTTAGAGGCAGCAACAGACAAGCATTAGACATTGGATTATCTTTCAACATATCTACCACATACACATTGCCACTCCTGTGAGCAACAAGATGTGATTTGCTCTAGCTATGATTGTTTCAATCTTTTTCACCACATTTGGCCCAACAATCTTACAAGATTCCTTAGTGAAAAATGATCCATAGCCTTAGTCACTCATTTAAGACACACAAAGGAGGTTAAATTTGAAGTTTTCTATAAGATTGACATTTTCAAACTTGAGTTTCCCTGCCTGGACTGTCCCTGACCCTAACACCTTTCCTTTGAGTTGTTAACAAATGATATATCACCTCCTCCATTTGCTAGAAAATCTTTTAGAAGGGCTCTACATCCTGTCATGTGCCTAGAGCCTCCACTATCTACATACCATAAATTATCAAGACAAGCAGAAGCTCTGTCACACCCGGACCAGCAGCGGATAAGGTAGTCGGGGCATGATTGGGTTTTCATCAAAGCTCATGACATTTACTGTTATATAAGTTTCATACTTATTATTTCAAATTTAAATAAAACATTCCCATCAACACATAATTCATACAAACACAATAATGTTCCAATCAAAGCTTGCAAATAATAGTTTATTTCCTCTAAGGCCCATGTCCTATGTGATCCGCACTTCAAACCTGTTCACCTGTATCATGTGTAAAAATAGAGTTCTGGGTAAACATAAATTGGCGAGTGAATCTCAATTAATCATTAAGAAAAATGATATTTTTATTATTTTAATAAAATTGTACATTAATCAAATATGAGAAACATCGTGTATGTAATCTAAATCACAAACCACATCTTCACCTAATAATGTACATGTGAGCATGATAAGCGATGTGTTGCGAGATCAAGGCTCAATCAAACGGAGTCGATCTAATATATTAGGCAGCGCGACGCTCCACCCGTAAGTAACAGGGAACAAATGGGCCTAATGTGAGAGATTGACCGAAATGAGAAATATAAACATAAAATGATAATGAACAACAATATCACATAGCACGTTAGATCACATAATGGTAATAGCACAAGATTTATAATAACGAGATAACAAAAGCGACACATGATACACCCCAAAAACATGGATAAAAAGGGGAGTTGTAAGATTCAATCACAGTGGGTGCGATTACGATTAAAAAAAGATTGCGCACGATTGAGTGGTTGAGATATCAAACGATGAAAATGGCTAACCTAAATATTCACATAATAATATAGATAAAAATATATATTCTCTTGGGTTGAATTTAAATATTTTTACTTAAATTTTATTTACACAATTTATTAGATAATTTAGATAAATTTTTATTGTGTTTAATCCTATATTTTTATTCGCTTAAACTTATTTGCCACTAATATTAAAATAATATAATTTTTGGAAAAATAATTAAAATTTTAGTTTAATTAAAAAAATATTTTTTCCTGAATTAAATCGGACTAAATCGCATAAACCGGTCGGATACGCAGCGTGTGAGGATCGAACTCGTGACCTCTCGTTTGCGTGCACGCAGCCCAGCCAACTAGGCTGCGTGTCTAACCCGGAGTATATAGGATTTTAATTACATTTATACACTTACTGGATCAAACCATATTCTGATTAATTAAAAAGGTTTTGTATATTATAGGGACAGTGCATGTAACTGGTATCGAACCCGCGACCTTTGCTTCGTGTGTGCACGCAGCCCAACCAGTTATGTGTCTAACCCGTTGGATAATGAATTTTTATTTCTTTTATACACTCACTGCTGAGCTTCATGAGTGGGTTTTATAAAAAGATTTCATTAATGCTGTGAATGGGAACATGAACACGGTTCGAACCTAGGACCTTGGACTTCATATGCACACAGTCTAACCAACTTGACTGTGTGTCTAACTCGGTTTAAACACTATTTTTAATTCTTTTAAACAAGAAATCCAGTTCATCTTCTTCTTTAATTTGAACAGAAATGTGAAATCGCGATTAGTTTGATTTGCTTAACAATTCGCTTATAAATTTCTAGTGACTATAAAATGATGATAATAAAATGAAATAGAATGGATGAAATGTATACAGAACAGAAGTTTCTCCGATTTTTCCGGCGAAGTTCTGGTGATGGAAGATTATTCCGGCGTGGGTTCTGATGAACAGAGATTTGCAAGAAGATTTGGGAGTGTGTGTGCATTCTAATGGCTCCAGAACTCCCTATTATTAGATGAGAATGGTCGCACGATTTAAGCTTCGGTTTCGGGAGTTTCGGTCAATTTCGGTTATGGCGGGTTGTTAGCAATCACAATTGAATGTGTTGACTCGTTTTTTCCGTCTATAAACATGATTGAGAATGGTTTCTGCATTTAATTTCGTAGAAACGACATATTTTGAAGATTGCTGGATTGTACGCTGTCGTTGCTGGGCGACATGTTGAACCAGTTCAAAGGGAATGAAAATATAAATAAATATTCGATTAGATTATTTCAGATGTGAAGTGGGTGCTGCAGTGGTGTGTTGTGTGTGTATATCTATGCGACCTGGGTTCGAGTCCCACGGTCAGCATATATATATATATATATATTTTTTTTTATTATTACTATCCTTTTAGAATTATTAATATATATATATATATATTATTTATGTTTATTATTTTTATTATCTTTATTATTATATATATTATTAATATACCAAAATCCATTAAACGATTAACATAAATTCTAAACAAAAGATCATATACTTGATTACAAAATGGAGCGGGTTTTAGGACCCGTTTTACGACAGATGTTAGAGTATCCCTTACTTTAGAAATTTCGTCCTGAAATTTAAGCAGTAGTAGGTTTGTCTTGGAAGAGATGGGGGTATTTTTCGCGCATTGAGTCTTCACGTTCCCAAGTAAACTCAGGTTCTCGTTTCAACTCCCAATGAACCCTGACTATCGGAATTCGATTTCGTCTTAAATGTTTCTCACCGAAGTCCATGATTTCTACAGGACGCTCTACAAAATGCATCGACTCATCAATCTGAATATCTTCTAACGGTATATGAAGGTCTTCGTTCGGCAAGGCATTTTTTTAGCTAGAAACATGGAACGTTGGATGGATCTTGCTGAGTTCTTCAGATAAGTCAAGCGTGTAGGTTACAGGCCCAACTCTCTCGAGTATTTTAAATGGTCCAACATAGCGAGGTGCTAGCTTGCTTTTTTGTCCAAATCGAACAACTCCCTTCCATGGTGACACTTTCAAAAGTACTTGATCGCCAACACAAAACTTGAGCAGTTTGCGTCGTTTGTCTGCATAACTCTTATGATGACTCTGAGCTGCTAGAAGATTGTTGCGGATTTGAAGAAAATTATCGGTTGTTTCTTGGATTAATTCCGGTCCGGATATCTGTGCTTCACCGATTTCGTGCCAACATACAGGTGATCGACAGTTACGACTGCATAGTGCTTCAAAAAGGATCCATACAGATGCTAGAGTGATAGCTGTTATTGTATGAGAATTCGACCAATGGCAGATGAGCATCCCAATTGCCCTTGAAGTTGATAACACATGATTGTAACATGTCTTCAAGAGTCTAAATTGTGCGCTCAGATTGACCATCAGTTTGGGGATGAAATGCGGTACTGAGGTCTAATCGAGCACCTAACATTGATTGCACTGCTGGCCATGTGCATGAAGTAAAACGCCCATCTCGATCCGAGATGATGCTAAGGATATACATAACCAAGTGAGTGTGAAGTTTGGATTTTGATTGAGGCGATAATGTTCCTAGTAAGGATTGAATACCCTGCTACATGAATCGCGTTTTGATATCTGAGGTGAAAAAGCGTTGTAACACGGGGGTGACTAACTGGATATGGTCTCATGATAAAGGGTTTTGAGAAAATCGAAGCGTCAAAATGATAAAGTTACATCACAAAACGAAGTCATCAACCGCATCGATATCCAAATTGAGATTGACACTACTTACACGGAACTCACCATAACCGTCAAACAATGCTTTTGATCACCTAACAAGAACACTTATATATAGGAAGTACCTGTGGCGTATCCACCATATCCTTGTCAAATTTTCATCGGCCTTGTTATTAAGTCATGATTAGCTCTACGTGACTCATTCTAAAATCTACCAAACATAAACAAACACAAGTGCTAATGCTTGAGTCTCGAATATGAGGAAAGCAAGATTGAATGACGGTGGTACCTCCCTCGTGTGTTATGAGGAAGTGGTCAGTCTATGATAAAGTGAGACACGACCTAACTTCCCTAAATGATGAGATGAGATTCGTCATGATGTATGATAACATGAAATTTAATCGATGAATAGAGACCTGTATGGAACAAATTGGCATAGTGTGATATAAATTGCGTTAATGGCATTAATATGAAATAATAAAATCTTGAAACATTATTACCCAAATTGAAAACAATGGTAACTTGAATAGTCAAAACTAGAAATGGAATTTATTTAAGCTTGGATTGGGAATAAAATAAATAAATGGAGCAAAGACTTGAGTCTTCATGATGGGAGAAAGGCTAGTTAGGTTGTTCGTTCGCACCGTCGTTGACCTCAACTGGGTTTGTGTTGATGTTGTAGGCTCTCCCTCTTGCTGGTGGGGGTGCTGGGTTTGCCTGATTCGCTTGGTTAACTTGGTTTGCTTGGGCTTGAGCGTTAATGATGTTAACCAGCCTAGGGCACGTGTTATTGAAGTGGCTAGGATCTCCGCAATTGAAACAAGCTCTAACATAAGGTACCATGGGATAGTTCGGCTGTTGGTAGGGTTGGGTCATGTTTTGGGCAAAAGGTGGAGTATGGTTTTGAGGAGCGCGACAAGTGTTACTCAAATGACCATAACGCCCAGAATTGGCACATAGTCGGCAAGGTAAGGTGGGTTTGTGGTGATAATAACAGGTATTGCATTAAGGGTGGGGACCAGTGTAGGGTTTCTTGTTTGGGTATGCTGGGTTGGGTGCCACTTGGGTGATTGGAATGGATTGGAGGGGTACAGCTTGTGGAGTTGGCTGACTGGTTTGGGTGACAGCAAAAATTTTCCCGTTTCGTTTTCTTTTGGCAGTGAATCAAGAAGAGGATTCGGCTTGAGTTGGGTTGGGGGCTTCAGTCGGTGTTTTGCTACTTGCATCCTTTTTCTTCTCATCCTTGAAATCCCCATTCCTGATGTGGTTTTCAGTGAGCTCGGTAGCTAGCTCCATTGCTGCTTCCAGGGTTGCAGGCACGGTACTCATCACAGAATCCTGAATCTTCGAAGGAAGACCCCGAATGCAATGCTCGATCAGACGGTAGAGAGGAGTGAACAAATTGGGAACCATTTGGTTTAACTCGAGAAACCTCTTGTTGTAGGTTATATGATCTCCCTCTTTTTTCTTCAGGAAATAGAACTCATCTTCCAACTTCTTAATTTCGCTTCTTGGACAGAAATGTCTTGTCATGAGTTCTCTCAGTTGTTCCCAAGTTATGGCTACTATGGCTTCGGTGACTCTTCTGCCCTTTTCGGCATTCCACCAAGTGAGTGCTACCCCAAATAGATGACCAGTAGCATAACGAACCTTATGGTCATTGGGACAGTCAAAGTTGAGAAAGGTACTCTCCATTTCTTCAAACCACCAAAGGAGAGCAGTGATCCCTTCGGTTCCCTCAAATTATGGAGGGTCACATGAGTTGAAGTGCTTGTAAGTGCACTTGGTGGTGTTTGCAGGAGGGTTAGTAGCATTTTGTTCTCCTTGATTGTTGGGATTAACGGGGTTAGCAGCGAGAGCTTGCTGAACTTGAATTACGATATCAGGAATCACGACGGCCATTTGTTGCGCTATTTGAGCAGCCATGCGTTCGCCGGATTTTCCTGATCTCATACCTCCACGAGAGTGCCTAGAAGACATCTACAGGAACTACGTAACGAGATTATGAGTTTGACGTATAGGTGTCATGTGTGTCGCATAAAGTTTAGAAATTAAATTAAATATCCACAAAATAAATGAGAAAAATAAATCCATTACATCCATAGGATGTCTTGGGCTTTGCTCATGTTTGGGCCCCCATATATCCCCTATACTTGGCCTAGGTAGTCATGTGGGCCCCCATGACTATTGGGCTTTGTAGGGTTGACATTGGTTTTGGCTTGTTAACACTCACACTACCCGAGTGAAAATCGTAAAACATGTTTGCGAGGTGTAAGGTCGGAAGGTGTCCTGGTGTAGACACAGTGACAACTCGAAGTGGGGTTAGTTCACACGACGTTTGGGTGTGGCATGCTTTGGCCTAATAGGTCCTTCGTACTCTCATCGTTAGTCCCTAGGTAGGCAAACTGGTCCGTTACTTTGGATTTATACGAATGCCAATCCTAGACAGGATGTTCCGACTATCGGTACTTGTACCCTTCCAGTTACTACATGCCCGGCGTAAGAACTCACTTTGAGAAGATTTGAAAATAAAAACATCACAAATTTTGAAGAGAAAAGTAAGAAAATCTTTGAATACATGAGAATCAAGACGTATGTTCTGACGATAATATATGCGTATGTATATGTACATGTTATATTGACAATATTTATAACACGTTGAATGTCACACAAAATCAAATAGCAATGAAAGTGCTTGCATATAATTGTGTGTGAGAGAAGTGTAAAACAAGTAAATGTCATAAGTTTGCATGTAACCAACTTAACACGTAAGCAATTAAATTTCTAATTGACTATAGTATAGACTCTAAGGGTTTAATAACCTATCCTATATCCCTATAGTCACTCGCTCTGATACCAATCTATCACACCCTGACCCGCAGCGGATAAGGTAGTCGGGGCATGATTGGGTTTTCATCAAATCTCATTACATTTACTGTTATATAAGTTTCATATTTATTATTTCAAATTTAAATAAAACATTCCCATCAACACATAATTCATACAAACACAATAATGTTCCAATCAAAGCTTGCAAATAATAGTTTATTTCCTCTAAGGCCCATGTCCTATGTGATCCGCACTTCAAACCTGTTCACCTGTATCATGTGTAAAAATATAGTTCTGGGTCAACATAAGTTGGCGAGTGAATCTCATTTAATCATTAAGAAAAATGATATTTTTATTATTTTAATAAAATTGTGCATTAATCAAATATGAGAAACATCGTGTATGTAATCTAAATCACAAACCACATCTTCAACTAATAATGTACATGTGAGCACGATAAGTGATGTGCTGCGAGATCAAGGCTCAATCAAACGGAGCCGATCTAATATATTAGGCAGCATGACGCTCCACCCGTAAGTATCGGGGAACAAATGGGCCTAATGTGAGAGATTGACTGAAATGAGAAATATAAACACAAAATGATAATGAACAACAATATCACATAGCACGTTAGATCACATAATGGTAATAGCACAAGATTTATAATAACGAGATAACAAAATCGACACATGATACACCCAAAAACGTGGATAAAAAGGGGAGTTGTAAGATTCAATCACAGTGGATGTGATTACGATTCAATGAAGATTGCGCACGATTGAGTGGTTGAGATACCATACGACGAAAATGGCTAACCTAAATATTCACATAATAATTTAGATAAAAATATATATTCTCTTGGGTTGAATTTAATATTTTTACTTAACTTTTATTTACACAATTTATTAGATAATTTAGATAAATTTTTATTGTGTTTAATACTATATTTTTATTCGCTTAAACTTATTTGTCACTCAATATTAAAATAATATAATTTTTGGAAAAATAATTAAAAGTTTAGTTTAATTAAAAAATATGTTTTTCCTGAATTAAATCAGACTAAATCGCATAAACTAGTCAGATACGCAGTGTGTGAGGATCGAACTCGTGACCTCTCATTTGCGTGCACGCAGTCCAGCCAACTGGGCTGCATGTCTAACCCAGAGTATATAGTATTTTAATTACATTTATAAACTTACTGGATCAAACCATATTCTGATTAATTAAAAAGGTTTTGTATATTATAGGGACATTGCATGTAACCAGTATCGAACCCGCGACCTTTCTTCGTGTGTGCACACAACCCTACCAATTGTGTGTCTAACCCGTTGGATAAGGGATTTTTATTTCTTTTATACACTCACTGCTGAGCTTCATGAGTGGGTTTTATAAAAAGATATTCATTAATGCTGTGAATCGAGACATGAACACGATTCGAACCCGGGACCTTGGACTTCATATGCACACAGTCCAACCAACTTGACTGTGTGTCTAACCCGGTTTAAACACTATTTTTAATTCTTTTAAACAAGAACTCCAGTTCATCTTCTTCTTTAATTTGAACAGAAATGTGAAATTGCGATTAGTTTGATTTGCTTAACAATTCGCTCATAAAATTCTACTGATTATAAAATGATGATAATAAAATGAAATAGAATGGATGAAATGTATACCGAACAGAAGTTTCTCCGATTTTTCCGACGAAGTTCCGATGATGGTAGATTATTCCGGCATGGGTTCTGATGAACAGAGATTTGCCAGAAGATTTGGGAGTGCGTGTTCATTCTAAAGCTCCAGAACTCCCTATTTATAGGTGAGAAGGTTCGCATGATTTAAGCTTCGGTTTCGGGAGTTTCGTCAATTTCGGTTATGGCGGGTTGTTAGCAATCACAATTGAATGTGGTTGACTCGGTTTTTGCGTCTATAAACATGATTGAGAACGAATTCTGCATTTAATTTTGTAGAAACGACATATGTTGAAGATTGCCGGATTGTACGCAGCCGTTGCTGGGCGGCATGTTGAACCATTTCAAAGGGAACGAAAATATAAATGAATATTCGATTAGATTATTTCAGATGTATAGTGGGTGCTGCAGTGGTGTGTTGTGTGTGTGTATATCTATACGACCCGGGTTCGAGTCCCACGGTCAGCATATATATTTTAATTTTTTATTTACTATCCTTTTAGAATTATTAATATATATATTATTTATGTTTATTATCTTTATTATTATTTATATTATTAATATACCAAAATCCATTAAACAATTAACATAAATTCTAAACAAAAGATCATATACTTGTTACAAAATGGAGCGGGTTTTAGGACCCGTTTTACGACAGATGTTATAGTAGCTCCTTGCACATTAGTAACATATTAGTTTTGGAGAGTGTCTAAAGCGAAAATGACTTTGGATGGGTCACATACATTCCAGCTTCAAGTCCAGGAGAATGGTAAGAGTTTTGAGCAGATTTTTGTAACATCTGTTGTGGACCATTTCCTGTCAAGTGGTTGTAACTATGAGGATGCTTGTTCACTCTTGGTTTTGAAGGTCTTTTGTAGATCTCATAACCAAGTGTACACTTTTATAAGGTGGTTGGCCATATCCTCTTGGAAATTTGTTTGCTGGTGGTGCATTTGTTACCTAAACCTCTCTGGAGTAGAGGTTGCATTAAGCTGTTTGGTAACAGGTGTTTGGACTGTGATGAAGGTCTGTTTGGACTTTCCTTTTTGAGTACTAGCCCGTGTACTCTCAAATGTTTTAGATTTATACTCATTTTCTTGACATCAAAATTTTTGAGATAAACACACTTTTGAGTTTTATGATTTTTCTTCTGACATATAGTGCAATGAGGTACATCAACAATCACACTTGTCTTGTTTATGTCATATGCATTTAAGTGAAAACAACCTTTAGTGACATGGTTTTTCTTTTCATAAAAGTCACAAAACAAGTTTGTTATTTTTCTTTCTTCTTCCCTTTTTCAACCTTTTTGTCAATAGTTGTTAACATTTGCTGGAAAATCTTTCAAGGAAATGTATTCACTTTAGGTGCTTTCACACCCTAAATGGTTGAGAAATCCAGTGGCTTAAAATTTCAAGAATGTTATATTCATCTGACCATGTTGGTTTGAATTTATATTTTTCAGTTTTCTTAAGGGTTGAGGATTCTTCAGGTCTTTTCAATACAATTTTCTTTCCATTTGGTTATGTGACCTTAATTTCTTGACTAGCCATGTTGGTAGGAATGATTTCAACCAAACCAGAATCATTTACAGTAGTGTTTTGAGAAACTTGGTCATTTTTGGAAAACCTATGCCAAATTTTACATTGCTTTTGATCTGTTTTTCTAACATCAACTCATAACCTTTGTAGGATTCTACCCATTTGTCACATGTGATCTAGGTAGATTCAAGCTCTTTTTTACAACTATGATATTTTTCTGTCATTGTTTGGAGTTGATCCTTGGTTATGCTTGATTCTTGTTTGAGACTGCTGATTTCACTTTCTTTTTCAAACACTTTTGATTTTAACTCTTTAACAAGTTTTTCAAACTGAATTTCATTATCTAAGATCTTGTTCCTAAGGTTTTCATTCACCTCTTTAATGTAGCAAAATCAATGATACATTTATCAGAACATAAGTCTTTAAGGACTTGAGGTGATACCTTGGCAGCAGCCATCAGGGCACAATCACATTTTCCTTCACAAACACTAGACTCCATGGATCTGACAGAGGATTCACCATTTCTTCACCATCATTTTCTTTTAAATATCTGTTTCAACATTATCACAAACCACATCAGAATTGGAGACCACTTCCTCAGACTCTTCCCCTTCCAATATTGTCTCTAGTGCCATAAAACAAAATTCATCATTTTTCTTTTCAACATTGGCCACTAGAGTAAAATTTTCATCTGTAAATTCTTCAAGAAAGTTGCTCCAATCAATGAAGCCTTGTGTGAAAAAGCTCTGTTGACTATTTTCTGCCTGAGCAAGAGTTTGTGCAGCTTGAGGTGCAGGTTCCACTTGAACCTTAGTGATGGGGGGTTTGAGCAAACTGTATATGAGGAACAGTGGTTTAGACATACTGAACTGGAACATTGGTTGTAGGGTGTGCAAAGTGAGAAGTGTTTTGCATGTGTGGAGCAGAGGTATATTGGGTATAATGAACAATGTTTTGAGTGTTTTGAGGTCTAGGACTTGGATGTGTGATAATAGGGCCACTTGTTTGGCTTCTACACTCTCTAGCAAAATGGCCTAACCTATAACACTTGTAACACTTGATTTTAGATTTATCTAACCCAACTTTCAACCCTCCATGCAACCCTGAAAATTTTCTTTAGTTTTTTTGTAAAATTTGCTAGTCCTAACACTTAGCAAAGCAAGTTGGTGCAAAATGTCCATTTCTTCCAAATCAGTAAGGTCAAAATGTTGAAGATCATTTAACTCAAAAGATAGGTTGTAGAAACTTTGTTTTCCCCATTTGCTGCAAAAACATAATTGGGTGAGTAAGGGTCAGGGTTAAATCCTCCACCAGAAGTTATGTCAATAAAATGATCATAACCCTGATCCTTACTTCCATCAGATGTTTCCTCTTGACCAAAAAATGTTGTACTACCAAAAGCATAGTAATTAGCAACTTTTCCTAACTATTGGAGCTTCTTTTTCTGGTTAAGCTTTCTCTTATTGGTTAAGAGCCTACCATGTAGCTCAGTCAAATTCATCTCTTTGAAACCAATGGAGTTTCTTGTTACAAAAGCAATAGTGTCCCATTTATCTGTTAATGATCTTAGAAATTGGCTATTCAAGGCTGAATTAGGATAACTAACATTTACCAGTTTTAATTCACTTATTAGACAACTAAACCTTTCAAATTATTGAGTTAATGATTCTCCTTTAACGTGACAGAATGTTTCATACTGTTGGTTTAAAACTTCTCGATTGTTTTCGATAGCTTCACCTGTACCTCCAAACTGCTCTTTCAAAGCATCCCACAACTCTTCAGACTGTTGTAATGCATCAGGCCAGCATAGATTTCATTCAGAAAAACCTTAGTAATGATACTAAATGCCTTAGCATCTACCTCGATTTTCTGAATATTGCTCAGAGTAGTTTTACAGCTTCTTTGGTACTTGAACCTTGGGGTCTTTAGCACTCGGCACCATCAGAACATATGGTCCAAAGATAACCGATTTCCAGCAACCCGTGTTCTGTTGAGCAAATGTGACCCATCCGACGTTGCTAGATGGTATACTCCGATTTGACAAGTATCGTAGGTTTGTACAGAGTACTAGTGTTGTGGATCTTGTGCATTTTGAGACATTTTTTATTGTTTACAAACAGGTTTTTGTTTAAAATACTTTTGAATGCGTAAATGAACTTTTACTCTATTTTCAATTCAATGAACAAAGGATATCAGTAGTAGGAGCTGATCTGTTTATATCAAATTGACCGTTGGGATCGAATTTGATTGACCAAGCTCTGATACCAATTGTTAGGATCTGAGTTTGATTGTTGTGAAAGTTAAGATATAATGAAAGAAGATAAAACAAAGATGAAATATGCAACGAAATAACTAACTTTTCAATCTCAACAATAAAGATATTTCTTTCATCAACATGCTTTTATAAATTCAATGATTCACGTATGCATGAAGAATTACAACTCCCCCTTAGCCCGATCACTCTCTTTTTGTTCGTACAAAAATGTCAAGATAAAAATTGATAAGTAGAACAGTACAGAAACGTTCTGTTTATAGTACAAATAACATCTGAAGAATCTAAGCTGACATCACCTAGACAACGACATCTAACAGCCTAACAAACTCCTAACATCTGCTAGAGCCTAAGCATTGTTACATTGAAAATACATGTAACCTCTATGATAAACATTTGTTGACAATCCTATATTGAGCTTTATCCTCTATTGATCTTTAACATCTGTTGATTCATAGCAGACCTTTGCTTCATCAGACTTTATCTTCATTAGCAAGGTTCTCTTTGGTAAACCTTTGGCTTGAAGCAGAGTTTGTCTTCAACATATCTTGTGAACAGACTTTGGCCTTGGCAGACTTTAGAGGAGCAGATGTTGTGTCTTAGACTTTGTAAGGAGTAGATCTTGAAAGCACTGTTTATTTGTAATAAGAGGTTGTAGACTATTTTGGCTTTCCAATCATCTGTTCTTTTGTGGAGTCCACTAGATCCTACACAGGAAAAGGTAGATATTCTTCTTCTTAGGAAGGATACTAGATGCTGCTTTATACTGTCAAGGTTCCAGGATCCTATGAGGACCGTGATTTCAGGATCCCAAGGATCCAGTATTACATCCTTGATGTCTTAATCTGTTTCCTCTAGGACATTCCTTGGATCTTATTGTGATTGATATGCCGCCCTTGGTTTTGAAGCCGGTTTCATTGAAGAGGTGTAACAATTCTTAGCCTCTTGTTGATCGCTTACTATCTTCACTACCCCTCGGTGTCGGTAGTTTTACACATTGGTGGTAGGTTAATGGGACAACTTCATTTCATGAATCCAAGGCCTGCCAAATATCACATTGCAACAAGACAAACAATCAATAACACAAAATTTTTGTATAGAGTTTACCCCCTCGATATAGATTGGGAGCTTGATGTCCCCCAGCTGTTCTTTGTTTCACCATTGAATCCAACAAGGACCGATGATCTCCGAATTATTTCTGTTTCCGGTATATCTTTTAAGGACATCAAGCTGTATGATGTTCACAGAGATTCCTCCGTCTATGAGGATTCTACGAACAAAGTGATTAGCAATAAACTAAGTAATAACTAGGCCATCATGATGAGGATCTTGAATATCAACACGGTCATCCTCATCAAAGGATATAACTTTCTGTTGAGTTAGAGTGGAGGTTACAGTAGGTCTGTCTCCGTTCTCCAACTTGGTTTCTTTGGCATGCCTCTTTGCAGCCGAGAACGAGGTTCCACCGATATTTGATCCTCCAGAAATAAAGTTGATGATTTGTGCGTCGGTCGGAGGTGGAGCAGCTTTTTATGGAACGTTTTCAGGATCCTTGATCCTTGACTTCTTTTTGCCAACAATTCTTTCAAGTGCCCCTTACTGAGGAGATAACCAATTTCTCTCCATAAAGTTATGCATTCATCCGTCAAATGGCCAAAGTCTTCATGGTATGTACAACACTTGGACTTATCCTTAAAGGAGTTTGACTTCTCGTTCTTCTTAGGCCACCTAGCCTTTTCACCTAAGTTCTGCAAGGCAAGCATCAATTCACTATTATCAACAGAAAAACAATATTCAGATATTCGAGGATATTCTTCCTCATCTTTATCTTGTTCAACTGCATGAACATTTTGGTTATCATGCTTGGAGTATGGCTTGAATAGGTTATTCTTATAGAAGAATCCTTGCTTCTGTCATTGTACTCATGTTTGTTTGAACCAGTAAGCATGTCTTGTATTCTCTTATCATCCTCTAATCTGATGAATCTCAATGCCCTGTTTCTTACTTCGTCCAAATTCCTGCAAGGGGTCATGACAAGGTTATCGTAAAAGGGAGATTTCTTTTCTAATCCCATTATAAATGCCTCAACAATGATTGCAACATCTAAGTTCGGGATTTCCAAGGATTCTCTTCCACACTTTGTGACATAATCCTTCAAGGATTCATCACGAGCCTGGTTATCCTATATAAGTCACTAGTTAGCCTTTCAAAAGTTCTACTGCATGAAAACTGATTATTAAACAGGTTAACTAAATGTGAGAATGAAGTAATGGAATAGGGAGGAAGACTTAGCAGCCATTTTAGTGCTGATCCAATGAGTGTGGATCCGAAGCCCTTACATAAGCAAGCTTCTTTCAACCTTTTAGGGATGGGGTTAATCTCCATCCTCTCTCGGTATTGTGTCACATGCTCCTCTGGATTGGTTGTTCCATCTACAACTTCATGTTGGGTGTTTGGAAGCGTTTTGGAATCTCTACATTGCGTATGGGGGGTGCAAAGCGAGACACCTTATGGTTTCCACCCGGAATTTTAGGGATAGGCTTAACTATTCCTGGAACGCTGGATATCATATCCTTGAGTTTTTGTAGCTCCCTGGCCATGGCTTGGCTAATCCTTGCATCCTGCATGAAATCATAATTAGTATCCATAAATGTATTATGAAAATTATTATCTCCTGTTTGACTTAAAGGTGGTATTCTAGAAGTGTATTGGGGATAAGTTGTGTCTATTGTCACAGTAGGGCTTGAGGAAGCAATAGTTTGCATTGGGATGAAGTCCCCATCATGGACTTCTGAACATCTAAGTGGTTGGCTCCTTGAGGATCCTTGAACCCAAGCTGGGGATCCTTGATGCTGAAAGTAGGATCCTTGATGCTGGTACATTCCTTGTTATCCTCCAGGTTGGTAGAAGGATCCTTGAGGCTGAGTCATTGCTAGTGATCCTTGCTGAAGGATAGAGGAACCTTAAGGCTGGACAATGGTCCCCGAGAATGCTGGATTGATGATGATGGAGTAGCAAAATCCAACGCCCTAGGCATGAGTGGAGAGACTGATCCTCTGCCGGCATCTTCTGCTTCTTGACGTCATCAATTTCGTGAAGGATCTTCTGGTTGGTTTTGTCTTGCTGCTCCATAAAGCTTTCGATCTACGAAAAGAAAACAGAAATATCACTTTTAGTATTAGCAGAAGATCAAGTAGTAGAAGTTTTTGATCCTATGAAGACGGATGATGTCTTCTGCTGAGCATTTTCCACATTCTTTAGGAATGGTGGGGGAATGGGAGGCAAAGGCATAGTGGTATGGTATGAGGTAAACGCCGGCATGAGACTTGAAGTGGCTTTCCCTGGGAGGCCATGAAGCTGATGAAAATGAACGGAAATAAACGCAAAGTTTTAGACTTGAAGCACCACTTGCCCCATGGTGGGTGCCAAATTGTATTGGTCAAAAATCAATCTAAGGATAATGTAACCAAATTTGATTTTATGAGGCAGTGTGCTTGAATATTGAACAATTTTTATGATAAAAAATGAAATGTAAATAAAGATGAACACGATGATTTATACGAGGAAAAAGCCCTTGATCTTTAGAAGATCTCTGACATAAAAACCTCGGATTGGACAAATAATGTGATAATCAATACAACTTAGGATGATGATGAAGCTTAATACAAATGACTGCTAGTGTGTTCGAGAGAGAGTGTTTTTGGATATTGCTAAGTATGCCGGATGCTAATCGTGTCTAATTAGCTCATCACCCCCCATTATAATTGGAAACCATCTACTAACTAACTAAATGAAAAAAAGGGAGTTCCCATGATCTCCAACAACGGCTAATCCCCCATTTGCACGTGCCTAATTCCAAGCATATTCCATGAGATTCCAGCTTGACCAAGTCCATCTATTTTACCTGTGTCAAATCAAAATAATATACCGAAGACAGTCATTAGAAACCGTTAACAGAGCTAAGGATCCTTGATCCTTCCAGCACCCACTGTGCAATTTAAGGAAAACATATCTAGGTTACATGGAAGAATCACTGATCTATATTAAGTTAAAACCAGTCCTAACAATTACCCCAATATATTAGTTGTGATTTTCAAGCTACTAATAATGAAGCTAAGTGTGAGGCTTTGATTGCATGTTTACAATTGGCTAAAGACATGAAAATTAGGTATCTTCAGGTATATGTAGATTCTTTATTACTTGCTAACCATTTTAATGGCTCTTACGTAGTGAAAGGTTAGCTCAGTATCTTGAAATAGTTAAAATTTATCTATTTAATACGAAATATTTAGTATTACACAGGTACTTAGAGAAGAGAATGTTGAAGCAGATGCCTTGTTAAATTGGTGTCAACTCTCAAGATACTAGATGGCATAACGATACATATGATACATATAACAAGTCTAATAATCAAGGTATAATACGCGAGGAAAGCGAAGTAGCAAACACTGAGACATAGGATCCTTACACAAATTTAGGATCCTAGAGTCAGAGTCAGGATTCTGGATTCTGAAGCAGCCCAGGGATCTTGGATTTCACCTATCAAACGGTATATACGGGATGGAGAGATTCCCAAAGATGAGAAGAATCCCATAGCCTTTCGTATGAAGGTATCCCGTTTTGTAATTTTACATGATATCTTGTATAGAAAATCTCTTGCAGGTCCATACTTGAGATGTTTGGAAGAACCGTAAATACAAGAAGTTCTAAAAGAAATGAAACGTTTGCACAGGTAACAAGGCTGTTGGCGATTCGTTTGTTTCTGGAATTTGCTTCTTATAAAGACTTTAAAGTTAATCAACTTGACATGAAGATTGTGTTTCTTTATGGTAAAGTTCAATAACTGGTGTATGTCTCACAGTCAGATGGGTTCGAGGATACTGATTATCCAGACCGTGTCTATAAATTGGATAAGACACTTTATGGATTGCATCAAGCGCCTAGGGCTTGGTACAAGACATTGTCGACTCACCTTTTAAAAATGGGTTTGAAGGGGGCAAATTGATAGTAAACTTTTCATCAAGAAGAAGAAGGATTTTTTGCTGGTACAGGTGTATGTAGATTACATCGTCTTTGGGTCATTTGATGTGAACATGTGTAAGGAATTTGAGTTGGTGATGAAGAGTATGTTCGAGATGAGTACTACGGGTGAACTATCCTATTTTCTAGGATTACAAGTTGAACAAAAGAAGGATTGATTGCTTATACATCAGACAAAGTATGTGCATGACATTTTGACTCATTTGAAAATGGAGAATTGCTTTACTTTTAGCACACCCATTTGTGAAAATCACTAGCTTGGTGCAGATGCAGATAGTGTAGAAGATGTGGATCCAACTCAGTATTGGGCTATGATCGGATCTCTGATGTATCTAATAGCTTCAAGACTAGATATCATGTTTACTGTTTGTATAGGTGCCAAATTTCAGGCAAATCCAAAAGAGTCGCATCTGAAAGTTGTGTAGCAGATTCTTCGTTACTTGAAGGGGAAACCTAAGCTTGGGCTATGGTATCCGATAATGCTTGGAGCTGATCGTTGATTCTGACTTTGGAGGATGTAATTCAAACTGAAAATCAACAAAAGTTGTTTATCAATTATTAGGAGGAAGTCTTTGTCCTTGTAATGCAAGAAACAGGCGTCGGTCGCTACATCTTCTTGTGAAGCTGAATATGTGGTGACAGGTAGCTATTGCTCACAGATTTTGTGGATAAAACAACAATTGCAGGATTACGGTTTGAATTTTACTCGATTACTTTTTTAATTGAAAATAATGCCATAGTTTCAGTAACTAATAATCCTGTTAAGCACAGTAGAACTAAACATGTTAACATTCATCATCATTTTATATGGGACTATGCTGAAAGGAAGTTAACTAAACTTCAAAACACGGACACTCTAGATAACCTTGCTGATCGTTATACAAAATCATTTGACAGAGCCCGGTTTGAAAACTTAGTCCAGCTCAACGGGATAAGGAATCCTGAATAACTAGTTTCCATAAGAATTTTGAATTTTTTATTTGTTTTTCTTATAAAATGAGTTGTCATTGTGTATAAGAGAAGAAATGATAGCAAATCAATGGTTAGACTGTCACACTAAAACTAAAATTAAATTGCTTAAGTGTGATAGTAGATACGTTACATGATGTACCGATAGGCAAGACACATGAAATAATCAACTTACTAAATGATATAAATATAACGGACTGTGTACCAAGTGGGTAACACATTGCGACATATGGTTTTATAACCTTAAATCTTACGTTGATAGATTGCCAAAATCCGAGGTTTTGGGTCTTTAAACTGTTATTTCATCTGGGAATATCGGGGTTGTCCTTCTGTTGCGTCCAGATATATGCAGACCTATACATAGTCCTGAATATCTTAAAAGAGTCGTTCAAAATGCAAAATGCATAAATCGTACCAAAATTTGGTATTTGCCTAACCCTCGTTGGACTCAAACATTGGTCTTTGTGACTGTATGGTAGTACACACCTGTTCACCATTGGTCTGACATTGTAAATCAAATAAGGATAAGAACAATATACTCACCTACTACGAGGAAGCTTTGTGCATACCTTGATCGTCGGGTATGTCTAGAAGTGTGACACACAACTACATCAGTATAAACATACACTTAATCATTCACGAGGTAATGGTACTTAAAACTGTTCATGTCTTTTGTTTATGTAGATAAATAATACTGGTAATCATCATCGACTACTTTTCACAAAAAAATTAAAATAAAGAATTAACCACTAGTGTGAAACAGTTTGATTGTGCTGATATGATTTACTTACTAGTGTCTTTCATAAAAATAGAGTGTTTAGATCTTTGTTTAATATATTTTTTGTTATTTATTTGCTTTCAAAAAATATTAAAACCCCCAAAAGATTTTCTTTTTCTTTCAAATTATTAATGTATGAAAAATTGTTATTTGTAGAGGAATTGTTACTATAAGGAGAGACGATGTTACAAACTTGAGTTATTTTTAAATTGCATGGTCTATTGTGTTTGTATAGACTTAAAAGTTAAATGGACTTAGAAGTCATTCTTCATCTGTATTCATTTTGTCATCTCCAGATAAAATAATGGTTTATCTACCTCTGCGGGAAAAGTCTAATGGATTTTTTGAGATGTTTGTTTTTCTATATAGATTAATATAGCTTGTTCCTCTGAAGTTGCGGTGAAGTGATGTGGACCGCTCTCTACATTGCAGAAAAAGGGATTCAAGACATAAACCAGATTGCTGAATCAAAGTTTGCTATTTTGCTGATCCTACAAGTTCAAAAGATTTTGTGATAGGATGCATCAGCTTAGGGTGGGTTTGTTACTGACAAAAATTGTTAAAGCTAAAGCTATCCCAAGACCAAAGATTGCAAGATGACTAAAGACGAAGACATGCTAGGAAGTTATTGTCAAGAGGGAGTTTGTACCAACATGTAATGTGACAACAACTTTATGTTTAGGTCTTTGGATATCTTGTAATAACAATAGTCAACATTAGGTCAATTTCCAAATAAAATTCCATAAGGAAATGGGTCCAAAAATGGTAGCTTGTATGGGGTCTGGAAATGAGAGTTTGTAAGTGGTCCGGATTTGTGTAGTGTGTGGATATCAAGAAATAAGTTTCATGGAGTTATTTCCTGAAAAGTTTCCCTTGATAGCTTCAAGAAATAAAGTTTCGTGTAGTTATTCCCTAAAAGGTTTCCTTGATACCTTCAGCTTTAGGGAATAACATAATGATATGGGGCTTGCCAGTTGCATGGATGTGTGTTATATAAATATATTATGCATTAGGGTTCATGTTAGTAGTTCTAGACATGAGAGAAAGAGAGAGATTATGTGATATAGAATTTTAAACAAAGAAAGGTTGTGGTTTGGTATTGAGTTGACTATAGTAATTCGGTTTGATAATCAATAGAACACCAGTTTAATTGTGATTGTGTGTTTGCCATCTTAATACTTGTTTTTTGTTCTTGTTTGATCTGCCAAGAGGATTCGGCACTATTAGTACATTGTAAATCTCGTTACGATCCGTGTGAGAGGGACTTACACCGGGCCGTGCCCAAAATGATCCCCACGATGATTAGTTATGCAGGGACAAACAATACAAAAGGATAGTGATGCGTAGCCAATCAGCGTGTGCCAGTAATTGCTCTACGATCTTCGCTAAGGGCTGATGACAGACACGACAACAAGTACATTTAGCAGGCGACGTGTAACCAATCACGATGTAGCTCCGCCTTTGTAGACACTATCTGTCGTGTCAGAAGGGACCAAATGAATATTAGTTGAAAGAGATGTCCGGCCCATGAGCCCATCAGTCCATCTTCTTCTTTAACCCTTTAGCTATAAATACATATCTCTACCAAAGGTTCAAGGATTCTAAGTTCTACTCTCTCACACCAAAGACACATTGTTTACTCTCTAAACGATTACTTATTCTCACACCGGAGTCTATTAAGAGAACAACCCCTTCTCCTCTTAACGAGCTAACGGTGGTTTTGTTTAGAAGATAGCCCGCTGTCGAGATTTCCATTTAGGTTCATTCCCCAACGAATCTGGACTGGTTAGTTATTTAGACTATTTATTTGATTCATTTCACATCAAAACCCCATATAATAAATAATATTCGTTAGACTAATTGAAACCTTTGCCCCATTCCTCTTTATTTAGATACTTTTGACTGTTTTCCTAGGTTTGACTGATCATCTCTTCAAGGTCATCTTCTTTTCCACTTTTGTGGAGTTTTTATAAAATTTCGATCATGATTTCATTGAGTAAAAGCTTTGTGAAAGATTGGATCTTTGTGTTAAGAAGCATGAAAGTAACTCTTATGCTCATTTGGATTTCAGTTTCATCCTCATACGTGGACAAAATCGGTAATATCAAAATAGGTTTCATGGACTATCGTAAACCCATAACCAAACACAACGTCAAGATTTTAATCAATAAAAGTTTGAAGTGGAGAGTCAGTTAGGCTGGTTGAGATTGTGAATTCTAACTTGATGATGACTATCGCACGCTAGTGATTTTGGCGACGCAACAAAGGAATATTGATAGATGCTTCAGGTTTCCCTCGTTGTGGTTTTGCCAGAAAACAGCAAGATTGAACGACAAAAGAAATTGATCGAGCTGCGAGGATTTCGGTGGTTGTTTAAGATCAACACCCAATACTGCCATTGTTGTTCGATCACATATACCAACAAAAAATTAGGTTGGGAAGAGAGGCTAGAGTCGCATTGAGCACTCAACGTCTAAAAAAACAAGAGATAAAACAATAGTAGAAAGCTTCGGAGAAAGCTGTTTTTCATTCATCAATTATCATAACCATCTCATACAATATACATTACACACATTTGAACTGATATTGAATCATAAGTGAAGAATGATGATACATTATGTCTGCCCATTATGTTGATTTATAACAATATCTAAATATTTGTGCTAATTTTATTTTAGCATTGTTTAACGGCAAACCTTTTAGAACGTTAATGTGAATTACCATACTCTTGAAAGTTTCCACTAAAAGCACCCGATTCCCTCAACTCCATTTCCTCCTCACGTAGTTTGTCTACGTTATTCTTTTCTCCGTAATGCTTATAAAACTCACGCAAGAGAGTTATGTCTTGACTTGGTCAAATTTTGCACCCCTCCTCTTCGCTAGTTTTTGCTGCCATATAGGTATTAGTAGAGAATGGTTAACATGTCATTTTGCACAATTAATCGACAAAGGTAAAATAAAATTATTTTCACTGGCATGAAACCATACCTTGCTTACTAACATCAAACCGGTTTTAAACTGTAGCACACGTCTACCGTCACAGTTAGGATCTAGATTTTGAGCAAGTGTATAAGCATGCTCGCATACTGAAACAAAAAAAACAGAAACACCAATTATTAGCAATGCAAAAGCAGAAAAACATACAGAATAAGTATATGAAAAAAAGTTGAACTGAGGGATGCATACATATTCGAGAGATGTTGGGATCTTCATCTTGAATTTCATCAGCTGCTCTTAAAATGGGATCTATGTCCCTACTGTTTGAAAGTGAAGAGGGAACATTTCCAGCAATGCCGCCAGCTGGCCGCCCAGAAGCATCAGTTCCTGTTCTCTCCCTTCGAAGTGCAGCACGAGCCAAACGCTCCCAAAGAGGCCCCGTGTGAGACATTTATGTACCTGTATGTGTAAGATATAGAGCCTCTCCAGTTACAACTTAATCTCAAGACACTCTAGAAGCATATAACAAGAAAACATATAAAAGATGCATAAAGGGAATAGAGAAGTTTATGATAAAAACACGAAAATTATACTTGCATGTCAAGAGAAAGGAACTAATAATAAAAAGCTGAACTAGGAATAATGCCTTATCAATATGTAAAACCAAAGTGTAAAAGTCCAATTATCAACATATTGGTCCCATTAATCATGCAATATTTTTTTTATCTCGTCTGTAAAACTAGCTAATTAATAAAACATTTAAACCAAAATATCAAACTGACAAATTAAATCCCATATGAGCAGATGAACTGAAAACTCACTGAATTGAAGATCTGGAGATAATTAATAAAACATTTAAACCAAAATATTAAACTGACAAATTAAATCCCATATGAGCAGATGAACTGAAAACTCACTGAATTGAAGATCTGGATTCACAAATCTATATGTAAACCGATTAAAGTAAATCTATATGAATCAGTGTAGAAAGAGCAACTTTTGTGACCGGTGACCTGTTAAACACCACAAACCTTTCTATGGTGTTTGTTCGAATCTAGCTTTTTGGACGCACTGAAGGACCAAACCTTCGTATGCAAGAAAAAAAAGGTAGCAACAATACCTTTAAGGTTTTTTTTTTAAATTTTTTTAAACACATTCTTTAAACGTTAAATTATTATTTTATTATTATAATAAATTTTTAGCATATTTTGTATTTACCATGTAATCTTTAAGATTCGACTTTTATTGAATATTTTTATTGAATATTGAGTATGTCGTTGTAACGTACCCGTTATTATCTACGTTGTGTTATAATTTTTTTTTCTTAATCGATTTCGTAGTAGTAATGTACAATTAATGGATGCACAAATGTACATGTTTTGATTGTTATCAAAGCTAACTCACATCTAATTCTTTTTTTTTTTTTTATAAATTTTACATCTTATCATAGCTAAGTCACATTATATTAACAATATAATGTGAGTGTTAAAATCGACTATACGACATCCTCCAACAACATTGGTATTTGTCTTTTTCTCTCTTTCAATTGTTATATATATCATAATTATACAGTAACAAATCCAACTGATGCATACTAAAAGCCTGCTGCGACTGTGTTTAGATTTTTACCCTTGACGTTCTAGTAAAAATTTCTTTGAAAACAAAACTTTACTAAAAATATCAAAAATTTTATCAACATAAGCCCCGCCATTAATATAAACAAATAAGACTATACACAAACATTAAAATAAGCCTCCACAAAATTAAAAGAAAAGATAAATTAAAGTAAAAGAATAAACAAAATTAACCTCTAGATATTTTTTAAAAATAAATTAGTAAAAGTAGATGAAAGTAAAAAAGAAATCTCTAGTAAAATAAAGACACTTTGACTATTATTATATTATTAAATCTGAAGAAAATTTCACAAATTACCTTAGGTTTTACTAAATTGTAGACTATATCTTTTAATTTAAAATATGTTTTTCTACAGATTATAATCTTTAACACAAACTACGTTTGTTGTTTTCTTGGTTAACACCCCTCACACATGTGAAGGCATTAAGTAATTATGTTACATTTACGGTAGTCTAGTCTTACCAACAACAAGAAACAGATCTCCATGATACTTGAGATGGAAAACATCATGTATGTAACGTGACTACGTGACCATGATTGTTTTAAGATTTACACACGTTGCGTTTTCTTTCACCAATTAAAGAAAAAAATCCTAAAATTGATGAACAGAAAGAATTATGGTTGATTAGAAGATTTTATAATGAACATTTGTAGTTATCTTACCTGATTTGTTGAATACCATACTTAACCAACTTTATGCAGTGATAAAACCGTAAATGTTTTTCTTAATGAAAGTTCTCTTTTATATTGCCCAATAATTTTAGTTACTTTTATAAATACATCTTCAAGTGATAAATTTTGAAAACCAAAATATAAATTAATAAATCATAAGTAAATAAGGTGAAAAGTAACTAAACATAGCAAAAATAAAATAAAAATTCTAATATCATTAATATATAAAAGTTGATAAGTGAAATAATTAAATTGAAAGTTAGTAGTGTTGGAACGTGTAAGTATCAAAATCTCTCTTCAACCGCTATGAGTTACTTAAGAGTTTAGCTTTTGAGTGTTGTTCACACCTTTTAAATAAAAGTCCTTGTCACCATTTTAATAGGAAAATCAAGTTTCTTGGCTGATATTCTTAATTTTGGACAAGCCTTTTAAGGCCGACCATAGTGACTTGTGGTTGGGCGACCACAAGGCCACCACCGTCCCCCACCCTCGTTATTAGGCAATTTGGGCATCTGAACATTGTTGAGGCCACGAGCTTTATTTTGTGACAATCAAGGAAACCAGCCGTTGGTTAGTTTCTTACCCAATCTCCCCCCCCCCCCTGTTTTTCAATTCCAAATCAAATGGTTTCACATGCTACACCTTTTTACCAAGTGGTTTGGTTAAGATGATGTAGATGTCACGTGTCGAAAAAACCAAACCACATGCTTTACCGCTACACAAGCCACTTGGTTAAAATGACGTACATGTCACGTGTCGAAAAAACCAAACCACATGCTTCACGGTCTAATAATAAATTGAACATGACAGAGATTATTATTATTGTTTTGTCCTTCAAATGGATGGCTATTCTAGTGAAGCATATAAAAGTGTGCTTACCCTCGTTCGTCAAAACATTATCATACCTCTCTTTTCAATTGTTAACCTCATCAGTAATAGTCAACACTCTTCATTGTCCCTCAGAATCTCAGCTTTTTCAAGAGGTTGGACTAGGGCCATAAAGCCTTCATGCATGTCAATAAGTCTAATTGTTTATCTCCATTGGAAAACTCTACATACATTCGTGGAAATGCCAAGGGTAAAAATTATATACACAGAGTATATAATTTTAATAATAATTATATACATAATTAAAAATTTAGTTGTTTTTAATCATGGCATAATTGTATGAAATAATCGTTTTATTCCATTACATGGTTATTGTCATACACAGTTTCCTCCTAAACCAACCTTACTTGTTACTAAATGTCATGCATGCCCCTGATTAATAACCTGTAATCATTAAAACTTACAGCTGATAACTCTGTATTTGAACATATTGAGGGGTTTTTTTCTTCTCTTTTTTTGTGAACGGAATTTTTAAATTGGGTTACATCTAGTGAGATGTGAGAGTAGGGTGGACGTTATCGTGCCATCACTAGAAATCAAGCAACCACCCTTTTTACATTTGCAACTTATCACCATTATTGTGACATGCACGTTTTGGTCACCTTAGGACATATGTTTTTATTCCCTTAGAACAAATAAATATATCATATGTAACATTCGTCCCAAATTTGTCATTTTTGTCCTACAGAAGACATATTTAACTTTCCTTTGTTGTTTTTCATTCATGCACATTTACGTCATTTTGATATAACTCGTAGTCATATTTGGATATCATCAACTAAGTTCTTTGGGACACATGTGATCCTACCGACGAGGCGACGACCCACGACTGTCCCTCTAACCACGTTTGATTAGATTTGCTATTTGATTATATTTGTTTAGTTATTTAATATGTTAGTTGATTACTTTAAAATAATGTATTAATAATAGTTTGAAACTTGTTGGTTAATTACTTGATTTGGGTTTAAATTTGTGAGTAGACCTGGCCGGACCTTAACCCGACCAACAAATTTAGATGTTAGTGTGTTGATGCACTTTTATGGATGTATCTAGTGATGTTTGGTTTGTCCAAAGTCAAGACGTTCCTCTGTCATTGACTTGAAGAACAAAGATCCAAGTGACATAATATTTTATAAATAATGAATTGTTTACAATGAATATTATAAAGGGTTGCATGACAAAATGTGAATATTAGAATGGCTCAATGGACCATCGTTTGGAATCAACTTGATGAACATCGTTTGATACATATCGTACTATATACCACGTTTGGTGCAAACCATCATTTGGAATATTATATTAGCCCACTATCATTTGATATGAAGATATAATCTACACACCATCGTTTGATTTAATGCCACATGGTGGGCTACTATCGATTGGACAAGCCCACCTTCGTTTGGCCATGTACTGATGAATATATATATATATATATATATATATATATATATATTTGGTCGACTGTCACTTGGAACATTAGGGCTTGAATGCGAAATACAGAGAGTGTGTGTGAGAGAGAGCATTTCATGGTGTAAACTTGTAACAAAACTCTGCTCGAATCAATATACGAACCATTAACTATTGTAATCTTTGTTTATTGATTAACACTCTCGCTTGGTTTGTGGTGTAAATTGGATTCCACACTCGTTATAACATTCGAAAAAGAAATCTTTGTATTCAAGATCTGAATCAGGATCTACAAGTGCTATCAGAGCTTTAGGCTTCGGCTTCTTGTTGAAAACTGAGTTTTAGATGAGACTTTTGATAGGTTTTTGAAGGTTTCTTAGATAAAAACCCAAAACCCAGTTTCTTGGATGAAAACATGCATTAAAACTCGAAAATATGATGTTAATTGATGATGTTTTTGATTAAAAACTTGTTACACTCGAAAATACGTATTATGTTGAGTTTTAAAGTCAAAAACTCAAACCACTATTTTTTCTGGTGAACAAGGTCGCTATAAGGCCACTCGGTGTGGGGGCCGTCGCTGGCTGACGATGCCCCCAACACTACGCCGGGTGGCCTGTCGCCGTCGGACATGTGCTCCTGCGGACGATGGGGACGAGGCATTAATTTATTATATTTTAAATATATAGCCGTTGCTGCACACCAGCTCAAGATTCCGGCAACCTTCTTCCACCAGATCAGTCGCCGTACACGGCGGCGTCACCACCACCCGCTGCCACCGGCTGAAACAACGGTGGGTGGTGTGAATTTTGGGTCAGATGGGTTCAAGAAAAAGAGGGGAAGACCGAGAAAGTACGGACGGGAGATTACCACCACCGCTGCCAGCACCACCGCTGCGTCGATTCCGCTCACCGGAGATTAGGCCAGTTGGAAACATCATATGTACCATCAATTTCACCGTCGATTTAGCCGTTTCCGGGAGTTTGCGGTGGGGGAGGGAGAAGAGAGGAAGAAAGAGGAATTTGGGGGTTAAATTAAGGTTGATGAACTGAATTTCTGAGGATGGGGTGTTGGTGATAATTATATATTAATTAAAAAAATAAAAAAATTAGGTGAGGTCGTTACCCATTTCCAAGCTTCTATCTTTGAAGGGGCGTCCTCTAAGGTCTCTGACGCGTTTGCTGACGTGGCGGGTTGTTCTGAAAAGAGGTCGTTCACCCATACCGAGTAGCCTAAAAGATCACTGGAATAGTACAAATCCATTTTGAATTTCATTGGTTCACCTGGGTCGAGCAGAGGTGTACTTTTAGTCTCCTGCTGGAATTTTGTCTCGTTGCCAAAGACTGTCTTTTTATTCCTCCAAACCACAGTGTATTTTCAATTGATAGTTAATTTTAAAACTCAAACGATAGTTATCAACAATAGTTATCAACAAATGACAGTTATCAATTACAAATCCAATAGTTATCAATAAGAGTCCATTTTGTCCCACTATCAAATGATAGTTATCATAAAACGTTTGATAGTGATAGTTATCATCAAACGGTGGCGACTAGGCCTAGAAATACCATTATTATCATTTAAACAAAACCAAACCACTATTGTTTGATTGTCTTTAATTATCCACCGCCGTTTAAAATATATATTACCAAAAGCCACACTGATTGTTAAACAACAATAAAAAAAGTCCACTTACAACATAGCCCATTGTCGTTGAAATTTCAAATTAATCCACTATCGTTTAATATCAAATCTCAACCCTTGTTTGCCAAAAGCCCACATCCATTATCGTTTGGTCCAAAAGCCCAAAACGACAATAACAAAGTCCACTTGCAGCATAGCCCATTGTTGTTGAAATTTTAAATTAATCAACTATCGTTTAATATCAAATCCCAACCCTTGTTTGCCAAAAGCCCACATCCATTATTGTTTGGCTAAAAAGCCCTTTGTTTGAAACAGTTGTATGAGCCGTGTAGTTATTTGGACTTTCTTTTGGATCCAACAATCTTGGAATTCCATTGTTTGGGCCTAGTATTCAAAATAGATTTCACTTGGATTTTGATTTTGTTTGACTTTGAAGTTTACGACTTAGTAAATTATTTTTACAACTTAAAGTTCAATGGCAACTAATCCATGGGATTGGTGAAAGAACGTAAACCCTCTACAACAATTTGAACCGTCATCATGAGCTCAATCAATGTTGAAATCTTATTCTAGAAATAACCCTGCCCACAAAATAAACCTAACATGTCTTTGGTCAAATAATATACCTTCTCAATCTATAATGATCTTTGCAAGTCAATGAGCATTTGCTACGAATCAAAATCAAAGCATTCAAAGTTTATTGGTAAGTGACAGTGAGACCGGAAGCAATAATCGTCCACCCAAGATTTTTCATATAAACGATTATTCCTATTGGAAAGATAAATTCCACACCTATTTTCTTGGCAGAACACAAAATTATGGACTTGTTTCACTACTCCTTTAAATGAAGCACTTGAGGAAGCCGGATTAGAATCCTATGACATTGGGAAGTATGTCTAAAACATACAAAAAGGCTTATGATCTTGAAAAGAAGGCCTTTTCCATTATCACCCAAGCTCTTACAAAAGATATTTATCATTGGTTCATCTATTGTACAACAACAAAAGCATTGTGGGACTCACTACAAGCTAGAGGTGAAGGAAATGCATAGTCTCAAAAGATCATAAATGATATTTTCAAGAAAGAATTTGAAGGATTTATGTACATGGAAAATGAAACTTTAGGAGAATGGGCAACTAGGTTTTATCATTTGTTGAGTGAGATGTTTTCCTTTAAAGTAGCTGCTACTCCTCAAGAGAAGGTTGCAACAATTGCGGAAGCATTACCAGTGAAATGGAGTGGATATCTGGTAATTCTTAAGGAGTATGAAGAGTTGGACAGATTAACAATTTACGACTTCATCCAGAAGTTGGAAAACAAGAATGAAGTGGAAATTAGAAAAGTGAAAATAATATCGGCCCCTCAGAATCCTTAAATGTACTTTGGACTTGGTGACAAGATTCGTGGTGAAAGTCAACCCGCTCAACACGCAAAGCTTCAAACCGCTTTTTTTTTCAAATGCTAATCCATTTGTACATCCATAGCCTCAAGTTGCAAGTAGTACACCTTCAGCTTCAACATTGTACCTCCTCCTTTCCTTGATCTGAATCGTTCAAGTCACCAAGCTTGCTATGGAAGTTTGTCTAACTTCAATGTTGGACCGACATCCAACTCAAATACAATTTGTCTCGATACCTCAAATTTCAACAAAGTAAGTGTAGAAGTTGCCAAAGAACATATGGAGTTTTTAAACACTTTGGTGAGTTCTTATTGTGATTTATAAGCTGGTCAGGCCGGCAACATCAATTTGACTAGTGAAGATTACGCTCAAATAGACAAAGAGGAAATGGGGATGACTGATATCAAATGGGCATTCTCAAGCGCAATGAGAAGGTGTGAGGATTTTAATGGAAAGAACATGAAGAACAAGTCTGGAAAGCAAGAAGGATACACCTTATGGGTTTGTTAAAAGAATGGTTACTTGTTTTTACTACAGAGAAAAGGGACACTTCAACTAACAATACAGAGAGCAATGGTTCCTGCGACCAATGCAAGCCTTGATTGTTCAAGCTTATAGAAATAGTGGTGTTGGTGGTCTTGAGTTGTTACCACTCCCCGATTGATGGTTTTGAGTATTTGGGTTTTGGGGTGGGTAATCGTATAATTGGTATTGGTTATTGGGTTGGTTGGAGTCTTGTGGATCCATTGGAATGGGTCCAAAGGATGGTGTAGGTGAAGAGTTGGTGTTGAGTGGATTAGAAGCAAGGGTTGCCTCTAACCGATTGGCCAAATTCCTTCTAACGACCCGCTCGATTTCCGGTTCGAACACTAAGGGTGATGTCCTCCCGGAATTTAGTGTATGCATGCACTACCTGTCACCTGCACAAGTAACACACCCGCGTAACACAAAAGCAAAGACGATAAAAAGAAATAAGCACCTTAAACATTTAATCACAAAATCAAACAATTCCAAACGCAAAGCGCACGAACTCCCCGGCAATGGCGCCAAAATTTGATCGGAGGGTCGCGCCCCGGTCAAAGATAATATTTGTAGTCCCAAATTACCCTTAACAATGTGTTAGTGGTAGTAAGCGGTCGAACCATGAAGAGTTTGTGGTTTGCGATGGATGCAATTGATTTTTAAGGTTGTTGTCACTTTTTATGAAGCTTGCTAATATTTTGATTAATTTTGTGTGTTTGAAAGAGATGTCGGAATGCTCCGACCAATTTGATTTATATTACTTAACTACTAAAAACTTGAATCCTTGCACGAAGCCTAATTAATTTATTAAAACAATGATTTGAAAACAAGGTTCACACCCGGTTCAACGATTGCAAAACCTATGATTGCTAAACAATTTTAGATTCATTCATTTGAATTTGTCATTAACAGATTTTATATCACAAAGCTTAGATACCAATTGCTATCACGCATATGACGGACCGCAATGAACTTTGTTACTTTGGACAAATAATTCCTCTTGAAGATAAGGCATAAATACACAAACTTGTTTCGCAAAGTCAAATTTTATAATCATTCGACAATTTACAAATATAGTTCAAATGTAGGACAATTATCAGTCAATTTAAAATACAACTCAATTTGTCACAAACCAACTAAGAAACATAAAGCAAACCTAAATCTTACAAAAGTTTACACTGGGGTGAAACCCTCGGGAATTAGCCACTCATGACAAGCAGAACTTGATCACCGTATGATTGAAACTCAAACATGAACATCTTGAAGCTTTGATGGTGGTGATGGTGAAAGGATTGGAGGATTGGTGAGGATGATGATGATGGATTAGGGTTAGGAAGGTTTGATGATTGATTCGGTTGATGATAGATGGATGAGATGGATTGAAATGGAAGAATGTGTTGTTCTTGGCTCCAAGATGGGTGCTTTTGGTTCAAAAAGCCATAACTCCCTTTGAAAAACCCAAAAAGTGGGTTATAACTCGTTCAAAACATTCAACAAACGAATTTCAGCGATAGCACTTTCTGGAGGGTGTCGACGACAGCCAAACAGGGCGTCGGCGACGCCCTCTAGATTTTCCGTTTTCTGCCGACGCCTTAATAAGTTGTCTACGCGAGTTTCTGGCCGACGCGAATAACCAAGGGGCGTCGTCGATGGCCCATTTGGGCGTCGGCGACGCTAAGCCCAACTCTTGGTTTCCGTTTTCTTCATTTCCAATTTTAGGTTGATCCCATTCGCTCACCGATGCTTCGCAAAGCTTCCGAATAGCTCCTTAAACTCCGTTAGACCTACAAAACACAATTCTAATCAAAATTAGGCCATTCAAAACCAAAAATCATGTAAAAACATAAACTTAAATACGATTCATCATCGGTTTTCAACCACGTATCAATTCTTCGGGAAATGATGACAGTTCTGAAACAGTGGTAGCTCGGATGAAGATGATTCAAGTTCAAGCGAGGATGGATCCGAGAGATTGTTGAGGTAGATGGTTTACTGGCTGGAGTTGAATCGTTGAAGAGCAAGAACACAGTGTTGGTGCAGAAAGCAGCTAGTTCATCTGATGAAATTATCCAAGTACTTCTCAGAAGACGAATCTTCTACTTTGGATTGCCAATCAAGTCAGTGTTGGTGAAGAAAGGTGAATTATCATTTTGCGTTCATGGCTGGGTTGGATTACCAATCAAGTCCGGTAAGTGTTGATAAACCTCTCTCTTCTAAGTGTCTTGAATGCACAAAATTAAAAAAAATACCAAGAATTAGAATGTATATTTGAACACACAAAGAGTCACTATCAAAGTATGATTGTTGTTTGATAAATTTGAAAAAAGAGTGTAAAACAACAATTGAAACCTTAAGAAATAATAATTCTAAACTTAAGAAAACTGTTTTATACACACAAACTGGTAACAATTACATTCATATCATTGACGAAACAAAGAAAAAGTTAGCCATTGCACGATGTGATTATGAGAGATCAAAGAGAAATTGGACAACTATTCCAACTTGAGAAATGTAACATTTCCATTTTTTATAGATTAAAATAAAATATATAAAACTTATATTACTAAACGAGTAGATTACGAGTAAGTTGACTATTAGAAATATGAGGTATCTAGACAAACATATACTTTTATAGGAACCGTTTACTAATTAATAATAAAATATTTTATAATTGACCTTACTCCATTTTAGTGAAACTTGGGTTTAATTATAAAGAAAAATGTGTAGATTCCAACTATATATTCATAATTTTATAAAACGTTACAGTTTAAAAGTTATAAAAGATAAATACGATTTAAACTAAATTAATTAGATTATAAACTATAAGTATAACAACAATATTAATAATAATTTATTATGAATAAATAAAACTAAAAATATACCAGTAATAAATAAAAGTAACGTAAATATAATATAATACTAAAATATCTTAAAGTTGCATGATATCTAAAGGTGATGATGTGTACATATATAAACTAAATTTGCACATGAATGAAAATTTTGGATATCCTTATCCATAAAGATTCGTATGCGTAAGTATTCGAAGACATTATAAGTAGTCAAGTCTTGATCCATTCATTTCACTTTCAAACAATTAAGCTGTCTGCTCCGTAGTAAGTGTTTTAACCCAGATCACTGATATGATATCTTGTCCGATCTGAAACTCATCAACGGATGTCAAAGTGCTCCCTGAATAAGGTTATACTTTGTTAACTACGCTTGGGTTTTGATCTGGTGATTTATCGTTAAAGTTTGAATTGGGTTGATACACGAATACGTGTGGCATTGTGTTTTTATTAGGAACCCAGGCTTAACACAAGGAGACGATAGTAATAAACCCTAAATCTACAATGTGAGTCATTCTTTCTTTTTATTAAATGCTTTCGAAACCCTAAAATGTTTTTCAGTTATACTTAAAGCGATTAAGTTTTTGTATTCTGAAATTACTGCCGGTACGTGGGGTTTTGTATATACTACTTAATAATCTTCACTATTGGGCGAGAGTTAGCCAATGAGTGATATGACCACCGTCAGATAGGAACTGCCACCGAATGACAAATACTCATTTGAGTAATTGATAGATATAAACAAATGTAAAAACTCTTAATGATGTAAATTATAACAATGTTTTTTTATAAATTTGAATAATATGACAACCATCAGATCGGAACTGCCACCGAGTGACAAATACTCATTTGAGTAATTGATAGATATAAAAAAATATAAAAACTCTTAATGCTGTAAATTATAACAATGTTTTTTTATAAATTTGAACGAACTCACTAGTGTTTTGATAAAACGTTTTTAAACGCGTTTGAGGTAACCTACTGTGAAAGTAAAAGAAGCATGCTTTCAGGCATTGAAGGCTTAAATAAAGTGGCTATAATTACCAGAATAAAGAAAAGAAATTATGTTTTTATTAATTAGGGTCTATCTTTTTAAAAATCTATGTTTGTAATATGGGTATTATCCCAGTAGTTTAATATTAAACTTCAGTGTTTTATAAACTTTGAAATTTTCCTATTTACGATCCTGATGAAATTTCCCGTTGCAAATTTAATAGAAAATTCAGTACCACTTGTAACTACTCATGGCTTCCGTCCAAGGTGTGGTCAGGGGTTGTGACCGAAGGTGGTATTAGAGCCACTGGTTTAAGCCATTGAGGTGTTATTGTCATATCTAAACTTAAACATTAAATTAGGAAATTAATATGTAATAACCCATGTGTTATTTCTATGAATATAAATTTAAACATATATAAATAATTTTTTAAAAATATTGTTTTTAGCGATTTTTTTTGAGACCACAGCATGAGTGACGAAAAAGTATCTAAAGCATTCCAACACATTTCTGATCCGGGAATGAATGAAGGACAATCAGGAAGCAAGTCTGGTTATGAAGGAGATAAAGATGAGCCCATAGTTTTTCAAGCCCAACCTATTGAACCTATACCTCCTAAGAAGAGAGGATGGTTTAATAAAGAGAAAAGAGGAAGAAAAAGAAAAACACAGTAGCTACCATAACCTTATTTGAGGGAACCGCTCAAATCCCAATAACCAAACCAATGTGGGAAGAACTCGACCATAGATTAGCAAATTGTGATATATTTCAACCTATAGCCGAAGAAATAAACCTAAACCTACCTATTAACCTAGAACCAATGTTACCATTTAACCCAGACAAACTAATAGAACAAATACCTTTTATCCTGAGCCAATCCCGAGGATCCCTGCACCAACACAAGATCCTATGGAACAGTGGTGGACGAGCGATTGGCAATTCCAAAACCTCATGCGAGACCCCTATCTCCAGCAACCACAATTCCCACCATACATACCGAATGCCAATCCAGCCATGAGTCCCGAAAACGTAGCTGAGCTTAGGTAATATGGAGAGGAGTTGATGACGGCAGGAAACCAGATCCGTACAGTTGGGGAAAATCTCGTCTAGATTTATGACGAGAGAGAATATCAATTCTGAAAATAAGACCAGCCTTTTATCATAATATATATATATATATATATATAATATATATATATATATATATATATATATATATATATATATATATATATATTATATATATATATATGGACACATACTGAAATTAAAATTAAAATTAAAATACTGACATGTATAGGTTTAGTTTGTATTTATCATGCAATATAAAAAAAGAGTAGAATGCCACAATGTTCAATGATTTTGATAAAAATGTGTTTAGCGTTTGTTTTGTTTTAATTATTCTATGATATTTATACTTGATAGTGTTGCAATTTAGATGTCGAATGAAGTAAATCAAGAAATTCACGCTAGTAACGATAACGGAAACCATATTGATAAAAGTGCTATAGAAAATATAGTAGCCCAATGAATAGCCGATGCCAAACAATAATACTATTATAGGCAGTAAGCGTACTCATCACACTAAACCTAGCCACAGTGTCAATGGAGACAATGGCATCCTTGCCAAAGCCCCATTTTCGAAACGAAAGAAGACCATCGCCTATGGTTGTTCTTATAAAGAATTCTTGTCTTGTAAACCGATTGAATTTTCTAGTAATGAAGGAGCCATTGCAACTTTGCGCTGGCTAGAAAAAAACTGAAGTAGTTTTGAAAATTAGTAAGTTTGATGAAAAAGATAAATTAATGTATGCTTCTAATCTTTTCAAAGATTAAGCATTAGAATGGTGGAATACCATTCTTCAATCGAAAGGGAGTGACATGGTTTATATAATGGAATGGACTGAATTTAAGGAAATGACTTTTGTCCTCCTCACGAAAAGGAATAGATAGCCAATATGTTCCTAAACCATAAGATGATTGGTGTAAATTGCCACGAATTTAATACCAAATTCTTCGAATATGCAAGGATAGTACTAGCCCTAGCTTTGCCAGAACCGGTAAGAGTTTCCCGTTATATATGGGGTTTAGTTAGCGAAATCAGAGACATGGTCAAGGCCGTTAGACCATAAACTATGAAGAAGCAGTTGAACTGGCTAACACTTTAATAGATGGACTTATTCGCACATGTGAAGAGAATCATAAAAAAGGATTTAGCCCAAAAGATTACCCAAGAATTACATTCTGGTAATTCTTACCGTAGAAAAGGAGCAGGTTCATCTTCTTCACCACCTTTCTGTAAGTTCTATAAAAGGAAGCACTGAGGAAGATGTATGATATACTGCAACTTCTGCAAGACACCTGGACATAAAAAGAAAAGTGTAAAAGAAAAACTAACACTAAAATATGCTTCGACTTCGGAGAGGCAGGCCATATCCGACCAAACTGCCCAAAACTAACCACACCACCTAACAATAAGGCAAAAGCAACTGAATGACCCAAGAAGAATGCAATAACTTTTGTACTAACAACACAAGAAGCAGAATTAATTCCTGATGTGATCACCGGTGCGTTTCTCGTTCATGTTGTCTATGCTAAAGTATTATTTGACTCTGGTGCAAACCAAAGTTTTATAAATACTATTTTTGTCGATTACTTATTTAACTAAACTTCGCCAAGATTGTACGCTGGAAACGGGAAATGGAAATTCTATTCGCATACGCGAAATTCTTCACAAAAGAAAGATAGAATTATTAGGACATAAGTTCACAACCAACTTGTTACCAATGAATCTATCCAGATTTGATGTTGTGTTAGAAATGGATTCGTTGGTATCCAATCATGCGTGAATCTTGTGTGATCAAAATTCGATTGAGATTTGTATGCCAACAGAAGAAAGTACCACAATCCAGGGAGACAAGCTGACAACATCAACAAAACTCATCTCTGTACGATACCCTGTCTGATCTGAAACCTATCAACGGATGTCAAAGTGCTCCCTGAATAAGGCTATACTTTGTTAACTTCGTTGGGGTTTTGATCTGGTGATTTATTGTTAAAGTTTGAATTGGGTTGATACACTAATACATGTGGCATTGTGTTTTTCTTAGGAACCCAGGCCTAACATAAGGACACTATAGTAATAAAACCTAAATCTACAATGTGAGTCATTCTTTCTTTTTATTAAATACTTTCAAAACCCTAAAATGTTTTTTAGTTATACTTATAGTGATTAAGATTTTGTAACCTGAAATTACTGCCGGTATGTGGGGTTTTATATAGACTACTTGATAATCTTCACTATTGGACGAACGTTAGCCAATGAGTGATATGACCACCGTCACATCAGAACAACCACCGAGTGACAAATACTGATTTAAGTAGTTGATAGATATAAACAATTGTAAAAACTCCTAATATTGTAAATTATAACAATTTTTTTATAAAATTGAATCCAGTATTTTCTTATCACTGATAAAATGTTTTTAAACGCGTTTCAGGTAAACTTACTGTGAAAGTAAAAGAAGCATGCTTTGAGGCATTGAAGGCTTAAATAAAGTGGCTATGATTAGCAGAATAAAGAAAATAAATTATGTTTTATTAATTAGGCTCTATCCCTATAAAAACCGTTTTTTTGTATATGGGTGATTGTTTAATATTAAACTTTGGTGTTTTACAAACTTTGAAATTTTCCTAACTACGATCCAGATGTAATTTTATGCTGCAAATTTAATAAAAAACTGGTACCACTTGTAACTGCTCACGGCTTCCGTCTAGGGTGTGGTCGGGTTGTGTCAACGACTTCCGTCTAGGGTGTGGTTGGGGGTTGTGACAATATACGTCTTAGATCTCATCATTGATAGCCAAAAGAAAAAAGGAGACGTGAAATGCATTGGGTCTCACGCTTGTCCTACACCGATGAGACACGTCAACATGAAGTTTCCCGATGACGAGGATATGCCATATTTTGAGCCTATTTTTCCTCTAGTTCCTGCAGAGTTTACATCTAGTCTATGTTTCACTAAGTGTGCATCCTCGAGTCAAGGTCAATCGGTAGAGGTCAAGGAGTTAGCATCCATGAAAAATAAGGATTCTCCCATTGTTGAGGATGCTGATAGTTCAAATGATGATGAAACCGAGCTGTCAACAAGTGTTGCTAAGGAGGCATATATACCTCTTGAGAATCACATTCAGTGTGATCCTCTAGTGGTACCTAATAAGTCTGCTCTCGTTAAATCTGTTGAGACTTCTATGAGAAATTCTGAAAGTGTGATTTGCTTTACACGTTGACTGGTTCTAATAAAATGTATCCAAATAATGATTATCTAATTAGAAATGTCAATCAATCCTTGATTGATAAAGTTTTAGAGGATTCAACTAGTAAGTTTTTGGGTAAGTCGAACCCAACAGTTTTGGTAACTCAGTGTGCTCCTGTCCTAAATCCAAAGTCAGAGAACAATTCGGGAATAAAAAATTACCAATTAGAATCATCAGCAAAACCAAAATCATGGTAAGTCTGAAAAGAGAAAGGCCAAAAAAAGCTCAGAAAAGAAATAATCAAAACAATTTTCACACAACACGCAAATTGTTGTGATCCCAGACCGAGTACCTCGATATCACAAAGTTCATCTTCAAGCTATCAACATCATGATGCTCTAGGGTTTGTAGAGCGAAGATCATGTTTGACACGTAATCAAGAACCGTCCATATCTCACCAAAGAAAAGCAAAAGTTGATGCCCCCTATGGAAACACTTACTATCTACGTTCTGTTTCACCAAAAACCCTCGTCTTCTAAAACAAAGAGAAATGAAACAGAAGAGAAAACAACAAAAAGAAGTCGAAAAGGTTTTAAAACTGGAGGTTGTCCAATCACAATCTGTTAAAACTGAACCAGTTCACGATAAAAACGGCAAACAACAACAGATTTGGAAACCAAAATTGGTATCTGTTTAAAGAGGAGCTCAATCAAGTCTGAATCATCGGGAAATTCAAATTGCATTTCACGATCATGTCGGGCGACCCAAGTCTACAAAGGTTTGGGTCCCCCTCTCCAACTAATAGTTTGAGTAAGTGTGAAGATGTCCAGGAGGAACTATTAATAGTCTTAGGATTGGTTATAGTGGAGCATTCAGGCACATGATCAGCGACATGAGGCTCCGATACAATGTTGAATCTAGGAGGATATGTTGCCTTTGATGGAGATAAAATAGAACAGTGTCCAGTGAAGAAATGATTGTGAATGAAGTTGAGAACTTCGACAAGATGAATCATGTGTAACAACGTCATTGTTCAAGGATTTGATCGGGTTAAGAGGATAGATTACAACGAAATGTGCGCGCCTGCAGCACATCTTGAAGCCTTTCACATCTTCAAGGCTTATACTTCCAAAAGAAGTTTAAGGCTTACTAAATGGACGTGCAATGTGCATTTTCCATGGTGTGATATAAGAAAACGTGTATGTTGAACAACCACCTAGCTTTGCAGATTCCTAGACATGGATTGATCGACTGATCATTTTTCATCAAGGAGGTAAATAGAGACCTTTGCTAGTGCAGATGTATGTGGATGACATCATCTTTGAACCGACCAATGATGATTTGTACAAGTATTTCCTACATGCTTTCTTGCTAATCCAGCTGCCGGACCTAAGGTTTCTCATCTTGTTGTTGCAAAGAGGTTTTTTAGTTATTTGAAGGTTTTTCAAGATAACGCTCTTTAGTACCCTAAAGATAATAACTTTGATTTGTTTACTTATAGTGATTTTGTTTTCGGTGGCTGCAAAAACGACTTAAAACCCATAACGGGTGGATGTCCATTTTTGCGAAAGCACTGACACATGGAAATGTAAGAAGCAGATGCAGGACTATGGTTACAAATTCCAAATCTCTCATTTTTTGTCGATATTTAAGCTGCTTTACAGATTACTAAAAATCATGTGCAACACTAAAGACCAAACACTTCGATCTCAAATATTACTTCACTCTAGATTGATTGTTTTGATAAGAAACTCAACGATGTTATTTTCTAAAGCTTTTGATAAATGACTTATTGAATAATTAATTTTCGTAAACGATATTAAGGTATAACAAAGTAAATCACATCGGGAAATCGTTTTTGTAAATATATTTCTTGAGAAAATCCAAAAAAGATGTTTTTAAATTTAATTTAGTTTTTTGAATTTTAGGGGAGTAAATTCTACCACAAAAATGAAAAAAAACATTGGAAAATAGTCAAAAAGTATAAAAACAAGAGAAAAACAAAAATGAGTTTCATGGAGAGAAAAGAAAAAAATGATAGTACATTAGTGGTCTGTCGAAATCGCTATGAACATAAAATGAAAAATGATAAGTAGCTCTACTAATGCTGTATCAGTAGGCTCGCATTATTTTAAAGTGTGTAGGGCGATATAAACATAATGGACCAGAGATCGTGTGGGAACCGTTCATTGGCATATGGTCTTGGTACCGAAATTTTGTTTGATAGATTGTCAAGGTTCTCAGATATGTGGTCTTTATGTTGTTTATGATCTGGGTATCATAGTGTTTCTTTTACCGAAAACAATGGGGACGCAAGTCTAAATCTTCCATGATACTATACATATATGTACATACTGCACACGACTATCAATACGTTATATTCATATTACATCCCCCTCATGAATAAGTGATTTTTAATCACATTTCTTACATCAATATCCCAAGAGTCAAGTTCATCTCTTTATCGGTACAATGGTACTAACCTGTTCACGGACTTGCTCTTGTTAATAAGTGAGTTTACCCACATTCATCTACATGCATCCGAATATTAAATTCCTCATTAGTAAGTGATTTTATCATAGAAAGCTTGTTTTCATCCTCCAAATAAGTGAGCATTCTCACAATCTATGCGTTAAAACATATGATAAACAATATACTCACCAGTAAGTAAAGATGAAGTCTCGCGCATACCTTGATTCGGGAATTTGTCGTGAGTGGATGAACACCGATCGGTAAGTATAAATCATACCTTAAGCATATCCCCAAGCCAAATGAATACATCTGATTGTTGAGTTTAGGTGGACAACAATACTGATAATTATTATGGATGCTTATCTAAAATACTAATTAATTGAACACCAAGTGTGTTTTGGGATGACTGTATGCTGATATGATTCTCTTACCCTCGAAACTCGCAAAAAGAATGTATGTAAATATTTATATATTGCTTTCGTCTTTGCATTTGAAAAATGAAAAATACCAAAAAGTTTTTAAGTGTGTTTTAATATAAATTTTATAAAAGCCAAAAAGATTTTAGGTGTGTTTTAATATAAACTTTATAAAGCCTAAAAGATATTACTAATATCTTACTTTTGATGGACCAATGCTGGAACTCGAATATATCCTACCTTTAACCTTATTGAAAAATGAAAAACAATCATTGTAACTTTTGCATCTTTATAAAGTTCAAAGTTGAAATATTTTGAAAGTTAAGGGACTAAAACTTTCAAAGTGTTGTCGGTTGGTAGTTGAATTAGAGTTCGTCTCATGTGTGTTGTTTTGTTAACATTGTTTTAAATCAATGCTTAGTGAAGTTTTCAGTTGAAAATTCTCTAAGATTAGTTATAATTCTAGCCTTTGTTGTCATTATGCGTTTAGCTCTACTGTGTGTGCAGATATGACATCCAAGCAAGCTAAAGGCAAAGAGAATGTGTCTGAATGTCACACCCTGTATTTCCAACCAAACACCGGTGGGCCCAGGTGGGGAATATCGTGACGTAAGTTAATATTATCATAGTCAATTAGACATAGCACAACGGAAGTCTTTGGAGTTTAAATTACTATTACAAACCGAAATGTTCATAGTATGAAAAATAATATACAGACGGCTTGTAACGAAAGATCTACAGGCGGATTGTAAAATATACAAAAATTGTGTAACAGACTTTGGGCTGATCTAAGGATTTGCAAGATCCTCTTATATCACTACCGAGCAGCTTCCAGCCTATTTCGTATTGTACCTGCATCTTAGTCTTTTCAAAATACGTCAATTTTCGCTGGTAAATACACCTGTGTGAATGGGGGATCGTGACTCCTCAGATGAGCAACAGGTTCGATCTTACTCAATTAACAGAGGCGGAATTCATTGTTAATGAGCTTGTCAAACAAACAAGTTAGAAGTACTGTTTAACTGCTTGAACATATTGATTCACGTGCAAAAGTACAGCTCAAGTAAACTGTTCTGCAGGGCTTCACTACTCTAACTAGATTACCAGTTACTGACACCACTCCTCTATTTAAGGTCGACATCACTCGCATAGGAGATAGTAACTGGTGTGCGTGACTCGTGCGAGTGACTGCCTCGTACGAGTGACAAAGTGTAACTCGTACGAGTCATGTAGACTCACTCGTACGAGTCAGCTGAATAACAATATTATACATATAAACAAATACTATCTGACATTTTTAGCCCTATACATGTACACGACATATCCTAGACGTAGGCAATAGACATAATGCACCAACAAACTCCCCCTTGGATGTTGTCGTAGTCTTGGATAGTCTTCAAAAGATTTGACGCTTAACAACTAAAGAAATACTTCGGTGGCTTGCAACGCTCCTCAGATGTAATCGGTGTCTGATCTATGGGAGGAGGTCGGTTCACTGTATTGCCAAACTGAAAACTTCGAAGCGATGCAATACGTCTTCGCTCTGCAATCCTAGCTTTCTTCTTTTCCTTCTTCTTTTGGTCGGTCTCCTCCAGTTTCCTCCAAGAAGTGTTCCATGCTGATCCAGAGTGTATATTGTTGGCGAAACAGACATTAACAATCTTCTGAATCTAGAGTGCTTGTTCTTTGTCTTTCTCTTCGAAGCTAATCTTGCTGTAGAACAAGCAATCTATATCCTTCTTCGTACAATTTACTAGCCACATAGGGTCTAGTACTCGAATGCCACGCCATAGCCCGTATATTCGTTTGTGTGCTATGACGGCTTCGGTAAGCTCCTCAGATATCTTCCATGAGTAGTCATCAGGGTACACGCAAATAACTGCTTCATCGGTGTTAGAATAATAGTGCCACCACTTGAAGATTTTGTGGAAATCCTGCTCCATTTGAATCATCGGCATATTTGTCAAAACCTTTGGCCTCTTCATGATGAGCGTAACATCCTTCTCTTTTGTAATTGGATCAATCTTCGTAACACGCTTTGGAAAGTGAGGTTTCCAGTGTATAAAACCGTGTATAGCTTCACACTTAATCAACTTCCATAGCCATTGGTCTTGAAATTTCATCTTCAAATTTATCATCTTCGTCTGCACAAGCTCTTTGATATTCCAATACGGCAAGGATTTTATGTCACTCAAACATCTGAAATACTGGATTCCGAACTCCCTTTTGATAGCGTAGACTTAAGTTCCTCGATCCAACCCCATCTAATAATATCCCCAAGAGAAATATCTGCATCACACGTGAAAAACGCTAGGGGACGCTTGAATTTTCGCTCTGCTGGTAACTCTTTAAACCACTTCTTCCTCATTTTGAAAATTTCAGCTTTAGTCAACTGTTGAGGAATGGTACCCTGTTTAGCAGCTTCTTCAACTTTACGTTTTAACACATCGGCATTTTCTGCTGCAAACACTTCAGTAAAAGTTGGTGAGTCCTCTGTACCCTGATCGGCAAGATTAGAAACATCGTCATCAGAATCATCCTCCACGACAACTCGATCATAATCATTCGCTTCTTCAACGTGTTCGAAGACATAATCATTTGGCTCAAAAGCGCTAATCTCGTTCAGCTCATCTTCGAAATCAAACTCGAAGTATTCTTCGTCCATGCCAAGTATCTCAGCAATCTCTTCCTTAGAATAGCTGTGGACATACTCCCCCTCTTCCACATCATGCTCAAGATAGAAAATCTTCAGCTTAGGCACTATAGGAACGGTAGATATATCAAATACCGAGAGGATTCCTGCATGCTGAGCATCAGAAGGGGCTTCAGATAGACCCTTACCACTTTCTTCAGTCATTTGATTCACAAAGTCATCTAAATACACAGAACAATCAATCTCTTCATTCAAACCAGATTCGGTTACACAAATACCCGCACCACCTACATCATCATCACCATACCACTATCAGAACCAGACTCACTAGATAATATATCATCTAAATCTTCATCTTCTTTCTCAGCATCTTCATCAAACTCATCTACTACTGCTTCAATCTCCTTTTCTAACTTCTTTTTCTGAAGCCATTCTCGATGTCGCACAGAAAGATCTGACATATCAATATCTACGTCCTTAGGCTTCCCTATCAGCACTAACTGGCGGAGATTCAGCTTCTGGCGCGGTTTCGACATTCATGGAATCCTCAGACACCTTCGCTTTGCCCTTGCCTTGCGCGTCTGATAGTTCTTTAGCAAGACGTTGTCTTTTAGCTACACGTTCTCTGGCCTCAGCTCGCTCAATCTCATCAATCTCTGCAGCTATATTAACCCCTAACTTTTTTGTCAGAATTTTCTCAAACAGATTCATTCTTCTATCACTTCTGAGATGTTCCTCCTCATATTCAGCCATTCAGAGTCGTAAACATTCATTCTCTGACACAATACTAGCGAGCATAGCTTCGAGCTGCTGATTTTTGACTTTTAAGCTGCTAAGTTGCTCCTGAAGCTTCGCAATCTTGACTTTGTTTATTGCAACCTATTTTTCTAACTCTTCCACCCTTGCATCATTGAACATATCAGCCGGAAATTCCTCACACCCTGGAATATCTCCAAAATCGAAATTAAAATCAAAATAGGGCTGAGACAGTGACGGTTGCGGCGTCAGCTGTGGTGGAGGTTTCTGTGGTTGTTGCGGTTGCTGTTGCTGATGTTGTTGTTGTTGTTGCGGTGGAGATGGTGGTGCCTATGAAGTAGGTTGATGAACCGGGGATGTTTGTACTTGCTGAGTCGGTTCAACTTGTTCTTCTTCGTTCACAATTGGCGACTGAATCTTTCTCTTTGACTTTGCCACCGGAGAATCCTTTCTTGCTGGTGTGCGAACAGGAGTATCTTGATCAGAACCATACGGTACATACGTGGAATCATCTTCTCCTGTCGCCTTTTGCTTTCTCTCTTCAGCCTTTCTCTTTTTCTAGGCCAGACGTTTTGCTTCTATCTTTTCAGCCCTCTTTCTTTCACCAGCACGTCTATCTTCTGAATTAGTGCTAGAAGACGATGCGTCTTCAGCCACCCTATCTCCACTAAACGCTTGCTTCTCAATGTCTGCAGCAATGTCTTCAATATTTTCTTCAACTTCTGGTTCATCTCTTAACCAGAACTTTCAGCTGCTTGCCTTTCTTTTATGGTGTAGAAAACGAAGATGTAGCTGTCGCTTTTCTCTTTACACCCTTTTCTCCATCCTTAATGAACCAAGAACTATGCTTAGCAACAAAACCGTCTAGCACCGTTAACTCCTCACTCTCATCCCCGCTCTCTTCCTTCCTCTATTTTCCCGGTGCCGGAGCAACATAATCTTTATCAACAATAGCACCGAAAACTGGCTTGGCATTCAGAAAAGTCTTAAGATGCAAATTCATCTTTTTGAGGGTCGAGACATCCATGTGCTCAAGCTTTAACACGTCGTCTTTCTTCTTCTTCAAGTTCGGGTGCAGGTGATCTAACAACATCTGAATAAATCGAGGGTACTGCAGAAACTTTTCTCTCTGAATATTTTGCACCATCTGCGTGAATATAACTTTTGAAAAGTTATACGGAAGATTCAGAACCAATGCAGTAATCATACACATTTGGTAATCGACCAAATCATCAAACCCTCCCTTGCGATGAGTCAAAGCATGAGCAACAACATGAGCGATATAACGGAATGACGCACTGAGGTTACCCTTCTTGAAAGGTGTGGCGTTCACAAATCCGGCGTAACCCTTACGGTAAAAGCAACCCTTCACCATATACTCTAAAAATCCTGTCGGATCGTCTTCATTATCTTTAAAATCCAACACCTTCCGGATCAAATCTTCCGTAATATTCACCTGTATATCCTCATCGTCAATCTTCACCGCTGAAACGATATCATTCCCTACAAAATCAAACTCTGCTGCGTTCTAAAAATATTCCACGTGAGATCTATGCGCAAAATATCAGTCTGTGAGAGCTTTAGTAAACGAATAATCTCTTAACCAACCCATTAAATAAGTGGAAGATTCATTAAACTGTGAAACATTACCCTGCCATAATGTAATGTGCTTCTAATGCCAATAAAAAGTAACCCATCCAATGGTATTAAACATCCAAAAAACTGCCAAATAAAATGTGTCCCAAGCCGAAATATCACAAGTACCGCCTCGTCCTGGGCCATCGCACGGAAAACTATAACCAAAATCCTTATTATCTGGCATTAACTTGGAACCACGTGCATCTAACGCACCTTTTACTAAGATCAACGTAGTTGTATGTAAACCTAGAGCAATAGCATGATGAACCAAAAAGTCTCCAGGACCTATTGTTAAGAATAGTGAATTACTATTCTCATTAACAGCATTTAACCAACCCGGCAACCATACGCTTCGACCCGCATTGAATGCCGGCCACTCGTTGAAGATAAAAGTATATCGAACCCATATGAAGTTTTACCATGAGCAGATTGTATCCATTGAGCAAATATAGGTTCGATTAAGATTTGCTTCTCTGCTAAAAAATTATAACACGTCTCGATAAGCAGCAATCTCTGGTATAGAATCATCAAGCAGACAACAGATGTTGTGGAACGGAGAAAAAGACGTTTTCTTGACATGTACACAAAGAGAATTCAAACCATGAGAAAAATTTTCAAAATTTTTCAACTTCCAAAATCATTCGTACGAACCATTCATCCGTATGAGTCAATACTTAGAATTTTTTTGAAGTGTGATTCACATCATCACTCGTACGAGTCACTACTTCGTACCGGTGACTTAAAGACTTAAACATTTTCAAAGATTTTTACCAAACTTGCTTCGTACGAACAATGCTTCGTACGAGTCAACAATGCTTAACAAATTTTTAACATTTAACTTTTGATAAATCAACTCGTGCGAAATTCACTCGTACGAATGACAAGGATATAATAAATTGAGATAATGGCTCATACGAGCGACTCATTCGTACGAGTTGTGAATCGTTCCAAAATAACACCAAGTTTAAACTGAACTTAAAACATGTTGATTTTAACAAATTGATAGTTGATTTATGGACTATTAGTGAAATATTAACGTTTTTATGCTCAATTTTAATTTTTATAGGTCCAGTTTCCCTAAATCTATGTTTCTTGTTCGTTTGGTCCAAATCCGGCATTATAACGGCTAAGAACAAGCAATAATACCTTTCCCATCTAAAGAGGTGTGCGAATCGACCTCCCCAATGTATTGGTATACGGTATATGTCAATAAAATACAAAGTTTAGAACTGAATCGCACAAAAATCTCCCTCAGTCGCACAGTAACATAAAGTTGGTTCGTGTGAAGAAGAAGGCCTTTTATACTAGTTCAGTGTCATTCGTACAAACCGATGATTCGTACGAATGAACACTAAATTTCATTCGTACGAGTTAGTGATACTCGTACGAATCAGTTCTGAAACTTGGTTGAAACTTTTTGATTTTTTATGCAACTTTTATCTGTTTAAAACCCACTCAGTTAACTAAGTCCAAGTTAATGACCCTAGTTATCTTATTCGTCTACCAAGTCCAAGTTAATGACCTTGGTTGACCATGTTTGACCAAAACAGATTTATTTAAAAATTTAAAGTTTCAATTTAATGAACTTTCAGGTCATTTTCTCTTCTTGATTAGCTCCCAACCCGTTGTCTTCAGCTTTCCATCAGCAAGTGTCGCCATGACTTGAACTATCGGTGTTTTCATCGTTGGTAGACTAAAACAAAACTATAATGCTAAGAAAACTGAAAATCTTTTTGGTTTTTTGAGAGTTTTTTTTCGAAAAGAAATAACAAGTAATGAAATATATACAAACATGTTTTTGTGAGTTTTGTGTTTTAGAGAATCATATCAAGTATTTAAACAAATCAACAGTACCGTTGATCTTGGTAGAATCATTAAGTTTTTAAACAGATTTACCTAGATTGCCAATATACTTATCCATTTAAACGTCTTCTCGTTTCTCAACAGTATCAAGATATGTTAGGTAATATTAATGAACATGAAATAACTGTGTTTCCCATCTTAGAATATACTCCCCCATCAAGATTCCCAGAATGTCATTTTACAGGTGAATATATCCAATTGATATCTGTAAATGGGGTGAATGCGAGACCTTGAGAGCTCAGGTTAGTACTTCCGTACAGACATAGAGATGAAGGCTCGTCTTTATGTGGTGTTCCTTAAAGGGATTTTTTGAACTGAAGATGTCGTAAATGTTTATGACATATTCATTTTTTATGTAGCTTTGGGGAAATAATGCTTAAAGTATTATACAAGTTCTAGGCCATTGCTTCCTCAAAATCAGAAGAACTCGGATAATACCCCAGATATCGATTAAATATAAAGACCTAGTATCGCAGAATCTGGCATTCTCTCAAACGAAATTTCAGAGTACCAAGTCCATATATCCGAGAGATGTTAACCCATATATCCAAAATTTTAGTTTTTTTTAGGTTTATATTTTGAAAAGCAATTTACTGAACGAGTGAAGCCTATTGACATATCCGCAGTAAGACCTGTTTAATTACTCGTTTAAACATTCCATTTCTTTAGTATACTGTGATTGTCATATTGATATAATATGATCATTCTTTTTCACAAAACTCTTTTTGACTTTTAAAATATTTTTGTATTTTCCCACACTTTCTCCCCTAAAATCAAAAACATATTTTTGTATTTTTAGAATTTTTAAGAAAGAATGCACAGAAACACGTAATACTAATGAGAATCACGTCAAGTCGTCGTCATCCTCAAACTCAACCTCATGAATATCCCCTGATGTCAGATTTCTTAAACCATTTAATTTTAAAAGAAGTTTAAATGTGGTTCGATCAAATGCTTTGGTATAAAAATCTGCTTTTTGGTCATCAGTGTGGATTTTTTCGATTCTAACCAACTTTTTCTTGTAGCAGTCACGGATAAAGTGGTGTCGAATCTCAATATGTTTAGTTCGAGAGTGTTGAAATGAGTTTTTAGTGATATCAATCGCAGCCTGATTATCTACATATATGGCATGTCAAGAAAATGGAAGTCCGAAGTCTCTCATCTGCTGTTGAATCTAGAGAATCTGGGAACAACAACTAGATGCTGAAACGTATTCAGCTTCCTAGATAGAGAGAGCGACTACGATCTATTTCTTGCATTACCACGTTACCAAACGATTACCGAAGAACTGGCAACCAGTCGTCGTAGACTTAGCATTCAGTTTGCAGCAACCGAAATCAGAGTCCGAGTAACCCGCAAGATTGAAGTTGTCATGTCACGGGTTCCAAAAGCCGGTGCTTGGAAATCCCTTCAAATATCTCATGATATGTTTGACGACGAGCAAGTGCGAATCTCTTGGATTAGACTGATAACGGGCGCACAGGCATGTAGGATACATGATATCAGGTTGAGAAGCATGGAGCGATAGAGTGTTTCATCCACTTTGACTCCAATAAGATCTTGACAAATGCTATGATTAGGAGCTAACTGATCTCCCTCATCGCGCTCATCTCAAATTTGCCAGGAACTAAAGCATACATTATTTCTCCAATATCGAATTTCTCGATATGACAGGAACTAAAGCATAAATTATTTGAACATACTTCTCCAATATGGGGTAGATGCTGGTTTAGTTCCTGTCATATTGAATTTCTCCAATATGTCATGAACATACTTCGTCTGATGAACAAAAATACTACCAGGCAACTGATCGACCTGAAGTCCTAAAAAGAACTTCATCTCCCCCATCGCGCTCATCTCAAATTTGTGCTTCATGACTTCTTCGAAGTCTTTACACAACTTGTCATTTGTTGATCCGAAAATGATATCATCCACATATATCTGTATGATAATCAAATGCCCATCCACTTCCTTGGTAAAAAGAGTAGAATCTACAGTTCCTCTGAGAAAGCCGTTGTCTGTAAGATGTCGTGACGGTGTTTCATACCAAGCTCTCGGGGCTTGATGTAGACCATATAAGGCTTTCAGATGGTAGACTTTGCCTTTGTGTATAGGATCGACAAACCCTGGTGGTTGGCCGACATACACTTCCTCTATCATCACTCTTGCACTTGAAGACCCATCTAGTGTTTTTCTTTTTGTGATGATCTGGTAGGTCAACAAGCTTCCAGACTCCCAGTTTCTGGAATTGAAGCAATTCCTCTTGCATTGCGTCCACCCAGCTCTCTACTTTTAACGTGTCTTCCAAGTTCCCGGGTTCAACCTGAGAAATAAAACAACTATTAGAAAGTCTGGTTTGTAGTGGAGCAATACGGGTATAAAAACAGCTTAGATCCTTGTTGATCTGATTGCGACTTTGCACTCCCGTTTGTAAGCTGCCTATAATGTTCTCTGATGGATGGTACGATAAAGTTCGCGGCATCACTTCACTTGGAACATCCACCTGCGTTTGCAAGTTCGTGATTACTTCTTCAGCAACCGGTGCAGACGATGAAGCTTCATTCCTGTTATTTGGTTGCTCAGCTTGAGAATTCAGGAAGCTTTCAATCTGCTCAGATCCTTCATCGAAGCTAGATCCTCCATTATCGAAGGTCACAAATTAGATTTAAAAACATTTTAAAAATTAGATTTAAGTGCACAAGGCACAAATCATTTTTGTAACCTTGTTAATAGCTTTACATGTTTGACAATACATATGGGGCCCAGTACACAGACCGAGACATGATTAACGTACACACCATTTATGAACCCACGAAGGAGTTATCCCCAAATTGTGGGTAAAAATAATTTAGCATTCGCAACTGTCGGGTGTGCCTACACTACGTGCTTTAGTCGTGGCCATTAACTAATGTAATGAGCCAAGGATATCCAGGACACGGTCGTTAACCCCAATGTTTAAGTTATCAAACAAAACTGATCAAAACAGAATATGCGTATTTACGAGCCACAATCCGGCATTCGATTGATCCCATTTCCGACCAAGCGATAACTTTTTACCATAACCCAGGCCCGTATAGGGAAAATAAGTCAAGAGTATTTACCTAAGCTAGTCTTGATTTAAAAATGCAAGATTTAATATTTCAGCCATATTCAAAATGAAATAAGTGTAGATAGCATTTACCGGAAGACTCTAGTCTGGATTAGGACATAAGCTAACCAATTAGAATGCTAATGGTCTTAATTTAAGTCATAGACTTAGACCGACTAGCTTAAAGGATCAAAATTGGTATGATACGCTAGATTAAGCGATGACCAGATAGAATGTAGTTTAAACCCAACAAGTACTTAAGACTTGTATAATATGGGTAAACAATTAATATTCTAGAATTTGAGATTAAAATGATAGGTTAAACCCGTTTCGGTTAATTTTCGTAAACTAGTTACATATACTTAACCGTATGCATATAAGCTATATCGGGTAACCAGATGAGTCATGAACAAGTTCCATATGTCATTACACTTTAAATAAGTTGTAATATCAGTAGGATATCAACTTATATGCCCACTGAGGTTTTAAAAAGAAACTTATATGTTCCACATGTTCTAATAATTATTACCAACTTTTTAAGTGTCAAAAACATATTTATAACATATATAAACTCAGATTATATTTTTTATAAAAATCTGACCCGTTTGACTTTTTAAAACATAAACTTTGACCTGTCAATTGGCCTAGTAATGTGATCCTTAGGAGGTTCTTTTTAAGGGATTAATACCTTCCTAATTACGATCAGTTAGCCATGTTCATTTTGAACAATGGCTGGACCATAATGGTCTTAACAGAAAGTCAAGGCATTTGTCAAAATGCTTGACTTTTGGCTATTAAAAGCCTATAAAAAGAAAAGAGCAGAGATGGAACACTTACAAGTTATCTAAGGGGAACTTAGAACTCAAAGGGAAGAGCCTAGATGGTCAGGAACTTCCAAGAGTGTAATAGAGAGAGAAGAGGAATGAGAAAGGAATGATGAACTTGGCTTATAGTGCAAGAAGGCGTGTGAAGATGAAGCCAGGTGTTAGAGGTGTTGTAGGATCATCAAAAGTGTCTAGCAAGGTGTCAATAGCTGCAAGAGTATGCCAATTTGCAGGCTATGTGGCATCCTACAAAAAATTAGGGTTTTGACACATTTAGCCCTCAAAAATAGTTTTATGGATTGTCATGATTTGTCCCTATACTTATATTCAATGACATAATGACACAACTAGTTCTTTTCGTTCAACACGAGATATATTGAAGAAGAGTATGAGTAACCGAATGTTAACAGGTGTCATATAGATGTTTTTACGGCTTATAAATGGTTACTAGCTTAAACGTGAAGATACAAATACTTATGGTTTCATAGGTTAAATTACCCAAACTAGTAAGGTTAAAGGTTCGGTGAAGAAGCAGAATGCTCAAGTATGGTAAATCAAAAGATGTCATCTCAACCGAGAGATGTTCGGGTCTAATGGTGGCTTGGTAATTCAAGAAATATGAAAATAACAAACTCTAGGGGCCTTTGGGTAATTTGCCGAAAGTTAAAATGGTGTAAATTAGAGCTTCTAAGCCTCGCCGTAGGTACGATCGCTAGACCGTAGCTTACGGTCAGCTTAATATCAAAAAACAGGCTTAGACCGTAGCTTATGGTCTTAGACCGTAAGTTACGTTAAGCTTATGAAAATTTTATGTTTTTGAATATGTTTGAGCTAACTCATTTAGGTATGATCCGAGGGTATGTACACATGTTGTTATATTACCGAACACGAATTTTACGAGGTGTTACATAACCCTCCATTGTCCAACATTAGCGTATTTTCAGAATTAATCCCTCTCGTCCAACTAGTGGCTCATATGAGAGTTAGGACTTCGTAAAGGATCACCCAGAGGCTCAATATAAGCATGTTGACTCTGATGTCACTCAGAGGCTGAGCATGTTGACACTAATGGTTACTCAGAGGCTAAGTTTAAGCATGTTGACACTAATGGTCACTCAGAGGCTATGTCTATGCATGTTGACACTAGAGAATCACTTAAAGGCTTAGTTTGAGCATGTTGACACCTTTAGTCCTTGTTAGCCCTTAATGGACTTATTATAAAAATAATGACACGTGTAACTATACTATTGGACACGATTTTACGAGGTGTTACATCCTCACCCCCTTAAAAGAAATCTCAACCTCAAGATTTTATTAAAAAGATGGGGATAATTTTGTCGCATAGTGGACTCAACCTCCCATGTATATTCGGGGCCTCGAAGGGCATCCTACTTAACCTTTACTATAGGTATCTTTTTCCTTCGGAGCTTTTTAACATGTCGATCCTCGATCGAAATTGGTTTCTCAATGAACCTCAGGTTTTTATCAATTTGCACATCTTGATGTGACATTGCTAGCGACTCATCGGCTATACATTTCTTTAAATTAGATATGTGGAACATATCATGGATTCCACTGTGCTCCTTAGGCATCTTGAGCTTATAAGCTACAAAACCGACAAATTCGATTACCTCGAGTGGTCCAATATATCTCGGGCTTAACTTGCCCTTCTTTCCGAAGCGCATCACACCTTTCCAGGGTGATACCTTCAATAATACTTTGTCCCATGTTTGGAACTTAAGAGGTTTTCGCCTCTTGTCTGCATAACTTTTCTGCCTATCACGAGCAGCTTTGATACGATCACGGATTTTTATTATCTTATCCGTGGTCTCTAGGACAATCTCAGGTTCAGAAAGTTGGGCTTCCCCAACTTCAGCCCAACAAACAGGCTTTCTACATTTTTTCCCATTCAGGGCTTCAAAAGGAGCAGCCTTGATGCTTGTATGATAACTATTATTATAGGAGAATTCTATTAGGGGTAAGTGGTCATCCCAACTTCCACCTATATTAATCGCACATGCTCTAAGCATATCTTCCAAAGTCTGGATAGTACACTCACTCTGACCATCAGTTTGTAGATGGTAAGTTGTACTAAAGTTTATTCTTGTTCCTAAAGATTGTTGGAAACTTTTCCAAAAATGAGATGTATATCTAAAATCTCTATCAGATACAATAGATACCGGCACACCATGTAGGAACACAATCTTTTCCACATACAACTTAGCCAATTTATCAGAATTATAAATTTCCTTAATTGGCAAGAAATGTGCTGACTTAGTCAGCCTATCCACAATGACCCAAAATGTGTCATTACCATATTTGGTCTTAGGTAACTTGGTAATCAAATCCATAGTTACCATTTCCCATTTCCAAGTGGGAATTCAAGCTGTTGTAGAAGTCCTGGAGGTTTCTAATGTTCGACTTTAAACGTTAGACACATGGCTACATAAGTGGCTATGGATTTCTTCAAACCCATCCACCAATAATTCTTCTTTAAATCTTGATACATCTTCTCACCACCTGGATGAACTGAGTATCTCAAATTATGCGCTTCTTGGAGGATTAGATCCCTGAGTCCTCAAATGATTGGAACCCATATTCTACCATTAAATCTAAGGATTCCATCCTTTCCAGGCACAAACTGACCAACAGTTCCGCCTAATCCTTCATTAGGAATATTAGCCTCTAACAGGGCTTGCTTTTGCGCATCTAATAGCTTCTCATTCAAACTATTTTTGAGCTCAATGCTCTTGGCGTTAATCCTTATAGGCTTAACCCTTTCCTTGCGAATTAAGGCGTCAGCAACAACATTTGTCTTGCTGGGATAATAGCGAATTTCGCAATCATAATCATTAAGTGTTTCCATCCAGCGGCGCTATCACGTGTTCAAATCCTTTTGATTGAACAGATGCTAGAGACTCTTATGGTCAGTGTATATAACACACTTTGTGCCATACAAGTAATGTCCATAATTTAAGTGCAAATACAACAGTACCCAATTCCAAATCATCGGTGGTGTAATTCCTTTCATGTACCTTTAATTGTCTTGATGCATAAGCAATCACTTTGCCTTTTTGTATTAGCACACAACCCATGCCAGTGTGCAAGGCATCACAATAAACGACAAAGTCCTCAATAGCCTCAGGTAGGGATAACACAGGAGCGTTGCTCAACTTTTGTTTTAGAATTTCAAAGGATTCTTATATACTGTAACATCCGTCGAAAACCGGGTTTCCAAAACCTGCTTCGTTTATTAATCGAATATTCAGTTATAATTTTCGTTGCGTATATATTGTTCATTTTAATTTTAAACAATACATAATTAATAAACATTTTAGAATTTAAAAACTATAATTAATAAATAATAAAAATAAGTGAAGAAAAAAATAAAATGAAGCTGCCGGGTTTCGAACCCGGGTCGCCCACAAACACAAGCACACACTACACCACTCCGCCACACAATTCTTTTATGACAAATACAGAAACAAATAACATTTAAAGTAAACCCAAAAGTCAAACTGATGATCAGCGCGCCCAATCCACAGTCGCCGGAAAAACCGACGATTTCGCAAATCAAGACCGTTTTCTTTGACGGAAACGCGTGAACTAAATTCGACATCGGTTATAACCGATGTCTAACCCCCAATTCCAGTTGTAACCACCGGAAAAGTTTTGACCGCGAATCAAGACCATAATTCGGACCCAATACATCCTGTTCATCCTTATAAATACCCACCCAAACCTCTGGTAACCTTTTCGCTCAAAATCGCACAATCTCTCGAAGCTTTAGCACGTCGCCGGAGATATTCTGCATTCGCCGGACTTTCACCGGAAAACCGAGACTTACTTCAAATCGGTAAAATTCTCGACTCTTTTGTTTGAAATCCATTATTAGGCAAGTATTAACATAAATCGTTCAACCAGAATCTGTCTCAGACAACGTTGCCGGGAATTCCTGCACTCACCGGAAAATCACTGGAAATTCCGAAGTCTCACTGTGAATCGGTACAATCATCTATACCCCCTGATATCCCTTGTATAGTAACTTAATTGCACAACTCATTGATCAAAACTGTTAATTGATTCACTCAGACGGAAGTCACCAATCAGAGCCGATGACTCTTGCTGGAAATCTGAGAAAAACATTCTGTTCGGTACATTTTACTCCGTAATCCTCTTTGTCCATTTCATTCCAATCAATTATAAGTTTGATGACCGATTTAAACAAGAACAGTCGGACATCACTGTTCTGTGTCTTTGTAAACGAAGAAGACGAAGTTGAATATGTGTATAAGTATAATTAAAAAGGGATATTCGAACGGGTTAGACACACAGTCCAGCGGTGGACTGTGTGCACAAACAATGCACACGTCCCGGGTTCGAATCGCACACGTTACCGAATTTCAGAATTAAAACCAATATTTTTACAACTGAATCGGATCAGGTCACCGAATGTTAATAAGTATAATTTAATCCATAAGTTAAACAGATATGACACACAGCCCAACTGGTTGGGCTGTGCGCACTCGAACCGAAGGACCCGAGTTCGACTCCGGGTCCCTGCAACCGGTTCGGCCATATAAATCGTTTTAATAAAAACCAAAATAAGTTAAAAGTTAATTAGTGTATAAATATAATTAAAACAGAGAATATTTCAGGTTAGACACGTAGCTCAGTTGGTAGAGCTGCGTGCACGTATACGAGAGGTCCCGAGTTCGAACCTCACTCAGCGTATACGAACACAACAGTCCGACCGGTCAACGGTCAACAGTCAACAGAGTCAAAAAGTCAACATTTTTTTATTTATTTTTTTATTTATTTAATCAGAAAATTATTTAAAAATACTTAAAAATAATATTTTTAAAGTTAGAAAATGTCCTTAAACTCACAAAAATAAATCTAAAAATCCTATTAAGATTATGAATTAAAAGTATTAATCTCAAATAAAATCCATTTATTTACCGAACCATTTCGTTATTATTTTAGGTTAGTTTTTCCTCGTCGATCAAATCCAAAAATTCGTGCGCATCCAACGTCATCAAAGAACGCACCCAATGTGAGTGAATCTTTACCAATTCCCCGTTTTAATCACGTTTTGGGGTATATCATGTGTCGTTTAATTCCTTATTATATTTAAACACTTGTGCATCCATCATATCCGTGATCAAATGTGTATCTAATGTGTATCAATTGTTGTGTGAATTATGTTTAGATTGAAGTTATCATTTTCAGTGCATGCATTTCATTAGGCCCATCAGCTCCCCGTGGGATACGGGTTAAGTATCAGGTGCCTCATTCGATCGGCTCCGTTTGATTGAGCCTTGATCTCACATACATCATCATTCATGTCACTCGATCGGCTCCGTTTGATTGAGCCTTGATCTCGTATACATCATCATTCATGTCATTTACTCATCCAATGTGGTTTGTGTTTTGTTATATATATATATTTGCTCACATGTGATTATTGCACAAATTTTCAATATTGAATACAACAAGAAATTAAAAACAATATTTTATCAAGGTTCACTCGCCAACTTTTGTTGACCCAAAATATCCCCCGTTTTACACATGATACAGGTGATCCAGTTGAGGCAAGAAACACATAGGAAGGCCTAGAAGAATAAATCAGTTTAAGCTTTGGATTGTCTTACTTAGTTTCATTTCCATGTAATTGTATGGATTTGATTTGAATATTTAAGTTGTAATTTGAATTTAATAAATATGAAACATTTTAGTAAACATCATGAGCTTTGGTGATAACCCAATTATGCCCCGACTCTTATTCCGCTGCGGGTCGGGGTGTGACAAGACAAGCTTGATGTTCTTACGGGTCAAGGTAGTTAAAGGAGTGGCTATCCTCGAAAAGTTCTCAATAAACCTCCTATAATAACCAGCCAATCCTAAGAAACTAAAAATCTCTGATGGGGTTTCGGGAACTTCCCAATTCATTATGGCTATCTTGGCGGGATCCACTTGGATACCATGCTCACTTACAACATGTCCAAGAAAATGGACTTTTCTAAGCCAAAATTCGTACATAGAGAACTTAGCATAAAGCTTCTCTTGTCTTAGCAATTCTAGGATGCACTGAAGATTTTTCTCGTGATCAGCTTGATTACGAGAATAGATAAGTATGTCGTCTATGAAGACTATGACCAACTTATTAAGTATGGTTTGCAGACCCTATTCATGATATCCTCAAATGCTGTAGGTGAATTTGTGAGCCCAAAAGGCATCACCAAAAATTCATAGTGATCATAACGGGTCCTGAAGGTAGTCTTAGGAACATCCTCGTTCCTAACCTTCAGATCTTAAATCGATCTTAGAGAAGTAACTAGCCCCTTGAAGTTGGTCAAATAAATCATCGATCATGGGCAGAGGATAACAATTCTAGATCATTATCTTATTCAGTTCATGGTAAACAATGCACATCCGCACCGAACCGTCCTTTTTCTTAACGAAAAGGATAGGAGCTCCCCAAGGTGATGAACTAGGTTGTATGAAACCTTTCTCTAAAAGTTCGTCTAATTGTATCTTTATTCCTTCATTTAGTCGGTGCTAACCGATACGGAGCTCTTGCAACAGGTGCTGCTCCTGGTAGGATGTCAATCCTAAACTCCACTTGCCTATCTGGAGGTAGACCTGGTAATTCTTCAGGGAAAACATCGGGATATTCTGAGATCCCTGAAAGGTCTTCATTATTTGGCTTCGTCTCGTTAATAGTTACTTGTGCCATGTAAATGACACAACCTTTCCCCAGACATTTGGATGCCTTAAATAATGACACTTTGTCTGGCAATCCATAGTGTGAATCTCCAAGGATGGTGATCATTTCACCAGATGGGATTTTAATTTCAGTGAGTTTCTTATCACAGGCAATGCGGGCTTGGTTATAGGATAACTAATCCATGCCTAAGACTACATTGAACCCCGCCAATTTCATTGGCAGAAGTGAAATAGGAATTGAGTGATTCTTAATGGATATAAAACATCCATCAAGAATAGAAGACGTTGTTTCTAAGGTTCCGTCAGGAAGTTCTACTTCATAAGTTATGTCTAGTGTTCTTATGGGTAAATTTAATAGTTTGCTAAACTTATGGTCCACAGATGATTTATCTTCACCCGAATAAAAAGAACTCTAGCATATACGTCATTAATGAGGAATGTACCTGTTATGATGTTTTTGTCATTAACAGCCTCCCTAGCATTCATCTGAAAGGCCCGAGCATTTCCTTTCTTAGCCTCTCCAGGCTTTGCATCGTTACTTTTGGGGTTCTTAGGGCAGCTAGGCTTAATATGCCCCTTCTCATTACAGCCATAACAGACTGCATCCTTAAGATATTTGCATTCTAGGGTCTTATGCCCTTTTCTTTTGCAAATTCCATACGCCTGTGGGTCAACATTGCATTGTCCCCAATGCCTGCGGTTACAGGTCTTGCACAGAGGTCTCTCATTAGACGTGTGCTGGTTCTTCTTGAACCTAACATTTCCCTTCTTTATAAACTTTTGGGAGTTATCATCCTCCCGTTTCCTTTTCCCATCAGTCTTAGTTCTAAACTAACTTTTGCCTCACCAAGTCTAAGGTGAGAGAGAGAGAGAGATAGGTCAACAGCAGACCTATAAGTACTAGGCTAAGCAGCCTTTACCATGCCCTTGATCTCGGACGCTAACCCATTAATGAAACGCTTAATGTGTTTGGGTTCAGGAGTGATTAGATAGGAGACTAATGTGGATAGAGAGTTGAAGTCAGAAACATACTTCCGACAATCCAGATTTTTCATTGTAAGAGTCAGAAAATCTAATTCTATCTTCTCCACCTCATAAGGTGGGCAGTACGTCTCCTTGACAAGGTCAACAAACTTGGACCACCCCAAGTTATACAGGTGTACTTTACCTGTTGATTGAACATTGCCTTCCACCAAGTTAGGGCATCACCCTTGAAGGATTGGGATACATACTTTACCACATCCTTATCAGAGCAACTGCTGATGTCCACTATCGTTTCCGTTTCATCAAGCCATCTCAAGGCTTCAACTGCTCCCCTTCTCCATTAAAATCTTGGGTTTACAGAGACAAAGTATTTCTAGGTACATCCGTCTTTGGAAGAACGGGACCTATCTTTAAATAGTAGTTTCTTTAGTTCACTCTTCGCATTTAATAAGTGAACAGAGTTCTCCTTTCGAGCTGATGATGGTGGAATAGATAAAGGTTTAGAGCGAGTAGCGTTCACTTCCTTAAATTTTTCCTTGGCGATTTCCATTGCCTTTCCAACAGCTGCATCTATGCGAGCTTGGAAATCATTGTTATCAATAGCTATGTTTTTAGCTTTGTTAGAGTCAATATCTCAGTGGCTACTTTGCGCCTCGTCCGAGTTAGCCATCGCTTATGTTTTGGTACTAAACACCAAATTAACTTATCTTAGCGATGGTATAAATAACCATATTGGCTTTAAAGTTTGATATATAAATCCATTGCCTATTAAACTAGTTTGCATATCACCACAACTGTTAGGCTTAACATATCTATATTTGGCCTAGGCCTCAAAAGGACCATCATAGGCAAATTACAATTTGGACGTAGTCCATATATTACTAGACAGTGGATTGTAATGTCAAAACTACCATTGTCATATGACAATTATAAATAGCTCATAGGCTTATCATGAAGGACATTAAAATATGGCTCATAGGCCATATCCCAAAGGGATATTAAAAATACATCACATAGGCTTGTCACTTAAGGACGTAAAATATGTCACTAATACTCGTCACTATGGACTTATTATTATGGCACATAGGCCTGTCACTAAGGACACATAAAAATACGACACTTTGGCTTGTACTAACGGACATAATAATACGGCGCATAGGCCTGTCACTAATGGACATAAAAATATGGCACATTGGCCTGTCACTAATGGACATAAAATATGGCACATTGGCCTGTCACTAATGGACATAAAAATATGGTACATTGGTCTGTCAATTAACACAACCTAGATGTCAAGATAGATAATCATCGCACTTATGATATTTGTCATGATCTCATTGATCATAAAGACTTTGAGGCCTGAGCATAGCTCACTACCTTGGACAGGGAACCATAAGGTTACAACTGTCGTTGTCTTAATTGACAATATAATATTGCCCGTAGGCAAATCATCACTAATGGATGTAAAAATCATAGCCCGTAGGCATTTCATCACTAATGGATGTTAAATTATGGCCCGTAGGCACTACATCAATAATGGATGTTTAATTATGGCCCGTAGGCACTACATCACTAATTCACTAATGAATGTTAATTATGGCCCGTAGGCACTACATCACTAATGGATGTCAATTGTTATCATCACATTGATGATATTAGTCGGGATCAAATTGATCACATAGGCTATATAAGGTTAGGACGTAGTCCATTACCTAGACGGCTAGTGTGGTTCCTCAAGTCACACTACCAGGAGTATTAACATTACTTGAATGTTAACATAGGATTATCTTAATTATCGATTAATAGTCACGGTCACATTGACCTTAACGACTTGGAGGCTTGAACATGGTCCACCACCTCTAGATAGAAGGATGATTCTTCTTTAACTATCATGATAGAAGGCTATTCTTCCTTAACTATCATTTATAATTTGGCCAATTAATATGGACTTTGCCATTTGGCTAATCAAAACCGTTAAGATTTTTTTGGAATTATATAGCTGATCATAATTTCGAGTAAAATCGAGACGATAGCTTGAAGAGGATGAGTACATATATATATATAATTCCAAAATATTATTAAATGACAATAGAAATTACAACACTAGAAATAAATAAATAAAACTAATTGTCCATGCAAGGACTAAAAGAAATAACTTATCTACGAAGGGACTAAAGAAATAACAATGTCCACGTAGGGACTAAACATAATAATAGAAAAGACTTCACTCATCCTTCTTTCCCTTAACCAACTTGGAGAGCTTCTTGAAGAACTTACTCGTCTTCTTCTCCGTTTTCTCCGCTTGTTGTTGCATTTCCTTGATTCGCTCCAAAGCCTCATTAATGGCCTCAAGAGGTGGCGGAGGTTGTGGTTGTGGTTGAGGTATAATAGGATATTGGTACTCATAACTTTGGTATCAAGTAGGTGGATAAGTAGGTGGGAAGGGAGACGGGTAAAGTGCATTATGCATGACCGCTTGCATATAAGGGTCATGTGATAGTGCCTAATAATCTACCGGCGCGGATGGGTTAAAAGGATCATATCTAGATATATCTGGATATGTAGGAATAGGGTTATTAAAACTCGATGGTGGTGGTTGAACCACTGGTGGTGGTGTCGGTTCCACCACAGGTGAAGAATCGGAGGATCCACCCATTGTGGGTCCTCGTGAATAGTAGGGTAGGTTTTGGGCAATGGTGGCAGTGAACCTGACCTTTGACCCGCACATACCGACATACGCGCCCCATGTTTCTTCCTTGGTGGCTGAGGTTTGTCCACCGGTTCCATATGAACATCTTCTTGTATAGGTGGTGTTGGGGAGTGATGTGAAGGAGTGTTAGCAAAAGTAAATTGGTTCCAATATTGATCCTATTCGTTAGAACCTTGGTAGGGCAATCCGGCGTAAGAGTTAGAATCGCTAGAGATTTCGATAGGGTGTCCATGCGATCCTGAGGTGGCATCTCCGGGTCGGAGTCCTCATCCATAGGGTTGGGTTGGTCCAACTGATTCTGATCAGCTGAGGGTGTGTTGAAATAGTTGTCACACCCCGACCCGCAGCGGAAAAGGTGATCGAGGCATGATTGGGTTATCATCAAAGCTCATGGCATTTATTTTAACGTTTCATATTCATTAATACACTTTAATGGGAAATTACAATCAATATTACATCATGCCCTAAACATCAATCTAGGCTTCATAGTTTTCTTCTAAGGCATTTCCTATGTTTTCCTTGCTTCATCCTATTCACCTGTATCATGTGTAAAAATGGTTTTTGGATCAACAAAAAGTTGGCGAGTGAATCCTATGAAAAACATTTGAACAAGTTTATTTAATTGATTATAAAATAAGTGCACAACCACACATGAGTAAAAATAGATGTAAACTTATTCAACAATCATTAAATATTAAATAAAGTACACATGAACAATAATGGATCGTTTTGAGGCACGCGTTGCTCAACTCGTCTCCCACGAGGAACTGATGGGCCTAATGAATGATTTGCATATAATTGACAATATGAAATACATAACTACAAACAATATAAACAATCTAAGTTTAGATCACAATATGGTATGGCACAAGTTAAATAAACAAGTTAATTTTGGTGACACATGACACACCCCAAAACGTGTAATTAAAAAGGGGAGTTGTAAGATTCACTCACATTGGGTGCGTTCGGTTGATAATGTTGAATGCACGCGAAGTTGGTTTTAACCACGAGTGAAACTAACCTAGATAAATAGCATTATGGTTCGGTAAGCAAACTAACCGTTGACCGTTGACTTGTTGACCATTGACTTTGACTGTTGACCGGTTCGTATGTGTGTATGTATGCGCTGGGTGAGGCTCGAACCCGAGACCTCCCGTACGCGTGCATGCAGCTCTACCAACTGAGCTACGTGTCTAACCCGAAATATTTCTGTTTTTAATTATATTTATATACTAATTGGTTTAAACCGAAAATCATTTATTCTTAAAAACGATTTTAATGAATCGAACCGGTGTTCTCCACAGGTCTCGAACCCGGGACCTGTGGGTTGAGTTAACACACAGTCCACCGCTGGACTGTGTGTCTAACTTGTTAAATAATCTGATTTTTATTATACTTATATACAAACTAAATATTTTCATTTCTGTCTTATATAAAAAGTTTGATAATTGTCCGGACCGGTGCGGTAGTCCGGACTCGAACTCGTGACGTGTGATTAAACATTCACACAGTCCACCACTGGACTGTGTGTCTATCTTGGTTAGTATTCCGGTTTTTATTAAACTTAACATCTTAAGCAGTGACTCCGGTTCAGTTAAGAAAAAAAACATTTTTATTAGGGCGATGGTGCGTGGACAAGATTCGAACTCGAGACGTAAGCGTGTTTTATTTGCACACAGTCCACCGCTAGACTGTGTGTCTAACCCGAGATATATCGTGAATTTAATTATACTTATATAATACTGAACTTCGTCTTCTTCGTCAGACTTAACCAGAAACGGAGTCCGACTGGTTCGTTGATTAAATCATGTTCGTTAGTGTCTGGTGGTTAATTACATGTGAGATTAAATAAAAAGAATGAAGGATTAAGCGTAAGGTATACCGACTGGACTCCTATGTTTTCTCCGGCGAAACTCCGGTGACAGCAGAAACTTCCGGCGACGTATGTCTTGCGGCAGAGAGTCTTCAACGAGCTTGAGATAAATGTGGGTGACTTTGGTATAAGCTCTGGGGGTTCAGTGTTTAGAGTAAGGCACAGAAATGAAGGGCTCGGTTTTCCGGCGAGGTGCAGAACTTTTCCGGCGAGTGGAATTACGTCGGGTAAAGGTGTGATTGAGAGCGAAAAAGCTAGCAGAGGTTCGAGGAGGTATTTATAGGGCGGGACATCGACGTATTTGGCCTGTTTTCCGACTTGATTCGTCGGTTAGAAACTTTCCGGCGGTTATAACTTGTGTCGCGGGTTCAGGCGTCGGTTATAACCGATGTGATAGTAAATGTTTACGTTAAAACTGAAGAAACCGTCCAATCTCGCGAGATCGCCGGATTTCCGACGACTGCGATTGGGCGCGTCGTTTTTTGAATTTGAGATTTATTTTATGTATTAATTGTTTCCAATATTTAACAAGAAACATAAGTGGCGCAGTGGTTGAGTGTGTGTGCGATAAGACTTTGCTGAAGTTGTTGGCTGACCCGGGTTCGAAACCCGGCAGCAACATTATATTTTTATTTCATTATTTTTAACAATTTTTCAAAACCAATATGTATCGTTTAAAATTATTTTGGGCATTAAATACGCAACGAAATTTTTAACTGATTGTTCGGTTAATAAACGGAGCGAATTTGGTAAATCCGGTTTTTGACGGATGTTACAATAGTGGTTAGGGTTAAATTCTTTAGGGTAAGAGTGTGAATGGGAATGATGGGAATGGTGAGAATGGTGTGAATGATAGGAGTGGTGAGAGCGATAAGAATTTTGGGAATGTGGGGGCGAGTGTCTATGAGAGACAGAGTATCTTGTTGGTTGCCAAGGAGACGAATCTCCCGAATCTTGGTAGGAATATAAGTTGTGAGGTTGTGAAGGGATGCGCCCCGATGGTCCTCCCTCATTGGACCTTTTCCTCTTCCACTTTATCCTCTAAATATTGGCGGCATTTTCCTGTTAAAATCAAGTCAAACAATAATAATAACTTAATAATGAGATGAGTAATCCTAGGTTAAAGCCTAGACTCGGAAGTCTTAGGAATGTGCTATTGTGTAAGTTTGAGATTAAACACAGAAGGCTAGTGTTTAATTCTCTCAAACGTTGGCTCTGATACCAACCTGTCACACCCCGTATTTCCAACCAAACATCGATGGGCCCGGGTGAGGAATATCGTGACGTAAGTTGATATTATCATAGTCAATTAAACACAATAAAATGTTCAAAGTACGAAAAATAATGTACAGACGGCTTGTAACGAAAGATCCACAGCCGGATCGTAAAATATGCAAAAATTGTGTAATAGACTTTGGGCATATCTAAGGATTTGCAAGATACTCTTATATCACTACCGAGCAGCTTCCAGCCTATTTTGTATTGTACCTACATCTTAGTCTTTTGAAAATACGCCAACTTTCGCTGGTAAATACACCCGACTGACTCATTTTGAGAACATTTTAAAAATTAGATTTAAGTACACAGGGCACAAATCATTTATAACTTGGGAAAGTCAGCTTTGTAACCTTGTTAACAGCTTTACATGTTTGTCAATACATATGGGGCCTAGTACAGACACCGAGACATGATTAACGTACACACCACTTATGAACCCACGAAGGAGTTATCCCCAAATTGTGGGTAAAAATAATTTAGCATTCGCATCCGTCGGGTGTGCCTACACCCCGTGCTTTGGTAGTGGCCATTAACTAATGTAATGAGCCAAGAATATCCAGGACACGGTCGTTAACCCCCAATGTTTAAGTTATCAAACAAAACTGATCAAAACAGAATATGCAGATTTACTAGCCACAATCCGGCATTCGATTGATCCCATTTCCGACCAAGCGGTAATAATTTAACATAACCCAAGCCCGTATAGGGAAAATAAGTCAAGAGTATTTACCTGAGCTTGTCTTGATTTAAAAATGCAAGATTTAATATTTCATCCATATTCAAAATGAAATAAGTGTGATAGAATTTACTGGAAGGCTCTAGTCTGGATTATGACATAAGCTAACCAATTAGAATGCTAACAGTCTTAATTAAGTCATAGACTTAGACCGACTAGCTTAAAGGATCAAAATCGGTACGATACGCTAGATTAAGCGATGACAAGATAGAATGTAGTTTAAACCCAACAAGTACTTAAGACTTGTATAATATGGGTAAAAAATTAATATTCTGGAATTTGAGATTAAAATGATAAGGTTAAACCCGTTTCCGTTAATTTCGTAAACTAGTTACATATACTTAACCGTATGCATATAAGCGATATCGGTTAACCGGATGAGTCATGAACAAGTTCCATATGTCATTACACTTTAAATAAATTGTAATATCAGTAGGATATCAACTTATATGCCCACTGAGGTTTTAAAACGAAACTACGTCTTATAAGGCGTTTTGGACCATTATACGTCGTATAAAAGGAACTTGCATGTATATTGATGTTATGATCATAAACATTCTGGAAAAATACTTAATTTGTGATATATTATCAGTAAGAAGTCACACATAAGTGTGGTTTATGGTTTAAGACCAAACTATGCACCTAAAGTGCATTTTGGTCATTTAAAAAGTATAGTTTACAATTATTATACTAAAATCAGTTAATGATCAGAATATTAACATCATAATATGTTAATTACATTAACATATTAGTAGGTAATTCATTTGCAAGTTCATTGTTGATTAAAACCTTGTTTTATGTAAAAATGGCATTTTAGTCAAAGATGGATATTTTACGGAACTTGTGGATAAACTCATATTATGATTATGATTAAGTAATATAACCTCAGAGGGTTATGCTACATTGTATTACGATTATAATGCGACTATAAGTCAGAAGTGAACTAATCTAAATCGGGTCAGAATCGAAAGTCAAAGCAAAAGTCAAACTTGGCGACTTTCGGTTGCGAAGCGACTCTAGGACCGAAATTCATGGATCGAACATGTTCCCACATGTTCTAATAATTATTACCAACTTGTTTAAGTGTCACAAACATATTTATAACATATATAAACTCAGATTATAATTTTTATAAAATCTGACCCGTTTGACTTTTTAAAACATAAACTTTGACCCGTCAATTGAACTAGTAAACGCGATCCTTAGGAGGTGCCCTTTTAAGGGATTAATACCTTCCTAATTACGATCACATAGCCATGTTCGTTTCGAAGAATGGCTGGACCATAATGGTCTTAACTGAAAGTCAAGGCATTTGTCAAAAATGCTTGACTTTTGGCTATTAAAAGCCTATAAAAAGAAAAGAGCAGAGATGGAACACTTACAAGTTATCCAAGGGGAACTTAAAACTCAAAGGGAAGCACCTAGATGGTCAGGATCTTCCAAGAGTGTAATAGAGAGGAGAAGGATTGAATGAGCAAGGAAATGAGGTGAACTAGTGGGCTATTTATAGTGCAAGAAGGTGTGTGAAGATGAAGCCAGGTGTTAGAGGTGTTGTAGGATCATTACAAATGTCTAGCAAGGTGTCAAGAGCTGCAAGAGTGTGCCGATTTGTAGGCTATATGGCATCCTCAAAAAAATTTGGGGTTTTGACACATTTAGTCCCTCAAAATTAGTTTTGTGGATTGTCATGAATTGTCCCTTGACTTATATTCAATGACATAATGACACAACTAGTTCTTTTCGTTCAACACGAGATGTATTGAAGAAGAGTATGAGTCACCGAATGTTAACGAGTGTCACACTAGGTGTTTTTACGGCTTATAAATGTTTACTAGCTTAAACGTAAAGATACGAATACTTATGGTTTCATAGGTTAAATTACCCAAACTAGTAAGGTTAAAGGTTCGGTGAAGAAGCAGAATGCTCAAGGATGTTAAAGAAAAGATGTCGTCTCAACGAGAGACGTTCGGTCTAATGGTGGCTTGGTAATTCAAGAAATATGAAAATAACAAAGTCTACGGGCCTTTAGGTAATTTGCCAAAAGTTAAAATGGTGTAAATTAGAGGCTTCTAAGCCTCGCCGCAGGCTACGGTTGCCAGACTGTAGCTTACGGTCAGCTTAATATCAAAACAACAGGCTTAGACCGTAGCTTACAATCTTAGACCGTAATTTACGGTTAAGCTTATGAAAATTTTATGTTTTTGAATATGTTTGAGTGGCTAACTCATTGAGGTATGATCCGAGGGTATGTACACGTGTCAGTATATCACCGAACACGAATTTTACGAGGTGTTACAGAACCCCCCATTGTCCAACATTAGCATATTTTCAGAATTAATCTATCTCGTCCAACTAGTGGCTCATATGAGAGTTAGGACTTTGTAAAGGATCATTCAGAGGCTCAGTATAAGCATGTTGACAGTGATGTCACTCAGAGGCTGAGCATGTTGACACTAATGGTCACTTAGAGGCTAAGTTTAAGCATGTTGACACTAATGGTCACTCAGAGGCTATGTCTATGCATGTTGACACCAGAGGGTCACTCAGAGGCTTAGTTTGAGCATGTTGCCACCTTTAGTCCTTGTTAGTCCTTAATGGACTTATTATAAAAATAATGACATGTGTCATTATACTATTGGACACGATTTTACGAGGTGTTACACTGAAGATAAGCTAGGGAGTGATGACACGACATGAATGCAATCAATGATCAAGAGGATCAATTTGCAGCTGACCACTTTTCAGCATCTCGAGGATCCGAAGTTTTGAAGATCAAGGATTCAGAAGCTACATTCAAGGGGAGTTCGTAGATGCACCTCTTGTTTGTAACAAGTGACGACTTATGAAGATCCGAAGATGTGAAGAACGAACAATCACAAGCTACATCCAAGGGGGAGTTTTCTGATTCACTTTTGTGGATGCATCAAGTGAGGTTCGGTTACGTCCGGAGTTAACAACTTTCCTGCGTTATTGACTCGAAGAACAAAGATACAAGTGATAAAATATAAAAATTCAAGTGAAAAAATATAATATTCATTAATTAGAATGATTATTATAAAGGGTTGCATGACAAAATATGAATATTAGAATGGCTCAATGGACCATCGTTTAGAATCAAATTAATGACCATCGTTCGATACAAACCATCATTTGGAATATTGTATTAATCCACCATCCTTTTGATATGAAGATATAATCTAAACACCATCCTATAATTTAATGCCACATGGTGGGCCACTGTCGTTTGGACAAGGCCACCTTAGTTTGGCCATGTACTGTGTGTATATATATTGGTCGACTGTCACTTGGAACATTAGGGATTGAATGAGAAATGGAGTGCGGAGAGAGAGTATTGGAGAGCATTCCATGGTGTAAACTTCTAACAAAACCTTGGTCGAATCAATATACGAATTGTTAACCCTTGAACTCTTTTTTTCTTGATTAATACTCTCGTTAGATTTGTGATGTAACTTGGATTCCGCACTCGTTGCACCATTAAAAACAAGAAACTCTTGTATTCGAGATCCTAATCAGGACCTACATAGTGATAAATAACCGACAATTAAAATTTTTTGACAACATAAAATAGTTTCTAGATCAGCTACTATACAAAGACTGACTAGTAGGTGATGGTAAGCTTCAACAAAAGTTTTTATTCTATAAAAGTTTCTAATAAAAAACAAGATTTGAGATTCTTTTAGAAATAAAATTTATATCTATATATCTATCTATATCAATATTACCTATTAAATTAAAAATCTTTGTGAGTATTTGTCATTATTCGTCACCTAAAGTTGCGTTTTTCGCTTCTTTGTTCTATTAAATAATATATTAAATTAAAATATGCATTTGGATATTTAATATAAACTTAATTTGCCACTGAACTATAACTAAACTGGGAAAATGAAGATTTGGGTTTGAGCCAAGTGGTCTCAAGTCCAAATCCGATTCTAACCGCATTTTATCGTAGTGGGCTTTTTGGCCCGGGTTTTCCCGGAACTACGGTCATATACTTTAGTAAGGTCTTGGGTATACTTTAACCTTTCTCGACTCCACCTAGGTGCCACATCACTTAATTTTTCCCTTTCACTTCACCTCACCCCAAGAAAATGGTTTAAAAGCGTTAGCTTCCCCTGACCATATTTTTAGTGGTTTTTTGTTTAAGAAGGAAAACACTAATTCCATCTCTTAACATCTTGTTTACATGTTAACAAATAACTCCTTTAATGCAAGAAAGAGTGATGTGCACTGTTGTTTAACATTAATGCCCAGATGTTAGGGTACACCACAAGGCCTAAGGCCTTGGGGCATACTTTAACCCTCTTTAACTCCACCTAAGTGCCACATAACCCACTTTTCCTCATTTCACTCTACCTCACCCCAAAAAAATGGTTTATCCCTTAACTCCACCTAACCTTATTTTTCGGTAGTTTTTGGTTTAAAAAGGTGAAAACAAAATTAATTCAATTTCTTAACATGCCGTTAACATGTTAATAAGTAACCCCTTTAACACCCTTAACACAAAGAGAGAATAGCGTGCAATGACATTTAACATGTCATGTTACCTTAAACACCTTAGTTGTTAGGGTACACTGCAAGGCCTTAGGCCTTGGGGTATACGTTAATCCTTCCTAATTTCACCTAGGTGCCACATCACTCATATTCCCCATTTTACTTCACCTCACCCTAAGGAAATAGTTTAATGCCGTTAACTTCATCTAACCCTATTTTTTCTAGTGGTTTTTAGTTTAAAAAGGAAAATAAATAATTCCGTCCCTTAACATCCGGTTAACATGTTAACAAGTAACCCCCTTAACACAAGAAAAAAAAGTTGCGTGAAAAGAGTGATGTGCACTGTCGTTTAACATTAATGCCCAGATGTTAGGGTACACCACAAGGCCTTAGGCCTTGGGGCATACTTTAACCCTCCTTAACTCCACCTAAGTGCCACATCACCCACTTTTCCTCATTTCACTCTACCTCACCCCAATAAAATGGTTTAATCCCTTAACTCCACCTAACCTTATTTTTCTGTAGTTTTTGGTTTAAAAAGGTGAAAACAAAATTAATTCAATTTCTTAACATGTCCTTAACATGTTAATAAGTAACCCCTTTAACACCCTTAACACAAAGAGAGAATAGTGTGCAATGACATTTAACATGTCATGTTACCTTAAATACCTTAGTTGTTAGGGTACACCGCAAGGCCTTAGACCTTGGGGTATACGTTAATCCTTTCTAATTTCACCTAGGTGCCACATCACTCATATTCCCCATTTTACTTCACCTCACCCTAAGGAAATAATTTAATGCCGTTAACTTCACCTAACCCTATTTTTTTAGTGGTTTTTAGCTTAAAAAGGAAAATAAATAATTCCGTCCCTTAACATCCGGTTAACATGTTAACAAGTAACCCCCTTAACACAAGAAAAAAAAGTTGCGTGAAAAGAGTGATGTGCACTGTCGTTTAACATTAATGCCCAGATGTTAGGGTACACCACAAGGCCTTAGGCCTTGGGACATACTTTAACCCTCCTTAGCTCCACCTAAGTGCCGCATCACCCACTTTTCCTCATTTCACTCTACCTCACCCCAAGAAAATGGTTTAATCCCTTAACTCCACCTAACCTTATTTTTCGGTAGTTTTTGGTTTAAAAAGGTGAAAACAAAATTAATTCAATTTCTTAACATGTCATTAACATGTTAATAAGTAACTCCTTTAACACCCTTAACACAAAGAGAGAATAGTGTGCAATGACATTTAACATGTCATGTTACCTTAAACACCTTAGTTATTAGGGTACACCGCAAGGCCTTAGACCTTGGGGTATACGTTAATCCTTCCTAATTTCACCTAGGTGCCACATCACTCATATTCCCCATTTTACTTCACCTCACCCTAAGGAAATAGTTTAATGCTGTTAACTTCACCTAACCCTATTTTTTAGTGGTTTTTAGCTTAAAAAGGAAAATAAATAATCAGTCCCTTAACATCCGGTTAACATGTTAACAAGTAATCCCCTTAACACAAGAAAAAAAGTTGTGTGGAACGTCACTTTACATGCCACGTCACCTTTAATGCCTAGATGTTAGGGTACACCCCAAGGTCTTAACAATTAACTTTTAGTTCTTAATTGCTAATATGAATTTACAGGTTAGGAGTTGGCCACAAAGTCTAAAGTTCCAAAAAAAAGTGCGAGAAGCAATATGAGTGTGACATGTGGCAATTCGTAATAGTTGAGCTAAAGGATGTAAGAGTAAATTAGAAAATTCCTGCAAAATAAAATACCATGTACCATTTGTTAATAGCAAAATAAAACATCATGTATCTGTTGTAAATAAAACACCACATATTTAACCATTTGTTAACTGAAAAATAAAACACCATATACCTGCCACAATAAAAACAACATTGGGTAAACAGAAACAAAAACACCGTGGACTAAAAACATCTTTTGAAACATAAATTTTTATACACATATTAACAATACGGTACTCATATACATGAACATGAGAGATAATAAATACTCGTTATTGTGGTGTATTATAATTACGTATAAAAGTTATTGACATATAAAAAAGACGAAAGCAACTTGATTTTCTTTGTGTATCATGATTGCATTTTTGATTTGCTTTAGTAGTTGATTGATAACCAAACATTCACAAAACACTATTAGACTAGGACTCAATAGAGGTTTAGTATCGAGCGATGCGCCCTTGTGTCCTTGGATTGATCCTTGTCTTACGACTACATAACGACCGGTACACTTACCGATTGTGTGTGATTATGTTAGTGTGACCATTTAATTTGGTGTCTTCAGGATATATTAAAAAAATTACGCATCAGCCACTAACTCCCACGTTAAGTATTTGTTTATTTCTTGTAAGGAAACTTATAGAAACTAGATTGAACCATATGTTAAACTGGAATATCTTCGTTATGAAACTTAAATATCATTAATATGTGGTTACTTATTTTATTCGAGGAACGGTTATCATTAATATGTGGTTACTTATTTTATTCGAGGAACGGTTGTTCCTCTGGACTATGGATAGTCTTGATGCTCATGCCTATTCTAATGGCATAATGTTGTAGTGAGATTTTCCCTTTAAGAAACCTAGTGCTGTAAGTAGTACTTGTATTCTATCTTCAGACTTTAGAAGTATCCTCCTTTTAGGTTTAGTGGCACTAAGGTGGAAACATCTTGTTTTCCAGTTTGGCATTTATTTTCATGTACGTATGTTGTTGATCGATACACTCCTTTTCCTTTGGTACATGTGAGCGTTGTAGTTGATTATTAAGGCAACTTAGCGTACTAGTGGAAAAGTTAGTATGTTACGCATCATAAAAGTGTAATGATTTCCATATATAAGCCCTTAGATTTATGGGTCATGGTATTATGCATTATAATGTATTCATAGATGCCACTCAACTTTATGGTTAGAATCTAGAGTAAATGCATGTGTTTTGGGAGTTCCTTAAATTCTTCCAAAGAAAACAGTTTAGTCTTAGGAAATTCAAAATCTGGAATACCTCCCATGATAGAAATCATGAAAGGAATTTTCTGATTATCATAAGAGACATAATGTTTGACTTATCCTACTTGTCATTCTCTAGTTTTTTTTGTATAATACTTTTTTGTCATTCTCTAGTTTTTCTTTTGTAATACTTTTATTAGAAAAGAGCATCATGATTCTCATGTCTTGAGGGATAATAAAGACCGAATGAAGAGCAAATGCTATAGAAACTCTTCAGTGAAGCAAAGACATCTTAAGTTTTGAAATTAGAGTGGATGATATATAGATGAGATACAAACTTAAAGAAAATTTTTTGAGTGATATACATTATGGGGTAATCAAGTAAGGTAGACTAAATCATTGATGTAGGATCATTGTAGTAGTGAAGATGTGATAACGTCTGTTATAAACACCAAAACTAATAGTCTAGATAAATATCTACTTAAACAATAACACATCACCTTTAGGCGGAATTGAAAGTATTCAAGCTTAGGTACACATCATCTTTGAGCATAAGTGAAACTTTATTTGGCACAAGTTATTTTTTCAAGACATAAATGTGACATATCACCTTTGGACGAAGTAAGACATTGATGTATATTATGTCACACCCTGACCCGCAACAGAATTAGAAGTCGGGGCATGATTAGGTTTTCATCAAAGCTCATGACATTTACTATAATTAAGTTTCATATTTATTAATTCAAATTTAAAACAGAATATCCCAACAAACACATAAAAACATACAAACACAAGAAAAACATTCTAGACAAGAAATGTTTTATTCTTCTTCTAAAGCCAAATCCTAAGTGTTCCTCTCCTCAGTATGTCCACCTATATCATGTGTAAAAAAGATTTGGGTCAACAAAAGTTGGCGAATGAATCTCATTCAAACATTTGAAAGAATTAGTTATATTGATTAATTTAATAAAAATGTGCATAAACCAAATATGAGCATGCGTATATGTAAATCTATCCACAAACCACATAACACCAAGCAATGAACACATGAGCATGACAAATGATGAACTGTGAGATCAAGGCTTAATCAAACGGAACCGATCTAATGAGGCACGCGATGCTCAACTCGTATCCAACAAGGAACTGATGGGCCTAATGTGAATGATTGCACTGAAATGAGAAAATGTAACCACATATAACAAAAAACAAACATTATATAACACGTTAGATCATATTATGGTAGTAGCACAAGTGTTTTGAATAAACGAAATATGTAAACGACACATGATACACTCCAAAACATGAATAAAAGGGGGAATTTGTAAGGATTCACTCATAGTGGGTGCGTTTTCTTGGATTGACGACGAACGCGCACGATTTAGAAATTAACCGACGAGAGAAACTAACCTAAATAATCACGTAATAATTCAATAAATATATAATTTTTATTTGAAATTAATATTTCTAATTAATGCCTTTTATTAGATTTTTAGATCTATTTTTATAATAGTTATTACAATTTTTAAACTAGAAAAGTCTTATTTTTTAAGTATTTTTAAAGGACTTTAAAATAAAAATATAAAGAAAATGGTAAATAAAAAATATTAGACCTTGTCAGATCTGACCGGTGGGACCGCTTGTGGATTTGGCATCATGTGAGGTTCGAACTCATGACCTCCCGTTTACGTGCACGCAGCTCTACTAACTGAGCTACGTGTCTAACCCGAAATAATTTTGATTTTAATTACATATATATACAAACTAGGTTTAACTGTATTTTGCTTTTATTTAAAAAGGTTTTATAAATGGTCAAACCGGTTTCAGTAACCGGCTCGAACTCGGAACTAGCGGTTTCGTGTGCACACAGCCCAACTAGTTGGGGTGTGTGTCTAACCCGTATAAACCTGGATTTGTATTTGTTTTATACACTTACCCAGAGATGTTTTGAATCGCTTTTAAAAAAATTGGTTTTATTTCAAAGAATCGGCTACGTGTGCGAATCGAACCCGGGACATATGCTTTGTAATTGCACAAAGTCCACCACTAGACTGTGTGTCTAGCCTGGTTAAATACCCGTTTTTATTTATATTTATACACTAATAAGACTTCATCTTCTTCATGAATAAGAACCTAGAAATTGAACCCGACTGATCACTTGGTTAAACAGTTTTGGTTAACTGTTTAAAACAACTAATCACTTACATAAATGAATACAAGAGCTTTTAGATGTAAGAGTGATGTTATACATTTCCGGTTAAGATTCCGGCAACGAGCAGGAACACTCCGGCGGTGATGTTTGCAAAGTTTAAGAGAGTTTAGAGGGTTTGAGAGATCTAGGGAGAATGAGCGAGTTCTGATGAAAGTTAAGGTGTGATATTTATAGGCAAATGATTGTCAAGTTTTCGGTTTCAAAATCTTGATTTTGAAATCATTGATTTCAATCGGTTTCCAAATTAATTGAATTCGGATTTCAGTTATAACTGATGTTTGACATCAGTTACATTCGATTAATCTCAAGAAAAACGTCAATTGCGAGGATTACTCAAATTGGGTTTTGGCGATTACAGACTCTGCAACTTGAGCTTGCAGGTTTGCTTGTTGGTTTTACTTTAAAACTAATTTGTTTTCAAGTTTAAACACAAAGGTGTGTGTAGTGCAGTGGTGTAGGTTGTGTGTGTGTTTGATGGGGACCCGGGTTCGAAACCCAGTTGCTCCTTTATTTTTATTATTTAAAATTTCATTTATTAATATTAATATTATTATTATTATTTATTTAATATTTTAATTCTTTTAATTTATTTAGTAACTATAAATTAATAACTCGGATTAAATGGTGAATAAATACGCAACGAGACTTTGAATTAAATGCTTGAATTATTTTACCGAAGCGGGTTTTGAAACCCGTTATACAACGAATGTTACATATTAGGCCAAATGTCATGTGAATATCAATGAAAATCTTTTAATAAAGTGTGCAACATAAATACAACGCATCAGCTTTGGGTAGAAGTACAATATTCGTGTATATAGGAGTAATGTCACATGTGTGTCTACGTCAATATTAGGATGACTTGTTTTAAGGACACACATTTCATGACTATGCTTGTTCATTATTTAAGGATATTCATTAAGTGATAATGCTTAGTAAGACTCGAATAACATGGTAAAGGTAACGCTCCCCTTTGGGCAGAAGTGGAATATCAAAAGGTTATTCAAGTTAAGCTATTTTAATTTAGTAAAACATTTTATATGTAAGGTTTAACAATTTTTTATGTGACATTAAGGACCCATTTAGGTTTGTGTGAGGGATTAAGGCAATGGCATCAGTTTCAGTGTGACTTTTGATGGGCATCGGATTAATAATAGTGTCTCCGGTGAACTAACAGTGACGACAGTAAGACTCTTAGTGTCGCCAAATATAGTCCCGCTAGTATGAGCAGGGTTAATCAACTATTAGGGTTGCTATCAGATGACATGAATGTCGATTGCTATGTCAGTCGAATGAGAGTGTTGCCAGCACAACGTCGAGGGACAAAGTTTCTCCTAAGGCTCAGTCATGCCACTTGACATGAGTTTCGCCTGCATAGTGCCGATGACACTGAGATTGCCGCTTGATGGTGATGTACCAACCGTCTTAGTGTCATCGGGCATTAGTGTCACATGATGTTAACAATTTTGAATGTCGACTAACATGCATAAATTTGCGTAGGACTTTAGACGGATGCATATTTTTCACACAAACACCATATCCAAAATTAAGGGAGTACAAATGCACTTATTTTCAAACTTTTAGGGTGTTATGATAAGTCCATGATACGCTCAACATTTCAAATTAATTACTTAATTTTAACTAGAAAAGTTACAGATAAAGTTTCCCAAAATATCTAAAAACAAGTTGTAATTCAAATCAAACACCAAATTATGTGTTTTTTCATCAAATCTAGGATGAATATCATCAAGAACACAAAAGAACAAATTATGAACATTCAAACTTGTTCTTGACTAATTTTATCAAAAACTAGAAAATCAATGGTTTTTAATCATGTTTAAACAATGTTTAATCGGATTTAACAATACATAAAACAAAATGATGAACATCAAATTCGAAAATTTCATAAAAGTTCATAAACCCAATTTTTATATATGTGGGTTTTCATCAAAACTTTATTTTTTCTTAACAAAAAAATTAATTGATTAATCAAATACCACTTGTTGATCAATTCTTTAGATAAACATTACTATAAAGAATAAGTTAGAACTTGTGTACCCAATTTAGCAAGTGGACTATATTGATGAAGATTAGAACGATGGTTATTGATCAGGTTCCTCTATAGAGTGTCCGGTTATGATGGTATATGTGATCTAATGATTTTAGAGAGAGAGGTGTGTGAGAGAGAGAGAGAGTAGGTGAATAATTGTGGTGGTGTAATGGTGGAGACCAACCTTAAACCTTCTCTGATAAGCTCTTTATACCCAAGGGGAAATCTTATTCTCTAGTAAGGGTAAATACGCCCATGAGTGATAAGGTCAATGATAAATTATAATATAAATGATAATAATGACTACATGAATATACATGCAACTTTGTGATTGTTGAAAACATTGTAAACAAAATGTGGGAAGGTTTCGGTTCTCCGGCACATACCATGTTGCCTACTCAGATTATGACGAGAGGTGGAGGGTTCATTTCGACGATGTATGAAACAGACTACTCTGGTGGAAGATTCCAGCTGTGTCTGCTTGACGATGGGAACTTGTTCTTATTAATATCGACATGTTTTCACGTGATCCACTTCATGCTTACTATGTCTGTGGCACTTTTGTTACCTCCAATGCAACAGATTCTTGTGACCGGTTGATCTTTGATGCAACGGGGTACATGTATATATTGAGAGGAAATGGCGAAATATTTGACCTTACGAGACGAACTTCCTATTGGAGATTATTATCACAGAGTTACTCTAGATTCTGATGGGGTTTTCACTCAATACCACCACCCCAAGAATTCCATTAACCATACAAGGTGGGAAGTTACATGGTTCGTGCCAAAAAGACATACGTAACATGTTTGGTCTCGCCATAGGCAGTGGAGCTTGTGGGCTAAACAATGTTTGCAACCTTGTTAACAACCGTCCAAAGTCGGAATGGGTCAATGACAGAACGTTGAACACAAACACAATGTTTCACAAAACCACAATGCTACTCTTAACACAACGGCAATAACATAATGCGTTTTTAAAAACAAAATTCAGTGTAAATAGCCGAATACGGTGTAGTTCCTAACTGGGTATTCATTACATGACTCCAATCATCCAATGGAGACTGCACACCAGATTTTACTCCAATCTATGATAAAGGTTATCGGGGAGACCTGTTTGATTTCACCGAGCTCACTATTATTGATTGGCCAGGACTATGCAAACATAAACCCAACTACGGAACCAAGCTGCAAAAGATCATGCTTGGAAGATTGTTTTTGTTTTGTTACAACTTACAAGGATACGCAATGTTGGAAGAAAACACTTCCACTCTATGGAAAGAAGGATTCTTCACTTAATGTGAAGGCCTTCATTAAATTTTGAAAAGGTGATGGTCCTCTATAAAACCCTCCTTGATTTTTAGAAGCGAACAAAAATCAGAGAAGTTTGATATCCGTGGGACCAGTCCTGTTGAGTGCATATGTGTTTGTAATTTTTGTATTAGTTGGTGTGATTTGTGTGAGTTTCTTTCTACTGTACAAGAAGAAGGCCAAAAATCCATATCCAAAAAGTAAAGTTGTTGATGACAATCTTCCTCACTTTACATATCAAGAGCTAGTCGAAGCTATTAATGGGTTCCAGGATGAAGTAGGAAAGGGGGCTCGGGAGATAGCCTATAAAGGTGTCGTGGGGACAAACATGGTGGCGGTGAAGAAATTGGATAGGGTGTTGCAAGATGGCAAAAACGAATTCCAGACCGAGGTGAACGCTATTGCAAGGACTCATCACAACAACTTGGTTCAGCTTCTTGGCTATTGTGATGAAGGTGAGCAGCGCTTATTGGTTTATGAGTACATGAGTAACGGTACTTTGGCAAGCTTCCTTTTTTGAGAAGAGAGACCCAGATGAAATCAAAGGAATAATATAACATTGGATAATGCAAAGACACTCTCATATCTTCATGAGGGGTGTAGAATCCAGATCATCCACTGTGACATAAAGCCTCAGAACATACTTCTTGATAACTGCTATAGTGTCCATATTTCTGACTTTGGATTGGCAAAGCTTTTTGGCGATGAATCATTTCATGAATACTAGAATAAGAGGAACTAAAAGATATGTTGCTCCTGAATGGTTTAGGAACGCACCCTTAACAGTGAAGGTTGATGTCTACAGTTATGGTGTCTTGCTACTGGAGATCATTTCCTGCCGTAAGATTGTGAAGAAGGACAATGAGAGTGGTGATGAATAGGAGTAATCTTGACTGATTGGGCATGGGACTGCTATCAAGAAAAGATTTTGGATGCATTTGTTAATAAGATTCGGAGGCCTTAGATGACTACAAGAAGCTAACAACGTTTGTGATGATTGGTCTTTGGTGTGTCCAAGAAAACCGGTCTCTAAGACCAACCATGAGGAAGGTCATACAGATGCCTGAAGGAGTTACTGAAGTTTCTAAACCTCCATGTCCATTCCCTTTCTCTGTTATCTCAATCTGAGCATTTAATTTCCTAATCCAATCTCTCTATTCTGTCTCATACAGAATTCAAAGTTAATGTTCATTAGGATTATTCATATTGTTAGGCTTGAATCCTTGTTTCGTTATGTTAATTTCATTGTTTGATTGAAAAGTATTAGTTATATGAGTGCTTGAAACTGTGTGAGAGGTCTAAGGTTAATTCATTGTGTTTTGTACCAAATCATATTATGTTTAATCTTGGTTTCTAAGAGGAAGAGATCATGAGAAAACTCTATCTAACTATTACTAAACACTAAACATTAAACCCTAAGAAATAAACCTTAAACCCCCAAAAAATATATCCCTAAACCTTAAAGGCTAACGTCTAAAAGCGAAAAACTAAATGCTAAAGCTAAAACCTAAAAACTAATCCCTAAAGTCTAAAAGTTAAACCCTAAAAACTAAACCCAAAAAAATTCAACACAAATATCAATCGTAGAGAGAGACGAATAAAGAGTTTTCTCATGATCCTCTCCCGGTTTCTAAGAATTTTAACAATACTTTATTTAAATACAAGAATGGAATTAATTTAAAGAGAAAACTTTGATACATTCGATATTATAACTCTCAAGATGTGATAATGAAGCTACATAGACTAAACTCTTATTTTAAAATCTAGATATTATACAGAACGAGAACATGGCAGATGTATTGATTAGCAGGAGATAACAGAGAAAGGGCATGGACATGGAGGTTCGGTCACTTCAATGACCCCTTCAAGCATCTGGATGACCTTTTTCATAGTTGGCCTCAGTGAAGGGTTTTCTTGTACACACCAAAGACCGACCCTCATAAATATTGTTAGTTTCTCGAAATCATCTAAGGCCTCCGAATCATTCTCAATGAATGCATCCAATCTGCCTTCTTGATAGCAATCCCATGCCAAATCCGTTAAAACAACCACATCTTCGGCATCATCATCGATAACAACACTCTTTCGGCATGAAATGGTCTCGAATAGCAAGACGCCAAAGCTATAGACATCTAACTTGACTGTGACAGGGGTGTTCCTAAACCATTCAGGAGCAACATATCCTTTTGTTCCTCTAATTCCAGTGTTCGTTCGACTTTGATTAATCATCAAAAGCTTTGCCATTCCAAAGTCAGCAATCTTAGCGTTGTAGCAATCATCAAGAAGTATATTCTGAGGCTTTATGTCACAGTGGATGATCTGGTTGCTACGGTGAGTCCCTTTGCAATGCCTATAGCAATATAACTCCTCTGTTTCCAACTAGGTCTCATGCCTCCAAAAAGAAAGAATGCCAAAGTACCATTGCTCATGTATTCGTAAACCAATAAACATTTCTCACCATCATCACAATAGCCAAGTAGCTGCACCAAATTCTTGTGATGTGTCCTTGCAATCGTGTTGACCTCAGTTTTGAATTCCCTTTGGCCATCTTGAACAACAGTTTCCAGCTTCTTATCCGCCACAATCTTTGTCCCTATTACACCTTTATAGACTGTCCCAAAAGCCCCCTTTCCCAACTCATCCTTGAACCCATCAGTAGCTTTGAGTAGTTTTTGATACATAAAACGTGCTATATTAGTTTCAACAATTGTACTATCTGAAAATGAATTTCCGTCCTTGTGGATTTGAAAGAAACACATGCATATCACACTAATCAATAGAACAATTCCTACAACAGACGTACTTAAGAGGACTGATCCCCCTAATATCCAATTTCTTCGACTTTTATTTTCTCCCGTTCCGCTTTTATTTTGTCACACCCCGACCCGCAGCGCAATAAGAGTCGGGGCAAAATTGAGTTATCACCAAAGCTCATGATATTTACTAATATGTTTCATATTTATTAAGTCAAAATTACATTCCCAATAATCCAAACATGTCCATACAAATACAAGGAAAATAACCAACTAAACAATTCCAAACTCTAAATCATTTTATTCTTCTAGGCCAATCCTATGTGTTTCTTGCTGCAGCTGATTCACCTGTATCATATGTAAAAATGGGGGTTTTTGGGTCAACATAAGTTGGCGAGTGAACCTTGTTAGATAAACATTTATTATTGATTTTCTTGTTAGTTTATCAATGAAAAATTGTGCATAATCATAAGTGAGCAAATGTAAATAATCAAAGAGTAGCAATAGCAATCACAACTATAACATACAATAACATATGATAGCATACATTAACATACAATCATCATACAATAAATAACATGAATGAAACTGTGCGATCAAGGCTCAATCAAGCGGAGCCGATCGTATTGCATGTACTGAAAATGATAAATGTCTGTGCGATCAAGGCTCAATCAAACGGAGCTGATCGTATGTTGGCACGCCAGGTTCACGCTCATAATGTAATGGGGATAATGCTCAACGCTCATAATGTAATGGGGAGCGGCGGCCTATAAAGTTGCATGTACTGAAAATAATAAAATTTAATCTAACAATAACCACACAAACAGTTGAAACAAGCTGAATACACATTTGTTCATGATATGATGTACGCACAATGATTTAAATATATTAAATATCAAGACACATGATACACCCCAAAACGTGATTAAAACGAGGAATTTGTAAAGATTCACTCACATTGGGTGCGTTTGATTGGAGATGGTGAGATGTGCACGAGTTGGAAGAGCTGAACAACGAGAATTTACTAACCTAAATAATAACGGAAAATATAGTAAATGAGTGGATTTTATTAAGGTTTTTAATAGAATTTTTAGATATATTTTTGCGAGTTTTAGGCTATTTCCTATCTTTAAAAACATTATTTTTAAGTATTTTTAATTGATTTTTAAATTAAATTAAATAATTAAAAATATAAAAATATGTTGACTTTTTAGGTTGACCGTTGACTTTTTGACTTTGACTGTTTGACCGGTTTATTGTGTAATTGCAATGCGCTGGGTGAGGCTCAAACCCGAGACCTCCCGTACGTGTGCACGCAGCTCTACCAACTGAGCTACGTGTCTAACCCGAAATAATTCTATTTTTTAATTATACTTATATATTAACTCGGCTTATCCAAAATTCTTTTTATTTTCAGAAACATTTTAAATCATCGAACCAGTGTTACTAACAAGTCTCGAACCCGGGACCTGTGCTTTAACGTTACTCACAGTCCACCGCTGGACTGTGTGTCTAACTTGGTTAATATACAAATTTTTATTATACTTAACAACTAACGTAAGTTAACCCGGTTCAGTTAGAAAAATAAAACCTTTTTAATACAGAGAGGGCGTGTGTAACAGGGATCGAACTCGCGGCGTGTGATATGTACATGCACACAGTCCACCGCTGGACTGTGTGTCTAACCCGAGATAATATCCAGATTTTATTAAACTTATAATCAAACTATCATCGTCTTCTTCATTTCAAAATTACAGACTGCGATTACACCATTATATCTTGTTTAATTCGATTGATAAACATTATACAGACTAATATGAAATGGCAGAGACGATATTTAGAAGTAAACATACCGGTGAACGATTTATTTTAGAATTCTGGCAAGGCGTCGGTCTCTGTTTTTATGAACTTCAACTGAGCAAGCCAATTAACCGTTTTGATTAGCTAATCGTGGAATTGAAGTGCTAAACAAACGTTAACAGAGTGTTTGAATGTCCTTACCGTTTCACAGATGAAAATAAGGATTTCCAGAAGTTTTCCGGCGAACTGGAATTATCCGATAACAGCGTCTGAATTTGATTTCAATTGAAAGGTCTGAGTTAGAAATAGCTTAACAATTGTTAGACCACGACGGTATTGAAAGACTTACCGTTTTGATGGAGAATACGGTTTTCCGGCGACTTGCAGAAACTTTCCGGCGAGTAAAATTTGATTCTCCGGCGGACTGAAACTTGAGCGAAAATGAAATTGAAAGTCTGTAGATTATGTTTGAGTCATGAAGGAGTACAAAGATGGAAGTAAAACTGGAATTGAAGATTTTCGGTTATAAAAACCGATCCACTTCTATAATTCAAGTTCATTCAAAGCAACTTGATTGAAAACGTCGGTATATCGGTTATACTCAGTGAACCACGAGTATTCAGATCGTCTTTGAGCGTTTGATAACCGATTTCAGTTACAGCTGGCGTAACCGGTTGATTTATGTTTGTAGATAAGATTTATTTGTTTCCTAGAGTTGACAGAAAACAACAAGTGGCGGAGTGGTTATGCGTGTGAGTGTTAAGTCTTTGGAGTTCACAACCTGGCTGACCCGGGTTCGAGTCCCGGCAGCCCCATTTTATTTTTAATTACTTTATTTATACTTTTTATCAATTATAACTTTTATAGTTTAGTTTGTTTATAAATTATGTATCATTAAATCAAAATAAACATAAATAGGCAACAACACATTTATAACTTGATATTCGATTACAAACTGAGCGGGTTTGGTAAACCCGTTTTTGACAAATGTTACAGTATCCCCTACTTTTAGGAAATTTCGTCCCGAAATTTAGGTAGTTGTAGTAGGAAAAAGATGCGGGTATTTTTCACGCATTGAGTCTTCACGTTCCCAAGTAAACTCAGGTCCCCGTTTCGACTCCCAGCGTACCCTAACAATTGGAATGCGACTCCGTCGTAGACGTTTTTCTCCGAAGTCCATGATCTCTACTGGTCTTTCAATAAAATGCATAGATTCATCAATCTGAATATCTTCCAGAGGAATGTGGAGGTTTTCATCAGCGAGGCACTTCTTCAAGTTTGATACGTGGAATGTGGGATGAATCCTGTTGAGTTCTTCTGGTTGATCAAGCTTGTATGCTACAGGTCCTACTCTTTCGAGTATCTTGAAAGGTCCTACGTAGCGTGGTGCTAGCTTGCCTTTTTGACCAAAACGAACTACTCCCTTCCACGGTGATACTTTTAAAAGTACATGATCACCAATGTTAAACTCTAAAGGCTTCCGTCGTTTATCTGCATAACTTGTGACGACTTTGAGCCGCTAGAAGATTGTTTCGAATTTGATGGATCTTGTCTGTGGTTTCTTGAATCAATTCCGGACCAGTGATTTGAGCTTCCTCAATTTCGTGCCAACATACTGGAGATCGGCACTTACAACCATATAAGGCTTCAAAAGGTGCCATGCCGATGCTTGAATGATAGCTGTTGTTGTACGAAAATTCAACTAATGGTAGATGAGCGTCCCAATTTCCCTTGAAGTCTATGACACATGCTCGAAGCATATCTTCAAGAGTTTGAATGGTGCGTTCAGATTGACCATCAGTTTGAGGATGATAGGCGGTACCGAGATCCAATCGCGTACCCAAAGCGGCTTGTACTGCTTGCCATGTTCGTGAAGTGAAACGACCATCACGATCAGAAATAATGCTTAACGGTACACCATGTCGGCTTACGATTTCGCTGATATAAACACGAGCTAGCTTTTCGTTCTTGAAATCTTCACGGATAGGAATAAAGTGAGCTGATTTTGTAAGTCGGTCAATGATTACCCATATAGTGTCATACCCACTAGAAGTGCGAGGTAACCCGGTAATGAAGTCCATGGTTATGTTTTCCCACTTCCATACAGGTATTTCGGGTTGGACCAGAAGTCCTGAGGGTCTTTGGTGTTCAGCTTTCACCTTGGAACATGTAAGGCACTTAGAAACAAAAACAGCAATATCCTTTTTCATTCCACGCCACCAATAGGTGTATCGAAGGTCTTGATACATCTTATCGGCTCCTGGGTGTATAGAGTATCGTGTTTTGTGAGCCTCATTCATAAGAATTTCACGAAGATTGTTGTGGTCAGGAATCCATATACGATCTAGATAGTACAGAATACCGTCTGATTTAGTTTCAATTTTAAGTTCAGCTCCACAGGACAGCTCCTTTCGTACATCATCTTCCGTTACTGTAACATGTTGGGCTTCTCGAATTTGATCTTTAATGTCAGTTATGATTTGCGAACATAGAAGACAAATGGAGTTCGCATAACCCTTTCGACTAAGTGCATCAGCCGCCACATTTGCTTTGCCAGGGTGGTACCGAATTTCACAGTCGTAGTCATTTAGAAGTTCAACCCATCTTCGTTGCCTCATGTTTAACTCCTTTTGATTGAAGATATGTTGAAGACTCTTGTGGTCAGTGTATATTTAACACTTAGTACCATAGAAATAATGTCTCCATATCTTAAGAGCGAACACAACGGCTCCAAGTTCTAGGTCATGGGTGGTGTAGTTCTTCTCATGAGTCTTGAGTTGTCTCGAAGCATAAGCTATAACCTTTCCTCTTCGCATTAGAACACAGCCTAATCCTTGCCCTGATGCGTCGCAATAGACCACGAAGTCATCACAACCTTCAGGAAGAGTGAGGATTGGTGCATCACAGAGTTTTTGTTTAAGGGTTTGGAAGGCTTCTTCTTGCTTGGGTCCCCATATGAAAGGTTTTCCCTTATGAGTTAAAGCCGTGAGTGTTACAACAATGCGAGAGAAGTTTGAAATGAAACGACGATAATAACCAGCCAAACCAAGAAAAGATCTTACTTCAGTTGGTGTACGTGGCGCTTGCCATTCTTGTACCGCTTTGATCTTTGAGGGGTCGATATGTATTCCCTTGTCATTGACTACATGTCCGAGGAATTGCACCTCTTTTAACCAGAATTCGCATTTGGAGAATTTGGCGTAAAGCTTTTCATTCTCTAGAGTGTAAGGATGAGTCGAAGATGTCGTTCATGATCAGACTTAGACTTTGAATAAATGAGGATGTCGTCGATGAAGACTATAACAAAACGATCGAGATAAGGTTTGCAGACTCTGTTCATTAAATCCATGAAGACAGCTGGAGCGTTGGTTAAACCAAATGGCATGACCATAAATTCATAATGACCATAACGAGTTCGGAAAGCAGTCTTTGGGACGTCTTCTTCATGTACTCTAAGTTGATGATAGCCAGATCGAAGGTCGATTTTTGAAAAGCAGCTGGCACCTTGAAGTTGGTCAAGAAGATCATCAATGCGAGGTAATGGATAGCGATTCTTGATTGTTAATTTGTTGAGTTCTCTGTAGTCGATGCACATGCGAAACGATCCATCTTTCTTCTTTACAAAAAGGACAGGTGCACCCCAAGGCGAGGAGCTAGGACGTATGAATCCCTTGTCAGTCAACTCTTGCAATTGACTGGCTAGCTCTTGCATTTCAGAGGGGGCTAACCTATAAGGAGACTTTGCAACTGGTGTAGCACCAGGTATAAGATCAATACGGAATTCGACTTCTCTAACTGGAGGAAGTCCTGAAATGTCGTCAGGAAAAACTTGCGGGAAATCTTTTACTACTAGAATGTCTTCAAGTTTCTTCTCCATGGTTCCCTTTTTGATGATATGAGCTAAAAACGCGACATAATTCTTGCGAAGATATTTTTGAGCTTGAAGACAAGACATTAAGCTGAGCCCTTTCGACGAGGTTTCTCCAAAGATTCGAAGAGTCTGACCGTTTGAAAGAGGAATACGTATAAACTTTTCGTGGCATACAACTTCTGCCTGATGTTGACTGAGCCAGTCCATACCAATTATGATATCAAAACTTCCCAACTTCATAGGAATAAGGTCAACTTAAAGTCGTGGTCGTTTAACGTGAGTGTACAGTTGCGTATAGTAGAGTTTAATGAGACCGGTTTCCCGTCTGCAACTTCTACTGTTATGGATTCCATGAGCTTATCACGATTTTGGTTTAAGATAGGTTCAAACTCTAAGGACACAAAACTTTTATCCGCGCCAGTATCAAACAACATGGATGCATATCTACCATTTATAAGGAACGTACCGTTAACCACATTGCCGTCAGCTCTAGCCTGATTAGCGTTGATGTTGAAAGCTCTTCCTCTTGCAGGTGGAGGAGCTTGGTTTGCTTGATTCACCGGATTGGCTTGGTCCTGAGCATGAATAATGTTTACCAGCCTTGGACAAGTGTTTCTAAAATGGCTTGGGTCTCCACAATTGTAGCAAGCCCGCATAGGTTGTACCATAGGATAGTTGGGTTGGTAATATGTTTGGGCTAAATGTTGGGTAGGTGGTAATAGTAGGGGTTGTTGGGCTTGACCCATTATTTGCTGGTGGGTTTGGGTTGAAGGCTGGTGGCGGTTCATTCGCTGAGGCATGCGGCAGGTTTGAACAGTATGACCTGCGCGACCACAACCGGTGCAATATTGGCAAGGATGATCAGGAGAATGGTGGTATTGGCAACGGTTGCATTTTGGTAACGGGCCAGAGTATGATCTTTTGTATGGTGCAGGTGAAGGGGCGACTTGGGTAATGGGTGCAGCAGGAATAGGGAAATTAGTTTGAGTGACAGCGAAGTTTCTGATGTTACGCTTCCTCTTGTTAGCAAACTTAGAGGATGAGGTGGAATGGTTTGAAGTTTGACCCTCAACAGGGGCTTTCTTTTTCTCTTCTTTAAACTTACCGTTGCGAATTCGATTTTCTGGTCAGTTCAGTGGCTAGTTCCATAGCAGCTTCAAGTGTTACTGGTGAAATGCTGAGAACTGAATCTTGAATTTTCGAGGGAAGTCCTCGAATATAATGCTCGATCAAGCGATAAACTGGTGTAAACAAATTAGGGACCATTTGGTTTAATTCTAAGAACCTCTTGTTGTAGGTGGTATGATCTCCCTCCTTTTGCTTTAAAGAATGAAATTCGTCCTCCAACTTTTTAATTTCACTCCTAGGACAGAAACGCCTAGTCATGATTTCCCTTAACTCCTCCCATGTTAAGGCCATTGCATCATCAATTCCCTCTTCCCCTTTTCAGTATTCCACCAGGTGAGAGCTACCCCAAATAGTCTCCCGGTAGCGTATCGAACCTTGCGATCCTCAGGACAATCGCAGTTGAGGAAGGTGTTTTCCATTTCCTCAAACCAATGGAGGAGAGCAGTGACACCTTCGGTCCCTTCAAATTTAGGAGGATCGCAAGACTTGAAATGTTTGTATGAGCACTTGCTGGTAGGAGGGTTGCCGATGTTCTGGTCATGTTGTTGGGGAGGATTGTGGGATTTGTGGCGAGAGCTTGTTGTACTTGAACCACAATGTCAGGAAGCACCGCGGCCATTTGTTTCGCGATTTGTGTGGCCAAGCGTTCGTGAGACCTTCCTGATCTTTTATCCCCTCGTTGTTGTCTAGCCGACATCTACTGGAACATACATAAGAAGATTGTGAGTTAATGGAGTCTTTTTAGGTGTCATGTGTCTTTAAGAAAATGAAAATAACATAAATATCAATAATGCAACCACATCCATAGGATGTCTTGGGTTTGCTCATGTTGGGCCTCAAATGTCCCCCATACCTTCACCTGTATAGTCATGTGGGCCCCCATGACTATTGGCTTGGTAGGATTCACAATTGTATTGGCGATTTAACACTCGCATCACCCGAATGCAAACCACAAAATATGTTTATGAGAGTATGGTCGGAATGTGTCCAGGTGTAGACACAATGACAACTCAAAGTGGGGTTAGTTCACACGACGTTTGGTATAGCATGCTTTGGCCTAATAGGTACTTCGTACTCTCATCGTTAGTCCCCAGGTAGGCAAACTGGTCCTTTATTTTGGATTTATACGAATGCCAGCCTAGACAGGACGTTCCGACTACCGGTACTGGTACCCTTCCAGTTACTACATGCCCGTCATGAGAACTCACTTTGATGAGATTTGAAAACACAAAAATCATTGTAAAAGCAATCATGAAAATGATGTGGTGTGTGCTTTCATGGATATGATATGTTATGAGAATATGATAGGCATTATATGATAATATATAACTTATGAACATGCTTGCATAACATTGAATGTAACATTTAACATAAAACATATAAACATCATGAAATTTGGCATGTAACACACAAAAATTTTAAAAATTTCTATTCAACTATAGTATAGGCTCTAAGGGTCTAATAACCTATCCTATATCCCTATAGTCATGGTTCTGATACCAATCTGTCACACCCCGACCCACAGCGGAATAAGAGTTGGGGCAAAATTGGGTTATCACCAAAGCTCATGATATTTACTAATATATTTCATATTTATTAAAGTCAAAATTACATTCCCAATAAACCAAACATGTCCATACAAATACAAGGAAATTAACCAACTAAACAATTCCAAACTCTAAATCATTTTATTCTTCTAGGCCAATCCTATGTGTTTCTTGTTGCAGCTGGTTCACCTGTATCATATGTAAAAATGGGGGTTTTTAGGTCAACATAAGTTGGCGAGTGAACCTTGTTAGATAAACATTTATTATTGATTTTCTTGTTAGTTTATCAATGAAAAATTGTGCATAATCATAAGTGAGCAAATGTAAATAATCAAACAGTAACAATAGCAATCACAACTATAACATACAATAACATATGATAGCATACACTAACATACCATCATCATACAATAAATAACATGAATGAAACTGTGCGATCAAGGCTCAATCAAGCGGAGCCGATCGTATTGCATGTACTGAAAATGATAAATGTCTGTGCGATCAAGGCTCAATCAAACGGAGCCGATCGTATGTTGGCACGCCAGGTTCACGCTCATAATGTAATGGGGAACATGCTCAACGCTCATAATGTAATGGGGAGCGGCGGCCTATGAAGTTGCATGTACTGAAAATAATAAAATTTAATCTAACAATAACCACACAAACAGTTGAAACAAGCTGAATACACATTTGTTCATGATATGATGTATGCACAATGATTTAAATATATTAAATAGCAAGACACATGATACACCCCAAAACGTGATTAAAACGGGGAATTTGTAAAGATTCACTCACATTGGGTGCGTTTGATTGGAGATGGTGAGATGCGCACGAGTTGGAAGAGCTGAACAACGAGAATTTACTAACCTAAATAATAACGGAAAATATAGTAAATGAGTGGATTTTATTAAGGTTTTTAATAGAATTTTTAGATATATTTTTGCGAGTTTTAGGCTATTTCCTATCTTAAAAAACAATATTTTTAAGTATTTTTATTTGATTTTTAAATTAAATTAAATAATTAAAAATATAAAAATATGTTGACTTTTTGGGTTGACCGTTGACTTTTTGACTTTGACTGTTTGACCGGTTTATTGTGTAATTGCAATGCGCTGGGTGAGGCTCGAATCCAAGACCTCCCGTACGTGTGCACGCAGCTCTACCAACTGAGCTACGTGTCTAACCCGAAATAATTCTGTTTTTTAATTATACTTATATATTAGCTCGGCTTATCCAAAATTCTTTTTATTTTCAAAAACATTTTAAATCATCGAACCGGTGTTACTAACAGGTCTCGAACCCGGGACCTGTGCTTTAACGTTACTCACAGTCCACCGCTGGACTGTGTGTCTAACTTGGTTAATATACAAATTTTTATTATACTTAACAACTAACGTAAGTTAACCCGGTTCAGTTAGAAAAATAAAACGTTTTTATTACAGAGAGGGCGTGTGTAACAGGGATCGAACTCGCGGCGTGTGATATGTATATGCACACAGTCCACCGCTGGACTGTGTGTCTAACCCGAGATAATATCCAGATTTTATTAAACTTATAATCAAACTATCATCGTCTTCTTCATTTCAAAATTACAGACTGCGATTACACCATTATATCTTGTTTAATTCGATTGATAAACATTGTACAGACTAATATGAAATGGCAGAGACGATATTTAGAAGTAAACATACCGGTGAACGATTTATTTCAGAATTCCGGCAAGGCGTCGGTCTCTGTTTTTATGAACTTCAACTGAGCAAGCCAATTAACCGTTTTGATTAGCTAATCGTGGAATTGAAGTGCTAAACAAACGTTAACAGAGTGTTTGAATGTCCTTACCGTTTCACAGATGAAAATAAGGATTTCCAGAAGTTTTCCGGCGAACTGGAATTATCCGATAACAGCGTCTGAATTTGATTTCAATTGAAAGGTCTGAGTTAGAAATAGCTTAACAATTGTTAGACCACGATGGTATTGAAAGACTTACCGTTTTGATGGAGAATACGGTTTTCTGGCGACTTGCAGAAACTTTCCGGCGAGTAAAATTTGATTCTCCGGCGGACTGAAACTTGAGCGAAAATGAAATTGAAAGTCTGTAGATTATGTTTGAGTCGTGAAGGAGTACAAAGATGGAAGTAAAACTGGAATTGAAGATTTTCGGTTATAAAAACCGATCCACTTCTATAATTCAAGTCCATTCAAAGCAACTTGATTGAAAACGTCGGTATATCGGTTATACTCAGTGAACCGCGAGTATTCAGATCGTCTTTGAGCGATTGATAACCGATTTCAGTTACAGTTGGCGTAACCGGTTGATTTATGTTTGTAGATAAGATTTATTTGTTTCCTAGAGCTGACAGAAAACAACAAGTGACGGAGTGGTTATGCGTGTGAGTGTGAAGTCTTTGGAGTTCACAACCTGGTTAACCCGGGTTCGAGTCCCGGCAGCCCCATTTTATTTTTAATTACTTTATTTATACTTTTTATCAATTATAACTTTTATAGTTTAGTTTGTTTATAAATTATGTATCATTAAAAATCAAAATAAACATAAATAGGCAACAACACATTTATAACTTGATATTCGATTACAAACGGAGCGGGTTTGGTAAACCCGTTTTCGACAAATGTTACATATTTTCCCCTGGTCTAGAAGGACCATCATTTTTCCTAAATTTCAAGAAGACCTTCACATATGTGAAAGATCTTTCTTTCCATTGGCAAGTGGAAGCTGCTTCTTCCAACATTGGTTGTCCCTGTAAATTGCAACTGCACAGAAACAATCGTTCAAGCAAGAAGTTTTACAAGTTTGTTCGTTACTCGGGTTGATGTGCAAATAGTTGGAAAATGGCCAATCAATATTATTGAGCTCGATGAAATCAAGCACATCTCCTCCATGATTTGACTCACCTTCATCACAGCTCGGAGTAAAATCAGGTTTGCAGTCACCATATGAAGTATTGGGATCAAGTAAAGAGAACCCCAGTGGGCATTCACAGTTCGGCCGATTGTCATCAAAGCTGCAAACATTGTTTAGCCCACATGCTTTGCTATCTTTAGTTGTACATATGTTTTCTGGTACAAACCATATAACTGTCCAACTTGTAGCCTCAGTGGGATTCTTGGGGTAGTAGTATTGAGTAAAAACCCCATCGAAATCAAGAGTAGCTCTGTGATAGTAACTCCAGAAGGAAGTGAGCCTCTTACAGTAAGATCAAAACTTTCGCCATTTCTTCTCAATATATACATGTATCCTGTCTCATCAAAAACCAGTTGGAAACCCGAATTCGTTGAATTGGATTCGTCAAGCATACCACTGTTATAGTAAGCTTCACCAGCAGAACCAGAAAACATATCAAAGAGTATTAAGAACAAGATTCCCTTCTTGAATCATACATAACTGGAATCTTCCACCAGAAAAGTTTGTTTTGTCCATCTTGGAGTTGATCACTCCACCTCTAGCCACAACCTGAGTAGGCAAAATGGTATCTGCTGGATGATCAAAACTTTCCCATATATTGCGAGAATTGCTACCCACAATCACGAAGTTACCAGTATCATTCATATAAGCATATGCAAGATCAGAAAGGGACTCAGAACTCCATACCTCTTTACCTTGAGGATCACTGAGTACGAGCCCACGCTTATCAACCAGGTCAGCTTTGGATCCTGTGGACACTGTTGGACCGCCTTCTGGATACCAAATGATGGTTTTTTCAGGTATCTTCTCATACCATATGGATAACAAGAAGTTATCTTTGCCTTGAATTTGTTGGAACCCAAAGGCAAATTCACCAGAAGACGAAAGCCATGGTTTGGCATCGTGTGTAGCTGTGAGTGATGCACCGATAGATACAGAACCATTAGTCTGTTGTGCAGCTACAAAATGTAGCAAACTAATTAGAAAAATGATGAGGTACAATGGGACTAAGGCCATAAAAAAAGCTTGAATGATTTACAACAACAACAAAATTAGGAGTTTTTAAATAATAAAAATGATTTCTTTTAAGTCAACTGGAAGACTTTTGAAGTCACCCATTATAGAAAAAGTCTTTTGTGGTGACAAAAAAATTCCTTATCCCTATGAAAACGCTTCTGTGGTCTTAAATTCTTTGTAATAATTTTCAATGTATCACACCAGTTAGACTAAAAATTTTCAATGTATCACACCAGTTAAACTAAAAATAAAAATAATGTTTTCGAAGTTTCCCCCAAAAAATACACATTTGTTTTTAGTGTTTTTGTCATTTAAAAAATATTCCATATATAAATGTAACTGTCGGGAGTCGAACCTGAGTCTAGTCCTTCGGAGTTTGGATGGGTTGAGTGTACGTCTTATTTTTGGGTTTTCAGCTACCGTCGAGTGGTTAAAATCTTAGTTGGTGGTAGCTCAATTATTTGTATTGGATTGGTTCAAATGGTGTCGTTTTAACTTTGCTTCTTTAACTCATGTATTTGTATCTGCTATTTCTAGCTGCCTGCTAGATTTTTTTTATATAATATATTCTTCATCGTCGTCCAAAATTTTTGGGATTGATAAAGTTTTAGACCATTCACATATCCCATGTGAAAGAGTTTTGCATTTTGTAAAAATGGTTATGAGTTGAGGTGAAAGAAAATATTACGATTTATCTGTAAATTTGAGAAAATACAGTTTATATCTATTAATCTTTTAATATTTTTCTAAAGTGGTTTGAAAATAAAGAAAGGGATGTAAATGCTCTTAGTAGCCCGACTGTATTAAAAAAAATGTGGCCAATTAGGCCCCCATATTTTGTTTCTTCGTACCATAAACCATTCCTTTGTTATGCCCCTAATTGCAACCTAATTTTTATTTCCTTATTTTTTGGGTCTATATTAAAATTGGTATATGTTTACTATTTAAAAAAGAAATTAACATATATATCAGATATTTTTAAAAAAAATCATATGCCCCTCGAAATCACGGGTCCTGTGCGGAGGTTCTCCCCGCACACCATCATAGCCGCCACTGCTAGTCCTTATAGCACCTTAAAATTTCCTAAGAAAAATCCTTTGCTGAAATCGCACATGGTGGGTTGCTAATGGTTCAATTTCTCGCTTCATGTTAGAAACTCGATGAAGTCAAATGACCAATTATGTGTTACGTTTTTATAGTTTGTTTTTAGTAGGATTTATTCGTCTTCGTTCACAGTTTGTTTTTTACTGTTTTTTACACATGACTAAAAACTATGACATTAAAGATGTCTATATAGATATCACCTGTGGCAAACCTAGGAGCAAAAATTTTTAGGTTTCGTCAGACGCTATGTAATAATATTTTTGGTCTAGTTCGACTTGGCTGAGGCAAACCTACACTTTGCGGTGGGGACCACCCCCTTGAATATAAAAAAAACAGTGTACTTTTCGAACAAAAATCTCGATCACCCACTTATTAAAAATTAGTGATTTTTTGTGCCAAAATCTCGATCGCCTACTTAAAAGTTCGCTTACGTCCCTGATCCCCCCACACCACCAAGGTTATGATTGATGAAAAGTTGAAGTGAATATGTTGGAGATGTGGCCGGCAGTGGCCGGTGTGTATAAGTTGGAGATGAAGCTTTTTAGTGTAGTAGGGAATTCAAAAGAAGGTTGCATTATATACTTTGAGCCACTTTATTGGGAACAACACAAACAATGTTGCAAGATGATTAGTGAATTTTCTACACTTTAATGTTTATTAATTTATACAATTTATACAGTGTGATACCCCTCGCTACGCTGTGATAATTCGGTTGTTTTCAATTTTGTTTGTTATGACACCGAAACATGCTATAATAATGGAAAGAGAAAACAAAAAAAGTTTTGATACGCCCAAAAGGATATCTATAGGGTTCATTCGGAAGTGGTGCAATTCGTCATGATACCCGCACTCGTATAGCATATGATACCACAAAAGACAACTACATTTTCAACAACGTTTATACCAAAATGTTAAGAAATAAAATGAAATCCAATTGCTTATTCAATTAAAGAAAACTGACTAACATAGGTTATCGTAGAATACCAAAATTAGTAATAACTTAAATAATTAAAAGCATATACCATATTGTAAAAACAATAACTGAAAAAAATATTTATTTCACTATGTAAGTAAATGTTCAAATCCCATATATTTTATGTAGGTCATAATAATTTCACAACCATTCTAATATATTAACTTCACAACTTATGAAAATAAAACCAATAAATTTTGTTATATGGGTCCTATTCATAGGTTGAAGGATTCATTCTGTAATGAATATGAAAATTCTAAATAAGAAAATTTTGAATCTGGCACTAACCGGAACATTATGAATATATAATTTATTAATATGTTTCATGACTGTAAGGAAAAATCTTAGGTGACATTAATATTTTCGTAACTATACGTAGAGAATAAATATTCTAATAGTTTGTTATAACATTAATATCCATATATTATACTTGAAAATAACTATGGGTACATGGGCCCACATACTGATACCATTTTCGTCCTTAATTCATTTTGTGGGGATGAGACTTGTACATGCTGCCCTTCCGTATTGTATATCAACATTGCAAAAAAAGGAAACACTCATGACCGGGGATGTGGCATGTTGTCATTGGTTTTGTAACTTACCTACAAGTTAAGTTAATACTTAATGTAGCTAAAAACTTTTTCACACACGTGTATATATATATATATATATATATGAAAGTTTCTTTTGAGAAAAAATTTAATATGAGAAAAACAAAAAGAAAGACGATAATGGCAAAACATTAAATAGTTTATAACTACTCTCATTAATTATGTTATTTCTCATTAATAAAGCAAAAAAAATTATTCTACACATTTCAAAATTTATCGTAAATATGTTTTACATTTACCGAAATTTACCCTACACACATGTAAGTTTACCATACACATTTCAAAATTTATCCTACACATACTAAAATTTATCCTACATATTACACATGTCGAAAATTGTCCTACAACATAAATTATTTTATCTTGAAAGAGTATATGAAAAAAATGAGTTACAAGTTTAATTAATTAGCTAATTAATGACAATTAGAGATTTTACCTATATACGCTTTTTCATAATATTAAATAGACACATTAAATGAAGTAAAATGGAGAATTTCTATTGGTTTAATAGTTATTCTTTTTATTCTTACAAAATTTTTCTTCTCATTTGAACTCTCCACTATATATATATAAAACTAGAAGGTTGATCCGTGCGCTGTGATTAGTGAGTGTAAAAGGTGTTTGAAAATTCCAAAAATTTGCATAGATATGTAGGAACTTAGCTAGAACATTCATTTTAACATACATAAATGAACATTACAAACAGTTACCGACTCTGAAGAAACACCAAACTAATCTAGAGATTAGTAAGGGGTTTGTGTCTCAACAAATAAAGGTTAATCTTTTTTCGTTTCGCCAATATCAACCATGAGAATCCTACAAAGCTAATAACATACAGTAAGCTCGTTACAAGGAGGAGAATAGGGGGTTTTCTTTGTAACCACCATACGGCGTGAGAATAAGTATTCGTTTTGAGGATAATAGAGTGTGTATAAAGTGAGAGGAATGATGCTTAAACCTGGAGGTGAATTCCTCTATTTATAGCTAGGGTGATTTGTGAAGGAGATGGGCTGACGGGCCTTGAGCCTGAGGTCAACAAAAAGGAATATCCATTTTGCCTCCTCTGTCACGACCGTTAGTGATTCCTAACGGGATGGTTAGTTGGCGCATGGTGAATGGATCCACGTATCCTAACAGTTACCATTGTTGTCTAGTCTTTAATCAGCCGTTGAGTGGAGATCGAGGGACAGTGGCCGGCGCAAGCTGATTGGTGCCACGTATGTGTCGTTGTGTACTTCTTGTCCCCTGCACGATTGTTCATCGTGCAACATGACCCAATACAGTTGAACGCCTATTGACCCACAGCTCTGCCACCTGCACCTTTTGTACTTGTTTGGTGCTCCCTGTGCTTCTTCCTTTTGCGCAACTTAAGGAACATCTGTGTAGTCGGTGCAAGGCCATAGAAGCCAGGCTTCTTTCCTGAAAAGCTAAGTGTCAGAAATGGTTTAGTCACTTTCCTGATCTCGCACGCGACCTTGAAGGCATCCATATGGCAGTCGCAGGTCAGAGAAGTTATCACTTCTGATTATGTTAGATATGGTCTCACGCGCGACTTGAGGTTAATTCTTTGGTCGGCGTAGGATTTGGGACCATACCCTTCAAGTCCCCAGTCTAGTGCTGCTTCCATGCGTGAAGTAAGTGGTTGGATCTCTGGACTAGAAATGAAAGGAAAGTGTATGCGTTGTTACGAGAGGCTCATGAAAAACTGGTTATGCTAAAATAGTTGGCGCGCGCATGTCAATGTGAGATGTAAGCGGCTCAACTAGTTATCTTCTCTTTGAAGTTACCTCTCTTGTTTTGCGTGGGAAAATTCTCTAAATTTGAAAAGAGCATCTATTGACAGGTTGGTGGCGAAGTCGACGCTCGATGTGACTGCCGACACTGTGGACGACATGGCGTCACTGTGTCAGCCACATTGTTTCGTCTTGTGTCAAGCGAATGAGGCCCACGCGCGCATGGTAACCTACTCCGGTTTTACCGCCTGATGTACCATGCTCTTATTGGAAACGTGCCCCACTTGTTCGGCATACTTACCCATCACATTAATTGCGATGGGTATAAATAAAGGAGAAGGAGAGGTCGACGGTTCATTACCGCTTCTTGATTTCTTTAACCTTTCCTTTCAAATCTTCAAACTGTTCTTCAGGATCTTCAAGAAATCATCTAAGATTTCTGCATATCTTTAATTGTTCGTCAAGTTTTTCCAGATTTCTTGACTATCAATATGTCTGATCGTGTTGGCGACCCTGAAGTTGAAGAGGTTGGTGGAACTATGCCACCGTTAAAATGGGAGGAAGCCTCCTTCGAGCAGGTGGTACGTAGCCACCAATTCGCCGCCGAATGGGAGGCCCGGTATCTGGCCAAGGGTCAAACCGCCGCCGATGCTCCGCCCGGATACATCAGCTTGTTTGCCGGCTTCTTTGGTGACGGCAACTTCCGACTACCTACCACCCATTTTTTTGGGATCTTCTCTCATAGTACCACATTCATGTTTCACATCTCAGCCCGCTCGGAATGGTTCGAGTTCGTCACTTCGGTTTTGCCTGCGTTTACAAGGCGAGGAACCAACCATAGAAAATTTCGCGCCTTCTATCAACTGCAAGCTAACCTAGGGTTTTATTCCTTTGCTACTCGAGGGTCCAAGAAGTTGCTCATCAACCCACTGAAGAGCTTTCATGCTTGGAAAAGTAAATTTTTTTATATACGCAAGGGGGTGATTCCAATTGCCATGGAATTCCGTGATCCTGCACCTATTCCCAAGGAAGACCGGAAGATACCGAAGGGCGTGGTTTGGTATGAGAGGTTGTAGGCGTAGCCGAACCAGGCTTTTGGTGAGCAAGTCTTGGTAGCGGCGAGTATGAGCTATAAGTGGCCGATTACAAGCACAAGTGTTCTTGTGCTTCTTCTAAATGATCAAGGTAAGCTATAAAATTTTATCCATCTTGTCTTAAGTTTGCTAATGAATGTCTTTTTGCGCGATGTTGTATTGTAGAGGTTGCCCTCTACCATTAGGCCTTCGCTACCCATGCTTGGAAGATGAGCGTGCGGGCTTTGCGCCAGGATAAAGAAACTTGGTATGAGCAGATTCAAGGCAACTTTATGCATCCTGTGGCAGGGTCTTTTGTCGCGCATCCTACAACGACTGAAGGTGCGTATATCATGAACCCTAGGCCTTGTCGGGCCATAACTCCTGCTGGGGAAGATGTTGTTTTGCTTCTATCGGAGAATCTATAGCTACTTTAGATCATGGATTAAGTATCCACCCTCCTACGTTTGTAGGTAGTTTGGGCAACCTTGGGGCCTGTCCCGAAGATCAGAAGCCTAAAAGGCAAAGTAGGAAAAAAAAGGTTACTGTTGTTGAGGGGGCGCACCCTGTGAAGACGGAGACGACTGCAACTACTTCTGATGCTACTTCGCGCAAAGGTACAGCTCATTCCCAACAACGTAGCTTAGATGATTATATAATTGTTGCTGATTCAATGGAAGAGTTGCGCTCTATAGGTAGCAAGGACAACGTTGGTGGAACTAGTGAGTTGAAGAGTTCGAGGAGTGTGAACTCGAAGGAGCAGTTATCCGACGCGACCCCCACTCTATCCCAGTTGAGGAGCAAATAGAAGCTGGCCCGATCCCCGATATGACGAGAAAGAATGCCTCTAAGAGGCCACGCGGTGAGTTGGGTGAGAAGGTTGTGCCCTCTCTCAAAAGGTTGTTTTCAGCAAGCCCGTTATAGGAAAAAGGCTAACCTTGGTTCAATTATGTCAACGCTTTCCGCTAGTAAGGGTTTCTACTCAAAAAAAATTCTACCTTTGTTTACTTTTTTCTAATTCCCTGATCTTGCGTATGAAATATAACCTAAGAAGGTGATGCCCAAGTTCAAAGTTATACATTCAAAGTATGGTCTTCAAGCACCTCCACCTCTATCTGCTGGCGCAACCAAAAAGGAGGAGGGGACTTTTGAGGTGGTTGTGGAGAAATTTGTCGAGACCGACAAGCCGGTTGAGGTTGAAAACCGGTTGAAACGGCGAAGGTGGAGGCTGCGGGGGTTGAGAAACCCATCAAAGAGCCTGCCAAGGAGGCAGAGAAAGTTGTTGAAAAACATGTGAAGAAAGTTGAGAAAGAGGTGGAAAAGTTTGTGAAGCCGGTTGAGGAACCTACTGTTGATATGCCTAGGAGGTCTGGTAAGACTCTTGAAAAGACTGTTGCTAGTTTAGCACAGTCTGTTGAAGGCAAGGGCGCGGGGTCGCATACTGCTGCTGGTTCTAGCGCGGGGGTGAGAGTGTTAGTTCTTTCAGCGCTAGGCACAAAGAACCCTCACCGATCCAGCCAGAGGATACGTTGGGCGACCATTACTATAGATCACATGATGAGAGCCGCGCCAACCAAATCCATACCCATGTATGGAAGTTAAAACAGGGCGACACTTAACTAGTTCCCCGCATGTCGGGAATTGTTTATGGTAGTCTTCCCACCTACAGAGGTCAGCTTTCAAAAGCAGCAAAAGCAAGAGCAAGTATATCAATCGCATGTCATTGCACAAGCCAACCAGCTATCTACCAGCAACCAAATTGTGCGCGAGTGGCACACTATGTAAAGGGAGTGTGCTGAGGTAGAAGCTTATAGGAGTCGGTTGGCTGCTGATGCTAAACTTTTTGAGAAGGCCAAAGAAGAGTTAGCAGTTAAGGAAGCTTAGTTTGAAGCTGAGAAAAAGAGTGAGAAATGGAACTTGTTAGGTTTGAAGCGGAAACTTCAGGCAAGTGAGGATACACTTAACGAGGAGCGCAAGAAATGGCTCGAAGCTTGCGAGAAGGATAATAAGAAGATGTATGCTGCTCGTAATGAGATAAACAACCTGAAGGCGCAGGTGGAAACTTCTTCAAAGATTATTGCTGACCTTCCTTCTTAGAATGAGGAATTGACTTAAGGAAAAGTCTGATCTTGAAGAGAAATTCGAGAATGCTAAGATGAGCCGTGAGCGCGCGGAAAGTGATCAGGTTTGTACTCATCTTACATGTCTCCAACAGCAAAATGAAATTGAAAAGTTAGATTCTCTGTTACTTGCGCAGGAAGAGTTGAAGCAACAACTCATCTCTAGGGATAGGGACATGGCTGGTAGGATACTGAGATTGCTGAACTCAAGCAACAATTAAATTCTCTGTTACTTGCACAGGAAGAGTTGAAGCAACAACTCATCTCTAGGGATAGGACATCGCTGGCAGGTCCAGTTAGTCGTGGAGCCTTTGGTCAACAACTCCGGGTGGTTGTAGCAATACGGGATTGCGCATGTAAATTCCTTTCGATTGCTTCTCTTCGTTTATCTAAGTTAATCTCTAATATTCTCGTGCTTCAAATAGGTGGCAAATGCGGTGCTTAACTCTGGTGGAGTTTGACAAAACTGTGGCGGCAGTGACTTTTGCCGCATGCCATGTTGGTAATTGAGAGGGATATAACGAGTGCGCTTATCATGTGCGGGAGGCGATAGAGCCGAAATGGGACAATACCCACTGTTTCGTTAGCGCAGAGGCCGAGACTGTGTATGTTGCACGTTAAGAGACATATAACACACTTACACTTCCCATCACGAACTTAGTCATTGATGCCTTCCAGCATGACGACTATGTCGCGCGCCTAAAGGCTTTATTCGAGATTCCAAAGACTGTGGAACTCTCCGAATCTGAGGAGGAAGATGCTAGTGATGGCGGCGCAGAGTAGAAAATTGTATTTATGCTTTTTAGGTCTTTGTAACAGGCTTTCCTTGATCATTTGTAATCATTGCGTGTCGACGCTTTTGTTAATATACTTACTTTTTGGTTGATATCTATGTTACAATTATTGCACTGTGGTGGAAAATTTTTATAGGTAGCGCGAATAAATGTAAGTGCGGCTCATGTGCGAACGTTGTGGCTCGATTTCGCGCTTCATTTACGGGAATCTTGGAGGCTAAGTTCACGAGGTCGTAATTTAATGCAATGTTTTTTGTGCGTACTAAAAGTTTAACATGCATTTGTAACTTAGAAAAAAAGGAAGTCAACAAGAAAATAATGCAAACAACACTTTATATTGATAAACTTATCAGGCTCTTGGTCATCGCTTACAAAAGGTTGTGTTTTTACATGTAACATTTCCTTAAAAGTTGTGCATTCCATGCGCGTGGAACAACGTGGCCGTCCAATGTGCGCAGCTTGTACACGCCTTTGCCCAGGACCTCGTGGACAAGGTATGGGCCCTCCCACTTAGGTGTTAGTTTCTCGGGCATTCGGCATTGGAGGCTTTGTTGTCACGGAAAACATAATCTCCTGGATGGAAAGTACAACTGCGCACCTGCGCATTGTAGTATTTCTTCAGTTTGGACTTGTACTTGGCCTCTTTTATGATCGCGTTTTCGTGCCGTTCCTCAAGTAGGTCTAAGTCTATTCGGCACTCCAACTCATTGTTGACCGCTGTCAAGCGTGGGGAGGGGAGGCCAATTTCTGCCAGGATACCTCTTCTGAGTCAAAGACCAGGCTGAAAGGGGCATATATTGAAAATTATTATTGCACACCTCGTACGAAGCGATAAGTTCGAAAGCATTATTGTTAAACACCTCGTACGAAGTGTAACTGGTAAAAACTGTTAAGTGTTTATACACACTCCGTATGAAATGGTCTTTTTGAAACATTTGAAATTTTTCTGAGTGTTGGATCATTGTGTATGTGCAGGAAAAGAAAACATCATTCGATCCTATCCATAACATATGATGTCTGCTTGAAAAGGACATTCCAGAAATCGCTCCGTTCAGCGACGTGCTTGACTTTATGAGACATATTCCTATCTCAAAGGCCCTGACAGACGGACATAAAGCATACAGATCACATTTAGAATGATTTTGGGCAGCGGCTCATCTTCAGGAAAATCCAAGGACAATAATCTCTGCTGTTAGAGACGAAAATGAGGACTTGGAGGTCAAGATTATAGAAGACCTGATTCGTAAAGTTCTGGAGTTTAAAGATAAAGAAGGTCATTTAACGGGGATATCCTGAGCGCATAGTTAAGGGTTGTTTCTATAGAATGTGATACACTGGTCACGTGAATGCAGCACTGTTTAAAAAGGCAAATCTCGGCAGGCCGTACAAATTCGTTGCGCATTCTATGGTACATGCACGCAGCCATCGGAAAGGAGGATTTGACGATCTGGTCGATTATCAAATGTGCATGATTGCAGCTCTCGTATTAAATCTGCCTTTCAATTTCAGCAAGTTAATCTTCGAGCAGATGGTGCTAAACGTGAATAGAGAGAAGTTTCTGCAATATCCAAAATTTATTCAAATGACGCTTGATGATCAATTTCCAAGTCTGGAAAAGAATGAAGATGATGAGTTGAGGTTAGAACACATGGATGTGGAAACATTAGCAAGATTGAATTTGTAACACCCCAAAATCTATGTCCTATTTTGATATTATATATATGATGTCGTAATGGGAAAATAATGATTTAAGAATAATTCAATAACAATAGTCAGCTGATTATACTAGTAAGTTTAATTAATTAGAATGAATAAAACTAAACAAAGGAAAAAAGTAATCTACATAATAGTTAGGTATTTAAGTGATATGTTCTAAAAATATGAGGGCTGAATATGACACTTTGTGAAAGTGGGAGTTTAAAAAAGAAAAATGCAGAATTTAGTGGGAGATGGGTGCGTCGACCAGAGGAGAAAGAGAGGAGAAGAAGAAGAAGATTGAAATCTTAGTTTCTAACAAATTGAAGGGTGAAATTGATGTTAATCTCCTACATGTGCCCTAATAAGTGATCCTCTATGCTTGTCTAATAAGTGGTAAGTCGAAATTCTTGATTTGATGATTTGTAGAAAGTGGGTCTCAACCTATCCACAAATTCATATAAAAATTTAGGTAATTGTGAGTGAGGATCATACTATAGAACATGAATTATGCCTGAAATTGGACAAATAGACGATTAAATGTGGAAACCCACTTGAAATGGGGATCTTGTGAATTATAGTGATGAATTATGTACAAATCAATGTAATGATTATGTAGGAAGTTACTTACAATAAGTGTTAGATAGATGAGATTTGAATATGAATGAATGAAATATGAATTAGATGAATTTGGTGATCTTGATATGTATAAGTAAAGAAATGTATAAGATACTTGTACTCTATGCTTTGTTAGTAGTATGCACTCCAGGTGTTTGATGAAATGCTTGAGTATTGCTTTTAAGCAATAAAGATAATTGCATATGCATATGATGGTAATTGATTAGAATGGGTAAAATGTTGAGTTGTTAGCTCTCAATGTTAGTGTAAATGTGAGATGAAAGCACGAGATTGAAAGAATGTTGAATGTGAAATTGTTGGTGTGAATCAAGAAGGTACAAGTCAATCCGGTTCACAAGCAACACAAAATAAAGATAAGTTCATATGAACATTTTTATCTTAATGAAATCCATGAAATTAGTTTCATTATATTACTTTTAGTCCGTTAGGTAGTTTAATGTGTGGCAATACGATAAGATGAGCATTGAAGAAGTTGTTAGATAATGGGTTGTAAAGTATGTATTTGACCCATTACAAACGGGTCAAACTGAATGGATAAGTATAATGATGAAGCTGTATATACCATGACTCGTTATAAACGTGTCATTAAGAATGGAATGTTCATTGTGTGGATCCGTACGATTGGGTCGGGTGAAATATATATTTGATGCTAAAAGAATGATAACTACAATTTCGTTGTAGGCGAAATTGTTACAAGTACGGAATGTAAGTATGAAGGATAATACGAAGGCATGACCTCGTTAACGGGTCAAATAAGGGAATAAGGGAAGAATGTAATAACTATGTCTAACATGTTATACTAACGAATGTATTTGTGTTATGTGTGATAGGAAAATCGATATCTTGATAATGGCATGCTTGGAACGAACACACCACATCGCGTACGCGCTTCCGGTTCAAGTTTAATGTCAATGGTCAAAACAATCACTTTTGGATTGTAAATTTCGTTTTAATACTTATGTCTTTAGTATAAACTTAAAGTTTCTATGTGGTTACAGTTATCAAGGATAATGCTCCTTTGAAATTTATTTTTCGTAAGTACTTTGTTTAAATACAAGGGGCATTTTGATCAAAGTTTATATTACGGTACGAAAGCTTAAGTTATATGACGTTTTAACCTTTCGACTAATGGGTGATACAGAATTTATACATGAAGAAGTCGGTAGAACCTGCTGCTAAACCAATATTTGGTGCCATCAAAGATAAAGATTATGTTGCTCCTCCAAAAGGTATGTGGAGAAAGGCTTCTAGTGGTGATGAAAAGGAAGATGATGATTGTTTAGAAGGTTTTGAGCCCAAACGAAGCAGCTGGTACAAAAAAGATGAAACTAAGAAACGAAAGCGCTCCACCCAAAAAAGTCCAGAAGCACAACTGTGCGTATATTACTAGTCGATGAACCTGACTTTGAGGTAGCAAAAATGAATGAACCTGTTCTTGAAGAAGTTCGTGGAGAAGAGCAAGTGAATGTTGAAGTTCAAACAACTGTGAATATTGAAGCAGAGGCTGAGAATGTTCACGATGATGCTTTCTCTGCAACTTCTGAACAAGATAAAGAACAAGCTAAGAATGTTGGAAAGCAGAATGTAGTTTTTGCAGGAGGAGATGATAGAGATGGTGTTAGTTCGTCCTCTGAAGATATTGATTCAGATCTCAACATAGCAGCAGAAAGAGAAAAAGATAGAATAAGAGAGGAGGAATGCAAGCATGCAGAAGAACACAAGCGTAAAGAGGTTGATGATTTATATGATCTTTCAGATTCGGATGAAGAGTTGGTGATTTCTAAACCTGCCAGGAGGCCAGTCAGACGCACAAAAAGTAAAGTATCTATTACTTCTAAAACAACTGGCTCTCCATCTCCGGTTAAGGTGAGAAAGAAGTATGGGAGGAAGAGGAAGAAAGTTGGGGAGGTTGTTACTGGAATCGAAGAGGTTGTTGAACCACCACCTACATCACGGACCACAAACTATTCCACCATCTCCACAACACATGACACCTCCACAACCATCACCTCAAAAAAGGCCAACACCTCCCTTGCCATCACAATCTACTCCCCAATCCAGTCCAAGACAATCTTTGGGAGATAGATTTCCTTCGGATTATGGTGACATTCCATTCACATAGGGTTTTGACTCAGACATGTTCAATGATAACAAAATTAATGAGTTGGAAGAAAATATGAAGGTGATGGAAAGTAGAATAAAGTTTTTGGAAGAAGATAAACAAAGATTGGAAGCATTGTTGACAATGTTGATGGAAAGCAAAATTGGGCATTATTGAGAAAAAGGTTAAAGAAAATGAAGCCCAGCTTAAGCAGCTCCAAACAGAAAATATACACTTGATCTCTATGCTAACAAGTGTCACTGCTGAAAATGAAAGATTACATCTGGTAGTTAAGAGTTGGAGACTAAAAAGCTGAAAACGCCAAGAAGTTTGATATGTTGTTTAAAGTTCTGCACAAAAGATATGATATCAACTTTGCGGCAGAACATGATGAAATTGAAATTGAAGAAGCAAAAGCCAGAGCAGCAAAGCGTGCACATATAGCTGAAGTTGTCGCTGCTGGTAAAGGGAAAGGAAAGATAGATGAGATTCCTTTGACTGCCAATCTGCGCAAGAAGCTGAATCTGTGCCAGATACAGAGTCTATGATTAGAGGAGTGTCACTGTTAAAATATGCGCGCATTGGTGAAATGTCGACGTTGGTCCTATATTGTCAAAACAATATCTTTTGGAGAAGCGAAAGAGGGATGCTGAAATCGATGCTAAGGTTAATTCCTTTTTCGAGGATGATTATGAAGAGGAAGGTGATAAAGATGATAGTGATAAGAGTGAGAAAAGGGATGAGGATGATAAAAGTGATGACGACAATGATCAAGGAAGTACTGGTTTGATTGCTGAGACTGAAAAGAGTAATGAGACTCTTGATTATGATGCCTTTTTAAACGACTCAGCTAATCAAGAGAATAAATCTCAAGTTCAGAGGGAGAGGAAGGACTCTTTAACGGAAGATGAGCAATCAAGAATCCTCACAGATTCCCTATTACGGTTGTTCCTGATATGCAAAAACCGAATGTTATATATCTTAAGCACGATGTTCAAGAAGGTGAATTTGTTCATAACTACACCAAGGAAGAGATTTCCCAGATGCTAGGTGTAGACGAAGGATCCTTTACTTTTGACTTCAATGAAGAATTGAATGGCATTAGTGCTACGCAGCCTAATGATTACTTATACAAGCACATACCAGATGCCGATGATTATGATCAGGTTGTCGTGGAGGATGATTCCGACAAAGACGTAAATGCTAAATATTCAGGTGAAAGAACGGATGACTTTCCAACCTTTGAGGAATTATTTTCTAAAGCTAATAAGGATTTGCTAAAGAGAAAGGTTGAAGATGCTGTAAAAGAAGGTAATGTTCCTAAATGTCTGTCCAAGGAAGAGATCACAAAGATGAAAAAGTATTGGTTTAAAGAGATGTTGGTTGAAAGGAAGTTCAAACGTCCTTTAGCATTCTTTACTAGGGATCCTGACAAGTCGTTAGGAGATATCATAAGCTGGGGTTGGATTGAAGAGCTAAATGTGTATGTTATTAAGTGAGAGTTCGGTGTCCTGTACTTCAAGTTCTTAAGTGATATAAAAACGCTGCCATATTGGGATGTCGAAAAGTTAGCTCAAACAAAGACGTTCAACTTCAAGATCAAATTCATGGATCGACGGCTGTGGAAGCTAATCAAATACGAAGCTCTTCATGGTTTTCCCTACTGGAAGCCACAGTATCCTCGGAAGATTACCAAGTTTGATCCAATAACGAAAAAAAGGATGTTACTCTCATTATTAAAAGACCACGCACGATGAAGAATATGCCATTGCTAAAGATTGAACAAGATTTCAATAAACTTTTCAAGTGGTGGCATTATGACTTAGGGACAGGAGAGGCGGTGATCTGCGTACAACGTGATGATGATTCGTGGAAGATCACCGAGGAATTAACTAAAGCTGTGATTGCACATACACGAATTTATGGATTATGGAGAGGGATCCATGTACTAGACCCGATGTGGCTAGTAAACTACTCAAAAAGGGATATTGAATGTTTATTCTACAGTAAGATCAGCTTCGAAGAGAAAGACAAAGTGCAAGCGTTGCAATTCTAGCAGGTTATAAATGTTTGTTATGCTAACGATATTAACTTAGGAAAAATTTGGAACTGTGACTGGAGAAAGCTAGAAGACATAGAGTAACAAAAGAAAGAAAAGAACAAACAAAGACTTGCAAAGAAGGTCAAACAAGCTTGTCACACCCCGAATTTCCAACCAAACACCAGCGGGCCCGGGTGGGGAATATCGTGACGTAAGTTGATATCATCATAGTCAATTAAACACAGCACAACGGAAGTCTTGGAGTTTAAATTACTATTACAAACCGAAATGTTCAAAGTATGAAAAATAATATCCAGACGGCTTGTTACGAAAGATCCACAGGCGGATCATAAAATATACATAAATTGTATAACAGACTTTGGGCAAATCTAAGGATTTGCAAGTTCCTCTTATATCACTACCGAGCAGCTTCCAGCCTATTTCGTATTGTACCTGCATCTTAGTCTTTTGAAAATACGTCAGCTTTCGCTAGTAAATACACCCGACTAACTCATTTTGAAAACATTTTAAAAATTAGATTTAAGTGCACAGGACACAAATCTTTTATAACTTGGGAAAGTCAGCTTTGTAACCTTGTTAACAGCTTTACATGTTTCCAATACATATAGGGCCCAGTACAGAGACCGAGACATGATTAACGTACACACCACTTATGAACCCACGAAAGACTTATCCCCAACTTGTGGGTAAAAATAATTTAGCATACACATCTGTCAGGTGTATGGCTACACCCCGTGCTTGGGTCATGGCCATTAACTTATGTAATGACCCAAGGATATCCAGGACACGGTCGTTAACCCCCAATGTTTAAGTTATCAAACAAAACTGATCAAAACGGAATACGCGGATTTACTAGCCACAATCCGGCATTCGATTGATCCCATTTCCGACCAAGCGGTAATAATTTACCGTAACCCAAGCCCGTATAGGGAAAATAAGTCAAGAGTATTTACCTGAGCTAGCTTTGATTTAAAAATGCAAGATGTAATATTTCAGCCGTATTCAAAATGAAATAAGTGCAGATAGCATTTACTGGAAGGCTCTAGTCTGGATTATGGCATAAGCTAACCAATTAGAATGCTAACGGTCTTATTTAAGTCATAGACTTAGACCCACTAGCTTAAGGGATCAAAATCGGTAAGATACGCTAGATTAAGCGATGACCGGATAGAATGTAGTTTAAACCCAACAAGTACCTAAGACTTGTATAATATGGGCAAACAATTAACATTTTGGAATTTGAGATTAAAATGATAAGGTTAAACCCGTTTCGGTTAATTTTTGTAAACTAGTTACATATACTTAACCGTATGCATATAAGCGATATCAGGTAACCGGATGAGTTATGAACAAGTTCCATATTTCATTATTCTTTAAATAAGTTGTAATATCAGTAGGATATCAACTTATATGCCCGTTGAGGTTTTAAAACTAAACTACGCTTATTAGGCGTTTTTATCTTTATGTGTCGTATAAAAGAAACTTGCATGTATTATGATGTTATAATCATAAACATTCTGGAAAAAATACTTAATTTGTGATATATTATCAGTAAGAAGTCACACATAAGTGTGGCTTATGGTTTAAGACCAAATTATGCACCGAAAGGGCATTTTGGTCATTTAAAAAGTATAGTTTACAATATTATACTAACATGAGTTTATGATCAGAATATTAATATCATAATATGTTAATTATATTAACATATCAGTAGGTAATTCATTTGCAAGTTCATTGTTGATTGAAACCTTGTTTTATGTAAAAAGGGCATTTTAGTCAAAGATTGACATTTTACGGAACTTGTGCATAAACTCAGATTATGATTATGATCAAGTAATATAACCTCAAAGGGTTATGCTACATTGTATTACGATCATAATGTGATCATAAGTCAGAAGTTAACTAATCTAAGTCGGGTCAAAATCGAAACTCAAAGTAGAAGTCAAACTTCGCGACTTTCGGTTGCAAACCGACTTTAGGACTAAAATTGACGGATCGAACATGTTCCCACATGTTACAATAATTACTACCAATTAGTTTAAGTGTCAAAAACAAGTTTATAACATATATAAACTCAGATTATAATATTTATGAAATTTGACCCGTTTGAATTTTAAAACATAAACGTTGACCCATCAATTGACCTAGCAAACGTGATCCTTAGGAGGTGCCCTTTTAAGGGGTTAATACCTTCCTAATTATGATCACTTAGCCATGTTCATTTCGAAAAATGGCTGGACCATAATGGTCTTAACCGAAAGTCAAGGCATTTGTCGAAAATGCTTGACTTTTGGCTACTAAAAGCCTATAAAAAGAAAAGAGCAGAGATGGAGCACTTACAAGTGATCCAAGGGAAACTTAGAACTCAAAAGGAATCTCTTAAATGGTCAGGAACTTCCAAGAGTGTAATAGAGAGGATAAAGAGTAAATGAGCGAAGAATGAGGTGAACTAGTGGGCTATTTATAGTGCAAGAAGGTGTGTGAAGATGAAGCCAGGTGTTAGAGGTGTTCTAGGATCATCACAAGTGTCTAGCAAGGTGTCAAGAGCTGCAAGAGTGTGATATTTTGCAGGAGAGGTGGCATCTTGACAGAATTTTGGGGTTTTGACACTTTTAGTCCCTCAAGAATAGTTTTGTGTATTGTCATGAATTGTCCCTAGACTTATATTCAATGACATAATGATACAACTTGGTCCTTTCTTTCAATACGAGATGTAAACCGAACGTTAACGGGTGTCACACTAGGTGTTTTTACGACTTATAAGTGTTTACTAGCTTAAACGTGAAAGATACGAAAACTTATGGTTCATGGGTTAAATTATCCAAACTAGTAAAGTTAGATGTTCGGTGAGGATGTGTGATACTCAAGAATTGTGAATCAAAAGATATCACCTTAACCGGGAGTCATTCGGGTTGAAAAATGACTTGGTTATGTAAGGAAAATGTAATAATAAAGTCTAGGAGCCTTAGTGTTATTAGTTGAGAGTTAAAATGGTGTAAAACTAAGGTTTCATGGCCTCGTCGTAAGCTGCGGTTGCCAGACCGTAGCTTATGGTTAGTTATAAACTCATTTGAAGTATTTTCTAAGGGCATGTACACGTGTTGGTTTATTACCGAACACGAATTTTACGAGGTGTTACATCCTCATCCCCTTAAAAGAAATCTCGATCCCGAGATTTTATTCAAAAGCATGGGGGTACTTTTGTCGCATAGTGGACTCGACCTCCCATGTATACTCGGGGCCGCAATGGCATCCCACTTAACCTTTACAATAGGTACAAACTTCCTTTGAAGCTTTTTAACCTGTCGATCTTCGATCGAAATTGGTTTATCAATGAACCTCATGCTTTTATCAATTTGCACATCTTGATGTGACATTGCTAGCGACTTATCGGCTACACATTTCTTTAGATTAGATATGTGGAACACATCATGGATTCCACTGAGTTCCTCAGGTAGCTTGAGCTTATAAGCTACAGAACCGAAACATTTGATTACCTCGAATGGTCTAATATATCTCGGGCTCAACTTGTCCTTCTTTCCAAAGCGCATCACACTTTTCCAGGGTGATACCTTTAATAATACTTCTCTAAGATCGACTTGAGATCAGGATACCATCAACTGAAGGCTAGAAGTGAGGATGTTCCTAAGACTCCCTTCAGGACCCGTTATGGCCATTATGAATTTCAAGTGATGTCTCACAAATGTACCCACAGTATTCATGGATCTCAAAAATAGAGTCTGCAACCATACCTAGATAAGTTTGTCATTGTCTTCATAAACGACATACTTATCTACTTTCGTAATCAGGCTAATCACGAAAAAACATCTTCAGTGCATCCTATAACTGCTAAGACAAGAGAAGCTTTATGCAAAGTTCTCTAAGTGTGAGTTTTGGCTTAGAGAAGTCCAATTTCTTGGACATGTAGTAAGTGAGCATGGTATCCAAGTGAGTCCCGCCAAGATAGAAGCCATAATGAACTGGGAAGTACCCAAAACTCCATCGGAGATTCGAAGCTTCTTAGGATTGGCTGGTTATTATAGGAGGTTCATTAAAAACTTTTTAAGGATAGCCACTCCTTTAACTACCTTGACCCGTAAGAATGTTAAGTTTGATTGGGGCCCAAAACAACAAGAATCTTTTGAAATTCTAAAACACAAGTTGAGCAATGCTCCTATGTTATCTCTACCTGAGGGTATTGAGGATTTTGTCGTTTATTGTGATGCCTCGCACACTGGCATGGGCTGTGTGCTAATGCAAAGGGCAAAGTGAATGCTTAAGCATCACGACAATGAAAGGTGCACGACCCATGATTTGGAATTAGGTGTTGTTGTATTTGCACTTAAATTATGGAGACATTACTTATATGGCACAAAGTGTATTATATACACTGACCATAAGAGTCTTCAGCATCTATTCAATCAAAAGGATTTGAACATGCGACAATGCTGCTGGATGGAAACAGTTAATGATTATGATTGCGAAATTCGCTATCATCCCGGCAAGGCAAATGTCGTTGCTGATGCCGTAAGTCGCAAGGAAAGGGTTAAGCCAATAAGGATTAACTCCAAGAGCATCGAGCTCAGAAATAACTTGAATGAGAAGCTATTAGATGCACAGAAGCAAGCCATGTTAGAGGCTAATATTCCTAATAAAAGATTAGGTGGAAATGTTGAACAGTTAATGTCTGGAAAAGATGGAATCCTTAGATTTAATGGCAGAATCTGGGTTCCAATATTTGGACGACTTAGAGATCTAATCCTCCAAGAAGCACATGACTCGAGATACTCAGTTCATCCAGGTGGTGACAAGATGTATCAAGATTTGGAAAAGAATTATTGGTGGATGGGTTTGAAGAAATCCATAGCCACTTATGTAGCTAAGTGTCTAAGGTGTTCGCAAGTTAAGGCTGAACATCAGAAACCGTCAAGACTTCTACAACAACTTGAGATTCCCACTTGGAAATGGGAAATGGTAACTATGGATTTGATTACTAAGTTACCCAAGACAAAACGTGGTAATGACACGATTTGGGTTATTGTGGATAGGTTGACTAAGTCAGCTCATTTCTTGCCAATTAAAGAGACTTATAATTCTGATAAATTGACTAAGTTGTACGTGGACAAGATTGTGTCCCTACATGGCGTGCCAGTGTCTATTATATCTAATAGAGATACTAGATATACATTTCACTTTTGGAAAAGTTTCCAACAATCTTTAGGAACAAGATTAAACTTTAGTATGGCTTACCACTCACAGACGGATGGATAGAGTGAGCTACTATTCAAACTTTGGAAGACATGCTTAGAGCATGTGTGATTGATTTAGGTGGAAGTTGGGATGGTCACTTAACCCTAATAGAATTCTCCTATAACAATAGTTATCATACAAGCATCAAGGCTGCTCCTTTTGAGGCCTTGTATGGGAGAAAGTATAGAAGGTCTGTTTGTTGGGCTGAAGTTGGGGAAGCCCAACTGTCTGGACCTGAGATTGTCCTAGAGACCACGGATAAGATAATACAAATTCGTGATCGTCTCAAATTTGCCCGTGATAGGCAGAAAAGTTATGCAGGCAAGAGGCGAAAACCTCTTAGCTCAACTTATGTTTTAGAATCTCAAAAGATTCTTGTTATTTTGGACCCCAATCAAACTTAACATTCTTACGGGTCAAGGTAGTTAAAGGAGTGGCTATCCTTGAAAAGTTTATAATGAACCTTCTATAATAACCAGCCAATCCTAAGAAGCTTCGAATCTCCGATGGAGTTTTGGGTACTTCCCAGTTCATTATGGCTTCTATCTTGGCGGGATCCACTTGGATACCATGCTCACTTACTACATGTCCAAGAAATTGGACTTCTCTAAGCCAAAACTCGCACTTAGAGAACTTTGCATAAAGCTTCTCTTGTTTTAGCAGTTATAGGATGCACCGAAGATGTTTCTAGTTGTCAGCCTGATTACGAGAGTAGATAAGTATGTCGTCTATGAAGACAATGACAAACTTATTTAAGTATGGTTTGCAGACTCTATTCATGAGATCCATGAATGCTGCAGGTGCATTTGTGAGCCCAAAAGGCATCACTAGAAATTCATAATGGCTATAACAGGTCTTGAAGGTAGTCTTAGGAACATCCTCACTTCTAACCTTTAGTTGATGGTATCCTGATCTCAAGTCGATCTTAGAGTAGTAACTAGCCCTTTGAAGTTGGTCGAACAAGTCATCGATCCTGGGTAGATGATAACGATTCTTGATCGTTATCTTATGTTGCTCACGGTAATCAATGCACATTCGCATTGAACCATCCTTTTCTTTACGAAAAGAATGCGAGCTCCCTAAGGTGAGGAACTAGGCTCTATGAAACCTTTCTCTAAAAGTTCGTCTAAATGTATCCTTAATTCCTTCATTTCTGTCGGTGCTAACCGATACAGAGCTCTTGCAACAGGTGTCGCTCCTGTTAGGATGTTAATCCTAAATTCCACTTGTCTATCTGGAGGTAGACCTGGTAATTCCTCAACGAAAACATCAGGATATTCTGAGATAACTGAAAGGTCTTCAATATTTAGCTTCGACTCGTTAATAGTTACTTGTGCCATGTAAATGACACAACCTTTCCATAGACACTTGGATGCTTTAAATAACGACACTTTGTCTGGCAATCCATAGTGTGAATCTCCAAAGATGGAGAGTATTTCACCAGATGGGGTTTTTATTTCGATGAGTTTCTTATCACAGGCAATGCGGACTTAGTTATGGGATAACCACTCCATGTCTAAGACTACATCAAACCCCACCAATTTCATTGGCAGAAGAGAAATAGGAATTGAATGATTTTTAATGGATAGAAAACACCCATCAAGAATAGAAGACGTTGTTTCTAAGGTTCCGTCAGCAAGTTCTACTTCATAAGTTATGTCTACAGTTCTTATGGGTAAGTTTAATAGTATGCTAAACTTATGGTCTACAAAGACTTAGCTGCACCCGAATTAAACAGAACTCTACCAACCTGTCGCACCCCGAATTTCCAACCAAACACCAGTGGGCTCGGTGGAGAATATCGTGACGTACGTTGATATTATTATAGTCAATTAAACACAACACAGCGGAAGTCTAGGAGTTTAAATTACTATTACAAACTGAAATGGTTAAAGTACAAAAAATAATATACAGACGGATTGTAACGAAAGATCCACAGGCGGATCATAAAATATACAAAAATTGTGTAACAGACTTTGGGCAAATATAAGGATTTGCAAGTTCTCTTATATCACTACCGAGCAGCTTCCAGCCTATTTCGTATTGTACCTGCATCTTAATCTTTTGAAAATATGACAGCTTTCGTTAGTAAATACACCCGACTGACTCATTTTGAAAACATTTTAAAAATTAGATTTAAGTGCACAGGGCACAAATCTTTTATAACTTGGGAAAGTCAGCTTTGTAACCTTGTTAACAGCTTTATATGTTTGCCAATACATATAGGGCCCAGTACAGAGACCGAGACATGATTAACGTACACACCACTTATGAACCCACGAATGACTTATCCCCAACTTGTGGGTAAAAATAATTTAGCATTCGCATCTGTCAGGTATATGGCTACACCCCGTGCTTTGGTCGTGGCCATTAACTAATGTAATGACCCAAGGATATCCCTACATGGTGTGCCGGTGTCTATTGTATCTAATAGAGATACTAGATATACATCTCACTTTTGGAAAAGTTTCCAACAATCTTTAGGCACAAGATTAAACTTTAGTACGGCTTACCACTCACAGACGGATGGATAGAGTGAGCTACTATTCAAACTTTGGAAGACATGCTTAGAGCATGTGTGATTGATTTAGGTGGAAGTTGGGATGACCACTTACCCCTAATAGAAATCTCCTATAACAATAGTTATCATACAAGCATCAAGGCTGCTTCTTTTGAGGCCTTGTATGGGAGAAAGTATAGAACGTCTGTTTGTTGGGCTGAAGTTGGGGAAGCCCAACTGTCTGGACCTGAGATTGTCCTAGAGACCACGGATAAGATAATACAAATTCGTGATCGTCTCAAAGTTGCCCGTGATAGGCAGAAAAGTTATGCAGGCAAGAGGCGAAAACCTCTTAGCTCAACTTATGTTTTAGAATCTCAAAAGATTCTTGTTATTTTGGACCCCAATCAAACATAACATTCTTACGGGTCAAGGTAGTTAAAGGAGTGGCTATCCTTGAAAAGTTTTTAATGAACCTTCTATAATAACCAGCCAATCCTAAGAAGCTTCAATCTCCGATGGAGTTTTGGGTACTTCCCAGTTCATTATGGCTTCTATCTTGGCGGGATCCACTTGGATACCATGCTCACTTACTACATGTCCAAGAAATTGGACTTCTCTAAGCCAAAACTCGCACTTAGAGAACTTTGCATAAAGCTTCTCTTGTTTTAGCAGTTATAGGATGCACCGAAGATGTTTCTAGTGGTCAGCCTGATTACGAGAGTAGATAAGTATGTCGTCTATGAAGACAATGACAAACTTATTTAGGTATGTTTTGCAGACTCTATTCATGAGATCCATGAATGCTGCAGGTGCATTTGTGAGCCCAAAAGGCATCACTAGAAATTCATAATGGCCATAACAGGTCTTGAAGGTAGTCTTAGGAACATCCTCACTTCTAACCTTCAGTTGATGGTATCCTGATCTCAAGTCGATCTTAGAGAAGTATCTAGCCCTTTGAAGTTGGTCGAAAAGTCATCGATCCTGGGTAGATGATAACGATTCATGATCGTTATCTTATGTTGCTCACGGTAATCAATGCACATTCGCATTGAACCGTCCTTTTCTTTACAAAAAGATGGGAGCTCCCTAAGGTGAGGAACTAGGCTCTATGAAACCTTTCTCTAAAAGTTCGTCTAAATGTATCCTTAATTCCTTCATTTCTGTCGGTGCTAACCGATACGGAGCTCTTGCAACAGGTGTCGCTCCTGTTAGGATGTTAATCCTAAATTCCACTTGTCTATCTGGAGGTAGACCTGGTAATTCCTCAGCGAAAACATCAGGATATTCTGAGATAACTGAAAGGTCTTCAATATTTAGCTTCGACTCGTTAATAGTTACTTGTGCCATGTAAATGACACAACCTTTCCATAGACACTTGGATGCTTTAAATAACGACACTTTGTCTGGCAATCTATAGTGTGAATCTCCAAAGATGGAGAGTATTTCACCAGATGGGGTTTTTATTTCGATGAGTTTCTTATCACAGGCAATGCGGACTTGGTTATGGGATAACCAATCCATGCCTAAGACTACATCGAACCCCACCAATTTCATTGGCAGAAGAGAAATATGAATTGAACGATTTTTAATGGATATAAAACATCCATCAAGAATAGAAGACGTTGTTTCTAAGGTTCCGTCAGCAAGTTCTACTTGATAAGTTATGTCTACAGTTCTTATGGGTAAGTTTAATAGTTTGCTAAACTTATGGTCTACAAAAGACTTAGCTGCACCCGAATTAAACATAACTCTACCAACCTGTCACACCCCGAATTTCCAACCAAACACCAGTGGGCCCGGGTGGAGAATATCGTGACGTAAGTTGATATCATTATAGTCGAATTAAACACAACACAGCGGAAGTCTAGGAGTTTAAATTACTATTACAAACTGAAATGGTTAAAGTACAAAAAATAATATACAGACGGATTGTAACGAAAGATCCACAGGCGGATCATAAAATATACAAAAATTGTGTAACAGACTTTGGGCAAATATAAGGATTTGCAAGTTCCTCTTATATCACTACCGAGCAGCTTCCAGCCTATTTCGTATTGTACCTGCATCTTAATCTTTTGAAAATATGACAGATTTCGTTAGTAAATACACCCGACAGACTCATTTTGAAAACATTTTAAAAATTAGATTTAAGTGCACAGGACACAAATCTTTTATAACTTGGGAAAGTCAGCTTTGTAACCTTGTTAACAGCTTTACATGTTTGCCAATACATATAGGGCCCGGTACAGAGTCCGAGACATGATTAACGTACACACCACTTATGAACCCACGAAGGACTTATCCCCAACTTGTGGGTAAAAATAATTTAGCATTCGCATCTGTCAGGTATATGGCTACACCCCGTGCTTTGGTCGTGGCCATTAACTAATGTAATGACCAAAGGATATCCAGGACACGGTCGTTAACCTCCAATATTTAAGTTATCAAACAAAACTGATCAAAACGAAATATGCGGATTTACTAGCCACAATCCGGCATTTCGATTGATTCCATTTCCGACCAAGCGGTAATAATTACCGTAACCCAAGCCCATATAGGGAAAATAAGTCAAGAGTATTTACCTGAGCTAGTTTTGATTTAAAAATGCAAGATGTAATATTTCAGCCGTATTCAAAATGAAATAAGTGCAGATATCATTTACTGGAAGGCTCTAGTCTGGATTATGGCATAAGCTAACCAATTAGAATCCTAACGGTCTTATTTAAGTCATAGACTTAGACCCACTAGCTGAAAGGATCAAAATCGGTACGATACGCTAGATTAAGCGATGACCGGATAGATTGTAGTTTAAACCCAACAAGTACCTAAGACTTGTATAATATGGGTAAACAATTAACCTTTTGGAATTTGAGATTAAAATTATAAGGTTAAACCCGTTTCGGTTAATTTTCGTAAACTAGTTACATATACTTAACCGTATGCATATAAGCGATATCAGGTAACCGGGTGAGTCATGAACAAGTTCCATATTTCATTATACTTTAAATAAGTTGTGATATCAGTAGGATATCAACTTATATGCCCGTTGAGGTTTTAGAACTAAACTACGCCTTATTAGGCGTTTTGATCTTTACGTGTCGTATAAAAGGAACTTGCATGTATTCTGATGTTATGATCATAAACATTCTGGAAAAATACTTAATTTGTGATATATTATCAGTAAGAAGTCACACATAAGTGTGGTTTATGGTTTAAAACCAAACTATGCACCGAAAGGGCATTTTGGTCATTTAAAAAGTATAGTTTACGATATTATACTAAAATCAGTTTATGATCAGAATATTAACATCATAACATGTTAATTACATTAACATATCAGTAGGTAATTCATTTGCAACTTCATTATTGATTAAAACCTTGTTTTATGTAAGAAGGACATTTTAGTCAAAGATTGACAGAACTTGTGCGTAAACTCAAATTATGATTATGATCAAGTAATATAACTCAAAGGGTTATGCAAATCTAAGTCGGGTCATAATCGAAAGTTAAAGCAGAAGTCAAACTTCGCGACTTTCGGTTGCGAACCGACTCTAGGACTAAAATTGACGGCTCGAATATGTTCCCACATGTTCTAATAATTACTACCAACATGTTTAAGTATCAAAAACATGTTTATAACATATATAAACTTAGATTACAATATTTATGAAATCTGACCCGTTTGAATTTTTAAAACCTAAACTTTGACCCGTCAATTGACCTAGTAAACGTGATCCTTAGGAAGTGCCCTTTTAAGGGGCTAATACCTTCCAAATTACAGTCACTTAGCCTTGTTCATTTCGAACAATAGCTAGACCATAATGGTCTTAACCGAAAGTCAAGGCCTGTGTCAAAAATGCTTGACTTTTGTTTATTAATAGCCTATAAAAAGAAAAGAGCAGAGATGGAGCACTTACAAGTGATCCAAGGGAAACTTAGAACTCAAAGGAAGATCCTAAATGGTCAAGAACTTCTAAGAGTGTAATAGAGAGGAGAAAGAGTGAACGAGCAAAGAATGAGGTGAACTAGTGGGCTATTTATAGTGCAGAAAGTTGTGTGAAGATGAAGCCAGGTGTTAGAGGTGTTCTAGGATCATCACAAGTGTCTAGCAAGGTGTCAACAGATGCAAGAGTGTGGCATTTTGCATGAGATGTGGCATCTTGACAGAATTTTGGGGTTTTGACACTTTTAGTCCCTCAAAAATAGTTTTGTGGATTGTCATGAATTGTCCCTTAACTTATATTCAATGACATAATGATACAACTTGGTCCTTTCTTTCAATACGAGATGTATTGAAGAAGAGTACGAATAACCGAACGTTAACGGGTGTCACACTAGGTGTTTTTACGACTTGTAAGTGTTTACTAGCTTAAACGTGAAAGATACGAAAACTTATGGTTTCATGGGTTAAATTACCCAAACTAGTAAAGTTAGATGTTCGGTGAAGATGTGTGATACTCAAGAATGGTAAATCAAAAGATATCACCTTAACCGGGAATCGTTCAGGTTGAAAAATGACTTGGTTATGCAAGGAAAATGTAATAATAAAGTCTAGGAGCCTTGGGGTTATTAGTTGAAAGTTAAAATGGTGTAAAACTAAGGTTTCAAGCTACGGTTGCCAGACCGTAGCTTGCGGTTAGTTATAAACTCTAACCAGAAAGTCTGGACCATAGCTTATGGTCCGGGACCGTAAGCTACGGTCAGGTATAATTTTTTTTTGTTTTAGATTTTAGACATGTTTGAGGAGTTGAGTGGCTAACTCATTTGAGGTATTTTCTAAGGGCATGTACACGTGTAGGATTATTACCGAACACGAATTTTACGAAGTGTTACAAAGTTGCTTTAAGAAGATTTCAATTTGGCGATATTTACAATAAACCTCCTCCTACTCATTACACACTTCCATCTGAGGAGTGTCGTAGGCCAAGAAATCACTTTTTTGGGCGATAGTGTCAAATGCTTTGGAAGATTTTTTGGAAGACTGACCAAGACTGCGACAATGTCCAAGGGGAGTTTTGTTGGTGCAGAATATCTATAGCCTACGTCTTACGGTCATGTCAAGTATGTAATAGGGCTTAATTATCAGATTTCTATTGGTTTGTATCTATATAGGCCACTTCACTTCGTACGAAGTGCTCTTCGGACGAAGTGGCTACTCCATCTCGTGCAAAGTTGTCATGTCTATAAATAGCAGAGTTGGGGTCTTGAGTCCATAGTTGTTTTACTGATACTAAGTCGAAGCCCTGTAAGTTTGTTGTCTGTAATTTTTTCATGTTTATTAATACAAGAAGCAGAAGCGTTTAAACAGTAGATCTGATCTTTTGTAAAACTTACTGACGATGAATTCACGCACGTTGGTTAGCTCGAGTCGGGTCCATTGCTTTCAGGAGAAAGCCGATCCTCCCACAAGAGTTCAACTCAAAGTTCTCCTGCTTTCTCGTACCACCTCCAAAATCAGGATGCTTGCCCGGTAAACGATGAAGTAAACGATCAAGTTGTGCTTCTATGTCAACAGAAAATTGTTTCGAACGGGCTCTTGTATCGAGTTCTCCATTAAATTCTAAATTGGTTCTCCATGGATGGTCGAAATCTAAAAATCAATGATGACCAACATACACGACTTTATTTGTTACACATACTAAAGGAGTGTCTTCGTTGGAAAGTCATTTATGGTCCATAACAACATCAATTTCATTGTAAAAGAGTGTGTTAGTTGCAGTGTCTTTACTACGTACGCCCGATTGCCACATATGCTTAAGCTCGTCCACGAACGGCCTAAGGAAGACGTCCATGTCCTTCTCGGGTGATTTAGGGCCAGGAATCACCAAGGACAACATGAATGAGGACTCTTTCATGCATAGCTATGTGGTTAGTATTACTTGCCACGTGCTATGAGTCGAACTCATGTTACTAAATGGATTGAAACCATCAGCTGCAAGATCTAGATGAACATTTCGAGATTCCCTCGAGAAGTTAGGGTACTTTATATCAAATTCATTCCATGAAGTTCCATCAACAGGATAACGCATCGTCCCATCTTCAGATCGTCCTTTATTGTGCGGTATCATATCTATCATATCTTTTGCAATGTGCCTTGAACCATACAAACGTCATAGTCTTTGGGTCAAAGGAAAGTATTGCAATTTCTTATGAGGTACCTTCTTGCCATGTGTATCGGGATCAACCCGCAGACTCTCGTTACAAAAAGGACAATTCTGCAACAAGTGGTGTTCTGCCCAAAAGAGAGCACAATCATTTTTTCACATGTGTATCGACTCATGCCCCAAACCAATCTTCTTTAATGTTGTTTTGGCTACATAATGGGAAGGAGGAACCTTGTTGCCTTCTGGATGTGAAGCTTGCAACAACTCGAGGATCTCATCAAATGCAATATTAGTCAATTTGTGCCTCACCTTGATATGTATAAGCTTTGATGTAAAGTCAAGGGAAGAAAACTTGGTACAACCAGGATATAATTCTGATTCGGCTTCCTTTAACAGGTATTCAAATTCATTATGGGCGCTACTACTCTCTGTACCCGAGTTCCCATCGTTGAGGTCTGTGTCCTCTTCCATACGCTCATACATAACGTCTTCGATAATCGTAGCCATATTCGTATCGTTTGTCTGTGCAACGCCATCTACAACTTTAACTTTAGGAATTAAACTTTCACCATGATAGGTCCAATCCTTGTAACCTCGGTAGATGCCCCATACGTTCATATGATGCTTCATTGTTGTGAAGGGTATTACGAGGGTATTCTCACATTTTGCACACGCACATCTTACATAGTCTCTGCTATCACCTATTGATAAAAGAGTTAGTCCTTCCAAGTACAAGGTTGATCTACGATTTCGATTTTCAAGCCAGCTTTTATCGACAGACATGATCATGCAACTGAAACATAATTTAGGGTCTAAGGTATCCTTTTCTTAATAGAGTATTGACAAGTGATGTTTATGATTGAAAAACTATCCACGAAACAGGATAGAAATGCCGTACAACGGATAGATTAATCACAAGAGTAGCTTGCTAAACCCATTTTTTGAATACTTTATCTCATATAAGAATGTGTATTACATAATTGTTTGTTTAAAAAAATTCTGCAGCATTCCCCTAAGCTCCCACGTACGTACGTACGCACGCATACGTACACACACACATACACCCGAGGAGCAAAGAGAAAATGGCATCCGAATCTTTCTTGAACAAACAATCATATAATACACATTCACATCCTAAATGAGGTAAAGTATTCAAAAAACAGTTCCAAAATGGAGACAACACGAAATTAATTTCTAAATCAATTTTGAGCGGGTATTTCTAAGCTCGTGATGATTATATATTTATAAATTATTTATTTTATTTGGTTATAGAAAACAAATACTCGAGATCTAATCAATTTGTAATCAACTCAATCCCTATTTGGTTACACATAAATATTTAATTTATTTAGTTAGGTATATAAATTTATTTATTTTTCTATATATACATATATAATTGAGTTCATAGTTTTAATGGCAAATAGCGACAAATAGCGATAAGTTATCTATATTCTACAACAGCGAATAACGATAAATAGCAGACATCTATTTTATAAATAGCGTTACACTAGAAAAAAAATTATATGTATATTATATCAAATACCCTAGTAGATATGCTATTTTATATGTATATTTAACAATAAAATCTAGATCGAACTATTTTAAAGCGATATTTGATTGCTATTTATATTAAAAAAACAAAAAAGAATAATAAAGTGTCGCTATTCTCGCTATCCATCGCTACAACCCTGATAGCGACACTATACCTATATGTTACGTAGCGCGCTATAGTGATCGCTATGATCGCTATTGACTACTATGATTAAGTTAATTACACCGTTTACATATTGGAGCTATGAATGGACGTGTTCAAAACATGAGAGCTAAGGACTTCCTTTACGGGCCAACAAATAATTATTGACATCATAAAACAAATAATATTCTCATTGCACTAATGAAGGAAATTATTCCGACACTATTTATTGAGTAACGCTTAAAACATAAGTTGTGTTGATATGTCAAAATATTAGATAAAGACGTTTGGATTATTTAGAAGTTTGGATTATATTCTTAAACCATGTGCTAACTTGAAGAAATACATGGGCCTAGTAATCTAGTATGACAACAATATAATAAATATTTCTACCGCGCATACGTTTGGGGTACTAAAAGATCTAACCTTATAAGTCTCGACTAGATGATACAAATTGGCTTATTCGTAAAGCTTTCCAATCTTCCAATCACTAAATCACCAAGAGTAGACAACCAGTAAAATATCAGAATGGACCTAGAATCGATCCAAAACCGAAATGGGTAAAATATCAGAACCGAGGACCTAGTATATTATCGGTTTCGGTTTTGGTTAATTCTATGTTCGGTTCTCGGTTCTTTTCGGATCCATGCGCATTATGCACACTACTTTGCATGAAAAGAAGTGTTATCTAACTTAAAACAAAGAGTGTACCAACTTATATTTAGAAAGAGAATCCGGATGATTTGTACCTACTAAGCACAACTGCTTTGTTGACTATTAACTCCGCAATTTGCTACTCACATAAATCAGCAGCAGAATTTATGGCATTGTTAGGGGTTTTGGTGTCGGTTTTTAAGGCCCTGTGCTTCAATACTACAAAAGAATAAAGAACAGTTTTATAAGAAACAAACAATATAAATAACCAAAATAAAAAGCGTAATGCCATCTCCTACATCGAGTTTAGTCTTTGAATGTTCTTTCAAACGCGTTACGTCTCCACCACTAACAACTCAAATCAACACGCACTTATTCCAAATCAGTTGTAATCCACTCATGAATTTACTAAAGTTTCTTTTTTTAAAATCCTCATAAATTCAATATTCTCATAGATTCACAAACATAAGCACAAATGGTGGTACCTGTTAATTTTTTTATTTCTAATTGGCTTTATTGATGGGTCCTTCTTAGCTTCTTGAAAAAAGGACTTGTTTCCTATTGTATGGGTACGTATAGAACCTTCTTTTGGCCCGTAAAAGAAAAACAATAGTCACCCTCATAAATTCAGTATCCCCCCTAATTGTGATTTTAACTACAGAACACACAGAATACATACGATTTGAACATCAAACAGCACTGAATAATTGTGATTTGAACATCAATCTTAAGGATTAAAGCGATTAGGGTTCTTACCTACATAAACCACACTGAAAGCTTACGATTTGAACAGCACATTGCTTCAAAAGGCTAAGAATTTGATGGAACAAGAGGCTGCTAGTAGCTTGAAGGGCAGCATTCTGGCTACCGGTGGCGTGGCAGGTAGGGTTTGGAGGGGAAAGGGGGAAGTGTTGTCTGTTGGGGGAAACAAGCCCGCCAAGGATTTTAACTCACAATTAGAGGCGACTTGGGGAAAAATAACATCAGCCGTTGGATTATTTACCTAATCACGGCCATAACTCGTTGTGTAAAGCTAAAACACGGATTGGTCCTTTAGGAGCGACTTTTTATATGTCGCCCTCCTTTTTCTTGTAGTGAGAGATGATGATGACCTTGCAATCTTTGTACTAATTTTTCATTGCGACCGGCCCAAAAATTAACAGTTTGGTCGTTTACTACAAAAGTCAAATAAACTTCATTAGATTCCATACTCTACATTAACAATCAACAAACATATACCATTTATGTTATAAAATGTAAATGGGTCGAAACACAGAATTGTGTTTTCGTAATAACGGATAAGCAGTTTGAGTAATAGGATTAATAAATATTGAAAACCTCACCTAGAAGGCTAGAAATTTCCTACAGAGATGTCTAGATTCTTGGTTCGATGACCCACCATCAAAAAAGAGACCTGATCAAATCTTCACATTTTAACCTTTTGTTTATAGAATACCACTTTCGACCTGGTTAACTCCCTACTTTAGTTTTATTAGAAAAATAGGGTATGATCTTTTTTGAAGCAAATTTGGTGGCCAAAATAGTAAAACTTGAAAGTAATGCAAAATGTTCACATCTAAAAAAAAGTTAAAATTTACATGTAGGACGTTTTGACCCGATGTAAGGTTGTAGTGGCATAACCCTTTTGACTTTTGAGGTCAAATACGTCAACTACAAAGTTTGAATCTAATGCTCTATATAAATCACACCTTATATTAACTAACCCAATAGTATTACCATTATTCAAAGAGCAGTACACATCCAACCCAATTTTGCAACACCTTAACTCCAATTTCAATGGCGGAGCTCGAACCCCTGACCTCAAGGTAAGCAACACCTTAACCCCGACTCCCATAGTTTTACCAATGATACAACGCGAACCCCTATTCTATTTATTTGAAAAATACATAATGTTAATATGCTTTGCATATATAAGAAAAATATTGAATTATAATATAGATATATTAAAGGTTGAAGTAAATATGTTGTTCTAAAAAGACTGGAGAATTGTTGTGGGGTAGGTGAATACTAACCAGCCCGTTTGACCCGTTGCTCAAGTCACCCATCTACTACTATCAAATGGCATACAACAGAAGGCTACCTTTAAAACCTGTAGGTCTACTTGGAGGATCAAGATAATCTACTTGTTGTTTAACACACACATGAGTATGGAATCCAAGTGTATATGCAAACCAAAGCAAGAGCACAACTAATATAACAAAATATATATCTTCAAATATTCACTATATTGATTTGTAGAGAGACCCAGTACAGACACTCTTGAATAAACTGCTTATCTCTCTATACACTCTCTTTGTGCTCTCTCTATGTGCTCCCCTATGCTCATCTACTGAAACTGTGAGGTTCATGTATGTTTATATAGGTCACTCGCACGAACAAGCAACTGCCTCGCATGAGCAAGCAACTGGCTCTCACGAACAAGCCCTAGTTAGACTTGAATGGTCACTCGTACGAGCAAGTAACTGGCTTGTACAAACAAGCAAGTTCTTCTTGAATGGTCACTCGCGAACAAGAAATAGCTCGTACGAAGGACAATTCACTCGTACGAAGGACAACTTACTCACACAAAGAAGTGATTCTTCGAGGAACTCTGCTAACAGACATATTGCACAGACAACATGATCAGAAACACAAAACTTAATAGTATGCACACATGCAACTGTTTTACAACACAAACAAACTAAACGTCATACCAAATCAAGATAGGAGGATATCTTGATTTGGTCGACACGACCAAAACTTTACAGACGCAACAAACAAAGACCGTACGATACTGACGTGACTAAAAACAAGCGACAGACACAAAAGTGTATCAATAAATACTTCTTTAGGGACAATAGGGCAAACAACAAAATCAGGGGAAGCAAATTTGTAGGCATCCTTTGTTTAACAACCTTCATATATATATCTATAATATCTTATTATCAGCATTTAAATACTTGATAAATGGTTATAACTTGTTAATAAAACCTTATATGTCAGGTAATTTTGTATACATTAAACTTACTTATACAGACTAAACTTTGAACTTTAAATATGAAAAACTTACCTCTCCTTGCTAAATCATCCTCCCAAATCAGCGCACATCCGTAATCATGATCATATACAGATACCGAGCCTTCATTAAAGTTCCAATTTAATTAGCCAACAACTAGGCCCGTGCCCGTGTGGCATTAGAACTGTAAGGTACACCATCCCAACCCATCTTTATAATAAATCCATGTAGAAAAAAGTACAAAAAAGACGTTATATGTCTTCATCATCACCATCTACCTTCTTTTGAATTGTGATTTCAGCTACCAAATAACTAACTGCTTTGTTTTCACTAATAGGAAAACCACACCTCCATTTGACTTTAAATAAATAAATAGAACTATACATAAAAAAAAGCGCATGACAACAACAGATGCGCGATGATTGCAATTTTATTTATTTCAATTGCTTTTGAATACGAAATTTCTTGAGCATAATTTACATGAAAAAGTGTAGCCTAAATAGCTGGCAGTAGAGTGTACCAACAATATATTAGCATGCCTAACAAATGAATAAAGAAAATTACAAATAGAAAATGTGAGATCATGGATGCATGCATATATGGACTACGTGAGTTTGTAGAGAAAATGCACATATCAATTAATGACCTGTATCTCTGGGGATGTTAATGACATGATTGACTTTATCCTCATTCTCTGGTCTGCAATGAATTTCATCAATGCCAACTGCATTCGCAACCCTCCGTGCACTAAGCTCATGGTCACCAGTTAACATCATTACATGAAGCTTTGCTGCTTCTTTTAATTCCAAGATCAAATCTTTTGTCCCAATTCGAGGTTTATCCTCGAAGTAAAACAGAGTTACTTGCACGTTGATTGTTGAATTACAAATAGTTTGTTTTCCGTTCAATTGTTTAATATGATCCAAGAAAGTGTGACCTTTTTGTTGTTGACGGAGAGTGTAGCACGGACCTGTTGATCAGTTCTGTTAAACATAATAGAAAACATAAAAAAATACCTGTGACGACAGACATAAGGCCAGCAGAGAATCCAGTCAGAGACGCAGCTATGGAGTTCGACATCTTTGTCAGTATGATCTGGTTCCTCCTTAGGGTGTAAGATTATGATGGTAATAACCGAACTAGGGTGGAGTTCGGTTTAGGTTATGCAGAGAGAGGTGGGTGGCGGCTTTGGTGAAAGTGATGTTATGTAAGAGTCTAACCCTAAACCTCTCTAATAATCTCCTTATATAAACCAAGAAGAAAACCCTAATAAATTAATAAGGGTAATATATGGTCCATCAACAATTACCAACTAATATATAATAGGATTAATATATTTTGATCTAATATAATATAAATGATTATAATGGCTACATGATTAAATATTATAAATAATATATTTAATCTTACATTCTCCAACTTAGCCGAGTAATCATTTATCATGAGTATTAGGTAAGCCTGATCAGGAGTTAACACTCATTTTAGCTTTAAACCAAGAACCGTAGTAGAGAAATACAGCAGTTGAATCATCATTCTCGTGACCCCCATTAGTCATACTACAGCTTCAATTTAAAACCTAACAGTTATGATCAAAATATGTAACTAAGCCCTTTAGCGTTTAAATTTTATTTATATTTGTCTATATGTTATTATACCGGCAGAATATATGTTAGAGACATACAAAATCAAACTGAGGAAATTTCATTATTAAAACATAAGTAAGTACAATATGCTATTAAATAAGGTCTTTAGTAAATCCCATATTCGAAACATGTTCTTCGAAAACTTTAGGTGGGAGACCTTTAGTCATCGGATCCGCAAGCATATTCTTAATACTAATATACTCAATACAAAGATTATTTTCCTCAACTCGTTCACGTACAAACAAGTATTTCGTATCGAGATATAAACCAGCTCCAGTCGAACTGTTACTATTCGAGAAACTAACGGCAGCTGAGTTATCACAGTAAAGCTTCAATGGTCTAGAAATGGAATTAACAATTTTGAGTCCAGTAATCAGATTTCTAAGCAACATTCCATGACAGGTTGCGTTATAAACAACAATGTATTCTGCCATCTTTATGGAAGTTGAAGTTAACTGTTGTTTATGACTATTCCATGAGATAGGTCCGCCTGCTAACATAAAGATATAGCGCAAAGTGGATTTCTTGTCATCTTTGCATTTGGCAAAGTCAGAATCAGAATAGCCTACCACTTCTAAATGATCACTTCTTATAAGTCAGTTTATAGTCTTTCGTCCCTTACAGATATCTAAGTACTTTCTTAGCTGCTTTCCAGTGATCTAGGCCTGGATTGGTCTGATAACGGCCTAGCATTCCAGCAATATAAGCGATATCTGGGCGAGTACAGACTTGAGCATACATTAGGCTCCCGACTATTGACGCGTAAGGTATCTAGCTCATCTGCTCCTTTTCAACCTCTATTGTCGGACATTGGAATGAACCAAAAACATCTCCCTTAACTACTGGAGCGACTGAGGGTTTGCACGGTTGCATGTTATAATGTAACATCCGTCAAAAACCGGGTTAACCAAACCCGCTTCGTTTATTAACCGAACATCCAGTTAAAAAATTTCGTTACGTATTTAATGCTCAAATTAATTTTAAACGATACATAATTAATAAGTATAATAGAATATAAAAGTTATAATTGAAAATCTATTAAAAATAATGAAATAAAAATAATATGCTGATGCCGGGTTTCGAACCCGGGTCAGCCGGATAACCTCAAAGACTTAACACACAAACATTCAACCACTCCGCCACTTGACTCACTTGTGCTATCCAGTGAAACAAATAATATTTATTATAAAACTCGAAGTTGAATTCGGTCACTCAACGCGCCCAAATCACTCTCGCCGGAATTCCCGACGAATTCGTCAATCATTGACGTTTTCTTTTGACATAACGGATGCATTTACATCAGCGCCGGTTATAACTGAAAAACTTTAAGTCACTTATTCAAATCATCAAACCATAACCGAATAATTTTGAATTCGAAACCGGAAATACAATTAAAACTGAGATAAATTTTATTCATCAGTTAAGCTCGCGAGTTTATCAAACTTACACTCTCCAATTCACTCAGAAAACCTTGCCGCAAGTCGCCGGAATCCTCTGCAAGTTAACCGGAAATTATCGCCGGAAAACCGAATTCATTCCATCCCTTCTGCTTACTCTAAAATAAGATTTTTAGAGCTCATACCGACATCACCCACACTCAACTTAAACTCCCTGAAGAATCTCTGTCGCAAGAAATACATCGTCGGAATTCTCTGCAAGTCGCCGGAAAACCGAGACTTTCATCAACACGGTAAATACCTCGACTTTTTCTGTTTCAATCATTGTTAGACCATTACTAACATCAATCCGTCACCCAGAATCAATTCCAGACGACGTTGCCGAATATTCTGTTTTCGCCGAAAAACTTCTGGAATTTCCAGAATCACGCTGTGAATCGGTATAATCACCTAAACCTTCTGCTAATCGTTGTTCAGTAATTCAATCTCACATTAGTCAATCAAAACTGTTAATTGATCCGAACAGACGGAGTACACAAAACAAAGCCGACGATCCTTGCCGGAGTTCTGAGAACGACATCTGTTCGGTATATTCTTTTCCAAAACTCCCTCTATTTCATCACATTACAATCGCTTATAAAGTTCGTTAATTTAATTTAACAAATAACAGTTGAATTATCGCTGTCTGTGTTCTTGAGCGAAGAAGACGAAGTTGATTATGATTATAAGATTAATTAAAATCAGAATAATAAACGGGTTAGACACACAGTCCAGCGGTGGACTGTGTGCAAACAATACATATACGTCCCGAGTTCGATCCTTGACACAATCACATTCTCTGTAATAAAAATGTTCCTTTTTAAACTGAACCGGATCCACTCGCAGTTAGCTGTTAAGTATAATAAAAACCGGAATATTTACCAAGTTAGACACACAGTCCAGCGGTGGACTATGTGCCAAACTAAACCACAGGTCCCGGGTTCGAGACCTGTGGAGATCACCGATTCGATGCAATTAAAACCTTTTTAATATAAATGATTTTCGGATTAACTTAAATAGTGTATAAATATAATTAAAAACATAAATATTTCGGGTTAGACACGTAGCTCAGTTGGTAGAGCTGCGTGCACGCGTACGGGAGGTCACCGGTTCGAACCTCACTCAGTGCAACAATATAAACGACCGAACCGGTCAACGGTCAACAGTCATGGTCAACGGTCAACGGTCAAAGTCAAAAAGTCAACATTTTTTATTATTTTTATTTATTTATTTAATTTAAAAATCAATTAAAAATACTTATAAATAAACGTTTCTAAAGTTAGAAAATAGCCTTAAACTCACAAAAATATATCCAAAAATCCTATTAAAATTGATTAATAAAATCCGCTTATTTACCGAACCGTTATGTTATTATCTAGGTTAGTTTCTCTCGTGGTTAAATCCAAATTCGTGCGCATTCATCATCAATCCAAGAAACGCAACCACTGTGAGTGAATTCTTGCAAATTCCCCTTTTTTTATTCATGTTTTGGGGTGTATCATGTGTCGCTTAAACTAATTCGTTTATTCAAACTCGTGCTATACCATATTATGATCTAAACTTAGAATGTAAATATTGTTTGTAGTTATGTATTATGTAACATCCGTCAAAAAACCGGGTTAACCAAACCCGCTTCGTTTATTAACCGAACAACCAGTTAAAAATTTCGTTGCGTATTTAATGCTCAAATTAATTTTAAACGATACATAATAAATAAGTATATTAGAATATAAAATTTATATTTGAAAATGTATTAAAAATAGTGAAATAAAAATAAAATGTTGAAGCCGGGTTTCGAACCCGGGTCAGCCGAGAGAATCATCCAAGCTTTAACTCACACTCGCCCAACCACTCCGCCACTTGTGTTGTTTGATAACATCTTGAGACAATTAATACATATAATAAAACTGGAAAATCAAACCCAGTCAACAGCGCGCCCAAATCCGCTGACGCCGGAAAATCCGACGATTTCGCCAATCATCGTCGGTTACTTTTGACTTAAGTAAGAATTAACGACGCCATCGGTTATAACCGACGTCCAGTTCCGCGACATCCGTCGTAACCGTCGGAGAACGGCTGACAAACGAATCAAGACGGTAATCAGACCCAATTCAACTTGATTCTTCCCTATAAATGCACACCCTAGCCTCTGGTAAACTTTTCGCTCAAAATCGCACCGATTCTTCAATCAATTTCACTCGCCGGAATTCTCTGCAAATCGCCGGAAAACCGAGAATTTCATCAACACGAATCAACCCCAGACGACGTTGCCGGATTTTCTGTTTTCGCCGGAAAACTTCTGAAAGTTCCAGAATCTCACTGTTTGCCGCCGAAGTTCACAAAACAGAGCCGACGAATCCTTGCCGGAGTTCTGAAAAAGTCACCTGTTCGGTACAATCATTCCCCAAACCCTTTCTGTTCAATACATTACAAACGCTTATAAAGTTCGTTAAATTAATTTAACAAGAAACAGTTGGTTTAACCATGGTCTGTGTTTTGAACGAAGAAGACAAAGTCGCTTAGGTTATAAGCTTAATTAAAATCAATATTATGAACGGGTTAGACACACAGTCCAGCGGTGGACTATGTGCAAATAAATACGCATACGTCCCGAGTTCGATCCTTGACACACGCACACTCGCTGTAATAAAAATGTTTTTTTTAAACCGAACCGGATCCACACGCAGTAAGATGTCAAGTATAATAAAAACTGGAATATTTACCAAGTTAGACACACAGTCCAGCGGTGGACTGTGTGCCAAACTATACCACAGGTCCCGGGTTCAAGACCTGTGGAGAGCACCGAATCGATACCATTAAATCCTTTTTAAAATAAATGATTTTCGGATTAACTTAAATAGTGTATAAATATAATTAAAAATAGAAATATTTCGGGTTAGACACGTAGCTCAGTTGGTAGAGCTGCGTGCACGCGTACGGGAGGTCACGGGTTCGAGTCTCACCCAGCGCACACATACAAACAACCGAACCAGTCAACGGTGAACAGTAATGGTCAACAGTCATGGTCAACGGTCAAAAAGTCAATATTTTTTATTATTTTTATTTATTTATTTTATTTAAAAATCAATTAAAAAATAACGTTTTTTAAAGTTAGAAAATAGCCTTAAACTCACAAAAATATATCCAATAATCCTACTAAAATTGATTAATAAAATCCGCTTATTTACCGAACCGTTATGTTATTATCTAGGTTAGTTTCTCTCGTGGTTAAATCCAATTTCGTGCGCATTCATCATCAATCCAGGAAACGCAACCACTGTGAGTGAATCTTACAACTCCCCTTTTTATTACACGTTTTGGGGTGTATCATGTGTCGCTTAAACTAATTCGTTTATTCAAACTCGTGCCATACCATATTATGATTTAAACTTAGAATGTAAATATTGTTTGTAGTTATGTATTACATATTGACAAGTTGTATGCAAATTATTTGTTAGGCCCATCAGTTCCTCGTGGGAGACGAGTTGAACAACGCGTGCCTTAAAACTCATTCATTAGGCCCATCAGTTCGTAGAACAACGCGTGCCTCAAAACTCATTCATTAGGCCCATCAGTTCCTCGTGGGAGACGAGTTGAACAACGCGTGCCTCAAAACAATCTATTATTGTATGTGTGTGCATTATTTAATATTAAGTGTTTTGTGAATAAGTTTACATCTATATTTACTCATATGTGGTTATACACTTTATTTTATAATCAATTAATAAACTTGTTTAAATGTTTTTCATAGGATTCACTCGCCAACTTTTTGTTGATCCAAAAACCATTTTTACACATGATACAGGTGAACAGGATGAAGCAAGGAAAACATAGGAAATGCCTTAGAAGAAAATAATGAAGTCTAGAAAGATGTATAGAACATGTTGTAATTATGATTGTATGATCTCCTTTAAATTGTAATAATAAATATGAAGCATTATAATAAATGTCATGAGCTTTGATGAAAACCCAATCATGCCCCGATCACCTTTTTCGTGCGGGTCGGGGTGTGACAGATTGGTATCAGAGCTTTTGACTATAGGGATATAGGATAGGTTATTAGACCCTTAGAGCCTATACTATAGTTAATTAGATTTTAATTGTTTATGTGGTTACATGCAAACTCATGATGTTTATTTCTTTCATATTTATTACATACACAAATGCATGCAAACACTTCCGATACTACATTTTGTGATACGTAGTGAATTATACTTACAGTCGAACATATATAATTACATACACATTCATCATACATATTCCAATGCTCACATATTCAAATCATCTTCATACTTCCGTTACTCAAGATTTTGTTGCATTTTTCATTTTTCAAATCTCATCGAAGTGAGTTCTGCGACGGGCATGTAGTAACTGTAAGGGTACAAGTACCGGTAGTCGGAACGTCCTGTCTAGGTTGGCATTCATATAAATCTAATATAACGGACCAGTTTGCCTACCTGGGGACTAACGATGAGAGTACGAAGGACCTATTAGGCCAAAGCATGCCACACCAAACGTCGTTCGAACTAACCCCACTTTGAGGTGTCACCGTGTCCACACCTGGATACATTCCGAATATAATACGTTACATACATATTTCTCGATTTTCTCCAGGTTTTCGTGTACGTAACCAGGCTAACACATGCGAACCATATGAAAAACCCGGTAGTCATGGGGGCCCACATGATTACGAAGGTGAAGTATCGCGGCATGCAAGGCCCAATTACGAGCAAAGCCCAAGACATCCTATGGATGTAGTAGATTTATTATTCTATATTTATTTTATGAATGTTCATTCCTAAATACGACACATGATCCCTAAAACATCCAACTCATACTCTTGATATGTATTCCTTGTAGATGTCTTCTAATTCTGCTCGTAGGATGATGAGATCAGGAAAAGCCCGCGAGCGCATAGCTGCCCAAATCGCTCAACAAATGGCTGCCGTAATACCCAACATTGTAGTTCAAGTCCAACAAGCCCTTACCGCTAATCCCGTCAATCAAGAAGATCAAAACATTGTCAATCCTCCCCCAAAAACCACTAAATGCACCTACAAGCATTTCAAATCCTGCGACCCTCCAAAATAGAAGGGACTGAAGGTGTCACCGCTCTCCTCCATTGGTTTGAAGAAATGGAAAACACTTTTCGAAATTGCGATTGCCCCGATGATCGCAAAGTGCGTTATGCTACTGGTCGTTTACTTGGAATAGCACTTACATGGTGGAACACAGAGAAGGCCAAACGAGGTGTTGAAGATGCTATGACTTTGACTTGGGATGAGTTGAAGGAAATCATGACAAGACGATTTTGACCAAGGAGCGAAATCAAGAAATTAGAGGATGAGTTCTATTCGTTGAAGCAAAAGGAAGGCGACCACACCACGTACAACAAGAGAATCCTCGAGTTAAATCAAATGGTTCCCAACTTGTTCACTCCTCTTTACCGTTTGATCGAGCACTACATTCGAGGTCTTCCTTCAAAAATTCAAGACTCTGTAATAAGTACCACACCTGCAACTTTGGAAGCAACAATGGAGTTAGCTACAGAGCTCACCGAGAACCGCATACGGAATAAAGACTTCAAGGAGGAGAAGAAGAAGGATAAAGCATCGATTGAAACCTCAAACTCCACCCAAACCGAATCCCTTCTCAACCCATTTCTAAGAGAAAAGAGATGGGCAACTTTTCGCTGTCACCCAACGCAATCAACCAGCCTCACAAGCCGTACCCCTCCAAGCTATCCCAATCACTCAAGTAGCACCCAACTCAACTTACCCAAATAAGAAACCTTACCTTGGACCTCACCCTCAATGTAGCACCTGTTTTTATCACCATCCATCTACCTTACCTTGTCGACTATGTGCGAATTGTGGACGCTATGGTCATTTGAGCAAGGCTAGCCGCACCTCTCAAAACCAAACCTCACCCCCTACTCAAAACATGATCCAAACATATCAACAACCCCAATACCCCATGTTACCTTATGTTCGAGCTTGTTTTAATTGTGGCGACCCTACCCATTATAGAAACACGTGCCCTCGATTGGTTAACATCATAAACGCCCAAGTTCAAGCAAACCCAGTTAACCAAGCAAATCAAGAAAATCCAACCACTAGGCCACCAGCAAGAGGAAGAGTTTTCAACATCAACGCCAATCCTGTTGAAGATAATGACGGCCCAAACGAACCACCCAACTAGTCTCCTTCATAAAAAAAATCAAGATTTAACTCCAACCGCTTAGTTTTTATGTTTTTTTCTATGTTATCTCAATTTTCACGTATCTCAATTACAAATTGGAATTTTATCTAAGAATCTTAATGCGAATTACTACTTCAATTTTGTTTTTATACTCATTGATTTAACATTCATATCATCATACATCTCAACGTATTTCAATCTCAACATTTAAAGAAGTTGGGTTATGTCTCACTTCTACATAGACTAACCTCTCCATCATAACAAACGAGAGAGGTACTGTCATTATTCAAACATGTATACTATCAGAATTAAGACTCAAGTTTTGTTTGATTGTGTTTGTTTATGTTTTAGAGTCACATAGAACTAATCATAACTTACGGATAAAGCCAATGAAAATTTGACAAGAATATGGTGGATACGCCGCTGGTACTTCCTATATATAAGTATTCTTGCCAAAGAATCAGAGGCATTGTCAGGCGGTTATGAGAAGTTCCATGTAGGATTTAGTAATGTCTTGGTTGAAGTTTGTTTTATACTCACTGATTTAGCATTCATATCATCTCATCATTTAAAGAAATTGGATTGTGTTCTATTCCTACATAGACTAACCTCTCCATCATAACAAACGAGAGAGGTACTGTCACCATTCAAACATGTATACTATCAGAATTAGGACTCAGCATTGGTTGTTGTGTTTATTTATGTTCTAGAGTCACATCATAGAACCAATCATAACTTACTGATAAAACCAATGAAAATTTGATAAGAATATGGTGGATACGCCGCTGGTACTTCCTATATATAAGTATTCTTGCCAAAGGATCAGAGGCATTGTCAGGCGTTTATGAGAAGTTCCATGTAGGTTTTAGTAGTAGAAGTTTTGTTTTAGGATATAACCTTATCTTTCCAAACATATCAAAACTCTTGCGCATGAAATCATATTTAGTCAATCAACTCTGTTTATCAATATTCATTATCATAGGCATCAAAAAGCGATTCCTGTAGCAGGGTACTCAACCCTTACAAGGAACGTTACCGCCTCAAACAAAAATTTGAACTCTTACTCCCTTCTAAGTATGTAACTGTCAAATTAAAGCACCATCCTTTTGAGACAAACATGCCACTACTTAAATTTCGGGACGAAATTTCTAAAAGTAGGGGATACTGTAACATCCGTCAAAAACCGGGTTAACCAAACCAGCTTCGTTTATTAACCGAACAACCAGTTAAAAATTTCGTTGCGTATTTAATGCTCAAATTAATTTTAAACGATACATAATTAATAAGTATATTAGAATATAAAATTTATATTTGAAAATATATTAAAAATAGTGAAATAAAAATAAAATGCTGAAGCCGGGTTTCGAACCCAGGTCAGCCGAGAGAATCATCCAAGCTTTAACTCACACTCGCCCAACCACTCCGCCACTTGTGTTGTTTGATAACATCTTGAAACAATTAATACATATAATAAAACTGGAAAATCAAACCCAGTCAACATCGCGCCTAAATCCGCTGACGCCGGAAAATCCGACGATTTCGCCAATCATCGTCGGTTACTTTTGACTTAACGTAAGAATTAACGACGCCATCGGTTATAACCGACGTCTAGTTCCGCGACATCCGTCGTAACCGCCGGAGAACGGCTGACCAACGAATCAAGACGGTAATCAGACCCAGTTCAACTTGATTCTTCCCTATAAATGCACACCCTAGCCTCTGGTAAACTTTTCGCTCAAAATCGCACCGATTCTTCAATCAATTTAACTCGCCGGAATTCTCTGCAAGTCGCCGGAAAACCGAGACTTTCATCAACACGAATCAACCCCAGACGACGTTGCCGGATTTTCTGTTTTCGCCAGAAAACTTCTGAAAGTTCCAGAATCTCACTGTTTGCCGCCGAAGTTCACAAAACAGAGCCGACGAATCCTTGCCGGAGTTCTGAAAAAGTCACCTGTTCGTACATCATCCAAACCTTTCTGTTCAATACATTACAATCGCTTATAAATTCGTTAAATTAATTTAACAAGAAACAGTTGGTTTAACCATGGTCTGTGTTTTGAACGAAGAAGACGAACTCGCTTAGGTTATAAGTTTAATTAAAATCAATATTATGAACGGGTTAGACACACAGTCCAGCGGTGGACTGTGTGCAAATAAATACGCATACGTCCCGAGTTCGATCCTTGACACACGCACACTCGCTGTAATAAAAATGTTTTTTTTTAAACCGAACCAGATCCACACGCAGTAAGATGTTAAGTAGAATAAAAACCGGAATATTTACCAAGTTAGACACACAGTCCAGCGGTGGACTGTGTGCCAAACTAAACCACAGGTCCCGGGTTCAAGACCTGTGGAGAGCACCGAATCGATACCATTAAATCCTTTTTAAAATAAATGATTTTCGGATTAACTTAAATAGTTATAAATATAATTAAAAACAGAAATATTTCGGGTTAGACACGTTGCTCAGGTAGTAGAGCTGCGTGCACGCGTACGGGAGGTCACGGGTTCGAGTCTCACCCAGCGCACACATACAAACGACCGAACCGGTCGACGGTCAACAGTAATGGTCAACAGTCATGATCAACGGTCAAAAAATCAACATTTTTTATTATTTTTATTTATTTATTTTATTTAAAAATCAATTAAAAATACTTAAAAATTAAGTTTTTAAAGTTAGAAAATAGCCTTAAACTCACAAAAATATATCCAATAATCCTATGAAAATTGATTAATAAAATCCGCTTATTTACCGAACCGTTATGTTATTATCTAGGTTAGTTTCTCTCGTGGTTAAATCCAATTTCGTGCGCATTCATCATCAATCCAAGAAACGCAAGCACTGTGAGTGAATCTTACAACTCCCTTTTTATTACATGTTTTGGGGTGTATCATGTGTCGCTTAAACTAATTCGTTTATTCAAACTCGTGCCATACCATATTATGATTTAAACTTAGAATGTAAATATTGTTTGTAGTTATGTATTACATATTGACAAGTTGTATGCAAATTATTTGTTAGGCCCATCAGTTCCTCGTGGGAGACGAGTTGAACAACGCGTGCCTTAAAACTCATTCATTAGGCCCATCAGTTCGTAGAACAACGCGTGCCTCAAAACTCATTCATTAGGCCCATCAGTTCCTCGTGGGAGACGAGTTGAACAACGTGTGCCTCCAAACAATCTATTATTGTATGTGTGTTGCATTATTTAATATTAAGTGTTTTGTGAATAAGTTTACATCTATATTTACTCATATGTGGTTATGCCCTTAATTTATAATCAATTCAATAAACTTGTTTAAATGTTTTTCATAGGATTCACTCGCCAAATTTTTGTTGATCCAAAAACCATTTTTACACATGATACAGGTGAACAGGATGAAGCAAGGAAAACATAGGAAATGCCTTAGAAGAAAATAATGAAGTCTAGAAAGATGTATAGGACATGTTGTAATTATGATTGTATGATCTCCTTTAAATTGTAATAATAAATATGAAGCATTATAATAAATGTCATGAGCTTTGATGAAAACCCAATCATGCCCCGATCACCTTTTCCGTTGCGGGTCGGGTGTGACATATTACATATTGTCAAGTTGTATGCAAATTATTTGTTAGGCCCATCAGTTCCTCGTGGGAGACGAGTTGAACAACGCGTGCCTTATAACTCATTCATTAGGCCCATCAGTTCGTAGAACAACGCGTGCCTCAAAACTCATTCATTAGGCCCATCAGTTCCTCGTGGGAGACTAGTTGAACAACGCGTGCCTCAAAACAATCTATTGTTGTATGTGTGTGCATTATTTAATAATAAGTGTTTTGTGAATAAATTTACATCTACATTTTCTCATATGTGGTTATGCACTTTATTTTATAATCAATTCAATAAACTTGTTTAAATGTTTTTCATAGGATTCACTCGTCAACTTTTTGTTGATCCAAAAACCATTTTTACACATGATACAGGTGGACAGATGAAGCAAGGAACACATAGGAAAATGCCTTAGAAGAAAATAATGAAGTCTAGAAAGATGTATAGAACATGTTGTAATTATGATTGTATGATCTCCTTTAAATTGTAATAATAAATATGAAACATTATAATAAATGTCATGAGCTTTGATGAAAACCCAATCATGCCCCGATCACCTTTTCTGCTGCGGGTCGGGGTGTGACATATAACGAGTAAGGACACGATCTATGTAAGCCTTTTGGGACAATCCTAAGATCCCTTTGTGTCTGTCTCGGTGAATTTCGATGCCAATAACGTAAGACGCATCTCCGAGATCCTTCATGTCAAAGTTATGCGAGAGTAACCGCTTCGACTCATGCAACATGTCTAAACTATTACTTGCCAACATAATATCACCTACGTAAAGAACAAGAATAGTAAAGTTGCTCCCACTCATCTTGAGGTAGGTGCATTGATCCACTTGATTCTTTATAAAACCTTGCCTCTTCATGACTTCATCAAACTTAAGGTACCATTGACGTGATGCTTGTTTTAACCCGTAAATGGATTTCTTCAACTTACAGACTAGATGCTCTTGACCTTCAGGTTAAAGCCTTCAGGTTGTTTCATGTAAACATCTTCGTCTAAGTCTCCGTTAAGGAAAGCGGTTTTAACGTCCATCTGATGCATCTCTAAGTCAAAATGAGCTACTAGGGCCATAACGATCCTTAATGAATCTTTACGAGAGACAGGGGAAAACGTCTCTTGATAATCAATTCCCTCTTTCTGAGTGTAGCCCTTTGCAACCAATCTCGCTTTATAGCGTTCAACGTTCCCATTCGGATCCAGTTTTGTTTTGAATACCCATTTACATCCTACGGGTTTGACACCGTTGGGTAATTCTACCAAATCCCAAACGTCATTATTCTTCATGGATTCAAGGTCATCAATCATTGCTTTATTCCATTCAGAAGACTGATCAATGCTAATGGCTTCATTATAAGAGATAGGATCATTGAGCTTTTCGGCATCCATTTCAGTCAGGTAGGTAACATAATCATCCCAATTAGTAAGCCTTCTTTGCCTGGATGACCTCCTGAGTTGATTATCGGGTTTAGCGGTGTCTTGGTTTTGAGCGTTTGATGTGACTTTGTTATGAGGTATAATGGGTTCCGATTGTGGAGGTAAATTTGTAGTTGGTGCAGTAGCTTCAGGTGCAGTTGTTGCATTGGGTACAAGAGGAGTAAACTGAGTAATGGTAAGCGACTAATCCCCCCCCCCGCGTCTTGTACTTCTTGCAATTCTTCGTAACGGTTGGTACTGCTCCTACTGACCTTAAAATCCTCCTGGAATGTGGCACGCTTGGTTTCAACAATACGGGTGACATGGGAAGGACAATAGAAACGATAACCCTTTGAGTGATCAGGATACCCAATAAAGAAGCAGGTAACTGTTTTAGGGTCAAGTTTCTTTAGAAAAGGATTGTAAAGTTTCGCTTCAGCAATGCAGCCCCATACTTTCATATATTTAAGACTTAGTTTCCTTCATGTCCAAAGTTCGTAAGGAGTTTCAGGGACAAACTTAGAAGGAACTCTATTGAGTATATGAACAGCTGCTTTTAACGCTTCAGTCCAGAGGAATAATGGTAAATTAGTGTTGGCTAACATACTGCGCACCATATTCATAAGGGTACGATTTCTTCATTCAGCCACCATTCTGCTGAGGTGTACCTGGCATGGTGTATTAGTTCACAATCCCCTGGCCCTTACAAAACTCATAAAATGGACTAGGAGCTTGACCCACATCAGTATGTCTTCCATAATATTCAACGCCTCTATCTGATCTCACAACTTTAATTTTACGATCTACTTTTTTTTCAACTTCAGTTTTATAATCTTTAAAAACTGTAAGAAATTCAGATTTTTCCTTAATTAGATACAAGTACATGTAACGAGAATAATCATCAATGAAAGTGATAAATGAAGTATGTCCTGTTATGCCAACGATTTGGTAAGGACCACTAATGTCAGTATGAATGAGTTCTAATAAACTAGAGCTCCTAGTGGCACCTTTCTTATTAGCTAATGTCATTTTACCTTTAATACATTTGACACATGTTCCAAAATCAGTGAAATCGAGAGGAGGTAAGACTTCATCCTTTACGAGTCGATTCAATCGTTCTCTTGAGATGTGGCCTAAACGTTGATGCCACAACATGGATGAAGTCTCTAAGTCTCGGTTTTCTTTCATCTTTGTGAGTGATTCATTAATATTATATGACAACTAAGATTTGGAAAAGTCATCATCTAGTTCTAATCTATAGAGACCGCCATCCAGAATGCCGGTACCATAACCACAGAATCATAGAGTATAGAGAGTTTACGATGACCATGAGTAATATCAAAACCGTCTATGTCTAACTTTGGTCCTGATACAAAGTTCCGAGTTACCTCAGGAACATATAAAGTATCATAAAGTTTAATGCACAAACCAGTTTTCATAAACAATTGTAAAGTTCCTATGGCCTTCACTTCTAATTCTCTATCATCCCCCACTTTAAGTGTTCTTTGGTTTCTTCCCAACCTCAGGATTGTAAGGAATCCCTGAGTAGGGTTAGTGACATGAGACATAGCACCAAAATCAAACCACCAAGAATTAGCAGGAACATTAATATTATAGGACTCAAGTGTCATGAAAAAATTGTTACCTTTCTTAGCCAGCCACTCCTTAAAGTCAGGGCGTTCCTTCTGCATATGTCTTGTCTTTTTACAGAACTTGCAGTAGGGTTTGCCTAAGGAGTTCTTAGAGCTGGAAGGCGCACTTGTACTAGTATTGGGCTTGTGGACTTTAGAAACATCCCTACTTGGATAAGAATTCTTCCTCTTCTTAGAGCTGGAGGTAGTAAAGTGTGCAACATCAGTAGTTCGATCCATCTTCATTCGCTTCTCCTCCTGCACGCACATGGCGATCAGCTCACTCATCGACCATTTCTCTTTCTGAGTGTTGTAATTGATCTTGAATGCTTTATAGGACGAAGGAAGCGAAATTATGATGAAATGAACAAGAAAACCATCACTAATCGCCATGTCTAATCCCTTGAGCTTATGGGCCATGTCGTTCATCATCATGATGTGTTCACGGATGCCACTCCTCCCGTCATACTTAGTAGTCACCAGCTTGAGAATTAGAGTACTAGCGTGTGCTTTAGACGTTCCCTTGAACTGCTCCTCCACAGAAGCCAAGTAGGTTTTAGCATCTTCAGAATCAGGAATGGCTCCTCGAATTGCATTGCTTATGGACTGCTTCATGAACATGAGAGACATGCGGTCCATTTTTCATGAGCCAGCTGCTCAGCAGCGTTACTCCGAGGAGTAAGGTCTTCAGGCTTATTCTCTCTTAGAGAGTAGTCAAAATCCAGCAAAGCAAGAGTAAGCATGAGAGAGTCTTTCCATGCAGCAAAGTTATCACCAGTCAATGGTGGAATCCTGCAATTGAGCGCTGATAGTGGAAATAATATGAGCAAATTATGATGCTAAGAAAAGAAGTCTTAATTGTCACACCCCGACCCGCAGCGGATAAGGTGATCGGGGCATGATTAGGTTATCATCAAAGCTCATGACATTTATTAAACGTTTCATATTCATTAATACAATTTAAATGGAAATTTACAATGATTGCTACAACATGATCTAACTACAATCTAAACTTCTTTGTTCTCTTCTAAGGCATATCCTATGTTATCCTTGCTTCAACCTGTTCACCTGTATCATGTGTAAAAAGGTTTTTGGATCAACATAATGTTGGCGAGTGAATCCTATGGAAAACATTTGAACAATTCATTTAAATTGATTATGAAATATGTGCACAACCAAACATGAGTAAAATTAGATGTAACTTGATCAACAATCATAATATGTTAAATGAAAACACTCATGAATAATAATGGAACAATTAAAGGCACGCGTTGCTCAACTCGTCTCTCACGAGGAACTGAGGGGCCTGATGAATGAATTGCATAAACATGATAATATGAATAACACAACTACAACAATATAAACTCAATGAAAACACACATGAACAATAATGAATTGAATTGAAGCACGCGATGTTCTACTCGTTTCCCACGAGGAACTGATGGGCTTAATGTATGAGTTTCATGTAATTTGACAAACGGAATATAAGTAAATCACAACAATAAATCAATCTAAGTTTAAGTCATGATGTGGTATGGCACAAGTTTAAATAAATAACTTAATTATTTCATAACACATGACACACCCCAAAACGTGTAATTTAAAAGGGGGAATTGTAAGATTCACTCACAGTGGGTGCGTTCGGTTGATGACGTTGAATGCACGCGAAGTGGTTTTAACCACGAGTGAGATTTAACCTAGATAAATCGCATTATGGTTTGGTAAGTAAACGAATTTTATTAAACTATTTTAGTAGGATTGTTGGGTGTATTTTTGTGAGTTTGAGGCTATTTTCTAATCTTAAAAAAATGTTACTTTTAAGTATTTATAATTGATTTTTAATTAAAATAATTAAATAAAAATAATAAAAATATTTTATTTTTTTCTGCTACAGTGACATTGACCTGTTGACTTTGACTGGTCGTTGACCGGTTTTGAGGCATATTGTTGTGCGCTCGGTGAGGCTCGAACCCGAGACCTCCCGTACGCGTGCACGCAGCTCTACCAACTGAGCTACGTGTCTAACCCGTTATATATCCGATTTTAATTTCATATATACATTAATTAGAATTAACAGAAAATCATTTTATTCTAAAAACAGTTTAAGTGGACCGGTTTTGCACTCCACAGGTCTCGAACTCGGGACCTGTGGTTTAATCTAACACACAGTCCACCGCTGGACTGTGTGTTCAACATGTTATAACATTCGATTTTTATTATACTTAAATACAATTTAGTTACTTCATTTTTCTGCCTTATTTAAAAAAGAATAGATAATCGTCCGAGTCGGTGCTGAAGACCGGACTCGAACTCGTGACCAGCGATATAAACAAACACACAGTCCACCGCTGGACTGTGTGTCTAACTTGGTTATTATTCCGGTTATTAATACACTTAACATATAATTAAGGCGACTCCGGTTCAGTAAACAAAAAAAAAATAGATTTTATTAAGGCAGCGTGTGAGACGGGATTCGAACTTGAGACGTTTTGCGTTTTATATGTGCACACAGTCCACCGCTGGACTGTGTGTCTAACCCGATAATTTTCATGATTTATATTATACTTATATGATAACAATCATCGTCTTCTTCAATGAAAAAAAATAACCAGAAATCGGAAAATCGGCTGGTTCAAAGTTTTATCGATTTATTAGTGTTTTACAGTTAATTAAGGTATTATAAAAGTGAAACGGAGAAGAAAACTGGGCGGAGAAAGTATACCGACAAGACTCTCTGTTTTCCGGCAGAACTCCGGCGACAGAATTCACCTCCGGCGATAGGTTCCTTGCAGCAGTAAGTCTCCGGAAATCTTGGAAAGAGTATGGGTAACTTCAGTAAAGGTTTAGGGGATTAGTGAGGTTCAGAAAATTAAAACTCGGTTTTCCGGCGAAAAATAGGAAAGTTCCGGCGAGTGGAATTATGCCGAGAAAAGGTGTGATTTTTGAGCGAAAGTGTTTGTCGTCGATTGTGGGTCAATTTATAAGGAGAAAACGAGATGTATTTGGTCTGGTTTTGAACTGTATTCATCAGTTAAAGTTTTCCGGCGGTTTTGAAAAGTGTCGCGGACTTCAAACATCGGTTATAACCGATATGTGGTTAATGGTTTACGTTATAACGTAAATTGGTGTTAAAACTCGCGAATATTCCGGGATTCCGACGACTGAATCGTTTGGGCGCCGATTTTGAATTCGTAACGTTATTATAACAACTAAATGATTTCATTATTTAACAAACGGAACAAGTGGCGTAGTGGTTTGTGTGTTGAGAGTTAAGACACATCTGATTCGGTACAGACCCGGGTTCGAAACCCGGCAGATGTATTTCATTTTTATTTTGCGATTTTTGACAGTTTTTCAAAAACTAAATATATATTCGCGTATAATAATTGATTACGGGTCGTTTAAAAATGTTTTGGACATTTAATTCGCAACGAAAATTTTGACTGACTGTTCGGTTGCTAAACGGAGCGGGTTTGGTAAATCCGTTTTTTACGGATGTTACAGTATCCCCTGCTTTTTAGAAATTTCGTCCCGAAATTTAAATAATGATATATTTTGACTATAAGAATGATGATGTTTTGTTTGACAGTTGTATGCTTAGCAAAAATGAGGGTTTAAGTTTTTTGTTCGAGGCGGTAACGTTCCTTGTAAAGGTTAAGTACCCTATTCAGGAATCGCTTTTTGTTGCCTACTGTATGAATATTGATAAACAAGAATGATTCGCTAAAAATGATATCATGCATAAGAGTTTAGATACGTTTGGGAAAAATATGGTTATATCCTAAGGCAAAACTTCTAACACTACAATCTACATGGAACATAAATAAAAACACAACAGCTGACATCCAAACATGAATGAACACATCAGCAAATATTTGAACATGAATAAACATAACAGCAAATATTCGAACATGAATGAACACATCAGCAAATATTTGAACATGAATAAACACAACAGCAAAGATTCGAACATGAATAGACACATCAGCGAATATTTGAACATGAATAAACACAACAGCAAATATTTGAATCCACATTCTGATAACATATATGTTTGAATGATGGAAGTTCCTCTCTCGTTTGTTATGATGGAGAGGTTAATTTATGTAGAAATGGAACACAATCCAATCTCTTTAAATAACATGATGATATAAATGTATCACAAATTCCAACCAAGGCAATAATAAATCCTACATGGAACTTCTCATAACCGCCTGATAATGCCTCTGATCCTTTGGCAAGAATACTTATATATAGGAAGTACCAGCGGCGTATCCACCATATTCTTGCCAAATTTTCATTAGTTTTATCCACAAGTTATGATTGGTTACCAAGAAACTAATAAATCCTACATAGAACTTCTCATAACCGTCCGATAAGGCCTCTGATCCTTTGACAAGAATACTTATATATAGGAAGTACCAGCGGCGTATCCACCATATTCTTGTCAAATTTTCATTGGTTTTATCAGTGAATTATGATTAGTCCTATATCTCTACAATCAATACAACAAACATAAAATACTGAAATGAAATATATCTGTGCGATCAAGGCTCAATCGAACGGAGCCGATCGTTTTGCATGTACTGAAAATGAAATTGTGTGCTCAAGGCTCAATCAAACGGAGCCGAACATATTGAATGTACTGAAATTGAAATTGTGTGCTCAAGGCTCAATCAAACGGAGCCGAACATATTGAATGTACTGAATATGAATAACTTAACCACACAAACAGCCTATGCATGGAACCTCTCATAACCGCCTGATAATGCCTCCGATTATTTGACAAGAATACTTATATATAGGAAGTACCATCGGCGTATCCACCATACCCTTGTCAAATTTTCGTTGACTTTATCCGAAAGTTATGGTTAGTTCGATGCGACTCTACTACAAACACCACAACCACAAGATACTGATAATGAAATTGTATGTGCGCTCAAGGCTCAATCAAACGGAGCCGAACGTATTGCATGAACTGGAAATGTGAATAAATCTTTGCACTCAAGGCTCAATCAAACGGAGCCGAGCGTATTGCATGAACTGGAAATGTGAATAAATCTGTGCACTCAAGGCTCAATCAAACGGAGCCGAGCGTATTGCATGTATTGAAATGTAAAATTACGTAACCGATCAAGGCTCAAACAAACGGAGCCGATCGTGCGGGCACGCCAAGATCAACCACATAATAAAATGGGGATCCAACTCAACCTCGATGGATGGGGAGCCACGGCCTCGGCAAAAGCATATACCGAAAACAATATATAATATATAATATCCAATAATTTCTCTAACAGTCTACACATGTGATAAAGAAAAACATAAGACTAAACAATAGAAGTTGAATCTGGATCTTCGGCGAAGAGGACTAGCTGAGTATCTTCATCAGGGCCGTCATTATCTTCGACAGGGTTGGCGTTGATATTGAAGACTCTTCCTCTTGCTGGTGGCATAGTGGTTGGGTTTTCTTGGTTTACTTGGTTAACTGGGTTTGATTGGGCTTGAGTGTTGATAACATTAACCAATTGAGGGCATGTGTTTCTAAGGTGGGTAGGGTCGCCACAATTGAAGCAAGCTCGAGCATATGGGAACATGGGGTGTTGGGGTTGGTGATGAGTTTGGGCCATGTTTTGAGTAGGGGAAAAGGTTTGGTCTTGAAAGGTGCGACAAACATTGCTCAAATGACCATAACGTCCACAAGTTGTACATAGCCAGCAAGGTAAAGTAAGGGGATGGTGATAAAAACAGTTGTTGCATCGAGGGTGAGGTCCGAGATATGGTTTCTTATTTGGGTAAGCTGAGTTGGGTGCCACTTGGGTGATTGGGACAGCTCGGATGGGTATAGCGTGAAAAACGGGTTGATTTCGTTGGGTAGCAGCGAAAAGTCGCCCGACTCTTCTTCTCTTAGGGTTGGGTTGAGAAGGGGATTCGGTTTGGGTGGAGTCGGTGGTTTCAGTCGATTCTTTATCCTTCTTCTTCTCCTCCTCGAAGTCTTTGTTTCGGATTCGGTTCTCGGTGAGCTCTATTGCTAGCTCCATTGCTGCTTCCAAAGTTGCAGGCTTGGTACTTATCACAGGGTCTTGAATCTTTGACGGAAGACCACGAATGTAGTGCTCGATCAAACGGTAGAGGGGAGTAAACATGTTGGGAACCATTTGATGTAATTCGAGGAACCTTTTGTTGTAGGTGGTGTGGTCTCCTTCCACTTGCTTCAATGAGTAAAATTCATCTTCTAGCTTCTTGATTTCGCTCCTTGGGCAAAATCGTCTGGTCATGATTTCCTTCAATTCGTTCCAAGTTAAGGACATAGCATCTTCAACACCTCGCTTGGCCTTCTCTGTGTTCCACCAAGTAAGTGCTATCCCATATAGTCGACCGGTAGCATAACGCACTTTGCGATCATCAGGGCAATCGCAATTTAGAAAAGTATTCTCCATTTCTTCAAACCAATAGAGGAGTGCGGTGACACCTTCAGTCCCTTTATATTTCGGAGGGTCGCATGATTTGAAATGCTTGTAGGTGCATTTAGTGGTGTTTGGGGAAGAGTTGAAAATGTTTTGGTTTGCTTGATTGACAGGATTATTGGTAAGTGCTTGTTGAACTTGGATTACAATGTTGGGTATTACGGCAGCCATTTGTTGAGCGATTAAGGCAGCCATGCGATCGCGGGCTTTTCTTGCTCTCGTCTTCCTACGGGCGAGGTTAGAAGACATCTACAATGAATACATGACAAGAGTATGAGTTGGATGCTTTTGGGATCATGGATCGCATTCAAGAATGATCATTTATAAAATAATTATACAAAAATACTACATCCATAGGATGTCTTGGGCTTTGCTCGCTGTTAGGCCCGTCATGCCGCCATACTTTACCTTATGTAATCATGTGGGCCCCCATGAATACCGGTTTTTCATATGGTTCGCACGGTTTCTGCCTGGTTGCGTACACAAAAACCCGGGAAAATCGAGAAATATGTATACAACGTGTGATGTTCGGAATGTGTCCAGGTGTAGACACGATGACACCTCAAAGTAGGGTTAGTTCGAACGACGTTTGGTGTGGCATGCTTTGGCCTAATAGGTCCTTCGTACTCTCATCGTTGGTCCCCAGGTAGGCAAACTGGTCCGTTATATTGGATTTATACGAATGCCAGCCTAGACAGGACGTTCCGACTACCGGTACTTGTACCCTTCCAGTTACTACATGCCCGTCGCAGAACTTACTTTGATGAGAATTGAAAATTGCATAAAATCTTTGGATAATGAGAATATGAAAATAAATTGAATACATGAACATCGATATATGTATAATGAATATGTATATATGTATAATGAACATGTATATGAGCATGTATGTTTGACTGAAATGTAAACAAATATGAAACAAATAAATATCACAAGTTTGTATGTAACCACCTAATCAATTTAAAATTTAGGCAGACTATAGTATAGGCTCTAAGGGTCTAATAACCTATCCTATATCCCTATAGTCATGGCTCTGATACCAATCTGTCACACCCCGACCCGCAGCGGATAAGGTGATCGGGGCATGATTGGGTTATCATCAAAGCTCATGACATTTATTAAACGTTTCATATTCATTAATACAATTTAAATGGAAATTTACAATGATTGCTACAACATGATCTAACTACAATCTAAACTTCTTTGTTCTCTTCTAAGGCATATCCTATGTTATCCTTGCTTCAACCTGTTCACCTGTATCATGTGTAAAAAGGTTTTTGGATCAACATAATGTTGGCGAGTGAATCCTATGGAAAACATTTGAACAATTCATTTAAATTGATTATGAAATATGTGCACAACCAAACATGAGTAAAATTAGATGTAACTTGATCAACAATCATAATATGTTAAATGAAAACACTCATGAATAATAATGGAACAATTAAAGGCACGCGTTGCTCAACTCGTCTCTCACGAGGAACTGAGGGGCCTGATGAATGAATTGCATAAACATGATAATATGAATAACACAACTACAACAATATAAACTCAATGAAAACACACATGAACAATAATGAATTGAATTGAAGCACGCGATGTTCTACTCGTTTCCCACGAGGAACTGATGGGCTTAATGTATGAGTTTCATGTAATTTGACAAACGGAATATAAGTAAATCACAACAATAAATCAATCTAAGTTTAAGTCATGATGTGGTATGGCACAAGTTTAAATAAATAACTTAATTATTTCATAACACATGACACACCCCAAAACGTGTAATTTAAAAGGGGGAATTGTAAGATTCACTCACAGTGGGTGCGTTCGGTTGATGACGTTGAATGCACGCGAAGTGGTTTTAACCACGAGTGAGATTTAACCTAGATAAATCGCATTATGGTTTGGTAAGTAAACGAATTTTATTAAACTATTTTAGTAGGATTGTTGGGTGTATTTTTGTGAGTTTGAGGCTATTTTCTAATCTTAAAAAAATGTTACTTTTAAGTATTTATAATTGATTTTTAATTAAAATAATTAAATAAAAATAATAAAAATATTTTATTTTTTTCTGCTACAGTGACATTGACCTGTTGACTTTGACTGGTCGTTGACCGGTTTTGAGGCATATTGTTGTGCGCTCGGTGAGGCTCGAACCCGAGACCTCCCGTACGCGTGCACGCAGCTCTACCAACTGAGCTACGTGTCTAACCCGTTATATATCCGATTTTAATTTCATATATACATTAATTAGAATTAACAGAAAATCATTTTATTCTAAAAACAGTTTAAGCGGACCGGTTTTGCACTCCACAGGTCTCGAACTCGGGACCTGTGGTTTAATCTAACACACAGTCCACCGCTGGACTGTGTGTTCAACATGTTATAACATTCGATTTTTATTATACTTAAATACAATTTAGTTACTTCATTTTTCTGCCTTATTTAAAAAAGAATAGATAATCGTCCGAGTCGGTGCTGAAGACCGGACTCGAACTCGTGACCAGCGATATAAACAAACACACAGTCCACCGCTGGACTGTGTGTCTAACTTGGTTATTATTCCGGTTATTAATACACTTAACATATAATTAAGGCGACTCCGGTTCAGTAAACAAAAAAAAATAGATTTTATTAAGGCAGCGTGTGAGACGGGATTCGAACTTGAGACGTTTTGCGTTTTATATGTGCACACAGTCCACCGCTGGACTGTGTGTCTAACCCGATAATTTTCATGATTTATATTATACTTATATGATAACAATCATCGTCTTCTTCAATGAAAAAAAATAACCAGAAATCGGAAAATCGGCTGGTTCAAAGTTTTATCGATTTATTAGTGTTTTACAGTTAATTAAGGTATTATAAAAGTGAAACGGAGAAGAAAACTGGGCGGAGAAAGTATACCGACAAGACTCTCTGTTTTCCGGCAGAACTCCGGCGACAGAATTCACCTCCGGCGATAGGTTCCTTGCAGCAGTAAGTCTCCGGAAATCTTGGAAAGAGTATGGGTAACTTCAGTAAAGGTTTAGGGGATTAGTGAGGTTCAGAAAATTAAAACTCGGTTTTCCGGCGAAAAATAGGAAAGTTCCGGCGAGTGGAATTATGCCGAGAAAAGGTGTGATTTTTGAGCGAAAGTGTTTGTCGTCGATTGTGGGTCAATTTATAGGAGAAAACGAGATGTATTTGGTCTGGTTTTGAACTGTATTCATCAGTTAAAGTTTTCCGGCGGTTTTGAAAAGTGTCGCGGACTTCAAACATCGGTTATAACCGATATGTGGTTAATGGTTTACGTTATAACGTAAATTGGTGTTAAAACTCGCGAATATTCCGGGATTCCGACGACTGAATCGTTTGGGCGCCGATTTTGAATTCGTAACGTTATTATAACAACTAAATGATTTCATTATTTAACAAACGGAACAAGTGGCGCAGTGGTTTGTGTGTTGAGAGTTAAGACACATCTGATTTGGTACAGACCCGGGTTCGAAACCCGGCAGATGTATTTCATTTTTATTTTGCGATTTTTGACAGTTTTTCAAAAACTAAATATATATTCGCGTATAATAATTGATTACGGGTCGTTTAAAAATGTTTTGGACATTTAATTCGCAACGAAAATTTTGACTGACTGTTCGGTTGCTAAACGGAGCGGGTTTGGTAAATCCGTTTTTGACGGATGTTACATTAATGTGATCTAAGGGCAAGTTACACTAAGGCAGGCATAAGTAATGACCATTTTAATTATGAAACTGTGATATTGTCTATTACTAACATCAAAATAATAGACTTAGTTAAAAAATTCTACTTAAATGAAGACAAATCAGCTTTGGTCAGAAGTGTAATCATCTAAGTATGTGTGCAAAGTAATTGTGACAAATCAGCTTTGGCTAGAATTGAGACAACCACTTTAATTATGCACTTGTTAAATATGATAGACATGAATGAATTAGATCAGCTTTGGCCAGAAATAAGAAATTCACGTATACAATGCACAATTAACGTAGCTTTTGTAATACTTAGACAACAAATAGATACATCAAATTACCTTTGGGCAGAAGTGATACATCAAAAGCTCATTCAAGTTAAGCTATTTGGTTTGTAAAAAAGTTATCTTATTATAATTAATTATTTACAAAAACATTTATTTAATAGCCCCGAGCTGAAATTTAGTTCACAATAATAGCCTAATTTAGTAATGAGATTTCGGATAAAATCTTGGATTTCGGATGAAACTCGAGTTAGTCCGAGATAGGCATCTCGGATGAGTTTCGGATTAGTCCGAGATGGGCATCTCAGATGAGACTCAAAATTAGTCTGAGATGGGTATCTCGGATAAGACTTGAATTAGTCTGAGATAGGCATCTCGGATGAGTTTCGGATTAGTCCGAGATGGGCATCTCAGATGAGACTCAAAATTAGTCTGAGATGGGTATCTCGGATAAGACTTGAATTAGTCTGAGATAGGCATCTCAGATGAGTCTGGAATTAGTTCGAGATGGGCATCTCGGATAAGTTTCGGATTAGTCCGAGTTGGTCATTTCGGATGAGACTATGATTAGTCCGAAATGGTCATTTCGGATGAGACTCTGAGTAGTCCGAAATGGTCATTTCGGATGAGACTCTGATTAGTCTGAAATTTATCCTGCAAGTTTTCAAAATCTCTAATGATGGCCGTTAGTTGTGATAAGTTTTGAAATTCGAAATTTTAGGGATTATAGGATCAGTTTTCCTATTTTAATGCTGATTTAAATATATCAAAATATTCAAAAATAATATCCATTTATTTATAACAGATTTCGAAAATTTTATTAAATAAAAATAGATCAAAACTGGGAAAACACTTAATAATCTGCATTTCAAATTTCATAGGAACAAGTGATGAACTCTAAAAACATAAACTTAAAATATTGAATCCGAAATATGAGATTTTTGAGTTCATTAGAATGATTTTAGAATAGTAACATTACCCATATGATTTCGAAACAGTAACATGTTTAAATTTATATTTTTCAGATTTTAATCCCAGAATAATGGATACATAACAAAACTGATTTATCAACATATGCTCTGATACCACATGTTGATCAAAACTGTTTAAACATAATGGAAACATAAAGAAGTACCTGTGACGGCAGACAGGCAAGCAGAGAATCCAGTCAAAGACGCAGCCATGAAGTTCGACATCTTTGTCAGTATGATCTGGTTCCTCCTTAGGATATAAGATTATGATGGTAAGAACCGAACTAGGGTGAAGTTCGGTTTAGGTTATGGAGAGAGAGGTGGGCGGCGGCTTTGGGATAGTGATGTTATTATAAGAGTCTAACCCTAAACCTCTCTATCATCTCCTTATATACACCAAGATGGAAACACTAATTAGTGTCCATCAACAATTACCAACTAATATATAATAGGATTAATATATTTTAATCTAATATAATATAAATGATTATAATAGCTACATAATTAAATATTATAAATAATATATTTAATCTTACAGGGCCAAGTCAGTTCCAAACGAAGACTTGATTACAGGGCCAAGTCAGTTCTAAAGCCTGGCTATAACCAACAAAAAATAGAAAATAATTATATAGTGAAAAACTCATGTATGAATTAATACAAAATATTCAGTTTGGCTCTACCTGATTGCAAAATAGCGTAGCATAACCACTCTACAATACATTTATTCTTCCAAACCCTATTATTACACCGCCCAGTTGCTTACCAAAAACAAAACAAAAAGTAATTAACCAACATATTTTCCATAAAACAAAAACAACTATTACTAAACTAAGACATTCATTACCTTGAATAGGATTCATCAAGAAACAAAGACCTCAACAACATATTCCTCCCACCATCCTGAAAATCTTGATCATTATCAACACCCGATGGTTCGAATAGGATAAGATAGCAGAAATCACAATCAACCCTAGGATTTTTATGTAAAAATTCTCATTAACCATATCGCTAACAACACAATATGAATGAGTGAAACCTCTCTTAAAATCGAAGAATTGAAGTTATGATGGAAAATCAGCCCTTTCAAAGTCTGTTTATAAAAAAAATTGAGCATCTTTGAAACGATTAGAACTGATGGACTCAAGAGTAAATCACGAACAAAGTTATGTGAAAAGAGAGAAATTACTACCTTGAAGAACATCTTCCATTTGCGAGGAAGGCGTGAGAGGCTATGGTGTTAGATTGCAACGCAGATAGAAGTAGATGAAGAGGTTCAGATGAAGAATCCGGTTGATGGACGAAAGATGAAGAAAGGCTGGGAGATCAGGATCGCATTGTGGTGTTGAATGATTCACGCCAAATAGTCAAGACGTTGAAGGTGAATTTTTGGCAAATTTAAATTACTTGTACTTGATCATATTGATTATTGGTAAAACTTACAGCTAAAGTAATGTAATAACTTTCGTATTCGTTTTGTAAGTATTTTATATCTATTACGAATTTCTAATGAGTACTAAGGCATTCTTATTTTGTTTTTGAAAATTAATTTAGTTGTCTTTTTATTATGTAACCCGGCCCGACTTAGACTGAACAAAAGAAATTAATATTTAGCTTAAAAATTTCCGCTCACATAAAAAGAATTACTGGATCCGTCACTGCAACTTGGTTCGGACAATTAAAACTTTAATGGGTATTTCAACATATTTTAATAAATAATATTACTTTTTTTTATCAAAATTGTTACACCCAAACATGTTTCAACATAATATCTGTTCAGCGGAAGCAATGTAAACATCTCAAACATTTGAAAACAAAATGTTACAAAGCATAAAGTATTAATGGTTGCAATCAAATGACACGCCCATGACACTTCAACTCCTCAGACTGCAAGTTTCCATACAAGATATATATAACAACATGCAAGCATGTAGAAAAAGTGTATCAGCGATTAAGCCGGCGAGTTCACAGTTTAGTTTAATGTAAAACAAGTAGGTGTTCAGTTTAAAGACATGTCATTATAAATTTCGATACCGAAGTGACTGTTATGTTTGTTTGCCCTCATAAATGCCTATCAACATTGGCCATGTGTTTAAGGTCTTTAGTTCACGCCCGTCCTCCTGGGTACGGTGTGAGGTTTGTCAAGCCTAATAGTGTTATTAACTAATACCCTGTCACCTCCAAGGCAACTTCGGTAGTAAGTAGGGACTTTCATGATAGAGTTTGAGTTTATTAACTAACATCAAAATTAAGCTACAACATTTATAAAAAAGTATTCCTCCAAGGAGTAGTAGTTTGTCCTCCCGAGATGCATGCTTGTGAAAGTGTAGTGAACTCACCTTAGTTTACTTGGTAAATGATAACGTGCCTTTATGCGTTAAGTAAGTGTTAGGTCCGTTACACGTGACCTAACGTACGTTTTTGTAAGTATGTATACAAGTAGAGTGTTTGCAACACCCTCAGTGTCCAAACAACTTAGTGTTTTAGTGATCAGGTTAATATATTTATTATACAGTACGACACAGTAGCCAGGGTTTCTTTGTGCAGATAAACTCTATCAAATAAGTCCTTACAAAATAAATCTTTCAATCACGTAAGTCCTTACAAAATTAACTCTTTCAATCACATAAGTCCTTACAATCAAATAAATCCTTACAAAATAAACTCTTTCAATCACATAAGTTTTTACAAAAATTCAGACTCCATATGCACACATTCAACAAATCCAGATACCCATCAACCTTAACATATTCTGACTCATAAACTCTTAACAAATTCGGACAACCATGCAATATAATAAATTCAGATTCTACACATACTATTAAACTTGGATTCAACATCTATGCTTAAAGCCGGACTCCCTTGAACATACAACAAATCTGGATTTCCTAATAAATTAACAAATTCGGACACCTTAGATTAAATACAAACTCGGACTGCTTGCTTATATCCTTGTTAAACTCAGACAAGGGTAAGCATGTTAAATTCGGACCCCTTTACGAGTTTCAGAAACTCGGACTTTGTGACTTCACAAAGTCAGACCATTTACAATCGCAAAGTAACATGAAATCAAGCAGAAATCACAACAGTTTCTTATTACAACAGTTTCAATTCTACGATCAAAACCCTAATCTCAACAATGTAATCAATCACATAGTTTAGTATTCCTATCATGTCAATGGCATCACTAATCATCAAACAACAGTTTCATATTCAACAAGAATGATCAATTACACACAATCAATTGTTTGGATCTTATAGGGTTTGCATGAATCAAAAGAACAAGTTCTTAACATAAACATAAACACATACCTTAGATTCAATCTAGTGTTGTTCTAGGAGGATTGGAATGATCAAGATTGAGGATGGAGAATTGTGTTGTAAAGCCAAAATGATCAGAAAATGTTTTGAGAAGAATGAATTGTCGGACTGTGATTTTGAGAGGTGTTTAGGGTTTGTGTTTTATTATAACTTCTCTAATATCCATAATATACCTTTAATTATAAAATCTTCACATAAAGCACACAACAGCTTGCAATTTACAATTAAAGCATATAATTCACGTATTTGTCATGCAGCACATAAGTTCCGTATAATCCATCCGTTTATAATTTATTATTCACTTTAGTCACCAACGTTTGAGAGATATCATGTGAGTGTTCCGGTAATCCCCTAAAGCATTTGCCCATTTATATAATTTTTCGTTCCAAGCGGCTAATGTCGTATCCCAAGTTTTCAAATAAAACTAAGATAAGAGTATTTACCTTGCTTAGCAAATTTTCTGTTTTAATAAGTTCTTTGAAGCAAAGCCGTATTTCAAGTTGTATATCCTAGGCACGATTATCTGGAATGCTCTATAGTCCATAATGCAACATATATAAATATTCATTAGAATGTTCATGAGTTTTTTCGTAAATTATTTTACTTGACTCGCTACTTGAAATATTATTTGGTTTCACTAGATTAAGCGTTTACCGGTTAGAATGTGGTTTATACTCTTCCGAGTGCGAAGCCTCGTTAAATATGGGTTATTTAACCAAACATTCTGATTTGGAATGATTTTGAAAGGTTTAAACCCATTTCAACTAGCTTATATAATTTATATATGATACACTAGTCATTTGCGTAAACGCGACATCAGATGGTCGAAAGGGTCTATGACAAGTCCATTATGTCAAAACATATTTCCAAATGTTATATAATCAGGTTCAAGGTCAATTTACATGCTTCATTGGTAATAAAACCATTTTTACGCTAAAAGGGCGTTTTTTACATTTTTTTTGTATAGATAGCAGACTTGTCGATTTACCTTTTAAACGGTGTGACCATAAGGTATAACCTTGGAGGGTTATTTCCTATAGTATTATGGTCACAAAACATGCCTTAATTGGGTTTCAAAGTAGACCAAGCGAGTCAGAATCGAAAGTCAAAGCAAAAGTCAAACTGCTTGACTTTCGATATAGAATAGAGGTCTAAACTGAGTATGATGTGATGAGCATATCAAAATATGCTATATTAATCCCTACTACTGATATAATGTCAAAACTTGGAGTTTCGATAGCTTAAAGCTCAATTAGCGTAAAATGCACATTTACTAATTCTGACTTTTTATATATATATGTCGACTCATCATTTCGCCAATCAAACATGATAATCGGAAGGTGTGATCACAGGAGAATCATACCAACATTATTATGATCACGTAGAAAGTTCGGATTGAACTTAGACTTGACCAAAATGGTCAGAACAAAAATCAAACGGAAAGCCAAACTTGGCTTTCAATTGATTACTAGCTAAATTAATGAAATTGAACAAGGGAGAACGACTTACTAGACGTGAGGAATCCTAAGAACTTCAAGGGGCTACTCCAAACTCCAAAGGAAGCTCCAAGTATCAGATTAAGAGTGAATTAAAAGGTGTGAGTTGAATGTGAACCTTGATCACCTATTTATCATCCAAAATCTCCCAAATCATGACAAGTGTGAGTAGGAGCTTTAGGAGAAGGATTAGTGTCATTTTAGATGTCACAAGGAGGTGAGTTTGAGACAATTTCATGAGATTGGTGGCAATAAGGTAGCAGGGAATTGCAAGCTACCATTCTGCTATCTCTACACCTCTTACGGACCGTAAGAGGTGGGTTACAGTCTGTAAGTGATGGGTTCACCGCCTTTACAGCCCTAAGGGACCTTCAGAAATGGATTTTTGGCATTTTTGCCACTTTAGTCCTTGGACTTTGTTTCTATTTCCTTTTTGACATAATTGGTCTATCTCCTTCCACAAATTGGAAATAAACAAAGAGTTTAGACATGTGTCGCGTTATTATATGATATAAATCTGTGAGGTGTTACATTCTGTCTACAGTGCACCATCGTTTTTTGCCTCCCCCTATATACCCACGAACAGATGAAGAAGGATACATGTTTCTCTCTATTTCCCTGTTTTTGTTAATGTTCAAAGATCTTTTTTAAACTTCTTCATTGTCTTTAACAGTACATGCAATTAATCAATTTGCTTATGCGCTTAATCAATTTGCTTACGTGATAGTTCATTTACATTTTTGTCACTTGGTACATAATACAAAATTGCCATTCGTTCGAACCAACAGACTTCCGGCACTAGCCACGGAGGCCGACCACCGCTGATGATGGAGAGAGAGATGCGGTTGTGCTGTGCTGGCGGTTTTATGATGGTGTCCGGTTCTGACAATGGGTCAGCATTTAGGCTAAGGTGCCGATTCGGTGGTTTGGTGAAATGGTGGTTGTGGTGAATTGGAATGGTGTAGTTTTATTGTGTTTATCAAGATTTTCAATATGCTGAAAGTCGTCTCGATCAAATAGTAGAAATAAAGTCTAATCAATTAATTAAGCATTTTAAATAAATTGTTAACGAATCCAAATTTGTTTTTATATTTTAGTTCTTTCAGAACTTAACTATATCTATTTGAAACTTTAATAAAATGTGTAATTTTTTTTTGTCAGTAACATAATATAATTTATAACTTTATTGAAAATGAACTTGTATCTCGGTCTCAATACGCGAAGAAATCTACTAGGTATTTACAAATTATTTTGCATTCATTGGAACCATTATACCCATTGCAAAAATTCATAACACTTCAATTTACAATTTATTTTGATAATGTAACCGCCATACAAATCATCGCGTCAGTTCATATGGCATGTTAATTTAATACCAAGCATCATAAAAATTAGGGATATCTCTATTCACAAGAAAAACCATGCCTGTTCATAAATGAAAAAAAATATCTTTATTAGTGACGATTAAACTTATTAATCTTCCCATCTAATATAGTGATGCAAAAATATTAACAGTCATCATCCCGCTACAATGTGTGAGTGACCTCAACTCGTTATAAACAATCATCAAATTAAATATAACAGTTGTTATAAAATTCCACATCTTGATTATATATTGAAAAATCAGATTACAAGACTGGGATACGATACCTTGATTATTTGTATATTTCTCATAGATTTACTAAACTAATATAACAAATTAATTATCCAATAAATCCAAACAAAGTCCAATAATTTTCAAAAATCACATAATCTATACTCACATATTCAAGATCAGTTTAGTATGTTCAATTTCATCAAAACACAACCTAAAACTGAAAAGCCCCAAATTTGATTGTTCAAGAACCCTAGAATCACAATGTTCTAAATTCGGATTTGTTTGCCTTCTATCACAGGAATGGATAAAGAAGTTTTGTAGAGTATGAAAAATTAAATAGAATAGGCTCAAAAATTACCTAATACCGTTGAGAAATGAGGGAAAAATCGTTAATACAAGATACGAGCCCTAGATTTGATCTTCAATTGAATTCGTGGATGATGCTTATAAGCGAATTTAGAGAGTGGCGAATAGTGTAAAACATTGTTAGGAATCGAATGGTGCTAGTTTTGCAAGCTAAGATTAACAAAAATTTCTTAAAATCAATTGTGTTCTAACTATTCTTTAATGGTGATAATGATTCCTTTAATTTAGATTTAAATGGGTGAGTAAAGATGATATTAAATCCAGTTGGGGTAGATAATCGGTCTCTTCATCGGAACCGAGTCACAAGAGACCAAAAAGTCGCGATTCGGAAAAGAATGGACCGGGTTGGGTGGCTTACGGGTTTGGGTTTTGTTTGCAGCGAAGGAGAAAGGGGGTGTATGTGGTATGTCGTTTTTAATCCACTTTTTAATATTTCTAATCAGATTTAATTAAATTAATATGAAACATTATTTAAAACAAGTAAATAATAAAAATCCCAAATTTGATTTATTCTACTACATATCCTGTCAACAAAACAAGTCAAATTTTGTAGGATCCATTTTTGGCGAATGTTACAAAAATGTCTTTAGTAAAACATACATATATCAAAGAAGTTATTAAAAATAATAAACATTAAGCAATATAAAGGGGAAACAAGCAATAAAAATATAAACAAAAAATGTAAGAGTAAAATGCTAAAATCGTGCTTGAGGTTTCATATTTGCTTGTTCCATCCGAAATATCAAAAATGTCATTCACCTTAACAGATTAAATAAACTGAGTTAGTGATTTGTATGAAAATGACAACAAAACGCAAACATGAAGGACTCAAATCACAAAAAAAGTCATTTTTGGATGGAACAAGCAAATATAACAGGACCTTAGGGATGATTTTGACATTTTACCTTTACTAAATATTTTTTTATTCAAACCTGTATAATACACAAGTTTCTAATCTAGTTAGTTTAATAATATGTGATGATGAAAAATTCTCATATATTTGTTGTAACCTTATCTTGTTAATCAATATCTCTGTCTACAATTCACATAATTGCTCATTTTTAACATCTGTTATAGACTAATAATCAAATCTAGTAGTTGTAGCCCAAGTCATGACTCTACATCTATCATAACTCAGTTATTTTACGTAGTTTTTATTTGTATTGATTGTTACGGTTACAGAAAATATTCCTTAATGCTTTTCATCTTCTTTGTAATCTCAAGATCAATGATATACAACTATAGAAAACACTTTACAAAGTTTTCCTCTCTCTAACCCAAAAAATCGGCTACAGCCACCTCCCTTCTCCATGGCTCTTCTTTCTCTCTTTTCTCAGCCGACAAAACAACTCACAACTCCTGTAAATACGGCTTTAAACTTTCACCCACAAACTATGGATATTCAAAGGCAAGGATCCAACCCTACCTAATTTCAAATAATCTATTTTGTTATGTTGATGGAACTGTACCATGTCCATCAACTACCACTCAACTTGCTGTCAGATTAAGAACCTGCACCATAACTACAACCCAACCCCAACATGGATATCAAACGATGCTTATGTTCGAATGCATCTATATCGACAATTTCAAGAGCTTCTTTTCAACATGTTCAAGGCAGGATACATCCCAGGATCTCTAGTAATCCCTTGAGAATGCCTACGCACTAAACACTTCCTCAAGAGAATACACCCTACTTAAATTATGATGAAAGGTGACGAGACCTCATCAACCTATCTTACCCGAGCCCAAGAATATGCCGATGCCCTTGCTAACATAGGTAAACTGATCAAGGAGGATAATCATCACGGAAGAGGCAACTACCATAATCACATTCAAGGAGGAAGCAACCGAAGCCGATTCAGTTGGGATTCTACTCAAAATACAGTTTTTGGTACTGCACCAGGTGTGGCATTGGTAATATCCAACTGAATCTCCAAACCGGGATCTTGCCACTATTTTGGATGACAACAATCATCCAACCACGCTACGGTCATTACCTGTCATAGCCCCCGACCCTACCCTGGGCGGGAGCCGCACGCAGATACAGTGGTACCGGTGTTCATTAAGTTTCGCAGCGGAATTTTCATTAGGAGTGGGTGTCAGGAAAATTTATCAGAGTTTTCGAACACCAAATTTTCATTTCTTAAACTGTGGGGTAAACCCCGTATATACATAAAGGAATTTCACTAGGAACTGCTTGATTATAGAAAACACGTTTATTTCAGGGTTTTATAGCCACTTATTTAAGCTGAAGTGCTTCACATAACTTTTTCCTTTCTTCACAGTAAGTCCCCAGAAACGTGTTTTAAAAGTATTGGGTCAGTGAAAAATACCGGTGAGTTCATTCAGTTGTAAGAAAACACATTGTTATAATTTATAGCAGTAGTTTTTACATTTGTTTACTTACTATTAGCAACCTCGTTGTCCACTAGTAAAGAAATTAATTTTAATAGTATTTGTCACTCGCCCATTTCGGTGACTAGTGGTCATATCACTGATTGGCTAACTCGTTGTCCAATAGTGACACATAACAAGTAATGTATACAAAAACCCACATATTGGCAGTACTTTCAGTATACAAAGACTTAATCACTGTAAAAACAACTAATAAAACATTTAGAGTTTTGTAAAAACATTTGAGAAAAAGAGAATGACTCACTTTGTAGTTTTAAGTTGACAGGTCTTGCATACTGGTTTAAGGAATGAACACGTATTAGTGTTGAAGAAACCCTAGATCAACTAGACCGGAATCACAGTAAATGTATGGAATGGGCTTTGCATAAAAGGGTTAACACTCCGTTTGGTTTCACGATGGATGATGAATAGAACAATATTCCGGATGATCCTGCAAAACAGAACACCGTTAGCTCGCCACGGGGAGAAGGGGGTTCTCTCCGTGACCACCCCCCGGCGTGAGAATAAGTACAGGTAGTCGGAAGTAAGTATTGTAATTGAGAGACTAGTTGAGTGTGAATACCTTTCCTTGAACTCCAAGTTACTTATTTATAGCCGGTGTTTGGCGCCAAAAAGAGAGATTGTTAACTTTAACGGAATCTTTTGCTATTCCGTTAACGTTTGTTGGCAATCCGTTAGTGCACATGGATCGTGAGCTCATCAGGGTTAGGGAGGTGCCACGTGTCAACATGAGATCACTATATCTTATAAATGTGCGCATGCCATCACCGTGATCTTCCTCAGCTGTCCAGATGCTGCCATGTGGCAATTGGTTATAACCGAAAAGTTGCTTGCACGATTGGGTGTTAATGGCTTCTAGAAGGTTTCACAACTGTTACCCATCTATTATTCGCCACGTTGTACATTCTGTTACAACAGAAAGATTCTCTTTACTTCTGCACCAAGTCAAGGATTTTGCTAAGGGAAAGTTTCTCAGGATTTACTGTTTCCTTGCGTGAGAAGCGCAAGTTAGTTAACTGATCTTCCTTCTTCTCCTTGCTGCTTAGCGCAACGTTTGGTGGATGTTTGCTTTGATATAAATATATGCGCAAGGTTTATGCATGGAGCATTATAAAATAAGAATGTTCAAGGTTAACTTTGAACCTTCGCGAGCCCGCGTTTAAATGAAGCATTATCAAACAAGAATGTTCAAGGTTAACTTTGAACCTTGCGCGAGACCGCGCAAGGTAGTTAAATGAAGCATTATCAAACAAGAATGTTCAAGGTTAACTTTGAACCTTGCGCGAGCCGCGCAAGGTAGTTAAATGAAGCATTTATCCAAAGAGAGTGTTCAAGGTTAACTTTGAACCTTGCGCTAGCCCGCGCAAGGTAGTTAAATGACGCTTTCCTCTCTTGAATATTTGGTGCAGAATTCTAATAAATCTTATTTTGGCAAAGAAGTATGCGCGTAGTTTTCTTAAAAGTTATTAATGGGTATGGTTTCCTTGATTGGCGCAATGTTTCTGGGACCATACCCCTTCAAGTGTATTAACTCAATTCAACGTTTTTACATAATCACGAGATTAAAACCCACAATGAATGATAAAGTATAGCCGGGTACCGGCAGCACTTAAACATCCATTGGATTGGTTTCAATCGATTGGATATAGTATCGTGTCAGTGATTAAGTGTTATTACCCTGATATCATGGCAGCATTTCGGGAATTTAGGGCTTCCATATTTGAACAGAGCTTCGAGTCTGAACCTCGCTCTATTTATAGCTGATTCTAGGGCCTCTCACGCCCCGCGACAAATCAGGGGATCCTTCTCGCTGCCCGCGAAAGGGTCTATTTAGGGCATATGTGACGACACGTGTTTGACGCATGTTCGAGGCAGATCTACGGGCTCTCGCGCCCCGTGATGGGATAGGGCCACCATGTCGCGGCCCTCGAGAAGCATAAAAATCCTAAATTTTTTATTTTTCATGCTGGTTTTTGTCATGCGCGTTTGGGGTTTCGATCAGGATTCATTCTAGGGTGTTTTTGTGTATTGTTACATCCTCCCCACCTTGTCTAAATCTCATCCTCGAGATTTATTGAAACAAGTACCGATATGTCCGTTTCATTTCTGATTCTAATTCCCATGTGTATTCTGGTCCTCTCTTTGAATTCCATTTCACCTTGACCAATACTAAGCTCTTATGTTTGAGATTCTTAATCTTTCTATCTTCGATTTGGATAGGTTTCCCAACAAATGTTAACTTTTCACTTACCTCTAGATCTTGAAGAGATACCATCAAAGATTCATCAGCTAAACATTTCCTCAGATTACATACATGAAATATATCATGTATACCAGCCATTTTTATGGTAGTTGTAGCTAATTAACTACTAAACCAATTCGCTTAATAATCTTAAAGGGTCCAACATACCTAGGGCTTAACTTCCCTTTCTTCCCAAATCGAACTACTCCTTTCCAAGGAGAAACTTTTAACACTACTTTGTCTCCGACTTTGAATTTTAATGGCTTAGGTCTAGAATCTGCATAGCTCTTTTGACGATCTCGTGTTGTTTTTCAGTCTTTCCTTGACTTGAATTATCTTATCTATTGTTTTTTACAATCTCAGGACCTGATAATTGCTTTTCTCCTATTTCTGCCCAACATATAGGCGTCCGACATTTTCGTCCATAAAGTGCTTCGAATGGAGCATCATTAATGCTTGTATGATAACTATTGCTATAGGAGAATCCATTAAACCATGAGTTATATAATTTTCTTCATGCTTTTTTCGTTTCCTAGACGCATAAGCGATTACCTTCTCTCGTTGCATTAATACGCATCCAAATCCTAATTTAGAAGCATCACAAAAGACTACAAAATCTTTAGCTCCCTGTCGTAATGCAAGTATTGGCGTTGTTAACTTTTGCTTCAGGATAGTGAAGGCTTCTTCCTGCTTGGGTCCCCATTCAAACTTAACCGACTTACACGTTAACCTAGTTAATGAAACAACTATTTTTGAGAAGTCTTGAATAAATCGTCGATAGTAACCAGCTAATCCTAGGAATCTTCTGAATTCTGTAGCTGACTTAGGGACTTTCCATTTGGTAATCGCCTTGATCTTTGAGGGATCGACATGAATTCCTTCATGATTAATCAAATATCCTAAGAATTGCACTTCTTGCAACCAGAATTCACACTCAGAGAATTAGTGTAAAGCTTCTCTTTTCGCAGAAATGTTAAGAGTGCATGTAGATGCTTAACATGATCATCTTCACTCTTGGAATAAATAAGTATATCATCTATGAAGACAATTACAAATTAATCCAGGTACAGTTTACATATCCTATTCATCATGTCCATAAATGTTGCAGGAGCATTGGTTAAGCCAAATAGCATAACTGTAATTCGTAATGACCGTACCTAGTTCTGAAAGCAGTTTTAGGACTGTCCTCTTCCTGTACTTTCTGTTGATCATATCCTGAACATAAATTAATCTTAGAAAAATATCTAGCTTCTTGAAGTTGAACAAATAGATCATCAATTCTAGGTAATGGGTATCGATTCTTGATAGTAACCTTATTCAATTCTTTATAATCAATACACATTCACACTGATCCATCCTACTTTTTCACAAACAAGGTGCTCCCCAAGGGATGAACTTGGTTTTATGAAACCTTTCTCTAGCAATTCATCTTACTGCTTCTTTAATTCTAGCATCTCTGTCGGTGCTAAACGATTTGGCGCTTTAGCTATTGGTGCAGTTCTAGGAATCAGATGAATTCTGAACTCTACTTCTCGATCCAGTGAGGTAGATCCTCTGGGAAAACACCAGGGTATTCCGGTACTACTGGAATTTCTATTAGCTTCTTGCCTCTAGTGTTAATGATTACAAATATCATATACACTATGCACTGCTTCCTTGCGTAACTTGTAGCCTTCATAACAGAGATGTATTTTGTTGGCTTGGTCGGCTTGTCTCCTTGAATCATGATCGTTTCTCCTATTGGCGTATGAATCTCAATAGTATTTTGATCACATAAGATTCGGGCATGATTGGCTACTAACCAATCCATACCTAACACTACATCGAATCCAGCTAGATTCATTGGTAGTAAGTTTGCCTCGAACGTATGTCCTAGTAATTCTATCTTCCCTCCTTGAAGTACTTCGCGTATGTTGGTGGAGTTTCCCTCCGCCGTTTCTACCGTACAAGCTTGACTAAGCTTAGTCAACGGTTGATTGAGTGCTTGGCAAATTGTCGTATTTATAAAACTTTGATTTGCACCAGAGTCAAATAATATTTTAGCATATACGTCATGGACAAGAAAATACTAGCAATTACGTCGGGAATAATTGCGGCCTCATGCGTAGTAAGTACGAAGGCCCGTGCATTCTTCTTAGCTCCGTTTGTTGCCTTTGCCTTGTTGTCAGGTGCTTTTGCTAACTTGGGGTAATCAGGTCAGATATGACCGGTTTCCCCACAGTTAAAGAAAATGCTTGATTTCCTTCGACAATGTTCTTCCTTATGTCTAGGGGTTTTGCAAAAAATGCAGTAAGGTGTTCTCTTAAAATAGCATCTTCCTGAATGTTTCTTATTATAGGTTCTACACATAGACGGTGCAGAAGACTGTCCAACTCCTTTCCTCTTATAGGTATTACCCGAGCAAAACTCTAGGGTAATCTTCTAACCTAACTCTTTCTTCTTATTTTCTTCTCTAGTGCGAACTAATCCGTCAGTCAATGTATTGGCTAGCTCGACTGCTTCCTCAATAGTCTTAGATCTAGCTGCCTTGACTATATCACAGATCTCGCTAATTAATCCTCAAATATAACGAGAAATTAGTACAGGTTCTGGCGAAGCCAGGGTTGGTACCATTCTTGCATATTCGAAGAATTTTGTTGTATATTCACGACACTACATATCGATCATTCTATGATTTAGGAACTTGTTTGCCATTTGTTCCTTCTCATAAGGAAGACAAAATATCCTTTCTTACATATCCTTAAATTTTGTCCAACTCATAGCATAAGTCATGTCATTTCATTTTGCCTGTAGAATACTGTTCCACCATTCTAATGCTTCTTCCTTGAAGAGATTGGAAGCATACATTACCTTGACTTCTTCAGCACATTTACAGATTTTTAGGACGGCTTCCGTCTTTTCTAGCCATCGTAATGCAGTTGTGGCTCCTTTACTGCTGACAAACTCAGTTGGCTTACAGGCTAGAAATACTTTATAGGAACATCCAGCAGTTATTGCTTTCATCTTTATAGGAAATGGGGCTTTGATAAGGTCATCATCGCTTCCATTTACACTGTGGCTAAAGCTGTCATCATGGGTGTGCTTGCTATTCACGGTTTTAGTGCGCTCTATCGGGTTTTTAACAGCTTCTATAATTAACGGGATAGCATTAGCTATTGAGCGATTATGTTTTCTATAGCATGTTTGTCCAAAGGATTTTCTTGATTATTCTGAATTGATTGATTAACTTCGTTTGGCATCTGAATTGCAAACAATTTCACAGAATAATATAACAGAATAAATAATAAATAAGCAAAGTAATGTAAACACAAATACATACTGGTCAGAGCCTATTGCAAAAATCGTCGTTCATTACGATATATATATATATATATGAGAAGAAAAATTTTGTAAGAATAAAAAGAATAACTTTTAAACAAATAGAAATTCTCCATTTACTTCATTTAATGTGTGTATTTAATGTTATGAAAAATGACATATATGTAAATCTATAATTGTCATTAATTAGCTAATTAATTAAACTTGTAATTTATTATTTTCATATACCCTTTCAAGATAAAATAATTTATGGTATAAGACAATTTTCGACATGTGTATGATAAATTTTAGTATGCTTATGATAAATTTTGAAATGTGTAGGATAAATTCCGGTAAATGTAAGACATATGTAGGATAAATTTTGAAATGTGTAGGATAAAATGTTTTTGCTTTATTAGTGAGAAATAACATAATTAATTAGAGGAGTTATAAACAATTTAATGTTTTACCATTATGCCCTTTCTTCTTTTTTTTCTTACTAAATTTCTTCTCAAATGAACTTTCATATATATATATATATATATATATTGTGATGCTTCATATATTATACAACCACCTTTATACTTATAAGTACATATATAGTTTTTTTATCACAAAATACAAAACATTATACAATATATATAGTTAGTTGGTTTTTCGAAAGTTGAACTCCATCTCGTCATAATTCAAGACGAGGCCTTCACCCACTGTTCAGATCCTATTTCCTGCCTCCATGAGTTCTCGTAGCGACAAAGTTTAGCAACGTTGTCCGGGTTGATAGGTGGAAATACTGCAGGAGCAGGTTCGTACGGGTAATAGGGATTGGGGTTGTTCATCAAATTCTGTAAAGCCCAGTCACTTGTCCACCACTCCTCTGCTTGGTTTTAGAGTGGCTGTTGGGGAATGGCCGGTTCAGGTATGATGGGTTCTATATTCATTGGCATCTCTAGGGTTAATGGTGTGTTCAGGTTAATTTCATCAATTGGTCTGAACAGATCACAGTTGGCCAATTTCCTGTCCAACTCCTCCCAAGTGGTATCATTGGGGCATGGTTTAAATTATCTCCTTTAACCTCTTTACCTTTGGTTCAACAGTCTTTTTGATTTTCAGAGCAGCTGGATTCTTGTTTCTGCCACTCTTCCAATCCAGTACCCTTTTTCTTTTCTTTGGTGGTACTTTCGGATGTCCCTGTGCTTGAAACACCATAGGTTTGTCATTTTCAACTTGGTATCCGGTCTAACTTTCTGCTATTTCTATATTTGTTGGACTCACAGATATGTTCTAGAATACATCCACTAACTTGCTCATACTGTTAGTTAAAAACAATGAAAACACGTCTTCCAAAAATCGTATATAATATTGATTAGTACCACAGATGTTTCAAAGAAGAATTTTGACCACATTCCTAACTACTAACTTTAAGTAGTTTCACACTACTTAATTAGCTTAAACCAGTGGCTCTAATACCATCTTTTGTCATAGCCCCCGACCCTACCCTGGGCGGGTGCCGTGCGCAGATACATTGGTACTAGTGTTCATTAAGTTTCGCAGCGGAATTTTCATCAGGACCGGGTGTCAAAAAAATTTATCAGAGTTTTCGAACACCAAATTTTCATTTCTTAAACTGTGGGTTCACCTCGTATATACATAAAGGAATTTCACTAGGAACTCATTGATTATAGAAAACACGTTTATTTTAGGGTTGCATAGCCACTTATTTAAGCTAAAGTGCTTCACGAAACTTTTTCCTTTCTTCACAGTAAGTCCCCTGAAACGCGTTTTAAAAATATTTGGTTAGTGAAAAATATTGGTGAGTTCATTTAGTTGTAAGAAAACACATTGTTATAATTTACAGCATTAAGGGTTTTTACATTTGTTTACTTACTTTGGCAACATCGTTGTCCAATAGTAAAGAAATTACTTTTAATAGTATTTATCACTCGCCCATTTCGGTGACTAGTGGTCATATCATTGATTGGCTAACTCATTGTCCAATAGTGACATATAACAAGTAATGTATACAAAAACCCACATACTGGCAGTACTTTCAGAATATAAAGACTTAATCACTGTAAAAACAACTAATAAAGCATTTAGGGTTTTGTAAAAGCATTTGAGAAAAAGAGAATGACTTACTTTGCAGTTTTAAGTTTACGGGTCTTGCATACTTGTTTAAGGTTGGTATACCTAATCAAATACACAATGCACACGTATTAGTGTATTAACTCAATTAAACATTTTTACAATAATCACGAGATCAAAACCCACAATGAATGACAAAGTATAGTCGGGTACCAGCAGCACTTAAACATCCATTGGATTGGTTTCAATCGATCAGATATAGTACCGTGTCAGTGATTAAGAGTTATTACCCTGATATCATGGCAGCGTTTCGGGAATTTAGGGCTTCGGTATTTAAACAGAGTTTCGAGAGAGAAAGAAAAGAATTGAGCGAATTGAAATGTCTGAACCTCGCTCTATTTATAGCTGATTCTAGGGCCTCTCACGCCCCGCGACAAATCAGGGAATCCCTCTCGCGGCCCGCGAAAGGGTCTATTTAGGGCATAGGTGGCGTTAGTCATCAGTGTAGGCTTGACACGTGGACGACACGTGTTTGACGTGTGTTCGATGCGGCTCTAAGGGCTCTCGAACCCAACGATGGGATAGGGCCTCCCTGTCGCGGCCCGCAAGAAGCACAAAACACTAAATTTTTTATTTTTCATGCTGGTTCTCATCGTGCACGCTTGGAGTTTCGATCAGGATTCATTCTAGGGTGTTTTTGAGTATTGTTTAATTACCACTCACACGCATCCTCCTCTTGGTTACCGGACACTGGTTCCACCAATCATCTAGCACCTGGTTTCTCGAGCTTTGAGTTTTCTAAGTTGTACCACGGTGAGGACAATCTTCATGTTGGCAATGGTAAGCCCTTACCTATTATTCACCTTGGTTCTTCTAGTGTCTGTTCATCAAACAAATCCTTTTCTCTCAACAATAATCTTCATGTTCTTGAAATCAAATGATAATTCAAAAACTTTGCCAAGATAATAATGTACTCTTTGAATTTCACTCTTCTTTCTTTGATGTGAAGCATAAGATTTCACACACTACCCTCCTTATGGTCTAAAAAAAATCCTTTAGCCTTTCTCAAAGTCAACAAGTTCCCAAAGTTATTTTTCTTCCACCACACATGCTTCTCCCAACACATGGCATCAACGTCTTGGTCATCCATATCTACAACTTTTGAAACATATACTTTCTAAGTATGGTTTATCGGTTCTTAATAAATACTCTAGTTCAGATTCCAATTCTTGTTTTGTGGGAAAATCTTCTAAACTTCATTTGTTACTATCTAAGTATAAAAGTACTCATGTTTTGGACTTAGTTTTTTGTGATGTGTGGGGTCCAACCGATGTTACTCCTTGTGATGGCCACACTTATTCTTTACTTTGTGGTGATCATTACACCCGCCTTAGGTGAATTTATCCTCTAAAACTTAAATATGATGTTTATGCCACATTTAAACGTTTTTTAGTCATGGTTAAGTGACACTTCAACAAATCTTAAATCTGTTAACAGGGGAGGAGAATTCAGATGTCTTTCCCATTCTTATTTTCCCTCAATAATATTCATCGGCTATCCTACCCACACAGGTGAACAAAATGGTTTAGTTGAACGTGGACATAGACATGTCGTTGAAATGAGACTCACCTTACTAGCCCAATCCAATGATCCATAATGTTTTAGCCATTTTGCATTTGACATGGTTGTCAACGGGATGCCATCTCAAACACACTTTAGCATATATCTTTTTGAACAAGTGTTTCATCACAAACCTGATTTTTCGTTCCTTTGAGTTTTTCCGTGCCAATTCTACCCTCGTCTTCGGGCCTACATCTAGCATAAAATGGACTTTCGATCCATGCCATGTGTCTTTCTTGGGTATAGCACAACCATTATGGCTATATATGTTTGGACCCTCACTCCGGTCGTATATATGTAGCGCATCATGTTCATTTCCATCAACACTAATTCCCATTAAAAAGTCAAACTTTTACCACTATACCACCAATCTCTCTTTATTATTCATCCTACCTCGCTAATAAACACATCCCCACAGATACCGTACCCATGCCCAACCTTCGTCACCTACCCAACCGTCCTTTCCTAATTGATCTAACTACACCCTTCACCTAATCATCTACAACCCAATCTCCTTCATTTACTACTCCATCTATAACACCACCAACATCACCACATTCCCCACCACCACTCACTCTTGAACCCAGCCTCCAAACATCCAGCCCAACCCAATTCTACCTAACCGGTATAATCCTGCTTCTTTCCATACATAAGCTCCTTCCTCTATCCCCGAATCATCTACATTCATTATTGCTAAGAAAGATCCTCACTGGCAGAATGATATAGTTGAGGAATACTCTACACTCATGAGAAATAGTATATGGTCCTTGGTTCCATGTGTTCCCAATACCAATGTTGTTTATTGTGAACGGGTGTACAAAAAAAACAGATCAGAAGGGATCCATTACATGTTACAAAGTGGGTCTTGTAGTTCATCAACAAATGGTTGTTGATTATCATGACATGTTTAGCTCGGCTATCAAACCCACTACCATACATGTTGTTCTCACACTTGCTATCACAAAAGGTTGGTCTCTTTGACAACTAGATGTAAAAAAATCATATATGCATGGTGATCCAAAGAAGCAGTCTATCTGAAACAACCACCTGGTTTTGTTGATCCACAAAAATTGGATCATGTGTGTCTTCTCCACAAGTCTTTGCATGCTCTCAAACAAGCCCCACGGGCTTGGTTTCACTGATTGTCCACAACCTTGCTTTCCCTAGGGTTCAAAGAATCCAAAACTAATCCTTATCTTTTTATTTGATCGGTTCTTGGCACAATATTAAACATGCTAGTATATGTTGATGATATCATCCTCACAAGGAACAATCCTTTGGCCAACTCATCAGCTTGTTCACAATATGAGTATGACCTTTGTTGGTGAAGATATAAGGTCTCTATCTTATTTTATTGGCATTAAAATTATACCTAAAAGAATAAACGTGGTAATCTCTCCAAAGAACTACATCTTGGACCTTCATGTTTGTATTGGTCTTTTCAAAGCCAAGCTGGTTCTAACTCCCATCACCACTACAACAAATCTATCTCCTGGTGATTGTGTTCCCCATTTGACAATCCTATCGATAAATTACCGATGTTCTTCCGTATGTCACACTATCACGACTACAGGTGACCTTTGCAGCCAATAAAGTGTGCCATTTCATGCACTCCCTTATTACAAATCATTGGTCTACATTTAAAAGAATGCTTTGTTATTTAAAGGGGTACCCCTGACTATGGACTTCGGCTCAAACATGACTCTAGGTGTCACACCCCAACCGATGACGAAAACATTAGAGTGAGTGAGATGAACGAGATTGCTCAAGACAACATAAAACTATGATTGTGACAATACTTGAATAAGTTCAATTTCGTACCATCACTAAAAGTTACATCGTCCTTAAAGAAGAGTACAACATATGGGAAAATAACATAATGAGAAAATATAAAGTGAAATTTTTGATAAGTTTCTAGTCCATCCTAAGTATTTCCTTGTTGTATCATCATCAATTTCCTTCAACATGTATAAAAGTATATGTCAACACAGAAAGGTCGGTGAGCATACAAGTTTGTTTTACATAGCACACGTATAAAGTCTCAAATTCAACATGGCAATTTATACACTAAGTTATATACTCATACTAGCATGCAAAACTATATGTGAACCTAAAGTGTCCATTAATGTAATCTTATAATCGCAATGAATAAGACAGTAAAGAATGATTACTTAACAATGACCCACAATGGGCAATGTGCTATACATGTTAAGGTAGACTCACGAAGTTAATGACAAATATATTGCATGAATGTATTCTAGCATGTATAAATGTCAAGAGTAACAAATAGCTTGTTTTAATGGATTGAGTGTTTGCATAAGATTGATTGTGCGTGACTGGTAAATTTAATAATTTATACATGCTACACCAAAAAGTGGTTTAAAACGAAAAGAGGGTCAAGTATACTCATGGTTTGAAAATGCTTTCTAGAAAGTGAGTCTTGAACGATTCAAGGATGGAACACCAAGGTTATCCTAAAAGGATAAACAAAGGTGTGTGAGTTTATGGAAGTTTAATGATGGAATAAGTTCGAGAGTTTAAAAGTATGTAAATATACAAAAGTACATCTTTGTCTAGACACTCATTTGAACACTTTATTTACTAGTGTTTTTCATGGGATTTAATCACCCGTTAGAAGTCCAAATTGAGGAATCAAAAACTAAGATGTTATCAACTTTAACACATAACATCCAACCATTATTTTAGTAGGCATCATGGTTAGGTGTTGGATTATATATATATATATATATGTGTGTGTGTGTGTGTGTGTGTGTGTGTGTGTGTGTTGTAGCAATCATGTTAACACGGGTTCTAAAAATCCGCATCATTTATTAATCAAGTGTGAATTATTTGATCGTTATGTAATTATTAGTGTAGAATATTTTAATTGGTCACCATAAATAAATGTTAATAAAATTTAAACCATGAGAAATAAATAAAACAATAAGTAAGTGAAATTGATCTCTAAAATAATAAATCAAAAATTTTTAATAAAAAGAAACGGGGAAACCGGATTCGAACCCAGGTCACTTGTGCACAAACACACAACCAACACCACAGCACTGCACACACAGTTGTGTTGAAATAAGGAAACATCAAAAGTTTATGCTGTCAAACAAACGCTTCATCCTGCAAGATCAGATCATCAAGAACTGAAACCGCCCGGATTCAAAAACATAAATCTTGCTGACCGTTTTCTGTTCGCGTTCAATCAATACGCAAATCTTGAACTTTAAAGATCCAGCCGTTTAACAAATCATTGATTCGTGAATTTAGTATTGAAACCGAAAATCAAATCATGGCCATTAAATCTTGAAACTGAAACTGATTAAAGGTAAGAAAGTGTAAATCTATAAATACCGATTCTAAACATCCTAACAAACTCCCTCACACCTCTATCCATTACTAAACTTTCTGCCAAGAAATCCTTGCCGCCGACGAAGTCGCCACCGGAATCTCTGTTCAACCACCGGTGTAATCAGTCGCCCCACCCGACCTCGGTATAAGCTTCTAACCGTTTGTGTTTAATCTATGTTATTGCTTAATTCAATTTGGAGGGTTTAACTGTCGGATATATAATTGGGGAAGAAGATGAAGTGTTGTTAGTGTATTTATATAATAGAACATGGGTTATAACCGGGTTAGACACCCAGCCCAGTTGGTTAGGCTGGGTGCAAAACAGTTTACAAGCGCGGGTTCGAGTCTCAGAGTGTGCACGGTTATTTGATTTTAGAAACCTTTTTAATAAATGATTTCTGGAATAAGTTAATCAGTATGTAAGTGGATTAAAAACCAAGTATCTAACGAGTTAGACACGTAGCTCAGTTGGAAGAGCTGCGCGCACGTGCACGGAAGGTCTCAGGTTCGAATCTCATCACACGCATCCAAAAATGCTTAAGAACCGGTCAGGTCCTGTCAGACCTGACAATATATTTTTAATATATAATTTTATTTTATTTTATTTATTTTCATTACTTATATATATTATTTTAGTTAAAATTCAAATAAAAATGTTTAAAAATACAAATATGAAGGCTCAAAAAACTCAATAAAAACCACAAAATCTAACAAAAGTGTTAAATTAAAATATTAATTTGGTTATATTTATCGAATTATCGTATTACTATTTTAGGTTAGTTTTCGCCATCGATCAAATCCTCAAACTCGTGCGCACCCATCATCATCATCCAAGAATACGCACCCACTGTGAGTGAATCCTTACAAATTCCACTTTTAATAATGTTTTGGGGTGTATCATGTTCGTACATGTTTTATTTATTGATTTTAACAATTTGTGCTAACATCGTAATGTGATCAAATGCGTATTTTTAATTTGTGTGATTATGTGTGGTTAAATTTTATCATTTGAGTGCAATCATTCATTTAAGGCCCATCAGTTCCTCGTGGGATACGAGTTAAGCATCAGGTGCCTCATTTGATCGGCTCTGTTTTATTGAGCCTTGATCTCAAGTTGATCATTCATCATATCATATGGTCAATGTAGATATTGTGTGGTTTATGATTGTTTATACATATGCGTATGCTCATTTATGATTTACGTAAATTTTATTTAATTAACTAATATAAAATTGTTTAAATTGTTTCTACCTAGATTCACTCGCCAAGTTTTGTTGACCTAGTTCTTTGTTTTACGCATGATACAGGTGAACAAGCTGAGGAGAGAAACACATAGGAATGACCTTAGAAGATTAAACAAATTTTATTGTGTTCTGAACAATGTTTTGATTTTTCTTGTGCTTGTATGATTCCTTGTGTTTGAATATTTGAAGTTTTAATTTCAATTTAATAAATATGAAACTTATTAGTAAATGTTATGAGCTTTGATGATAACCCAATTATGCCCCGACTTTTATTTCCGCTGCGGGTCGGGGTGTGACAGATTGGAATCAGAGCTTGTGACTATATGGATATTGGATAGGTTATTAGACCCTTAGAGCTTATACTATAGTTGATTAAATTTTAATTGTTTATGTGTTATATGCAAAACTCATTATGTTTATATGTTTCATGTTTATTTTACACACACAAATACATGCAAGCACTTTCACTACTATATGATAATATGTGATGTTCATATGTTGTTAACATATCATGTCTAGCACACACAATCATGATTTCACAATTTTTATGATTTCTTCTCAAATATTTTGCAATGTTTTCATGTTTTTCAATCACATCAAAGTGAGTTCTATGACATGCATGTAGTAACTGGAAAGGTACGAGTACCGGTAGTCGGAACGTCCTGTCTAGGCTTGGCATTCATATAAATCCAAATAATGGACCAGTTTGCCTACTTGGGGACTGACGATGAGAGTATAAAGGACCTATTAGGCTAAAGCATGCCACACCAAACGTCGTGTGAACTAACTCCACTTTGAGTTGTCATTGTGTCTATACCTGGACACATTCTGACCTTATATTATGTTTTACGATTTTCATTTGGGTGATGCCAGCATTAACAGGCCAACACCAATGTGAACCCTACCAAGCCCAGTAGTCATGGGGGCCCACATGACTACCAAGGCCGAAGTATGGGAGACATTGTGAGGCCCAATCTTAAGCAAGCCCAAGACATCCTATGGATGTAGTTAATTTCTTGTTTCATTTATTTTGAATGTTGTTTTCACTTTTTACGACACATGACACCTAAAACCGTTCAATTCATAATCTCGCTACGTATTTCCTTAGATGTCTGCTAGACACTCTCGAGGCGGTAGAAGGCCAGGAAGATCTAGCGAGCGTATGGCCACTCAAATCGCTTAACAGGCTGTCGTACTTCCTGATATCGTTGTGCAAGTTCAACAAGCACTTGCCGCCAATCCCATCAACCCCACCAACCAAGACTGGCAAAATATCGCCAATCCTCCTCGCAACACCATCAAATGTACCTACAAGCATTTCAAGTCCCGTGATCCCCCAAAATATGAAGGGACTGAAGGTATCACTGCTCTCCTCCATTGGTTTGAGGAGATGGAAAGCACTTTCCTCAATTGCGATTGTCCCGATGATGCAAGGTGCGCTATGCTACTAGTCGGCTGTTTGGAGTAGCACTTACCTGGTGGAACACAGAGAAGGGTAAGCGAGGTGCTGAAGCTGCTATGGCCTTGACTTGGGATGAGTTGAGGGAAATCATGACGAGACGCTTCTGTCCAAGAAGCGAAATCAAGAAGCTGGAAGATGAGTTCTATGCTTTGAAACAAAAGGAGGGAGATCAGACCACCTACAACAAGAGGTTTCTCAAGTTGAATCAGATGGTCCCCAACCTGTTCACCCGCTCTATCGTCTAGTCGAGCATTACATTCGAGGTCTTCCCTCGAAAATTCAAGATTCTGTGTTAAGTACTTCACCTGCACACTCAAAGCTGCCATGGAACTGGCTACCGAACTGATGGAAAATCGCATTCGAAATGGCGATTTTAAAGATGAGAAAAAGAAAGATAAGGCACCTGCTGAAACTCCAACCCCAACTTCAACAGGTTCGTCTTCCAAATTTGCTGGAAAAAGGAAGCGCTATGGGAAGAATTTCGCCGTTACCCAAACCAATTCTCCCATCACTGCTGCCCCAATAACGCAAGTCGCCCCCAAACCGCCCCATTCAAGAAGCCATACATTGTTCGCACCCAAAATGCAACCGATGTCAATATCACCATCCTCCTGAGAATCCATGCCAATACTGCACAAGTTGTGGACGTGCGGGTCACAAGATTCAACTTGCCGAATCCTACAAAAGCCAAACCGCAACCATACTCAATCCCAAACCAGTAATCAAGTGGTGGGCAAGCCCAAAACCAACAACCCTTACTTTTACCACCTGCTCAACCCATGGCTCAACCCTACTACCAACCCAATTACCCAATGATGCAACCTGTCAGGGAATGCTTCAACTGTTGCGATCCAACCCATTTTCGTAACACATGCCCACGTTTGGTGAACATCTTAAATGCTTAAGCTCAAGCCAATCCTGTGTACCAAGCCAACCAAGCTAATCCACTTGCTAGAGGAAGGGCTTTCAACATCAATGCCAACCAAGCTCGGGCTGATAACAATGTGATCAATGGTACGTTCCTTATTAACGGTAGATATGCATCCGTACTGTTTGATACTGGTGCGGATAAGAGTTTTGTGTCCTTAGAATTCGAATCCATTCTTGATTTACCACGCATTAGTCTCGCCGAACCATTCAAGGTGGAAGTTGCTGATGGTGAACCTATTGAGTTAGACTTAATTATTCGTGATTGTACCCTTACTCTTAATAACCACAATTTCTCAATTGATCTTATTCCTATGAAGTTGGGTAGTTTCGACATTATCATTGGTATGGACTGGCTTAGTCAGACGTCACGCCGAGTTGTTCGCTATGAAAGTTTATTCGAATTCCCCTCGCTGACGATCAAACTCTGCGTATCTTTGGAGAAACTCCTTCTAAAGGGCTCAAATTGATGTCATGTCTCCAAGCTCGAAGATATCTTCGCAAAGAATATATCGCGTTTCTAGCTCATATCGTCAAGAAGGATGGCAAGGAAAGGAAGCTCGAAGATATTCCCATCGTTAAAGAATTTCCTCAAGTATTTCCGACGACGTTTGAGGACTTCCTCCTGTGCGAGAAGTCGAATTTCGAATCGATCTTGTACCTGGTGCTACACCAATCGCAAAATCTCCCTATAGGTTAGCCCCATCTGAGATGCAAGAATTAGCTAGTCGACTGCAAGAGTTGACTGACGAGGGGTTTATACGCCCTAGCTCATCACCTTGGGGTGCGCCTGTTCTTTTTGTAAAGAAGAAAGATTGAACTTTTCGTATGTGTATCCATTATAGAGAGCTCAACAAGCTGACCATCAAGAATCGCTATCCATTACCTCGTATGATGATCTTCTAGTCAACTTCAAGGTGCCACCTGTTTTTCAAAGATCGATCTTCGTTTTGGTTATCATCAACTTAGAGTGCGGGAAGAAGATATTCCTAAGACAACTTTTCGAACTCGTTATGGTCACTATGAATTCATGGTCATCCCTTTTGGGTTAACCAATGCTCCTTCTGTCTTCATGGATTTGATGAATAGGGTGTGCAAACCCTATCTCGATTGTTTCGTCATAGTTTTCATTGATGATATTCTCATCTATTCCAAGACCAAATCTGATCATGCGCGTCACCTTCATCTTATTCTAACACTTTTGAGGACTAAAAAGCTTTATGCTAAGTTCTCGAAATGTGAGTTTTGGTTAAAAGAGGTACAATTTCTTGGTCATGTCGTTAACGACAAAGGGATACATGTTGACCCTGCAAAGATCAAAGCGTACAAGAGTGGCAAGCGCCACGCACTCCTACTGAAGTTAGATCATTTCTTGGTCTCGCTGGCTATTATCGTCGTTTCATCGTGAATTTTTCTCGTATCGCCGTCTCAGTCACAGGCTTAACTCACAAGGGCAAACCCTTTATTTGGGGACCCAAACAAGAAGAGGCTTTCCAAACTTTGAAGCAAAAACTTTGTGATGCACCTATACTTACACTTCCTGATGGTCGCGAAGACTTTGTGGTTTATTGCGACGCGTCAGGGCAAGGGTTAGGTTACGTTCTAATGCAAAGAGGAAAGGTGATAGCCTATGCCTCAAGGCACCTCAAAGTGCATGAGAAGAATTATACCACTCACGACCTAGAACTTGTAGCAGTCGTGTTCGCCCTTAAGATATGGAGACATTACCTCTATGGTACCAAGTGTGAAATCTACACTGACCACAAGAGTCTCCAGTATATATTCAATCAAAAGGAATTGAACATGAGGCAACGTCAATGGGTCGAACTCCTAAATGATTATGATTGTGAAATCCGATATCATCCTGGCAAGGGTAATGTTGTGGCTGACGCCCTTAGTTGAAAGGAGTATTCAAACTCCATCCGTCTTTTGTGTTCTTAAATTGTGACCGATCTTCAAAACCGAATTAGAGCAGCTCAACATATTTCCGTCATGGAAAATGATGTACGAGATGAAGTGTCTTATGTAGCTGAAACCAAGCTAGAATCCAAATCCGATAGTATTCTCTATTACTTGAATCGTATTTGGAAACCTGATAATGATGATCTTCGTGCTTTTTTCATTAATGAGGCTCATAAAACACGATACTCTATACATCCAGGAGCCGATAAAATGTATCAAGATTACGATACTCCTACTGGTGGCTTGGCATGAAGAAGGATATCGCTATATTTGTTTCCAAGTGCCTCATGTGTTCCAAAGTGAAAGCTGAACATCAAAGACCTTCAAGACTCCTTGTCCAACCCGAAATACATGTATGGAAGTGGGAAAATATAACCATGGATTTCATTACCGGGTTACCTCGCACCTCCAGTGGGTATGACACCATTTGGGTTATCATCGATCGTCTCACCAAATCAACTCATTTCATTCCTATCCGTGAAGATTTCAAAAACGAGAAGTTAGCTCGTATTTATATCAATGAAACTGTAAGCCATCATGGTGTACCTTTAAGTATCATTTCTGATCGAGAAGGCCGATTCACTTCGCGAACATGGCAAGCCGTACAATCTGTTTTGGGTACACGTCTAGATCTTAGCACTGCCTTTCACCCTCAAACTGATGGTCAATCTGAGCGCACCATACAAACTCTTGAAGACATGTTGCGAGCATGTGTCATAGATTTCAAGGGCAATTGGGACACTCATCTACCGTTAGTTGAATTTTCGTACAACAATAGCTATCATTCAAGCATCGGTATGACCCCATTTGAAGCTTTATATGGTCGTAAATGCCGATCTCCTGTATGTTGGCACGAAATTGGTGAAGCGCAAATCACTGGACCAGAATTGATTCAAGAAACGACTGACAAAATTCTTCAGATTTGCAATAATCTTCTAGCAACTCGAAGTCGTCAAAAGAGTTATGCTGATAAGCGACGAAAGCCTTTGGAGTTTTGTGTTGGTGATCGAGTACTTTTGAAAGTATCACCGTGGAAGGGAGTGGTTCGTTTTGGTCAAAAGAGCAAGCTAGCACCACGCTATGTGGGACCATTCAAGATACTCGAAAGAGTAGGTCCTGTAGCATACAAGCTTGACCTACCAGAAGAACTCAACAGAATTCATCCCACATTTCACGTATCAAACTTGAAAAAGTGTCTTGCCGACGAAAATCTCCATATTCCTTTGGAAGAAATTCAAATTGATGAGTCAATGCACTTTGTTGAAAAAACCGGTAGAAACCATGGACTTCGGTGAAAAGCGTTTGAGACGAAGTCACATACAATCGTCAGGGTGCGTTAGGAGTCAAAACGAGGGCCCGAGTTTACTTGGGAACTGAAGACTCAATGCGCGAGAAATACCCACATCTTTTTCTAGTAACGACTACTGCTTAAATTTTGGGATGAAATTCCAAAAAGTAGGGGATACTGTAACAATCGTGTTAAACGGTTCCAAAAACCCGCATCATTTATCAATCAAGTGTAAATTATTTGATCATTACGTAATTATTAGTGTAGATTTTTTTAATTTGTCACCATAAATAAATGTTAATAAAATTTAAACCATGAGAAATAAATAAAACAATAAGTAAGTGTAATTAATCTCTAAATAATAGATCAAAAATTTTTAATAAAAAGAAAGGGAGAAACCGGATTCGAACCCGGGTCACTTGTGCACACACACACACACCCAACACCACTGCACTGCACACACAGTTGTGTTGAAATAAGGAAACATCAAAAGTTTATGCTGTCAAACAAACGCTTCATCCTGCAAGATCTTATCAACAAGAACTGAAACCGCCCTGATTCAAAAACATAAATCTTGCTGACCGTTTCTGTTCGCGTTCAATCAATCTGTAAATCTTGAACCTTAAAGATCCAGCCGTTTAACAAATCATTGATTCATGAATTCAATATTGAAACCGAAAATCAAATCATGGCCATTAAATCTTGGACTGAAACTGATTAAAGGTAAGACAGTGTAAATCTATAAATACTGATTCTAACATCCTAGCAAACTCCCTCACACCTCTCTCCATTACCAAACTTTCTGCCGAGAAATCCTTGCCGCCGAGGAAGTCGCCGCCGGAATCTCTGTTCAACCACCGTGTAATTAGTCGCCCCCACCCGACCTCGGTATAAGCTACTAATCGTTTGTGTTTAATCTATGTTACTGCTTAATTCAATTTGAGGGTTTAACTGTCGGGTTATATAATTGGGGAAGAAGATGAAGTGTTGTTAGTGTATTTATATAAAGGAACATGGGTTATAACCGGGTTAGACACCCAACCTAGTTGGTTGGGCTGGGTGCAAAACAGTTTACAAGCGCGGGTTCGAGTCTGAGAGTGTGCACCAGTTATTTGATTTTAGAAACCTTTTTAATAAATGATTTCTGGAATGAGTTAATCAGTATATAAGAGGATTAAAAACCAAGTATCTAATGGGTTAGACACGTAGCTCAGTTGGAAGAGCTGCGTGCACGTGAACGGAAGGTCTCAGGTTCGAACCTCATCACACGCATCCAAAAACGCTTAAGAACCGGTCAGGTCCTGTCAGGCCTGACAATATATTTTTAATATATAATTTTATTTTCTTTTATTTATTTTCATTACTTATCTATATTATTTTAGTTAAAATTCAAATAAAAATGTTTAAAAATACAAATATGAAGGCTCAAAAAACTCAATAAAAACCACAAAATCTAACAAAAGTGTTAAATTAAAATATTAATTTGGTTATATTTATCGAATTATCGTATTACTATTTTAGGTTAGTTTTCGCTCATCAATCAAATCCTCAAACTCGTGCGCACCCATCATCATCCAAGAAACGCACCCACTGTGAGTGAATCCTTACAAATTCCCCTTTTAATAATGTTTTGGGGTGTATCATGTGTCGTAGTGTTTTATTTATTGATTTTAACAATTTGTGCTAACATCGTAATGTGATCAAATGCGTATGTTTAATTTGTGTGATGATGTGTGGTTACATTTATCATTTCAGTGCAGTCATTCATTTAAGGACCCATCACTTTCTCGTGGGATACGAGTTGAGCATCAGGTGCCTCATTAGATCGGCTCCGTTTATTGAGCCTTGACTCAAGTTCATCATTCATCATATCATATGGTCAATGTGATATTGTGTGGTTTGTGATTGTTTATACATATGCATATGCTCATTTATATTTACGCACAAATTTTTATTTAATTAACTAATATAAAAATTGTTTAAATTGTTTCTACCTAGATTCACTCGTCAACTTTTGTTGACCCAATTCTTTGTTTTACGCATGATACAGGTGAACAAGCTGAGGAGAGAAACATATAGGAATGGCCTTAGAAGATTAAACAAATCTATTATGTATAGAACAATGTTTTGATTTTTCTTGTGCTTGTATGATTCCTTATGTTTGAATATTTGAAGTTTTAATTTCATGTTAATAAATATGAAACTTATTAGTAAATGTCATGAGCTTTGATGATAACCCAATTATGCCTCGACTTTTATTTCTGCTGCGGGTCGGGGTGTGACATGTGTAGTCATATTTTGTGTCCAAGTCATGGATTTCAAGTATGGTCATGTATGGGTTGGATGAATCCATTAACACTATTGTTCACCAACGCACAAATCATGGCAATGAATGATTCAGATGATCATGAAAAACAAGTACAAGAATGTAGTTAAAGTACCTAAATCATCTAATTCACCTAAACAACAAGTGACTTTACTAGACGAGTGCATTCCAAACATGGATAATGTTTGGAGACTTGGTGTAGTCTTGTTCACTTTGTTACTTGGAAGTTGTTTGGTGACTTAGAAAGTGAGTTAAAACACCTATCATTTATGTAATAATCTTCAGTTCAACCTATACCAATAATGGGATTTGTGGCAACTTGAAGATGTTCAAGAAATGAAGTAGGATGAACAAAGTTTTAAAAAGTTTGATGAAACCAAAATTTAAATCCAACTTTGGACCTCAAAATGGTGATGTTCCAACTTAGTTTACCATGGTAAATTTGTGAAAACACTCCTAGAGGTTCTCCAAGTAGATTGAAAGAAGAAAACAAGAAGAAAAGATGGAAAAAGTGTTCAAAACTCACTGTTTTAAATCTTGATACAATCTGCCAACACTTGGAGATTTTGGAGGATTTGAGAGTTATTTGAGGTAGTGTAGAGTGCTTAGAGGTGTGGAGGAGGGTATTTATAAGTGGTTTTAGGGTTTGGGGTGATAATGAAGCTAGTTGGGTGTTAGGTGGTTGGAAAGAGAGATTTAAGGCAATTTAGCGAACCTGCCCAGAGAGTCTGTCAGTGACCCCTTTTGCAGACCGTAAGGCATATATCTTGCGGTCTGTAAGGCTTTTATAAAATCCAAATTCGCATTTTGGTTGTTTGGTCATTTGTCCATTTATGCAATATCTTTAATGTGTTATGTGTTTTTAGGGCGTTTTAAGGCATGTGTAAGCATGTGTAAAGTATGAATGAGCACAAATAATATTCCGAATTCATATAAACATAAAGTATGGTTCGGTTTTGCATACAAAACCGTATTTGTTATTGATTATGTGTTTGTACGAATGAACATGTATGATTAAAAGAAATTTTCATTATGATCAAAGTCTCGAGATTACAAAGATTGAAATGAAATACGAATACAAGCTTTCCAAATATAGAAAGTATGAAAATAGAAACATTATGTAGGTTACTTTTACATGCCTATGCAGATGCCTCATTTAATTCCTTACAAGCTTTTTCAGATACCGATTAGGCTGGTTGCCCAGATGACTATCGGTCCACTAGGGGTTCATTATATATCTTGGCTCAAATTTGAAAGTACACATATTGGATCGATTTAGTAAAATAAACAAGAGAGTCGGTAAATAAACGTGATGTGAATGAACCAATGCAGATTGTATTACTGAAAGAGTTTACATCACTCACACTAGGAAATCACCTCTTGTGATCTCCCGTCACACTCTCTTTCTCACATACACTTTCTCTCTAAAGAAAGATCTAATAATATCAAAGTTAAATGAGAAATGCAAATGATCTTACTATTTTTTAGGTGATGAGATCATTTAAGCTTTAAATGATTCCCCGTTGACTGATGCTTTGGGTTTGCAGAAACTTTAACACAAGTTTTTACAGTAAAACCAAATCTTTGAAGCTTATGTATCTACTTCCCCTCAAAGTATGCATATCCGATTAGTCAGAAACTCAATCTAGATCGACTACCATCACCTCCCCTGGGCTAGTTTTAAGTCAATCAAACATTTCTACTTATAGGAAAATAATACTCAGTTTTTCAACTTCCTAAGTCTTTTCATTCTATATAATTAGGTATATATATATATATATATATATATATATATATATATCCTTTGTAATCTCAAAATCAATGATATATAAATATTGAAAACACTTTACCATGTTTATATTAGCGATATCAAGATTATTCATCTTTCGAAAATGTATATCGAGTTTCAGCTAAAACAAATATACTCCTCTCATTATTAGTATTATTAGTATAGGAAAATCTTTAATTAGTATAAATCTTTAATGTACTCGCGCGGGTTTGTGATGACATGGACTACAATAGCCTATGTCTAATAGGTGTAAGGGGCTAAGCTGTCAATTCTATTGTATTCTTAGATTTCTATTAGAAACTGTTTTAAATGTCTTTTGGGGGATTTAATCGGTGATGAAGAATGCTTAGAACAATTGTTTAACTCGTTTCATGTGTAGTTCTTCATAATCATCTATTCAATCCAATGGTGATATTCTCGCATTTCAATTTCGATATACTTATTTCTTTGGTATTTTGAGTGAATCCATCAAGATTAATTTTTATATGGTTTATAAATAAGAAGCCAACATGCTTGGTTAGCTACTTTAGTTGTGTTTTACTTCAACTGGGGATATATAAACATGGTCAAAATCCTTCAATCATGTTATATCTTTAGATTGCCAATGAGCTTATGGTGTAGTGGTAAGGGAGAGACTTGGGTTTTCAAGAGACCTAGTTTCGATTCCTGCTTCCCCCATTAGTTTCGGTGGCACCGGGTGATTATGGGAGACTATGCGAGTAGACGGCGATCACTAGTCCGGTCATTGAACTGTACAGGTTTTACTTCACCCCACTGTCGTGCCTTCCGACGAGTGTTCACAGGCTTCAGTCCTAGGTAAGGATTTTTCCCAGCTCAGAGGCGGACGAGTGTTCATAGGCTTCAGTCCTAGGTAAGGATTTTTCCCGGCAAGTGTATGACCTGATATGTTGAATTTTGCAGATAGACCATTTGGTGGATTCATTATCCGTTCCAAAAAATATTGTATCTTTAGAGTTCTTTTAGAAACTATTTGTAAAGATTTTAGGTAATCATTGATTCAATTTAATAAGAAAGTGTCGGTGATATATATATATATATATATATAGGGTTAAGGTAAAATGAAAACTTATACGAGTTGTGATAACTTAGAGAACTCACCCTTACGAAAGGTTTATTCAATTTTTTTTTACCAAAAATACTAAAAAAATTAACTTTTCAAAAAAAACCTTAGTTTTTTTCATTTACAACAGTCATAAATGCTGTAAATAAACCTAGCTTTTTATAGCAGTTGTAAGGGGCTGATAACAGCACTTCAGTTTTTTTTTAGTTCGGCCGACTTTGTAACATTTTAATCTAGAAATATGAAAAATGGAGGCAAAACTCGTATGGGAAGGCCGAGTTCTCTAACTTCTCTCACAACTCTCACAACTTATAAAAGTTTCTCCTTGATTCGAATCCTATATGTATTCGATTCTAAATATTGCGAGAACCGTGAAACGTATGAAAAAAACCATGAGAACTTGGTAAAAAACAATTCAAATTCAAAATTTTTTTACACTTATCATTATTATTTGAATACAATATTAGAAATTAAATTTACACGTTCAAATCTACTCAAATCTACACGTAGTCGTAAATTAAGAGAATTTACACATGTGTAAATTTGTTGTAATTACACATGTGTATAAAACTTATTAAGAGTGATTTTGGAAGGAAAGACGAATTATTTAATGCGAAAATTCTTTTTTTAATATTGTATTTTAACTACAATAAGGTTTCTATAAAAAAAAATTTTGGTTTTGATTGTTTTTCTAATTCGTTTTCACGGTTTTCGCGATATTTAGTGTTAACACAAAATAACCCTTCCCTATATATATATAGGAGAGTTATCTTGAGAACACTAAATATTACGAGAACTGTGAGAACGAATGAAAAACCAATCAAAATCGATTTTTTAATACAAACCACATTGTAATTAAAATACATCATCAAAAAAGAATTTACAACATCAAATAATTTATTTCTCCTTTTAAAATCACTCTTACTAGATTTTTTACACATGTGTAAATATACAAATTTACACATGTGTAAATGACAAACTTACACATGTGTAAAAAAATTTTGTATGTGAATTCACGTAAACTTAATGTGTAAATTTAATTTCTAACATTGTATTCGATAATAATGATAAGTGTAAAAAGAAAATTTGAATTTGAATTGTTTTTGACCAAATTCTTATGGTTTTTCCAATTGTTCTCGGTTCTCGCAACCCTCCATTATATATATAAATATATATATATATATATATATATATATATATATATATATATATATATATATATATATATAAAGAGGCCAATACTCTTTGTTCAGCTACTTTAGTTGTGTTTTACTTCAACTCCCACGGATGTGAATACATGCTCAAAATCCTTTGAATGTTGTACCTTGTGATCATGGTTTCGTGTGCCAGCGGAAGTTTTAAGGGACCTAAGCTTTGTTTAATGTATTTTATATTTCTAATTTATTTTTCATAAGGTATTGTACTATATTACTTCACACAAATAATGAGTGTCTTTATTCTATTTAATCGAAATTTTCCTACATTCCTAACAAAAATGCACTTAACAGGACTGATCCCACGGATATCAAAGTTCTTCTATTTTCTCGTGTTCCACTTTTATTTTCTCCTGGTCCAGAAGGACCATCGATTTTCTTATATTTCAGGAAGGCCTTCACATTTTGTGAAGGATCTTTCTTTCCATTCGCAAGTGGAAGCTGCTTCTTCCAACATTGGCTGTCCCTGTAAATTGCAACTGCACAGAAACAATCGTTCAAGCAGGAAATTCTACAGGTTTGTTCATTAATTGGGTTCATGTGCACATAGTCAGAAGATGGCCAATCAATATTAGCGAGCTCGACGAAATCAAACATATCTTCCCCATGATTTGACTCACCTTCATCACAGTTCGGAGGGAATTCAGGCTTGCAGTCACCTTCTGGAGAATGGGGATCAAGCAATGAGAACCCCTGTGGGCATTGGCAGTTTGGCCGATTGTCCTCAAGGCTGCAAACATTGTTTAGCCCACATGCTTTGCTATCTTTAGTTGCACATATGTTTTCTGGTACAAACCATATAACTTTCCAAGTTGTAGCCTCAGTGGGATTCTTGGGTAGTAATATTGAGTAAAAACCCCATCGAAATCAAGAGTAGCTCTGTGATAGTAATCTCCAGAAGGAAGTGAGCCTCTTGTAGACCAACTCTTTCTCCATTTCTTCTCAATATATACATGTATCCTGTCGCATCAAAAACCAGTTGGAAACCAGAATTTGTTGAATTAGAGCTGTCGCGCGTGCCACTGGTATAGTAAGCATTAGCAGGAGAACCAGAAAACGTATCAAGAGTATTAAGAACAAGATTCCCATCTTGAAGCAGACGTAACTGGAATCTTCCATCAGCGAAGTTTGTTTTGCCCATTTTGGAGTTGATTACTCCACCTCTAGCCATAACCTGAGTAGGCAATATGGTATCTGTAGGATGATCAGAACTTTCCCAAATAATACGAGAATTGCTACCCACGATCACGAAGTTGCCTGTATCATTCATATAACCATATGCAAGGTCAGATATGGACGCAGAACTCCATACCTCTTTCCCTTGAGGATCACAAAGTACGAGTCCACGCCTATCAAACAGGCTAACTTTGGATCCCGTGGACACTGTTGGACCACCTTCTGGATACCAAATTACGGTTTTTTCTGGTATCTTGTCATACCATATGGATAACAAGAAGTTATCTTTGCCTTGAACTTGTTGGAACCCCAAGGAAAATTCACCAGAAGACGAAAGCCATGGTTTGGCATCGGGTGTTGCTGAAAGTGATGCACCAACAGATACAGAACCCTTAGTCAGTTGTGCAGCTGCAAAATGTAGCAATATAGTTAGAAAGATGATGAGATGTAGTGGGACTAAAGCCATAGGAAATGCTTGAATGATTTACAACAATAACAAATGTCAGTTTTTAAATAATGAAGATGAGTGCTTTAAAGTCAAGTTAAAGAATTTTTGTAACATTTGTCAAAAACGGGTTTCCAAAACCCGCTCCGTTTTGTAATCGAATATCAAGTTATAAATGTCACGTTGTGTATTTATGGTTTTTGATTTTTAATGATACATAATTAATAAACAAACTAAACTATAAAAATTATTTTTGATAAAAAGTGAAAACAAAATAAATAAAAATAAAATGATGCTGCCGGGACTCGAACCCGGGTCAGCCGGAATTTAAACCCAAAGACTTAACGCTCACACACATCACCACTCCACCACTTGTTTGTTTTCTGTCAACTTAGGGAAACAAATAACTCTTATACACAAACCTAGTTAAACCGGTTGCGCCAACTGAGAAACCGAAATCGGCAATTCAACCGTCTAATCGTTTGATTAATCGCACATTCAGGTTTATAACCGATGCACCGACAAATCCTAATCAATTCGGATTTGAATGAACTTCAATTTTGATCATGATCGGTTTTTATAACCGAAAATGATCAATGACTGAATTACTTCCATCAAGACCCCTCTCGCGACTCAGAAACATCATACAAACCTTCCATTTCACTTTCGTCATACATTCAGTCCATCAGAACGCTTAAATCAACTCGCCGGAAATTTCTGCAAGTTCGCCGGAAAACCGTATTCATCATCAAAACGGTAATTCTTTCAATACCGTCGTAGTCTAACAATTGTTAAGCTATTTCTAACTTAAACCTTTCAATTAAATCGAATTCAGACACCGTTATCAGATAATTCCAGTTCGCCGGAAAATTTCTGGAAATCTTTATTTCCGTCTGTGAAACGGTAAGGACCTTCAATCACACTGTTAACGTTTGTTTATCACTTCAATTCCACGATTGGCTAATCAAAACGGTTAATTGTTTGGTTCAGTTGAGGTGCACAAAAACAGAGCCGACGCATTGCCGGAAACTCTGTGATAAATCATTCCTACGGTATGTTTACTTCCAACACCGTCTCTGCTATTTCATTTTAGTCTTATGAATGATTGATAATCGTAAAAGCAAGAAACGGATTAGTAACACAGTCGACTGTAAATTGAGTGAAGAAGACGAAGATAGTTAAGTTATAAGTTTATTTAAAATCAGTAATATGAACGGGTTAGACACACAGTCCAGCGGTGGACTGTGTGCAAAATATACGCGCATGTCACGAGTTCGATCCCTGATACACGCACTCCCTATGTAATAAAATGGCTTTTTGTTTAAAACTGAACCGGGTTAACTCCGTTAGTTGTTAAGTATAATAAAAATTGGTATATTAACCAAGTTAGACACACAGTCCAGCGGTGGACTGTGTGTGATGTGAAAGCACAAGTCCCGGGTTCGAAACCTGTTACTGGCACCGGTTGAACGAATTAAAATGTTTTTGAAATTAAAAGAATTTTGGTTAAATCGAATTAGTATATAAATATAATTAAAAACAAGATTATTTCGGGTTAGACACGTAGCTCAGTTGGTAGAGCTGCGTGCACGCGTACGGGAGGTCTCGGGTTCGAGTCTCACCCAGCGCATTCATGCACACTGACCGAACCGGTCAACAGGTCAACAAGTCAACGGTCAACGCAAAATAAACAATTTTTTTATATTTTTATTTATTTAATTAATTTAAAAATCAATTAAAAATACTTAAAAATAACATTTTCAAAGATAGAAAATAGCCTTAAACTCACAAAAATATATCTAAAAATTCCATTAAAATCCTTAATAAAATCCACTCATTTACTATATTTTTTTTCCGTTATTATTTAGGTTAGTAATTCTCGTTGTTCAATTCTCCCGACTCGTGCGCATCTCATCATCTCCAATCAAACGCACCCAATGTGAGTGAATCTTTACAAATTCCCCGTTTTAATCACGTTTTGGGGTGTATCATGTGTCTTGCTATATATTATATTTAAATCATTGTGCATACATCATATCATGAACATGTGTATTCAGTTTGTTTCAACTGTTGTGTGGTTATCGTTAGATGCAATTTATTATTTTCAGTACATGCAATTTCATAGGCCCCGCTCCCCATTACATTATGAGCGTTGAGCATGTTCCCCATTACATTATGAGCGTGAACCTGGCGTGCCCACATACGATCGGCTCCGTTTGATTGAGCCTTGATCGCACAGACATTTTTTCATTTTCAGTACATGCAATACGATCGGCTCCGTTTGAATGAGCCTTGATCGCACAGTTTCATTCATGTTATTTATCGTATGATGTTGGTATGTTAATGTATGCTATCATGTGTTATTGTATGTTATAGTTGTGATTGCTATTGCTACTGCTTGGTTATTTACATTTGCTCATTTATGATTATGCACAATTTTTCATTGATAAACTAACAAGTAAATCAATAACAAATGTTTATCTAACAAGGTTCACTCGCCAACTTATGTTGACCCAAAAACCCCCATTTTTACACATGATACAGGTGAACCAGCTGCAGCCAGAAACACTTAGGATTGGACTAGAAGAATAAAATGATTTAGAGTTTGGAACTATTTTGTTTGGTTATTTTCTTTGTAATGTATTGACATGTTTGGATTATTTGGAATGTAACTTTGACTTTAATAAATATGAAACATATTAGTAATATCATGAGCTTTGGTGATAACCCAATTATGCCCCGACTCTTATTCCGCTGCGGGTCGGGGTGTGACAGATTGGTATCAGAGCCATGACTATAGGGATATAGGATAGGTTATTAGACCCTTAGAGCCTATACTATAGTTGATTAGAAACTTATAAGATTTTTGTGTGTTACATGCCAAATTTCATGATGTTTATATGTTTTGTGTTAAATGTTACATTCAATGTTATGCAAGCATGTTCATAAGTATATATTATCATATAATGCCTATCATGAATCATATACTAATAACATATCACATCCATGAAAGCACACACCACATCATGATTGCTTTTACAATGATTTTTGTGTTTTCAAATCTCATCAAAGTGAGTTCTCATGACGGGCATGTAGTAACTGGAAGGGTATCAGTACCGGTAGTCGGAACGTCCTGTCTAGGCTGGCATTGGTATAAATCCAAAATAAAGAACCAGTTTGCCTACCTGGGGACTAACGATGAGAGTACGAAGTACCTATTAGGCCAAAGCATGCTATACCAAACGTCGTGTGAGCTAACCCCACTTTGAGTTTGTAACATCCGTCAAAAAACGGATTTACCAAACCCGCTCCGTTTATTAACCGAACAATCAGTTAAAAATTTCGTTGCGTATTTAATGCCCAAAATAATTTTAAACGATACATAATTAATAAGTATATTGGAATATATAATTTATATTTAAAAAAGTATTAAAAATAGTGGTTTAAAAATAAAATTTTGCTGCCGGGTTTCGAACCCGGGTCAGTCAACCGGATTCAGCAATGACTTAACACACACACGCTCAACCACTCCGCCACTTGTGTTTCTTGTTAATTAATGGAAACAATTAATACATATTATAAGTCTCGAAATCAAAACCGACGCGCCCAATCGCAGTCGTCGGAAATCCCGACGATTTCGCCGAGATTGGACGGTTTCTTCAGTTTTAACCGAAGCCGTAACTACTACATCGGTTATAACCGACGTCTGAACCCGCGACGCAAGTCATAACCGCCGAAAAACGTAATGACGACGAATCAAGACAGAAAACGGACTAAATACGTCGATGTTCTGCCTTATAAATACCCCATCTAACCTCTGTTAGCTTTTTCGCTCACAATCACACATTTCCCCGACGTAATTCCACTCGCCGGAAATTTCTACAACTCGACGGAAAACCGACCCTTTCACCTCTGTGCCTTACTGAACACCCAGAACTCATACCGAAGCCACCCACATTCATCTCAAGCTCGTTGAAGACCCTCTGCCACAGGACACACGTCGCCGGAATAGCTTGCTGTCACCGGAGTTTCGCCGGCGAAACAGAGGAGCCCTGTTCGGTAAACCTTACACTTAATCTCTCGTTCTTTTTATTAATCTCACACGTAATTAACCACCAGACACTAACGAACTTGATTAAATCTTCGAACCAGTCGGACTTCCGTTTCTGGTTAAGTCTGACGAAGAAGACGAAGATTCGTACTGTATATGTTTAATTAAAATCAAGATATATCTCGGGTTAGACACACAGTCCAGCGGTGGACTGTGTGCAAATAAAACACGCTTACGTCTCGAGTTCGATTCTTGTCCCACGCACCCTCGCCTTAATAAAAATGTTTTTTTTCTTAACTGAACCGGATCCACTGCTTAAAGATGTTAAGTTTAATAAAAACCGGAATAATAACCAAGATAGACACACAGTCCAGTGGTAGACTGTGTGAATGTTTAATCACACGTCACGAGTTCGAGTCCGGACTACCGCACCGGTCCGGACAATTATCAAACTTTTTATTTAAAACAGAAACGAAACTATTTAGTTTGTATATAAGTATAATAAAAATCAGACTATTTAACAAGTTAGACACAGAGTCCAGCGGTGGACTGTGTGTTAACCTAAACCACAGGTCCCGGGTTCGAGACCTGTGGAGGACACCGGTTCGATACATTAAAATCGTTTTTAAAAATAAATGATTTTCGGTTTAATTCAATTAGTAATATAAATATAATTAAAAACAGAAATATTTCAGGTTAGACACGTAGCTCAGTTGGTAGAGCTGCGTGCACGCGAACGGGAGGTCTCGGGTTCGAGCCTCACCTGGCGCACACAATTACACAGCCTGACCGGTCAACAAGTCAACGGTCAACGGTCGCAAAAAGTCAACAATTTTTATTATTTTTATTTATTTATTTTATTTAAAAATCAATTAAAAATACTTAAAAATAACGTTTTTAAGGTTAGAGAATAGCCTTAAACTCACAAAAAAATATCCAATCATCCTACTAAAATTGATTAATAAAATCCGCTTATTTACCGAACCATTATGCCATTATCTAGGTTAGTTTCACTCGTGGTTAAAACCAACTTCGTGCGCATTCAACATCATCAACCGAACGCACCCAATGTGAGTGAATCTTACAACTCCCCTTTTCAATTACACGTTTTAGGGTGTGTCATGTGTCACCAAAAATTAACTCGTTTATTTAAACTTGTGCCATACCATATTGTGATCTAAACTTAGATTGTATACATTGTTTGTAGTTATGTATTTCATATTGTCAATTTATATGCAATTCATTTATTAGGCCCATCAGTTCCTCGTGGGAGACGAGTTGAGCAACGCGTGCCTCAAAACAAATCCGTTAATGTTCGTGTGTGTATCATTTAGTTTATATTGTTTGTAGTCATGTAGTTCATATTGTCAAGTATATGCAAATCATTCATTAGGCCCATCAGTTCCTCGTGAGAGACGAGTTGAGCAACGCGTGCCTCAAAACGATCCATTATTGTTCATGTGTGCATTATTTAATATTAAATGATTGGTGAATAAGTTTACATCTATTTTTACTCATGTGTGGTTGTGCACTTTATTTTATAATCAATTAAATAAACTTGTTCAAATGTTTTTCATAGGATTCACTCGCCAACTTTTTGTTGATCCAAAAACCATTTTTACACATGATACAGGTGAACAGGATGAAGCAAGGAAAACATAGGAAATGCCTTAGAAGAAAACAATGAAGCCTAGATTGATGTTTAGGACATGATGTAATTATGATTGTATATTTCCCATTAAAATGTATTAATGAATATGAAACGTTATAATAAATGTCATGAGCTTTGATGATAACCCAATCATGCCTCGATCACCTTTTCCGCTGCGGGTCGGGGTGTGACAGATTGGTATCAGAGCCATGACTATAGGGATATAGGATAGGTTATTAGACCCTTAGAGCCTATACTATAGTTGCCTAAATTTTAATTATTTAGGTGGTTGCATACAAACTTATGATATTTATTTGTTTCATATTTGTTTATACTTACAGTCAAACATACATACTTACATACACATTCATCATACATATTTCAATGTTCATATATTCAAATCATCTTCATACTTTTGTTATTCAAAGATTTTGTCGCAATTTTCAAATCCCATCAAAGTGAGTTCTGCGACGGGCATGTAGTAACTGGAAGGGTACAAGTACCGGTAGTCGGAACGTCCTGTCTAGGTTGGCATTCGTATAAATCCAATATAACGGACCAGTTTGCCTACCTGGGGACTAACGATGAGAGTACGAAGGACCTATTAGGCCAAAGCATGCCACACCAAACGTCGTTTGAACTAACCCACTTTGAGGTGTCACCGTGTCTACACCTGGACACATTCCGAATATCATACGTTGTATACATATTTCTCGATTTTCTCCGGGTTTTAGTGTACGTAACCAGGCTAACACATGCGAACCATATGAAAAACCCGGTATTCATGGGGCCCACATGATTACGAAGGTGAAGTATGGCGGCATGCAAGGCCCAATGACAAGCAAAGCCCAAGACATCCTATGGATGTAGTAGATTTATTTTTCTATATTTATTTTATGAATGTTCATTCCTAAATACGACCCATGATCCCAAAAACATCCAACTCATACTCATGATACGTATTCCTTGTAGATGTCTTCTAGCCTCGCCCGTAGGAAGATGAGAGCAGGAAAAGCCCGCGAGCGCATGGCTGCCCTAATCGCCCAACAAATGGCGGCCGTAATACCCAACATTGTAATCCAAGTCCAACAAGCACTTACCGCTAATCCTGTCAATCAAGAAGATCAACACGTTATCAACCCACCCCCAAATACCACTAAATGCACCTACAAGCATTTCAAATCATGCGACGCTCCAAAATACGAAGGGACTGAAGGTGTCACCGCTCTCCCCCATTGGTTTGAAGAAATGGAGAACACTTTTCTAAATTGCGATTGCCCCGATGATCGCAAAGTGCGATATGCTACTGGTCGTTTATATGGAATAGCACTTACTTGGTGGAATACAGAGAAGGCCAAACGAGGCGTTGACGATGCTATGACTTTGACTTGGGAAGAGTTGAAGGAAATCATGACAATACGGTTTTGCCCAAGGAGCGAAATCAAGAAATTAGAAGATGAGTTCTATTCGTTGAAGCAAAAGGAAGGCGACCACACCACTTACAACAAAAGATTTCTCGAGTTAAATCAAATGGTTCCCAACTTGTTCACTCCTCTTTACCGTTTGATCGAACACTACATTCGAGGTCTTCCGTTAAAGATTCAGGACTCTGTAATAAGTACCACGCCTGCAACTTTGGAAGCAGCAATGGAGTTAGCTACAGAGCTCACCGAGAACCGAATCCGGAACAAAGACTTCAAGGAGGAGAAGAAGAAGGATAAAGCATCAACTGAAACTTCAAACTCCACCCAAACCGAATCCCCTTCTCAACCCATTTCTAAGAGAAAAAGAGACGGACAACTTTTCGCTACTACCCAACGTAATCAACCAGTTTCACACGCCATACCCATCCAAGCTATCCCAATCACTCAAGTAGCACCCAACTCAACTTACCCAAATAAGAAACCATACCTTGGATCTCACCCTCGATGTAACACCTGTTTTTATCACCATCCATCTACCTTACCTTGTCGACTATGTGCGAATTGTGGAGGCTATGGTCATTTGAGCAAGGTTTGCCGCACCCCTCAAAACCAAACCACCCCCTACTCAAAATATGATCCAAACATATCAACAACCTCAATACCCCATGTTACCTTATGTTCGAGCTTGTTTCAATTGTGGCGACCCTACCCACTTTAGAAACACGTGCCCTCGATTGGTTAACATCATAAACGCTCAAGCTCAATCAAACCCAGTTAACCAAGTAAATCAAGAAAACCCAATCACTAGGCCACCAACAAGAGGAAGAGTTTTCAACATCAACGCCAATCCTGACGAAGATAATGACGGCCCAAACGAAACCACCCAACTAGTCCTCTTCTCCGAAAATCAAGATTCAACTCCAATCGTTTAGTTTTATGTTTTTCTTTATGTTTTAGAATCACATAGAACCAATCATAACTTAAGGATAAAGCCAATGAGAATTTGACAAGAATATGGTGGATACGCCGCTGGTACTTCCTATATATAAGTATTCTTGTCAAAGGATCGGAGGCATTATCTGGCGGTTTTGAGAGGTTCCATGTATAAACTGTTTGTGTGATTATTGTTTAGATTAAATTTATTATTTTCAGTACATGCAATACGATCGGCTCCGTTTGATTGAGCCTTGATCGCACAGACATTTTTCATTTTCAGTACATGCAATACGATCGGCTCCGTTTGATTGTGCCTTGATCGCACAGACATTTTTCATTTTCAGTACATGCAATACGATCTTTTGGTTGTTGTGTTTGTTGTAGAGTCACATAGAACTAATCATAATTTATGGATAAAGTCAATGAAAATTTGACAAGAATATGGTGGATACGCCGCTGGTACTTCCTATATATAAATATTCTTGTCAAAGGATCGGAGGCATTATCAGGCGGTTATGAGAGGTTCCATGTATAAAAGGTTTGTGTGATTATTGTTTAGATTAAATTTATTATTTTCAGTACATGCAATACGATCGGCTCCGTTTGATTGAGCCTTGATCGCACAGACATTTTTCATTTTCAGTACATGCAATACGATCGGCTCCGTTTGATTGAGCCTTGATCGCACAGACATTTTTCATTTTCAGTGCATGCAATACGATCTTTTGGTTGTTGTGTTTGTTGTAGAGTCACATAGAACTAATCATAACTTGTGGATAAAGTCAATGAAAATTTGACAAGAATATGGTGGATACGCCGCTGGTACTTCCTATATATAAGTATTCTTGTCAGAGGATCGGAGGCATTATCAGGCGGTTATGAGAGGTTCCATGTAGGATTTAGTATGTTTTGGTCGAAGTTTGTTCATCATACATTTCAGCGTATTCAATTTCATCAAATAAAGAAGTTGAGCTATGTCTCACTTCCACAATGACTAACCTCTCCATCACAACAAACGAGAGAGGTGTTGTCATCATTCAAACATGTATGCTATCAGAATGTCAGGCGGTGTTTATTTATGTTCTAGAGTTACATCATAGAACCAATCATAACTCACTGATAAAACCAATGAAAATTTGACAAGAATATGGTGGATACGCCGCTGGTACTTCCTATATATAAGTATTCTTGTCAAAGGATCAGAGGCATTGTCAGGCGGTTATGAGAAGTTCTATGTAGGATTTAGTAATTTCTTGGTAACTAATCATAACTTGAGGATAAAACCAACGAAAATTTGACAAGAATATGGTGGATACGCCGCTGGTACTTCCTATATATAAGTATTCTTGCCAAAGGATCAGAGGCATTATCAGGCGGTTATGAGAAGTTCCATGTAGGATTTAGTATTGTCTTGGTTGAAATTTGTGTTACATTTATATCATCTCGCCATTTAAAGAAATTAGATTGTGTTCCATTTCTACATAAACTAACCTTTCCATCATAACAAACGAGAGAGGAACTGTCACCATTCAAACATGTATGCTATCAGAATCTGGACTCAAATATTGGTTGTTGTGTTTATTTATGTTCTAGAGTTACATCATAGAACCAATCATAATTCACTGATAAAACCAATGAAAATTTGACAAGAATATGGTGGATACGCCGCTGGTACTTCCTATATATAAGTATTCTTGTCAAAGGATCAGAGGCATTGTCAGGCGGTTATGAGAAGTTCTATGTAGGATTTAGAAATTTCTTGGTACATTGGTTGTGGCGTTTATTTATGTTTAGAGTCACATCATAGAACCAATCATAACTTACTGATAAAACCAATGAAAATTTGACAAGAATATGGTGGATACGCCACTGGTACTTCCTATATATAAGTATTCTTGTCAAAGGATCAGAGGCATTATTAGACGGTTATGGGAAGTTCCATGTAGGTTGTAGTATTAGAAATTTTGTTTTAGGATATAACCCTATCCCTCCAAACATATCAAAACTCTTACGCATGATATCATATTTAGTGAATCAACACTGCTTATCAATATTTTTACCGTAGGCAACAAAAAGCGATTCCTGTAATAGGGTACTTAACCCTTACAAGGGACGTTACCGCCTCAAACAAAAACTTAAACTCTTACTCTTTTTCTAAGTATGTAACTGTCAAACTAAACACCATCATTTTTAGACAAATATATCACTACTTAAATTTCGGGACGAAATTTCTAAAAAGCAGGGGATACTGTAACATCCGTCAAAAAACGGATTTACCAAACCCGCTCCGTTTATTAACCGAACAATCAGTTAAAAATTTCGTTGCGTATATAATGCTCAAAATAATTTTAAACGATACATAATTAATAAGTATATTGGAATATATAATTTATATTTGAAAAAGTATTAAAAATAGTGGTTTAAAAATAAAAGGTTGCTGCCGGGTTTCGAACCCGGGTCAGTCAACCGGATTCAGCAATGACTTAACACACACACGCTCAACCACTCCGCCACTTGGGTTTCTTGTTAATTAATGGAAACAATTAATACATATTATAAGTCTCGAAATCAAAACCGACGCGCCCAATCGCAGTAGTCGGAAATCCCGACGATTTCGCCGTGATTGGACGGTTTCTTCAGTTTTAACCGAAACCTTAACTACTACATCGGTTATAACCGACGTCTGAACCCGCGACGCAAGTCATAACCGCCGGAAAACGTAATGACCGACGAATCAAGACGGAAAACGGACTAAATACGTCGATGTTCTGCCCTATAAATACCCCCTCTAACCTCTGTTAGCTTTTTCGCTCACAATCACACATTTTCCCGACGTAATTCCACTCGCCGGAAATTTCTACAACTCGCCGGAAAACCGACCCTTTCACCTCTGTGCCTTACTGAACACCCAGAACTCATACCGAAGCCACCCACATTCATCTCAAGCTCATTGAAGACCCTCTGCCGCAGGACACACGTCGCCGGAATAGCTTGCTGTCACCGGAGTTTCGCCGGCGAAATAGAGGAGCCCTGTTCGGTATACCTTACACTTAATCTCTCGTTCTTTTTATTAATCTCACATGTAATTAACCACCAGACACTAACGAACTTGATTAAATCTTCGAACCAGTCGGACTTCCGTTTCTGGTTAAGTCTGACGAAGAAGACGAAGATTCGTATTGTATATGTTTAATTAAAATCAAGATATATCTTGGGTTAGACACACAGTCCAGCGGTGGACTGTGTGCAAATAAAACACGCTTACGTCTCGAGTTCGATTATTGTCCCACGCACCATCGCCTTAATAAAAATGTTTTTTTTCTTAACTGAACCGGATCCACTGCTTAAAGATGTTAAGTTTAATAAAAACCGGACTAATAACCAAGATAGACACACAGTCCAGTGGTGGACTGTGTGAATGTTTAATCACACGTCACGAGTTCGAGTCCGGACTACCGCACCGGTCCAGACAATTATCAAACTTTTTATTTAAAACAGAAACGAAACTATTTAGTTTGTATATAAGTATAATAAAAATCAGACTATTTAACAAGTTAGACACAGAGTCCAGCGGTGGACTGTGTGTTAACCTAAACCACAGGTCCTGGGTTCGAGACCTGTGGAGGACACCGGTTCGATACATTAAAATCTTTTTTAAAAATAAATGATTTTCGGTTTAATTCAATTAGTATATAAATATAATTAAAAACAGAAATATTTCAGGTTAGACACGTAGCTCAGTTGGTAGAGCTGCGTGCACGCGAACGGAAGGTCTCGGGTTCGAGCCTCACCTGGCGCACACAATTACACAGCCTGACCGATCAACAAGTCAACGGTCAACGGTCGCAAAAAGTCAACAATTTTATTATTTTTATTTATTTATTTTATTTAAAAATCAATTAAAAATATTTAAAAATAATGTTTTTAAGGTTAGAAAATAGCCTTAAACTCACAAAAATATATCCAATCATCCTACTAAAATTGATTAATAAAATCCGCTTATTTACCGAACGATTATGCCATTATCTAGGTTAGTTTCACTCGTGATTAAAACCAACTTCGTGCGCATTCAACATCATCAACCGAACGCACCCAATGTGAGTGAATCTTACAACTCCCCTTTTCAATTACACGTTTTGGGGTGTGTCATGTGTCACCAAAAATTAACTCGTTTATTTAAACTTGTGCCATACCATATTGTGATCTAAACTTAGATTGTATACATTGTTTGTAGTTATGTATTTCATATTGTCAATTTATATGCAATTCATTCATTAGGCCCATCAGTTCCTCGTGGGAGACGAGTTGAGCAACGCGTGCCTCAAAACAAATCCATTAATGTTCGTGTGTGTATCATTTAGTTTATATTGTTTGTAGTCATGTATTTCATATTGTCAAGTATATGCAAATCATTCATTAGGCCCATCAGTTCCTCGTGAGAGACGAGTTGAGCAACGCGTGCCTCAAAACGATCCATTATTGTTCATGTGTGCATTATTTAATATTAATTGATTGGTGAATAAGTTTACATCTATTTTTACTCATGTGTGGTTGTGCACTTTATTTTATAATCAATTAAATAAACTTGTTCAAATGTTTTTCATAGGATTCACTCGCCAACTTTTTGTTGATCCAAAAACCATTTTTACACATGATACAGGTGAACAGGATGAAGCAAGGAAAACATAGGAAATGCCTTAGAAGAAAACAATGAAGCCTAGATTGATGTTTAGGACATGATGTAATTATGATTGTATATTTCCCATTAAAATGTATTAATGAATATGAAACGTTATAATAAATGTCATGAGCTTTGATGATAATCCAATCATGCCTCGATCACCTTTTCCGCTGCGGGTCGGGGTGTGACAGAGTTGTCATTGTGTCTACACCTGGACACATTCCGACCATACATCTCGTAAACATATTTTGTGGTTTGCATTCGGGTGATGCAAGTGTTAAATCGCCAATACTAATGTGAATCCTACCAAGCCAATAGCCATGGGGGCCCACATGACTATATAGGTGAAGGTATGGGGGACATTTGAGGCCCAACATGAGCAAACCCAAGACATCCTATGGATGTAGTTGCATTATTGATATTTATGTTATTTTCATTTTTCATAAAGACACATGACACCTAAAAAGACTCAATAAACTCACAATCTTCTTACGTATGTTCCTGTAGATGTCGTCCAGACAACAACGAAGGGGTAAAAGATCAGGAAGGTCTCAGGAACGCTTGGCCACACAAATCGCGAAACAAATGGCCACGATACTGCCTGACATTGTGGTCCAAGTACAACAAGCCCTCGCTACAAATCCTACTAACCCTCCCCAACAAGACGACCAGAACATCGGCAACCCTCCTACCAGCAAGTGCTCATATAAACATTTCAAGTCTTGTGATCCTCCTAAATTTGAAGGGACCGAAGGTGTCACTGCCCTCCTCCACTGGTTTGAGGAGATGGAAAACACTTTTCTCAACTGCGATTATCCTGAGGATCGCAAGGTTCGATACGCCACCGGAAGACTATTTGGGGTAGCTCTTACCTGGTGGAATACTGAAAAGGGGAAGAGGGGAATTGAGGATGCAATGGCCTTAACTTGGGAGGAACTAAGGGAAATCATGACTAGGCGTTTCTGTGCTAGGAGTGAAATTAAAAAGTTGGAGGACGAATTTCATTCTTTAAAGCAGAAGGAGGGTGATCACACTACCTATAACAAGAGGTTCTTAGAGTTGAACCAAATGGTTCCAAATTTGTTTACCCCAACTTATCGTTTGATCGAACATTATATTCGAGGACTTCCCTCGAAAATTCAAGATTCAGTTCTCAGCATTTCACCGGTAACACTTGAAGCTGCTATGGAGCTAGCAACTGAACTGACCGAGAATCAAATTCGCAACGGGAAGTTTAAAGAAGAGAAAAAGAAAGCCCCTGTTGTGGGTCAAACTTCAAACCATTCCACCTCCTCCTCTAAGTTTGCTAACAAGAGGAAGCATAACACCAGAAACTTCACCGTCACACAAACCAATTACCCTATTTCTGCTGCACCCATTACCCAAGTCGCCCCTTCACCTGCACCATACAAAAGACCATACTCTGGCCCGTTACCAAAATGCAACCGTTGCCAATATCACCATTCTCCTTATTATCCTTGTCAACATTGCACCGGCTGTGGTCGCGCAGGTCATACTGTTCAAACCTGCCGCATGCCTTAGCGAACGAACCGCCACCAGCCTTCGACCCAAACCCACCAACAAATAATGGGTCAAGCACTATTACCACCCACCCAACATTTAGCCCAAACATATTACCAACCCAATTATTCTATGGGTCAACCTATGCGGGCTTGCTACAATTGCGGAGACCCAAGCCATTTCAGAAACACTTGTCCAAGGTTGGTAAACATTATTCATGCTCAGGCCCAAGCCAACCCGGTGAATCAAGCGAACCAAGCTCCTCCACCTGCAAGAGGAAGAGCTTTCAATATCAACGCTAATCAGGCTAGGGCTGACGGCAATGTGGTTAACGGTACGTTCCTTATTAATGGTCGATATGCATCCATGTTGTTTGATACTGGCGCGGATAAAAGTTTTGTGTCCTTAGAGTTTGAACCTATCCTAAACCAAAATCATGATAATCTCATGGAATCCATAACAGTAGAAGTTGCTGGCGGGAAACCGGTCTCATTGAACTCTATTATACGTAATTGCACTCTTACTCTAAACGACCATAATTTTCTAGTTGACCTTATTGCTATGAAGTTGGGAAGTTTTGATATCATAATCGGTATGGACTGGTTTAGTCAACATCAGGCAGAAGTTGTATGTCGCGAGAAGTTTATACGTATTCCTCTTTCAAACGGTCAGACTCTTCGAATCTTTGGAGAAACCTCGTCGAAAGGGCTCAGCTTAATGTCTTGTCTTCAAGCTCAAAAATATCTTCGCAAGAATTATGTCGCGTTTTTAGCTCATATCATCAAAAAGGGAACCATGGAGAAGAAACTTGAAGACATTCCAGTAGTAAAAGATTTTCCGCGAGTTTTTCCTGACGACATTTCAGGACTTCCTCCAGTTAGAGAAGTCGAATTTCGTATTGATCTTATACCTGGTGCTACACCAGTTGCAAAGTCTCCTTATAGGTTAGCCCCCTCTGAAATGCAAGAGCTAGCCAGTCAATTACAAGAGTTGACTGACAAGGGATTCATACGTCCTAGCTCATCGCCTTGGGGTGCACCTGTCCTTTTTGTAAAGAAGAAAGATAGATCGTTTCGTATGTACATCGACTACAGAGAGCTCAACAAATTAACAATCAAGAATCGCTATCCTTTACCTCGCATTGATGATCTTCTTGACCAACTCCAAGGTGCCAGCTACTTTTCCAAAATCGACCTTCGATCTGGTTATCATCAACGTAGAGTACATGAAGAAGACGTCCCAAGACCGCATTTCGAACTCGTTGTGGCCATTATGAATTCATGGTCATGCCTTTTGGTTTAACCAACGCTCCAGCAGTCTTCATGGACCTAATGAACCGAGTCTGCAAACCTTATCTTGATCGATTTGTTCTAGTTTTCATCGACGACATTCTTATTTATTCAAAATCTAAATCTGATCATGAGCGTCATCTTCGACTCATCCTTACACTTCTAGAGAATGAAAAGCTTTACGCTAAATTCTCCAAATGCGAATTCTGGTTAAAAGAGGTGTAATTCCTCGGACATGTAGTCAATGACAAGGGAATACATATCGACCCCTCAAAGATCAAAGCGGTACAAGAATGGCAAGCTCCACGTACACCAACTGAAGTAAGATCTTTTCTTGGTCTGGCTGGTTATTATCGTCGTTTCATTTCAAACTTCTCTCGCATTGCTGTACCACTCACGGCTTTAACTCATAAGGGAAAACCTTTTATATGGGGACCCAAGCAAGAAAAAGCCTTCCAAACCCTTAAACAAAAACTTTGTGATGCACCAATCCTCACTCTTCCTGAAGGTTGTGATGATTTCGTGGTCTATTGCGACGCGTCAGGGCAAGGATTAGGCTGCGTTCTAATGCAAAGAGGAAAAGTTATAGCTTATGCTTCGAGACAACTCAAGACGCATGAGAAGAACTACACCACCCATGACCTAGAACTTGGAGCCGTTGTGTTCGCTCTTAAGATATGGAGACATTATCTCTATGGTACTAAGTGTGAAATATACACTGACCACAAGAGTCTTCAACATATCTTCAATCAAAAGGAGTTAAACATGAGGCAACGAAGATGGGTCGAACTTCTAAATGACTACGAGTGTGAAATTCGGTACCACCCTGGCAAAGCAAATGTGGTGGCTGATGCACTCAGTCGAAAGGGTTATGCGAACTCCATTCGTCTTCTATGTTCGCAAATCATATCTGACATTAAAGATCAAATTCGAGAAGCCCAACATGTTTCAGTAACGGAAGATGATGTACGAAAGGAGATGTCCTGTGGAGCTGAACTTAAAATTGAAACTAAATCTGAGGGTATTCTGTACTACCTAGATCGTATCTGGATTCCTGACCACAACAATCTTCGTGAAATTCTTATGAATGAAGCTCACAAAACGCGATACTCTATACACCCAGGAGCCGATAAGATGTATCAAGACCTACGATATACCTATTGGTGGCCTGGAATGAAGAAGGATATTGCTGTTTTTGTTTCTAAGTGCCTTACATGTTCCAAGGTAAAAGCTGAACACCAAAGACCCTCAGGACTTCTGGTCCAACCTGAAATACCTGTATGGAAGTGGGAAAATATAACCATGGACTTCATTACCGGGTTACCTCGCACTTCTGGTGGGTATGACACTATATGGGTAATAATTGACCGACTTACAAAATCAGCTCACTTTATTCCTATCCGCGAAGATTTCAAGAACGAAAAGCTAGCTCGTATTTATATCAGCGAAATCGTAAGCCGACATGGGGTACCGTTAAGCATTATTTTTGATCGTGATGGTCGTTTTACTTCACGAACATGGCAAGCAGTACAAGCCGCTATGGGTACGCGATTAGATCTCAGTACCGCCTATCATCCTCAAACTGATGGACAATCTGAGCGCACCATTCAAACTCTTGAAGATATGCTTCGAGCATGTGTCATAGACTTCAAGGGAAATTGGGACGCTCATCTCCCATTAGTTGAATTTTCGTACAACAACAGCTATCATTCAAGCATCGGCATGGCACCTTTTGAAGCCTTATATGGTCGTAAGTGCCGATCTCCAGTATGTTGGCACGAAATTGGGGAAGCTCAAATCACTGGTCCAGAATTGATCCAAGAAACCACAGTCAAGATCCATCAAATCCGAAACAATCTTCTAGCGGCTCAAAGTCGTCAAAAGAGTTATGCAGATAAACGACGGAAGCCTTTAGAGTTTAACATTGGTGATCATGTACTTCTAAAAGTATCACCGTGGAAGGGAGTAGTTCGTTTTGGTCAAAAACGCAAGCTAGCACCACGCTACGTAGGACCTTTCAAGATACTCGAAAGAGTAGGACCTGTAGCATACAAGCTTGACCTACCAGAAGAACTCAACAGGATTCATCCCACATTCCACGTATCAAACTTGAAGAAGTGCCTCGCTGATGAAAACCTCCACATTCCTCTGGAAGATATTCTGATTGATGAATCTATGCATTTTATTGAAAGACCAGTAGAGATCATGGACTTCGGAGAGAAACGTCTACGACGAAGTCGCATTCCAATTGTTAGGGTACGCTGGGAGTCGAAACGGGGACCTGAGTTTACTCGGGAACGTGAAGACTCCATGCGTGAAAAATACCCGCATCTTTTTCCTACTACTTCAACTACTTAAATTTCGGGACGAAATTCCTAAAAGTAGGGGATACTGTAACATTTGTCAAAAACGGGTTTCCAAAACCCGCTCCGTTTTGTAATCGAATATCAAGTTATAAATGTCACGTTGTGTATTTATGGTTATTTTGATTTTTAATGATACATAATTAATAAACAAACTAAAATATAAAAATTATTTTTGATAAAAAGTGAAAACAAAATAAATAAAAATAAAATGATGCTGCCGGGACTCGAACCCAGATCAGCTGGAATTTAAACCCAAAGACTTAACGCTCACACACATCACCACTCCGCCACTTGTTTGTTTTCTGTCAACTTAGGGAAACAAATAACTCTTATACACAAACCTAGTTAAACCGGTTGCGGCAACTGAGAAACCGAAATCGGCAATTCAACCGTCTAATCGTTTGATTAATCGCACATTCAGGTTTATAACCGATGCACCGACAAATCCTAATCAATTCAGATTTGAATGAACTTCAATTTTGATCTTGATCGATTTTTATAACCGAAAATGATCAATGACTGAAACGGATTAGTAACACAGTCGACTGTAAATCGGTTTTGATAAATCATTCCTACGGTATGTTTACTTCCAATACCGTCTCTGCTATTTCATTTTAGTCTTATGAATGATTGATAATTGTAAAAGCAAGAAACGGATTAGTAACACAGTCGACTGTAAATTGAGTGAAGAAGACGAAGATAGTTAAGTTATAAGTTTAGTTAAAATCAGTAATATGAACGGGTTAGACACACAGTCCAGCGGTGGACTGTGTGCAAAATATACGCGCATGTCACGAGTTCGATCCCTGATACACGCACTCCCTATGTAATAAAATGGCTTTTTGTTTAAAACTGAACCGAGTTAACTCCGTTAGTTGTTAAGTATAATAAAAATTGGTATATTAACCAAGTTAGACACACAGTCCAGCGGTGGACGGTGTGTGATGTTAAAGCACAAGTCCCGGGTTCGAAACCTGTTACTGGCACCGGTTGAACGAATTAAAATGTTTTTGAAATTAAAAGAATTTTGGTTAAATCGAATTAGTATATAAATATAATTAAAAACAAGATTATTTCGGGTTAGACACGTAGCTCAGTTGGTAGAGCTGCGTGCACGCGTACGGGAGGTCTCGGGTTCGAGTCTCACCCAGCGCATTCATGCACACTGACCGAACCGGTCAACAGGTCAACAAGGCAACGGTCAACGGTCAACGCGAAATAAACAATTTTTTTATATTTTTATTTATTTAATTTAATTTAAAAATCAATTAAAAATACTTAAAAATAACATTTTCAAAGATAGAAAATAGCCTTAAACTCACAAAAATATATCTTAAAATTCCATTAAAATCCTTAATAAAATCCACTCATTTGCTATATTTTTTTCCGTTATTATTTAGGTTAGTAATTCTCGTTGTTCAATTCTCCCGACTCGTGCGCATCTCATCATCTCCAATCAAACGCACCCAATGTGAGTGAATCTTTACAAATTCCCCGTTTTAAACACGTTTTTTGGTGTATCATGTGTCTTGCTATATATTATATTTAAATCATTGTGCATACATCATATCATGAACATGTGTATTCAGTTTGTTTCAACTGTTGTGTGGTTATCGTTAGATGCAATTTATTATTTTCAGTACATGCAATTTCATAGGCCGCCGCTCCCCATTACATTATGAGCGTTGAGCATGTTCCCCATTACATTATGAGCGTGAACCTGGCGTGCCCACATACGATCGGCTGATCGCACAGACATTTTTTCATTTTCAGTACATGCAATACGATCGGCTCCGTTTGATTGAGACTTGATCGCACAGACATTTTTTCATTTTCAGTACATGCAATACGATCGGCTCCGTTTGATTGAACCTTGATCGCACAGTTTCATTCATGTTATTTATCGTATGATGTTGGTATGTTAATGTATGCTATCATGTGTTATTGTATGTTATAGTTGTGATTGCTATTGCTACTGCTTGGTTATTTACATTTGCTCATTTATGATTATGCACAATTTTTCATTGATAAACTAACAAGTAAATCAATAACAAATGTTTATCTAACAAGGTTCACTCGCCAACTTATGTTGACCCAAAAACCCCCATTTTTACACATGATACAGGTGAACCAGCTGCAGCCAGAAACACTTAGGATTGGACTAGAAGAATAAAATGATTTAGAGTTTGGAACTATTTTGTTTGGTTATTTTCTTTGTAATGTATGGACATGTTTGGATTATTTGGAATGTAAATTTGACTTTAATAAATATGAAACATATTAGTAAATATCATGAGCTTTGGTGATAACCCAATTATGCCCCGACTCTTATTCCGCTGCGGGTCGGGGTGTGACAATTTTGAAGTCCACCATTATAGAGGAAGTTTTTGTGGAGACAAAAATTCCATACCTTGATGAATACGCTTTGACGATCTTGTTTCCTCATAATTAGTTTTGACAGAAAGCATTCAACACGGAAATATGTTCCACACCCCATGGGACCAACTAGACCAAATATAAAAATTGTTATTACGCTTTTGAAAATCTTAGTTAGTTGATGTTAATTCAATGGACTAATGACTGAAGTTGTGCGATTAATAAAGTTAAAAGTGAAAGTTTATCCCCCTTGCTAGTATATTAACATCTCCCGGACTTTTTCTTGGATCCTTCAGGATGCCATAAATCTTTTGCATCAACATAAAGAAGGCAACATATAAAAACAACCACTGAAGTTAATACAATTCCTTCAGAATTGTTCTCTTGATAAAAATCTATAGATTCTCGTTACAGGTTTAAGTGGTTGAGGGTTCTTGTGTAAGATTAAATATTTATTTATATGTATTTAATTTAGTAGCCATCATTATCATTTATATTATATTAGATCAAAATAATATTAATCCTATTATATATTAGTTGGTAATTGTTGATGGACCATAACTAATTAGGGTTTCTTCTGGGTGTGTATATATAAAAAGATGATTAGAGAGGTTTAGGGTTACACACTTACAATAACATCCTTAACATCAAAGCCACTTTTACTCATAACATAATCATTATTATCGCCCACCTCTCTCTCCATAACCTAAACCGAATTCATCTCTAGTTCGGTTATCACCATCATAATCTTACACCCTAAGGAGGAACCAGATCACACTGACAAAGATGTCGAACTCCATGGCTGCGTCTCTGACTGGATTCTCCGCTGCCCTGTCTACCGTCTCAGGTATTTCATTCATATTTTCCATTATGTTTAAACAGAACTGATCAACATCTTGTTGCATTAGCCCGAATATTCAAACTTATAATGAAATCAATAGTAATATTAATAGCATTAAATAAATATATAAATAAGTATATAAAAACAAAATAACATCTAGGGATAGTAATCATCAAAATATAATATTTGACACCCACCAAAGGGCCTTTGGCCTCCGATACTTTGCATTTCCAAATGATGGGGGTTCATTCCCGGTGATGGACAAATAATAGTAAATTTAGAGAATGTGTGAGTTATCGTTTTAAAAAAATTGCACATAAATAGTGTTATTTTATGAGGGTATAATTTTGTTTGTTAAAAATGTTAATGCTTAATTAAACTATCAAAGATAAATACATCGAATACAAAATAAATAGATGTATAAATTAGGATAAGACAAATAAAACCTTATTAAACATAACGAAATAAAATTTAAAAACCATAAAACAAAATTAACTTGAACTTATTTAGCTGTGGCAATCAAGTCCGGCTGGCAGGATTGCAGCTTAAATTGATAAATCCAAACACGCCAAACGTGGACAACTTAAAGTTGCGTACAAAATATGATGTTTGTGTAAGATGTTCATCTAAAGAAATCAAATGATTGACAGGCTATAAATGAGATGTATTAAACCGTAAACCTAAAACATGACAAAAATGGAAAACCATTACTAAGATATCATGAAAAACAAGCCATGTATATTTATTTACGAACTTTAATGTGTAGAACTTTGGCGCCTAATTAAAGAACTTTACAATATTTTATTTGAAAATTAAAAGGAAACAATAATTTAGAGAAAACCTTACATTCGATATCATCTAGATAGTATAACTCTCTAGATGTGATAATAAAGCTACCTATATCAAATCATATTCTACCATATTTATTTAGTTGTTATGGTTTAGAACTCAACATGGCATGAACTACATTTAAGAAACAATATATAACACGAGGTACGGAAACATGCATGGCAGATCAATTGGAAGACTAGATGGTGATAACAGAGAAAGGGAATGGGCATGGAGGTTCTGTCACTTCAATTTCTCCTTCAAGCATCTGGATGACCTTTTTCATGGTTGGCCTCATTGAAGGGTTTTTTGTACACACCAAAGACCAACCATCATAAATGTTGTTAGTTTCTCCAAATCATCCAAGGCCTCCATATCATTCTCAACGAACGCATCCAGCCTGCCTTCTTGATAGCAATCCCATGCCAAATCCGTTAAAACAGCCACATCTTCGGCATCATCATCGATGACAACACTCTTTCGGCATGAAATGATCTCGAATAGCAAGACACCAAAGCTATAGACATCAACCTTGAACGTGACAGGGGTGTTCCTAAACCATTCAGGAGCAACATATCCTTTTGTTCCTCTAATACCAGTATTTGTTCGACTTTGATTAATCATCAAAAGTTTTGCCAATCCAAAGTCAGCAATCTTAGCATTGTAGTAATCATCAAGAAGTATATTCTGAGGCTTTATATCACAGTGGATGATCCGGTTGCTGCAATCTTCATGGAGATATGTGAGTCCCTTTGCAACGCCTACGGCGATATAACTCCTCTGTTTCCAACTTGGTCTCTTGTCTCCAAAAAGAAAAACAGCCAAAGTGCCGTTACTCATATATTCGTAAATCAATAGCCTCTGCTCATCATCATCACAATAGCCAAGAAGCTGCACCAAATTCTTGTGATGAGTCCTTGCAATTGTGTTGACCTCAGTTTTAAATTCCTTTTGGACATCTTGAACCACAGTTTCCAGCTTCTTAACCGCTAAGTTTGTTGTCCCTATTTCACCTTTATAGACTATCCCGAAAGCCCCCCTTCCCAATTCTTTCTTGAAACCATCAGTAGCTTTGACCAGTTCTTGATATGTAAAACGAGGTAGATTAGTTTCAACACTCGTACTACATGGAAGTGGATTTCCGGCCTTCTTCTTGTGGATTTTAAAGAAACACACAAAAATCACACCAATTAAAACAATAATTACTAGCACAGACATACCTAGTAGAACTGATCCCACGAATATCAAACTTGTTCTGCTTTATCTTCTCTTGTTCCACTTCTATTTCCTTCATTTTTTCCTGGTCCAGAAGGACCATCAGTTTTTCTATATTTCAGAAGGGCCTTCACATTATATGCAGGATCTTTATATCCATTGGAAAGTGGAAGCTGCTTCTTCCAACATTTGTTGTCTCGATAAATTGCAACTGCACAGAAACAATCTTTCAAGCAGGAATTTCTACAAGTTTGTTCGTCACACGGGTTCAGGCTCACGAAGTCAGATCCTGGCCAATCAGTATTTGTGAGCTCGATGAAATCAAACACATCTTCTGCAGGTTTTGACTCGCCTTCATCACAGCTCGGAGTGAAATTAGGCTTGCATTCGCCATTTGTAGTATTGGGATCAAGCAATGAGAACCCCTGTTGACATTCACACTTTGGTCGATTGTTATCAAGGATGCAAACATTGTTTAGTCCACAAGCTTTGCTGTCTGTTTGCCTACATATATTTTCTGGTACAAACCATGTAACTCTCCAGCCTGTAGTCTCAGTGGTATTCTTGGGGTGGTAGTATTGAGTAAAAACCCCATTAGAATCAAGAGTAGCTCTGTGATAGTAATCTCCAGAAGGAGGTGAGTCTTCTGTAAGAGGAGCTCTTTCTCCGTTTCCTCTCAATATATACATGTGTCCTGTCTCATCAAAAACCAGTTGGAAACCCGAATTCGTTGAATTGGATTCGTCAAGCGTGCCACTGTTATAGTAAGCATTATCAGGAGTACCAGTAAACCGATCTCGTGTATTAAGAACAAGATTCCCATCTAGAAGCATACGTAACTGGAATTTTCCACCAGCGAAGTCCGTTTCACCCTTTCTGGAGTTGATTGCTGATCCACCTCTAGCCACAACCTGAGTAGGCACTATGGTGTCTGCTGGATTATCAAAAGTTTCCCATATATTTGAAGAATTGCTACCAACGATTACAAAGTTACCAGTATCATTCATGTAACCGTATGCAAGATCAGAAATGGACTCAGAAGTCCATACCTCATTTCCTTGAGGATCACTGAGTACGATCCCACGCCTATTAACAAGGTCAACTTTGGATCCTGTAGGCACTGTTGGACCACCTTCTGGATACCAGATAATAGTTTTGTTAGGTATCTTGTCATACCATACGGATAACACAAAGTTATCTGTTCCTTGAACTTTTTGGAACCCAAAGGCAAATTCACCAGAAGAGGAAAGCCATGGTTTAGCATCAGGTGTAGCTGTGAGTGATGCACCAACATGTACAGAACCATTAGTCTGTTGTGCTGCTACAAAATGTAGCAAAATAGCTAGAGAGAAGAGACGAATTGGGACTAAGGCCATGAATATGCTTGAATGGTAAAACAAACAGTAACAAATCAATAATCAAAATAGGAGTTTTAAATAGTGAAGATGAACTGAAAGACTTTTGAAGTCCACCCAAATACAGGAAGTCTTTAATGGTGTTGGAAAATACATACCTAATGGATATTCTGTGGTCTCAATTGCCTTGTGATTAATTTTGACAAGTTCCCCGAATTTTCATTTGGCTCGAGATGTGGAAACTCAAATTTTCATACACGGCAAGACGCATTTAATGTGGAAATGTAACATCCCAGAAATCACAAAACTAGACCAAAATATCAAAACCATTATGACGCTTTTAAAATTTCTCGCGTTGAAGTTAAAAGCATGCTATTTATACAAAAATTATAGTTTTTATTTTATTTGGTAAGTATATAATTACATAATAAGTAATAGTAATGCATAAAATTTTGACATAAATCTGTATAATATATATTTTGTTATATATATTTTAAAAAAACTATATGTGTATAAAATAAACTATAGTTACATGTTCAATAAGTTTAAATAACGAGTTAAGTTCAACCTCAAGACATAAAGTTTAAAAAGAGGAGAGCTCTTGGTCTTATAAATTTAACGAGTCTAGCTCAACCTTAGGTGAGCTCAGACTTAACTCGGATCGTTTACACCATAATTCAACCCGCCAACCCAACACACTTGACTAGTTATCAACCGCACGTGCCATCACCACTTTGGTGGGGATGGTCAAGGGGTTTTGCCGTATTGGTTTCCTCCTGGGAGGTCTTAGATTCGATCCCTACTAAGTACAATAACGTATATAATGGGAGTAAGCACCACTGGGAAGGATTCGACCTAAGGCAGGGTTTAAGAGCTCGTTCTTGCCTTGACTGAGTTAGCGGGTGTGTTTGGAGCCAGTTGCACTAGCCGTTAAAAAAATCAACAACACATGGTTAAAATCTTAGCTCAATTATTGATATTCATTAGACTATATGACTGAAGCTGTGATTAATTGGCCAAATTTCTGGAAAAATAAAAAAAAAAACTGAACATGAAAGGCTTTCCTCTTTAACATCTACTAGTCCTTTTCTTCGACCCTTCGAGTTGTCAACTTGTCATATTTGGTGTCACTTTTTTTAAAACCGTATAAATCTTTTGCACCATTTAGATAGCAACCCTGAAGTTTATACTTGTTTTCAAAAGAACCCTTTAAGATTGGTAAACAAAACTATAAATTGTCTTTACTATCAAATCAAGCCAAAAGACTGCAGGTTTGAGTGCAAACTTCATCTGTCATTTCTTAAACCAACTCAAAGCAACACACAATCAAGTGAGGAAGAGAGTGGATAGAAATGATTATAGCAAGTTATGTGACAGCTTCAATTTTCAGCACCTACTATGTTGCCTATTCAGAATAAGAATAGACACCGCGTAAAATTGAATTCAACAATGAGTGAAACAAACTTCTCTGGTGGAAGATCCCAAGATGTGAATGTTTTTCTTAATACTCAAAATATGATTTTTTATGATCCACTTGATGCTTACTATATAAGTGGCACTGGGGTACTCGTGATGCCTAATTCAAAGCACTATGGTGACTTGTAGTTGAACTGATAGGTTTTTTAGTATATTGATTAATTTATCTCGGTTACAATAAGAGCAAAATACATATTACACTTAGGTACCCTGTGGTATAATAAATATAAAATGAATTGTTTAAGAGTCCCCCAATTTGAGGGCGGAGAACGATCTGCAACTTGGATCTGATATAGTTTCCGCTAAAACAAATAATTGGTTTTTTTGTATATTTAACAATTGTTATAGACTTGTCAAATCTACTAGTTGTAGCCATATTAAGATTATTGACATCTTTTCAAAATGGATATTGAGTTTCCGCTAAAACAAATATACTCTTATCATTATTAGTATATGGAAAATCTTCAATTGGTATAAAACCTTCATTAGTCTATAGCGGCCTAAGTCTTTAATTGGTATAAATCTTTTATGAACTTGCGTGGGTTTATGACGACATAGACTATATTAGCCTAAGTCTAATATGTGTAAGGGGCTAAACTGTTAGAAACTGTTTGTAAACATTTTAGGCAGAATATAGTTTGGGGGATTCAATGGGTGAGTAGAGAATGCTTAGAGCAATTGTTTAACTCGTTTTCATTTGTAGTTCTTCATGATCATTGAATCAATTCAATAAGAAATTGTTGGTCATATTTCTTGCAATCCAACTTTAATATGCAATCCTCATTCTTTCGTGTTATCCCTTTTTATATGGTTTTAAATAAAAAGGCAACATGCTTAGTCAGCTATTTTAGTTGCTTCTCCAACAGTCCAACTCCAATGCACGTACACGGCCAAGACCTGCATATATGAATACATGGTTAATATCCTTCGTATGTTGTACTTTTGCCGGTCTTGGGATCGTGGCCCCACAAGTTTCAAGGGACCATAACTTTGTTTAAAGTATGTATTTTAAATATATAGAGATAAGGTAAAATAGGAACCACCTAGATTCGAGAACTGTAGTAACCATTATCTACTCTAGATCTCTCATATATAAGTGGTTGATATTGAATTGTTTAAGTTTGATTTGTTATATAGTGATTTTATTGATTAAAAAAGAATAAATAGTCCAAGAAGTGTATTTTTAAAATTTGACTTGTGTACTATTCATGTCAGCTTGTCAAACTGACAATCAAATATCATAGACAACATCACTTTTCATGTCAAAATTAATTACCTTTATATTTTTTTTAAATAATTAATTATATCACATGATTTTTATACAAATACATTACACTACATGTATAAAAAGAAAACGTTTTCAATCTCTGATCTTTATCTTCATTTTTTGCTCATTATCCTCATCATTTGAATTAAAAGGCTCAACACCTACGAAACTCAAAGAAAAAAATAGAGCATTTACATTCCACAAACGTTTAGAGGAGCTCGGGCCGGCAATCAAGGGCGTAAAAAAACAATTTTTTTATCGTGTGTAATAAAAAAACATTTTTTTACATTCGATACCGTGCGCAAATTTTTTTTCACATTCGACATCGTACGAGAAACAATTTTTCAAAAGTATGTAAAGACATTTACGCGTGTCGTTTTTACATACGTTTGAAAAATATATTTATGAGTGACGTTAGAGGAGCTTGGTGTCACACCCTGACCCGCGGCGGAAATGGTAGTCGGGGCATGATTGGGTTTTCATCAAAGCTCATGACATTTACTATGAAGTTCCATATTTATTAATTCTCTTTAAAGAATAAATTACAATCAACATATAAGTACAACATGTTCAAATACATTTTTCATGACTTCATTATTTTTCTTCTAAGACAATTTCCTATGTGTTCCTTGCTTCAACCTGTCCACCTGTATCATGTGTAAAAATAGGGTTTTTGGGTCAACAAAAGTTGGCGAGTGAATCCTATGAAAACATTTGAACGTGTTTATTATATTGGTTATAAAAAGGTGCTTAACCACATATGAGTAAATGTAAATGTAAATTTAATCACAATACACATAATATTAATTACTGCACACGCACACACCAAATGATGAACAATGAGATCAAGGCTCAATCAAACGGAGCCGATCTAATGAGGCACGCGATGTTCAACTCGTCTCCAACGAGGAACTGATGGGCCTAATGAATGATTTGCACGCAACTTGACAAAAATGTAACCACACATCACAACAAACAACATAATCACATAATCTCAATTAATGCACAAGCACACACCAAATGATGAACAATGAGGCACGCGATGTTCAACCCGTCTCCAACGAGGAACTGATGGGCCTAATGAATGATTTGCACGCAACTTGACAAAATATAAACACACATCACAACAAACAATATTTACATCACAAGTTTAGATCATATAATGGTAATAGCACAAGCTTGAATAAACGAAATAATTAAAGCGACACATGATACACCCCAAAACATGAATAAAAAAGGGAATTTGTAAGAATTCACTCACAATTGGTGCGTTCTTTGATGATGATGAAAGCGCACGAATTTATGATTCGATCGACGAGGAGAAAACTAACCTAAAATAATAATGAAATGATTCGGTAATAAATGGATTTTATTTGAGATTAATACTTTTAATTCATACTCTTAGTGGGATTTTTAGATTTATTTTTGTGAGTTTAAGGAATTTTTCTAACTTTAAAAATCTTATTTTTAAGTATTTTTAAAAAAATTTCTAATTAAATAAATAAATAAAAAGAAATAAAAAAATTTGACTTTGTTGACCATTGACCGTTGACCGTTGACCGGTCGGGACTGTGTTTTTATATGCGCTGAGTGAGGTTCGAACTCGAGACTTCTCGTATACGTGCACGCAGCTCTACCAACTGAGCTACGTGTCTAACCCGAAATATTCTCTGTTTTAATTATATTTATATACGAATTAATTTTAAACTTATTTGGTTTTTATTAAAAATGATTTATATGCCGAACCGGTTGCAGGGACCCGGAGTCGAACTCGGGTCCTTCGGTTCGAGTGCGCACAGCCCAACCAGTTGGGCTGTGTGTCAAATCTGTTTAACTTATGGATTATATTACTCTTATAAACATTCTGTGACTTGATCTGATTAAGTTTTAAAAATGTTGGTTTTATTTCTGAAAGTCGGTATGTGTGCGATTCGAACTCGGGACGTGTGTATTGTTTGTGCACACAGTCCACCGCTGGACTGTGTGTCTAACCCGTTCAAATATCCAGTTTTAATTTATATTTATACATATACTCGACTTCATCTTCTTCGTTTACAAAAACACAGATCAGTGAAGTCCGACTGTTCTGTTTAAATCAGTCATCAAAACTTATAATTTGGTTGGAATGAAATAGATAAAGAAGATTACGGAATAAAATGTATGAAAACAGAATGTTTTCTCAGATTTCCGGCAATAGTCGTCGTCTCTGATTGGTGACTTCCGGCTGAGTGAATTGTTTAACAGTTTTGATCAATGTGTTGTGCAATTAAGTTACTAAACAAGAGATATCAAGAGGGTTTAGATGATTATACCGATCGACAGTGAGACTTCGGATTTTCAGTGATTTTCCAGTGAGTGTGGGTTTTTCCAGCGGCGTAGTCTGAGACAGATTCTGGTTGAATGATTAAAGTTAGGACATGCCGAATAATGGATTACAAACAAAAGAGTCGAGAATTTTACCGAATTGAAGTAAGTCTCGGTTTTCCGGTGAAAGTCCGGCGAATGCAGAATATCTCCGGCGACGTGTTTAGGGATGAATAAAGCTTCGGAAACGATTGTGGTTCTAAGCGAAAGGATTTCCAGAGTGTTCAAGTGGGTATTTATAGTGGAAACAGGCTGAATTGGGTTTGAATTGGGTCAAGGTTCGTGATTGGAGATTTCCGTCGGTTATGACGGAAATTGACTGCCGGCAACGGTTATAACCGACGTCGACATCAATTTGTGCGGTTCAGTCAAAAGGAATTTGGCCAAAATCGCGGATTGCCGGATTTTCCGGTGATTGCGAGTTCTGGTGCGTTGATTACCGGATTTGACTTTCAGTTTTATTATATATGTTATTTGGGTTAATGTTTATCACAAAAACAGTGTGGCGGAGCGGTGTGTTGTGTGTTTGAGTTTGTGGGTGACCCGGGTTCGAAACCCGACGTCTCCATATTTTTTTTAATTATTATTTTTTTTGTTATTTAATAATTATGTTTTAAAATTCTAATATATATATTAATTATGTATTGTTTAAAATTCATCTGAGCAATAAATACGCAACGAAAAATTATAACTGAGTATTTGATTTATAAACGATGCGGGTTTGGAAACCTGTTTTTCGACGAATGTTACACTTGGACTCACGATCAGGGGCGTAAAAAACTTTTTTTTCATTCGACACTGTTCGTAAAAAATATTTTACATTCGACAACTTACGTAAAAACATTTTTCAAACGTACGTAAAAACTATTTTACGCCTTCCGTTTTTACATACATTTGAAAATTAGATTTATGCGTGACGTTTAGAGAAGCATGGGTCGGCGATCAGGGCATAAAAACCCTTTTTTACGCACGTTGTCAAAACATTTTTATTTATTTTTTTACACAGTGGTGATCTCATACTAAGTTCGTGTAAATGTTTACGCACGTTGTAAAAAAAATTTACGCACATTGTCAAATGTTTTTTAAAAAGTGGTAGTGCAAAATCATCAAACGTTAACGAATGAAATAGAAATTCTCAATAAACATATAAGACAAATATAGCTTGTATTTTATAAAAAAAATTATATCAGAATTCGATAAAATAGAGCATAAAGAACTAGATATCATTTTCGATAATTTTGTATTTTCTAATAAATATATAAGACAAATATGCCTTACATTTTATAAAGAACATTATGTCATAATTAAGGAAATAGAGCAAAAAGAAATAGATATCATTTTTTTGATATTTTTGTATTTCCTAAATTACATAATATTTTTGGTGTTTGAATTTAAATCCTAAAATATTTTTTCTCAATTTTATATATAAAAAGTATTAAAGAGATGAAAGGAGAGAAAAGACATATAAATAATGATGTGATGAGTTTTTGAGATAAAAAAGAATAGATGTGACAATAAAAGAAAAATACTAAAATAACCTTTTTAATTAAATTGATTATAGATGATATGTTGAAATTTTATTGAATGAGAGAAGTTCTCATGGTTCTCGCAATTAGTAGTGATTCCTGCTTGAACCAAATGCTATATATATATATATATATATATATATATATATCAACCAACTAGCCTTTGGCACCTCATCATTGACCATGTGATAAACCAAGGGCGTTTTGCTTTTATCACACCTAAAATAAGGGGTAGCTTCGTAAATTTCTTTTTCCCATCAATTCAACCCTGCTTATAACATTCATATCTTATCCATCATTTTTTACTATATAATTACACTAAAAACAACTAAATTTTCTCTCTCATTCTAATTAAATAATATATTTTTTATACCTTTATTATTACCTTTTCTCTCACCTCTACTCATAACAACTTTTAAAATATATTAAAATAGAGGGTGAACAGTGTCACATACAATAACATTTTCTCTCTACTCCACTCACAAACATTTACAACCATTTTTTATAATATAAAATTTTATCTCTCAAAATTTGGTAAATAGGCGGCGGTGGTTGTTGTGGTGCATGGTGGTGGTTGTTGTGGTGGTGATTGATGACCGGCGACAAATCCGACGATGGTGATTGATGACCCGAGACAAATCAGCTGGATATGACTGTAAGTTTCATTAATTCATCAAATTATTGCAGCTTTGAAGTCTAATTAATCAGTTTTTTCTCTTCAATTAGTTTTTTTTGGCCATTTTTTAATAAACCGATTCTGCTATGCTTGTTTGATTTTACCCTACATCAGTAAATTTATTAATTAATTAGAATTTCCCCAAAAACTTTACAACAGAATTTGCAACTTATTGTTACTTGTTTGTTGACAGATCGAGATTTGATTAGCGTAAGTTTGGGTCATATTTGAGTTTTCTAAATTATAAGGTTCCAAGGCTAAAAGATTTGATTAAACATTCTGAGTTTCAAACGTATAAAGGCAAATTGTTTTCAAAATCTAGTTGGTTATCTGGATAGTTAGTTAGGATTGTAACAATTCCATAGTTTGGTTTTTGGGGTTGCTTTTTAAGATATACAAATAGTTATTATTGTAAATAACTTGCTATTACTTTGGATAGAACTTTGAAGGTTTGATAACTTATATTTTTCCTCAATCTCGAGACAACTTGTATCCAACAAGCCCAAACCGTGAAACCAAATCAAAACCAAACCGTTACTAACGGTTTGGTTCGGTTTGAAAGTTCCATGGTTTGGTTTTGGTTTACAAAAATAAAAAAACCGTTACTAACGGTTTGGTTCTACCTTAAAACCACGAAACGCGGACCGTGAACATCCCTAATTTTGAGTGTCGATCAAGGAGTATCAACTTTGTTTTATGGTTACTTTTGAGATATAAACTTTGATCATATTGAACCACTATTTTTATAAAGATGATGTAAAAATATTAAATATATGGATTTGCAGCGGTGATACGGATATTTAGGCTTGTTTACATCGGGGTTTTATAGGTTTAGTTTTGATCGAGTTTACGTTGGGTTTTTTTTTTCAGGTTGCACGTCGGCGTTGGGCATTTCCCCCGACGAAGATAATGAAGATCTAGATTCAAGGATCGAAGATATTTTTGTTGTCTACATATGGATTGTATTTTTATGTATAAAAACATGGTGTAATTTTTTACGATGTTGTAATGTATAAAACATGATGTAACTTTTTTACGGTGTTGTACATATTTGATTTGTAATGGAACTTATATATCTTGTTGGAGAGAATAAAAATCTGACTTTTGTCCTATAATGACTGTTTGTGGCACAAAGTACATGTGGTATTTTTACGTTTAACTTATTTATCTTGTTGGAGAGAGAATAAAAATACGACTTTTGTCTAAAATCACTGTTTGTGGCAGAAATACATGTGGTATTTTTACGTTTAACTTATTTATCTTGTTGGAGATTGTTTGTGGCTGAAAGCACATGTGGTATTTTAATGTTTTTACCATTCTTACCCTCTGCACATATGACTTCTATTAAAAAATATAGGCCAAACGTGTATTTTGAAAGTCAAAGACTTGATCATAGCATTTGATCTATATTGATCAATGGTCCATATTTTGTTCCTTGGTTCTTGTACTATACGGAAGTGGATTTCTGGCCTTCTTCTTGTGGATTTGAAAGAAACACACAAAAATCACACCAACTAATACAACAATTACTAGCACAGACATACCTAGTAGAACTGATCCCACGAATATTAAACTTGTTCTGCTTTTATCTTTTCCTGTTCCACTTCTATTTTCTCCTGTTCCAGAAGGACATCACTTTTTCTATATTTCAGGAGGACCTTCACATTATATGCATGATCTTTATTACCATTGGTAAGTGGAAGCTCCTTCTTCCAACATTGGTTGTCACGGTAAATTGCAACTGCACATAAACAATCTTTCAAGCAGGAAGTTCTACAGGTTTGTTCGTCACACGGGTTCAGGCTCACAAAGTCAGATGCTGGCCAATCAGTATTTGTGAGCTCGATGAATTCAAACACATCTTCCGCATGATTTGACTCGCCTTCATCACAGCTCGGAGTGAACTTAGGCTTGCAGTCACCATTTGTAGTATTGAGATCAAGCAATGAGAACCCCCGTGGGCATTCACAGCTTGGTCAATTGTTATCAAGGATGCAAACATTGTTTAGCCCACAAGCTTTGCTGTCTCTACTCGTGCATATGTTTTCTGGAACAAACCATGCAACTTCCCAGCTTGTATTCTCTGTGGCATTCTTTGGATAGTAGTATTGAGTAAAAACCTCATCAGAATCAAGAGTAGCTCTGTGATAGTAATCTCCAGAAGGAGGTGAGTCTTCTGTAAGAGGAGCTATTTCTCCGTTTCTTCTCAATATATACATGTATACCAGTAAGCATTATCAGGAGTACCAGTAAACCTATCTTGAGTATTAAGAACAAGATTTCCATCTAGAACATATACGTAACTGGAATTTTCCACCAGCGAAGTTTGTTTCGCCCATTCTGGAGTTGATTGCTGGTCCACCTCTAGCCACAACCTGAGTAGGCACTATGGTGTCTGCTAGATGATCCAAACATTCCCATGTGTTTGAAGAATTTCTACCCACGATCGCGAAGTTACCAGTATCATTCATATTATCAGATCCGATAATTAAACTTAACTATGTTTGTTATGTATGTATTAACTTAGAACTTATGAACTCGGTAGTTACGATTAGTGATGGTGCAGATTGATAAGCGGGTGTATTCTAAACTGCCAAAGACAGTTATTCCCGCCAATATCTAACCGCCAAAATCATCACCTATATATATGTATGGTCCGGCGATGTATTCCGGCACCAAGACAATTCGTAATTATTCGAATTGTCCATTCCTTTCATTTCAGTTTTTCATTCAAATATTATCCCTGTATATTCATTCACTTGATCATCATGATCAATGAATCTCGGATGCCATGTTACTCCGCTGCAAGTGTGGTTGAAGACCAACAATGTGGTATTAGAGCCACATCGGGAAAGAGTGCAGAAATCAGATCAACGTCAACAACGTTTCCCTGTCAACACTGCATTGACGAACGGAATGATAAAGAAAGAAGGGTTCACCAAGTGAGATTATGTTATTATTGCCACCAGCCCGGACATCAAATATACTCGTGTAAATCAAAAGAAAATGACGAAGCAACTCAACTGATAAATCAAACGGTTAATGCCGGAACTCAGAATCAAGCGAGTGATGCAGTTTGCCGTGATGAAATGATTGTCATCGGCACAGAGGGCAGCCAGTGAGGCGATATATGGTATGTTAGTTCTGCATTTTCTCATCATTATGCCAGAAACTTAAACATATTTAAACGTATAAAACACTTAGTTGGGGTTGAAACCAAGTCTGGGGAAAGCGATTTTCTGTTTATACGGGGCATAGGGGCGGTTGAAATAAAATCAAACAATTAACGATTAAGAATTCAAAGCGTTTTCTATACGCCGGAACTGCATCGGAACGTCTTGAGCATGAATCAATTAACAATGCAAGGATACACAGTTAATAAAACCGGAGACACTTGCAAGATTTTTCCGATGTTCTCGGCGCCGGTGGTGAACAAAGTTAATGAAATAAATGGATTGTCAAAAGAGGAGGAATTGGGTTTAAAGGAAAAACAGAGGCTAACAAATCTGAATGATGTGAATGAAAAACACAAAGAAAGTTATTTAAACTCCTATTTTGAGGATTTAAACTTATCCTCTCAAGAGTCCGATTGGAGTGTGATGATCATAAGAGCAATGGAGTTCCATGATTTTAACGATTGTAAATCATTACTGGATATGATGGAAGACAGTGAATTCGTGTTTAAATACAAACATGAATTGGAAAGGAAATTTTAGGAGATGTTAACGTGGTTCATCACCGTCAAACTAGGAATCACGACTAGGCCAATTCCTCCACATGCAACAGATAACAAGAAGATGGATCTGTTGGGCCTGTACATGATAGTGGAAAGACATGGTGGATACCAAAATGTCACTGACAGCAATATGTGGCCGGTGATCGCTAAAGATATGGGATACGAATATCATGACGGCGAGTTCATGAGAATAATTTATGCTATGTATCTCGATGTCTTGGTATACTATTACAGGTTTAAAAGCGTTCAAGAAAAGGTGATTGACAAAGAGATGATGAAAGAAGGGGAATTCTCATCGGCCGGCTACCATGAGAGGAGTTAGAGTGTTGGTGTTGTGAAAGATGAAGCTGCCATGGATCATTATGCCCTGTATGCGGGGAATGATTGGGAAGGAGCATGGAAGATGCACAAGAAACGAAGGAGATTTGACTTCAAGTAGGCGATGAAGGCCGTTGATGAAGCAAATCGAAGTGTGCATATGTATGCAGCCAAACACAATCAAGTTTAGGGGAAAGTATTAGATCCGATAATTAAACTTAACTATGTTTGTTATGTATGTATTAACTTAGAAGTTATGAACTCGGTAGTTATGATTAGTGATGGTGCAGATTGATAAGCGGGTGTATTTCTAAACAGCCAAAGACAGTTATTCCCGCCAATATCTAACCGCCAAAATCATCACCTATATATATTTATGGTCCGGCGATGTATTCCGGCACCAAGACAATTTGTAATTATTCGAATTGTCCATTCCTTTCATTTCAGTTTTCTCATTCAATATTATCCCTGTATATTCATTCACTTGATCATCATGATCAATGAATCTACGATGCCATGTTACTCCGCTGCAAGTGTGGTTGAAGACCAACAATGTGGTATCAGAGCCACATCGGGAAAGAGTGTAGAAATCAGATCAACGTCAACAACGTTGCCCTGTCAACACTGCATTGACGAACGGAATGATAAAGAAAGAAGGGTTCACCGAGTGAGATTATGTTATTATTGCTACCAGCCCGGACATCAAATATACTCGTGTAAATCAAAAGAAAATGACGAAGCAACTCAACTGATAAATCTAACAGTTAATGCCGAATTCAGAATCAAGCGAGTGATGCAGTTTGCCGTGATGAAATGATTGTCATCGGCACAGAGGGCGGCCAGTGAGGCGATATATGGTATGTTAGTTCTGCATTTTCTCATCATTATGCCGGAAAGTTAAACATTTTTAAACGTATAAAACACTTAGTTGCGGTTGAAACCAAGTCTGGGGAAAGCGATTTTCTGTTTATACGGGGCATAGGGGCGGTTGAAATAAAATCAAACAATGAACGATTAAGAATTCAAAGCGTTTTCTATACGCCGGAACTGCATCGGAACGTCTTGGTGCCGGAATACATCGCCGGACCATAAATATATATAGGTGATGATTTTGGCGGTTAGATATTGGCGGAAATAACTGTCTGTGGCAGTTTAGAAATACACCCGCTTATCAATCTGCACCATCACTAATCATAACTACCGAGTTCATAAGTTCTAAGTTAATACATACATAACAAACATAGTTAAGTTTAATTATCGGATCTAATACTTTCCCCTAAACTTGATTGTGTTTGGCTGCATACATATGCACACTTCGATTTGCTTCATCAACGGCCTTCATCGCCTGCTTGAAGTCAAATCTCCTTCGTTTCTTGTGCATCTTCCATGCTCCTTCCCAATCATTCCCCGCATACAGGGCATAATGATCCATGGCAGCTTCATCTTTCACAACACCAACACTCTAACTCCTCTCATGGTAGCCGGCCGATGAGCCCCTTCTTTCATCATATCTTTGTCAATCACCTTTTCTTGAACGCTTTTAAACCTGTAATAGTATACCAAGACATCAAGATACATAGCATAAATTATTCTCATGAACTCGCCGTCATGATATTCGTATCCCATATCTTTAGCGATCACCGGCCACATATTGCTGTCAGTGACATTTTGGTATCCACCATGTCTTTCCACTATCATGTACAGGCCCAACAGATCCATCTTCTTGTTATCTGTTGCATGTGGAGGAATTGGCCTAGTCGTGATTCCTAGTTTGACGGTGATGAACCACGTTAACATCTCCTCAAATTTCCTTTCCAATTCGTGTTTGTATTTAAACACGAATTCACTGTCTTCCATCATATCCAGTAATGATTTACAATCGTTAAAATCATGGAACTCCATTGTTCTTATGATCATCACACTCCAATCGGACTCTTGAGAGGATAAGTTTAAATCCTCAAAATAGGAGTTTAAATAACTTTCTTTGTGTTTTTCATTCACATCATTCAGATTTGTTACCCTCTGTTTTTCCTTTAAACCCAATTCCTCCTCTTTTGACAATCCATTTATTTCATTAACTTTGTTCACCACCGGCGCCGAGAACATCGGAAAAATCTTGCAAGTGTCTCCGGTTTTATTAACTGTGTATCCTTGCATTGTTAATTGACTCATGCTCAAGACGTTCCGATGCAGTTCCGACGTATAGAAAACGCTTTGAATTCTTAATCGTTCATTGTTTGATTTTATTTCAACCGCCCCTATGCCCCGTATAAACAGAAAATCGCTTTCCCCAGACTTGGTTTCAACCCCAACTAAGTGTTTTGTACGTTTAAATATGTTTAAGTTTCTGGCATAATGATGAGAAAATGCAGAACTAACATACCATATATCGCCTCACTGGCTGCCCTCTGTGCCGATGACAATCATTTCATCACGGCAAACTGCATCACTCGCTTGATTCTGAATTCCGGCATTAACCGTTTGATTTATCAGTTGAGTTGCTTCGTCATTTTCTTTTGATTTACACGAGTATATTTGATGTCCGGGCTGGTGGCAATAATAACATAATCTCACTCGGTGAACCCTTCTTTCTTTATCATTCCGTTCGTCAATGCATTGTTGACAGGGCAACGTTGTTGACGTTGATCTGATTTCTGCACTCTTTCCCGATGTGGCTCTAATACAACATTGTTGGTCTTCAACCACACTTGCAGCGGAGTAACATGGCATCGGAGATTCATTGATTATGATGATCAGGTGAATGAATATACAGGGATAATATTGAATGAAAAAATTGAAATGAAAGGAATGGATAATTCGAATAATGATAAATTGTCTTGGTGCCGGAATACATCGCCGGACCATACATATATATAGGTGATGATTTTGGCGGTTAGATATTGGCGGGAATAACTGTCTTTGGCAGTTTAGAATACACCCGCTTATCAATCTGCACCATCACTAATCGTAACTACCGAGTTCATAACTTCTAAGTTAATACATACATAACAAACATAGTTAAGTTTAATTATCGGATCTGATATTATGAATGATACTGGTAACTTCGTGATCGTGGGTAGAAATTATTCAAACACATGGGAATGTTTGGATCATCTAGTAGACACCATAGTGCCTACTCAGGTTGTGGCTAGAGGTGGATCAGCAATCAACTCCAGAATCGGCGAAACAAACTTCGATGGTGGAAAATTCCAGTTACGTATATGTTCTAGATGGAAATCTTGTTCTTAATACTCAAGATAGGTTTACTGGTACTCCTGAAAAGCGTTCAAGAAAAGGTGATTGACAAAGAGATGATGAAAGAAGGGGAATTCTCATCGGCCGGCTGCCATGAGAGAAGTTCGAGTGTTGATGTTGTTAAAGATGAAGCTGACATGGATCATTATGCCCTGTATGCAGCGAATGATTGGGAAGGAGCTTGGAAGATGCACAAGAAACGAAGGAGATTTGACTTCAAGCAGGCGATGAAGGCCGTTGATGAAGCAAATCGAAGTGTGCTTATATATACAGCCAAACACAATCAAGTTTAGGGGAAAGTATTAGATCCGATAATTAAACTTCACTATGTTTGTGATGTATGTATTAACTTAGAACTTATGAACTCGGTAGTTATGATTAGTGATGGTGCAGATTGATAAGCGGGTGTATTCTAAACTGCCAAAGACAGTTATTCCCGCCAATATCTGTAACATTCGTCGAAAAACGGGTTTCAAAACCCGCTTCGTTTATCAATCAAATATTCAGTTATAAGTTTCGTTGCATATTTATGGTTCATATTAATTTCAAACAATACATAACTAATAAACATTTTTAGAATTTTAAACCATAATTAATAAATAATAAAAATAAGTACAAAAAAATAAAATAGGGCAGCCGGGTTTCGAACCCGGGTCACCCGCAAGCACAAACACACAACACACCGCTCCCCCACACACTTCGTTTGTGTATAATACTAAAACAAATAACATTTATAATAAAACCGAAAGTCAAACCAGTAATCAGCGCGCCCAGAACTAGCCATCACCGGAAAAACCGGCACTCCGCGATTTTGGCTATATCTCTTTTGACTGAAACGCACAAATTGATCTCGACGTCGGTTATAACCGTTGCCGGCAATCAATTTCAGTCAAAAACCGACGGAAATCCTAAATCGCGAACTTTGACCTCAATTCAAACCCAATTCAGGCTGTTTCCACTATAAATACCCACTTGAACTTCCTGAAAATCCTTTCGCTCAGAACCACGTTCTTTTCCGAAGCTTTATTCCTTCCAAAACACGTCGCCGGAAATATTCGCATTCGCCGGAATTCCACCGGAAAACCGAGACTTTACTCCTAATCGGTATAATTCTCAACTCTTTTTTTTATAATCCATTATTCGGCATGTATTAACCTTAATCATTCAACCAGAGTCTGTCTCAGACAACGTTGCCGGAAATCCCCGCACTCGCCGGAATATCACTGCAAAATCGAAGCCTCACTGTCGATCGGTATAATCATCTAAACCCTCTTGCTATCTCTTGCTTAGTGATCTAATTGCTCAACACAATAATCAAAACTGTTAAACAGTTCACTCAGCCGGAAATCACAAATCAGAGCCGACGAATCTTGCCGGAAAATCTGAAGAAAACACTCTGTGTTGGTACATCTTATTCCTTAATCTTCCTTCTCTATTCCAATTCAATCAATTATAAGTGTTGTCGATCGATTAAACAGAACAGTCGGATTTCACTGTTCTGTGTTCTTGTAAACGAAGAAGATGAAGTTGAATATATGTATTAATATAATTAAAACCGGATATTCAAACGGTTAGACACACAGTCCAGCGGTGGACTGTGTGCAAATACAATATGCACGTCCCGAGTTTGAATCGCACAAGTTACCGACTTTTAGAAATAAAACCAACATTTTTAGAACTTAATCAGATCAAGTCACGGAATGTTTATAAGAGGAATATAATTCAGTAGTTAAGCAGATTAGACACACAGCCCAACTGGTTGGGCTGTGTGCACTCGAACCAAAGGACCCGAGTTCGACTCCGGGTCTCTGCAACCGGTTCGGCCATATAAATCATTTTTAATATAAACCAAATAAGTTTAAGGTTAATTAGTATATATATATATATATATATATATATATATATATATATATTATATATATATATATATAATTAAAACAGAGAATATTTCGGGTTAGACACGTAGCTCAGTTGGTAGAGCTGCGTGCACGTATACGAGAGGTCCCGAGTTCGAACCTTACTCAGCGCATAGAAAACACAGTCTGACCGGTCAGACCCGGTCAACGGTCAACGGTCAAAAAGTCAATTTTTTTTATTTCTTTTTATTTAATTGGAAAATTATTTAAAAATACTTAAAAATAAGATTATTAAAGTTAGAAAATTTCCTTAAACTCACAAAAATAAATCTAAAAATCCCATTTAAGAGCACTAGCTAAAAATATTAATCTCAAATAAAATTTATTTATTTATCGAATCATTTTGTTATTATCTAGGTTAGTTCTTCCCTCGTCGATTGAATCATAAATTCGTGCGCATTCATCATCATCAAAGAACGCACCCATTGTGAGTGAATCTCTACCAATTCCCCGTTTTAATCATGTTTTGGGGTGTATCATGTGTCGTATAATCCTTTTATTTTATTTAAACACTTGTGCATACATCATATCCGTGATCAAATGTGTATCAATTGTTGTGTGAATTATATGTAGATTGGATTTATCATTTTCAGTGCACGCATTTCATTAGGCCCATCAGTTCCCCGTGGGAGACGGGTTGAGCATCAGGAGCCTCATTAGATCGGCTCCGTTTGATTGAGCCTTGATCTCACATACATCATCATTCATGTCATATACTCATCCAAAGTGGTTTGTGATTGTTTATCCATATATGTTTGCTCACATGTGATTATTGCACAAATTTTCCTTATTAAATAAAACAAGAAATTAGTAACAATGTTTTATCAAGGTTCACTCGCCAACTTTTGTTGACCCAAAATATCCCCGTTTTACACATGATACAGGTGATCCAGCTGAGACAAAGAACACATAGGAATGCCTAGAAGAATAAACAAGTTTAAGCTTTGGAATAATTATATAGTTTCATTTTTCTTGTAATTGTATGAATTTTGTTTTGGATATTTAAGTTGTAATTTGAATTTAATAAATATGAAACATCTTAGTAAACATCATGAGCTTTGGTGATAACCCAATTATGCCCCGACTTTTATTCCGCTGCGGGTCGGGGTGTGACAATATCTAACCGCCAAAATCATCACCTATATATATGTATGGTCCGGCGATGTATTCCGGCACCAAGACAATTTGTCATTATTCGAATTGTCCATTCGTTTCATTTCAGTTTTCTCATTCAATATTATCCCTGTATATTCATTCACTTGATCATCATGATCAATGAATCTACGATGCCATGTTACTCCACTGCAAGTGTGGTTGAAGACCAACAATGTGGTATCAGAGCCACATCGGGAAAGAGTGCAGAAATCAGATCAACGTCAACAACGTTGCCCTGTCAACACTGCATTGACGAACGGAATGATAAAGAAAGAAGGGTTCACCGAGTGAGATTATGTTATTATTGCCACCAGCCCGAGCATCAAATATACTCGTGCAAATCAAAAGAAAATGACGAAGCAACTCAAATGATAAATCAAACGGTTAATGCCGGAATTCAGAATCAGGCGAGTGATGCAGTTTGCCGTGATGAAATGATTGTCATCGACACACAGGGCGGCCAATGGGGCGATATATGGTATGTTAGTTCTGCATTTTCTCATCATTATGCCGGAAACTTAAACATATTTAAACGTATAAAACACTTAGTTGGGGTTAAAACCAAGTCTGGGGAAAGCAATTTTCTGTTTATACGGGGCATAGGGGCGGTTGAAATAAAATCAAACAATGAACGATTAAGAATTCAAAGCATTTTCTATACGCCGGAACTAGATCGGAACGTCTTGAGCATAAATCAATTAACAATGCAAGGATACACAGTTAATAAAACCGGATACACTTGCAAGATTTTTCCGATGTTCTCGGCGCCGGTGGTGAACACGGTTAATGAAATAAATGGATTGTCAAAAGAGGAGGAATTGGGTTTAAAGGAAAAACAGAGGGTAATAGATCTGAATGAAAAACACAAAGAAAGTTATTTAAACTCCTATTTTGAGGATTTAAACTTATCCTCTCAAGAGTCCGATTGGAGTGTGATGATCATAAGAGCAATGGAGTTCCATGATTTTAACGATTGTAAATCATTACTGGATATGATGGAAGACAGTGAATCGTGTTTAAATACAAACACGAATTGGAAAGGAAATTTGAGGAGATGTTAACGTGGTTCATCACCGTCAAACTAGGAATCACGACTAGGCCAATTCCTCCACATGCAACAGATAACAAGAATATGGATCTGTTGGGCCTGTACATGATAGTGGAAAGAGACGGTGGATACCAAAATGTCACCAACAGCAATATGTGGCCGATGATCGCTAAAGATATGGGATACGAATATCATGACGGCGAGTTCATGAGAATAATTTATGCTATGTTTCTCGATGTCTTGGTATACTATTACAGGTTTAAAAGCGTTCAAGAAAAGGTGATTGACAAAGAGATGATGAAAGAAGGGAATTCTCATCGGCCGGCTGCCATGAGAGGAGTTAGAGTGTTGGTGTTGTTAAAGATGAAGCTGCCATGGATCATTATGCCCTGTATGCGGGGAATGATTGGGAAGGAGCTTGGAAGATGCACAAGAAACGAAGGAGATTTGACTTCAAGCAGGCGATGAAGGCCGTTGATGAAGCAAATCGAAGTGTGCATATGTATGCAGCCAAACACAATCAAGTTTAGGGGAAAGTATTAGATCTGATAATTAAACTTAACTATGTTTGTTATGTATGTATTAACTTATAAGTTATGAACTCGGTAGTTACGATTAGTGATGGTGCAGATTGATAAGCGGGTGTATTTCTAAACAGCCAAAGACAGTTATTCCCGCCAATATCTAACCGCCAAAATCATCACCTATATATATTTATGGTCCGGCGATGTATTCCGGCACCAAGACAATTTGTAATTATTCGAATTGTCCATTCCTTTCATTTCAGTTTTCTCATTCAATATTATCCCTGTATATTCATTCACTTGATCATCATGATCAATGAATCTACGATGCCATGTTACTCCGCTGCAAGTGTGGTTGAAGACCAACAATGTGGTATCAGAGCCACATCGGGAAAGAGTGTAGAAATCAGATCAACGTCAACAACGTTGCCCTGTCAACACTGCATTGACGAACGGAATGATAAAGAAAGAAGGGTTCACCGAGTGAGATTATGTTATTATTGCTACCCAGCCCGGACATCAAATATACTCGTGTAAATCAAAAGAAAATGACGAAGCAACTCAACTGATAAATCTAACGGTTAATGCCGAATTCAGAATCAAGCGAGTGATGCAGTTTGCCGTGATGAAATGAATGTCATCGGCACAGAGGGCGGCCAGTGAGGCGATATATGGTATGTTAGTTCTGCATTTTCTCATCATTATGCCAGAAACTTAAACATATTTAAACGTATAAAACACTTAGTTGCGGTTGAAACCAAGTCTGGGGAAAGCGATTTTCTGTTTATACGGGGCATAGGGGCGGTTGAAATAAAATCAAACAATGAACGATTAAGAATTCAAAGCGTTTTCTATACGCCGGAACTGCATCGGAACGTCTTGAGCATGAATCAATTAACAATGCAAGGATACACAGTTAATAAAACCGGACACTTGCAAGATTTTTCCGATGTTCTCGGCGCCGGTGGAGAACAAAGTTCATGAAATAAATGGATTGTCAAAAGAGGAGGAATTGGGTTTAAAGGAAAAACAGAGGGTAATAGATCTGAATGATGTGAATGAAAAACACAAAGAAATTTATTTAAACTCCTATTTTGAGGATTTAAACTTATCATCTCAAGAGTCCGATTGGAGTGTGATGATAATAAGAGCAATGGAGGTATGTGAGTCCCTTTGCAACGCCTATAGCAATATAACTCCTCTGTTTCCAACTAGGTCTCATGTCTCCAAAAAGAAAGACTGCCAAAGTGCCATTGGTCATATATTCCCCAATCACCGTTGCTCACCCTCATCACAATAGCCAAGAAGTTGCACCAAATTCTTGGGATGAGTCCTTGCAATCGTGTTGACCTCAGTTTGGAACTCCTTTTGGCCATCTTTAAACACTATTTCCAGCTTCTTAACTGCCACAATCTTTATCCCTATTACACCTTTATATACTATCCCAAAAGCCCCCCTTTCCCAGTTCATCCTTGAACCAATCAGTAGCTTTGACTAGTTCTTAATATGTAAAACGAGGCAGATTAGTTTTAACAGTTGTACTACATTGATATGAATTTATGGCCTTCTTCTTGTGGATTTAGAAGAAACACACATAAATCACACCAATCAATACATCAATTCCTAACACATACGTACCTAAAAGGACTGATCCAACGAATATCAAACTTCTTCCTCTTTTATCTTTTCCAGTTCTCCTTTTACCTTCTTCTGCTCTAGTTATATTTCCTCTTGTTCCATTTTTATTTATGCCTGTTCTAGAAAGACCATCAATTTTACTAAATTTCACCAATGCCTTCACGTTATACGAAGGATCTTTAAATACATTCTTAAGAGGAAGCTGCTTCTTCCAACATTTGCTATCCCTGTAAATTGTAACTTTAAAGAGACAATCTTTCAAGCAGGAAGTTCTACAGGTTTGTTCATTACTTGGGTTCAGGCTCGCAAAGTCAGACCCCATCCAATCAATATTTGTGAGTTCGATGAAATCTAACACATCTCCCCCATGGTTTGACTCGCCATCGTCACAGCTCGGAGTAAAATTAGGCTTGCAGTCACATTTTGGTCCAATGTTATTAAGAATGCAAACACCGCTTAGCCCACAAGCTTTGCTATCTGTACTCTTACATATGTTTTCTGGCACAAACCATGTAGTTTCCCAGCTTGTAGCCTCCGTGGAATTCTTGGGGTAGAAGTATTGAGTAAAAACGCCATCGGAATCAAGAGTAGCTTGGTGATAGTAATTGTTAAAATAATACAGAAATATTAAATGTCTCAATTCCATTTTATTTTATGTCTTATAGTTTAATATAGTTTGTTTTATTTTTAATAGATTGCTTCTGAGCTAAAGGATTGGGCTGGCTAACAAACTATTTGGAAGACAGTAGCCCGAACTAGTTGCTGAACTAGTTGGCTGTTAACTAGATGGCGAACTGTGTGCAAGTCGGTTAGTTGTTATGCATTGGTTATAACAATATTCAGGTTGTTGGATAGTCGTTGGATTATCTCGGGGCTCTTTATATACGCATGTCCTCGAGATTGCATATACACACTCCATTATTTTCTCCTCTCAGTTCGTAATTTTCTCTCTCTTATCAGTAAGGCGATTTAGGGTTTTCAAAGAGAAGTGTTCTGATTCTCTTGGTGTAGATTCTTACTTGTTGTCTATGCAGATTATCATGTTGATAATCTGCGTATGAGACTGATTGTTGAGAGTTTTGTACAGATTCGTTGTATTTGCAGTTGTATCATTTTGGGAATAAACTTTGGTTTGGGTACATACGATTCTTGATACATGTTTTTGACATGGTATCAGAGCCTGTAAGTGCTCTTGAGATCTAATCGGTGAATTTCCATCTCCGATTAAAAGATTCCACCGTGTTGCTGTCTTGGACTGCGTGTTTTGCCAACTACAGTTCTCGTATTGCTAAGTTCTTGGAAGCTGCCGCTCCAGTTAGGGTTTAGCTTCTTACGGGCTGTAAAATCTGAACTGGATTTGGAGAAACCCTGACTTGGGTTTGCTTATCCTGTGAGATCTTTCTTGTTGTTTTTTTGTTGTTTGTTCTTGCATATAGGCATACTTGTTGCCGGACTAGTTGGGCTGGTTTTTGTTAATTGGGGACACAGAGAGGGTTCACTCTGTAGCATACTGTTGTGTGTTGTTATTAATCAGTTTTTGGTTGTTTTTGGTAGTTGTGTATCTGTTTAGTTTGTAGAATACAGCTCCTGTGCAAAGGCCTGGGTAGGCACCTTGAGTGACGATCCTACTATCTGGTCTCTGGCATAGCTTCGTAGTGTAGGAAGTGTTTAGTGTGTTATTTGTGGTTCTTGACTTGTGGTTTCCTGATCTGTGTTTGTCTTGTAATTCTTGATTGGTTTCCATAAGTATGGCTGATTTCTTGAATTTGTTTGGTGAGACAATGATTAGTAAACTTGAACCTGATAATCCTTTGTATTTACATGCTAGTGACTCTACTACTTTAACTGTGATTAGTATAAAGCTAAAAGGTACTGACATTTATACTGTATGGCTAATGCAGCGATTAGCTTTAAGAGTAAAAAATAAAACTGGTTTTATTGATGGTTTTTTTGAAAAACCACAGGATAATCCTCTACTTGAATCTCAGTAGGGAAAGGTGTAATTATGTGGTTCTTACCTGGATTCTTAATTCTGTGTCTGAGGAACTTTATTTAGGTCATGTGTATTCTCAGTCTGCTGTAGAAGTATCATAAGATCTTAAGGATACTTATGATAAGGTTGACGTATCAATTGTATTTGACTTATACCAAAAAATTAATTCATTTAAACAAACTGGTTATCTATTGCTGAATATTATCATAGGTTAAATATAATGTGGAAACAACTTGATCAAATTTTGCAAATCCCTACCTGTACTTGTAATGCATCTACGCAGTTTAATAGCTTTACTCATTTGATTAAACTAATACAGTTCTTGATGGGTTTAGACAATGCATATCATGCTGTTAGGACTAATTTGCTTATTAGAGAACCTCTTCCAAGTTTAAAAGAAGCATTTTAAATTGTGTCCAGAGAAGAGTCTCATCAGAATTCAAATGTGTCAATATCAAATGAACGATCTGTTGGTTTGTCTGCTAAGACTAATTCTGCTGTTGAGATTAAAAGGAAAGTTTTGAAAAATCAAAATTTAAAATGCACTAATTGTAACAATACTGGACATACCATTGAAAAATGTTTTGAGTTAATTGGTTATCCTCCTTGGATGAAACCACCGAGAGGAAATCAAGTGAGGAAAGGTGGTTCTAGTAATAACTCTAGTGTTGATGAATGAAGTGTTCCTATTACTGCTTTAACTTCTGATAAGCTGTCTAAATTGTTAAGTTTGGTTAAGGGAAAAAATTCTGAGTCAGTGCAGAGCTGTCGGTAGGTTATTTTGTTCAACTGTTTAGTAGTCGGTTTACTCTTTTGGCTATGATGGGGAAACGGGTCTGGTTGGATTGTAGACTCAGGAGCCAATAAACATATGGTAAAATCAGAAATGAATTTGTCTAATTATATTGACATCTCTAGTCTTAAAATACAAGTGAAACATCCTGATGGAACTAATGCTTATGTGACTAAGACTAGAGTCTTTTAAATTGGCTGATGGTGTGATTTTACATGATGTGTTTGTTGTTCCTAAATATTGTGGTAATCTCATCTCTGTACATAAATTAGCCAGGGATAATAAGTTGTTTGTTGGATTTGATAACATAAGTGTTATATACAGGACTTGTTAACCAAGAAAATCCTGGTGATTGGTAGTCAACTTGAAGGTTTATACATGTGTGGTAATGCTTTTGTGTCGAGTGTATCTGTTGTTTCTACTTATAAGTTGTGGTATTCTAGGTTAGGGCATCCTGCAGATCAAGCGATTAAGATGTTTAAAGAAACTTTAAATATGTCGTCTGAGTTTGATCATGGGCCTTGTGATGTGTGTCACAGGGCTAAGCAGCATAGGGATCCTTTTTCCGTTAAGTGAACATAAAAGTTCTGAGTTAGGAGAACTTGTTCATTTGGATGTATGGGGTCCTTATAGAGTTGCTAGCAGGGAAGGCCATAAATATTTCTTGACCATTGTTGATGACTATTCTAGGGCTGTGTGGGTGTGTCTTTTAAAAGATAAAACTCAAGTTTTTGACAATATTACAAACTTTTTTAATATAGTTAACACTTAGTTTAACAAACAGATAAAGTGTTTCAGAAGTGATAATGGTTCAGAATTTGTGAATACTCAAATGAGTCAGTTATGCAGTCAGCTTGGAATAGTGCATCAAACTTCGTGTGCTTATACACTCAACAAAATGGAATTGTTGAAGAAAGCAAAGACATTTATTAAATGTTACTAGGGCTTTGTTGTTTCAAAGTAACTTACCTGTTAGATTTGGCATGAATGTGTTTTAACTGTGCATATCTCATTAATAGGACTCCTTCTTCTGTGCTTGCTGGAAAGACACCATATGAGTTAGTTTATGGATTTAAACCCTTCTTAAATCACTTGAGAGTGTTTGGTGCTTATGTTTTTATACAATTTTAAATAAACTGATAAACTGAAAAGTAGAGCAGAAAAATGTGTTTTTATTGGATATTCACTTGAGAAAAAATGATATAAACTGTTTAGTCTTGATTCAAAAAATACAATATTTGCAAGGGATGTAAAGTTTTATGAATCTATATTCCTTTTAAAGAACAAAACCAGTTTTTGACAAATATAATTCTAGTCCAATTAAAGACATTAATGCTCTAAATTTTTTTGACTTGTATAATCACTTAGAGCCTAAACAGTTTCAATATGTGGAGGATCCCTATGATGATAGAAGGGGTCCAGGTGAGACAGATGTTTGAACAAAAAAATTCAGAAGTCAGTGAGTTCTGATACTTCTAATGTTGAGGCTAATGTTCAGCAAACAAAAGAAGGTCAAGAGTTATCTGACAAGGCAGAACATGTGAGTATCACAGATGAAGTCCAAATACCTTCTAGGGTGACATAGAAAGCTCTGAGGTTTCTGTTTTACCTAGAAAAACTTCAAAATTTTCTAATTTTCTAAAGAAATTAAGTGATTTCATTGTTGAAGGGAATGTTAAGTATGGGATTGAAAAGGTGATAAATTTATCAAAATTGTCAGATAGTAACAAATGTTTTGCTTCTGTTCTTACCAAATCTGTTGAACCAAAAAACTTCAAGGAGGCTATTCAAGATCCTAACTTGATTTCTGCAATGAATGATGAAATTCAAGCATTGCACGGAAATCATACTTGGGATGTTGTTGATAGACCTAAAAATAGAGGTATTGTAGGATGTAAGTGGATTTATAAAATTAAGTATAAATTTAACGGTGAAGTAGAAGAATAAAGCAAGACTTGTTGCTAAAGGGTTTAGTCAAAAAGAGGGGATTGATTATGAAGAAACTTTTTCACCTGTGGTTAAACTTATAATAGTTAGGTGTATTATTGCTTTAGCTGTTCAGAACAGTTGGAAATTATTTCAATTAGCTGTCAATAATGCGTTTTTATATGGTGAGTTAAATGAGGAAGTGTATACGTCTTTACCAGAGGGTTACCAGTTAGATGATATGTCGAAAGTGTGCAAACTGAACAAGTCTCTCTATGGGCTAAAGCAAGCTCCTAGAATGTGGAATGAAAAACTTGTTAGTGTTTTGCTTGATGCTGGTTTTACTCAAAGCAAGTGTGACACCTCTCTATTTGTTAAAAGTGTCGATACTGTGTTTATAGTTCTGTTAGTATATGTTGATGACATAGTTATCATTGGCAATTATGTATATGAGATTGAAAAAATAAAACAAAGTTTAAAAACAAAATTCTTAATAAAAGACTTGGGTTTGTTACAATATTTTTTGGGTATTGAAGTGCTAACTAGTGAAAGTGGAATTTGTTTATCTCAAAGAAAGTATTGCACTGACCTGTTGACTGAATATGGCAAGTTGGGTTGTAAACCTGTTAGTGTACCTATAGAACAAAGTCATGTTGTTAATGCATTAATTCAAAATAATTCTGGCTCTTTGGATAACATAACTGGGTATCAGCAATTATGTAGGAAACTTATATATCTTTCACACACTAGGCCAGACATTGCATACGCAGTTCATTTTTTAAGTCAATTTATGTATAGTCCTACTGAGGGACATTTGAAACTAGTTTTTCATTTACTAAGATATCTTAAAAATGCTCCAGGCAAAGGCTTATTGTTTAGTAAAAGCAACTCTTTTGAGTTATCTGCATTTGCTGATTCTGACTGGGCTAAATGTTTGATATCCAGAAAGTCGGTTACAGGATTGTGCATATTTCTAGGTAACTCTTTGATATCTTGGAAAAGTAAAAAACAAACCACTGTATCCAGATCCTCAGCAGAGGCTGAATACAGGGCTATGTTGCTGCTGCATGTGAATCTGTGTGGTTAAAGAACTTGCTTAGTGAGTTGAAAGTTAAAGTAGAAATTCCTATTAAGTTGTTTTGTGATAACAGTGCTGCAATATCTATAGCAGCCAACCCAGTATTCCATGATAGAACCAAACATTTCGAGTTAGACTTATTTTTTCTTAGAGATTTGATTTCAAAAGGTGTTTTGAAATGTGTTAATGTAAAGTCAGAGATGAAAGTTGCTGACATATTTACTAAAGGATTGTCAGTAAAGGATCATATCAACTTGACTCAAGAGTTGAAGTTATTTGATATGTTCAAATAATGGAATTGTTGGGGGTGTTAAAATAATACAGAAATATAAATGTCTCAATTCCATTTTCTTTTATTTCTTATAGTTTAATATAGTTTGTTTTATTTTTAATAGGTTGCTTCTGAGCTAAAGGATTGGGCTGGCTACCAAACTATTTGGAAGACAGTAGCCCGAACTAGTTGCTGAACTAGTTGGCTGTTAACTAGATGGCGAACTGTGTGCAAGTCGGTTAGTTGTTATGCATTGGTTATAACAATATCGAGGTTGTTTGATAGTCGTTGGATTATCTCGGGGCTCTTTATATACGCATGTCCTCGAGATCTGCATATACACACTCCATTATTTTCTTCTCTCAGTTCATAATTTTCTCTCTCTTATCAGTAAGGCGATTTAGGGTTTTCAAAGAGAAGTGTTCTGATTCTCTTGGTGTAGATTCTTACTTGTTGTCTGTGCAGATTATCATGTTGATAATCTGCGTATGAGACTGATTGTTGAGAGTTTTGTACAGATTCGTTGTATTTGCAGTTGTATCATTTTGGGAATAAACTTTGGTTTGGGTACATCGATTCTTGATACATGTTTTTGACAGTAATCTCCAGAAGGAAGTGAGTCTCTTCCAGTAAGATCAACTCTTATTTCATTTCTTGTCAATATATACAGGTATGCTGTAGCATGAAAAACCAGTTGGGAAGCAGAATTCATTGGATTGGAGTCATCACTTGTGTGACTTTAATAGTAAGCATCATCAATAGAACCAATAAACATATCTTGAGTTTTAAGAACAAGATTCCCATCTTCAAGCATACGTAACTGGTATTTTCCACCAGTGAAGTTTGTTTTGCCCAATTTGGACTTGACTACTCCACCTATAGGCAAAACCTGAGTAGGCAAAATGGTATCTGACGGGTGCTTAAAACTTTCCCATATATTTGAAGAATTGCTACCCACGATCACGAAGTTACCAGTATCATTCATATAAACCATATGCAAGATCAGAACTGGACCCAGAACTCCATACCTCTTTTCCTTGAGGATCACTGAGTACGAGCCCACGCCTATCAACCAGGTTAACTTTGGATCCTGTAGCTACTGTTAAACCACCTTCTTGATACCAGATGATGGTTTTCTCTGGTATTTTGTCATACCAGATGGTTAACAAAAATCTGTCTGTTCCTTGAACTCTTTGGAACCCCAAGGCAAATTCACCAGAAGATGAAAGCTATGGTTTGGCATCGGGTGTAGCTGTGAGTGATGTACCAACAGATACAGAACCATTAGTCTGTTGTGCAGCTACATAATGTAGCAAAATAGTTAGAGAGGTGATGAGACACAGTGGGATTAAGGCCATAGGAAATTGCTTGAATAGTTAACAAAATTAGGAGTCTTCAAATAATAAACATGATATCTCTCTAGTCAGCTGCAAAACATAAGTCCACCCATAAACAGGATGTCTTTTGTTGGGTTAAAAAGTCCTTACCCCAATGACTACGCTTCGGTGTTCTTAATTTCCATGGAATTAACGTTGATGATGATATTCACCAAATTTTATTTGGTTCCATACAGAGACTCTCAAATTCTTATACACGGCAGGAAGCAATGTTCATTGTGGAATGTTCACGCTCGAGCCCACTTGGACCATAAAATCAAATCAATTATTACCCTTTTGAAGTTATCGACCCAAAAAAGACATTTATTTTTTTCTTTTTAAAAAATACCAAATAGACCATGGAATGAAATTGTGTAACGAACTTAATTTAACTGCATAGGTTGAAATGACATAATTTAACCGCATGAAATGGATTTAACTGTCGGTTGAATCCCATATGTTGAGCTGATGAAAAGTTGCTAGAACTAGATATCAATCTCTATTTCTGATTTCTCTTCCTGGCCTCTTTATTCCCTCTCTGAAATCTCTGTGATTTGAAAATTGATAAATCTAGCCTTAACGTTGGTATCAGTCAGTGTCCTCTTTGTAGTACAAGTGGGGATCCACTACATCTAATTTGACTACAAGAAATCATGAATTTCAGAAAAAGCTGAAGGACATTGATAACGTGTTGTCACGACTGAACTTGGCACCTACGCAGGCTGGATGTTGGCCCCATCTTCATTGTGATATTGATTATAAGGCTATTTGTAGTCGCACGGCACATAACGCCGCAACCCCCCCCCCCCCCCCCGGCGCTGTATAGCGCCGTGGAACACCGCCAGGGGGCACTATGCGGCGGGTTTGTTCGAGGGACGAGAAAATCATAACGGCGCTACAAGCTTTCACACACACACACACATATATATATATATAGAAAATTGAAGGGGTTAATCACTACACACTCAAGTTATATAACCCCTTAAGCATTTGACACGTGTCATGTAACCCCACATCGCAAGGGGCTACCACTACGGATGGCTTAAGAAACAAGAACAAGAAAGAAAACAACATGAACTTCGATTGAATCTGATTGAGTGTGAACTGATGCGATTATATACAATTGAAATACAAACCCTATTTATACTAATCGAATAGACACCATCTAACCATAACAGCCCTTCGCAAATCAACGTGACTCCTTGTTGATCGACATATGTCTTGATCTTGGTGCCCTTTTGAATCGACGTGTCCATAGTTCCCAATCGACGTGTCTTCTAATTTAGCACCCTTGAGATTGTCGCATCTATCTGATGCATGATTATGATGCCTAATCAAGTTATAGGTTTCAACATAATACACCCTATACTTATACATATGTTCTAATTACATACAAACTATACTTTAGACTATTTACAGCAACACCCTTTAGTTTGTTGTGAGAGATTATATCATCATTCTCCCCCTTAATCTTGAACATCTTCAAACTTGTAGGTCATGTACTTCGAGCAACTTGTTAAGTCTCTCCGGTATCCAACACTCCACATGGATCTTCTAATTTACGAACCTTGCTCCTCACAAACTTGCTTTACACGAACACTTTGCTTCACACTTGTCTTGACACAACCTCTTTTTGTGTAGTTGTCTGAACACGAATTCCACCCGGTCTTGATTATCTTTCCACCATCATATCACATGACTTGAATCCATCTCACATAGATTTTTTAGGACAATCTAACCCAGTCAAATTTCTTTAGCGGTTGTATAATTCCTTTTTTTTATCCAATCATAAGATTATTTTGTACCCTTCACAAGCATGTTTTCTCCTTGATTTATCTTCTTCACAGCTGCCTCTCACAACGGGTCTTCTTGATTGATTGCTTCCCTCACGGATTCTTCACTTATACCCTATCCACCCAGTGGATTGTTTTATGGCGATTTCCATCGTTCCATTGATTCCTCACAAACTTACCTTTTTTCTCCCAGTCCATAATTTTTCCCTACACTCACTGCATTAATTTACTGATTTCACAACATTTGTTTCTGCACTCACCACATCTGGTTCCACATTAACTACATGTATTTCCCAACATTCTCATTGCTTCATTTTTCCTCTGCATTCCCTGCACTCTTTTCTTGCAATCTTTTCGGTTGTGTTTCTTTTCTGCCTTCTAATGCAACAACACTCTCTAATCCCTCATTTAAATTTAGGAAGAATTGGTATGCGATATATAGATTTGTTCCGAAATGACGCTAAGTTAAATTATAATGTTCATATTAATAAATATTTAGTACGAAAATTAAAGGCTCGAAATTATTTTTGCAGGGGTTAAAACGATATCTATTGTACAATTATTTTATCATAGTTTTATGGGAAATTAGATTTTAATAATCCTACGTAGAGGTGGTTGGCCACTGGTACTCTCACCTTTTAATAATCCCGCTCATAATCTCACCTTTTAACTATTTTCCGTCAACAATTCTCAGTTTAAGTTCTTTTTTCGAATTACAAACTGATGTTTTAGGGCTTTTGATTAGAACGAGGATACGAGTCGATTGATGTAAACCTTATCTCTAAACAGTGCTCCAAACGAAAAAAATGGTGCTTCAATCCAGGTGTTTAAACTTCCAATTAATAAAAATCAAGCCATTTGGAGCAACGTTTCAAGATAAGTTTTACATCATTGACTCGTGTTCTCGATCTGATCAAAATCCCTAAAGCATCAGTTTGTAATTAGAAAAAACTTAACTCCGTTAAGTTTTTTTTAACAAAGGACTGTTGAAGGCAAGGTGGAACTGCAGTGAGAATATTCAAATGTGAGATCGGTAATGTCCAATCAAGGCCGGCCTTGAGCAAGTGACGGGTGACCGACCGCTCAGGGCCAAAAACCTCCAAGGGCTCGCAAAGTTTTTAATTTTATATATATTATATACTAAGAGACGGAGTGTATAGATGAGAATATAATGGTGAATCCGAGATAATCGAAACCTTCTTCCATTTGACGGTGGCTTCAAGGTAACAGAGGCAACATCACAGTCGCTTCTACAATATTAAAGATAAAAGAAGGAAGATGACCTAGTTATTAGTTAGTGCAAGATGTAACGGGCCTCTTTAATAACCACAGGTCCAGCCCACTATAATTTTGAGTAGCAAACAAAAATCAAAATGTACTATTTAATATCCAAACGATTGATTTTATTCATTTATTTAATTTTCATCACTATTTATTTAATTTTATATGAAAAATAATTTAGCTTTTTTATTTCATCTGAATTTCGTAAATTATTTGTTTATCCCTTAATTTACTTTACTATTAATAAGAATTCTGTTAACATATTCTATTACATACACTTGACGTTTTCTAAAAAGAACTTTAATACTTTTTTACCAAATACAAACAAAATAATGTTAAAAGAAGTTAACGATTGTTCTCGTGTTTAATCCATGTTGCTTGTTAAAGAAAAGTAACCCATATAAGTTTGGGATTTCTTAATGTGAAATTAAAACTCAATACAAACCCTCCACTAAAAAGATTATGGCTGTGTTACTGAAGAGAAATTTGGGAGGACAACGACCATTGGATTTTAGGTTCTAATTTTTTGGCCCTCCTATTTAAATGTTTAAGTTCCACCGTCGTATGTATGTGTGTGTATATGTAAAAAAATACATTTTGTACTGTTCTTTTTACCATTTTAACTTGTTATTTTTGTTTTACCATTCAAGCATATTCATGGCCGTAGTCCCAATGCGTCTCTTCTCTCTAGCTATTTTGCTACATTTTGTAGCAGCACAGCAGACTAATGGTTCCGTACCTGTTGGTGCATCACTCACAGCTACACCTGATGCCAAACCATGGCTTTCATCTTCTGGTGAATTTGCTTTGGGGTTTCAGAAAGTTGAAGGCACAGATAACTACTTGTTATCCATATGGTATGAAAAGATACCTGATAAAACTATCATCTGGTATCCAGAAGGCGGTCCAACCGTGTCCACAGGATCCAAAGTTGACCTTGTTAATAGGCGTGGGCTCGTACTCAGTGATCCTCAAGGTAAAGTGGTATGGACTTCTGAGTCCATTTCTGATCTTGCATATGGTTATATGAATGATACTGGTAACTTCGTGATCGTGGGTAGCAATTCTCGCAATATATGGGAAAGTTTTGATAATCCAGCAGACACCATAGTGCCTACTCAGGTTGTGGCTAGAGGTGGATCAGCAATCAACTCCAGAAAGGGCAAAACGGACTTCGCTGGTGGAAAATTCCAGTTACATATGCTTCTAGACGGGAATCTTGTTCTTAATACACGAGATAGGTTTACTGGTACTCCTGATAACGCTTACTATGTAAGTGGTACTCGGGATGCCGACAATTCAACGAATTCGGGTTTCCAACTGGTTTTTGATGAGACAGGACACATGTATATATTGAGAAGAAACGGAGAAAGAGCTCCTTTACAGAAGACTCACCTCCTTCTGGAGATTACTATCACAGAGCTACTCTTGATTCTGATGGGGTTTATACTCAATACTACCACCCCAAGAATCCCACTGAGGCTACAAGCTGGAGAGTTATATGGTTTGTACCAGAAAATATATGTAGGCGAACAGACAGCAAAGCTTGTGGGCTAAACAATGTTTGCATCCTTGATAACAATCGTCCAACCTGTGAATGCCCACAGGGATTCTCATTGCTTGATCCCAATACTACAAATGGCGACTGCAAGCCTTACTTTACTCGAGCTGTGATGAAGGCGAGTCAAATCGGGCAGAAGATGTGTTTGATTTCATTAAACTCACAAATATTGATTGGCCAGCATCCGACTTTGTAAGCCTAAACCCTGAGTAACGAGCAAAACTGTAGAACTTCCTGCTTAAGAGATTGTTTCTGTGCTGTTGCAATTTACAGGGACAACCAATGTTGGAAGAAGCAGCTTCCACTTACCAATGGATATAAAGATCCTGCATATAATGTGAAAGCCCTCCTGAAATATAGAAAAAGTGATGGTCCTTCTGGAACAGGAGAAAATCAAAGTGGAATAGGAGAAGATAAAAACAGAACAAATTTGATATTAGTGGGATAAGTTCTACTAGGTATGTCGGTGCTAGTAATTGTTGTATTAAGTGGTGTGATTTATGTGTGTTTCTTTCAAATCCACAAGAAGAAAGCCGTAAATCCACTTCCATGTAGTACAAGTGTTGACACTAATCTACCGCGTTTCACATATCAAGAGCTAGTCAAAGCTACTGATGGTTTCAAGAAACAATTGGGAAGGGGGGCTTTCGGGATAGTCTATAAAGGTGAAATAGGGACAACAACCGTGGCGATTAAGAAGCTGGACTGTGGTTCAAGATGTGCTAAAGGAATTCAAAACTTAGGTCAACACAATTGCAAGGACTCATCACAAGAATTTGGGTGCAATTTCTTGGCTATTGTGACGATGATGAGCAGAGGCTATTGATTTACGAATACATGAGCAACGACATTTTTGGCTGTTTTTCTTTTTGGAACAAGAGACCTAGTTGGAAACAAAGGAGTTATATCGCCATAGGTGTTGCAAATGGACTCGCATATCTCCATGAAGATTGTAGCAACCGGATCATCCACTGTGATATAAAGCCTCAGAATATACTTCTTGATGATTACTATAACGCCAAGATTGCTGACTTTGGATTGGCAAAAACTTTTGATGATTAATCAAAGTCGAACGAATACTGGAATTAGAGGAACAAAAGGATATGTCGCTCCTGAATGGTTTAGGAACACCCCTGTCACATTCAAGGTTGATGTCTATAGCTTTGGTGTCTTGCTATTCGAGATCATTTCATGCTGAAAGAGTGTAGGTTTTGGTGATGATGCAGAAGATGTGGCAGTTTTAACGGATTTGGCATAGGATTGCTATCAAGAAGGTAGGTTGGATGCATTCGTTGAGAATGATATGGATGCCTTGGATGATTTGGATAAACTAACAACATTTATGATGGTTGGTCTTTGGTGTGTACAAGAAAACCCTTCAATGAGGCCAACCATGAAAAAGGTCATCCAGATGCTTGAAGGAGATAGTGAAGTGATGGAACCTCCATGTCCATTCCCTTTCTCTGTTACCACCATCTAGTCTTCAAATTGATTTGCCAAGCACGTTTTTGTACCTTGTTTTATATATTTTTTCTTAAGTGTAGTTCATGCCTTGCTGAGTTCTAAACTATAACAACTAAATGGATATTGTAGAATATTATTTGATCTATGCAGCTTCATTATCAATCTAAAGAGTTATACTATCTAAAATATATAGAGTGTATTAAGGTTTTCTCACTTCCTAGTACAATGTTGTAACACCCTTTAAAACGTGTCCAGTAATATAGTGACACGTGTCGTAATTTATTTTTAACTCTATTAAAGACTAACAAGGACTAAAAGTGTCAAGATGCTCAAACTAAGTCTCTAAGTGATCTTTGATGTCAACATGCATAAACCGAGCGTCTAGTGACCATTAGTGTCACATGCTTGAAACATAGCCTCAGAGTGACCATTAGTGTCAACATGCTAAAACTTGGCCTCTGAGTGACCGTTGTGTCAACATGCCCAGCCTCTGAGTGACATCGGAGTCAACATGCGTATAATGAGACTCTGAGTGATCTTTTACGAAGTCCTAACTCTCATATGTCTCATTTGTTGGACGAGGGGATTAAATCCGTAATCTTATAAAAGTTGGACATTGGAGGGATTAAAAGTGTCAACATGTTAATTTATACCTCTGAGTGACCTTTTAACGAACCGAGAGCTCGACAATATCCGGGCATAATCCCGAGTACGCCAAATATTGGCTACGGAGGGCTAAATATGCTAAAAAAGTGTTTTAGGAGGTTCTAGGAGGTTTTATAAGTTGAGAGGCTAAAAGTGTCAAACTTTGAAACTGGCCATGGGGCGCTCGCGGGGCACGAGAGGCAAGGCCTTGGCCTCTCGCGGGGCGCGAGAGGCCTGTGTCTGCAGAAAATTTCCTTGGCCACCACTCAAAGGTGTCAAAATCCATTAAATCGAAACCATGGTCTTCCAAACTGCTATGCCACGTTTTAGGACACTTGTAAGCTCCCTCTTACACCCCTTAGCACATGGCGTCACCTCCTTCAAGCTCTCCAACTATAAATAGGTGCCAACGCTCACCATTTTCAACTTGCACCTTTCTCATTTTTCAACTCTTCTCCCTCCTCTGGAAGTTACTAACTGAAAGGAGCATCCAACTTAGTTCTCTTGCATTCTAGGAACCTCTTGTAAGTGTTCCTTGCTCTTGCATTTTCGTTTATAGGCTTTTATAGCCAAAAGTCAAGCGTTTTACGGGAAACTCCTTGACTTTCGGTTAAGACCATTATGGTCCAGCCACTGTTCGTAACGAACATGGCTAAGTGATCGTAATAAGATAGGTGTTAATCCCTATAAAGGGCACCTCCTGAAGATCACGTTTGCTAGGCCAATTGATGGCAAAAGTCAAACAGGCCATTTTTCGGAAATATTATGAATTGATCTTATATGTGTTATGAACTTGAAAATAAGTTTCCTATTGATGTAATATTAGAAGTAGGATTATTTGGGATGTTAAATCAGATTATAAACTGAGTTTATGAACAAGTTCTTGTAATATGTCGGTAAATGGCGATAAAGCCCTTATGGCTTATAAAATGGTTTTAATCATATCTTTTCAAGGTAAATCCTTTACCTACTGATATGTTATATTAAATAACATATCTACGACATTTTAATATGACCTTAACATCAGTTTTCGTTAAACATCATCATCATTTTACGACATAAGCGTCATTTCGGCGCATAGTATGGTTTTAAACCATAACTATCAACAAGACTTGTTACCTACTGATTTTAAAACTTATTTTAAATATTTTTATAGTAGGTACATGATACAAACTCAGAATCCCAAATAATTTATAAACTATGTGTAAAATGACCAAAATGCCCCTTCGATGCATAGTTTGGTCATAAAATATAAATTACACATATAATTGATATCCTACTAATATTATATCATAAATAGATTATTTTTCCAGAATACTTATAGTTATAACATCAAATAATATTTAAGTTCCTTTTATACGGTATGAAATTACGAAATGCCCTTATGAGGCATAGTTTCAATTTAAAACCTTAACGGGCATATAAGTTGATATCCTACTGATATTACAACTTAATTAAAGTATAATGGCATATGAAACTTGTCCATGACTTATCCGGTTACCCGATATCGCTAATATGCGTACGGTTAAGTATATGTAACTAGTTTACGAAAATTAACCGAAATGCGTCTAACCTTGTCATTTAAGTTTCAAAATCCAGAATGTTTATAGTTTACCCACACTATGCAAGTCAAGGTACTTGTTGGGTTTACACTACATTCTATCTTATCATCGCTTAATCTAGCGTACCGTTTTTAATCCATTACGCTAGTCGGTCTAAGTCTATGACTTAAATAAGACCGTTAGTATTTAATTGGTTAGCTTATGCCATAATCCAGACTAGAGCCTTCCGGTAAATGCTATCTGCACTTAGTTCAATTTGGATACGACTAAGATGTTAAATCTTGCATTTTAAATCTGCACTTATTTTCCCTATACGGGCTTGGGATACGGTAATTATTACCGCTTGGTCGGAAATGGGATCAATCAAATGCCCGATTGTGGCTAGTAAATCTGCATATTCCGTTTTAATCAGTTTTGTTTGATAACTTAAACATCGAGGGTTAATGACCGTGTTCTGGATATCCTCGACCCATTACATTAGATAATGGCCACGACCTTAGCGCGGGGTGTAGGAATATACCTGACAGACGCTCAAATGCAAATTACCCAAGACGTTGGGGATAACTCCTCTGTGAGTTCTAAGTGGTGTGTACTTAATCATGTCTCGGTCTCCGTACTGGGCCCCGTATGTATGGACAAACATGTGAATATGTTAACAAGGTTACAAAGTAACTTTCCCAAGTTATAAAAGATTTGTGCCCTGTGCACTTAAATCTAATTTCTAAAACGTTTTCAAAATGAGTCAGTCGGTGTATTTACCAACGAAAGCTGACGTATTTTCAAAAAGATTAAGCTTGCAGGTACAATACGTAATAGGCCGGAAGCGGCTCGGTAGTGAAATAAGAGGATCTTGCAAATCCTTAGATCTGCCCTAAAGTTTGTTTTATATTCTTTCTTTGTACATTTTATGATCCGCCTGTGGATCTTCTATTATGAGCCTGTATATTATTTTATATTTCAAACCTTCGGTATAGTAAATTTATTCTAAGACTTCCGATGTACCGTGTTTAATTGACAATGATGTTATCAACTGACATCACGATACTCCCCTCCTGGGCCCACCGGTGTATGGATTTGGATAGGAAATTCGGGGTGTGACAGGTTGGTATCAGAGCCAACGTTTGAGAGAATTAAACACTATCCTTCTTTTGTCTAATCTCATACTTACACGAGCACATTCATTAGACTTCTGAGTCTAGGCACTGACCTAGGATTAGTCATTTCATTATTAAGTTATTAGTATTGTCTTTTAATTGATCTTTAACAGGAAAATGCTGCCAAGAGTACGAGGACGAGGAAAAGGACCCATGAGGGGAGGACCATCAGGACACATCCCTTCACATCCCCATCACCCGAACCCCTATGAGGACTCGGGAGATTCATGGCCATTTGCCTAACATTCGCCTACCCACACTCAAAGTTCTTACCACTCGTACCATTCGCACCACTCCCATCACTCTCATCATTCTTACCATGATGAGTTTAATCCAAACCAATATTTAAATACACCTCTAGCCGATCAAAATCAGTTGGACCAACCAAACCCCATGGACGAGGACTCTGACCCGGAGATGTCGCTGTCGGGATCGCATACGCATCCCATAGAAATCTCAAGCGATTCGAACTCTTACGCTGGATCGCCATACCAAGGTCCTAACTAATGGGACCAATATTGGAACCAATTTACCTTCGCCAACACTCCTTCCCATCACTCTCAACCACCTCCTGTACAAGAAGACGTCCACATGGAACCGGTGGACCAACCTCAACCACCACCTAAACCACCAAGAAGGAAGCGTGGATCACATATGTCGGTATGTGCAGGTTAAAGGTCAGGATCGTTGCCACCTTTGCCCAATCCTTACCCCACAATTCAAGAGGACATACAAATGGGTTGACCCTCTAATGTTTCACCTGTGGTGGAACCAACGCCATTACCTGCGGTTCAACCACCACCATCGGGTTATAGTAACCCTATCCCAACATATCCAGATAATAATGGATATGATCCTTTTAACCCGTCTACACCAATTAATTACCAAGCATGGTCGCATGACCCATACATGCAAGCGGTCATGCATAACGCATTTTATCCGTCTCCTGTCCCACCTGCTTATCCATCTACTGGATATCCGAGTTAAGGATACCAGTATCCGAGTATACCACAGCCACAATGTCACACCCCGACTCGCAGCGGAATAAGAGTCGGGGCATAATTGGGTTATCACCAAAGCTCATGATGTTTACTAAAATGTTTCATATTTATTCAAATTACAACTTCAATATTTCAAACAAGTCCATACAATTACAAGGAAAAAGTAACTAAATAAACAATCCAAAGTCTAAACTGATTTATTCTTCTAGGCCGTCCTATATGTTTCTTGCTGCAACTGGATCACCTATATCATGTGTAAAAATGGGGGTTTTTGGGTCAATAAAAGTTGGCGAGTGAACCTTGTTAGAAAACATTTATTATTAATTTCTTGTTATATTTAATATGGAAAAATTGTGCAATAATCATATGTGAGCAAACATAAATAAACATACAATAACAAACCACCTTGCATGAGTATATGACATGAATGATAATGTATATGTTGGCAATGTCACGTTCCGCTCATAGGTAATGGGGAACGGACGGCCTATGATGATGTATGTGAGATCAAGGCTCAATCCAACGGAGCCGATCGTATGTTGGCAACGCCACGTTCCGCTCATAGGTAATGGGGAACGGTTCCGCTCATAGGTAATGGGAAACAGACGAGTCTATGATGATGTATGTACTGAAAATGATAAATTAAATCTAAACATTAACCACACAAACAATTGATACATATTGGATACACATTTGATCATGAATATGATGGATGCACAAGTGTTTAAATGCAATAAATAATAAGACACATGATACACCCCAAAATGTGATTAAAACGGGGAATTTGTAGAGATTCACTCACATTGGGTGCGTTCGTTTGATGATGTTGAATGCGCACGAGTTTAGAGGGTTGTTCGACGAGGAATAACTAACCTAAATAATAACGAAAAGGTACGGTAAATAAGTGGATTTTATTGACAATTTTTAATTTTTAGAGTTATTTTTGTGAGTTTAAGGTCATTTTCTAACTTTAAAAATATTATTTTTAAGTATTTTTAATTGATTTTTAAATTAAATAAATAAATAAAAATATAAAAAAAATGTTGACTTTTTGGGTTGACCGTTGACCGGTCGGACTGTGGTGTAAGTGCACTGAGTGAGGTTCGAACTTGTGACCTCCCATACGCGTGGACGCAGCTCTACCAACTGAGCTACGTGTCTAACCCGAAATATTCTATGTTTTAATTATATATATATACTAATTAAATGTTTAATTTATTCAGTTTATATTAAAAGAATTTAAATGGTTGAACCGGTTTGCAGGGAGCCGGATCGAACTCGGGTCCTTCGGTTTGTAAGCGCACAGCCCAACCAGTTGGGCTGTGTGACTTATCTGTTAAACTTACAGTTTTATTAATCTTAAAAACATCCTGGGTCCTACTCTGATTCAGTAACAAAAAAAATTGGTTTTAATTCGGAAAGCCGGTGCGTTTGTAAGATTCTAACTCGTGACGTGCGCTATGTGTTCGCACACAGTCCACCGCTGGACTGTGTGTCTAACCCGGTTTAATATTCAATTTATATAATACTTATACACAACGTCGACTTCGTCTTCTTCGTTCAAAGACACAGACAATTGATATTCGACTGTTCTTGTTTAATTCGATTAACGAAACTTATAAATGATTGAAATGTAATGGATAGAGAGGGTTTTGGAAATGAATGTACCGAAACAGATGTTTTTCTCAGAACTCCGGCAAAGATCGTCGGCTCTGTTTTGTGAATTCCGTCTGATCGGATCAATTAACAGTTTTGATCAACTAATTGTGAAATTGAGTTACTAAACAAAGATTATCAAAGGGTTTAGATGTTTGTACCGATTCACAGCGTGTTTTCGGAAATGTCCAGAGATTTTCTGGGGAGTGCTGAATATCCGGTAACGTCGTCTGGGACCGATTCTGGTTGAAGGATTTAAGTTAGTATAAGTCTAACAATGGATAGAAGATGAAATAATTGAGAAATTTACCGATTCGATGAATGTCACGGTTTTCCGGCGAAAGTCCGGCGATATCAGATAACGTTTCCGACGAACAGAAATTAGAGCGAAAGTGAAATTGAAGGTTCTGTGAGTGTTTCCGAATTATGAGACGATGAAATTCTCAGTGTAAAACAGGAGGAATATGATTTCGGTTTTCAAAACTCAAAATCATATGAAGCGAGCTCATTGAAGACGGAATTGATTAAGAACGTGGACAGCAATTGATTTTTCGGTTATAATCAGTAATTAGCGATCACTCAAACGTCTCTTGATGGTTGAAAGCCGATGATCGGTTTCAGTTTTGGCGCAAACAGATGAATTCACAGGGAACTTAAGTTTTATATGATTCCTTGTTTACACAAAAGAATCAAGTGGCGGAGTGGTGAAAGGCTTGTGTGTTAAGTGAGCCGGCTGACCCGGGTTCGAAACCCGGCAGCGACTTTTATTTTTTTCTTCGACCGTTTTTATTTTTTATTAATTATAGTTTATAAATTCTAGTATATTTATTAATTATGTATTGTTTAAAATTAAAAGGAGCATTAAATAAGCAACGAAAAAATGTAACTGACTATTCGATTAATAAACAAAGCGGGTTTTGAAAACCCGTTTTTCGACGGATGTTACACACAACCACAACCTCCGCCACCACTTGAGTCCATTAACGAAGCCTTAGAACGAATGAAAGAAATGCAACAACAAGCGGAGAAAACGGAGAAGAAGACGAACAAGTTTTTCAAGAAACTCTCCAAACTGATTAAGGGAAAGAAAGACGAGTGAAGTCTCTTCTAATAACTTATGTTAGTCCCTGCGAGGACATTGTTATTTCCTTAGTCCCTGCGTGGACATTTTTATTTCTTTAAGTCCTTGCATGGACAGTTTATTTCATTGTTTCTAGCATTGTAATTTCTATTTGGAATTTAATGAAGTATTTTTGGAATTATATATAAGTATTCATCCTCTTCAAACGAGCGTCTCGGTTTTATTTGAAATTTGTGTTCTGCGATATAATTCCAAAAAGATCTTAATGGTTTTGATTAGCCAAGTGGCACAGACCACATAATTGGCCAACATTATAAATGATAGTTAAGGATAAAAGGGCCTTCTATCATGATAGTTAAGGGAAGTTATCCTTCTATCCAGAGGTGGTGGACTTAAGTTCAAGCCTCCGAGTCGTTAAGGTCAATGCGACCGGGACTATTAATCAACCATTAAGGTACTCTTATGTTAACATTCAGGAATGTTCATACTCCTGGTAGTGTGACTTGAGGAACCACACTAGTCTTCAAGGTGATGGACTATGTCCTAACCTTATATAGCCTACATGATCAAATTTGATCTCGACTAATATCATCAGTGCGATGATTAAACATCCATTAGTGATCTATTGTCCTTGGGGCTATGATTAAAACATCCATTAGTAATGTATTGCCCTTGGGGCTATGATTAAACATCCATTAGTGATATATTGCCCTTGGGGCTATGATTAAACATCCATTAGTTATGTATTACCCTTGGGGCTATGATTAAACATCCACTAGTGATGTATTGCCCTTGGGGCTATGATTAAACATCCATTAGTGATGTATTGCCCTTGGGGCTATGATTAAACATCCATTAGTGATGCATTTCCTTTGGGCTATGATTAAACATCCATTAGTGATGTATTGCCTTTGGGGCTATGATTAACATCCATTAGTGATGTATTGCCTTTGGGGCTATGATTTAACATCCATTTAGTGATGATTTGCCTTTGAGCAATATTACATTTTCAAAATGACAACGACAGTTGTGGTTAATATAACCCATATCCATATTTTATGTCCATTTGCCCTTGGGGCTATGATTTAAACATCCATTAGTGATGTATTGCCTTTGGGGCTATGATTAACATCCATTAGTGATGTATTGCCTTTGGGGCTATGATTTAACATCCATTTAGTGATGATTTGCCTTTGAGCAATATTACATTTTCAAAATGACAACGACAGTTGTGGTTAATATAACCCATATCCATATTTTATGTCCATTAGTGACAGGTCAATGTGCCATATTATATGTCCATTAGTGACAGGCCAATGTGCCATATTATATGTCCATTAGTGACAAGCCAATGTGCCATATTATATGTCCATTAGTGACAGGCCTACGTGCCATAAAATTTTATGTCCTTCATGACAAACTTATGAGCTAAACATAATTGTCAATTATGACAATGACAGTTGTGACAATGCGATCCACTGTCCAATATCATATATGGACTATGTCCAAATCGTAATTTGCCTTTGATGGTTTTATTAAGACCTAGGCCAAATATAGATATGTTAAGCCTAAGAGTTGTGATGTTATTCACACTAGTTTAGGCAATGGATTGTTATATCCAATGTATAAAGCCAATATGGTTGATATACCATGGCTAAGTAAAGTTTTATTGGTGTATAGAACCAAAGCTTTAAAGAAATGGCTAACTCGGATGAAGCACAAAGTAGCCACCAGGATGTTAACTCTAATAATGCAGAAAATATAGCCATTAATAATGACAACTTCCAAGCTCGCATTGATGCAGCTGTTGAAAAGGCCATGGGAAAGGCCATAGAAAGCTTAGAGAGTCGAGTGCTACTCGCTCTAGACCATTATTGATTACCCCATCCTCAGCTCATAAGGAGAGCTCCGTTCACTCTTCAATGCGAAGAGTGAACCAAAGAAAATGGATTTTGCTGATAGGTCCCGTTCTATTAAAGATGGATGTACCTATAAATATTTCGTCTCCTGCAAGCCCCGTGATTTTAATGGGGAGAAAGGAGCTGTGGAAGCCCTAAAATGGCTGGATGAGATGGAGACAATCGTAGATATCAGTAGCTGTGCTGATAAGGATGTTGTCAAATATGTGTCACAGTCCTTTAAGGGCGATGTCCTAACCTGGTGGAAAGCTATGATCCAATCTACGGGAAAAGTCCACATGTACAACTTAGGATGGCCTAAGTTTGTTGAATTAGTCAAGGAAACTTACTGCCCACCTCATGAGGTGGAGAAATTAGAGACAGTCTTTTTGTCTCTTTCAATGAAGAACCTAGATTGTCGAAAGTACGTTTCTGACTTTAGCTCCTTATCTAGGTTAGTTTCCTATCTGATCACCCCTGAAACCAAATGCATTGCGCGTTTTATCAATGGGTTAGCACCTGAAATTAAGGGCATGGTAAAGGCTGCTCAGCCTAGTACCTATAGGTCCGTTGTTGACCTATCTCTATCCCTCACCCTTGATCTAGTGAGGCAAAAGTCAGTTAAGTCTGAAACTGAAGGGAAAAGAAAGAGAGAAGATGACAATTCCCAAAGATTTAATAAGAAGAATAAAGGGATATTTGGGTTCAAAAGGAACCAAGACAAGTTGGTTGTGACGCCAACATGTAAGACTTGCAACCGCAGGCACTAGGGACAGTGTAGTTATGATCCACAAGCCAAACCTGTGGTATCTGTAAGAGAAAGAGGCATAAAACCCTAGAATGCAAGGATCTTAAGGATGCCGTCTGCTACGTCTGCAATGAAAAAGGACACATTAAGACTAACTGCCCTATGAATCTTAAGAATAATAATGCAAAGTCTGGAGAGGCCAAGAAGGAGGAATGCTCGTGCCTTTCAGATGACTGCAAGAGAGGCTGTTAATGACAACAATGTCATAACAGGTATATTCCTCATTAATAATATTTATGCTAGAGTTCTTTTCGTTCGGGTGCAGATAGATCTTTTGTTGATCATAAGTTTAGTAAACTATTAAATTTGCCCATAAGAACTCTAGATAAAACATATGAAATAGAACTTGCTGATGGAAGCTTAGAATCCGTATCTTCAAATCTTGATGGATGTTCTATATTCATTATGATCATTCTATCCCTAACTCTCTCTTGCCAATGACTTTGGCGGGGTTCGATATAGTTTTAGGCATGGATTGGTTATCTCATAACCAAGCCCGCATTGCCTGCGATAAGAAACTCATCGAAATTAAAACCCCATCCGGTGAAATGATCACCATTCCTGGAGATTCACACTATGGATTGCCAGACAAGGTGTCGTCATTTAAGGCATCCGAGTGTTTTGGGAGAGGTTGTGTCATTTACACGGCATAAATCACTATCAACGAGCCTAGGCTGAAAATTGAAGACCTCCCAGTTATTTTAGAGTATTCCGATGTCTTTCCCGAAGAATTGCCCGGCCTACCTCCAGACAGACAAGTGGAGTTTAGGATTAATATCATACCAGGGTCAGCACTTGTAGCTAGAGCTCCATATAGACTAGCACCAACGGAAATGAAGGAGTTGAGGACACAATTAGATGAACTCTTAATGAAAGCCTTTATTCAGCCAAGCTCCTCGCCTTGGGGAGCTCCTGTCCTCTTTGTTAAAAATAAAAACGTTTCAATGCGGATGTGCATTGCTTACCATGAGCTAAACAAGATAACAATCAAGAACCTTATCCATTGCCCAGGATCGACGATTTATTCGATCAAATCCAAGGGGCTAGTTATTTCTCCAAGATTGATTTAAGATCTGGATACCATCAGCTGAAGGTTAGAAGTGAAGATGTTCCTAAAACCGCCTTCAGGACCATATATGGTCATTTTGAATTCTTGGTGATGCCTTTTTGGCTCACAAATGCACCTACAGCATTCATGGATCTCATGAATAGATTATGCAAATCATATTTGGATAAGTTTGTCATTGTCTTTATAGACAACATACTTATCTATTCTCGTAACTAAGTTGATCACGAGAAACACCTTCGGTGCATTCTAGAATTGCTAAGGCAGGAGAAGCTTTTTGCTAATTTTCTAAGTGTGAATTGGCTTAGAGAAGTCCAAGTTCTTGGACATGTTGTAAGTGAGCATGGTATCCAAGTGGATCCCACCAAAATAGACGCCATAATGAATTGGGAAGTGCCCAAAACCCCATTAGAAATATGTAGCTTCTTAGGAATGGTTGGGTACTATAAAAGGTTCATTGAGAACTTTTCAAGGATAGCCACTCCTTTAACTATCCTGACCCGTAAAAATGTTAAGTTTATTTGGGGTCCAAAACAACAAGAATCTTTTGAGGTTCTGAAACACAAGTTGAGCAATGCTCCTGTGTTATCCCTACCTGATGATGTTGAAGACTTTGTTGTTTACTGTGATGCGTCACACACTTGCATGGGCTGTGTGCTAATGCAAAAGGGCAAGGTAATTGCTTATGCATCACGACAGTTAAAGGTGCACAAAAGGAATTACACCACCCATGATTTGGAATTGGGTGCCGTTGTATTTGCACTTAAGTTATGGACACATTATTTGTATGGCACCAAGTGTATCATATACACTGATCATAAGAGTCTCCAGCATTTGTTAAATCAGAAAGAATTGAACATGCGACAGCGCCGTTAGATGGAAACACTTAACGACTATGATTGCAAGATTCGCTATCATCCCGGCAAGGCAAACGTAGTTGCAGACGCCTTAAGTCGCAAAGAAATAGTTAAGCCTATAAGGATTAACGCCAAGAGCATTGAGCTCAGAATTAGCTTAAATGAGAAGCTATTGGATGCGCAAAAGCAAACTCTATTAGAGGCTAATGCTCCTAATGAAGGATTAGGTGGAACTGTTGATCAGTGAGCGCCTGGAAAAGATGGAATTCTTACATTTAATGGAAGAATCTGGGTTCCAGTCTTTGGGGGACTTAGAAATCTAATCCTCCAGGAAGCACACAATACGAGATACTCAGTTCACCATGGAGGTGACAAAATGTATCAGGATCTAAAAAGGAATTATTGGTGGATGGGTTTGAAGAAATCCATAGCCACTTATGTAGCTAAGTGTCTGACGTATTCGCAAGTTAAGCCCGAACATCAGAAACCGTCAGGACTTCTACAAGAATTGGAAATTCCCACATGGAAATGGGAAATGGTAATATGGACTTGATTACCAAGTTACCTAAGACCAAAAGTGGAAATGACACTATTTGGGTCATTGTGGATAGGCTGACTAAGTCAGCACACTTCTTGCCAATTAAATAAACGTATAACTCTGACAAATTGGCTAAGCTGTATGTGGACAAGATTGTGTCCCTACACGGTGTGCCTGTATCTATTGTATCTAATAGAGATACTAGATACACATATCATTTTCGGAAGAGTTTCCAACAATCGTTAGTCACAAGATTGAACTTTAGTACGGCTTACCACCCGCAGATGGATGGTCAAAGTGAGTGTACTATCCAAACATTGGAAGACATGCTTAGGGCATGTGTAATTGATTTAGGTGTAAGTTGGGATAACCACTTACCCTTGATAGAATTCTCCTATAATAATAGTTATCATACGAGCATCAAGGCTGCTCCTTTTGAGGCCTTGTATGGGAGAAAATGTAGAATGCCCGTGTGTTGGGCAGAGGTTGGGGAGGCCCAACAATCAGACCAGAGATTGTCCTGGAGACCACGGAAAAGATTGTACAAATCCGTGATCGTCTCAAAGCTGCCAAGGATAGGCAGAAGAGCTATGCTGACAAGAGGCGTAAACCTCTTAAGTTCCAAGTAGGGGACAAAGTCATGTTAAAAGTGTCACCCTGGAAATGTGTGATGCGCTTTGGGAAGAAGGGCAAGTTAAGCCCAAGATATATCGGACCAGTCGAGATAATCGAATGTGTCGGCACTGTAGCTTATAAGCTCAGATTGCCAGAGGAGCTTAGTGGAATTCATGATGTGTTCCACATCAGTAATCTTAAGAAATGTCTAGCTGATGAATCGCTAGCAATGTCACAAAAAAGATGTGCAAATAGATGAAAACCTGAGGTTCATTGAGAAACCAATTTCGATCAAGGATCGACAGGTCAAGAAGCTCTGAAGGAAATTAATACCCATAGTAAAGGTTAAATGGGATGTCCTTCGAAGTCCCGAGTATACATGGGAGGTTGAGTCCACTATGCGACAAAAGTACCCCCATCTTTTTGAATAAAATCTCGAGGTCGAGATTTCTTTTAGGGATGAGGATGTAACACCTTGTAAAATCGTGTCCAGTAATATAGTGACACGTGTCGTATTTTATTTTTAAGTCTATTAAAGACTAACAAGGACCAAAAGCGTCAACATGCTCAAACTAAGTCTCTAAGTGATCTTTTGATGTTAACATGCATAAACCGAGCGTCTGAGTGACCATTAGTGTCAGCATGCTTGAAACATAGCCTCAGAGTGACCATTAGTGTCAACATGCTAAAACTTGGCCTCTGAGTGACCGTTGTGTCAACATGCCCAGCCTCTGAGTGACATCGGAGTCAACATGCGTATAATGAGACTCTGAGTGATCTTTTACGAAGTCCTAACTCTCATATGTCTCATTTGTTGGACGAGGGGGATTAAATCCGTAATCTTATAAAAGTTGGACATTGGAGGGATTAAAAGTGTCAACATGTTAATTTATACCTCTGAGTGACCTTTTAACGAACCGAGAGCTTGACAATGTCCGGGCATAATCTCGAGTACGCAAATATTGGCTACGGAGGGCTAAATATGCTAAAAAGGTGTTTCAGGAGGTTCTAGGAGGTTTATAAGTTGAGAGGCTAAAAGTGTAAAACTTTGAAACTGGCCATGGGGCGCTCGCGGGGCACGAGAGGCAAGGCCTTGGCCTCTCGCGGGGCGCGAGAGGCCTGTGTCTGCAGAAAATTTCCTTGGCCACCACTCAAAGGTGTCAAAATCCATTAAATCGAAACCATGGTCTTCGAAACTGCTATGCCACCTTTTAGGACACTTGTAAGCTCCCTCTTACACCCCTTAGCACCTGGCGTCACCTCCTTCAAGCTCTCCAACTATAAATAGGTGCCAAAGCTCACCATTTTCAACTTGCACCTTTCTCATTTTTCAACTCTTCTCCCTCCTCTGGAAGTTACTAACTGAAAGGAGCATCCAACTTAGTTCTCTTGCATTCTAGGAACCTCTTGTAAGTGTTCCTTGCTCTTGCATTTTCGTTTATAGGCTTTTATAGCCAAAAGTCAAGCGTTTTACGGAAAACGCCTTTACTTTCGGTTAAGACCATTATGGTCCAGCCACTGTTCGTAATGAACATGGCTAAGTGATCGTAATATGGTAGGTGTTAATCCCTATAAAGGGCACCTCCTGAAGATCACGTTTGCTAGACCAATTGACGGGTCAAAGTTATGATGTTAAAAAAGTCAAACAGGCCATTTTTCGGAAATATTATGAATTGATCTTATATATGTTATGAAACCTGTTTTGACACTCAAACAAGTTGGTAATAATTATTAGAACATGTAAGAACATGTTCGACTCGTCAATTTCAGTTCTAGGGTCGGTTCACAACCGAAAGTCGTGAAGTTTGACTTTTACTTTGACTTTCGATTCTGACCCGATTTAGATTAGTTACCTACTGATCTAAAGTTGCATTATGATCGTAATATAATGTAGCATAACCCTTTGAGGTTATATTACATGATAATAATCAGAATCTAAGTTTATGCACAAGTTCCGTAATTGTGTCATTTTGACCAAAATGCCCTTTTTGCATAAAATAAGATTTAAAAGATAATGAACTTGAAAATAAGATTTAGGAACAAGTCCTTGTAATATGTCGGTAAATGACGATAAAGCCCTTATGGCTTATAAAATGGTTTTAATCATATCTTTTCAAGGTAAATCCTTTACCTACTGATATGTTATATTAAATAACATATCTACGACATTTTAATATGACCTTAACATCAGTTTTCGTTAAACATCGCATAAATCGTCATTTTACGACATAAACGTCGTTTCGGCGCATAGTATGGTTTTAAACCATAACTATCAACCAAGACTTGTTACCTACTGATTTTAAAACTTATTTTAAATATTTTTACAGTAGGTACATGATACAAACTCAGAATCCCAAATAATTTATAAACTATGTGTAAAATGACTAAAATGCCCATTCGGTGTAAAGTTTGGTCATAAAATATAAATTACACATATAATTGATATCCTACTAATATTATATCATAAATAGATTATTTTTCCAGAATACTTAGAGTTATAACATCAAATTATATTTAAGTTCCTTTTATACGGTATGAAATTACCGAAATGCCCTAATGAGGCATAGTTTCAATTTAAAACCTTAACGGGCATATAAGTTGATATCCTACTGATATTACAACTTAATTAAAGTATAATGGCATATGGAACTTGTCCATGACTTATCCGGTTACCCGATATCGCTAATATGCGTACGGTTGAGTATATGTAACTAGTTTACGAAAATTAACCGAAACACGTCTAACCTTGTCATTTAAGTTTCAAAATCCAGAATGTTTATAGTTTACCCACACTATACAAGTCAAGGTACTTGTTGGGTTTAAACTACATTCTATCTGATCATCGCTTAATCTAGCGTACCGTTTTTAATCCTTTACGCTAGTCGGTCTAAGTCTATGACTTAAATAAGCCCGTTAGTATTTATTGGTTAGCTTATGCCATAATCCAGACTAGAGCCTTCCGGTAAATGCTCTCTGCACTTAGTTCAATTTGGATACGACTAAGATATTAAATCTTGCATTTTAAATCAAGACTAGCTCAGGTAAATACTCTTCACTTATTTTCCCTATATGGGCTTAGGATACGGTAAATTATTACGCTTGGTCGGAAATGCGATCAATTGAATGCCAGATTGTGGCTAGTAAATCCGCATATTCCGTTTTAATCAGTTTTGTTTGATAACTTAAACATCAGGGGTTAATTATCGTGTCCTGGATATCCTCGGCTTATTACATTAGATAATGGCCACGACCTTAGCGCAAGGTGTAGGCATACACCTAACAGACGCTCAAATGCAAATTACCCAAGACGTTGGGGATAACTCCTTTGTGAGGTCTAAGTGGTGTGTACTTAATCATGTCTCGGTCTCTGTACTGGGCCCTATATGTATGGACAAACATGTGAATCTGTTAATAAGGTTACAAAGTAACTTTCCCAAGTTATAAAAGATTTGTGCCTTGTGCACTTAAATCTAATTTCTAAAATGTTCTCAAAATGAGTCAGTCGGGTGTATTTACCAGCGAAAGCTGTTTATGATCCGCGTGTGGATCTTCTATTACAAGCCTGTATATTATTTTATATTTCGAACATTCGGTTTGTAATAGTAAATTTACTCCAAGACTTCCGCTATGCCGTGTTTAATTGACAATGATGTTATCAACTAACGTCACGATACTCCCCACCCGGGCCCACCGGTGTATGGATTTGGATAGGAAATCCAGGGTGTGACAAATGTAGCTAGATTGCAAGTGTGGGAGACCAAGAAACCACCACACGGTGGAGTGGGTCATGGTTGTTTTGATTTGGTTGAACGATTTCACATTCAACCTTTGTATCGTCTTCCTGTTGTAACCACCATATCACTTCCATCACCACCGCTGTCACCACCACCATCACCACCACCTTACCGCAATGCCATCACCACCACGATCTGTGGGCTACCCTCACCACCATCACATAACCACCTTCACCAAGAATAGAGTGGTTCTGTTCTTTTGATTATGGTTAAGTATTAGATACTAAGGTTTGATATGTAAAATTTTTGCAACATTTATTTTTGGTACTATGTGGTTTGATTAACTTTTCATATGTATAATTATGCAAGTAACTATGTTTCATCATATCTATCTATAATGAAGGTTTGATATGCATCTGTGGATGTGTATTTTATGTATAATTATGAAACTTTCTATGTGTTTTTGTTTGTGATATCTATAATTAAAGTTTGTAAATTCAGGTTTTGAACACACTTCTTTCGATGCCACACAATTCTTGTTTGATGTGTAGGATTGTCATATGCACAATTCATGATATCTATAATTAAAGTTTGTATAATTAAGTGGTAGGGTAGGAGTGTAGTATGCACAACTGATGAGGATCACATGTATTCAATTTTGATGCCTAATTGGTATGCCCACAGTGGTAGTGCACAATTGTAGGATGCAAGTTTATTGTTGATGATGATGATGATGATCTGGTGGTACTGTAGTTTGATGATGATGATGATCTGGTGGTAGTGTAGTTTGATGATGATGATGATGATGATGTTTAGGTGGTAAGTTCACATTCATAGTGCAGGTTTAGAATCCCTTGATTTTGGGTAGTGCAGGTTTAGAATCACTTGTTCATGGTGTGGTCACGGCATGATCGGTTTGACATAGGTTTATTCATGTTGCAGTTGGAGACACAATCGGTTTGACATATAAAAGTCAAAGAATTTTGAATTATGTTGAATATGTTGACTAATTAAAGTCAAACTGGGTGTTTTTAATTTCCATTTTAGGGGGAGTTGCATATAGTGATAGTGTGGAAACCACCGGGTGGCATATTGCAATAGTAAAGGCGTAAGATTGTCTTTTCGTATGGATTTTAAACAGCTGATAACAGTTGTTGGGTGTGATGGATTACCCACCCCAGGGTTTCAACTCTTATAGAGAGGGTTTCATTAGGTAATCTGGACCAAACCACAGGGTACCAAATTACACTTACTCAAATTAGTGACTTGGGATTATATGTGTAGCTTGAGACTAAAAGAAGAGAAGAAAAGATTGTAGAATGGGTAGTTGAAACTAAAACTATAAATTGTTAGAAGTGAAGAGTTCATATATTAACTTTTAAATTCTAACACTTCTCATATCTAAAATCTAAGTATAATTTTGTTAGTAACCCTTAAATGGGTTAACATGTTTGCCTATTTAAAAAAAGATGGTCGTTTTAGGATTAACCCATAAACGAGTTGCAGTCAGGTTGACCTGTTTGAGGTCATGTTATCTAACCCCAAACCTGTATATATCCATGTCGTGCTCCAGAGTTGTCGGGAATTGTCGCCCCAAAGATCAATCATCGGAAATAGGGGTTGTTCATATAGCTCGTGACTCAAAGTTAACATGGAAATAACTCAAAAAAAGCTCGCTTGAAAAATCAACTTGTATAATATTTGAGTCGAGTTGGCTCGTTTAAATTTTAAGCCAGGCCCAAGCATAGGTAATCTCACTCATTTAAATTAATATTTATTTCAATTGTTATTTTAGTCTAACGATTAAGCCCACTACATTACCCTTATCTTCTTTCTTGAAATACCTCTATGTTGCTCACTACCATCAAATATGACATAATATCTTTGTGTCATTTCCACCGGTCTATTGTTGCTCCTCATCTACCACTGCTCCTCTTCTTACTTAGCTTCTTTCATAGTCCGTTTGTTCTTCCCTAGAGTCGCATGCCCGCTAGAGCGGAAACACGAGGGGATGTGACAATGGCATATCACAACACACCATTATAAGAGAACCACTAAATGCATTAGATTAAACGTGTCATGACATGTGTCAAATCAAGCAAAAGATTGCAGGTTTGAGTTCAAAATTTATCTGTGCTTTCTTAAACCAATTCAAAGCTCACAACACAAATTTAAGTGAAGAAGAGAGTTTCAGGTACTTAACAACAAGGACATAATAAAACAAAACAAAAGGACATCAAGACTTTAATAAGTTTCTTAACATCATCTAAAGCCTGCAAACCATCCTCAACAAACACTTAGTATAGCCTTTCTTCAACGTGGGGTCGGGTGGGCCACTGACTTAGGACCAAAAATCTCAAGGGAGGCCGCAAATTAAAAAAACATCTTTATTTACTTTTAGTTAGGCCAATTTGTTTTAATACCTGAAGTTACAACCATTTTAAAAAAGCCAAAACTTAAACCCAAACTAAATAACTAATGGTAAAATAGCCCACTCAGTTTTAAAAGGCTTAAATTTCAAACAATTAAACGCAAGTTAAATATTATATACCAATCGATTTAGGTGTGAAAGGGTTGATTTTTTAATCTCGCCGAGGGCCCAAATGTTTTTAACATTCTCGAAGACAGGACCGCCTTTCCATGAGACCCAATGCATCAAGATTGTTCCATATCCATCACCACTTTCATACCAAAGTTGTACACATCAACCATTACTGTAATAGGGGTGTTCCTAAACCATTCAGGAGTGACATATCCTTTTGTTACTCTTATTCCAGTATGCATTCGCGACTTTGATTAAGTATTCATTTGACTTTGATTAATTGACAAAAGCTTTGGTAATCTAAAATTAGAAATTTGAGCATTATAATACTCCTCAAGGAGTATTTATGAGGCTTTATGTCACAATTGATTATCGGTGTACTACACTCTTCATGAAGGTATTATATCCCCTTACCGGTGCCTAATGCTATATGCCTATATTGCACCATGGGTTCTAACCAGGTCTCATTTTCCAAAAACAAAGCTTGCTAAATTTAAACTTGGTAATTGTAAAGTGTTTTGTATTATGAATATGAGAGTTACACCATAATGTTTTGTGTGAGCATGGAAGACCGGATTGGCTGACAAGTATATAGCCCCTAAGTTGCCGCACCATAAAACAGGGTGGAACCTTAAGTTCATGTAAAAGGGTTTCAAGCTAGGTGAGTTTAACCACGGTGTCGGCTAAGGCTCAAATATCAAATTAAACATGGTAATTGTAAAATTTTTGTAGTCTATTCATATTCTTCTTCCAAGACTATTCGTATTCCCAACATATTTATATTCATAAGTCCAAGTCTATTCATATTCTTAAACTGTCTAATACTAAAGTACCATTGATCATGTACTCATAAACTAGTAGCCATTGCTCACCATCATCACAAAACCATATATAAAATTTTGATATAAATCTGTATAATATATGTTTTGTTATATATATATATATATATATATATATATATATATATATATATATATATATTGTAAAAAGCTATATATATAATAAACTATAGTTAAATATTAAGTCTAGATAACGAGCCACGTTGACCTCTAGGCATAAAATTTAAAACAAGGAGAGCTCTCCACTAGTCATAAAGTTTAAAACAAGGAAAACTCTCGCTGTCATAAATTAAATGAGTCTAGGTCAAACTTAGGCGAGCTTAGACTCGACTCGGCTCGTTTACAACTCTAATTCAACCTTCCTACCTAACACGCCTGACTAGTTATAAAAAACACATGGTTAAAATCTTAGATCAATTATCAATGTCCATTCATTAGACAAGACTAATATTAAAGTCTATCCTCTTTAACATCTTGGTGTCCTTCCCTTGGATCCTTCCGGTTGCCAAATTGTTGTCACTTTTCAGAACCATATAAATATTTTATTCCTCTTAAAAGCAACCCTTGATGTTTATAATTGTTTTAAAAAAAACTCTTTAAGATTGATCAAAGGACCTGTAAATTCTTTATACTACTAAAATCAAGCAAAAGACTACGGGTTTTAGTGAAAAATTTATCTGTCATTTCTTAAACAAGTTCAAAGCCACACACATTAAATGAAGAAGAGAGCTTCAAGTACTTAACCCGTGGTTTTAATTAATAGTTTCATCCTAAGTGCAGGTTTCAAAAAGTAATGGCTACTCCAACAGATGAAACAAATGTAGGATCATTAATGAAAATCACAATTTTGTTAATCTTGTTTAAATGAGTTTTGTTTAGAGAAAATTTGAGAAACATAAATTGCATTGAAGATCATTAGGTTAAAAATGAGGGTTTACATGGGTATTTATAGGTGTAGGATGCCTTGGGGAACAAGGCATCTTAACTGCCTAAACTTGGGTTATAACATAATAATATAACTAATTAATAAATAATAAAACTAAATTATGCTAACATTCTCCCCCCCCCCCCCTAATTTTGATGCATCTTCCATGCTTCATAGTAGGGTTGGATTATCTTTACTTGGGCTTGTTTATAACAATATAGGTCCGACGTCTTCGCATTGAATTAAATGAGCTTCCTCATTTTCCTTTAGCTTTGGACTTTCATGTTTGAGCTGCCCAAATTCATTGCAGTTGTAGCATCTTATGTGGCTCTTGTTTTGTTGGTGTCTTTTACCAACTTTATTTTTCCAAGTCTTCCAAATTTTACCTCATCCACATCCTAGACTTCCTTGACTTGAATTTGCATGATCTCAATGTTCACATTTATCATCTTTGACTTTTCCTTTTGCATTTTATTTTGTGAGCTAGAGTTTAGTGTGCATGACGCCTTTTTCAGTTGGTTTCTTGATGCATTCTTCATTTGCCTTTAACTTTCAATAGTTTCTTAAAATGGCATAGTTTTAAGATCTATAAATTGTTCAATTGCAGCAACAATTTGAATGCACTTTTCTAGTATGGAGATTAGTAGTTTCCTAACTAATCCTTTGTTATCGGCTGTAGATCCAAGGTTGTTGGCTTTTAACACAAGTTTGCTAATTTTTCCGGTAAAATTATCTAGAGATACGGTGTCTTTCATCTTTAGGGCTTCAAATTCTGATTTAAGTTTTTATAGTCTTGCTTCTTTGGGTTTGTCTGCTCCTACATATCTTGCTTTCAAATCTTCCCAAATATCTTTAGCATTTGTATGATGAGCAATTTGAATGACTAGTTCTTCTGGCATGGCTTGATAGAGATAAGCAATAGCCTTTACATTTTTCTTTGTATCAAATTCTCCAATTGGTTCAATTGCTTCTTATATTCCATGAACGTTGAGGACTGCTCTAACTTTTAGTACCCAAATTGTGTTGATGTGGTGTGAAACACAGATCTTTTTCCTTGTATTTTATGCATGATTATAGTTAATTTGTGATCGTTTTTGTATGTTTTTGGCTTGTACTTAGTTGTATATGGGTGTTACAGGTGTTCGTATGCCGAGGGAGCAAAATTGAGCTAAAACATTAAAGAAACAAGCACACAAAAGAAGGCTTGGGCTTAATGAAGGATTCTCATGGAATGGAAATGGATATTTGAGAATATGAGATGATATAGAATTGAATTACGAAGACTTAGACGAAAACGGTGAAGAAAACGAAGTTGAAACGAAGAAGTTATGACAAAAAAAAGTTTTCCGCGTATTGATGTCCGTCGCATCACGCAATGACAAGGTCCTAGAGTCGCCACGACGCGAGACGAGGCCTGATCAGAGCGAGAAACTTCATCTTTAAGCCTATTTAAGCCCACAATTAACCCTAATACGAATATAACTTCTCCCAGATAAATTTTACAAGTTCCGTAGGTGATTTTGGGTGGAAAGAAAGTGTCGGGGTCGATTTTGACATTGTGGCTTTGGGATTTTTCACTCTAGCAAACAATTAGCTCATTATTAATCTTTAACTTTGTGTTTTTGATACGTTTGTACATGTTTTGCTTTATGTTGATGAACTTGTTACTTTTCTTGATTATGATTTTTGGCTAGAAACATTGCTAGTGCCTAGGTTAAGATGACCATACATGTTTGATTTGATTTCTATTCGTTTTTAAACTTTGATTATGGATTAATAATGATTTAAAGACTTTGGTTTTGTTGATCTTTTGTATATGCGTATATAATCATGTTCATTGAATGATTAGTATTCCCTGGGTTCCTTGTTGAACGTCTTTCAAATAGTAGGTGCATGCTAGGTCAATTACTGTGTGTTCTTGATTATTGGGTGGTTTGCTAGACATAGTTATCCATTTGAGTGTTATTTATAAATTGAATAGGGTTAGGTATTCTACTAATCCCAATAGTTGTGAGGTGAGAGATTGTCGGTTTGCCTTGAGTGTTAGATTGCTAGGGTTAGAGCCTTTGTGAGAAGATCTTCCTAGTTTATCTAGCGTTCCTTGCTTACCGAGTCTGATCAGGATTCCATAGTTACCTGTGACTTTCGTGATGTGAGGTAGTGTCACACCCCGACCCGCAGCGGATAAGGTAACCGGTGCATGATTGGGTTTTCATCAAAGCTTATGACAGCTATTTTAAAGTTTCAATATTTATTATTTCAATTTAATTAAAAGAAATCCCAATAACACAATATTCAAACAAATCACAACATAGTTCCCATCAAATGCAAATAATATCTTTTTTTACTCTTCTAAGGCCAAATCCTATATGATCCACGCTTCAAACCTGTTCACCTGTATCATGTGTAAAAGAAAAGTTTTGGTCAACAAAAGTTGGCGAATGAATCTCTTTGTCATTTGTAAAGAAAATATATTTGAACCTTTTATTTATGAAAATGTGCATTAACCAATATAAGTGAATATCGCGTATGTCAAATGCTAACTTCCAACAATAATCTCATACAATAACAAATTAACGGTATACAAGCGTGCACGGTAAGCTCAATCAAACGGAGCTGGTCCCGTATAGTTGGCAACGTCGAGTTCTGCTTATAGATAACGGGGAACGGACGGCCTTTAAAGAGGTAATGACTGCAATGAATGCAAAAGCACCAAATGGCAACAACATTTATCACATAACATATAAGTTCACATAATGGTAATTGCATAGAATTGATAAAAAAATATAATAATACAGAGCGACACATGATACACCCCAAAAACGTATAAATGAAATAAAATGGGGAGTTGTAAGATTCACTCAAAGTGGTTGCGCAGAGGATTTCTTGAAGATGTCGCACGAGTATAAAGTTGAGGTACCGAAGAAACGAATCGATTATCCTAGATATTCACATAACGGTTTAGTTAAATAATATTCCATTGCTCGCAAATTATTTATTTAGATACCTAATTATTAACGTGGGTGTTAAAGGATTTTAAGATAGTATATCTACTGTTTAAGTTAAATTCGTAATTTGAGAAAATAAAAAGGATTAGAAGTGCTATTAAATATTTATAGGTATGATTTAAAGGTTTTATTATATAAAAAAATATGTTTCAAAATTATTCAGAGATATTCCACTCAAAACCGGCCCTTTCCAAGATTCGAACTCGTGACCTTCTTACGTGTGCACGCAGCCCTTCCGCTGGGCTGCATGTCTAACCCATTTTGTATCCGGTTTTTATATCTTTTATAATCTGCCTGCTTCGGTTCATGTCTTGGTTTGATTAAAAAGAAAAACTGGTGCAGCGCTTGGAATATGGTACTAGAATCGAACCCGGGATCATTCGCTCGTGTGCACACAACCCGATCAACTGGGCTGTGTGTCTAACCCGTTTAATATGAAATTTTAATTTCCTTTATGAAATGTTTCAAACTCTTCTGTCATTGATCTTAGAACAAAAAGGATTAAAGCATAGCGACGGGTCGGAGCCGGGACTCGAACTCCGGACCTCTGGTATATGTGCACACAAACCCAACCAACTGAGTTGTGTGTCTATCCTGGTGATATTATGATTTTTAATTCCTTTTATATATGAGTTTAAACCAAAACAGAACGAAACCCACCCTCTGTTGCTTTGATTGAACATCAAATCTACTATTGTTTATATAACAATATGAAATGGTTTGATCTAAGAAAAAGAAAAGAGAAGGAGAATATACCGAAACGGTGATGACACAATTTCCGGTTAGTTTTCCGACGGGGTTCCGGTTCCGACGAGGATGCAATTGCACTAATTATGTTTGGTTGCTCAGAGCGGCATTTCCTACTGAACTCGAGTTATGTGTTTGATATCTTTGCCATTCGATCCTAGCTCGAGTTAAATCCGAAAAGAAAATGAAAGGAGACAGAGATTTTCGGGAATTGATTTGGTGATGGGAATGGTGAAGTGTACGGGTACTTGAAAAGTGACCAGGTTCACTTTGGCTAAATGAAGAAGGTTCCTTCACACGTGATTTAATTTTGGAAGGTTGAGCTATCGCACAACTGGGTTAGGCGGCAAGGATTTGTAATGGAACGTTCGTAATTTGCATATAAGATATTAAACGGTGCGGTTACTTTCAGTTCTAGGGAGGTAGTGGAGCGGTTTGTTCACTTGTGAGACTCAGGTTCCATCCATGGGTTCTACAAGTTTTATATATTATTTATTTTTTTCTTTTTTTTGTCTATAAATATATATTATTATATATATATATATATATATATATGTTTGTATATTCAAGTTCTAAAATGATAGTATAAGATATTAAATATATTTCAAAGATTATTTTTTCTTTATTCATCGGAAGTTCGTTTCCAATCGGTTTGGGCTTTAGAGCCCATTTTTCGACGGATGTTACAGGTAGATTGTCTTTGAGGGTACTTCTTATTAGAGTTGGAAAGCCCGTGAGGGAATCCACTAAACCAGTAGATTAATGACTTTTAGGTTTCGTAGGTATCTCCTTGAGAAGGGTCGAGGGTCCTGTAGGTTATACTTTGAGTTTAGTATCTTAAGATCCCGGTTCCACAACACTTCCTAACCAATAAAAAGCTTGTCATTCATGTGTAGGATTCTGACCTAGGAAGTGCTTTCCAATCATCTGAATTCGTCCTTAGTCTTAGTTCGTGTCTTAGTCAGCTTTAGTTAATTCTAATTAATTGCATTAGGTTACTAGAAACCCCCCCCCCCCCCCTTAAAACAATAAAAAAACAATTAGGTCGAGTTAGTTTAGATAAGTAATCGAGTCTAGTTTACGTAATAAGTAGAGTCTCGTGGGTTCAATACTCGAACTTACTTTAGTTGTACTTCTTTGACCGATACACTTGCCGATTGTGTGATTTAGATCTAGAGAGTCTTAGTTTACAAATTTAAAACTTAGAGTGTCTAGTTTAAAGTAATTTAATCAGTTTTATTTAAACCACCTTTGAGTACAACAAGTGTAATTCGTGGAACTTAGAATTGGCCATTGAGGTGCCTTCTTCTTTACAATTTTATCTTTCTTAGTCATTTTCAAAGATTTCATTTTCTTCCTTCTAATATTGGTAAGTAAACTTCGGCTATCTTGACTTTAACTTGACTAGTTTCATATTGAATTTGATATCAACTTTGCTAGCTTCAGATCAAATAGATGTCAACCTTACTTGAGATTAATTTGATATCAGCTTTACAACTTCGAACCAAATTAATTAAGCCTCCGGGTTTTCAATCGCCTAGGGCGAATCAAAACCTTACTTACGAGAATAGTACATCGGTTTTTGGTCGTCTATGACGACTCAAAACCAATAATAACGGTTTTTTTCAGTCGGCTAACAAACCAAACCAATTGTTGCCTATCTATAACAATAACGGCGTTTTCGATTGAAGGACAAATAAAACCAAATCTACCGGGGTTTTCGGTTGTCAAGCAAATCAAACCAACTGTTCTTGAATGCTTTCTTTGGTTGCAATACAAATCAGAACCGTTCTGCGTTCTATTTTTAAATAGTTTTTCTAAAACTTATCTTTTTCTCAAAAAACCAAACATTAATTTTGTTTAAAGAATTTTATATTCTGGATTTAAAAATTTATAAAATTGTTTTCCTCAAAAATATTAAGGTCAATATCTATTTTGACTTTCCTTTTTTCTAAAATTAAAGTCAATATCTATTTTAACTTTCCTTTTTTTCTAAAAGCTTGATTATTGATTTTGATTTTTCTTTAAAAACACTTAAATAAATATGGTTGTTTCTACGTTTAAAGTTTAAACTGATTGACTTTTAAAAGAGTCAAAATTCCCAAATATTTTGCCCTAATCTGACGTTTCCTAAAAAAATTCAGTCTGCCCCAAACTCATTTTGAAAAAATCTAAATTCCAATAAGTTTCAATCTGATGGATCGATTCCCTTAGATTTGATATCCTTGGTCAAAATCATTTATAAAACTGATTTCTTGAACAAAATTCATTCTTGATTATTTAAAGTTTTTTTTTTCAATTTTCAGTTAAAACTTCTGATTGTTGCTTCCCGTTAAGAATTCTTCAATAACTTCTGAAAACTTATGTTTCTATCTTTTTAACAAAAGGGATTTGAACAATCAGTGATTTTTCGATCTGAATAACGATCTCTGTATCCGATCATTAATACTTCGAGGGATTGGATATGAACCGTTAATTTGTAAATTAGTGATTCACTGTCAGAAAATTCTGTTTTCTGATTGATTTGATGCTGCAAACGGTGTATGACGCGTGGTGGTATTGAAAATTTGCCTGTTTAACTAATAAAAGAATAAACGAATGAAATATGTTGGATCGATTTGCAGGTTTGAATTTTGGTAACAATGGTGGTATTGATAGCTTATTTGAAGAAGATGATTAATTTACAAAATTAACCCCTTAAGTTTTTAAAAGTTAATACCTCCCACTTTTTAAACATCCCCTTTAGTTTAAAACATATTTTGCTTTTTACCTTTTTTTTTCATCCGTTTCAAAAAAAAATTGTAAAATTATTAGTTTACTTTTTATATTTATTTTATTAAAAAGTTGTTTTTGTATTAGTTTATTTTATTTTATATTTTATTTAAAAAAAAAGTTTAGGGATTGAATGTGACAGCCATTCCAAATGTGATGTAATAAGGTGTCAAATGGTGATTGAGTGTGATAGTGTAATGGGTGATGGAATGTGATGAGTACGCCTTCCACCCTTAGTGATTTGATCATTTACTTTCTTTGGCATGTCCTCTTAACTGCATCTTCCTCGTACTCTTATTATCACATCAACTAATAAATAACTTGATCGTCCATTTGTTAATCGTTTTATATTATGCCTTGGTTATTGCACTGTCATAATGTGTAGAATGTTTTTCTGAACTTGTGTGCATAAAATTGAGTTAGTTTTTATATTTTGGTACTACTAAGTGTGGTTGAGACTGGAAAATATGAATTACAATACTATAAACATGGATTCACTACCGGTCATTCCACTATTGCCATAACGGGTTGCTTAAAACCACTACCGTTGTACTCCCTTTATCAATCGCTTACCAAAAACTAATAAGCCCAGGTAATTATGAGAAAGGAAAACTACAATATAGAGAAAACATTTATGCATTCCATATCATGTAGATATTATAACTCTCAAAGATGTGATAAGGAAGCTACATAAATAAAATTGTGTTTAACAATCTTTATTTATGGATTAGAACTTAACATGGATTGCTCGCGCTTAAGGAATGTAAAAAAGGTATGAACAAAACAAGAACACTTGAACACCAGAAATAGCGATAAAATAAATGACCAAAATATTATTAGTCAACCAACCCAAAATACCCAAACCAAACCCTAGATCTCACAAAGTATGAGATCTATAACAATACAACCAAAAAACAGAAGATCAACTGACAAACTCAGATAATCTATACGACTTACAACAAGATCTTTTAAACAAGATCTAACATACAAAACGTACATAAACGAGAAGAATCTAGAAGAAGTATGTCTGTCTTCTACAGTGCTCACTTGCTTTTATACAACAAAATTTACAACAAGCCTCTCCAACATTCAAGACTGACATTCAATATTGGCACAACAATAACTCACCGTATATACCCCTGAACTTTTAAACCTACACATCTAAACCCCTTGTTAGTTACAACAGTTTATAACAACATCCAACTAACATTCAACAAATAACAAACAATATGACAATGTTGCAATATGAATCACTATGACGATGCTTTATTTTAACATGCCCCCATGATTCATGAGGCAAACATGTCATGTAAACCCAAACTCTCACACAATGCTCTGTGTTGGCTTGCATTCAAGCCTTTAGTAAAGATGTCTGCTACCTGCATGTCTGAACTTACTTTCTCAAGAATAACAACTCCAGCTGCAATCTTTTCTCTCAAAAAATGTAAATCCAATTCGAAATGTTTTGTTCTTTCATGAAATACAGGATTTTGCGAAATAGATATTGCAGACTTACTGTCACAGTATAGCTTAACTGGTAAGCTTTGACCAACTTTCAACTCAGTTAACACATTTAAAATCCACATAATTTCACAAGTAGCTGAGCACATTGCTCTGTACTCAGCTTCTGCTGTAGACCTGGAAGTAATACTTTGTTTCTTGCTTTTCCAAGAAACAAGAGTATTACCTAAGAAAATACCAAATCCAGTGATAGACCGCCTGGTTTCCAAACATTTAGCCCAATCATAGTCCACAAACCCTGATACAAAATTATCAGACTTCTTAAAGCTTAAACCATTTCCAGGTGATTGTTTCAGATATCTCAACAACCTTAATGCTATATCAAGATGTATCTGACTAGGACTATGCATATATTGACTTAAGAACTGGAAAGTATAGCTTATATTTGGCCTAGTTAAAGACAGATATATCAGCTTTCCTATCATTCTTTGATATCCATTTATATTTTCCAATGGTTCATGTTTTTATTGCATTTATTTGACACAAGAAAACTCTGTTCAATCGGAGTTGTAACTGGTTCACAACCCAGATAACCAAATTCAGTTAACAATTCAATTTGTGACAAACAAATACTGTTATCAGAATATAACACTTCAGTTCCTAAAAAATATTTTAGAAGACCTAAATCTTTTATTTTAAAATTATCATTTAAGGACCGTTTTATTTTTTCTATTTCTGCCTTATTGTTTCCAGTTAAAACTATGTCATCTACATATACAAATCATAGACCATAGAACCATCTATCTTGTCATAAGTTTCTTTCAAATCATCCCAAACCTCATAAGCAAATTTAGAAAATACCTGCCCTAAAAATAAATCTCCAGACACTGACTTTAAAAGCCACGTTAAGACAACTGAATTACATCTATCCCATTGAGAAGCAAGTACTTCATTATCCTCAGACCGTTTACAACTACCATCTATAAGACCAAATTTATTCTTGGCTTCCAAAGCCAATTTCATAGAACTAGACTATACTGAATAGTTTTCAGTTCCTTTTAACTTTACACTAACAATAGTTAAAGAACTTGAATCACTAGGATGAAGGTATAATGGGTCCCCAATATCAAGTTTACTTATTAAGGTCTGTGATGAACTACCAGTATCACCCATGTTATTACACAGAAAGCAGCAAACAAAACAGAAACAATGCAAAAACTAGCAACAATAAAAAAAACTAGCAACAATCAAAAAACAATGCAAAAAACTATATCAGAGGCCAGATTCCAGATTCATCACTCTATAGGTGTCTGGACAAGCATAACACAGTTGCAGCCTAAGACTATATACGAACACAAAATAGCACAGTGTAGCAAGAAATCAACACAAATAGACAAACCACATAGACAGATCAAATAGACAGACTCGATCAAGTGCCGGCCCGACTAGTCCGGTAACAGCAATGCCTAGACTCACAAGATGTAGTGATACAATAGAAAATAAAGATAAGGGCTAGAAAATTCTCACAAAAGCGTTTAACTCCCTCTAAGCAGAGCTGTCTTACAACCTTCAAGGGTTATAAAACAAACTCAAGAGCCAGCAATAAATTATAACTGGTTACTTTGCCCTGAACCTTCTTGGGTTCAGAGACCAACGCAGCCTTCAACCAGAACAACACCAATCTTCTTCTTTATAACACCTCCTAACCTCTGTTAGGGTTCAAACACACCAGATCTACTCAGATCTAACAAGATCTATACCTGCACACACTCCAAGAAACTATCAAAACAGTTCTACAAACACAATACTTTCAAAAGAACACTACACCGACGAATCAGACCCTGAAATAAGCAGCGGAAACTCCAAAGACAACCTCAAGAGCCAATCGGGCTCTGATACCATGTAAAAATGGTATGGACAGAACAAGAACACTTGAACACCAGAAATAGCGACAAAACAAATGACCAAAATGTTATTAGTTAACCAACCCAAAATACCCAAACAAAACCCTAGATCTCACAAAGTATGAGATCTATAACAATACAGCCAAAAAACATAAGATCAACCGACAAACTCAGATGATCTATACGACTTGCAACAAGATATTTAAACAAGATCTAACATACAAAACGTACATAAACGAGAATAATCAACAAACCCTAATCGCCTGATGAGGAGAGAGAGTGCAGGGAAATATCTAGAAGAAGTATGTCTGTCTTCAACAGTGCTCACTTGCTTTTATACAACAAAATTTACAACAAGCCCCTCCAACATTCAAGACTGACATTTAATACTGGCACAACAATAACTCACCGTATATACCCCTGAACTTTCAAACCTGCACATCTAAACCCCTTGTTAGTTACAACAGTTTATAACAACATCCAACTAACATTCAACAAATAACAAACAATATGACAATGTTGCAATATGAATCACTATCACGATGCTTTATTTTAACAAGGAAAAACAATTATAAAACAAGGTACAAAAACATGGCAGGTGGATCTTAAGATTACCAGAGCGGTATTACCGGATATCAGACAAGGATTTTCTTGTACACACCAAAGACCAACCATCATAAATGTTGTTAGTTCTTCAAAATCATCTAAAGCCTCCAAATCATTGCTAACAAAAGCATTTAGTCTGCCCTCTTGGTAGCAATCCCATGCCATATCCGTTAAAACTTCCACATCCTTCGGCATCATCATCGAGACTAGACTTTTTCATCATGAAATGATCTCTAGAAGCAAGACACCAAAGCTATAGGCATCAACCTTGAATGTGACAGGGTGTTCCTAAACCATTCGGGAGCAACATATCCTTTTGTTCCTCTAATTCCAGTATTTGTTCGAGTTTGATTAATCTTTAACAGCTTTGCCAATCCAAAGTCAGCAATATTAGCATTGTAGTAATCATCAAGAAATATATTTTGAGGCTTAATGTCACAATGAGTGATCTGGTTGCGACAATGATCATGGAGGTCTGCAAGTCCCTTTGCAATGCCTACAGCTATATAACTTCTCTGTTTCCAACTAGACCTCGGACATCTCCAAAAAGATAAAATGCCAAAGTGCTATTGCTCCATATTCATAAACCAATAGCCTCTGCTCACCATCATCACAATAGCCAAGTAGCTGCACCAAATTCTTGTGATGAGTCCTTGCAATCATGTTGACCTCAGTTTCAAATTCCTGTTGGCCATTTTGAACAACAGTTTCCAATTTCTTAATTGCCACACTCTTTGTCCCTATTACACCTTTATATACTATCCCGAAAGCCCCCTTTCCCAGTTCATCCTTGAACCTATTAGTAGCTTTGACTAGTTCTTGATATGTAAAGCGAGGCAGGTTAGATTTAAGAGTTATACTACCTGGAAATGGGTTGACGACTTTCTTCTGGATTTGAAAGAAACCCACATGAATCATACTGATCAATACGACAATTCCAAACACAGGCGTACCTAAGAGGAGTGATCCTACAAATATCAAAGTTCTTCCAAATTTTTTTTCTCCTGTTGCACATGGGATTTTCCTAAATTTCAGGAAAGCCTTCATGTTATGTGAAGGATCTTTATATCCATTGGCAAGCGGAAGCTTCTTCTTCTTCAGACATTGGTTGTCCCTGTAAATTGCAACATGGCAAAAACAATCTTTCAGGCAAGAAATTCTACAGTCTTGTTCGTTACTTGTGTCCATGGTCACACAGGCCAATTAATATTTGTGACCTCAATCAAACCAAACAAATCTCCTCCATGATTTGACTTGCCTTCATCACAGCTTGGTGTGAAAGAAGGCTTGCAGTCACCATCTGGATTATTGGAATCAACCAATGAAAACCCGTGTGGGCATTCAAAGCTTGGTCGAGCGTCATCCAGGATGCAAACATTGTTAAGCCCACACACTTTGCTATCTCTAGTTCTACATATGTTTTCTAGAACATACCATATAATTTTCCCGCTCAATGCTTAAGTGGGATTCTTTGGATAGTAGTATTGAGTAAAAACCCCATCAGAATCAAGCGTTGCTCTGTGATAGTAATCTCCAGAAGGAACTGAGTCTCTTCTGGTAAGAGCAACTCTTTCCCCATTTTCTCTCTATATATACATGTATTTTGTTGCATCAAAAACCAGTTGGGAACCAGAAGTCGTTGAATTGGAATGATCACGTGTATGACTACTATAGCAAGATTATCAGGAAAATCAGTAAACGTATCTCGAGTATTAAGAACAAGATTCCCATCTTCAAGCATACGTAACTGGAATTTTCCAGCAGCAAAGTTCGTTTTGCTCATTTTGGAGTTGACTGCTGATCCACCTCTAGCCATAATCTGAGTAGGCAATTTGGTGTCTGCTGGGTGATCAAAACTGTTCCATATTTTGTGATAATTCCTACCCGTGATCACGAAGTTACCGGTATCGTTCATATAACCATATGCCAGATCAGAATTGGACCTAGAACTCCATCACACTTTGCCTTCAGGATCAACAAATATGAGCCCACCCCTATCAACCAGGTCAACTTTGGATCCTGTAGCTACTGTTGGACCACCTTCTGGATACCAGATGATGGTTTTCTCTGGTAACTTGTCATACGATATGGATAACAAGAAGCTATCTCTGCGTGCGACTTGTTGGAACCCAAAGGCAAATTCACCAGAGGATGAAAGCCATTGTTTCGCGTTGGGTGTAGCAGTAAGTGATGTACCAACAGCTATATGAGAAGCACCATCGGTTTTCCTAGTTTTGAGGAGGGCCTTCACATTATATGTAGGATCTTTAAATCCATCTTTAAGTGGAAGCTGCTTCTTCCAACATTGGTTGTCCCTTTAAATTGCAACCGCACAGAAACAATCATTCAAGCAGAAAGTTCTACAGGTTTGTTCATCACTTGGGTTCAGGCTCGCAAAGTCAGACCCCATCCAATCAATATTTGTGAGCTCGATGAAATCTAACACATCTCCCCCATGATTTGACTCGCCATCGTCACAGCTCGGAGTAAAATTAGGCTTGCAGTCACCATTTGGTGTATTGGGATCAACCAATGTGAATCCCAGTGAGCATTCACATTTTGGTCTATTGTTATCAAGAATGCAAACACCGTTTACCCACAAGCTTTGCTATCTGTACTCCTACAAATGTCTTCTGGCACAAACCATGTAATTTCCCAGCTTGTAGCCTCCGTGGAATTCTTGGGGTAGAAGTATTGAGTAAAAACCCCATCGGAATCAAGAGTAGCTCGGTGATAGTAATCTCCAGAAGGAAGCGATCTCTCACAGTAAGATCAACTCTTGTTTCATTTCTTATCAATATATACAGGCATCCTGTAGCATCAAAAACCAGTTGGGAACCAGAATTCATTGGATTGTAGTGATCACTTGTGTCACTAACCTAGTAAGCATTATCAATAGAACCAGTAAACAAATCTTGAGTTTTAAGAACAAGATTCCCATCTTCAAGCATATGTAACTGGTATTTTCCACCAGTGAAGTTTGTTTTGCCTTTTTTGGAGGTGATTACTCCACCTATAGGAATAACCTGAGTAGGTAAAATGGTATCTGATGGATGCTTAAAACTTTCCAATATATTTGAAGAATTTCTACCCACGATCACGAAGTTGCCAGTATCATTCATATAACCATATGCAAGATCAGAACTGGAACCAGAACTCCATACCTGTTTGCGTTGAGGATCAATGAGTACGAGCCCACGCCTATCATCCAGGTCAACTTTGGATCCTGTAGCTACTGTTTTCTCCGGTATCTTGTCATACCATATGGATAACAAAAAGCGATCTGTGCCTAGGACTTGTTGGAACCCCAAGGAAAATTCACCAGAAAATGAAAGCCATAGTTTGGCATCAGGTGTAGCTGTGAGTGATGTACCAACAGGTACAGAACCATTAGTGTGCTGTGCTGCTGCAAAATGTAGCAAAATAGCTAGAGCGATGACACACATTGGGACTAAGGCCATAGGAATATGATTGAATGGTAAAAAACAGTAACAAAAATAGAAGTTGTATAACGATGATTGCTTTTGGAGTAACAAAAATATAAGTTTTATAATGATGATTGCTTTTGGAGTAACAGAAATATAAGTTTTATAATGATGATTGCTTTTGAAGTAACAAAAAAGTCCTTACCTAATACATAGAATTTTGTAGTCTCAATTTCCTTGTTACTAATTTTGACAATTTCCTCGTACTTTCACTTGCTCCAGATGAAGAACATCAAATTATTTGACCAAAAATATCAAAACCATTATGGAGCTTTTGAAACTTTACGTGTTGAAGTTGAAAGCATGTTATTTATATAAATATAGTATGTAATATGCGTATATAAAGAAACTATACTTAAATATTAAATGAGTCAAAATAATGAGCCAGGCACGACCGCTAAACATAGAGTTCAAAACGAGGAGTGCTCTCGCTCTCGTAAATTAAAGGACTCCAGGTCGAGTTTATGCAGCTAACTCAACCCACCTACCCAACAAGATTGACTAAGGTGGTTAAAATCTTAGGTTAGTTATTGATGTTCATTCATTGGACAATATGACTAATGCTGTGAATAAAGTGGCCGAACTTCTTGGAATATTGCAAAACTGAACATGAAAGTCTTTCCTCTTTAACATCTATGTGACCTTTTCCTGGATCCTTCAATTTGTCATATATTTGTTGTCACTTTTCAGAGAAGTATAAGTCTTTATACTTTTAAAAACTTGTTTTCAAAAGAACCCTTTAAGATTGATAAACACCTATAAATTCTCTTTACTACCAAATCAAGCAAACGACTGCAGGTTTGAGATGCAAAATTCATCTGTCATTTCTTAAACCAATTTAAAGCAACACACATTCAAGGGAAGAAGAGAGTTGCAAGTACTCAACCAGCAGTTTTGACATTTTCATCCTAAATGAAGGTTTGGGAAGGTAAACAACAACGAGTAATGGCTGCTCCAACAGATGAAATAAAAAAAATCAATTCTTCACTAACAAATTTGTCACAAAAACAGAACAAATGGACATTAAGACTTCTATCTGCTAATTGGTTCGTATTCGACAATGTATAAAACAACTTATATAATGAAAGGGAACGGACATGGAGGTTCATTCACTTCAACAACTCCTTCAAGCATCTGGATTACCTTCCGCATTGTTGGCCTCAAGGAAGGTTTTTCTTGTACACACCAAAGACCAACCATCAAAAAGCTTCTAAGCTTCTTCACATCATCTAATGCCTCCAAATCATTCTCAACAAACACATCCAACCGCTTCTCTTGATAGCAGTCCCATGCCCAATCAGTCAAGATTGCTCCATATTCATCACCACTTTCATTCTCCATTACACTCTTTCTACAGGAAATTATCTCTAAAAGCAACACACCGAAGCTATACACGTCAACCATTGCTGAAACAGGGATGTTCCTAAACCATTCAGGGGCAACATATCCTTTCGTTCCTCTTATTCCAGTATTCGTTCGACTCTGGTTCATTGACAAAAGCTTTGCTAATCCAAAATCAGAAATCCGGGCATTATAATACTCATCAAGAAGTATATTCTGAGGCTTTATGTCACAATGGATGATCTGTGTGCTGCACTCTTCATGAAGGTATGATAGCCCCTTTGCGGTGCCTAATGCTATATTGCACCGCGGGTTCCAACCAGGTCTCATGTCTCCAAAAAGAAAGCTTGCTAAAGTTCCATTACTCATGTACTCATAAACCAGTAGTCGTTGCTCACCCTCATCACAAAACCCAAGCAGTTGAACCAAGTTTTTGTGATGAGTTCTTGCAATAGCATTCACCTCTGTTCTGAATTCCTTCTCACCATCTTGAACCATATTGTATAGTTTCTTAACTGCCACAGTATTTGTCCGAATTACACCTTTATACACTATTCCAAATGCCCCTTTTCCTAGTTCATCTTTGAACCCATTAGTAGCTTGAACAAGCTCTTTGTACATAAAACGAACTAGATTTGTTTCAACCCTGTATCGAGTTTTCTAATCTTTTTATGGTAGATTAGGAACATACCAGCACAAATTGCAACAATCAACAGTAAGTTTACAAACACAGAGGTACCTAAGAGGGTTGATCCCACAATTATAAAACTTTGTCGATTATTTTTTGCTCTCGATATGTGAGGGTTTCCCGGAGGATTAATATCGCTTTTTGGATATTTCACAAAAGCTTTGACTCCAAGTGAATAGTCAACCTTTCCATTGGAGAGTGGAAGCTTCTTCTTCCAACATTTATTCCCTCTGTAAATTGCAACGCCACAGAAACAATCATTCAAGCAGGAACTTTTGCAGTCGGTTTCACTAGTTGGGTTCATGATGACATAATCAGCATATGGCCAATCAATGTCAAAGAGCTCGATGAAACCTAAAGCGTCTCCCTTTGGGCCACCTTCCTGACAGTTTGGAAAGAAATATGGTTTGCAGTCGCCATATGGATTACTGGGATCCACCAACGAAAACCCTTTCGGGCACTCACACTTCGGTCGATTACCATGACTAAGGCTGCAGACATTGTTAAACCCGCAAGCGCCGCTATCTTCAGAACTATGAAAACTAAGGCATATGTTTTCAGGATATGACCATACAGATCCCCAGCCTGAATTGTCAGTGGGATCTTTCGGGTGATAATATTGGGTAAACACCCCATCAAAATCTAGAGTAACTCTATGGTAATAATCTCCAAATGGAAGTTCTTGTTTTGGAGTAAGATCAAATCTTTTTCCATTTCTTCTTAGTATATACAAGTATCCTATTGAATCAAATAACAACTGCTCACCAGAATTTGATTCATTTGCAGGATCATTGGTTTTGGTGGCATAGTAGTTAGTGTAAGCATAATCCGATGCTACATCTCGTGTATTAAGAACAAGATTCCCGTCTTGAAGCAGACGAAGTTGGAACCTTCCTCTAGAGAAGTTTCCTTTGCTCTTTTTCGAATAAATAACTCCATTTCTCTCTATAACCTGAGTTGGCAACATGGTATCTGCTGGATGATTGAAACTTTCCCATATCTTACCAGAATCGTTACCAAAAATCACAAAGTTACCTGTATCGTTCATAACAGCATAATCCGCATCTGAAACGGGCCCAGAAGTCCATACACGTCTGCCTTGAGGATCACTTAGTAAAAGCCCACTTCCACTAGTTAACTCGACTTTTGACTCTGCAGGCACTGTTGCACCTCCTTCTGGATACCAAATAATGGTCTTTTCGGCTATTTTCTCATACCATATGGATAACAAAAAGTTATCATCGCCTTGAAGTTGTTGAAAACCAAAGGCAAACTCACCAGAAGATGAAAGCCATGGTCTGGCATCAGGTGCAGCTGTGAGCGATGCACCAACGCGTACAGAAACATTTGTTTGTTGTGCAGAAACTAAAAATGGTAGGAAGATAGTTAACAGTATTAGACATGGGACTCTTTGCATTGTAAAACAGTAAAGATAAGCGACTTCAAGATGATAAAGATAAAAATAAAGATAATGATATCGTGTCTTGTCTTAAATAACATGACTAAGAGTTCTACTCCAAGTGAATAACCTCAAGCATCAAATAAATAAGTATATTGGACAGTTAGGCGGTTACTATTTACTGATAGCTAAATAAATATTAACATTAATATTAATTAATCAAGAAATTCAAATAACGTTATAACATGGCATTCTATGAACCGTTGATACAGTCATAATTGTAAAAGGTGATCGAGACTTAAACCTAAGTTCCCGAAAAAAGGAGCAAACCATATATTATAACTCACGTGCATCCATTCTGCAAAAAAAAAAAAAAAAAAACATATGTATTAACTAAAACTAAAAATTTAATAAAGAAATACAGCTTCAAATTCATGTAGTTTCAACTATGAAACTAAGCAAACCCTAATTTGGATCATATTGTAAACAAACTTAAAATCAACATATAAAGGTAAATTATTCATATCAGGTACTTACAGATTAACGAGGTCTAAAGATAACTTTTGGATAAATAAGTCAGGAGATGAATGAAGAATTATAACTGATGGCGTGATACAGTAGTAATCACTGATTCATCTGAATGTTATAAAGGAAAAATGTACCTCTTTCGGTTCATCAATTTCGCCGTTAACGAAATTCTCGCCTACGTGACAGAGAAAGAGGAGAGTGGGCGCCACCGTGACCGGAGCAAGAATTATGGCGCATGAGTTGTACGTCGTTGATTGCAGTTTCGACCAGTTAAATTTTTTGTGAAATATTAATATCCATTTTGGAAAAGTTGGTGAAAGTTAAATAAGTAGTAGAATTCCTTATTCCTTTTATGCGTTGCATGGGGAACTTACTTAGTATTAGTATGGATTTTTGTTGCAGCATCGGTATATTACACTATCTAGTAACTAACTGAAACAAAAGAATAAATTCGTGATATAACATAAGGATACCAACATGTATCTTGATCTATCGAAAATCATAGAAAATAATACTTGCACCGATCTCGATAAATGTCGATGGAACTATCGGTTCGGTTCGTCATGGTACGAGTACACTACTACTAACATTTGCAACAGCCCCGTCTCCGAAAACATTAAAAAAACAAAATTTGGGCTTGTTCGAGATAAAAAAAATATCAGGCCCTACCCAACCTATAGTATAAACTGAGTGGCCATTTTTATTTGTTCTTACTCTAAATATTAAAATAGATTGACCCAATTAAAAGTAAACAAGCAAATACATGGGATTTATATATATATATATATACACAATGACGGAACTTAAAGATTTAAATAGGAGGGCCAAAATATTAGAACTTAAAATCCAATGGTCGTTGTCCTCCCTAATTTCTTTTTAGTGACACAGTCAGAACCTTTTAAGTGGAGGATGTATATTGAGTTTTAGTTTTACATTAAGAAATCCCAAACTTATGTGGGTTACTTTTCTTTAACAAGCAACTCGGATTAACAATTGTAAGTTCTTTTAATATTATTTTATTTGTATTTGCATAGTTTGGTAAACAAAATATTAAAGTTCTTTTTAAAAAACGTCGAGTCTATGGTAACAGATTTCTTATTAATAATAAACTAAATTAAGTGATAAACAAATAATTTAAGAAATTCAGATGAAACAAAAGGACTAAATTATTTTTCATATAAAGTTAAATAATAGTGATGAAAACTAAATAAATGATTAAAATCCATCGTTTAGATATTAAATAGTTTTTTTTTATTTTTGTTTGTTACCCAAAGTTGTAGTGGGCCATGTACATTAGTTATTAAAGAGGCCCATGGACTAAATTATTGCAGAAGCCACCGTGATGCCGCCTCTGTTACCTTGAAACCGCCATCAAATAAAGATAGTTCCGATTAGAGATGGGCATAAAAACCGGTTCCGAACCTGAACCGGTTCCAGTTCCTACCCGATATTAAGTAGAACCGGTTCCGGGTTCAAAATACCCGTTGGTTCCAACCCGGTTCCACAATTTTACCATTTGAATCGGGTAGTAACCGGTTCCTAACCGTACCCGGTTCCTACCCGTACCCGGTTCCTACGTGGAACCGGTTCCTGACCGTTATAATATTACCGTTGGAACCGGTTATAGCCGTTAAAAATGTTACCGTTGGAACCGGTTATAGCCGTTAAAAATGTTACCGTTGGAACTGGTTCCTGACCGTTAGAACTGATTCTATATATATTTTTTTGAAATCTATTGTTTAGCACACAATTTCTCATATCTATTCTTCTTGTTACATTTCTTTCTTGTTCTTTTTCACATTCTAATCAACAAATGGCCTCAAAGAGTTCAAAAAACGCAAATTCCCAATCCGTTAACAATGTTCCTCAAGATCAATCGGTTCCATATGTGGTTGGAACATTGTCTCATAATCGCAGTAAGGAAGTTTGGAGCAATTGGGAGTTGGTCGAGATGAGTGACGGCTCGCAAAAAGCTCAATGTAAACATTGTGGATCGTTATTAGCCAAGGAATCAAACTCAACGTTAACGAAGCATATTAATAAGTATTGCAAAGTTTTAAAGGAAATGACATCCGGTCAAGTTCCACTATCCAAAGATGGTACCATTTTTTCGTTATGAGCAAAAATTAGCTCGCGATCGGATGGCGAAGTTGGTGATACAAAAAGCGTTGCCGTTTGGACACTTCGACGACCCCGATCTTACAAATCTTATTCGGGAGACGCTACAACCTCGCTATAAACATGTAAGTCGTCGCACTTTAAAACGTCTTTGTTTAAGTTTATGGGAAAATGCAAAAAAAGATTTAATTGTTTTTTTTAAGAATTTAAAAACTAGTGTAAACCTAACTAGTGATGTGTGGTCGGCTCCACATGGTTTACCGGAATCGTACATATGTGTCACCGCTCATTGGGTTGATCCCGATACATGGCAAATGATGAAGCGTACGATTGCGTTTGACGAGTTTCCTTCTCCTCATACGGGAGAAAATATTTATAAAATTATAAATGGCACAATAATTAAATATGGTTTAGAAGTAAAATTTTTTCAATATCCTTTGATAACGCTTCAAACAACACAACGGCGATTGAAAAATTAAAGTTGAAGTACAAACCAATACTTGATGGTGTTTTTTTTCACACACGATGTGTTGCACATATTATTAACTTAGTAGTGCAAACCGGTTTAACAGATCAATTTGTATCGGATTTTATTATAGCATTTAGAGCTATGCTCCAAGATGTTTTCAAAAGTGGAAAAGAAAGATATCAAGAATATAAAAAACTTTGTAAAGATGTCAACCAAAAAATTATTGGACCGAATTGGGATATACCGACTCGTTGGAATTCAACTTGTCATATGTTTGAAATGGCTATAAAGCAAATGGGCACTTTAAAATCTTTTCATACAACTTTAAGTGATGAGTATCTTGTCGTCCCCTTTCCCGACACGGCTTGGGAAAATATTAATAACTTAAGTACTTTTTTACAAGTTTTTAAAACTACAACGACTTTGATTTCCGGTGTTTATTATCCTACTAGTTCTAAAGTTGTGGACCAATTGTATTTGATAACAACTAATTTTAAAAAGTTTGAAAATTCTAGTGACATGTTAAGGAATATGGCGAGACCAATGATTCAAAAATTTTAAAAATATTTTTTAGAATTACCACCCGTTTTTCTATGTGCCGCTGCTTTAAATCCAGCTTTAAACGTACCGGGTGTTGAAGCTTTAATTGATGAAATTTATGACAAGTTGGATATGCATGAGGAGGATCTAACTTTAAAAGCAAAAACAAAAAAAATATTCAATGAGTGTATGGCCAAACTTTATGATCATTATTTAAAAACATATGGTGAAAAAAATCATACAAATTTGTTTGAGTCTCGGTCCACGGCCTCTAACGATGAAACAAGCGGGATCCACTTATAACCATGTTGAATGTCGTTAGAGACGAGACCGCTAGACAACAAAGGAGTAGTGAACCAACAAGTGAACTTGGGAGATATAAAAAAAATCAGTATTCGCTTACTATGACCACCGAGGAGTATAGGAAATTTGATGTTTTGGCATGGTGGAAATCGAAAGAATCCGAATACCCGATTCTAGCCACCATGGCTCGTGATATACTAACGGTCCAAGCTTCCACGGTAGCTTCGGAAAGTGTGTTTTCTCTTAGTGGCAGGGTTTTGTCAATTAGAAGAACAAGACTAACTCCGGAATCGCTAGAGATGGCAATATGCTTAAAGGACCATTTGGATGCCGTTGATCGTGTTCAACATAAAACTAGTCTAGAAGATGAAGTTGAGTTAGAGCATAAAATTGATGACGAAGAGGAGGACGAAGAAGTGGAGACTAACGATTCGGACGACGATTGTACCGAGGTACCCGCACCTAAGAGAAACTCGTCGGAAAGTGTTGCACCTGCCGCTAGTAAACGATCAAAGAAATAAAATCTTACTAGAACCGGTTCTGAGTAATTTTTTATTTTTTTTTTTTGTAACCGGTTAATTTTTTTTATATATTGTAACCGATTAATTTGTTTTTTAATTTTAACCGATTATTGTTACTATTCTTATTTATCAATGTAACTAATTATAAAAATCAAACATAACAAACACAATAGAAAGAAACATTACACAAACTTTATTAAAACACCAACGATAACATTTTTCAGGAACCGGTAAGTAGGAAGGGGTTTATATACAAAAAAAAAACGATTTTTTAATCAGGAACCGGTTCCACCGGTAACATTTTATCAGGAACCGGTTCTGAACAGTAAAAGTCAGCTTTTTACTGTCAGGAACCGGTTCTGAACACTATCAGGAACCGGTTCCGCACCATACCCGGTTCCACACCATACCCGGTTCCATAATACCCGTACCCGGTTCTACACGGTTCCATATTCTTGGGTGTGAACCCGGATAGGAACCGGACCCGGTTCCACACCATACCCGGTTCCAATGACATCCAAGCAGAACCGGGTTCCGGGTTGGAACCGGTTCCGGGTAATAATAAAACCCGATTATGCCCATCTCTAGTTCCGATTATCTCAGATTCACCATTCTATTCGCATCTTATACACTCCGTCTCTGTTAGTATATATGATATATATAAAAAAAATTAGAACTTTGTGGGCCCTTGGAGGTTTTGGCTCTGACCGGTCACCCACCAGCACTTGTTTAGGAGGGTCGGCCCTGAATTACAATAGTTTACAAATTAAATGAAAACTAAACGGGTTAAAGACGCATACTATTTCAACAAAAATTATACTTGGATGTTGAAAAATAAAAATTAAACACACTTACGTATTCAACCTTTTTTAAAAGTTAACCAACGCTAGTTACGAAAGAAAAGTCAAATTAAATGAAAACTAAACAGGTTAAAGACGTATATTGTTTTAAGTATAGTATAATTAAAATTAAAGGAATTGTTGTGGTTTTTTGTTGGGGTTCGGTTCGAGAGTCTCAGTTATGTCAATCTTTATTTGTCTTGTGGCTGGAATTTTGTTGTTCTTGCTGATTTTTTTCAATCCGTAAGTGCCTGTCTTCTAAATTACGGGTGCTACATGTAGTGTTTGAAGGGTTTTTAATAATTTAAAGTATTGAGAAGATTCTGAGTATGATGATGGATGGTTTAAAAGGGGTTGTAGGCATCAGAAAGCAAGTGAATTTTGACATGATTAAAATTGCCATTAGTAATCCAAACTGTCATTCGTTTAAATAACTCATCTATAACCATAGATATGGTGTTTCAGATTGCATACCTTTTAACGAAAACATCATAAAACATACATGATGGAAACGACAAACATCGCACTAGTTGACGTATTCACTAATAGGGTAAGGGTACTCCACTAGTGATGGAATTCCATCACTCACAACATCCAATCAAGTTTCGTCACGTCATCGAGCTTTATTCCATCACTAGTGATGGATTTTAGTAGAAATGCCCATCACTAGTTATGGTCTTTTTTATGTTTTTTTTTTTGAATAATAAATTAACAATAAAATTATAAATTTCATTTAAATAAATCCTAAATTACAAACTAAAAAAAGCTAAACACAGCAAGCTAAAGAAAAACTAAAAAATCTACGGCATCTCCCAACCCCACTTTTCACATATCTCGCGTTTGTGTTGAAGTACGATGGATTTATACGGTTCGTCGAGATTGTCGTGCGGTTGTAACAAGACGTTTAAATCACTATTTTTTTTTTTGCACTCAAGTGTCTAATATACGTCTCCTCACATTTAAGTTTTGCCGCCACGAGTTTTTCTCTTCTTTCTTTGGATTCCGTCATTTTCACCAATTTAGCCTCTTTAAATTTGGCGATGGATTCCGCCACCGCTTCCTTTCCTCTACTTAACGAATCACCACTTTTCTTGCGGTGCGGCCTCGTTGGTGTATCGTCTTGATTTGGTGTATCGGACTCGGAAGTATTGTAGTTCCCGGGCTCGGAAGTTTTTGATCTTATGGGACCTCTTCTTCTCGTTGGAGCCGTCGGCCCATGCATGTTGACCAAGCCAACTGGCTCCCACTTCAGGTGATGTCTCGCAACCTCCCTGCCGCCATGTGTGGAAAAGCCTTATGTTGTATGTTCGGCAATAGTCTTCTAAGGCGTTTTTTATGATAGTCGTCCGCTCGCTCCGCTTTATGGATTTCGGGACTAAAAAAAATTAAAAAAAAACTATTTGATAAACAAGATAAAAAACAGTTTTCTTTTTTTTTTAAATAACAGTTTTCTGTTTTTTAAAAATAAAACTAGTTTTCTATTTTTTTTTAAGTTATGTTTATGTTTTAATATAACAGTTTTCGTATTTAAAAAAAGTTTTCTGTTTTTTAAAAACATTTCAGAAAAACAGTTTTCTTTTTAAAAAAATTAAAAAAAAACAGTTTTCGTTTTTTAAAAAATTAGAAAAAAACAGTTTTCTATTTTAAAAAATTAAAATAAAACAGTTTTCTTTTTTAAAAAAATTAAAAACATATAGAGAAAAGTTAAAAAAACGTACCAACTGAATGAAACAAGTGTTAAATTTACTCATTTTTCGATTCAAATCTCCCCACTTCGAAGTCATTTGATCCATGTTTCGTTCGGTCGAACCGCGAAGTTACCAAAATGAGAGATAACTCGTCTCCAAAACAAGTCTCTTCTTTGTTCATTCAAATTTTTTTACTTTCGGAGGTGTGCAAGTATACCTTGACCAAGGCGACCTCCTCCTCGCTCGTCCACGGTCTCCGAACAATTGTTGGGACGATTTCAACTTCTTGATTCTTCTTTCTTCTTCCAACCGGTTTACTTTCGTCATCGTCATCAAGTTGTTGTTGTGGTTCACGGAATGCATGGGCAAATTGGTGAATGACATTGTTATCTTCTAGTGGGTCGAGGTTGAATTGTAGGTTTGAAATGGGTGTGTTTGAAATTGTTGAGGTTGATATGGTGGAATGAAAGGTTGGTTTTGATATTGTTGGGTTTGAAATGGAGGAAATTGTTGGGTTTGAAAGGGTTGGTTGGGAAACGGTTGGGTTTGAAATGACGGGACTTGGTCGGGTTCGTTTTGCAACCTAAATCTAGCCGGCTTGCCAATATTAGGTTGAACCTTTGGTCGTACGTATTTTTTCTTCGAACCCGAATCTCGTTTGCTTGAACCTTCCATTTTGGATTGGATTGAATTTTTTTTTGTAGTTTGAAAGAATGTATTTTTTTGTGTTGGGAGATTGTATTTGATAATTTAAAAAATGGTATCTTGTTTATATATATAAAGCAAAATAATCCAATTCATCAAACGGTCATATAACACAAACAGTCGAAAATTTTGAATTACAACGCGTGATGAAGTCCACACGCGTTAACATATACACCGGCGGCGGTGTTTAGCATGCTTCGACGCGTGATGGAATCTTCAAAACGTGGCGCACAGGGTCCTCTAACACCTGGATTACCGAATCAGTTCTTGACACAAACTCCAAAAACCAAAGCTAAAACCCAGGCACTCGAACCGAGGAAACACTTCACGGTTGAACCGGTTCAAAACTGGTGGAAAAAAGAAAATCGGTTCCGTGGCCAGGGAGGTCTGTCGATGGTGGAGGGGTACGGCGGTGCTAGACGCTGGCCAATCTTGTCGTCGTCCGGCGAGTTCCGGCAGTTGGCGACGGTTGGCCGGCTAGGTGGAGGTGGCCGAAGATGATGGTGTTGGATGGTGGTTTGATTTTTGTCTCACAAAATTTAGGTTAACCCTCTTTGAATAAACGACTTGTATTTATACTACACCATATGTCCCACCTAATTGTAGTTGAACATATATCCGTAACCAACTATATTTATCTCATAAATATATAATATTATTTACCCTTAAATAATATATCACCTTTATCTATTAACTATTTCTCAAAACAATTAATAAATAATTATTTATATTAAATCTTTCACCAAAGATTTAATTCTGCATTTCGCAAAACCGCATTTCATGAACTTAATATTTAACGCTTAAATATTAATTACTTGTTTGTCGTCCAAAATGCAACTCTCTGGATCATATCTCGTTAGTAACGTTAATTAATCGATTATCAGACATCCCATATCCAACACATACTATCTTTTGGATATAAGTTGACATGATTAGGTTTACTCACTTTGATGATCAGAAACATTTTTACTTGTTGTTACAGTTGGGATTCGTCGATGTACATTTTTAAATTTAAAAATATCTAATTTTTTTATTGTCAGTCAATATCTCATATTAATTATACAAAGTGGACTCGTATACAATAAAACCGACTAACTCGTTCCAATGATCCATTTGCAACCGTTAAAACAAACACAACCATATAGAGTTTTCAAAAAACTAACATTTTGATGAAAAAACTAATCTTTAAACTTGATCCAACGACCCGTAACCTCAAACCCTTGTAAGCTCTTGTATTTATAGGTATACCTATTGTATTTAGACTCAAAATACCAACACATATATTGTATCATAATACAAAAACATCCCACTTTCTATTTATCTCATAAATATACATATTATATAATTATCCTATACATAATGTAATTATATCCCAACTTTTTATTTATCTAATAAATAAAATATATTAATATTATTTATCTAGTAAATAATACTCTTCCATCACTTATTTAATTATTTATTATTTAATTAACAATTAATTGATTAAATAAACAACTATATACTAATTAATCATTTCGCAAATAATAAATTTACTAAGTGTTTCTTTAAACGTTCGAACTGCATTACTATTGCAGAACACGCACATGTGAACTATAATACTTATCTCATAAATATTATTTCTGGTTCGTTGTTCAAAGTGTAACTCTTTGGGCTTACATCGTTAGTAACATTAAAATAATCGTGAGACGGACATCTCATAGCTGCATCTCACAGCCCCTAACTAGGTATGACAAATCATATCCGTCAACTGGTTCCTGGTATTCAAGTAACTCTTTACTTAACCGAGTACTAAAGCCATGGTAACCTTATCTGTTATCCCCTTTGTTTAGAACATCCGTTAAAGATGAGACACAGACCAACATGCATTCTCATATGTTGTTTAACCATTCTTGTACTCGTTCTCGGATTTGAAGTGGTTTACCAAGGTACTCTTAGTTTGAGCATGGCCATGCATTTACACCAATTCCCATCAATGAGGGTGTTAGAACATTTAACTCCTTTTTTGACAAAGGAGAACATAATCCTTTGGCACATCCCACTTCAGATTTATTCCCAATCAAATACCCTTTTTTTCTTTCCTTACATGGGTACAACGTTAGGTAGGATCAAAGTACAACCTTTGGCTAAAGTTAGCTCTAATATGTTGTGATGTACGAGGAAAACCCACAGTTATCTTAACTTATCTTCACTCTCCTGTGACTGCTTATCAAATTTCGGGACGAAATTTCTTTCAACTTGGGGATGATGTGACAACCCGCAATTTCAGGTTAATACTTTAACCTAACCACAGTTAATTTAGACATACGTTCATAGCACTGCATTTATCTAGGGTTTGTTAAATGAGTCTGAGTTGGTAATTCAGGGAATTACCGGAACACACACACTAGTTAGTTCTCTAAACGTCGATGACTACCATGAGAAATAATTATAAATGGACGGTTTATACGAAACTTATACGTCGCAGGAATTATGTGTTTTAACTACAAACTACATGATAAATATGTGATGTGTGTAGAGGTTATATAGTTCGGGGGTGTTTAGAGTTAATAGTGAAACTCTAATAAAACTACTGCATAACCCTAAACCTCTCATAATCTCATCATATGGCAAATGAGTTCACTTTGATCATTCTTGGCTACACAATCTCACACACGTACTCTCTGAGCTTGCAATCCATCAAGAACAAACCCTAGATCGAATCAAAGGTAAGTGTTTGTGTTATACATTGATATTCATGTTCTTTTGATTTCATGCAAGCCCTAGATATCCAGACAATTGAATTGTGTTTAATTGATCATGCTTGATGAATAAGTACTGATTGTTGGATTGAATGAATGTATGATGCTGCTAGACATTAGAGAGGCCATTGTTAAAATAAAACTCTAAATTGTTGAATTGATTGGTAACCTTGTTGAGATTAGGGTTTGATAGTAGAACTGTTACATTGAGAAACTGTTATGATTCTGGGTTATTATGTGTTTTGTGCAATTGTTAACTGGTCCGACTTTGTGAAGTTACAAAGTCAAGTGTTAACAACTTATGCCTAGTCCAAATTTGTTAAGAAGTCCGAATTTATATATATATATACACACACACACACGTGATTCCGGGTTTAACATGGTTGTTCGATTATATACATATAACATGATGAGTCCGAATATGTATGCCTTGTCCGAGTTTGATGATGTCTGATTTTAATTGTGTAACACCAGATGTTTCCGAGTTTATGTGTGCGACCTCATGAGTCCAAATTTATGTATAACACAAGGTGTATCCTAGTTTATGTGTAAAACAAATGTGTCAGAGTTTAACTTAGGTATGCTTTTCAGAGTTCAACTTGGGTATGCTTTTCAGAGTTTAACTTGGGTATGCTTTTCAGAGTTTAACTTTGGTGTGCTTTTTAGAGTTTAACTTTGGTATGCTTTTCGGAGTTTAACTTGGGTATGCTTTTAAGAGTTTAACTTGGGTATGCTTTTCAGAGTTTAACTTTGGTATGCTTTTTAGAGTTTAACGTGTTTACATATGCTAGGTCTGAATTGAAAGGGTGACTATGTTAATTCTGAGTTTAAGCTAATGTATAAACTATTTGGTAGTGGATTCCGAGTTTAGGGATGGTTATCGTGGTCCAAGTTTTTATACATATGTATGTGGTGGAGTTTGAGTTTGATTGTGTATGTTGGTTCCGAGTTTAATAAACCAAGTTAGAATATACATGTGTTTAATTGTTCTGAGTTATGTACATATGTATGTGACATCCGCGTTTCCTAGAATCACATTAAATGTCACCAACTGATATCACCAACTAGAGAATCCATTATGTGTTACTGTTTGATAAACATGTTAACCTGATCACATGAACACTGGTTTGTTTGGACAAACAGGGTATTGCAAACCCTACTCATATACATACTTACATTCATTGTACATTAGGTCGCGTGAAACGGACCTAACACTTTATTAACGTGTTGAAGCACGCTAATACTTACCGAGCAAATTAAAGTGAATTCACTATTCTTTCACAAGCATGCGTCCTGGGGGGACAAACTAATATTCCTGGGAGGAATACCTTTAACTGTATAGTTTAAATTCGATGTTAGTTAATAAATTCAAACTCTATCACGAAAGTCCATACTTACTACCGAGCTAGTTGCCTGGGAGGCAACGAGGTATTAGTTGATAGTGCTATTAGGTTTGACAAACCTCACACCGTGTTGGGAGCCGTGCGTGAACTAAGGACCTTAAACACTTTGATCAATGCTGATAGACATTGATGAGGGCACAATAAACGTAACAGTCATACCGGTACCGAGTTTATTATTCTTAACATGTTTTTATGCTAAACAGTTACATTACTTACGTTGAACTAAAATTGTGAACTCGCCGACTTTATTGCTGATACACTTGTCTGCATGTTTGCAGGTCGTTAGATATATCATTGGATTTGGACTTGTAATCTGAGGAGCTAGAGCTGTCATGGGTTGTTTCGCTTGAAGAAACATTTAACATTATGTTTTTGAAACAATTTGATTTCGATAGATTAAATGATTACTTATGCTTCCGTTGAACAAATACTTTGTTTCTGAAAATGTTTAATTTGAAATACACTAATTATGTTGGACATGACTTGTGTGTTTACACTTTACTATTAGTTCAATGTGGTTAGTGGTTAGATCCTGGTACGTCACATGCCTCTCAGTGAAACTCCGCAGGTGGTAATTTGGGGGCGTGACATATGTTTCTTAGGTCTAAGGATAGAAGGATCATACCAATTTCAAATAATCTTATGACTATGATCCATGAAGATGGTTTTGAAGCGAGTTATGTCTAATATCATTAGAGAATGAATAACTATGAATATTGGATCTCAACACTTAAGCCTTTCATCATATGGAACAACCAATCATTCATAATAGTCTTAGTTTAGATTGATTCCCACGAATCTGATCGACTACGGACATTTAGAATAACAATTTATTCATGGATTGCATAAACATACAAAAATCGAACAATGAAACATTTCTTTATCATGCATTTAATCGTTAAATCAATATAAAATATATAATGTAACTATTCGAAAGCACCAAATACAAATTATGATCATATCCATTTTGTAGCATATCTAAGCCCTATCTTTTCCACACAGATGTTTAGTGAAGGGGTCTGCTAGATTATGATCCATGTTAACTTTGTTTATAACGATGTCTCCCCAATCTTGTATATCCCGTATATATTGGAACTTTTTGAGTATGTGTTGCGTGCTATGGTGTAACCTTAGTTCCTTCGCCTGAACTATGGCACCGGACTTGTCACTTAGTATCTCGATTGGCTTCTTTATGCTAGGCATCGTCTCGAGATCAGCAATGAAGTTCTTCATCTAAAGAGCCTCATTTGCAGTATGATGTTGCTATGTATTCAGACTCGGTGGGGGGCTGAGCGACCACGTTTTGCTTGGAACTCTTCCAAATTAGTGCTCTATCGTTTAGAATGAATGCATAACCTGACTATGATCGAGAAGCATCTCGATCTATCTAGAAGCTCGCATCAGTATAACACTTAACTGATAGCTCCTCTTCGAATCCTCCATACAGTCCTTTGCAAGTACTTAAGAATGTTCTTCACTTCAATCCACTGATTCCTGTCAGGATTCTACTGATATCTACCTGTCATGCTAAAAAACGAGACATCAGGTATATTAAATAGCATGTCGTACATGATGGAGCCAATTATGAAAACATATGGAACTCCTTTAATTTTCTTTTGTTCCTTGTCTGATTGAAGGCACTGGCTCTTATTCAATATCGTTCCATGAGCCATTGAAAATGATCCTCTCATAGAATTATGCATTAAAAAATGTCGAAGAACTTTATCAATGTATGTACTTTGACTCAAACCTATTATCTGCTTTGAACTATCTCTGTAGATCTCTATTCCTAGAATAAATGCAGCTTCGCCAAGATCTTTCATTGCGAAACACTTTCCTAACCAGGACTTAACATCCGTTAGCATAGGAACCTTGTGACCAATGAGTAGTATGTCATCTACAAACAATATCAAGAATGATATAAAGCTCTCACGTGCCTTCTCGTAAATACACGACTCATCTTCGCTTTGATAAAACCAAACTCTTTGATTTTCTGATCCAAACGGAGATTCCACAGCTACGAGATGCTTGCTTCAGTTCATAAATGGATTTATTTAACTAGCAACAGTATTAGGATGATCTGGATTTACAAAACCTTTTGGTTTAACCATAGAGACATCTTCAGTAAGGTGTCCATTTGTCACACCCCCGGATTTCCAACCAATCCAAACACCGGTGGGCCCGGGTGGGGATCATCGTGACGTTAGTTGATATCATCATAGTCAATTAAACACAACACAACGGAAGTCTTGGAGTTAAATTATTATTACAAACCAAACGTTCAAAGTACAAAATAATATACAGACGGCTTGTAATAGAATATCCACATGCGGATCGTAAAATGTACAAAAATGTATAACATACTTTAGGGCAGATCTAAGGATTTGCAAGATCCTCTTATATCACTACCGAGCAGCTTCCAGCCTATTTCGTATTGTACCTGCAAGTTTAGTCTTTTGAAAATACGTCAGCTTTCGCTGGTAAATATACATAACTGACTCGTTTTGAAAACATTTGAAAATGATTTAAGTGCACATGGCACAAAATCTTCTATAACTTGGGAAAGTTACTTTGTAACCTTGTTAACAGATTCACATGTTTGTCCATACATACAGGGCCCCATAAGGAGACCAAGACATGATTAACGTACACACCACTTAAGAACTCACGAATGAGTTATCCCCAACTTTGTGGGTAAAAATAATTTAGCATGAACGTCTGTTAGGTGTATGCCTACACCCCGTGCTTGGTCATAGCCATTATCTAATGTAATGAGCTGAGCATATCCAGGATACGGCCGTTAACACCCGATGTTTAAGTTATCAAATAAAACTGATTAAAACAGAATATGCGGATTTACTAGCCACAATTTGGCATTCGATTGATCCCATTTCCGACCAAGCGCTAATAATTTACCGTAACCCAAGCCCGTATAGGGGAAATAAGTCGAGAGTATTTACCTGAGCTAGTCGTGATTTAAAATGCAAATTTAAGTCATAGACTTAGACTGACTAGCGTACAGGAGCAAAACGGTATAACACGCTAGATTAAACGATGATCAGATAGAATGTAGTTTAAACCCAACAAGTACTATGACTTGTATAATATGGGTAAACCATAAGCATTCTGGATATTGAGACTTAAATAATAAGGTTAAAACCCGTTTCGGTTAATTTCCGTAAACTAGTTACATATACTTAGTCGTGCGCATATAAGCGATATCGGGTAACCGGATAAGTCATGGACAAGTTCTATATGCCATTATACTTTTAAATGAGTTGTAACATCAGTAAGACATCGACTTACATGCCCGTTAGGTTTTAAAATGAAACTATGCCTCATAAGGGCGTTTTGGTGATTATATACCGTATAAAAGAAACTTGAATATATTTTGATGTTATAATTATAAGTATTCTGTAAAATATTTAATTTATGATATAATATCAGTGAGATATTAATTATATGTGTAATTTATCTTTTATGACCAAACAATGCACCGTAGGGGCGTTTTGGTCATTTTACACATAGTTTTATAATTTATTTAGGATTCTGAGTTTATATCATGTACCTACTATAAAAATATTTTAAATAAGTTTTAAAATCAGTAGGTAACAAGTCTTGCTTGATAAATATGGTTTAAAACCATATTATGCGCCCAAACGTCGCTTATGTCGTAAAATGACGCTTTGTGCGAAGTTTAGTAAAAACTGATGTTAAGATTAGGTTTTATGTCCTAGACATGTTATTTAATATAACATATCAGTAGGTAAAAATTTTGATATGAAAAAGTATGATTTAAAACCATTTTACGCGCCACAAGGGCTTTATCGTCATTTATCAACATAATACAAGGACTTGTTTATAAACTCAGTTTATAATTTGATTTGACATCCCAAATAATCCTACTTATGATATTACATCTGTAGGTAATTCATTTTTAAATTCATTATCGTTTAAATCTTATTTTATATAAAAATGGCATTTTTGACAAAATGGCATAATTTTGGAACTTGTGCATTAACTCAGATTTTAATTATGATCGTGTAATATAACCTCAGGGGGTTATGCTACATTATATTACGATCATAACGCAACCTTAGATCAGTAGCTAACTAATCTAAATCGGTCAGAATCGAAAGTCAAAGCAGAAGTCAAACTTTGCGACTTTCGGTTGCGAACCGACCCTAGAACTGAAATTGACGAGCCGAACATGTTCTAATAATTATTACCAACTTGTTTAAGTGTCAAAACATGTCTCATAAAATATATAAACTCATATTATAATATTTCTGAAAAATGGTCTGTTTGACTTTTTAATATGAAAACTTTGACCCGTCAATTGGTCTAGCAAACGTGATCTTTAGGAGGTGCCCTTGATAAGGATTAACACCTACCTTATTACGCTCACTTAACCATGTTCGTTACAAACAATGGCTGGATCATAATGGTCTTAACCGAGAGTCAATGCGTTTTCCATAAAACGCTTAACTTTTGGCTATAAAAGCATATAAACGAAAATGCAAGAGAAAGAAACACTTAAAAGTGATTCCTAGGATGAAATAGAACTAAGTTGAATGCTCCTTTCAGTCAGGAACTTCCAGAGAAGTGATATAGAGTGAAGAATGAGAAAGGTGCAAGTTCAAGTGGTGAACCTTTGCACCTATTTATAGTTGGAGAGCTTGAAGGAGGTGATGCTAGGTGTTAGAGGGAGCTTAATGTAGCATCCGTCGAAAAACGGGTTTTCAAAGCCCGCTTCGTTTACTAACCGAACAATCAGTTTTAAACTTTTGTTGTTTATTTATGACCTATTTTAATTTTAAACGATACATAATTAATAGAAAATTAGAAGATATAAATTTTAATTGTTAAAAAGTAAAAGAAAATTAATTAAAAAGAAAATCCGGCTGCCGGGAGTCGAACCCGGGTCAGCCGGAAATCCACAATGTCTTAACATTCACTCATCCAACCACTCCGCCACTTTCGTTATTTGATATCATATCAAATCAATTAATTCAAATAATAAAACATGGAAGTCAAATCCAGTCAAAATTGCGCCCAATTCGCAGTCGTTGGAAATCCCGACGATTTCGCCGATAATTGACGGTTTCTTCTAATTTAACCGAAGCAATTGCCTCAACGTCGGTTATAACCGACGTCTGAACCCGCGACATCAGTCGTAACCGCCGGAGAACCGCTGACCTTGAATCGAGACTGAAATCAGACCCCATGCGTCTCGATTTTTCCCTATAAATTCACCCACAATTCACTGGTAGCCTTTTCGCTCAAAATCGCACCTTTTCTCGACGAAAATTTCAGTCGCCGGAAAAATCCTGCCATCACCGGAATTTCGCCGGAAAACCGAGACTCACATCCACACAGTAATTCCCCCAACTCTTTCTGTTTCAATCCATTGATTAGACTGTTACTAACACAAATCCACCATCCAGAATCAATCCCAGCCAACGTTGTCGAAATTCCTACCTTCGCCGGAAAACTTCTGAAACTTCCGGAATCACACTGAGAGCCGGTATGATCTTTCAAACTTCTGTTAAACTTTGTTTAAGTACCTCAATTTCATAAATTAATCGAACGGAACTGTTAATTGATGTTAACAGCCGGAGTTTCACTATCAGAGGCGACGGACCTCTGCCGGAATTCTGTGAAAGACACTGATCGGTACATCCTTTCCCCAAACTCTCTCCATTCATTACCTTTAAATTACTTATAATGTTTGAAAATCAAATTAGACATGAATCAGTCAAAACAGTCGGACTTTGTTTTTCTGGGTACAGTCTAACGAAGAAGACGAAGACGAGTTATAATATAAGATTAATTAAAATCAGTTTTATGAACGGGTTAGACACACAGTCCAGCGGTGGACTGTGTGCAAACAAGTACACATACGTCGCGCGTTCGATTCCTGTCCCAACCTTACTCTCTTGAAAGAAAAATGCCTTTTTAACTAAACCGGGTTAACTCTCAAAATCATGTTAAGTATAATAAAAACCGGATTATTAACCAGGTTAGACACACAGTCCAGCGGTGGACTGTGTGCACGTTAACCCACAGGTCCCGGGTTCGAGACCTGTGGTCAGCACCGGTTCGATACGTTTAAAATCCTTTTTAAAAATAAATAATTTCTAGATAAATCTAAATAGTATATAAGTATAATTAAAAACAGAATTATTTCGGGTTACACACGTAGCTCAGTTGGTAGAGCTGCGTGCACGCGTACGGGAGGTCACAGGTTCGAGTCTCACCCAGCGCACATATATAAGCGACCGGACCGGTCAACGGTCAACGGTCATGGTCAACGGTCAAAAGTCAACATTTTTTTATTATTTTTATTTATTTATTTAATTTAAAAATCAATTAAAAATATTTAAAAATAACGTTTTTAAAGTTAGAAAGTAGCCTTAAACTCACAAAAATATATCCAAAAATCCTATTAAAATAGTTAATAAAATCCACATACTTACCGTACCTTTTCGTTATTAATTAGGTTAGTTATTCCTCGTCGATTAATCCTCTAAACTCGTGCGCATTCAACATCTTCAAGCAAACGCACCCAATGTGAGTGAATCTCTACCAATTCCCCGTTTTAATCACATTTTAGGGTGTATCATGTGTCGCTATTATTTATTATATTAAACACTTGTGCATCCATCATGTTCATGATCAAATGTGTATTCGATATGTATCGTTTGTTTGTGTGGTTGAAGTTTAGATTTAATTTATCATTTCAGTACATACATTTCATAGGCCGCCGCTCCCCATTACCTATGAGCGTGAGCTGTTCCCCATTACCTATGAGCGTGAACCAGGCGTTGCCAACATAAGATCGGCTCCGTTTGATTGAGCCTTGATCTCACATACATTAGCATAGGCCGTCCGTTCCCCATTACCTATGAGCGTGAACGGGACGTTGCCAACATATACATTGTCATTCTTATTTCATGCTTAAGCAAGGTGGTTTGTGATCGTTATGTTTACATACATTTGTTCATATATGATTATTGCACAATTTTCTTAAATTATTTACAATAATGAATCAATAACAAATGTTTTTAACAAGGTTCACTCGCCAACTTTTTTTGACCCAAAATTTCCCATTTTTACACATGATACAGGTGATCAAGTTGAAGCAAGAAACATATAGGGCGGCTTAGAAGAATAAACCAGTTTAGATTATGGATTGTTTTAGTTAAATTTTTCCTTTCCTTGTATTGTATGAATTTGACTTGAAACTTTGAAATGTAATTTGAATTTAATAAATATGAAACATATTAGTAAACATCATGAGCTTTGGTGATAACCCATTTATTGCCCCGACTCTTATTCCGCTGCGGGTCGGGGTGTTACAGATTGGTATCAGAGCCATGACTATAGGGATATAGGATAGGTTATTAGACCCTTAGAGCCTATACTATAGTTGTTTAGAATTTTTAAATTTTTGTGTGTTACATGCAAAATTCATGATGTTTATATGCTTTATGTTTATTGTTACATTCAATGTTATGCAAGCATGTTTATAAGTACATATTATTATACAATGCCTATCATAAATCATATTCTCATAACATATCATATCCATGGGAGCACACACCTCACAATTTATACGATTGTTACAACGACTTTTGTGTTTTCAAATCACATCAAAGTGAGTTCTCATGACGGACATGTAGTAACTGGAAGGGTACGAGTACCGGTAGTCGGAACGTCTTGTCTAGGCTTGGCATTCGTATAAATCCAAAATAAAGGACCAGTTTGCCTACCTGGGGACTAACGATGAGAGTACGAAGGACCTATTAGGTCAAAGCATGCTATACCAAACGTCGTGTGAGCTAACACCACTTTGAGTTGTCATTGTGTCTATACCTGGACACCCTCCGACCATACATCTCGCAAACATATTTCGTGGTTTTCATTCGGGTGATGCGAGTGTTAAACCGCCAATACCAATGTGAATCCTACTAAGCCAATAGTCATGGGGGCCCACATGACTATACCGGCGATAGTTTGGGGACATTTGAGGCCCAACATGAGCAAACCCAAGACATCCTATGGATGTAGTTGAATTATTGATATTTATGTTAATTTCATTTTCTTTAAGACACATGACACCTAAACACTCCATAAACTCACCATATTCCTATGTATATTTCTGTAGATGTCGGGTAGGCAGCTACGTGGAGGACGAAAGTCAGGAAGGTTAAACGAACGTTTGGCCACTCAGATTGCGAAACAAATAGCCGCGGTGCTTCCTGATATTGTAATTCAAGTCCAACAAGCTCTCACCGCAAATCATGTCAACCCACCAAATCAAGAGGATCAAAACATCGACAACCCTTCCTCCAAGAAGTGCTCCTACAAGCACTTCAAGTCTTGCGATCCCCCAAAGTTCGAAGGGCCCGAAGGTGTCACCGCTCTCCTCCACTGGTTTGAGGAAATGGAAAACACCTTCCTAAATTGCGATTGTCCCGAGGATCGCAAGGTACGTTACGCAACCGGGAGATTATTGGGGTAGCCCTGACCTGGTGGAACACCGAGAAGGATAAAAGAGGAGTTGAAGATGCTATGGCCTTAACCTGGGAAGAGTTAAGGGAAATAATGACAAAACGCTTCTGCCCAAGAAGCGAACTCAATAAATTGGAAGACGAATTCCACTCGCTGAAGCAAAAGGAAGGGGATCATACTTCCTACAACAAAAGATTTCTTGAGCTGAACCAGATGGTTCCTAACTTGTTCACCCCAGTATACCGCTTGGTTGAGCACTATATTCGAGGCCTCCCTTGAAGATTCAAGACTCTGTACTCAGCACTTCGCCTGCAACTCTCAAAGCCGCTATGGAATTAGCCACCGAACTTACCGAGAACCGCATCAGAAACGGTAAATTTAAAGAGGAGAAAAAGAAAGCCCCCGTTGAGGGCCAAACTTCAAACCATTCCACCTCCTCCTCAAAGTTTTCAAACAAGAGGAAACGAAATACCAGAAATTTTGCTGTCACCAAAACCAATTTCCCTATCCCTGCTGCACCCATCACACAAGTTGCTCCTTCACCCGCACCAAACAAAAGGCAATACTCTGGCCCTTACCAAAATGCACCCGTTTTCAATACCATCACTCCCCCGAACACCCCTGTCAATATTGCACCGGCTGTGGCCGTGCAGGTCACACCATCCAAACCTGCCGCTCACTACATCGAATGAACCGCAACCAACCACAACCCAAACCCACCATCAACTAATGGGTCAAGCCCAACAATCCCTACTACTACCACCTACACAACATACGGCCCAAACCTACTACCAACCCAACTACCCCATGATGCAACCCATGCGGGCTTGCTACAATTGTGGAGACCCAAACCACTTTAGAAACACTTGCCCACTGTTGGTGAACATTATACATGCTCAAGCTCAAGCAAATCCGGTGAACCAAGCTAACCAAGCTCCTCCACCTGCTAGAGGAAGAGCATTTAACATCAACGCCAACCAAGCTAGGGCCGACAACAACGTGGTTAACGGTACGTTTCTCATCAATGGTAGTTATGCATCCGTGTTATTTGATACTGGCGCGGATAAGAGTTTTGTGTCCTTAGAATTTGAACCCATCCTCAACCAAACTCGTGATAAACTTATGAAATCCATAACGGTAGAAGTTGCTGACGGAAACCGGTCTCATTAAACTCCATTATCCGAAACTGTACTCTTACTCTAAACGATCACGATTTTCCTGTTGACCTCATTCCTATGAAGTTGGGAAGTTTTGACATTATAATCGGCATGGACTGGCTTAGCCAACATCATGCTGAAGTAGTATGCCGCGAAAAGTTCATTCGCATTCCTCTTGTAGACGGTCAAACCCTACGAATCTTTGGAGAAACCCCTTCGAAAGGACTCAAACTAATGTCCTGTCTTCAAGCCCGAAAATATCTCCGCAAGAATTATGTAGCATTTCTAACCCACGTTGTCAAGAAGGGAAATAAGGAGAAGAATCTCGAAGATATACCCGTAGTGAAAGAGTTCCCGCAAGTCTTCCCCGACGACATCTCAGGACTTCCTCCCAAGAGAGAAGTCGAATTCCGCATTGATCTTATACCTGGCGCTACACCTGTCGCGAAATCTCCTTATAGGTTAGCCCCATCCGAAATGCAAGAGCTAGCCAGTCAATTACAAGAATTGATCGACAAAGGATTCATACGTCCTAGCTCATCGCCTTGGGGTGCGCCTGTTCTGTTTGTGAAGAAGAAAGACGGAACGTTTCGCATGTGTATCGATTACAGAGAACTCAATAAATTAACGGTCAAGAACCGCTATCCATTACCTCGTATCGATGATCTTCTAGACCAACTCCAGGGCGCCACTTGTTTTTCAAAGATCGACCTTCGTTCTGGCTATAATCAACTCAGAGTACATGAAGAAGACGTCCCAAAGACCGCCTTCCGAACTCGTTATGGTCACTATGAATTCATGGTCATGCCCTTTGGTCTACCCAACGCTCCAGCCGTCTTCATGGATCTAATGAACAGAGTCTGCAAACCTTATCTCGATCGTTTTGTTATAGTCTTCATCGACGATATTCTCATCTACTCAAAGTCTAAGACTGATCATGAACGACACCTTCGACTCATCCTCACGCTCTTAAGAACCGAAAAGCTGTACGCTAAATTCTCCAAATGCGAATTATGGTTAAAAGAAGTACAGTTCCTTGGTCATGTCGTCAATGACAAGGGAATACATGTCGACCCCTCAAAGATCAAAGCAGTGCAAGAGTGGCAAGCGCCACGTACACCAACCGAAGTAAGATCTTTCCTTGGTTTGGCTGGCTACTATCGTCATTTCATATCAAATTTCTCTCGTATCGCTGTACCACTCACGGCTTTGACACATAAAGGAAAACCCTTCGCATAGGGACCTAAACAAGAAGAAGCCTTCCAAACCCTTAAGCAAAAGCTTTGTGACGCACCTATCCTCACACTCCCCGAAGGTTGCGATGACTTTGTAGTTTATTGCGACGCATCAGGACAGGGACTAGGCTGTGTTTTAATGCAAAGGGGAAAAGTGATAGCCTATGCTTCTAGGCAGCTTAAAACTCATGAGAAGAACTACACTACCCACGACCTAGAACTTGGAGCCGTCGTGTTCGCTCTTAAGATATGGAGACATTACCTCTATGGTACCAAGTGTGAGATTTACACTGACCACAAGAGCCTCCAACATATCTTTAACCAAAAGGAGTTGAATATGAGGCAACGAAGATGGGTCGAACTTCTTAATGACTACGACTGTGAAATTCGGTATCATCCTGGCAAGGCAAATGTGGTGGCCGATGCACTCAGTCGAAAGGGTTATGCGAAACTCCATTCGTCTTCTATGTTCGCAAATCATAACCGATATCATAGATAAAATCCGAGAAGCTCAACATGTTTCCATAACGGAATACGACATACGAAATGAGTTATCTTGTGGAGCAGAACTTAAACTCGAAACAAAATCTGACGGCATTCTGTATTACCTAGATCGCATATGGATTCCCGATCACAATAACCTCCGCGATACCCTTATGAAAGAGGCGCACAAAACACGATACTCTGTACACCCAGGAGCCGACAAGATGTATCAAGACCTTCGATACACGTACTGGTGGCCTGGCATGAAAAAGGATATTGCTGTTTTTGTTTCCAAGTGCCTTACTTGTTCTAAAGTGAAAGCTGAACATCAAAGACCCTCAGGGCTTCTAGTTCAACCTGAAATACCTGTATGGAAGTTGGAAAACATAACCATGGACTTCATTACCGGGTTACCTCGCACTTCTGGTGGATATGACACTATATGGGTAATCATTGATCGTCTTACAAAATTAGCCCACTTCATTCTGATTCGCGAGGACTTCAAGAATGAGAAGTTAGCTCGAATCTACATCAGCGAAATCGTAAGCCGTCATGGTGTACCGTTAAGCATTATTTCAGATCGTGATGGTCGTTTCACTTCACGAACATGGCAAGCTGTACAAGCCGCTTTGGGTACACGATTAGACCTTAGTACCGCTTATCATCCCCAAACTGATGGTCAATCTGAACGCACCATTCAAACTCTTGAAGACATGCTTCGAGCATGTGTTATAGACTTCAAAGGGAATTGGGACGCTCACCTACCATTAGTTGAATTTTCGTACAACAACAGCTACCATTCAAGTGTCGGCATGGCACCTTTCGAAGCGTTATATGGTCGTAAGTGCCGATCACCAATATGTTGGCACGAAATTGGAGAAGCTCAAATTACCGGTCCAGAATTAATACAAGAAACAACAGACAAGATACATCAAATCCGAAACAACCTTCTAGCAGCACAAAGTCGTCAAAAGAGCTATGCTGACAAGCGACGAAAGCCATTGGAATTTAACATTGGTGACCAAGTACTTTTAAAAGTATCGCCGTGGAAGGGAGTAGTTCATTTTGGCCAAAAAGGCAAGCTAGCACCACGCTACGTAGGTCCTTTCAAGATACTCGAAAGAGTAGGACCTGTAGCATACAAGCTTGACCTACCAGAGGAACTCAACAGAATTCATCCCACATTCCACGTATCGAACTTGAAGAAGTGCCTCGCCGATGAAAATCTCCATATTCCTCTAGAAGACATTCAAGTCGATGAATTTATGCATTTCATTGAAAGACCAGTAGAAATTATGGACTTCGGGGAAAAAACGTTTAAGACGAAGCCGCATTCCAATTGTCAGGGTACGCTGGGAGTCGAAACGAGGACCTGAGTTTACTTGGGAATGTGAAGACTCAATGCGCGAGAAATACCCACATCTTTTTCCTGTAACTACTACTACTTAAATTTCGGGACGAAATTTCTAAAAGTAGGGGATACTGTAGCATCCGTCGAAAAACGGGTTTTCAAAACCCGCTTCGTTTATTAACCGAACAATCAGTTTTAAACTTTTGTTGTTTATTTATGACCTATTTTAATTTTAAACGATACATAATTAATAAACAAATTAGAAGATATAAATTTTAATTGTTAAAAAGTAAAAGAAAATTAATTAAAAAGAAAATCCGGCTGCCGGGAGTCGAACCCGGGTTAGCCGGAAATCCACAATGTCTTAACATTCACTCATCCAACCACTCCGCCACTTTGGTTATTTGATATCATATCAAATCAATTAATTCAAATAATAAAACACGGAAGTCAAATCCAGTCAAAATTGCGCCCAATTCGCAGTCGTCGGAAATCCCGACGATTTCGCCGATAATTGACGGTTTCTTCTAATTTAACCGAAGCAATTGCCTCAACATCGGTTATAACCGACGTCTGAACCCGCGATATCAGTCGTAACCGCCGGAGAACGGCTGACCTTGAATCGAGACTGAAATCAGACCCAATGCGTCTCGATTTTTCCCTATAAATTCACCCACAATTCACTGGTAGCCTTTTCGCTCAAAATCGCACATTTTCTCGACGAAAATTTCAGTCGCCGGAAAAATCCTGCCATCACCGGAATTTCGCCGGAAAACCGAGACTCACATCCACACAGTAATTCCCCCGACTCTTTCTGTTTCAATCCATTGATTAGACTGTTACTAACACAAATCCACCATCCAGAATCAATCCCAGCCAACGTTGTCGAAATTCCTACCTTCGCCGGAAAACTTCTGAAGCTTCCGGAATCACACTGAGAGCCGGTATGATCTTTCAAACTTCTGTTAAACTTTGTTTAAGTGCCTCAATTTCATAAATAATCGAACGGAACTGTTAATTGATGTTAACAGCCGGAGTTTCACTATCAGAGGCGACGGACCTCTGCCGGAATTCTGTGAAAGACACTGATCGGTACATCCTTTCCCCAAACTCTCTCCATTCATTACCTTTAAATTACTTATAATGTTTGAAAATCAAATTAGACATGAATCAGTCAAAACAGTCGGACTTTGTTTTCTGGGTAAAGTCTAACGAAGAAGACGAAGACGAGTTATAATATAAGATTAATTAAAATCAGTTTTATGAACGGGTTAGACACACAGTCCAGCGGTGGACTGTGTGCAAACAAGTACACATACGTCGCGCGTTCGATTCCTGTCCCAACCTTACTCTCTTGAAAGAAAAATGCCTTTTTAACTAAACCGGGTTAACTCTCAAAATCATGTTAAGTTATAATAAAAACCGGATTATTAACCAGGTTAGACACACAGTCCAGCGGTGGACTGTGTGCACGTTAACCCACAGGTCCCGGGTTCGAGACCTGTGGTCAGCACCGGTTCGATACGTTTAAAATCCTTTTTAAAAATAAATAATTTCTAGATAAATCTAAATAGTATATAAGTATAATTAAAAACAGAATTATTTCGGGTTACACACGTAGCTCAGTTGGTAGAGCTGCGTGCACGCGTACGGGAGGTCACAGGTTCGAGTCTCACCCAGCGCACATATATAAGCGACCGGACCGGTCAACGGTCAACGGTCATGGTCAACGGTCAAAAGTCAACATTTTTTTATTATTTTTATTTATTTATTTAATTTAAAAATCAATTAAAAATATTTAAAAATAACGTTTTTAAAGTTAGAAAGTAGCCTTAAACTCACAAAAATATATCCAAAAATCCTATTAAAATAGTTAATAAAATCCACATACTTACCGTACCTTTTCGTTATTAATTAGGTTAGTTATTCCTCGTCGATTAATCCTCTAAACTCGTGCGCATTCAACATCTTCAAGCAAACGCACCCAATGTGAGTGAATCTCTACCAATTCCCCGTTTTAATCACATTTTGGGGTGTATCATGTGTCGCTATTTATTTATTATATTAAACACTTGTGCATCCATCATGTTCATGATCAAATGTGTATTCGATATGTATCGTTTGTTTGTGTGGTTGAAGTTTAGATTTAATTTATCATTTCAGTACATACATTTCATAGGCCGCCGCTCCCCATTACCTATGAGCGTGAGCTGTTCCCCATTACCTATGAGCGTGAACCAGGCGTTACCAACATAAGATCGGCTCCGTTTGATTGAGCCTTGATCTCACATACATTAGCATAGGCCGTCCGTTCCCCATTACCTATGAGCGTGAACGGGACGTTGCCAACATATACATTGTCATTCTTATTTCATGCTTAAGCAAGGTGGTTTGTGATCGTTATGTTTACATACATTTGTTCATATATGATTATTGCACAATTTTCTTAAATTATTTACAATAATGAATCAATAACAAATGTTTTTAACAAGGTTCACTCGCCAACTTTTGTTGACCCAAAATTTCCCATTTTTACACATGATACAGGTGATCAAGTTGAAGCAAGAAACATATAGGGCGGCTTAGAAGAATAAACCAGTTTAGATTATGGATTGTTTTAGTTAAATTTTTCCTTTCCTTGTATTGTATGAATTTGACTTGAAACTTTGAAATGTAATTTGAATTTAATAAATATGAAACATATTAGTAAACATCATGAGCTTTGGTGATAACCCATTTATGCCCCGACTCTTATTCCGCTGTGGGTCGGGGTGTTACACTTAAAAGTGTCCTAAAACGTGGCATAGCAGTTTGGAAGTCCATAGTTTCGAATCAAATAGTTTTTGGCAACATGTGTGGAGGCCAAGGCAATTTTCTGCAGACACGGCCTCTAGCGGGCCGCAAGAGGCCAGGCATGTGCCTCTCGCGCCCCGCGTGCGCCCCATGGTTACTTTAAAAGTTTGTCACATTTAGCCCCTAAACTTATTAAAACCTCTAAAACACCTTTATAAGCATATTTAGCACTTTGTAGCCAACATTTGGTGTACCCGGGATTATGCCTGGATATTGTCAAGCTCTCGGTTCGTTAAAAGGGCACTCAGAGGTAAATTAACATGTTGACACTTTTAACCCCTCCATCGTCCAACTTTCATATAATTATAGAATTAATCCCTCTCGTCCAACAAGTGGCTCATATGAGAGTGAGGACTTCGTAAAGGATCACTCAGAGGCTCATTATAAGCATGTTGACTCCGATGTCACTAAGAGGTTGGGCATGTTGACACAAATGGTCACTCAGAGCCAAGTTTAAGCATGTTGACACTAATGGTCACTCAGAGGCTTTGTTTTAAGCATGTTGACACTAATGGTCACTCAGAGGCTCGGTTTATGCATGTTGACATCAGAGGGTCACTCGAAGGCTTAGTTTGAGCATGTTGACACCTTCAGTCCCTATTAGTCCTTAACGGACTTATTATAAAAATAGTGACACGTGTCACTATACTATTGGACACGATTTTACTAGGTGTTACACCATTAAGGAACACGGTTTTGACATCCATTTTCTACATCTCATAGTCAAAATATGTGGAAACAACAAGAGTATCCTAGTCGATTTAAGCATGACTACCGACGAGAAGGTTTCCTCATAATCAATTCCTTAAGTCTGAGTAAAGCGCTTTGCCACTAACCTCGTTTTGAAGGTTTACATATTACCATCCATATCAGTTTTCTTCTTGAAAACCCATTGGTTTCTTACAGTCCGACTTTCAGGGGGAAAATCAACTAAGTCCCATGTAAGTTCAGGATCTGGCAGGTCTAGACGGAAGTTTGGACGGGATAAATCTAATTCGATAGAAGACTAGTCATGAGTCGAATGATTTCATTCATACCGAAAGAGTTTACATCGTTTACAAGCTGGAGAAACAAAAATTTTCCAGCATTTCCCTCTAGGATCTCCAAAAACTTATCAACTAACGAACACAATACACTATATATATACATGAGGTTGGGACGGATGAACACTTCCATGCGGATGTAGTTACATATGCACGAAGGAGTTACATTCGCACGAATGTGTTACCTTCGTACAAAGTTACATCCATATGAAGTTACATCCGTACGAACCTCTCTCTTCCTATCCAATGTCATGTGTTCGTATCTCAACTATACAATATTCAACACATGCTCTATCTATTCTATTCGCACAGTGACGGACATACATAATATGCACCAACAAATTCCCCCTTAGCCGTCTCCATTGAATCTTGATCTAGAAATATTTGAGTCGTGTTTGAATATTATGCAACTTCAATCAAGTATTTGATATCTTCAATTGATTCCTCCTTGATTGATGATTCGGGCTTGCACTATCTTCATTATAAACAAATTCCCCCTGAAATGAATCTTCAGGCCTTTGTTTGCACGGTTCCCGACCTCCTCTGATTTGCTTAACTGCAATCTTCACGAATAATCACCAACTCGAAAGTAATCAATGCAACTTCTCAGTTTCGTCTTTAATCACATTCGCATTCGGTTTTTTATTTAACACTTTAGCTGAATCTCTTAATCTTCAAAAACCCAACCGGCAATTGATAGAAACTTTGAATCACTATACCGGTAAACTTCAAGTATGTGATACCCAAGAAAATCTGAAATCTCATTTTCCGTAATTAGTTTTAAGCACACTCCTGAATGATAACTGTAATTTTCATAATCAGCAAATCTTCATCAGATAACAAATCATCTGGTAACACATTCAGATCTAAGAAACATTCTTCCACCATCAGAATCACATTCTTCCTCGTTAGTCACAATAACAGATGTATAGTCTTCTCCGTTAGTTCCCGCAACAACTTAATCAATAAACATCCTCATTCCCCGGCGATTAGTCCAAAAAACAATTTCATTGCTCGAAGATTAACCATTCTTACACTTTATACTATCACAGAATTATCAATTCCGAGATCTCTTTTAAGCATCGACAATACTGATGCATCTCCTGACGCTAATCCTATTATCCGGCTTAACAAAGACTCGGGACTCAAACCCTAAGTCATCAATCTGACCACGATTTGAAGAATCTGAACTTCCTATGATCAAGAACTAACGAATCCAGATCTTATGCATCCCCAGACAATCTGAAGTCAGAACCACCCGAATACTATTGCATGTCACGAATTTCAAAAGTGTTGGAATTTCAATATATTCTATGAAATTTTATTCCCCCTCATTTTTTCAAATTCTAACCTCTTTAAAACTTATCACTGAATTTCCCCTCAAAGGCAAATCCAGTCCTCTCTATTCTTAGAAAAACTCAACTATGCAGAATATGTGTCAATTTGGTCCACAAAAGTGCGTTTTTCATCAATGTGGATTTTTCTTTTTGGCCCATTTTTAGTCACTATACCAAATGATAAGCATTTTGCATATGTATCAATGACTACCACATTATCATCACTACTCTGTGATCGCATCATCAAATCTATTCTCTGAAGCCTTCGACGGTGTCTCCGAACAACCTGTATTTGTCTTTAAAATCTCGAAAAAAAATTTCAATCACCAAATTTTTTCTGGACAACAGTCTCATTACCATGATCAAAAAATTCCTTCTTTTTTAGGCACTTTGACTCATTCGCGCGGATGTAAAGTTTACATTCGTGCGGATGAAGGTTGATTTGGAACAAATAAGATACATTCATGCAGATGAGGTCTCCTTCGTGCAGATGTGTCTACATTCGTGCAAAAGAACACTTTCTTGTGCGGATGTAGTACATCTGTACGGACGTCATTCCTCCATTCAAACTATTCTGTTTCAATTTTTCGATCCAAAATCTTATTTCGTCGAATTTCGTGATTACTTTTTCAAATACTAGGTCGAAATTCATTTCTAAACAATCCTATGGTTTCAATGTTAATTTTGTCCATGGATTGTCCATTTATTTGTTGATTACGTCTAAAAACCCTTAAAAGTCCATAATTCATGAGAGTATGCGATTCAATCAATTGTTAAATCAATTGAATCGGTACCATAATTCTGATACCAATTTTAAGTTCAAGATCCGGCGAGTTTAGATGAAAGTATGAATGGGATAGATCTAATTCGGTAGAAGAATAGTCATAAGTCGAATGATTTCATTCGTACCGAAATGAGTTTACATCGTTTACAAGTTGGAGAAACACAAAATTTCTCCAGCATTTCCCCATTGAATCTCCAAAAACTTACCAACTAATGAACACACGACACTATATATATACAAGAGGCTGGGACGGATGAACACTTCCGTGTGGATGAGCTTGTCCTTGCGGATGTAGTTACATACACACGAGGAGTTACATCCGCACGAATCTGTTACCTTCGTACGAAGTTACATCCGTACAAACCTCTCTCATCCTATCCAAAGTCATGTGTTCGTATCTCAACTATACAATATTCAACACACGCTCTATCTAGCCTATTCGCACAATGGCGGACATACATAATGTGCACCAACATCCCAGGCTTGGTTGTCGTACATGGATAGCATCTCGGTATTCATAGCTTCTAGTCACTTCTTAGATTCTGAATCCTCGATCCCAGCTTTGTAATTGCTAGGCTCAGCCAAATCCGCTATCAGGGTGTAGTCAGTTTCATGTAGTCTGATATATCTATAAGGCTCATGATGATTCTTAGTACTTCTATGAACACCCAGTGTTATAATAATATTTTGAGTCCAATCATATAAAGTTCAACAACTCTTTGTTGACAGGTTGATTCGCCTTCAGGTTCGGTTACTTGTGAGTTTTGATCTCATCCATATCCACTAGATTATCTACAATCCTACGTGATAGAAGTTCGTCCTCTAAGAACTCACCTCTACACTTGGTGAAAATTTTGTTTTCAGTAGGAATTTAGAAATAGTAACCACCATTCTATGGTATTAGACGAAGGCAACTTTTTGCCCCGGGGATCAAATTTGTCTGAAGAGTCACTTGTAATGTAAGCGTTACAACCCCATACCCTTAGGTAAGACACTTTGGGTTTCTTTACATGTCATATCTCATGTGGTAATTTGTCTACCTTCTTAATAGGAGAGATATATAGAATTCTTGCGGCAGTTTCAAGAGCAAAATTCCAGAAGGAGAGTGGGAAAATTGTACGACACATCATGGATTGAACCGTATCTAATAAAGTTCGATCCCTTCTCTCTGACACGCCATTAAGTTGTGGTGTTCCAAGCGGAGTGAGTTGAGAATTGATCCCACATTTCTTAATATGTTTGTCATATTCTTCACTAAAATATTCACATCCTAGATCTGATCAAAGCATCTTAATGGTCCTAAACAATTAAATACGTACTTCGTTTTGGTACTCATTGAACTTTTCAAAGGTTTCATGTTTATGTAACGAAGAACCTCTCCCCGATTTTAACCATTGTCCTAAAAGGTCCGCATCCATCTTTATGTACCAGTCCTAGTAGGTCCTTGTCTCTTTCGTGACATTCATGAAAGGTGCCTTGGTTAAGTTCCTACTTAAACATGATTCACATGTGTGAAAAAGACTCTTTGACGTCAGAATCTAGGATTCCTTCAGTTTGGAGTTTCTTAACACGATTCTTGTTTATGTCTCCAAGTCTACAATGTCATAGATACGAATCGTTAAAAGCTAATTTCTTATGTTATTGTATTGGACCTCTATCTCATAGATTCCATTATGTGAGTTAGCATCAAAGTAAAACAACTCATTATAATATGCAAATATAATCATCATTAAAGCATATCGAAATCCTTGTTATTTTAAAGCATAAACAAAAATAATATTCCTAGTCATAGTAGAAATAAAAAAAGACATTGTTCATAATAAGTTCAAGACCACTTGAAAGTAAAAGAACGAATTCTCCTATGGCCTTCACATTTACGCTTTAATTGTTTCCCACGTGAAGTTCCAAGTCTCCCTATTCACCTTCTTAGCATTCCTTAGTCCCATAAATTGTTACATATGTGAGAAGCACATCCGGTGTCAAACACCCAAGATTTGCTGGAAAAAGAAAAAGTTTCAATAACGTACATACCTTAAGATTCCGGGTTTTGAAGCCTTCTTCTTCAGCTGAGAAAAACGCTCTTGACAAACATAGTTCTTGTGCCCATAATCTTTGTAGAGGAAACATGTGTCAGTACTGTAAGCGAGTGCTCTTTTTTTTGCCTTGGCTCATAGATTTGAAGTTGGACTTTTCTTAGATTCCATCTTGATTTGTTCAGCTACTAGCCTTTCTCGCAGTTCCACTATAGTTTCTTTATAGACATTCTAATTACAATCTTTTACAAACTCTTCATATTGGATCAGCAAAGACATTAAAATGTAGTCTGCAGCCATGTGAAGAGTCATTGGATAACCCAGCTTTGCGACCCAGTCAATATACCCATCCATTCTATCAATGTAGGCTCCCACGTCTGCTCCATATTTCATACTACGAGTTAGCACTTCAAGAATCTCAAAGCGCCAATTGCAATTTGGCAAGAACTCATCCTTTAATTCGTTGATCTTATCATAAGCATAAAAGCATTCAAGCGCCATTCTAATTGGATCTATCATGGTCATTTTGTGTGAGGTATGAAACCTCACCCGATTCACGAGTATGCTTCTTCCAAGCATTTCCAATTAGTTCAGGGTTAGAACATGTGGGAATCTCATTTTGTTGATGATATACAAGTGTGTCAAAGGATAACTTATATTACTTTGTATACTATATATACTTTTCTATATATGATTATATCTTAAATTGTTTATGCTTTGTCTAAAATTGTCATACAGGGTGATGGTATTGAAGTGGTGGTGGTGGCCAATGCGGTGGAATACTTTGACTCAATGATATGTTTACATTCATCTACAGGGTGATCGTCTACATCTGCAACAAGCCGAGGTACCATAGAACATGATGTCTCGCTCATCCTTGGTAGGAAAGCCAAGTTTACCTCCGATACCAAATTTGCACATTCCTGATGTATACTTTAAGTTTTCAACGTATCAGTTGTTGAATGACAGGGTCAAAAGCTACAAATTGTTGACAGGCACATCCATAAACCAAAAAGATATTATAACGTATTCACAAATTGTTTAACAAACAATTAGCAATGTTTTACTAGATTTCATAGACCGAGTGGACGACAACCATGTTCGACCTAGTCTATAGTTTAAGTACCATACTCTTGACCATTTGTGATACTTGTCTAAATTGTTATTCTTTCTATCATGCTCCTCCCCCCTTTTGGTCTTAAAACTTACAATGTGTCTTTCCTAAGACATGAAACACAATACACATTTTTGAGAATATTCTTGTTCAACAATCGAAATAACTCATCAAAACAGGGGTGATTCCCGCCATTTGTGACAAATTTCAATCCACTCTACATGTTATTTTGTGCGAAATTCACCATCAAGTCAGGAGTGATCACCATATCTTGATGTGAGTTTCTATTTCATAATCTAGTGGATCTTTATTGACGATTCGAGATTATATCTTGACACGTTCAATAAACCACAATTTGGGGACGAAATTGTCAAGCCAGGATTGACATCCACACCTTGATGACTGGTCCCGCTCCTCAATTTTCAATCTCGCCAAAGTTTCGTATTTTTCGATCAAATTAGGGACATGTACTAACTGGAAGGGTAAAGTACCGTTAATCGCTTGGCGACGAGAGTATTATACCTATTAGGCCAAATCATGTCTCCCTAATTCGAAAGGACTTACGAGTCACTTTAGAATAGTCGAAGTTTCTAAAACTAAAACACACCAACATTTTAACAAGCCTCTCTTTTATACTATCTTACATTTTATGCTATATAATTCTTATTCTTTCATTTTTATTTCAATGTCACACTATACTAAAATCGAATTTATGCACGACAAACTTCGCATTAATACTAAATCTATTACACAACGATTCTATAGGTGCATACTAAACATCATACTTGATTTGGGATAAACTCGTTATAAAACCACACCTTAACATGTATAGCACTATGCGTAGTGCTATAGGAGTAGCGCACCGCCCTTGAGACTTGGGGTCATGTTAAGTAAACTATTTCATACTAAGTGAACTATTTTACATACTCTATGTTTCAACAATATTGACTAGTCAACATTGCGTACACGATGGTTTGACTTGTTTATTCACATGTTTATGTGGTAGACTCGTCATTAACTTTGATCAAGCCACACCTTAACATGTATAGCGCTTGTGTAGCGCTATAGGAGTGACGCCCGCCCGTATTCTTGAGGTCATGTTAAGTAAACTATTTTACACCCTCTTCGTTTTAACGATGATGGGTAGTCTACATTGCGGTACACGATGGTTTGACCTGTTTATTCACATGCCAGTAATCCGTTAATCCTGGTTAACTAGAATATATCATTTGTATTGTACACGAATGTGCATATGCGCACACTTACACTTATACACTATACTCATTCATACTTAATTACAATCATACTTATGGGCTTATATTTCTATACGCTATCATTCTCACTAGTAATACGCTAATAAACCCTGATCGTGACACGGGACGCGACATGACATCGATTAGCGAAACGGACGTAATATGGTATGAACATGGTGGATACGCCGCTGGTACTTCCTATATATAAGTGTTAATGCCATATTACTAAGGCTTCGTAAAACGTGCCATGAGAAATTCAGTGTTTCACTGCTATGTTTAATACAAACCTTAATCACTCACCACCTAATTCACAGTTATACCCGCATACTTCGAAATGTGATTATTTCTTTCCTAAGCCTTCCTCTTGAATGAATTTCGGGACGAAATTCCCTACAGTAGGGGAGACTGTAACGCCTCGTGTTTCTGTAAAATTTATTTTAGGAAATACGTGCCGTACCACTGAATTATTTATTCGTCTAATTTATTATCGTTATTATTATTATTTATTTAGTTATTATTTTATAGATAATAATAAAAAAATAATAATAACAACAGCAACAATAATAATAATAATAATAAACAAAATAAATTCAGCGTTTTATGAAACTTGTACTTGAAATCAGATCTCGTCGGTACGTTCGGGCCACTCAAAAACGTTAGAACGGGTTATCGGGCCTTGACCCAACACACCACCTAAATCTAACTAAACCCTAAACCTAATTAAAACTATATACACACACACTACGCAGACATTCACAACACACACACTCTCAGCCGCTCACTGTACCCCTCTTCTCTCTCGCATACACACTCGCCGGCCGAGCTCCGACTCCTCCGACGGCTCCGGCCACACCCACTCCCCTTTCACACCACACTCCTCCCTCCTTCACACGCACAGCTCGAGCCCCCTCCTTACCCTGCTCAGTTGAACGTCAGCCACCACCATTTCAGTGGTGGCATACGGCGGCGCATATACAGAGGAGAGAGAGAGAGATGTGTAGCAGAGAGAGAGATTGATCGGGAGAGGGACGGCGTCATGCCGTTTTTTCCCGGCGGCAGCGAACCACAGTGGTAGCGCCGGCGTCTCCGACGACAGCAGCAGGAGTTGGGGGTCAGGCATGGACTTGGAGTTATTCAGGTCCAAAAACATATCCGGGTCGGGTCCGAGTGCGACGGCGCAGCTTGATTCGGCTCAGGTCATGCCTTGATTTCAGTTAGTTTCAAGCTCGACTCAGTAGTCCTTGGTGCAGTGATGGCTCGGTTTCGGTTCGGGTCAAGGATGATGCTCGGTCAATCTCAGTCAACCGCGGTCGAAGCAGTTCTGTCGGATTCCGTTCAGATCTCAGTTCACATGGTTTAGTCTCGGTTTGAGTTCTAGTTAACACGGGTCAGGTTCAGTCTCAGTTCTTACCCGGTCGACTGGTCAAAGATAGTCAACCGTAGTCAACACCAGATTCGGTTCAGCTTCGGGTGTTTTGGTTCATCTGGTGAGGTTCAGCTCGGTTCAGTATCGAATAGGTCAAACCGAATCAACTAGGTCAGCAGCTTGGTCAACCTCAGCCGACTTCGGTCAGCAGCGGTCAACACGAGCTTGGTAAAACCTTTCAACGCGATTTCCATTTTTATCTTGTTTTAATATATTGTTTTTTGGGTATGTCTTTTAACAAGAACCGAACCGTATCTACTTTGTAAACACAAATAGAAAATACATATATTGATGTTGTTGTCGAATTGATGAGTTTGGAAAATAAATCGACAACTTGAGTTGTCGGGATTGCCCAAAAACAGAGGAAACTCTGCCCGTTTTTCGTAAAACCCATAAGATCAAAATTCGTTAACTTATATAAAACAAAGCCCCTCGAATTTAATTAATTTTTATAAATATATAAATATATATTCATATTATTAGCGCTTCGACAACCTCTAATGTTTATATACTTTCGTTATCCATGTATGACGACCTCGGAGTTGCATTACCAAACTCTTCACTCCTTGCGGGATTTCCAAGGAATGCGTTGCGAAATTGTGAGCATACTCGACCCCTTTTTACACTTTAGCTCATTTTGGGGTGCAACATGTATAAATTAAAAAAATTATTTTTAACAAGATTAAATGTGTTCCCAATACCAAACGGGTTATCAATTACGCTTATGTGAATTATATGTGTTAGATTGAACTCGTTTATACATGCTACTTGTTACGTTTGAGTTGTTTATGCTTATTAGTTTTAATTTGTATTCTCACTACATTGTTATGATTATGTTACTATGCATGCTAATTAAGGAATTCAATTATATGCTGTTATTATGTGAGAGTCGTCTACATATATATGCGATTCAGCTTTATTATACTCCCGTCATGATTGAAATAAACTCTTTCACTTAGATTTTATTTTCAAACTGGTATGCTCGCCAATACTTTTGTATTGATCTACGCTTTTAATACATGTTGCAAGAAAGCTGATGATGCAAGAAATCTAGTAGGATTGCTTAGATACACGCCTAGATTAATTTATCTATTTTGATGTTATGTCGTTTTGAAACAATTGTTGACTATTATTTGGAATTTTTGTATGACAATTTAGTCTTGAATGAAATTTGAATTTAATTTATATTGTCACAATAGTGTTATGATGCTTTTGAACAATTTGCTCGTCTCATCCCGATGTTTCCGCCATCGGTTGAGGTGTGACAACTAAGAAGCTAACATCATATTTATGTAGGGTGAGAAGCTGGAGATCTCTTTGTGGCCAAACAAGATACATTTGGTAGGAGATGAGGTAGTTGCTGGAAACATCATTATCATTACCTCAACACTAGAATTAAACTAATAGGTATGTGCCTACGCTTCCAAATTGTATATAAGGTTACTTTAAAAGTTTTGTCTTATAAATTTGTCACATTAATAAACCTATATACATAATTGATGCAACTTGAAGTAACTTTCTTGACAACAGTAATTATTAATCCAAAGTTTCCACACATGACTGTATATATAAATAGCTAATGCCAACTTTTGTACTTAATATGTACACCTTATTATTTATTCGACAACATACACTAACACAGAATTTGCCTTGCTGAAAATGTTGCCAACTTTGAGGAAATGGATAACAAGGAACCTCAGGTAACAATCATTTAGCTGTAGTCACCAGATCAAGAAAAATACAAAGTACGTTACGTATATCGATTACTTTTCATTATGATAACGTTATACCTATGTTAATGATGGTAGCACATAATGAATACTGCTTAGAATCAATATGTCTTACAGTCGCATCTGCTTCCTTTAAGTAAGCTTTATGTCTAATATGTGTTCTAATCTACTTGGTGGCTATAAGAAACAGTGAGAGACGAATTTACCATTCTAATGATCGACAGTGTTACATACATGTATGCTTGGTTTAAGTGAGTTTTATGTGTCAGTTATGTTCTAAACTAACTACTTAGTACAACAACTTCGAATGCTATGCAACAGTGGATGATGATAGATCTAAAATGTGTTCTAATCTACTTGGTGGCTATTAGCAAAAGTGAGAGACGAATTTACATTCTAATGATCAATAGTGTTATATACATGTATGTTTGGTTTAAGTGAGTTTTATGTGTCAGTTATGTTCTAAACTAACTACTTAGTACAAAATATCAGCAACTTCAAATGCTATGCAACAGTGGAGGATGGTAGATCTCTTAACTATGTGTGTAAAGATGATGATGATGTGCAACCAAATTTCATGTAAGCATCATCAGCCCTTCTCAATAGTTCAAAGCTAATTATGTGAACTTGCAATCAGTTTTTTTTGCGCTTTAAACAACAATGTATAACTAAATTGCACATCTTATTGTCTAATAACAGGTATTGTGTCAACGCACTCATCAGTGACCACACCGACACTACGGAGGTCACATTCTACAATGAATGCATGGTTGTAGTCCTTACAATAAGTTGTCAAGACATGGTGATGAAGCTAGCATACAGATTCAAAGAAACTCGTGGACCAAATATCGCTCATGGTAGGCAAGCTAAAACTACTGCATTAGTCTGTCGAGAAGGGACAATATGTGGTGACAAGGGTTATAGAACAGGTGGCAGCAGGCACAAGTGATACAAAAAGACATATTGTTGGTACAAGCACACATCCAACAGAAACGGTCATCCTGCCTCCATCAACACCCAATCCCAAAACAACGACGTTAAAAAGGACAAGAGCAAATTTATAGGGTAAAAAAAGTTTCGCTAATGTTCATTGTATATTACATAACATTCATGGAACCCAGTTTAAGAACCTGGACTATGTACTACCTATTAGGCAAATAGGGTTTCCGTAGGTTCACATAAACCAACGTAACACATAACACATGTAATACAACATCAACTGATGCTTACTTTGATTCTCTTTTTGTTACAGACTACAACCAAGACGCTAGGAAAGGTTAGAGGAAACAGTGAAGGTTAGTAATGTACGTCATTTGAACAACTAGAATACAATGTGTTACAAGTTATCTAGCTTTTTGTGGTACATTGTTTAACTATAAATGGTTGATACATGACAAGTCGTAGACAAACACGTAACATGCTTGATGTGATTATGAAACGCCCTCGCATCGCTGGGGTTGGGGGTTCCAATCCTAGTTCATTTTAAAATACAAGATTTAGAGTTTGTTAATTTTTTATTTTTTAAAATATTAATTGCTAATATATAAAGTTTTATATATGTTAAAACAATTGTTTACGTCACACACACATATATATAACCTATTATCTATTTTTTATTTATATTTGTAATACTTAATAAATAAAATTTTAGAGGACACGTGACGTAATTCTAGAACTCCTCCATTTATATTTTCTCGTATAAACCAGCCCATTATTTTAGGCAACTAAATTATTTTCTTATAATTCAGTATCATATTTGATTAATGTCAACATAACAAAATAAAAATATTTCTTGTAATTTTTTTTAAATCAGTAATAAACATTGGATTTAGCTTGATATTTTCTTTCACAAAATCTAATAAAATCAGTCATCTAATAACTATGACCCTCTAAAATCTAATAATAATTTATCAACATATAAGATACCTCTAAAATCTAATAATAATTTATCAACATATAAGATATTTATTGTATCTTTTTTCATAATTCAACTCATTTAATACATGAGAATCTAACTTACTTTTAAATATATTGTTGCAATGCAATTATTTTTACCTTCGCTACAAAAATTTTTGTTCAAAACCAATCCATCACAACTCTCGAAGATCTTGTTTTAAACATAAAAGATATTTCCATTATTTATGTATTTTTAGAGCGGCGAATCTCTTTAATCCTATTATGTGTGGGACTTAAAACTAAGTCCCACAAAGTGTAGGGAGCTAATGGTATCAAATACAGAAACTAAATTGATATCGACACTGAATTTACCATACTGATCATTTTCTTTATCAATTCGGTACCCACTTTTTGAGATCAGTACTTTCGATTCGGTACGATACCGGTATTTTACTGATTTCCTTCAAATACCCTACCGTACCAAGCATTTTCATTATTAGTAACGGTACCTAATAAGCATTTTGTTATTAGTAACGGTATGTAATTTTAACAATTTTCAGGATCAATAATTTTGGTACGAGTACGATACTAAACGCATCTCTACCTAGATGTTCCTAAATGCTTTTTTTTACGAATGACAATGCAAAACCGGTTTTAAGCTTGTAAGTCTATGTCCATCGGTGACCTAGAGTTGGGTTGGTCACCAATAAAACAAAAGTTCGAGTAATTAATAAAATCAAAAAAGAAATTAATACCAACTTAAGCTGGCAATCAAATTGGTGGAGCAACCTAAGTTGCAACCCAAACTAATTTCCCTATTAATTTAATTACTCAAATAACTTATAATATTCAAACATTTAAAAAAAACTATATACACGGTATTTCTTATTTTTTTGTGGACATCCCGATATAAATTTTATTAAAAACAGAGTTCGTTAAAAAACATAAATTTTTAGGTTAGGATAAGTCGTGAATGTGCGTTAAAAATTGAGTAGAATTGGGTTATTGAGGTGGAAGAAAGAGATATATAGCCTAGTGGCATCTTGGTGGTGGGATTAGGCTTTGGAACCAATAGGTCCTATGTTCAATTCTCGCAAGGGAGTTTTCCCATATTTATTGGGTTTCGCCTGAATTGATGTATTGGCATTATGCCTAGTGGAGATGGATATGATCGGGTGGTTCCGCTGGTGCCACGATGATACTCCAGTGGTCCGTCAGTGATCCTGTCGTTCAAAAAAAAGATTGGGTTAGGTTAAGTCACCAATGGCAAAGTCTAATTTTGAGATTCGTATAAACATTTATAAATAAGGATATTGGATTTAAATAACCCAAATTTTTATCAATTAGCCGATAACACTCCCAACTTTCGATTTGTGCACAATCACTCCCAACTTTCAACTTATTGGCCGATAACACTCCTAACTAACTGAACTCTAACCCAGTTAGCTGATATCAGCTGGCACGTCATAAAAATGCAGTCTGCTGTCACATCATCAAAAAATGTCATGTTAGCTATCACGCCATCAAAAATGCCACATCAGCGGCCACATAATATGCCACGTCAGCAAAAATGGCCACATCATATGCTCCGTGAAAACTAATTGGGTTAAGGTTTAGTTTATTAGAGAGTATAATCCGTCAATAAGTTTAAAGTTGAAAATACTAATGTACAAATCAAAAATTGTATGTATTATCCAAGTTGTAGTTATTTAAATCTAATATTACTTTATGATTCCCAACCTCTTTAACTAAAAGTCAAAATCCACCCTTCAGAGTTCAGACCTCTTTTAAGATTGAGATTTCCTTACAAAGAGTGGACACACTACACCATACCCAGTTCAACATTACAGACCAAATTCTCATCTCAATACAATCTCTCTCTGTATCATCTTCTTCCATATCTGATTATCTGCTTGCTGTATCTGCCCATTCCCTCTTGCCTTGGGACCACTTCATTTCAAAATATTTCTCTCTCATCTGATCCTCATTCATTCTATCCCCAAATCACCATCTATCTTGATCAGGGTTTTGTGTTTTGTTGCTTAAAGTCTCAATCTTTTCTTTCAACCTTTGTAGAACCCTACATGTTCAAGACATTAAGATGCTTTCATAGATTGATTGATTGATTGATACTACTGCATCTTCTTACATCTCACATGGTTAGTTTCTCTAATATAATCTGATTTTGTTTTTGTGGTCATTTTTCAAGATTGTACATTTATTTTGTAATGTAAGTCAAGATCTTGTCTTTATATCAAGTTAAAATCCCTTTTCATATATCTCCCCAAATCTTTAGAAAACTCATGCATTTCTTCTTTTCTTAGGGTTTTATGCTTATATGGTTGATTCTGCATATACACTTATGAAATGAATTTCTTTTTAAGTTTTTCTACATACCCATTTAGATTTGAAGATTCTGAGTTTGTCAAGCTTTATATTTTGAGTATTTGACTGTTTTTGTTCTTCCCTGATCTTTAATCAACTCATGCATTTCTACTTTTTTTCTAGGGCTTTATGTTATTTAGTTGATTCTGTAAATATAATTTCAAATGATTTTGATTCAAGTTTAGTTGCATACCCATGATTTGGATTTAAATCTTTCATGTTTGTTCTTGATAAAAGTTGAATCTTTTTCTTTTGATTTAGCTAAATAGCTTCTGTGGTTCTTGAATCTTGATTTAAATACTTTAAGTTTGTCAAGCTTTATTCTTTTGACTGTTTTGCCCTTCCCTGATCTTTAACCAGCTCATGCATTTCTATTTGTTACATTTTTTTATGGTTTACACTTCTGATATGATATTGTTTCAACTTTTAGTTACATACCCATGATTTGGATTTTAGTGTTTCTTCTTGATAAAAATTGAATCTTTTTCATTTAACTTCTGTGTTTCTTGAATCTTGATTTGAATACATAGGGTTTGTCAAGCTTTATTCTTTGACTGTTTTGCCCTTCCCTGATCTTTAAATCCACTCATGCATTTCTATTCGTTATTTTTTCTAGGGTTTACACTTTTGAAATGATTTTGTTTCAAGTTTTGTTACATACCCATGATTTGACTTTGTATCTTTAGTGTTTGTTTTTGATAAGAATTGAATCTTTTTCATTTGATTTGGCCTTAATAGCTTCTCTGTTCCTTGAATCTTGATTTCATTACTTTGAGTTTGTTTATTACTTTGGGTTTTTTCAAGCTTTGATTCTTTGACTGTTTTGCCCTTCCCTGATCTTTAAATCAGCTCATGCGTTTTTATTTGTAACTTTTTTAGTGTACACACTTCTAAGATGATTCTGTTTCAAGTTTTGTTACATACCCATGATTTGAATTTGAATCTTTAGTGTTTGTTCTTGATAAAAATTGAATATTTTCATTGATTTGGCATAATAGCTTCATGTTTTGGATCTTGATTTAATTACTGTGTGTTAAGATTTATTCTTTGACTGTTTTGCCCTTCCCTGATCTTCAAATCACTCATGCATTTCTATATATAATCCTTAGTGTTTATTCTTAAGAAAAGTTGAATCTTTTTCATTCGATTTTGCAGAACAGCTTCTGTGTTTCTTGAATCTCGATTTCTGCAATTATGGGTAGGGGTAGAGGAAAGGCGAAAAAGTTCACTTTGACTAACAATGACGATACCGGAAGCGGCGAAGAAGAAAGAATTCCTGCCCAAAAACGAAGGGGCAGGCCTCAAAAACCGTTAGTCGATGAAATCGAAGAAGATATCGAAAACGTAGAAGATGAAGACAACACTAAATCGAACGATGCTGTATCAGACAAAGATGGGAAAGTGATTGAAAACGGAAAGAAGAGAAAACGAAACAAGCAGCCGAAAGAAGAGGGCGATATGGTCAAAGAGGAAAGTGTGGATGGAACTCAGCCAAATGCAAATGGGTCGACTCAGGTTAACGGTTTTCGGCACATAGGAAGTAGGAGGAAAAGTAAGCCACGTCGTGCAGCTGAAGCTGGTGTCGAATGCAAATGAAATCCGTAAATCGCTAGTCTCGTTTTGGTAATCCAGTATCTATTTTGTTTGTTTTTTGCTAAGTAAGTAGTTTATGGTATGATTGTATGGTAATTCCAATTCACATTCGATATATGTTCTGTTTTGACTCTATAACTACATTTTTTGCATCATATCGGTTGCATATATCTTATCCTAAATCTCCTTGTTCATTTTGTCCTGTTATAGCCTATACTCACGAACAATGGCGATGATGATTCCAAATATTTCTTTATGTTCCTCGTTAAGTTTTTGTATAATCTTTAGTATGATATGCAAACATTGTATATGAACTCGGGCGTGTGGATCTTTCGGCAGTTGACTAAAATACCCTTCACCGAATCAGTTTCATCTATCAATGAAGCTTCTTTTACTGCCAAGACATGATCATAGACTAGCAAGATTTCATGAATTTTTGTAGACCTTAAAGTTTAAACACTTTGTGATGAGATCTTACAGCATATAGTCATGGTAGGGTACCGGTGTTCTGTTTGTTAGATCACCTTTTGGTAGGGCTATAAGTATTATGAAACGTCTGTTTGTTAGATCACCTTTTGGTAGGGCTATAAGTATTATGAAACGTCGCTTGTGTTGTTTTCGAGGGTATAATAGTATTTTATCATGTTAATCTTGCTGTGTAAGTCTTCACATGGCAAAATAGCCCAAGGTGTTTCTTGATGTTAGATGCCTTGATCCAAAACTGTTGCTGTTTGGTTGATTTGCATTTTGATGATAAGATAGTCTCACTGTAAGGCTGGACAATTGACTCGTAAGTAGCGCGTAATTTAGCTTGTTAAAAACATTATCAGTTGTAATCTTAGATTGTTAAGTTGTATAACAAAAAATTACTAGATTTTTAACATTAGTATTGTTACTAGTTACTACTATGTCATTCTATTTTTTCTTCAATGTAACATTTTCTTTCATGCCAAAGCGGTGTTGATCCTCTCAAAGTTGTCTCTCACAATTTGAACGTTAGTTCTTTTTAATTTTCAAATTATAGTATATTTTTAGGCATTAAACTATTAAAGTAACTATTTCATTTTTAAATAAGGACAACCCAAAAGAAAATGTCATGATTGAAATTTTGAATTTATGTGCCTCCATTTTCAAGGCTAAAGTCAAATTACAGGTTGGAAATTTTTAAAAAGTTATTTTAAAGGTTGAAACAAAAACGTTGCTTTATATTATATACATAAAATAAAATTTTCATAACTATTTTTAGCATCCATTTCATTTGAATCAACCAGGTGGTTGGATAGGAATCATAGGATTTCAAAATTTTATATATATATATTTTTGTAAAAATCTCACTTAGTGATTATATTATACAACAGGCTTAATATTTTATCAACAAGTTTATTTTTTTATATTATTAGATTATTTTGCGTCATCCGGTTTTTCAGACCAGTAAAACGACCAGTCCGGTTATTAAAACATTGATACCTACATCATATTCAACATTTGAAAACACAAGATCATCATCCATCAATTCATGCTCCATTATTGATCGCCAATCCCTTTAAATGGAAATACTATTAGGAACCCCCATGCCAGTCACACCAGCTTCCGAAAAAGGCTTTAGAAGGTTGTACGGTACAACCCCGACTCCATTCCTATTCCTCCTGCTCTCATCAGCATTTCTTGCATCAATAATCCCTTCCAACTCCTTCAACCTCCCAGCAAACACTTCATAAGCCGCTTTTATTTGCGGGTTCGCTTCGAAAACCGGTTCAATCTTCGCCCCAATATACTCCTCATCCGGAGAATGATTCGATAACACGTCCAAAACCGCCATAACTTGCGAAGCTTGAATTTGAGAAGGGAATGCGGATAGAAGTTCGTCTTCGGGCCTATGTTTAAACGCTTCCCATTCGTCTTCAGTCGGGTCTTCGCATGGCATTTTGACGCGGGCTATGGTGGTTCGGTTAGGAATGTAGCCTGCATAGTCATACTGCCCGAAGTTGACGGCTGCATGGTGGCCCGATGTCACCCATATGATCGTCGAGAGAATCCCGATAAGGTCTTTTGGTGTTTTGAGAACGGGCCACCATGGTTCGTCTTTCTTGTCTGCATGGCCCACTGTTCGAATCTCGGTCCACCACGCTTGAAGCTCGTCGTCTGTTTCCACAAGATTCTCTTCCGGGTAGTAATGATTCACGTATTCAGTAACCCAATCTTTGATAATGTCCCAAAGGACTAAACCGTCGTTTGCATACGGGTAATCTTCAATAGATAGCTTTAACCCATGTGGCGAATTTGGATCTTCGACTGCCATACCTCTAGCGATCAGGTCGGCTGGCAATGCTTCGTGGTCGAACCGCCATAGTTGGCCATATGCAACTGAGCTCAACTCAGTGCTATACTTTCCAGGCGTAAAGCATGATTCGATGATCCCACCGGAATTTATGAGGGCTTCTCGAGCTAGAGCATTGATCTCCATCGTGTACCGGAAATGAGGGTGTAGGAGATTATGTATCGGGTGCATTTTACTAACTTGACGATTGGTTGCGATTATATATGGCTCGGTGCAGCAGTGTGTTCTCATCCTGAAAAAAAAAGTTATGATCTCAAATTATGCATATGATGAAGAAGGATACAATATGGGTCCTTGCCCTTATAGTGTGGGGTGACCGGGTTGAAGGATTTGGGGTCGGTTGACTGATGGGTTGGATAGGTGAATCCGATTAGGACCTGTATACTTATTTGTGTCGAAAACATTTAACCATAACCCGGACACAACGAAAATCGTTTTGTGTTTCATGTTGACACGTTTAATGTTCATTTGACAATACGAGTAACACCTAGTAACAATTTTAATAACAAATGAATCCAACTCAAATGAACTTTTTTTTGAGTGATACTAGAGATGCACAAAAAGGAACCGAACCAGAACCAATGGAACCGGTTCTACCTCTACCCGGTCAAAACCCGGACCCTAACCGGCCAAAATCCAGGAAAACCCCGGCCAAACTGGTCAAAACCCGGTGAAAAACCCGAACGTACCTGGACCCGGTTCCTAACCAAAACCGATTGTTGACTTTGTTGACCAAAACCGGACCCGGTTCCTACACGGTTCTGGTTCTTAAAAAAGCCCGTTTTGTGCACCTAAGTAATAGTGTAATACTAGGTTAGCGGGTCATGTTCGGGTTGACCCATTTAATAAACAGGTTATGTCAACCCAGAACTAACTGTTTTCGTGTTGTGTTCATGTCATATTTCGGGTCGTGTCAGCAACTACCAACAAACTAAAGGGTAGGCCGTCCTTACCAGTGACTATAGAGCTGATGAAAACCGCTATCATGAGCAAGAACATGGACCTTAGCAAGCTTCCATAGCCACATACCGGTAGCATCCCAACAAGGAGTGAACGCTCGTTTCCATTGCGGTTTTCCATTGCCAGGTGGACGAACCAACTCGATGGCTAATGGCCTCAATGTTCCGGTGGGAGTAAGGTACATCAATGTTCTTGATCCATATAAAGTTGTTCTAAGATTTTTCAATTCTCTAACTCTGTGTACATAAGGCAGGAAGATATCATGATAATCTAGCATGAAAAGCTTCTTGTTCTCTATTGCCTGCATATGATCATGCAACTCTAATTATTTCTTGCAAGTTTTTATAAAAAAAAAATAGGATATTGTGCGCGTTAAAAATCCAAAGTTTAAAGTAACGAATCTTACCTCCTCAAGCGTGCAAAAGCCTCTTATCGCTCTCTCAATGATCTCTTTGGTTATTGCCGATTCAGGAGGACCGAACACCTCCGGGTCAAGTTTACTTGTAAGTGGCCATTCCTGCAAACATTCAAATTGTTACCATTTACTGACTAATCTAATATTCAGAATCAATAGCTGGAATTAGGGTGTGCATGAGCCAAGATGCTCATGAACTACTCGAGATTAGCTTGCTAAAAACTCGAATTGAGCCGAGCTTAAGCATAGTCAAGCCTAAAAGTAAGCTTGTTTACCAAACGATCCTGAGCCCGACTTCACTCATTGAGCTTGATCTGGCTCACGATCCTATTGTAATAGTTTTTATTTAATGTATTATATACAGTTATGCAATAGTCATCATTATATATATAAAATTGTGATAAATATAACTAAATAATATATATTATGTTATTTTGAAAACTAAAGTTATATACAAAAACTAGTTATAAATGTATATAAGCTAATATATAAATAATAAACAAGCCAACCCGAGCTCGAGTTTGCAAAACTACTCATGTGTCGAGCTCGGTCTATAGAAATAAAACTTGAAACGAGCCGAGCTTGAGCCTAATGGAGCTCGGGTTTGGCTCGTTTACACCTTTAGTTGTAATAAGACTGGCAAAACTGGCCGTCTAATAACAAACATATCCAGGTCACATTAGCAATGGCCGCAGGTAGCGTTGACACCTTTTGGCCGTTTTAAGTTAGCAAGTTTCATAGCTGATACCCGTTTTAACCGGTAAAAGACAAACTAACCCAATGTATAAATCTGAATATCATACCTTGACCAAGGTTATACTCAAAGGGTTAAGGCCAGCAAGAGTTTGCCTACAAAATTCTTCATCCCTAATCCAACCAAACTTATCTCCTGCAAATCAACAAAGGTAAAATCTTTTAATTTACAAAAAAAAAAAAAAAGTCAAACTAGTGAGTGTTTAAAAGCAACATTACTGTCAATCATTTCAGGAGTCTCAAACAGCAAGATGTTATTCTGGGCATCTTCTATAGACTTCAAAAGTCTAGGCAGAATATTCTTAAGAAACCCTTCACTTTCAATGGGTGGCAGATTAACACCCTCATTGAACAAAGAATCAATGGCTGTGAAGTATGGAAACCCGAGGTTCTTGTCGATCATCGTCGTCTCCAACGACGGTATCACAGCCTTCAACACTGAGTATACAGTCTTGATATTGAAAGTCATGTTCTTCACGTCAGAAAAAGCTTCATCCCTTGGCACATAAACTTCACTGCTTCTAGATTCTGATAATGGATCTGCATTTGGAATTCCTTTAAGAATAATGTGGCTTCATACGTTCATTAACATGTTGTAGAGTAATATGGAGAGTGATTGATACCTGATTTAGTTGGCGGTCGCCCGGTTTTGCAACGCCTCGGGTAAGGGAAGTCTTTGTTGCCGAGGACCGGGCGAGCCAAGTCGGGATCCTTGTCTGGATCGCCGAGATCGTTGTATACATCGTAGTCGTAAATTCTATCTTTTTTCTCGCGAGGTTTGTTGGCGACTCCTTCGCCTCGAAGAATCGCTAGTTCGGTCTCTCGGAGTGACTTGAGGCCGCTCGGTGTGTTGGATGGTAAGCAAGATACCTGATGTTTACGCATGGGTTTGGATTTAGTACAAACGGATTCAGTTAGGTTTCATATTGAATGAACTCGCGTATACGCCTCATTTAACACTTCTAAATAAACATGACCATCTCGTCTTGTGATGTGCAAAAGATATTGAATTAATTTAGCCACTAAAGAAAAATTAGTAGGTTAAAACGTCTCTAAAGTTTCATTTTTTTAAAGGTGTCACTCGGTCTTGTCGTTAATACGAATACCTAGAGTAATAATAATTATCTAGCATAAAACGGTGCAAGTATAGTAATATAATTATTCTAAGCTAAATGAAAATTGCTCTAGTTATTCGTACGTTTATTACGATAAAATTTGATCCTAACATTTCTAACTAGTTTGCCAATAATAGTCATCATGTACCTTGGTTCAATTCTTTCAACATCGTTAACATTAGCAATTTAATTTTTTTACGGTTGAATTTAGTTTTATTACAAACCCAGTTTAATCGACGAATATATATTTTTCGTTATTACGAGAAATACTTTGTTTTGGACTAAAGATAGTGTTGAATAAAAGTTATACACAAGTCAACATATGATAAAACAATATGTTCAGATTATAATTAAATATCACAAATTGTTAACCAAAAACTAAATTATATCTTAAATACATATTATAAAAACTATACGGTATATTGCAAGTTAGTAAGCTCCATGAGAAAAAATAGAATCGAAATATTAGGATGAGTTTCTACTACTTATTTAGTGATTAAGCTACTAATTGAATAATCACATAAAAGGGATAGGAATCAGAGAAATCACACACTTTATAATCATCATCATGACTCATCTCTCGTTCTACCGTCTTTAAAAAAATATTGGATTTTAATAATTGGAGATATTACTCAGGTTGCCAAGGCTTTAGACATAATCAGAGTGGAGGGCTTTTCTTTACGCCTTCTTCTGAACATGAAAAAAAAATGAAGGTTTTTGGCCTACATGTGACGGAGTGAAAACTCAAGAGGATTTATTTTCGCGGGAGATAGGCCGGTACATGGTGTAAAACTTTTGGGTGGTGCTGTCAGTAGAGATAGGGAGTTTATTAGTGGTTTGACCCTTAAAAGAGCCAAATGTGCGGTTGACCTGATGGGATGCTTCAAACGTCTTCGGGACCCTTAGAGCGAACTCCTCTTGCTTCGTTCGTGTATGGGGGTTGCTAAACTGCTATTTGGGTTCAGAACGTGTTAACTTTCTTATGTGGGGGGAGCCGTCTCTGTTTTTTATAAGGGGCTTCGAAATACGATTAAGGACATTGTTGTTTGTGGGTGTGCCTTTTTCGGGGACCTCCAATGGAGGTTAGCTTCCCTCCCGACCCGTTTTGGGGGTCTTGGGATTTGCTCAGCTGAGAATGTCTCTTCCTACGCTTTTGTGGCTTCAAAGGCCCAATTGCGGGTTTTTCAAGACCATATCCTACGTGAATGTGGTGGAGGGTTGTTGGACTATGATTAAAAGGGGTGCGTTGGACACTCTACATAGTTCTCTTCCCGATCTTGATCTTGGCGGTTTCTACATTAGATACACCGCCCCTTAAAGCCTAGAAAATTCTGGCGAATGCCTTATATGTTGAAATCGTTAAGACAACCGAAGAGAAGTTTGCCTTGTCCCCGCAGCAGCGAGCCATGTTTGAGGGTTTACGAGCCCCCCATACTCAGGATTTCCTGTCTGTTATTCCCATTGAATATTTAGGGCATGTATGTCGGCTGTGGAATACTCGTTTATTCTCAAGTACCGGCTAATGGTAGCCCTTTTCCCGGTTGATAACCCGTGTCCCGTATGTCAGAAAGCTTGCTTGGATTCTTTTGGGGAGCATTCAGTCCATTGCAAAGAATTACGGGTTTTAAATATTGACATGATTTAGTTCGAGATGTGCTTCATGATGTCCTTAAGCGGGCAGAGATCTTAGCAAAAAAGGAAGCCCCGGTGAACTTCTTAAACAATCCATTAGAAGGAGATCTACCATATGGCCCGCTGACATTCTTGTTTCTGGATGGGAAGGAGGGAAACACGCTGCGTCGATTTGACAGGTGTGGGGCTAAGGGACCACGGGTTTGTGGCGGGCTAGGCGATAACCAAAGCGGAGACGGGCAAAGTAGCTAAGCACGAAAAAAGCTTATATCGAGAATCAGCACGTGTTCGTCCCGTTCACTTTCGATACCTTTGGCGCTCTTGCCCCTAACGTGGTGCGGTTTCTCAAACGGGCTCAGCAGGTGGTAAGTAGTAACACCGCGCATGTTAAGGGCCAAATTTTTGTGTTTAGCAGGGTAAGGCTTGCTATTCAGGGGGTAACGGCGCAGCTTGTTGCCAGTCTACCTGCCATTAGTCTGTGATCATCTTTGTCTACATTATTAATTTTATTTCATTAGTTATTCGTCATTGGCCACCAATAGTCCCAACTTAAAAAAAAATAACCACTGACAGTCCCAACTATTAACATATTAGTTTTCCAATGGACCCTGACTAACTGAACCTTAGCGCCGTTAGTCTCCGGTCGCCGGAAAAACTTTTTTGGCCATAAAAGGGTTCCTAAATGTCCGATCTAAGGTCACAAAGAGGTTTGAGATGAAAATGTTGAGTTTTCCGGCAAAAAATTGAGTTTTTCGGCCAAAAAGAAGTTTTTCGGCCAAAAAGAAGTTTTCCGGCAAAAAAATGAGTTTTCCGACAATCTCAATAATTAGGCTTTTACTATAAAAAGGTTCCTAAAGGCCCTAATAAGGTTACAAAGAGGTTTGGGACGAAAATGTTGAATTTTTCTAGCCAAAAGGAGTTTTTTGGCCAAAAAAGTTTTTCCGCCATTTGGAGATAACAACGTTAAGGTTCTGTTAGTCAGGGTCCATTGGAGGCCGTATATTAATAGTTGGGACTGACAATGATTATTTTTTAAGTTGAGACTGTTGAAGACCAACGGTGAATAGTTGGAATCATTAAAATCCAATATTCCCTTTTATAACCAGCAATAGTTCCTCAAACTAATAGGCCTCTCGGACTGGGTTGCTTGATTGGGTTTATTGGCTTAGGCCCATTAGGTTCAAAATATTACTGAGCTCCATGAGAAAAAATCGGGATGATTAAACCTGGTTAATAGTGGTGCACAAATCGGGTTTTTTAATACCCGGTTTCGGGTATGGAACCGGGTTCGGGTACGACCGGGTTCTACAAAATCGGGTATTGACAATACCCGGGTCGGGTCCGGGTCCGGGTTTTATACAAAAAATGTATACCCTATATACCCGTGTTCAGGTAGGGTCCGGTCGGGTTTTCTAATACCCGAGTATTATAATACCCTATTTCCGGGTTCGGGTAGGGTCGGTATGGACCGGGTATTCATTTTTTTTGCATAAAACATAGACATATAAAATGCAAAACCTTTCCTTTAGTGGAAAAAAATGAGTAATATAACAATAGAATTAGAGCTTGTGCAGTTCCGTTCTAAAAATAGCTAATATATAAAAGAACAAAATTCATGAATAATTTATATAATAAATGTGATATATGTAGAAAATCACATAACGTGATTCATGTATGTAAGTTGTTAGGTGTTCATCAATCATCATGGCCGGATATAGAAAAACCCGCAATCAAGGCCCATTGATTAGGCTCCAATACTCCCACACTCTTTTCATGTTTTCTTTATTACCCTAGTGGGCCTAGTTAATCACTTTAACATATTTTTCCTTTTAATTACCGATTAAACTTAATGACAAAAGGTCATTCACGTTTCTGATTTTGTGAATACAGTTGGCGTTGGTGACCCAACTCCTAAAAAAACTCACCGTTTAAAAATCCATAATAATACCATGGCTCAATCCAAAGCATTTAGTGAGACTCGAACTCATAACCTCTACTTTAAAAGGTCAAGCTAACACTTTCAATGCACCAGAACATTATCGGCATCACTTTACCATATCTAATTGACTAATTCTTACCACACTTTTTCATTTTCTTTTTTGTCACCAGCGTATCATATCATGTGTATTCATAAAATTCAATAATTCATGACATGTACACTTCATAATTTGATTAATTTCTTTATCCTCTTTTTTCAGTATTTAATATTGTTAGAATTTATAAGTTCGTTTTGTTTCCTTGCTCTTGATAAATTTTATAGCTTTCATTGGTTGGGTGTATATTTATTTAACTTTGTTGACCTTTTTGGAATAGAATTCTACTATTTTAATAAGTTCATCAAATCTAAAATACAAGATTATACAAGGTCTTAACATTGTAAAAAATAGGATTTAATGTACCCAACCCAAGCAACAGACCCTTACAACTGATAAATAGGTTAGATGATTCTTGAATACATTTCTAAGTTGATGACTTTCCTAATTCCTTTAACTTTTAGTTTTACTCGGTTAATAAATATTTTCATCAAATTATCACCTACTAAACATGATAACCAATTTTGGAAATGGTGAATGAATTTATTTGAACCATTTACTAAAACATCTCTATTTTTGCTCTATAGTGAACCTCTCCATTAAATTATTTTGCTAACTCTTAAATTTCTCAAAATATAAATCGTAATAGTTCATTAACTACTAATCAAGAACTCCAATGATTAAAGATTTATAGGTAACCTTTTAGTCTATATTTGCTAAATTTAATACTGTATTTGAAACTAAAACATGCTAATATATGTGTCTTTATTAATTTTTTTTTACTATTTTTTTAACAACATTCACGTCTGTAGGACTTAACCCAAGATTTCCTCTCCTAAAGTGTTTAAATGTTTTGTCTTTGTCAATGGACCACCACCTCATTGATAATTTTTTTTTACTATTTAATGTAATTTTTGATGCGTTTTAACTTATCCATTCACGTCTCCTCCGTAAAAATCCTACTTCCATCAGGGTATAATGTAATTAAAAAGGTGGTTTCAAGTTATATGCATACTCAACGGATTTGTCTACCCTTCAGCTTTCATAACCTATCTTACGTTAATTTGTCATCGTTATTCATAACAAACTCATTAATCTTATATTTTGTGTTGCTGCTTTCATTCTATGTTTTTTTGTAGGTTACACTAGTGTGTTTACGTCTTTACGACATTGTTTGTTACGAATATAATAAACATGTAATTAACCAAGACTTAAATTCGGACTTAATTGTAATATAAAAATTGTCTCCACTCATCGTTATATCATTGAAATTGTTCTTTTACGCTCTCTATCTTCATAAGTTTTGTGTTATGACTCATGATAAGTTCAACGGTTGCTAACCTTGTCAACGAAGAAAACACGTTTCTCAGGGTTGTCGAACTTGGAATGAACCCAAGAGTTACAAGACACAGTAATGGGGCCAATGGTGGAGCCTTCTATTACAACAGATGCCACGAATGCCTCTTTGTGGTGTTCATTTTCTATCTTAATAGCCCCGATTGAACCGAAATCCTCTGGTACTTCAAACTCTGCTAAATATGTTATCTCATTTTCTTGTTGACCAGTTCGGTGTGCATAATCCTTTATTGGATCCTTCATCAATCCCGTCTCTTCAAAATCAAAATGAAAAAAATATATAAATTGTTAAACTAATGTCTTTGTTATAATTTCATAACAACGAAAATGTCGAGTCATATTTCAGTTATCTATCAAGTTTATCACGATCTCCATATAGCTAGACTGATACATCTTAAGGTTATTGACATGAACGGATGCAATTTTTTAATACTTAAGCAGATATAAACATGTATATATTCTTATATTTTTCTTTATAATCCTTGACATCTTTTGTGAAGATTATAAAAGAATATATACTAATTATATTTAACTATACATGATACTTTGTATTATAAAATATAATAATTTAAGAGATTATAAGAAACTTTTTTGTATTAGGACCCGTTACTATAAAAAGTATGGCTTAGCAATATAAAAATTTATATATCATCAATTTTGTACATAACTAGTTTATGTTGTCTTGTACCCCATACTTTATTGTTTTCTTGTGTATATTTTGGTTGTACCTTTGGGGGTATTTAACACTTTTTGGGTTGAGGTTTTGCTTCATCGGCTGCCTCTTCGTTGTTTCAAGGTAGATTTTTGTTGTTGTTATGCTGTTTTCGATTGTTTGTGGTTTTGTCGTCCTTAAAGACGACAACTCACGCGCCAATGGTTATGTTTCGACTTTTATGTTGTGGTTTTGTGTTGCTCTGAAGGATTTGCTGCATGTCTTTTTTTATGTTAATCGGGGTCTCGTTATCAAACATTTGATGTTGTTTATTTGGGACTTTGGTTTACATTTCTTTTGGATGTTTGGATGAGACCTTTTGAGATTTTTTGTTTGCGGTTTAATCTTGTTTACGTTTCTGGTTTGTTTGGTTGTTGGTTTTAAAGGTCTGTGAAGGTGTAACGATAATGTTCACCAGAGATCGTTTGTGGTTTTACATCTTTTGTTAGTTTTTATGATGGTTGTTTGTTGGGTTGATGAAGATGACTTATGGCTCATCGGAGACCATTAGCTATGATGTTGCTTTTGACTTGGCTTGGTAACTTAATTACAGTCGTCTATTGCTAATGAGCTTTGTTTCATGGTTGTTTTGATGTTGATTATGACCATTTGGGTCTACGATGTTATTTGTATATTTTATCTTGGTCATATTCTGTTGTTGTTGGCTAATGTACAACTCAGTTAGCCTAATTGGTTCATAACAATCTTCTTTATCGTTGCACTGCTGAATTGGTGACCGTTTGGCTTGATGAAACTGACCTATTGGTCCCACGAGAGTCGCAATTGTGATGTTGATTAGGATTGGCTTTGTACTATATGTTGTCGCCATCCTACACTTTTGTGCTTTGATGTTTAAATATTTGTTGAGAGTTATGGTTGTTTGTGCATATAACCTTAAACTATTGTGTTGTGCATGTGTGGTAGCTGTGTCGATTCTTAAGAGTTTGGTTTTTTGAAACAGTTTGATATTTCTATATTTGTTTGTTTATTTATTTATTTATATATTATCTATTTGCAACACACTTGTATTGTTGATAGATGTACCTCATGCATTGTTTGCTATTTATTTTCTATGAGGAACGGTAAAAAGATAATTTTAAATTAGCTTAACAAAAAAACTAACTTCTTTAGTCATTTGGAACAAGGTTGTTAAAAAAACCCGTCAACCATAGAGATTAAATCCCAACACAAAACAAAACCGAAAAAACAAAACTAAAAACAAGAAAAAAAAACTTCTATCAAAATAAATTCTTGAAGTTGAAAAAACTAGAGGAAATGTATTTGTAATTTACTCTAAAATGAATAATCATGTACACCCCTGTGTATTGTCAATAAGGCTTGATGGTGTAGAATCAAGCCCGTAGCTTTGTTAACCTCCAAACACCGCTCCGGGCTAGTTAAAGGGGGCGCTAAACATGGGCTTGCCATGCTCTTCAAGAAGTTAATAATTGATTTGGTGGGAGCCATCATTGGGAGCCACCAAAAAGCAACCAATCATATTTCTTTTTTGTTTTTTAGTTTTTTTTCTTTTTGAATTACTAGTTAAAGAGTGAATTAGCCAAACTCATTATCTACTAACGGAACCATCCGGTCTAAATGAAACACTCAAAACCTAATCCATCTAGAAGTCGATTAAAGAATGATAAGTTGTCTTGCATTGTATGAGACAAAGTTTTGTCAGTTTTTGACAGGGACATGTGACCAAATACTGTCGACCAGCTGTCACTCTAATTGTCACTGTAATGTATAATATAATATGGTTTTCATTTTCCATATCATGTGCAAAACACCGATTTAGTTTGATTACAAAAGATTTTGCTAGCATATTTTTTAATATAATTCCACCGTCTTACGTTATTTTATTTCCATGAAAACGACTTTATGTTACTATAAAGAATAATGACACCTGAATAATTAAATATACTTGGTTCGAAGTTGACTTTCTAGGGTAAGTATTTAATTTTATTTTATGGACCAAAACATTGACATTTTAATCATAAATTAACAAAATAAAAATGTTTAATAGGGCTGTTCAAAAAGCTCGTGCCTCAAAGTTTGCTCGAAACTTACTTGAATTTAGCTCTTAAAAAACTCGTGAGATATGGTTTGGTAAGAAAATGAGCCTAGCTCGGCTAAGTTCGTAACGAGTTGGACTGACTCGATTTGGCTCGTTCGTTAGCTCGGCTTGGTTTGCTCAATTTTATTTTACCTATAACATATTATATTCTTATATACATACAATATATTATAAAAACTGGTTATTATTTACGGGCATTTAAGCGTGTTGTTGGATATCTATAGTATATTTGAGGGTTTATTATGATTCTATTGAACTTATATTGTATTTTGTTGAAATTTGAAACTTATTTTGTATCTCGTTGAACTTGATTTTGGTTTATTGAACGTATTTTAGATATGTTATTTTAAACTAGTTAATGATATTTTAGACTATTAAGTTTTGAATGGTATGTATTAATTTTTTCTTAAATTGGAACCTAACCAAGCCGAGCCAGTTTGGTTAAAAATCAAGTTGAGCTCCCGCTTAGATATTTAGCTCGTTTCAAATCCAAGCTGAGCGGAGCCGACTCATTTTGTTAAACGAGTTGAGCCCGAGTTTACCCCTAACTCCGCTTAGCTCGGCTTGTGAACAACCCAAGTTATAACGGCACTCAAAATTCACCCTTCATCCACTTTCAAGTGTGTATTGATGGATGTAACTTTTTATATATACAGGTAGGTTCATTTGAAAACCGCAAATTATATATAGTATAGGATGGTTCATTTGGAAAAAAAACCAAGAATCACGAGTTTTAAATGCAAAAGCTATTTTTATATGATTTTTTCAAAGTATTTTCACATAAACATTCATATAGAAGGCATTTTAATAAGGAAAACCTGATTTTTGTATTTTTTTTTTACTTTTCGGAATGGTTTTAGCCTTTTTTCTTTAACTTTTTAAATTTTATTATTAGAACAGATTTTATATGTGTCTATATATAAATCATCGAAAAAAGTAATTTAAAAATGAAGGTTTTTTATGTTTAAAACACTTTCTTTTATGATTTTTAAAACTTTTTTTATAATTTTTTTACAAGCAAAACATATGGTCCTCTGGTTCCATTTTTTTATATATTTCCTCAATAAAATCACCCATTTTTTTTATTTTTTATGGTTTCTGAATAAAGTCACCCCTGTATATAACTCACCCCATTACTTATCACTATTGTAAATCATAACCTTACAATCTTCACAATATTTATTTTGTTTAAATGTTTTTCTATTATTTCTGGAGTTAGTTTATTCTTGTTACTTGATTATTACTTGTTTATTTTTTATGATAACTAGTCTTTTACCCAGTGTAGAATTTTTTAAAAGAAAAGTCCTATTTCTTATCGCACTCAAAGCTCTCAATTTTTGCGCCCTAGCTAGCTTTCTAAAAAGTTCCCTATACGCCTTCTATATATGCTTATATAAAAAATAGGTATATGTATGTATATGTAAATCCACTTTAGTGTTTAGGTTTTTTCTTCTTGAATATACTATCATTTTTCATCCAATAAATATAAAAAAAGAACCGCTATGCACACTTACTAGGGTCAATCTCAGCGGAAACAAGCTCCAAAAGGAGCGACTTTCCAAACATATCGGTGAAGTCATCAAGTGCTTGCGTAAAAATGTTTGATAGGGCACCACCGACCGTCATCTGGACCGTAATCACAGCTTTCAGGCTTATGGTTTTGATGGTACTAGCCGCACTCGATTCTCTAGCCACCGCTTTGATTTGGCTCGCAAGCTTTCCGGTGTTTGGCCTAAAATGAAAAGGATTGTGACGCTTGACCGGAAAAGCCAGGGTGTTGTGAGAAAGAAAGGAAGTAGGGGTTGCACCACTGCCATCTCCGGCGATAAACGACTTCTTTCCCCGCGTAAGCAACGATGGAGGAGCGGTTTTGTGGCGGTGTAGGTGGTTGAGTTGAGGTTTCAACATGGTTGAGTGGTGAGTGATTTACATAATCAACCATGCATATGCCTTGATTATATAGAAGATGAATAGGGTTTGAAATAAAAAGAGATGGAAGTTACACAAACTACCCTTGAAAAAGACATTAATGTTGTATTAGTTATAGTATTATTTTTTTTATATTTTTTGTACGTATTACTTAAATATATATTAGTTTAAACGAAATGATCCATTATTGTGTCGAATATACATATAATATGAATAGTTGATTGTTTTTAAAAAACTAATCAAGTTCTTTAAGTGATCTATTTAAGTTATTTAAACTTTTTCTAATAGAAATTATTACTAAAGGAAAAGAATTAAAAGATCTTTTTGTAATGTCTCAGATTTTGCAGATGTTTTTTCAGAAGAGCTACCTGAACTACCGCCTGATCGTGAGGTTGAATTTAGAATTCACCTAATACCAAGAACTACATCGATTGCCAGAGCACCATATCATTTAGCACCAACGGAGATGTTGGAACTGAAGAAACAACTGGACGAATTATTAGAAAAAAGTTCATACAACCTAGCTCATTGCCTTAGGGAGCACCTGTGTTATTCGTCAAGAAGAAAGATGGATCGATGCGCATGTGTATTGACTACAGAGAATTGAATAAGGTTACAATAAAAAATCGGTACCCACTACCGAGAATCGATGATCTATTCGATCAACTTTAAGGAGCTCGATTCTTTTCAAAGATTGATTTACGCTCAGGATATCACCAATTGAAAGTACATGAAGATGACATTCCTAAAACTGCTTTTAGAACAAGGTATGGACATTAAGAGTTTACAATTATGCCATTTGGTTTAACAAATGCTCCAGCTGCATATATGGACATATGAACAGAATATGTAAACCATACCTCGATAAGTTTGTAATTGTCTTCATAGACGATATACTTATTTATTCCAATAGCAAGTAAGAGCATGTTGAACATTTACAAGGACTTCTGACATTATTGAGAAAAGAAAAGCTATATGCTAAATTCTCAAAATTTGAGTTCTGGTTACAAGAGATACAATTTCTTGGACATATGATTAATCACGAAGGAATTCATGTGGATCCTCCAAAGATCGAGGCAATTACCAAATGGAAAGTCCCTAATTCACCAACGGAAGTAAGAAGTTTTCTTGGATTGGCAGGATACTATAGACGCTTTTTCTAAATAGCCATTCCATTAACCAAGTTAATATGTAAGTCAGTTAAGTTTGAATGGGGACCAAAAACAATAGGAAGCTTTCAAGATCCTAAAGCAAAGATTAACTAACCCACCGATACTTGCTCTACCAGAAAGAACTGAAGATTTTATAGTATACTATGATGCATCAAAATCAGGTTTTGGATGTGTGTTGATGCAACGCCAGAAAGTGATTGCTTACGCCTCTAGACAATTAAAAAAGCATGAAGTAAACTACACAACGCATGATCTGGAATTGGGAGTGATAGTTTTTGCCCTCAAAATTTGGAGATATTATCTTTATGGTAGTAAGTTCACTGCCTTTACAGATCATAAAAGTTTAAGATATATTTTCGGGCAAAAAGAACTGAACATGAGGCAAAGACGTTGGATGGAGATGCTTAGTGACTATAATTGTGATATTTAATATCACGAAGGTAAAGCTAACGTACTAGTTGATGCTTTAAGTCGTAAGTATCATGAGAAGCCAAGAAGGGTATGCACTCTCCGATTGAACCTGCAAATAGATCTAATGGAACAATCGAAAGAAACTCAAGAAGCAGCAATCAAGGATGATGCTGAAGGATTAAAGGAATGATGAAAGAATTAGAAAAAGGAATAGATAGAATTTGAAATTTTCATAAGAAAATAATTTGGGTACCTATCCAAAGAAATCTACGAAACCGAATTCTGGAAGAAGCTCACAAATCCAAGTATACGATGCATCCTGAAAATGACAAGATGCACCAAGATTTAAAGAAAAATTTCTGGTAGATAGGAATGAAAAAGGACATAGCAAGTTATGTTTCTAAGTGTTTTACTTGCTCACAGGTTAAAGCTGAACATCAGAAACCTTCAGGTTTACTTCAGCAATTGGAGATGCTAGTTTGGAAATGGGAACTGATAACAATGGATTTTGTACCAAACTACCCAAGACACGAAAAGGCAACGACACAATCTGGGTGCTTGTGGATAGATTAACTAAGTCTGCATATTTCTTACCAATGAAGGAAACTTTTAGTATGGAACGTTTAGTAAACTATATGTGGATGAAATAGTTTCTAAACATGGAGTCCTTTTATCTATTGTGTCCGACAGAGATAGTCATTTTACCTCTCATTTTTGGACAAGTTTCAAAAAGCTATAGGAACCCGATTAAATTTAAGTATAACTATCACCCTCAAACAGATGGACAAAGTGAAAGAACAATTCAGACTTTGAAAGACATGCTCAGAGCCTGTGTGATAGACTTTGGAGGAAATTGGGATGAATATTTGCCATTAATAGAATTCTCTTATAACAATAGTTATCATACAAGCATTAATGTTGCCCCCTTTGAAGCACTCTACGGACGAAAATGCGGAAAAACCGGTATGTTGGGAAGAAATAGGAGAAAAGCAATTATCAGGACCTGAGATTGTACAAGAAACAACCGACAAGATAATTCAAGTCAAGAAAGACTGAAAACACAAAAGATCGTCAAAAAAGTTATGCAGATAATCGTCGAAGAAATGGCTTATCAGCTACAGTTAAGAAATGGACCAGTAGCTTATCAACTACAATTACCCAAAGAAATGGCTAATATACATGATATATTTCATGTATGTAACCCAAATAAATGTTTAGCTGATAAATCATTGATAATAGCTCTTCAAGACATGGAGGTAAATGAGAAACTAAAATTTGTTGAAGAACCCCTACAAATTGAAGACAGAAGGGTCAAGAACCTCAAGCATAAAAGATTGATTTAGTCAAAGTGAAATGGGATTCAAAAAGAGGACCGGAATATACCTGGGAACTAGAGTCAGAGTTGAAAACGAAATACCCACACTTGTTCAACTAAATCTCGAGGACGAGATTTAAATAAAGGTAGGAATGATGTAACATTTCCATTATATTTAGATCAAAATAAAGTATATAAAACTTATATTATTAAACAGGTAGATTACGAATAAGTTGACTGTTAGAATTATGAGATATCTAGACGAACCTAGGAATCGTTTAATAATTAATAATAAAATATATTATAATTGACCTTACTTCGTTTTTAAGAAACTTAGGTCAAAATGTAGATAAAAAACATGCCTGTTCTAATGACATATTCATCGTTTTATAAAACGTTATATTTTAGAAGTTATAAACAATAAATGAGTGAAGCAGTTGAATTAATTATAATATATAAAATAATAATAATCTTTTAACATGTATGAATTGGGGTATGTACGTGTCTCACCTTTAGGAAGATCATGATGAATAAAATTTACGTGTCTTCATGCCTTCATCTATAAATAGGGCAGATGGTTAACCTTTAAAAAATTGCCCATACTTTTCTTTCTCTCTCGCTCTCTCTGTTCTATTGTTTTTATACTCGATACCCTAAACTTTGCTCTGTAGTAAGTGTTTTGAACCCTGATCACTAGTACGATACCCTGTCCAATCGATCTAACCAACAACGGATGTCAAGGTGCTGCTTGAATAAGGCTATATTTTGTTAACTACGTTGGGGTTTTGATCTCGTAATTTATAGTTAAAGTTCAATTGGGTTGATATACCAAGTGTTGCATTGTGTTTTTATTAGGAACCCAAGCTTAACACACGGTGACTATAGTAATAAACCCTAAATCTATAATGTGAGTCATTCTTTCTTTTTATTAGATGCTTTCAAAAACTTAAAATGTTTTTCAGTTATACTAACAGACAGTGATTAAGTTTTTGTATTCTGAAATTACTACCGGCAGTACGGTTTTGTATACACTACTTGATAATCTTCACTATTGGACGAAAGTTAGCCAATGAGTGATATGACCACCGTCACATCGGAACTGCCACCGAGTGCAAATACTAATTTGAGTAATTGATAGATATAAACAAATGTAAAAACTCTTAATATTATAAATTTTAACAATGTGTCTTTTTATAAAAATGAATGAATTCACCAGTATTTTTCGCTGATAAAATGTTTTTAAACACGTTTCAGGTAACTTGCTGTGAAAGTAAAAGAAGCATGCTATAAGGCACTGAAGGCTTAAATAAAGTGGCTATGTTAACATAATAAGGAAAAGAAATTATGTTTTATCAAATAGGGTTTATCCCTATAAAAACCTTTGTTTGTAATATGGGTTTTATCCTAGTTGTGTAATATCAAACTTTAGTGTCTTACAAATTCTAAAATTTTTCTAACTACATCCTGATGAAATTTTCCGCTGCAAATTTAATAAACACCGATACCACTTGTAACTGCTCACAGCTCCCGTCTAAGGTGTGGTCGGGGGTTGTGACAACATATTAATTTAATTTTTTTTAATGTGTAGATAGGTCATTTTTTATTTGATTAGACAATGACCGAGATTAATATCGAGAGTCTTTGTATCCTTGGACGATATCCAGAGTCTTACTTAAATTATACTACGTATACGGTGAATGCACATGCCTTTTGTGTATCATAGTGAGTGGAAGTAGAATATCATTTCTTTTATATTTAAAGCTAAACTGTGTTTGAAAATCAGCAATGTATGTACTCACATCATAACACCTTAGGTCAGGGGCAGACCTACCTTAGGGGAAGCGATAGCGGAGGCTACTCCTTGGCGCTCCGGCTGTAGGGCAAAATTTGAAAAAATTTGACGTTTTTTTCGATCTCATTACCCTTTTTTTTATAAAACATTATCCATACGAAGATTTTCTAGATCCGCTACAGTCTTAGATACCTTTTGTTAAATCTTTCCATTCATGTGTATATGTGCATTGGTCTTTTATGATACAAGTATTTTAAAAAAATGTTGGAAACCAAACGACCTAAAGATCAAACCAGCGTGCGGCCGGTTGTAGATCAACACCCTTTCCACCACACAATTTTTTGTCCTAGTATTGATGTCTGTTTAATAGTAAAATAAAGATAACAATCAAATGAAGTTATAAATGTCATGTTGCATCACTGATTGGTTCTGTGTACTATCACCTAACTAGGAGAAAAACCATATATAATACAATACATAATAGATCAACACCCTTTCCACCACACATTTTTATCCTAGTATTGATGTCTGTTTAATAGTAAAATAAAGATAACAATCAAATGAAGTTATAAATGTCATGTTGCATCACTGATTGGTTCTGTGTACTATCACCTAACTAGGATGAAAAACCATATATAATACAATACATAATAATATTGATTAAGACACTTATTGTATTGTTTCTTTCTTTCTCCTTCATTAGTTTGGTGTTGCTTTAGTAGCTGAAGACCTAAACCATGCATTTATGACCTACATTTGAATTGACGCCGACACTTCTTAGTGAAATTTATTTTCAATTGCCATTTTTGGTCGAACTTTGATATTTTTGTATTGAGGTTATCTCATTTATAATCCGTTTGGCATACATTCTTGTATGTGATGATATTGTGTTTGGTTAATGAAATACAACCTGAACGATATCAACTTAAAGCACGGATTGATGATTATTGTAACACACTCAATCAGGATAACATAGTTCTATATGAATTTAACTCTGAAACATTCGGTAACATATTATAATACGACTTATATTTGTATATTTAACTAGTAATTTCTCCGCGCGTTACAACGGTCAAAATTTAAAGTAACTCGAATTTATACTGTCTAATGAGAACGTATTATATTTTACTCAACTTGTTTCCGAACAAAAGTGACGTCAAAACGTAGACAAACTGAAAATGTGCATTAAAATAAGCACGAAAACATATTATATTTGACCAGACTTATTTGCGAAAGAAATTTACGTCGAATCATTAACCAACTTGAACTTATACAGACATGTACATAAAAAAGTACGTAAGAAAATTATGTTTTTAAGTTAAAGAATGGTACGGCGCGTTACGATAGCGTCGAAACGTAAACTAATTCGACTTTATACCGCCTAATTAAAACGTATTATATTTAACCCAACTTGTTTTGAAACAAAATTTATGTTACAATGTAGACTAACTGAAAACGTAAAAAAAGGCAAAAAAAAAACGTATTATATCTGAGCCTACCCATTTCCGAGTTTTTAAAGTCGAAACCTAAATAAAACTAAATTTATACCGATACATACATAAAAATAAGCACGTAAAATTGATTACAAAGTCTTAACAATATTAATGAGTTGTAAGTAACAATACTAGATATTGAAGGGTAAAAGTGGAAAAAACCAAATATACACTAAAACAAAAAAAAACACAAAAGGGAAAAAATGTAAAGAAAAAGAGAGTTACTTCCTATAAATATAAATATATTTACTGTGATATATATATATAAATATAAATATGAATACGTTATCGAAGGATACCAGATTTTTAACGTTCTAATGTCATGTTTATATAAGTATGCAATGATGATAGTTAGCCATTATAAAAAAAAAAGTAGAAATTTACGTTTCTTTTATACATAATATATTATTTAATACATAAATATATTATTTCTCGTGTTTATTCTTTTAGCTCCATCTCGACCTCCGAATACTTTTTTAATTAAGAAAGCCCATTTTTGTTTGGACAATTACCTATAATCCCCTACAAACTTATAAATTACATGTACCTAACTCAAAAATTAAATTACATTTTTCTCCTTTCTAAAAATTAAAATTAACAAATACACCCATTTCATTAAAAATGAATTAAAGAATGACCATTTTACCTTTTTTTTAACTAAACCTTAAAATCTCAAATTTACCATTTTTAAGTGATAACATTTTAGCCCTTTTCCGTATGTTTTTTTTTAATTTTCGTTGGTTTTTAGTTTCTTTATTTTTTATATGTGTGAATTTAAGACTAAACATATTATGTGATGAAGCTCTCCTGCAATCCATATATTATGTTAACATCAGTTAGCCTATGTTTTCCTAACTTTTTTTTAGTCATAACACACCTGTGTTCAAATTTTAACTTTCAGCTTTAATTTGTCTGACTTTTTAATCAAACACGTTAAATCCAACCTTAATCAAACACATTAAATCGAGCCTAACAAACCTACTTTGAGAACATTGATGAAATCTTGAATCAAAGAAAATAATTGCAAAAATAATAATAAAGAGTCAAATACCAAACAATCATGTTAATCACGAAAATAATTAAAAACGCATATGTTAAGGTTAGTCAACAATTATTGCCGGCTCCGGTGGAGTTTTGAAGACGACTAGGTTTTAAAAATGTGGTTATGTTCCTCGTCGTTGTTTCTTTTCCTCCTAGCCAGCTGTGTTTGTTGTAGTTGTTTAGTCCAACTTCCGTTTCTGCTTGATGTCAGAGGATCTGTTTGTGGTCGTCGATGGAGAATTTGCAGCGGCCAGGGATGATGAAACGTCAACTATATTACGTAGAGGTAGGAGGGGAGTTGTAATTCTTTTATAAAAAGGGTAAATCCGTCTTTTTGTTAAAAATGAGAAAATATGTAATTTAATTTTATAGCTTGGATAAATATATAATTAATGTCTTAAATAGAGGAATATATCTAATAATCCCATTTTGTTTACGCAATATTGATGTAAAGGGGGAGACCTAGCCCTCTAAAACAATAAAACTCTCATTTCATTCTCGAAACTCTTTCTCCAACAGACCGTCACCATCACTCGAATATAAAGTGAGTTTTTAGTTGTTATTTTTAAATTCTTAGTTATAAAGTGTGACCGAAGGGCCTATGATATGATATGATATCAAGGTGTCTGTTAATATGTAGTCTCTTTTAAATGATGAGGGTTTAAATTACATAGCAGACAAAATAAGTAATTGTGAGTATGTTAGTTTATCGTTTCAAAATAGTTACACAAGTAGTTAAGGCACCGTCCGCATTGTGAGCGCTACACCAAATATTTCTTTACCAACTAAAATAAAACGCTATCATACTTTTGCTAGAAAAAAAAACTAAAACGATGAGAAAACTATAATTTTAACTGGGGGCAAAATTGTAGTTTGTCATGACCAATGAGTGAGCGCTAGCGAACAAAAATTATATCGAGTCAAACAATTAAATCAAAACACTACCATAGGTTTGCAAAAAAAAAACGAAAACGATAACAAGACTGTAATTTTAAACTGGGGAAAATCATAAGCTTAACCGGAGGTTAAATCGTAATTATCAAAAGCTACAACAATTGCTAGATTTTAATTTTGAACTAGGGCACAATCATAATTTTGGATTGGGATAAAATTGTAACTTGTCAAAATTTACAATGATTACAAAACTGTAATTTTAAACTTAAAGCAAATCATAATTCAAAACTGAGGTAAAATCATAATTTGTTATATCCAACGAAGAAGTACCAGAAACTATTACAACATTGATTTTGCAGTATATATAAATATATGACATTAAATAAAAAATCACATACGTCCAAACGAAGAACAATATGACACGTGTACACAGAGTAACCGTACATGCAAGATCTTCTTGTAAAAGCACTTCAAACACGATAGTTGTTTCCTTAATTAAAATATAAAACTTAAAAATGCTAAATTCAAAGAAAAAATAATATCCATAATATTCACGTGTTAATGTAACAAAGTACATGCTCTGTAGTGCATGTACTAACACAAACAAATAAATACAAGATAACTTTCAAACATACACGTTTAATAAATGAAAAACAAGTAAAAAGTTATATTTAAATACAATACACAGTTATGCATAGAAAGATTAATACGTTACAGAAACTTCTCAAGTTTTTATTTTTCATTATAGATATGGCTCAAATTTTTTTTTTCTTTTTCTTTTTTGTGTCTTCAAGGTACCGCAGTTAAATAGACAACTAATTTCACAAAGTTAAAAGTAATTAAGGTCATGTGCAACGAATCAGTCAAATGGCAAGGAATCTTTATCTTAACGAGGGTATTTCTCCGCACGTTGCGGCGGCATGTGACCGCAAGCATTCGATGAGTATTGATTCGATTCGTTACAGTACTTGTGCGATACATACACTCGGTAGACAAACCAACGTGTGCTTTACATCATCCAAAAACAATAAAAACAACACCAGTACCGACAACTTGAGATCGTCATGGTACTGTTACCAATATTTATCTGACAACATTGTTTAATATCAAACAATATTTATAGTGATATACGTTTTTCTTATATTATATAATATAGAAAAGACTAAAATAAATATATAAATAAATTATATATATAGTGAAAGGAAACTAATAATTTATACACAAAACAAAAGAAATATATAAATTACATATTAAAATACTTTACTGTTTATGATGACTTTAAAATAATATGTATAAAATAATAATAATAACATAATAATGTATAATATAATAATAATGATCTGTTATATAAACAATTACGTTATTACTAAAAGAACATACAATGATCAGTGGAGGTATAAAGACCTCCAGTTTTGGCTATTTTTAAGACAGCCTTGTTTTTTAGATCGTTTTCTATGGCTAGAGCAAGTTTGGCTTGTCAAAACTTCTTATTATTTATTGATTATTTAATTATTTCATTACATTCTTTTATAATTTCTCTCTATATATATAAATAATGCCAGTAAACAACCTTACGTTTTACTGTGGAAATTTAATCATTATTGTACAACACTCGCTATACTAACCGAAAAAGAAAACTAAAAACTAAAGTCGTTATATAACACTTGTTTTGCATCTACTGAAAGTTATAATATTGGTACAGTACGTTACCAACACTCGTATAGATTAAACTCGTGCAGTTGCGTCTAATTTTCTCACACATTGCGACATAAATTTTATTTTAAAAAAATTGTATTCAAAATAACGGTAAGATGACGAACAGAGCCGGTATAGTAATATTTACAATAGTTTTATTACACAAAAGTTGTATGATTTAACTAAAAAATAAAGTCATGTTTTACATCGATCGAAAATCATAAAAACGAATAACAATACCAATACCGGTTCCGATAACACCGATACCGGTTTTGATGTTGTTGATCAGTATTGACTCAATTCTTGACCATATCCTCATTTTGAATACAACTACGTTTTAAAATAAAACTTGTAATACAACCTCGTTTTACATAAAATTCTTATCGAAATGTAAAGAAATAAATTGAACACAACCGCGTATTAGTCTTTACAAAAAAAATGAACGAAAGTTAAGAAAAAAACTATAGGGTTAAAACGGATGTTACTGTTATAAGCTATTGTGTTAAAAACATATATTATTTATAGTATAATATGTATAAATGGAACTAAAGATAAGAGAAAATAGAAAAAAGTTAAAATTACTATTCACACAATATTAATAATTGTTATATATATAGTGTAGTTATTTAGTCATAATTTATATATAACGGTAGTTATATTCTAAATATATATTTATCATATTGAAGAAATTAAGTTGCATAAATAGAAGGATTTAGACTCATAATTTTAATCGAGTGTGAATATATAAAACTGAGTCTTAGCTTGTTTATTAAATGAGTCAGTGACACTAATACACAATCAAATTCGGGTGCAAAATTGTTGTTTAAACATTTAATGTGCGGATTTCGAGTAAGCTACGAGTTGATAGCAGTTGGTTATAACTTCATGGCATTTTCGCAACAATATGATCTTTGGTGCTAACATGCATGATTCAATTTTGTAGTATTTTTATTATGGAGTTAGGAGTAAATTAATTATCCTCTTTAGTGTTATCTCTTAGAGGACCGAAGCGGCCCCTACTCGTTCCCAAGCACCGCCGTCGGCGGTGTGGTTAGGAGGGGTCGGGGTTAAGTTGTTACCGCTTGAATGTGTGTGTGTCGGTATGAGAGAGATGGAGAGAGTTGTGTGTATGAAGAGAGTGAATAGGGTAGTAAAATGATACGTCTATAATTTAGGATAGTGGTGCCGTAAATCAGGTAGAAGATGATAATGGATGATCTAAATAATGTGATAATGTAATTGATGAAACTTAGCGTATATGGGTTTAGCCCCCCCCCCCCCCCCCCCCTCCTTTTAACATTATGTGGACTATGGGTAACCACGTTTTCAGTTATTGAGTAAATTGTTAAAATGGTCTCTGATGTTTGGTCACTTTTGGCACTTTAATCCAAAACCCAAACCTTTTGAATTTGGGTCCAAGTGGTTTCAATTTTGTTGCCAATTTTCATCCAAAAGCAAAATTTGATCAGATTTTTTAGTTAACATTCAGTTTTTTGTCTTTTTCCCCTCTTTTAATGAAGGGCAAAATGGTCAGATTTTTTTAATTTATCATAATAAAACGTTAAGATAATATTTTGCACTTATTAAAAGGGAGGAAAAAGGTAAAAAAACTCACAGAGGAGTTATCCCCAACGTCTTGGGTAATTTGCATTTGAGCGTCTGTCATGTGTATGCCTACACCCCGCACTAAGGTCGTGGCCATTAACTAATGTAATGAGCCGAGGATATCCAGAACACGGTAATTTAACCCCCGATTTTTAAGTTATCAAACAAAACTGATTAAAACAAAATATGTGGATTTACTAGCCACAATCCAGCATTCGATTGATCCCATTTCTGACCAAGCGGTAATGTTTTACTGTATCTCAAGCCCGTATAGGGAAACTAAGTCGAGAGTATTTACCTGAGCTAGTCTTCTTTTAAATTTCAATAACTCAGCCGTATACAAGAGTACTAACGTGCAGATAGCATTTACCGACAACGCTCTAGTCTGGATTATGGCATAAGCTAACCAATTAATACTAACGGTCTTTAATTAAGTCATAGACTTAGACCGAGTAGTGTACATGATCAAAACGTATAACGCTTGATTAAACGATGATCGGATAGATGTAGTTTAAACCCGACAAGTACTTTGACTTGCATAATATGGATAAACTATAAACATTCTAAATTTTGAAACTTTAATGACAATGTTAAACCCGTTTCGGTTAATTTCGTAAACTAGTTATGTATAATCAACCGTATGCTTATAAGCAATAATGGGTAACCGGATAAGTCATGGACAAGTTCTATATGCCACTATAATTTAAATAAGTTAAAATATCAGTAAGATATCAACTTATATGCCCGTTAAGGTTCTAAAACGAAACTATGCCTCATAAGGGTATTTCGGTAATTTTATACCGTATAAAAGGAATTTGAATAGAATTTAATGTTATAATTATAAAAATTCTGGAAAAATAGTTTATTTATGATATAATATCAGTAGGATACCAATTATTTGTGTAATTTATCTTTTATGACCAAACTATGCACCGAATGGGCATTTTGGTCATTTTACACAAAGTTTATAAATTATTTGGGATTCTGAGTTTATAACATGTACCTACTGTAAATATGTTTAAAATAAGTTTTAAAATCAGTAGGTAACAAGTCTTGGTCAATTAATATGGTTCAAAACCATACTATGCGCCGAAACGGTGCTTATGTCGTAAAATGACGTTTTATGCGATGTTTAATGAAAACTGACATTAGGGTCAGATTAAAATGTCTTAATATGTTATTCAATATAGCATATCAGTAGGTAAAATATTTATCTTGAAAATATTTGATTAAAACTATTTTATGAGCCACAAGGGCTAAAATCGTCATTTATCGACATAGTTTAAGGACCTGTTTGAAAACTCAGTTTATAACATGGTTTAGCTTCTCAAATAATCTTACTTATAATATTATATCAGTAGGAAGCTTATTTTCAAGTTTATTATCATTAAAACCCTGATTTATGCAAAAAGGACATTTTGGTCAAAGATGGCATAATTATGGAACTTGCGCATAAACTTAGATTCTGTTTATGATCATGTAATATAACCTCAGAGGGTTATGCTACATTATTTTACGATCATAATGCAACTTTAGATCAGTAGGTAACTAATCTAAATCGGGTCAGAATCGAAAGTCAAAGCAGAAGTCAAACTTCGCGACTTTCGGTTGCGAACCGACCCTAGAACTGAAATTGACGTGCCGAACATGTTCTTACATGTTCTAATAATTATTACCAACTTGTTTAAGTGTCAAAACAGGTTTCATAACATATATAAGATCAATTTATGATTTTTCCGAAAAATGGCATGTTTGACTTTTTAATATCATAACTTTGACCCGTCAATTGGTCTAGCAAACGTGATCTTCAAGAGGTGCCCTTTATAGGGACTACCACCTACCTTATTACGATCACTTAGCCATGTTTATTTCGAACAATGGCTGGACCATAATGGTCTTAACTGAAAGTCAAAGCGTTTTCCGTAAAACGCTTGACTTTTAGCTATAAAAGCCTATAAACGAAAATGTACAAGGAATGAACACTTACCATGATTCATAGGGTGCAAAATAACTATGTTGGATGCTCCTTTCAGCTAGGAACTTCCAGAGGAGGGAGAAGAGTGAATGAATGAGAAAGGTGCAAGTTGGAATGGTGAACTTAAGCACCTATTTATAGTTGGATAACTCAAAGAAGGTGATGCCAAGTGTTTAGGGGTGTAAGAGGAAGCTTACAAGTGTCCTAAAACTTGGCATAGCAGTTTGGGAAGCCATAGTTTAGATCAAATGGTTTTTGGAGCTTTGTTTGGAGACCAAGCAAAACTTTCTGCAGCAGATGGCTTCTCGCGCCCCACGAGAGACCCATGCCTGGTCTCTCGCGGCCCACGACCGCCCCTTGGCCATTTTCAAAAATTGACACTTTAACCCTTAGCTTTATAAAGCTCCTAAAAACCTTTTAAAACACCTTTTTGGCATTTTTAGCCCTCTGTAGCCAATACTTGGCATACCCGGGATTATGCCCGGACATTGTCGAGCTCTCGGTTCGTTAAAAGGTCACTCAGAGGCATAAATTAACATGTTGACACTTCTAATCCCTCCATTATCCAACTTTCACATATTTACAAAATTGAACCCTCTTGTCCAACAATTGGCACACATGAGAGTTAGGACTTCGCAAAGATCACTCAGAGGCTTATTATAACATGTTGACTCCGATATCACTCAGAGGCTGGGCATGTTGACATATCAGTCACTCAGAGGCTGTTATTTATGCATGTTGACATCGGACCGTCACTCATAGGCTCAGTTTGAACATGTTGACGCCTTTAGTCCTTATTAGTCTTTAATAGACTATATTTAAAATACAACACGTGTCACTATACTATTGGACACGTATTTTACAAGGTGTTACATATGGGAAAATCCTATCTACTTCCTTAATCATAAAACTATCCAATATATATGTTGGCATGTATGAAACTGAGTTTAGAACTTATTCCATCTAATATTAGAAGTAAAGTTGGATGTTTAATTATTTGAAAGATTTTCGCCATTTTTAACTTTAATTTATGGTAATAATAATAACCCTAGGAATCTTGTGAATTACAAAAGCTTAAGCACTTTGTTTTTTAAGATTGTATTTTCTGTATGTTCTTTATTGTTTTTCACTATAAAAGGATCTTGAAGGGTTTATTTAGTTTTTGTGGATTTTCCGTTCATGAGATAGCAAGGCTTTTTCAAACTTTTTTGATGCACAAGTTGATAAGTTTGAAAACCGAGGAATATTTGATCCAATTTTATCTTTTGACTGGTATGACTCCTTTAAATCATCTATGACAAGGACCGACAAGAAAAATGACGTCAAGAGAAAGCAAAATGAAGCGATAGGGATGCGCCACGAAGATGTAAGAGTTGTCTAAGGAAGAGGTTTGGCTAGTGAGGAGATGCATAGTGAACTTTCAACGGTATGATTTCTGGGGTTGTAATGGAGCTTAGCTGAGCCTAGCCAGGTTGAGCCAAACTTGAGCTCAAACTTAAACGAGCTAGCTCTGCTCGTTTACGCTATCAAGCTGCAAAATCGAGCTTGAGATCGGCTTGTAACTTCGAGCTAGCTTGAGCAAAACGGAGCCGACTTGTTAATTTTTTTTATTTTACTTTTTAACAAATATTGATAAAATGAAAACAAAGAAAAATTAAAACTACATAAATCTGTATGTACTTTTTTATTTTTCTAATATTTTAAAGACCAAAAGCAATATTAAAAATAGTATATGTATAATTTTTGTTTATTTTTTGATGTTTTTATGGGTTATTAAGTAATTAAAGTAACACTTCAACCCTTAGCCGAGTGAAATATAATGTTTAATAAAATGTTATTGTATAGTATAGTGTATAATATAGTATCTTTTTTAATAAAATTTTTGAATATACCATTATAAAAAAATATATAATTTATAAAAACGCATGTTTCGATGTCAAATCTAATCCAATCATTCACATGCAAGTCAATGATTAATCACAATTCAGTTATTAATAATTTAAAATTTGTTTTCTACATGTTATTTAACTTATTTACTTTTACTTGAAATGACCTAAACTAATTTTAGTTTTAATTTTCTAACTAAGTTTTCTAAACCTTGTTAGAAATATTTTAATCAAGTTTTTTTTAATTAACGTTTTAACAAATAATTAAAAAGACTTTTTTTACTTAGCTTTTTAAGCATGTAAACTTTGTTAAAAATATATATAATTTATAAAAACGTTTTTTTTTCAGTTTTGCACCAAATTTAACTATATTAGAAAAAACTATTTTAAATAACTATTTTTTTAATTAGTTTCTTTTTCTATAAAACTGATAGCTTTTTTTTATCTTTTTGTTGAATTAATTTTATTTGTTTTTATTGATTTTTAATTTATCTATGTTTATAACATGTATATATCAATATATACCTAAGAATATCAAAAAATTAAGTGCAACTATGATTAAAAAACAAACAAAAGTACAACTATAGATTAAAAAAATGAACAGAGCACAAAAGTACGAATTCGATGCAAAGCTAAGATTAACCACGTTCAAAATCTAACTCAACCCAATCTTTAATAAAAAATATAATAAAACTATTTTTTCTCTCTTTCGCATAAACAACCCAACCCAACTTAATTTTTAACACGCATTCACAACCCAATCTAACCCAACTTAAATTTGCATTAAATAAATGTAGCATATGGTTATTTTTTATTGTGTAAAAATAATAATGTTAAAACAATTATTTTATTCCAAAACAAATAAAAGTTATTTGTTTTTAATATAAAAGTTAAACAGTCAATATACATAATATACTAGAAAATGTATTTTTTTCAAACAAACTCCATTTTTTATAAAAGTTATATCATAACGTTCACAATTTTTTTAAGAAATACAATGTATTTAGCTTTTTATTAAGTTTAAATATATTATACAGTATTTGAGTAGTTAAATTATTAGGAGACTTGGTAGTTAAGATATAAAATAGAAAAGAAAATTAAAAGAGAACCAATCCAATTTTAACAAGTGACAAAAAAAACATGGAGTTCAACAAATCACTTGAAATAACAAATCACCCATGGTCAACCATCAAAATTTAACAAAGTGCCCTTCTCGAATTTACGTGAGCATCTCCGAAGATGTTTAACAATTATCAGATAATTGGAATTTATTATTTATTTAAACAATATAAAAACGTATAGGTTCATATTTTTTGTAATATTTTTTTCTCCAAGTTAGATATATTTTTTTTAAAAGACGTTACATTCGAAACAAATTTTTTACGGTAAATTATATGAGCGTCAATATTGTATCTGTACCGAAACAAACCAAAACACATCTGACTGTATAAAATTGGTACTAGTATCAGTATTACCGAAACCGGTATTTTTTTATGATTTTTGATTAATGTATAACATGTGTCGAGAGCATGTCTCGACTTTATTTTTGAAGTTTTCTCTTTAATTTGTTGTAGCACGTACCGGTATTATAACGAAACGAATCGATATTGTCCGAGTTCCCGTTGCGAAGCGCGGGAAAACCCCAATAGTTATTATTAATATACAATATTAAGATATAAATTTACACTTTTAAATGTACATATATTCGTAAATAAAAAAAATACACATGTTTGAGTTATCATTTACACATATTTTTATTTTTGTTTATTGAGTGATTTTAGAAAAGAGACAAATTAAGTAGAGTAGATTCTTTTTTAAGTGTTGTATTATTTTAGAGAAAAATACCCGGAAGTCCCTACATTTTCAAAATTATAGCTATAGTCCTCAACTTTGGCAAATTCATTTTCGGATAGTCCCTCAAGCAGGTGTAGGTTAGTTTTTGGTGTTAAGTTGGTGTGAAATTACTAACATGCCCCTACTAATAAAAATATTATTATTTATCTATTTATTTACCTAATACTAAAACATGTGGGACCCACTTTACACTCCCTCTCTCCCACTCTTCCTTTTCCCTTTTCTTTCTCTCTCTAGTTACCAGATCTTCACCTCCACCACCAAAATAAACCCTACACATCTACACCACCACCACGTAGAACTGCCGCTATCACCTCTTCTTCGTGACCGCCTTACCTACCACCTCCTCTTCACAACCGCCATACAAGAACAAAATTACAAGTGATAAGCATAGATTAGTGAAGGATAGTTGAGTTTCACGAAGAACAGCCATGACCAGGGCTCCGTGGCGGCGGAAATAGGTCTCCGACATTGATTATTGTTTTTTTATCAAAACCTTTAAAACATGTATATTACATATGTGATTTTTTTTCAAAAGCAAAAAATATCGGAATGTTAGAGTTTTCTAGGTTTTCTCAATGAAAAGGGTTTCTTATCTATCATTCCCTATATATATGTGTTGAGTTATAGTATAAATGGGTTTAAAAAGAATAAAAATGATAAGAAATCATCATAAAATGACAAGTGTCCAAGAAGAAATCAAGTGAGAAAGGTAATTTTGTCCAAAAGAATAAAACGAGTATGCACATGTATGTCACATGCTATTTCACCCCTTTTTTTAAACGCCCGAACTTTGTTATACGGCGTTTGTTTTTTAAAACATTATACCATAATATTAAGCGTCTTTTATCTTTAATATGAGCACCCTATTTTTATAGTTTTCAAAAAAAAAATGAAAACCAAGTTGCGTATTACACAATGGACATAACGTAAAACACAATAAGTATCAGACTAAATACACCATGGAAACTAAACAAAAAACCCAACTGATGACAACAGATAAAAGACAAAACGGACAGCAGCCTAAACACACAGTTGACATAACGTAAAACATCAAAAGTATCAAACTAGAAACAAAATGAAAAGTGGACTAAAAACACATTTATTGACAGTAGGTAAATGACACAATGGACAACAAATATACAATGAATAGCAGACTAAAACACAACATACAATAACAAAAAAACACAATAAATTACATACTAAAACACAATGGACAATACACTAAAACACAATGAACAACCTAATAAAACACAATGAACAACAATTAAAACACAATGTACAACGTATTAAAACACAATGGATAGCAGACTAAACATAATGATCGGAACCTATAACACAATGAATAGAAAACCCAAATATAACACCAGCTTCATTGTATCATAAATTGTGCTATAGGTTCCGATAAAAAAACGCAGTGGCCAGAACCCAAATAAAACTATGTTATAAGTTTTGATAATAACACAATGTATAGAAATCCTAGTAAAAATGTAATGACCAAGACCCAGTTAAAAGACACAATGACCTAAACTTTTAACACAATACAAAGAAAACCCAATAAAAGTGTTTTTTTTTTTGTTTTTTTTTATATAGCAATACTATACTCATATGAAAGATAAAAAACGGTCGCTATTATGGTGAAAATTTTTTGTAAACAAATGTCGTATTAAAAGTGATGTTTTAAATTGGTGAAGAAATTGACATATGCTTTGCATGTTAAGAAAGAAAGTAAATAAATGTAGTATACCTTTTATACACTTCTACTATTTTCTTTTCCCTAAAACTAATCTCAACCTTTTAAATCTAAGATCAATATATTAAATCCTTCTTACCTTTCTTATTTATTTAATCCATATATATATATATATATATATATATATATATATATATATATATATATATATAAATATATCAGGGAGAGTTCATTGGTGAACACTAAAAAAGTAGGGAACCGAAGAACAATCTTAAAAATTCAACTTAACATGTTAAAAATCAGTTTTATTAAAAATATTTCTTTTTTCCTTATAAATACATGGAGAAGCATTTTTAATAAAAAAATCAAAAATTAAAAATAAAAAACATATGTTTAAAAACAATAAAGAAAAGGCTAAAAAATTTACAAAAATGATTTTTTTATCAGAATGCATTTTACCCATTTTGTATAAGGAAAAGCGCTGAAAAAATTTAAAAATTTGACTGTGAAGTTAATTTTAACATGTGAAGTTAATTTTCTAAGATATTTATATTTAACTGTTTTTCTAAATATTTTTTTATATTTTTATTTTTATTATAAAAATGCTTCTACATGTATTTATAAGGAAAAAAGCCGAATTTTTAAAAAAAATTGATTTTTAACATGTTAAATTGAATTTTTAAAGTGTTTCCCGGTTCTCACTTTTTAGTGTTCCCCAATGAACCTCACACTATATAATATATATATATATATTGGAGAGGATCATTAGAAAACTACATATAAATGAGAAAACAAAGAAAGCTTAAAAAGACATACCAATTTTTTTTTGAATTTTATTAAATTTCGCTACTTTTTATATATAAAAACACTTTTTAAAAAAAGGGTTGTACTGCACATGTGCATTAATGTTTCCAGTTAGCTTTTGAGTTTAATTTACCTTTTAGGGTTAGGTTTTTTTGAAGGTTTAGGATTAGATTAGGTTTTTTGATGAGTGGGGATGGCGTTTAGGTTTTGGGGGTGCGGGTTGTCACACCCCAACCCGCAGCGAAAATAAAAGTCGGGGCATAATTGGGTTATCACCAAAGCTCATGACATTTACTAATAATTTCATATTTATTAAATTGAAATTTAAAACTTCAAATATTCCAACACGATGAGTCATACAAGCAAATCAACACATTTTTCAGACATAATAGTTTTGTTTTATCTTCTAAGGCCATTCCTATGTGTTTATTTTTTCAGCTGGTTCACCTGTATCATGTGTAAAACAAAAGATTTGGGTCAACAAAAGTTGGCGAGTGAATCTAAGTAAAACATTTTAATCATTTCTTATATTAGTTGTTTAAATAGAAAATTTGTGCATGAATCATAAGTGAGCATATGTATATATATAACCACATAATATCCACAATGAACACATGACATGATGAATGATAAACTTGAGATCAAGGCTCAATCAAACGGAGCCGATCTAATGAGGCACCTAATGCTCAACTCGTATCCCACGAGGAACTGATGGGCCTAATGAATGATTGCACTGAAATGTTAAAATGTAACCACACAAAAACCACACAAATAAATATACACATTGATCACGTATTGATATTAGCACAAGTGTTTGATTAAATAAAACAAGTACGACACATGATACACCCCAAAAAGTGATTAAAAAGGGAGTTTATAAGGATTCACTCACAGTGGTTGTGTATTCTTGGTTGTTGGTGGATGCGCACGAGTTTAGAATTTAACCGACGAGAGAAAAACTAACCTAAATAATAACGTAACATGTCGATAAATAAATAAAAGCAAATACTTCATTTCTATTCTTTTTTTTTTCTTTTATTTAATTTATTTTAGATTATTTTTGTGATACTAATCGGAGTTTTAAATCTAAGGTTTTGAAAGAAATAGTTCAATAAATAGTAAACCAATCATGAAGTAAAATAAAATAATAAATATAAAATATAAAATAAAAAAATTTGACCTGACAGGCGACAGTCAGAATTAAATGAATTTGGATGCGTGTGATGATACTCGAACCCGTGACCTCCCGGTTGCGTGCACGCAGCTCTTCCAACTGAGCTACGTGTCTACCCGGAAGTATTTGGTTTTTTGTTATTCTTATAGACTCTTTAGACAAACCTGAATTTAATTTAATTAAAAAGGATTTAAAAAACAATCCGACCGCCGCACACACACAACTCGAACTCGTGATCTTAACAATGTTTGCACCCAGCCCAACCAGTTGGGCTGGGTGTCTAACCCAAATAAAACCCGATTTTGATTATTCAAATACTCAGTTAAGCTTCGTCTCCTTCGCTGGCAAACCCAGACGGTGAAAACTAAGTTTTAACATAAATGGTCGGTTCTGATCACAATTGAATCTAAAACAATGATCATAAAGAATCGTTCATATGAGAAAAATATTTTACCGACGAGGTGGTGATCCGACGTGAATTTTCCGGCGAGACAATTTCCGGCAGAAATGAGTTGAACAGAAATCTTTGAGCAGAACTTTTGCGATTAAGATTTTGAGGAAAAGAGCGAGTTTGGAATTACCTTCAATCGAGTATTTATAGATTGTTTAAGCCGTGATCTTGCTTTCGATTTTTAAAACGACAGAATAAAACTAACGATTTAAACGGTCGATTCCTTTAATTGGATTTGATTAGCTATGATAAAGATTGTCGGTTATAACCGTTTATTCGTAGGATTGAAACGTATGCCAAAGATTTCGTCCTTGAATCAATGGGCGGTTACCACCCTGATTGTTTTGAACTTGCAGGTTCAAGCGAATTTTTGTATAAGACTTAAATGTTTCTCCTATTCATCACTAAAGTGTGTGCAGCGCAATGGGTTTTGGTGTGTGTTTATTCGTGGTTGACCCGGGTTCGATCCCGGTTGGACCCTTTTTGTTTTATATATTTTCTTTTATTCAAAAATCTTTGGTTATTCCTAATTTCTTTTATCCATTATTAGATTTTAAATTTATGATAATACATTAATTATAAGATGACAATATTGATTAGTAAAAAAATAAAATATAACTTATCAATACCCGTTTAATAAACGGTGCGGGTTTCAGAACCCGTTTTACACAAATGTTACATGGGTGGGGGAGGGGGTTTAGGTTTTTAAGGGATGCAGGTGGGGTGTTAGGTTTTTTTGGGTTTGTGTTTAGGTTTTAGTTTTAGGTTTTTTTTTTTTTGGGGGGGGGGGGGGGGGTGGGGTAGGGGGTTTACGCTTTTGGTGGGTGTCGGTGGAGGTGGGTTAGGCTTTTTCGTATTGCTGCACATGTGCGGTACAAGTTTTTTTTTTGAAATTTTTTATATAAATTATAGCGAATTTAATAAAAAAATTAAATAAAAATTTGGTATGTTTTTTAGGCTTTATTTAGTTAGTTTTTTTTCTCATTTAAACTACTTTTTTCATGATCCATCCATATATATACAGGGATGTGTTAAAATAATAACCACCTTAAGTTGTTATGACCGTGAAAATTAGGCCATCCAAAAGGTTTTTCTGAATTTTTTTTTCTAAAAAGTCATACAAATCACTTCTTTTAGCAAAAAATATTTTTTTTAAAAAAGCCACATACCCACATTTACATGAGGCGTAAAAAATATTTATCTTCGTACAAAATTTACACCAGCACGTAACAAAAACTTGGATCAGTCAAAACTAACGACTCGACAATTTTTTTTCTAGATGTGTTTATAATATTTTCATCTACGTTTGTGCAAAAAAATTTGGCTCAACTCGCACGGGAAGAAAAGTTTTCATATTTCTCACAACTCGTGGGGTTCTCATTTGAACCGAGCCCATATATATATATATATATATATATATTTATATATATATATATTTTATATATTATATATATATATATATATAGGGTAGGAGTTGGATACAAAGCCAACTTTTCCTACAAAGTGTAAGAAGTGTTCTCTATTTGACATGTGTGTAACACCCAAAACGGGTATGGTAATCAAACCATGTTAATATTAAAGAACGGGTAAAGAACCGTTATCGGTAAAAGTTAAACTATAAATAAAATAACTAGAGACAAATTAACCTAGTTAATAACATGTATACAAGTAACAAAACAATGAGTCGTAGTCTCATTCATAATCAAAACTAAACTTGAAGGACCAAAGCTGCCAAAAAGGGAACTTGTGTTATAAATCTCAAGAACTAAAACATAAAACACATAGTGAGTGTGTGTATGTGTGTGTGTTCTACGGCTGGAGAACAAGGAGCAAACCCTTTTTTATCTTAAATCATCAAATTGGAGGATAAATTGAACTCGGAATTGATGCATGAACGCATATAAACAATCACCTAATCGAGGGGATCATAAGGTATGTCTCAAAATTAGATTGGTGAAAATCATAACTTGAGACAAGTAGAATACTTGCAATTAGATAGTTAGATTATGATCCAAATATGAAATTAAGTGTATGTGTATGCTTGATTTCGTTAGACTTAAAGAAATTATGCACAATTTTATGTAAGATTACTTGTTAGTGATTAACAAGTACATTATGAAGTGGGTTTTGATTATATGAGAAAGTTGATGATAAACATATGTATAGAATCATCGTACATGATAGTAATAGGAAGATACTTGAACAATTTGAGTGTTTGAGTACATGTCCATACTTGCCATGAAGTGAGTCTTATACGATATGAGGAAATTAATGATACATTCATGTTAAATTGATATAACGATTATATGAACATAATAGAGAAATTTAGTTAAAACGGTGGCCTAGAAATGACGCCTACCGAATAATAGATTAAAGGCCTAAATGAGGTTGTCGAACTTAATTGCGCAATTCATATGTTAACAGGTAGTTGACTCTTAAAAAGTCAAACTGACTAATAATAAGATCAAATGATAAATTTGATGTAAAGTCCTTAAGGTGGGATAGTCTTGATAAATCATGACTAATTTAACCATTTTGCGAAAGATGAATGATAGTTTAACGGAACAAGAACGGGAAAAAGGCATAATCGGATTTCCAAGTAAGTAACGATTACGTCCTTAAAATAGTAAATTTACTTATGTATTGACTAAGGATAAGTGAATTGGTATTCGGAACGAGATTTCGAAATACAAGGTTCCGATGTGAATTGATACGGGTTGGAATAAGCAAATATAGTATTAAACCATAATTGATGGTAAAAAGGGGGAAAGTAATAATATAGTCATGTGTTGACAACTAAACATGGAATCATGAAAAGTTACCTTATGGTGTAAACCATAAGGAATAAGAAGGGGTAATATGGTAATTCAATCACGAGTTTGACGAATAAATATTAAACGAATTAAGAAATATAAGCACAAGGCGTAATCGAAATGGATTAAATGATGAGATGATAAATAAATACCATCTTATAATGATAAAATGGTTGTTTAGACCGAATGGGTCAAATGGTGCAATCATCACCATTTGACAATAATGTCTAATGAACGCTTGTCGAGTTTTGTGAACACGGGGAAATGGTGCATGGTTCGCGTCGCTATTAATTAGTAATTAATAGTGCAAGGTATTTAAACGGGTCAAAGCTATGACTTGATTCAGGTAAGTGAAATAGGTCAAACTCTTATTGAGGAGTTTAAGGTCCAAAGTGTCACACCCCGACCTGCAGCGGAAATAAAAGTCGGGGCATAATTGGGTTATCACCAAAGCTCATGACATTTACTAAAAGGTTTCATATTTATTAAATTGAAATTAAAACTTCAAATATCCAAACAAGGAAACATACAAGCACAAATAAACATTGTTCTAATCAGAATATATTTTATTAATCTTCTTAGGCCATTCTTATGTGTTCCCCTCCTCAGCCTGTCCACCTATATCATGTGTAAAAACAAAGGTTTGGATCAACAAAAGTTGGCGAGTGAATCTAAGTAAAACAATTTAAACAATTTATATGTCGGTTATTTAAATAAAAAATTGTGCATGAATCATAAGTGAGCATATGCATATGTATAAACCATCACAAACCACATAATATCCCCGATGAACACATGACATGATAAATGATGAACTTGAGATCAAGGCTCAATCAAACATAGCCGATCTAATGAGGCACCTGATGCTCAACTCGTATCCCACGAGGAACTGATGGGCCTTAAATGAATGATTGCACTGAAATGATAAAATGTAACCACACATAATCACACAAATAAAAATACACATTTGATCACATAACGATGTTAGCACAAGTGTTAAAATAAATAAATAAAACATGTACGACACATGATACACCCCAAAACGTGATTAAAAGGGAGTTTGTAAGGATTCACTCACAGTGGGTGCGTTCCTTGTTTGATAATGAATGCGCACGGATTGAGGAGTTGATCGACAAACGAATACTAACCTAAAATAATAACGCGATAAAATGATAAATATAAACCAATTAATATTTTGATTTCATACTTTTTGTTAGATTTTGAGGTTATTTTTGTGGTTTTTGTTGAGATTTTTAAACCTTCGAAAATTGTATTTTTAAGTATTTTTAATTTATTTTTAACTAAAATAAATATATATAACTATTATAATAGTATTAAAAAATATTGTCAGGTCTGACAGGAGGGACCTGACCAGTTCTTTGATATTATTAGGCAGCGTGTGGTGAGGCTCGAACTCGTGACCTCTCGGTTGCGTGCACGCAGCTCTTCCAACTAAGCTACGTGTCTAACCCGTTAGATCTTTGATTTTTATTATACTTATATACTATTTACCTTAATTCAGAAATTATTTAATTTAAAAAGGTTTTAAAATCAATTAAACCGGTGTGTGTACTTAGGCTCGAACCCGCGTCTGCAAGTTGTGTTGCACCCAGCCCATCCAACTGGGCTGGGTGTCTAACCCGATTATATAAGAAATTTAATTATATTTAACCACTGTTACAGTTCATCTTCCTCATTTAAACATAACTCAGCACTGATCTTTGATCAGTCCTGAATATTTCTTTGTTGCCGGTATGCAACTTAAAAAGAATATAAATGATAACAAAATTACAAACAATAATGCGACGGTTTTACCGGCAAAATTGAGAATCCCGATTTTCCGGTGGAGATTTTCTGGCGAATAGTGCCAACAGGATTCCATCCAAACGAGACAATGAACTTGAGCAGAGGGGTTTCTAAAGATATTTGGACGAATTTGGAACATAATCTCGTCGCGTATATATAGGCTGCATTGAACTTTGATTTCGATTCTTGAAACCGAAAGTTTGATTGATGATTTGCATAACGGTTGATCTTTAAAAGAATTTGATTGAGATTTGGACGTTGATTGACAGTTAAAGATCGATTGTTTGAAGAATTGAAACTGATGATTAAAGATTAAACACTAAATCAAATAGGCGGTTACCATTACTGATTTTTGAATTTGCAGAACTCGCATGATTTACTATATTTATTATTTGATTCCAAATTCTCACAATAAGTGTGTGTATCGCAGTGGTGTTTGGTGTGTGTGTGTGCATGGGTGACCCGAGTACGATCCTCGGTTTTCCCCTTTTATTTTTGTTTTGTTACTTTTAAGTTTATTTTAATTCACTTATTAATATTGTTATTTATTAATTAGAAACTTTTAGTTCTACCACCATTGTTAATAAAAAAAATAACTGATGCTAGTAAATACGCGACGAAAAATAACAAATACTTGAATAATAAATGGTGCGGGTTTTGGAACCCGTTTTATACGAATGTTACACGAAGAAAGTTAAATGAGACTTGGATTACCTAAAGAGAGGTGTGTTTAATAATTTAAATTCTAGACATTATGTTCTTAGGAACATAGTGAATATTTAATAGAATATGAGTTAAAGATACTTGTTTGGTCAAAATATGCATTTAAATGTCATTCGACATAAAAAGGACTAAAGATTGACCAAAATGCCCTTTTAATAATAAATTGACCAAACGGCCTTTGAAGGTAGTTTAAAAATGAGTTTTATAATAAAATACATCCTTACGGTAGTATAATAGTGAATGGCATAAGCCGTTTTGGCTTAATGCCTCATAATGGGTCTTTTACGTAAATTATCAAACTGAATGGTAGAATTTGAAAATATACCATTTTCTATAATCCAATTCATCACAAGTATAGTTGTGATGGAAAATAAATAGATATCTTGGTGAGGAAATGAGCAGTAAGGTAAGAGGAAGTGAGATTTAAGCTTAAGTGCTTAAATCTTTTAATGGGTCAAAACGAATATATGCATAATCCGGGAATGGACGCATAATGCATAAGAAATAAGAATCCGGAATTTGGAACTTGGGTTAATTATGTAAGAAAATGTTTTACGGACATTTAGAAACCAGTTTCATAGGAAACAGATGAAAATATAATAAGTTACGGAAGTTTTGTAACAAAAACGGCAAAAAACGGAAAAATCTTGCGGCAGCCCACCTTAAGCTAGGTGACCAGCCGTAGTCTACGGCGGGCAATTGATGATTGATAATAAGAAAAAGTGTTTTACGATCATGTTACCGTAAGTCTCGAGTCGTGTTTTAAATGTTCGGGACTTGAAATGGACAAATAAACAAATCTGCAACAAAATTGTTGCAGAAGGCACCGTCGCCGACGGCACAACCTGCCGTCGCCGATGCAACGCTATAGTCCCGACGACTTAAGTTACTGTCTACGGCAGGTAAAGCTCCAAGCTAGTTTTAAAGAGGCGTCGCGGACGCGGCAAGGTGCCGTCGCTGACGGCATCTCAGAAATTTAAATGTCTGATTTGATTATTTTGATTTATTTTGACGAGTCGATTATGTCGTGCTTTTGGTAATTTGCTATAATACTAATATTTTGCAAATTTCCAGTTTAGGGTAATCGCAAGCTCCTCCGGATGACGATCAAGTTCAATGAAGAACCGAACACGATCAAGATCAAGCTTCCGCATTTGGTTTCAATGTTACGAAACTAATTAGTAAGGACATGTTAAAATGTTTATAGTTGATAAAGTTTTAATAAACTCGAAAATTTTTAGTGGCGTGTATTCGCACTTACTCGTTTAAAAGCGAAATTTTTAATAGAAATTTAAATATTTTAAGTTAGGGTCTTACAATGTGGCATTAAGTTATTTTATACAAAATGGCATAATTGTAATTGCATAATTATTTTAATTTTAGAAGATTTTATTTCCTAAACCAAAAAAAAAAAAGTTTTTTTTTTATGGAAACTAAACATCATCTTTGAATTCAAATGTCACAGTTACATCTTATACTTAAAGGATCACCATTTTACATTCACAATTCATTCGTTTTGGATTAAACATGAAGAAATTCTTGACGTTGTGTTTTATCAGTTAGTTTTTGAAAAAAACAATGAATGCTATGCATTGTGTTTTATTTCGTTGTGAGTGGAATGAGATTAATCATGCATAAATTCTTTATGTTGCAATAATTATGGTTTTGGATTAAACATGAAGAAATTCTTGACGTTGTGTTTTATCAGTTAGTTTTTGAAAAAAAAAATTAATACTATACGTTGTGTTTTATATCATTTGAGTCTGTTAAAATAAGCATGGAATCGGATTAATCATGAAAAATTCTTGACATTGTGTTTTAGCTCATAGTAACACACATAAAACATGTCAGTGTTTGAAATAAGTTAAATGACTAGATAAAACACACTAGTGTCTTAACGTTGTGTTTTAGCAGTTAGTAACACACATAGAATAAAGTAGTTTCGAAGGAGAGAAGATAGAGAGAGAATCTCACGAGAAAAGTGGGAAGTTATGGTATAAATATTATTTTCTTATTTAAAACAAGTTAAATGACACATCTACCCCTCAATCAATTAAATTAACATATTTTTAAGACACATATATTACCAAAATGTCACCAAGATGATCTAAACCATCAAACACACTCATCCAACAGTCAAGATCATTTTCTACATTTTGTAGGAAAAACACACTTTGTAGAGGAGCCTCACCCATATATATATATATATATATATATATATATATATATATATATATAAGGAAATCCCTATTCCCCCTGTTTTTGAAAAAAATGGAAGATTTTTCTTTTCCTATATCCGACCTAATGAAACTTTGTTTTTAAAATTAGAGATTGGTTAGGTAAAAAGTTAGAATTTGAAATTTTGGATCAACAATTCCAAATAAAAAAAGAACCAGGAGGACGTAATAGAATTCTGGGAGAATATTCCATATGCACCAAAATCAAGAAGTGTTCTGTTACTAGCTCAATCAATTTTTAGAAAATATATTAAATTACCCTTATTGATAATAGCTAAGAATATTGGTCGTTTTTATTAAGACAATCTCCGGAATGGTAGGATGATTTCCAAGATTAGAATAGAGAAATTTATCTAAAGTGCAACTATAACAGTCTTCAATTCTCCAAAACGGAATTTCCTAAAAGTTGATATGTATATTATATATATATATATATATATATATATATATTTAAGGGAAGGTTTAAATGAGAACGCTAAATATCACAAGAACCGTGAGAAAGAATGAAAAAACCACTAAAACTTGGTCAAAAACAAGTGAAGATCAAAATTTCTTTTTACACTTGTCATTATTATTCGAATACAATTCTGGAAATTTAATTTACACATTTAAATTTACGTAAATTCGGAAATAAAGAAAATTTATACATGTGTAAGTATGCCATTTACACATGTGTAAATTTGTTAGATTTACACATGTATAAAAAATCTAATAAGAGTGATTTTGAGAGGAGAGATGAATTATTTAATTTTGTAATTTCGTTTTTTGATGTTGTATTTTAATTAAAATGATGATTGTATTAAAAAATGGTTTTGATTGGTTTTCTCATTCGTTCTCAGGGTTCTCGCAATATTAAGTGTTCTCAAGATAACCCTCATATATATATATATATATATATATATAGATAAGGTTCAAGAGTGAACACAAGTGTATTTGCGAACTGAGGGAACTAATCCTGGCCTTACACGTGTGTAAATCAATAGCCAGGATTTGATGATGAAATACACTAGTGTAATTTATGATTTGATGATGAAATCCTTGCCTTACATGTGAGTAAATCAATGACCAGGATTAGTTCGCTCAGTTCGCAAATACACTGGTGTTAACTCTAGAATCCTACCTTGTATATATATATATATATATATATAGGGTAGGGTTCTAGAGTGAACACTATGTTAAGAGTGAATGTGTGAACTAATCTGAGCATTGGATTATATCATCTAGAGATTTTTAAACAATGACAAGATTGTAATTATAATGTTGTAACTTCCCTTTAAATTAATTAACAGAAGGGTGTTTGCGTCTTTTGTAAATTGCATTTATTAAACAATATAATAAAAATTCCCAAAATCTTGCTAGTTTTCGTATATACAAGATACACAGATGTTAATTTATACACATGTGTACAGTCTCGTTGTTATCAATTTATACAAGATGCACCCCTGTTAGTTTATACACATGTGTACAGTCTCGCTAACTATCAGTTTATACAAGATACACAGTTGTTTAGTTTATACAGATGTGTACAGACTTTGATACATCTGTGTATTTTGTAGTCCACGACATAGTTCGTTAGGAGTTTCATATACTGTTTGAATCCGGGAGGGACAGTTGGTGTCCAGTACCTAGTTTCGTTAGGAGTTTCATATACGTTATTAGCAATTGATTCTACAGGAGTTTAAAATAATTGAGAAGTAATTAAAAATGTGATAAGAGAGAGAGAGAGAGAGAGAAATTAATAGATGAGAAAATTAAGGAATTTTAATTAAGAGAGAGAGAGAGAGAGCTAATGTCAATATTACCATTTAATCTAAAAAATAATCAATGGTCAAGATTAGTTCACTGAGTTCATTTTCAAGAAGTTGTTCACAAATTGATCTTAATCCTCTATAAAAGTGTGAGGTTATTGTAAGAAAATATAAAAGTGTGAGAAGGATAAGAAAGAATCTAAACCATTAGATATTTAATCTAATGGTTGAGATATTGATGGCAATCTTGTAAATAGTGTTGACTATTAAACTAATTAATTTTCTAGATTAAGGGTATAAAGATAAATTTAACATTTTTAAATTAAGAAAATTAACATTAAAGCACATGCAAGTTTCCCCCTTCTTTTTTAAACGTCAATAACTTTTATACGTAACTCTTTTTAAAAAAAATACACCATAATGACGAGTGTTTTTTTATCTTTAATATGAGTACCATATTGATATACTTATGTAGAGAGAAAAATTACGTCTCGTTTGGATGTTTTAGTCCATGGTGTTTTTTCTATGTTCATACAATGGTTTTTAATTGTAGGGTGTTATTTCTGTTATGTTTATGCTCTTCATAAGATGTATATCTTCAATATACATGCTGTGGTTTTTTTATGAGTTAGGGTGTTATTCCTGTTATTTTCTGTTCTTTATAAGATGTATGTCTTTAATATACATGTTATGGTGTTTTTATGAATTAGGTGTTAAATATGTTTTTATGAAATAACACCATAAAATAACTGCCAGAATCGGTTGAATATATCTACTCCATTATTAAATTTTATTAGTTAAATTACACTTATACCCTTAAACTACCAAAATAAAAAGGGACACGTGTCATATCTAGAATATTTCTTATCCTTTTCACACTTTTATATTTTTTTATATATGAACCTTATAATATATATATATATATATATATATATATATATATATATACACACAACTGAGAAGAACAAAAAGGGAAATTAGTAACCCTAATATTTAAATAAAATGATAATATAAATTAATGCTGTGGACTATTATTGAACTTGTATAGTATAATTGTATCATTGAAGTTTCGTTTAATATATGATTTTATGTGGACCACGCCACGTGATTCACAAGTAATATGCTTTTTTTTTATTTTGTGAAAGGCACAAGTAATATACTTTATTGACAGAGTAAGTTACAAAATGATGATCATGAACAATTTGAATTTACTGAAACTAAAAGATTAATTTGTTCAGTATCATGTTAGTTAGTTAGTAAATATGCATCCACTGAAATTTTAGACTGCCTAAATAGAAAAAATACACAACTGACTTCATATGCAACCCTCGAAAAAAACATGTTTAATGTTATAAATTTTGAAGAGAAGCGGTTAGGAGTTAATCCTCTGCTAATTTCTTAAAAAAACTTTAAACAAACTTTGATTGACGAGTGATGCGAAGCTTCTAAAGGTTTGTAAAAGATTTAAATCAATCTACAAAACTAACGTCTAATAAAACTTCCGCTTTCATTTGTAGCTTTATTTTTTTGGAACAACAACTTCCAATAAGTAAAAGTTAGCAAGAACCTAGAAAAAAATAAGAAAAAAACTATCAGGCTTACAAATTGAAAGCAACCTAATCTTTCCACTAAAGATCGGTAATCGGAGACCTATTTTTAATCTAAAGGTAAGCTACGGATTTTATTTCCTCCAAAACTTTAGCAACACTTGCTTTCTTACCTGCAAAAACCACTTCGTTTCTTTCCTTCCATATGCACCAACAAGTCGTATGTACAATCCCATTTATCACCTTCTTTTTGCGAGCTACCAGATTGAGGTTTTTATGAACCAAACACAAATCCCGAACTTCAAAGGAAAAAATAGGCGTAATCCGTTACCATGTACTCACGCCTTGCCAAACCTCAGTAAAAGATCTACCGTTTCCTCGATGTCTCCACATAGCTTGCAAGAACCATCTTCTACTGGAACATTTCTTTGAAGCAAGGCATCAATAGTTAGGATCCTCTTTTTCTCTACACGTCATATAAAAATATTGAGAATTTTTAGAACCCAATTATTCCACCGTACCACGAACGGAGTTGTAGTAATAACTGAATTCAACAATTTGTAGCTTTAATAAGCTTAGGTACAACTATCTTTGACTAACATACTCATAATTAAAGAAATTTTGCACTTTTTACAAACATACTGATCAATATCTGGATAACTTTTACACCGAAGTGAAAGTGTTCCAAGTCTAATTAGGGTAACAATTACTCAACCCAAATCGTTGAATCATAATCATTTATATGTTAGATACTTAGATGGGATGATTGTGTGCATATCTTTTCTTTCGTTCATTTAATCCAATAGACCATTTAAAATGTTATGTATATTTATCTTGGTTTTTCAAAATGCTTTTAGAGCCAAGTCGTTTAGCTCGTAGAAAACGATCTTACTTCTGCATTTAGATATGTGGACGTTATGTAGAGTATTCTCGTAAACACTCCTAACAAGTATCATACTCCTATAAGGAAATCAGATAAAATAAAACTACCATAAATAGTTTATATTTCTTTTTATTTTTCAATTTTATACGAATAGTCCCAGAATAATAATTCTCAAAATAGATCCTAAGAAGATGAAATGACAAGAATGCCCTCATATGCAAGGCACACGACCATACTTAACCAAAAAATATGACTGAGTTAGGGCTAAAGGACATAACGGGCATGATTTTGAAACGTAAAGTACAAAACTCATCAACTTTTGCGCCAAATCACACCACCTGCAAAAGAATGTTATCGTAAATGACAAAACTTGTAATTTACTCTGCAATATATAAGCTTGATTTGGGCATTTTCATATGAAACAAGCCAAGTAATCATTTAGATCTAATTCATTTGTAATACATTTGACTAATGAACAATATACATGATCGGGGATAGTTCTTAAAGACGTCAGGTTAAAGTTAGGCTACTCGGTATGGGAGGATGGTAGTTTTCAAAGAATGCTCCGCCACATAGGATGGGGCAAAGAGCATAGACCTAGGGAATGGGGGATGGGCCTAATATATATATATATATATATATATATATATGTATATATATATATATGTGTGTGTGTGTGTGTGTGTGTGTGTGTGTGTGTGTAAGTGTGTGTGAGAAGAAGGAGGGCCCGCTAGGATGTCTTCTGTGTGATGCTGAGTACGACGACGGAGGGCTGGAAATGGTGTTGAGGGGCATCACCAGGCCAGACCAAGCTTGTACGACCCCCCACACCGGGTAGCCTTATGTACTTTTTCTAGAGTGTGCAGACCTGTGTTAATTATATTTTTTAGGGAGCAATAACTTTTCCTCTACCTTCATTTGCCTAAGTCTTAGACTTGATTTAGCGTTGTTGTACTCTTACCTTAAGGTTTTGATGAGTAAATAGGTACTTTCGATTGGGTTCGTTGTCACGCCCCGGATTTCCAACCCGAAATCCATACATCGGTGGGCCCGGGTGGGGAGTATCGTGACGTAAGTTGATAACATCATTGTCAATTAAACATACCACAGTGGAAGTCTTGGAGTAAAATTACTATTACAAACCGAATGTTCGAAATATAAAATAATATACAAGCTTGTAACAGAAGATCCACAGGCGGATCATAAAATGTACAAGAAAGAATATAAAACAGACTTTAGGGCAGATCTAAGGATTTGCAAGATCCTCTTATTCACTACCGAGCAGCTTCCGGCCTATTTCATATTGTACCTGCAGTTAGCCTTTGGACGATACGTCAGCTTTCGCTGGTAAATACACTCAACTGACTCATTTTGAAAACTTTAAAATGATTTTTAAGTGTAAAACGGCACAAAATCTTTTATTAACTTGGGAAAGTTGACCTTGCAACCTTTTATCAGATTCACATGTTTGTCAATACATACAGGGCCCAGTACAGAAATCGAGACATGATTAAATACACACCACTTACGAACTCACGAAGGAGTTATCCCCAACGTCTTGGGTAATTTGCATATGAGCGTCTGTCAAGTGTATGCCTACACCCCGCGCTAAGGTCGTGGCCAAAATAATGTATTGAGCCGAGGATATCTAGGACACGGTAATTTAACCCCCGATGTTGAAATTGTCAAACAAAACTGATTAAAATGGAATATGCGGGTTTAGTAGCCACAAACGGGCATTCGATTGACCCCATTTCAGACCAAGCGGTAATAATTTACCGTATCCCAAGCCCATATATGGAAAATAAGTCGAGAGTATTTGCCTGAGCTAGTCTTCTTTCAAAATTCAATAACTCAGCCGTATACAAAAGTACTAACGTGCAGATAGCATTTACCGGCAAGGCTCTAGTCTGGATTATGGCATAAGCTAACCAATTAAATACTATCGGTTTTTAATTTAAGTCATAGACTTAGACCGAGTAGTGTACATGATCAAAACGTATAACGCTTGATTAAACGATGATCGGATAGAATGTATTTTAAACCCGACAAGTACTTTGACTTGCATAATATGGGTAAACAATTAACATTCTGGATTTTGAGATTAAAATGATAAGGTTAAATCCGTTTTGGTTAAATTCCGTAAACTAGTTACGTGTAATCAACCATTTGCTTAAAAGCGATAATGGGTAACCGGATAAGTCATGGACAAGTTCTATATACCATTATATTTTAAATAAGTTAAAATATCAGTATGATATCAACTTGTATGCCCATTAAGGTTTTTAAAACGAAACTATGCCTCATAAGGGCGTTTTGGTAATTTCATACCATATAAAAGGAACTTGAATATAATTTAATGTTATAATTATAATTATTCTGAAAAAATACTTTATTTATGATATAATATTATAGGATACCAATTATATGTGTATTTTACCTTTTATGACCAAACTATGCACCGAATGGGCATTTTGACCAATTTACACATAGTTTTATAAATTATTTGGGATTCTGAGTTTATAATATGTACCTGTGTAGATATGTTTAAAATAAGTTTTAAAATCAGTAGGTATCAGGTCTTGGTCAATAATATGGTTCAAAACCATACTATGCGCCTAAACGGCGCTTATGTCGTAAAATGGCGTCTCTATATGATTTTTACGAAAACTGATGTTAAGGTTAGATTAAAATGTCTTAGATATGTTATTTAATATAACATATCAGTAGGTAAAAGATTTACCTTGAAAAGATTTGATTAAAACTATTTTATGAGCCACAAGGGCTAAAGTCACCATTTTATCGACATAGTTTAATGTCACACCCCGACCCGCAGCGGATAAGGTGATCGGGGCATGATTGGGTTATCATCAAAGCTCATGACATTTATTAAACGTTTCATATTCATTAATACAAATTAAATGGAAATTTACAATGATTGCTACAACATGATCTAACTACAATCTAAACTTCTTTGTTCTCTTCTAAGGCATATCCTATGTTATCCTTGCTTCAACCTGTTCACCTGTATCATGTGTAAAAAGGTTTTTGGATCAACATAATGTTGGCGAGTGAATCCTATGGAAAACATTTGAACAATTCATTTAAATTGATTATGAAATATGTGCACAACCAAACATGAGTAAAATTAGATGTAACTTGATCAACAATCATAATATGTTAAATGAAAACACTCATGAATAATAATGGAACAATTAAAGGCACGCGTTGCTCAACTCGTCTCTCACGAGGAACTGAGGGGCCTGATGATTGAATTGCATAAACATGATAATATGAATAACACAACTACAACAATATAAACTCAATGAAAACACACATGAACAATAATGAATTGAATTGAAGCACGCGATGTTCTACTCGTTTCCCACGAGGAACTGATGGGCTTAATGTACGAGTTTCATGTAATTTGACAAACGGAATATAAGTAAATCACAACAATAAATCAATCTAAGTTTAAGTCATGATGTGGTATGGCACAAGTTTAAATAAACAACTTAATTATTTCATAACACATGACACACCCCAAAACGTGTAATTTAAAAGGGGGAATTGTAAGATTCACTCACAGTGGGTGCGTTCGGTTGATGACGTTGAATGCACGCGAAGTGGTTTTAACCACGAGTGAGATTTAAAACCTAGATAAATCGCATTATGGTTTGGTAAGTAAACGGATTTATTAAACTATTTTAGTAGGATTGTTGGGTGCATTTTTGTGAGTTTGAGGCTATTTTCTAATCTTAAAAATGTTATTTTTAAGTATTTATAATTGATTTTTAATTAAAATAATTAAATAAAAATAATAAAAATATTTTATTTTTTTCTGCTACAGTGACATTGACCAGTTGACTTTGACCGGCGTTGACCGGTTCGAGGCGTATTGTTGTGCGCTGGGTGAGGCTCGAACCCGAGACCTCCCGTACGCGTGCACGCAGCTCTACCAACTGAGCTACGTGTCTAACCCGTTATATATCCGATTTTAATTTCATATATACATTAATTAACATTAACAGAAAATCATTTTTATTTTAAAAACAATTTAAGCGGCTCGGCGGTGCGCTCCACAGGTCTCGAACCCGGGACCTGTGGGTTAATATAACACACAGTCCACCGCTGGACTGTGTGTTCAACATGTTATATAACTTGATTTTTATTTTACTTAAAGACAATTTAGTTATTTCCTTTTTCTGCCTTATTTTAAAAAAAATAGATAATTGTCCGAGTCGGTGCTGATGACCGGACTCGAACTCGTGACCAGCGATATAAACAAACACACAGTCCACCGCTGGACTGTGTGTCTAACTTGGTTATTATTCCGGTTATTAATATACTTAACATATAACTAAGGTGACTCCGGTTCAGTAAACAAAAAATGGATTTTATTAAGGCAGCGTGTGTGAGACGGGATTCGAACTTGAGACCTTTGCATGTTTAACGTTTTATGTGCACACAGTCCACCGCTGGACTGTGTGTCTAACCCGAGTAAAATCCTGATTTATAATATACTTATATGATATGGAAGTGCGTCGTCTTCTTCGTCAAAGTTGAACCAGAAATCGGGTCTGACTGGTTCGAGTTTTTATTCAAGTTTCAATAGTGTTTTAGGTTAATTACTGGTAAGATAGAAGTGAAAAGGAAAAGAAACTGAGCGGAGAATATACCGACTGAACTCTCTGTTTTCCGGCAGAAACTCCGGCGACTAAATTCAACTCCGGCGACGTGTTCCTTGTAGCAGCTAGTCTCCGAAAGTTTGGAAAAGGTAAGGGTATCACCGGTATAAGCTTCAGAGGTTCAGAAAAGCTCGGCAATGGGGAAACCGGTTTTCCGGCGACGAACAGGTTTATTCCGGCGAGTGAAATTTCGCCGTGAAAAGATGTGATTTTTAGCGAAAAGGTTTGCAGACGATTGTGGTTGAATTTATAGGGAATAATCGAAATGTATTTGGTCTGATTTTTGACTGTGTTCGTTATTTAAATTTTTCGGCGGTTTTGAAAAGTGTCGCGGACTTCAAACATCGGTTATAACCGATATGTGATTAAAGGTTTACGTTATAAACGTAAATTGGTGTTAAAACTCGCGAATATTCCGGGATTCCGACGACTGGATCGTTGGGCGCCGGTTTTGAATTTGTAAAGTCACTATATCAATTAAATGATTCTATTATTCATCAAACATAACAAGCGGCGCAGTGGTTTGTGTGTGAGAGTTAAGACTTGATTCTGGTTCGGTACAGACCCGGGTTCGAAACCCGGCAGATGTATTTCATTTTTATTTTGCGATTTTTGACAGTTTTTCAAAAACTAAATATATATTCGCGTATAATAATTGATTACGGATCGTTTAAAAATGTTTTGAACATTTAATTCGCAACGAAAATTTTGACTGACTGTTCGGTTGATAAACGGAGCGGGTTTGGTAAATCCGTTTTTGACGGATGTTACATTTAAGGACTTACTTGAAAACTCAGTTTATAACTTGGTTTAACATCCCAAATAATCCTACTTATAATATTACATCAGTAGAAAACTCATTTTAAAGTTCATTACTATTTAAAACCTTGTTTTATGCAAAAAGGACATTTTGGTCAAAGATGGCATAATTATGGAACTTGCGCATAAACTTGGATTCTGATTATGATCATGTAATGACAGTAGGTAAATGACACAATGGACAACAAATATACAATGAATAGCAGACTAAAACACAACATACAATAACAAAAAAACACAATAAATTACATACTAAAACACAATGGACAATACACTAAAACACAAAGAACAACCTAATAAAACACAATGTACAACGTATTAAAACACAATGGATAGTAGACTAAACATAATGACCAGAACCTATAACACAATGTATAGAAAACCCAAATATAACACCAGCTTCATTGAATCATAAATTGTGCTATAGGTTCCGATAAAAAAACGCAGTGGCCAGAACCCAAATAAAACTATGTTATAAGTTTTGATAATAACACAATGTATAGAAATCCTAGTAAAAACGTAATGACCAAGACCCAGTTAAAAGACACAATGACCTAAACTTTTAACACAATACAAAGAAAATCCAATAACAATGTTTTTTTATTTTATTTTTATATAGCAATATTATACCCATGTTAAAGATAAAAAAACGGTCACTATTATGGTGAAAATTTTTTTGAAAACAAATGTCATATTAAAAGTTATGAATGTTTTAAATTGGTGAAGAAATTGACATATGCTTTGCATGTTAAGAAAGAAAGTAAATAAATGTAGAATACCTTTTATACACTTCTACTATTTTCTTTTCCCTAAAACTAATCTCAACCTTTTAAATCTAAGATCAATATATTAAATCCTTCTTACCTTTCTTATTTATTTAATCCTAATCCATATAATATATATATATATATATATATATATATCAGGGAGAGTTCATTGGTGAACACTAAAAAAGTGGGGAACCGAAGAACAATCTTAAAAATTCAACTTAACAGGTTAAAAATCAGTTTTATTTAAAGATATTGCTTTTTTCCTTATAAATACATGGAGAAGCATTTTTAATAAAAAAATCAAAAATTAAAAATATAAAAGATATGTTTAAAAACAATAAAGAAAAGGCTAAAAAATTTACAAAAATATTTTTTATTGGAATGCATTTTACCCATTTTGTATAAGGAAAAGCGCTCAAAAAATTTAAAAATTTGGCTGTGAAGTTAATTTTCTAAGATATTTATATTTAACTGTTTATCTAAATATTTTTTTATATTTTTATTTTTTATTTTTTATATTTATTATTAAAAATGCTTCTACATGTATTTATAAAGAAAAAGCCGAATTTTAAAAAAAAAATTGATTTTTAACATGTTAAATTGAATTTTTAAAAGTGTTTCCCGGTTCTCACTTTTTTAGTGTTCCCCAATGAACCTCACACTATATATATATATATATGGAGAGGATCATTCGAAAACTACATATAAATGAGAAAACTAAGAAAGCTTAAAAGACATACCAATTTTTTTTTGAATTTTTTACTAAATTTCGCTACTTTTTATATATAATAAAAAAAGAGTTGTACTGCACATGTGCATTAATGTTTCCAGTTAGCTTTTGAGTTTAATTTACCTTTTAGGGTTAGGTTTTTTTGAAGGTTTAAGATTAGATTAGGTTTTTTGGTGTGTGGGGATGGGCGTTTAGGTTTTGGGGGTGCGGGTTGTCACACCCCAACCCGAAGGGAAAATAAAAGTCAGGGCATAATTAGGTTATCACCAAAGCTCATGACATTTACTAATAAGTTTCATAGTTATTAAATTGAAATTTAAAACTTCAAATATTCCAACACGATGAGTCATACAAGCACAAATAAAATCAACACATTTTTCAGACATAATAGTTTTGTTTTTCTAAGGCCATTCCTATGTGTTTCTTTCTTCAGCTGGTTCACCTGTATCATGCGTAAAACAAAAGATTTGGGTTAACAAAAGTTGGCGAGTGAATCTAAGTAAAACATTTTAATCATTTGTTATATTAGTTGTTTAAATAGAAAATTTGTGCATGAATCATAAGTGAGCATATGTATATATATATAACCAATCACAAACCACATAATATCCACAATGAACACATGACATGATGAATGATAAACTTGAGATCAAGGCTCAATCAAACGGAGCCGATCGAATGAGGCACCTGATGCTCAACTCGTATCCCACGAGGAACTGATGGGCCTAATGTATGATTGCACTGAAATGTTAAAATGTAACCACACAAATAAATATACACATTGATCACGTATTAATATTAGCAAAAGTGTTTGATTAAATAAAACAAGTACGACACATGATACACCCTAAAAAGTGATTAAAAAGGGAGTTTATAAGGATTCACTCACATTGTTTGTGTATTCTTGGTTGTTGGTGGATGCACACGAGTTTAGAATTTAACCGACGAGAGAAAAACTAACCTAAATAATAACGTAAAATATCGATAAATAAATAAAAGCAAATACTTCATTTCTATTCCTTTTTTTTTAATTTTTTTTAGATTATTTTTGTGATACTAATCGGAGTTTAAATCTAAGGTTTTGAAAGAAATAGTTCAATAAATAGTAACCCAATCATGAAGTAAAATAAAATAATAAATAAAAAAATTTGACCTGACAGGCGACGGTCAGAACCTGACCGGTTCATTATATGAATTTGGATGCGTGTGATGATACTCGAACCCGTGACCTCCGGTTGCGTACACGCAGCTCTTCCAATTGAGCTACCTGTCTAACCCGGAAGTATTTGGTTTTTTATTATTCTTATAGACTCTTTAGACAAACCTGAATTTAATTTAATTAAAAAGGATTTAAAAAACAATCCGACCGTCGCACACACACAACTCGAACTCGTGATCTCAACAATGTTTGCACCCAGCCAACCAGTTGGACTGGGTGTCTAACCCAAATAAAACCCGATTTTGATTATTCAAATACTCAGTTAAGCTTCGTCTCCTTCGCTGGCAAACCCAGACGGTGAAAACTAAGTTTTAACATAAATGGTCGGTTCTGATCACAATTGAATCTAAAACAATGATCATAAAGAATCGTTCAGATGAGAAAAGTATTTTACACGAGGTGGTGATCCGACGTGAATTTTCCGGCGAGACAATTTCGACAGAATTGAGTTGAACAGAAATCTTTGAGCAGAACTTTTGCGATTAAGATTTTGAGGAAAAGAGCGAGTTTGGAATTACCTTCTATCGAGTATTTTATAGATTGTTTAAGCCGTGATCTTGCTTTCGATTTTTAAAACGACAGAATAAAACTAACGATTTAAACGGTCGATTCCTTTAATTGGATTTGATTAGATATGATAAAGATTGTCGGTTATAACCGTTTATTCATAGGATTGAAACGTATGCCAAAGATTTCGTCCTTGAATCAATGGGCGGTTACCGCCCTGATTGTTTTGAACTTGCAGGTTCAAGCGAATTTTTGTATAAGACTTAAATGTTTCTCCTATTCATCACTAAAGTGTGTGCAGCACAACGGGTTTTGGTGTGTGTTTATTCATGGTTGACCCGGGTTCGATCCCGGTTGGACCCTTTTTGTTTATATTTTCTTTTATTCAAAAATCTTTTGTTATTCCTAATTTCTTTTATCCATTATTAGATTTTAAATTTATGATAATACATTAATTATAAGATGACAATATTGATTAGTAAAAAAATAAAATATAACTTATCAATACCCGTTTAATAAACAGTGCGGGTTTTCAGAACCCGTTTTACACAAATGTTACACGGGTGGGGGAGGGGGTATAGGTTTTTAAGGGATGCAGGTGGGGTGTTAGGTTTTTTTGGGTTTGTGTTTAGGTTTTAGTTTTAGGTTTTTTTTTTTTTTTTGGGGGGGGGGGGGGGGTGGGGGTGGGGTAGGGGGTTTACGCTTTTTGTGGGTGTCAGTGGAGGTGGATTAGGCTTTTTCGTATTGTTGCACATGTGCGGTACAAGTTTTTTTTGAAATTTTTTTATATAAATTATAGCGAATTTAATAAAAAAATTAAATAAAAATTTGGTATTTGATTAGATATGATAAAGATTGTCGGTTATAACCGTTTATTCGTAGGATTGAAACGTTTGCCAAAGATTTCGTCCTTGAATCAATGGGCGGTTACCACCCTGATTGTTTTGAACTTGCAGGTTCAAGCGAATTTTTGTATAAGACTTAAATGTTTCTCCTATTCATCACTAAAGTGTGTGCAGCACAACGGTTTTGGTGTGTGTTTATTCATGGTTGACCCGTTCGATCTCGGTTGGACCCTTTTTGTTTATTTTCTTTTATTCAAAAATCTTTTGTTATTCCTAATTTCTTTTATCCATTATTAGATTTTAAATTTATGATAATACATTAATTATAAGATGACAATATTGATTAGTAAAAAAATAAAATATAACTTATCAATACCCGTTTAATAAACAGTGCGGGTTTTCAGAACCCGTTTTACACAAATGTTATATGGGTGGGGGAAGGGGTTTAGGTTTTTAAGGGATGCAGGTGGGGTGTTAGGTTTTTTTGGGTTTGTGTCTAGGTTTTAGTTTTAGGTTTTTTTTTTTTTTTGGGGGGGGGGGGGGTGGGGTGGGGTAGGGGGTTTACGCTTTTTGTGGGTGTCGGTGGAGGTGGGTTAGGCTTTTTCGTATTGTTGCACATGTGCGGTACAAGTTTTTTTTTGAATTTTTTTATATAAATTATAGCGAATTTAATAAAAAAATTAAATAAAAATTTGGTATTTGATTAGATATGATAAAGATTGTCGGTTATAACCGTTTATTCGTAGGATTGAAACGTATGCCAAAGATTTCGTCCTTGAATCAATGGGCGGTTACCGCCCTGATTGTTTTGAACTTGCAGGTTCAAGCGAATTTTTGTATAAGACTTAAATGTTTCTCCTATTCATCACTAAAGTGTGTGCAGCACAACGGGTTTTGGTGTGTGTTTATTCGTGGTTGACCCGGGTTCGATCCCGGTTGGACCCTTTTTGTTTTATATATTTTCTTTTATTCAAAAATCTTTTGTTATTCCTAATTTCTCTTATCCATTATTAGATTTTAAATTTATGATAATACATTAATTATAAGATGACAATATTGATTAGTAAAAAAATAAAATATAACTTATCAATACCCGTTTAATAAACAGTGCGGGTTTTCAGAACCCGTTTTACACAAATGTTACATGGGTGGGGGAGGGGGTTTAGGTATTTAAGGGATGCAGGTGGGGTGTTAGGTTTTTTTGGGTTTGTGTTTAGGTTTTAGTTTTAGGTTTTTTTTTTTTTTTTTGGGGGGGGGGGTGGGGTGGGGTAGGGGGTTTACGCTTTTTGTGGGTGTCGGTGGAGGTGGGTTAGGCTTTTTTCGTATTGTTGCACATGTGCGGTACAAGTTTTTTTTTGAAATTTTTTTATATAAATTATAGCGAATTTAATAAAAAAATTAAAAAAAATTTGGTATTTGATTAGATATGATAAAGATTGTCGGTTATAACCGTTTATTCGTAGGATTGAAACGTATGCCAAAGATTTCGTCCTTGAATCAATGGGCGGTTACCGCCCTGATTGTTTTGAACTTGCAGGTTCAAGCGAATTTTTGTATAAGACTTAAATGTTTCTCCTATTCATCACTAAAGTGTGTGCAGCACAACGGGTTTTGGTGTGTGTTTATTCGTGGTTGACCCGGGTTCGATCCGGTTGGACCCTTTTTGTTTTATATATTTTCTTTTATTCAAAAATCTTTTGTTATTCCTAATTTCTTTTATCCATTATTAGATTTTAAATTTATGATAATACATTAATTATAAGATGACAATATTGATTAGTAAAAAAAATAAAATATAACTTATCAATACCCGTTTAATAAACAGTGCGGGTTTTCAGAACCCGTTTTACACAAATGTTACATGGGTGGGGGAGGGGGTTTAGGTTTTTAAGGGATGCAGGTGGGGTGTTAGGTTTTTTTGGGTTTGTGTTTAGGTTTTAGTTTTAGGTTTTTTTTTTTTTTTTTTTTGGGGGGGGGGGTGGGGTGGGGTAGGGTAGGGGGTTTACGCTTTTTGTGGGTGTCGGTGGAGGTGGGTTAGGCTTTTTCGTATTGTTGCACATGTGCGGTACAAGTTTTTTTTTGAAATTTTTTTATATAAATTATAGCGAATTTAATAAAAAAATTAAATAAAAATTTGGTATGTTTTTTAGGCTTTATTTAGTTAGTTTTTTTCTCATTTAAACTACTTTTTTCATGATCCATCCATATATATATATATGGATGTGTTAAAATAATAACCACCTTAAGTTGTTATGACCGTGAAAATTAGGCCATTCAAAAGGTTTTTCTGATTTTTTTTTTCTAAAAAGTCATACAAATCACTTCTTTTAGCAAAAAATATTTAAAAAAAAGCCACATACCCACATTTACATGAGGTGTAAAAAATATTTATCTTCGTACAAAATTTACACCAACACGTAACAAAAACTTGGATCAGTCAAAACTACCGACTCGACAATTTTTTTTGCAGATGTGTTTATAATATTTTCATCTACATTTGTGCAAAAAAATTTGGCTCAACTCGCACGGGAAGAAAAAGTTCTCATATTTCTCACAACTCGTGGGGTTCTCATTTGAACCGAGCCCTATATATATATATTATGGTAGGAGTTGGATACAAAGCCAATTTTCCTACAAAGTGTAAGAAGTATTCTCTATTTGACATGTGTGTAACACCCCAAAACGGGTATAGTAATCAAACCATGTTAATATTAAAGAACGGGTAAAGAACTGTTATCGGTAAAAGTAAAACTATAAACAAAATAACTAGAGACAAATTAACCTAGTTAATAACATGTATACAAGTAACAAAACAATGAGTCGTAGTCTCATTGATAATCAAAACTAAACTTGAAGGACCAAAGCTGCCAAAAAGGGAACTTGTGTTATAAATCTCAAGAACTAAAACATAAAACACATAGTGAGTGTGTGTATCTGTGTGTGTTCTACAGCTGGAGAACAAGGAGCAAACCCTTTTTTATCTTAAATCATCAAATTGGAGGATAAATTGAACTCGGAATTGATGCATGAACGCATATAAACAATCACCTAATCGAGGGGATCATAAGGTATGACTCAAACTTAGATTGGTGAAAATCATAACTTGAGACAAGTAGAATACTTGCAATTAGATAGTTATATAATGATCCAAATATGAAATTAAGTGTATGTGTATGCTTGATTTCGTTAGACTTAAAGAAATTATGCACCATTTTATGTAAGATTACTTGTTAGTGATTAACAAGTACATTATGAAGTGGGTTTTGATTATATGAGAAAGTTGATGATAAACATATGTATAGAATCATTGTACATGATAGTAATAGGAAGATACTTGAACAATTTGAGTGTTTGAGTACATGTCCATACTTGCCATGAAGTGAGTCTATATACGATATGAGGAAATTAATGATACATTCATGTTAAATTGATATAACGATTATATGAAAATAATAGAGAAATTTAGTTAAAACGGTGGCCTAGAAATGACGCCTACCGAATAATAGATTAAAGGCCTAAATGAGTTTGTCGAACTTAATTGCGCAATTCATATGTTAATAGGCAGTTGACTCTTAAAAAGTCAAACTGACTAATAATAAGATCAAATGGTAAATTTGATGTAAAGTCCTTAAGGTGGGATAGTCTTGATAAATCATGACTAATCTAACCATTTTGCGAATCATGAATGATAGTTTAACGCTTGACAAGTTAGGTGGAGGCTTGAGAAGAAGCGGGTCAAACGGAACAAGAACGGGAAAAAGGCATAATCGGATTTACAAGTAAGTAACGATTACGTCCTTAAAATAGTAAATTTACTTATGTATTGACTAAGGATAAGTGAATTGGTATTCGGAACGAGATTTCGAAATACAAGGTTCCGAAGTGAATTTATACGGGTTGGAATAAGCAAACATGGTATTAAACCATAATTGATGGTAAAAAGGGGGAAAGTAATAATATAGTCATGTGTTGACAACTAAACAAGGAATCATGAAAAGTTACCTTATGGTGTAAACCATAAGGAATAAGAAGGGGTAATATGGTAATTCAATCACGAGTTTGACGAATAAATATTAAACGAATTAAGAAATATAAGCACAAGGCGTAATCAAAATGGATTAAATGATGAGATGATAAATAAATACCATCTTATAACGATAAAATGGTTGTTTAGACCGAATGGGTCAAATGGTGCAGTCATCACCATTTGACAATAATATCTAATGAACGCTTGTCGAGTTTTGTGAACACGGGAAATGGTGCATGGTTCGCGTCGCTATTAATTAGTAATTAATAGTGCAAGGTATTTAAACGGGTCAAAGCTATGACTTGATTCAGGTAAGTGAAATAGGTCAAACTCTTATTGAGGAGTTTAAGGTCCAAAGTGTCAAACCCCAACCTGCAGCGGAAATAAAAGTCGGGGCATAATTGGGTTATCACCAAAGCTCATGACATTTACTAAAAGGTTTCATATTTATTAAATTGAAATTAAAACTTCAAATATCCAAACAAGGAAACATACAAGCACAAATAAACATTGTTCTAATCAGAATATATTTTATTAATCTTCTTAGGCCATTCTTATGTGTTCCCCTCCTCAGCCTGTCCACCTATATCATGTGTAAAAACAAAGGTTTGGATCAACAAAAGTTGGCGAGTGAATCTAAGTAAAACAATTTAAAAAATTTATATGTCGGTTATTTAAATAAAAATTTGTGCATGAATCATAAGTGAGCATATGCATATGTATAAACCATCACAAACCACATAATATCCCCGATGAACACATGACATGATAAATGATGAACTTGAGATCAAGGCTCAATCAAACATAGCCGATCTAATGAGGCACCTGATGCTCAACTCGTATCCCACGAGGAACTGATGGGCCTTAAATGAATGATTGCACTGAAATGATAAAATGTAACCACACATAATCACACAAATAAAAATACACATTTGATCACATAACGATGTTAGCACAAGTGTTAAAATAAATAAATAAAACATGTACGACACATGATACACCCCAAAACGTGATTAAAAGGGAGTTTGTAAGGATTCACTCACAGTGGGTGCGTTCCTTGTTTGATAATGAATGCGCACGGATTGAGGAGTTGATCGACAAACGAATACTAACCTAAAATAATAACGCGATAAAATGATAAATATAAACCAATTAATATTTTGATTTCATACTTTTTGTTAGATTTTGAGGTTTTTTTGTGGTTTTTGTTGAGATTTTTAAACCTTCAAAAATTGTATTTTTAAGTATTTTTAATTTATTTTTAACTAAAATAAATATATATAAGTATTATAATAGTATTAAAAAATATTGTCAGGTCTGACAGGAGGGACCTGACCAGTTCTTTCATATTATTAGGCAGCGTGTGGTGAGGCTCGAACTCGTGACCTCTCGGTTGCGTGCACGCAGCTCTTCCAACTAAGCTACGTGTCTAACCCGTTAGATCTTTGATTTTTATTATACTTATATACTATTTACCTTAATTCAGAAATTATTTAATTTAAAAAGGTTTTAAAATCAATTAAACCGGTGTGTGTACTGAGGCTCGAACCCGCGTCTGCAAGTTGGATGGGCTGGGTGTCTAACCCGATTATATAAGAAATTTAATTATATTTAACCACTGTTACAGTTCATCTTCCTCATTTAAACAGAACTCATCACTGATCTTTGATCAGTCCTGAATATTTCTTTGTTGCCGGTATGCAACTTAAAAAGAATATAAATGATAACAAAATTACAAACAATAATGCGACCGTTTTACCGGCAAAATTGAGAATCCCGATTTTCCGGCGAATAGTGCCAACAGGATTCCGACCAAACGAGACAATGAACTTGAGCAGAGGGGTTTCTAAAGATATTTGGACGAATTTGGAACATAATCTCGTCGCGTATATATAGGCTGCATTGAACTTTGATTTCGATTCTTGAAACCGAAAGTTTGATTGATGAATTGCATAACGGTTGATCTTTAAAAGAATTTGATTGAGATTTGGACGTTGATTGACAGTTAAAGATCGATTGTTTGAAGAATTGAAACTGATGATTAAAGATTAAACACTAAATCAAATAGGCGGTTACCATTACTGATTTTTGAATTTGCAAAACTCGCATGATTTACTATATTTATTATTTGATTCCAAATTCTCACAATAAGTGTGTGTATCGCTGTGGTGTTTGGTGTGTGTGTGTGCATGGGTGACCCGGGTACGATCCTCGGTTTTCCCCTTTTATTTTTGTTTTATTACTTTTAAGTTTATTTTAATTCACTTATTAATATTGTTATTTATTAATTAGAAACTTTTAGTTCTACCACCATTGTTAATAAAAAAAATAACTGATGCTAGTAAATACGCGACGAAAAATAACAAATACTTGAATAATAAATGGTGCGGGTTTTGGAACCCGTTTTATACGAATGTTACATGAAGAAAGTTAAATGAGACTTGGATTACCTAAAGAGAGGTATGTTTAATCATTTAAATTCTAGACATTACGTTCTTAGGAACATAGTGAATATTTAATAGAATAGGAGTTAAAGATACTTATTTGGTCAAAATATGCATTTAAATGTCATTCGACATAAAAAGGACTAAAGATTGACCAAAATGCCCTTTTAATAATAAATTGACCAAACGGCCTTTGAAGATAGTTTAAAAATGAGTTTTATAATAAAATACATCCTTACGGTAGTATAATAGTGAATGGCATAAGCCGTTTTGGCTTAATGCCTCATAATGGGTCTTTTACGTAAATTATCAAACCGAAGGGTAGAATTTGAAAATATACCATTTTCTATAATCCAATTCATCACAAGTATAGTTGTGGTGGAAAATAAATAGATATCTTGGTGAGGAA